>OU342742.1:173961344-175398358 GCA_910589775.1 Avena eriantha | reverse complement strand
AAACCACATGTGGATCCACCAGTGTTATTGCATGTCTGTTCCTCTAAACAAACCACATAAGGATCCACCACTATCATTGTGTGTCTGTTCTTCTCATGAACCACACCCAGTGTCATTGCATGTGTGTTCTTCTAAACAAACCACATAAGAATCCACCAGTGTCATTGCATGTCTGTTCCTTCCATAAACCACATAAGGATTGGCCCACCAGTGTCATTGCATGTCTATTCTTTTCATGAACCACACCTAGTGTCAGTGCATGTCTGTTCTTTTCATGGACCACACCCGGTGTCACTACATGTCTGTTCTTTTCATGAACCACATAAGGATCTACCAGTGTCATTGGATGTCTGTTCTTCTCATGAACCACACGTGGATCCATCGGTGTCATTGCATGTCTATTCCTCTAAACAAACCACATAAGGATCCACCAGTGTCATTGCGTGTCTGTTCTTTTAATGAACCACACCCAGTGTCATTGCATGTCTGTTCTATTCATGGACCACACCCAGTTTCACTTCATGTCTGTTCTTTTCATGAACCACATAAGGATCTACTAGTGTCATTGCATGCCTTTTACTTCCATAAACCACATGTGGATCCACCGGTGTCATTGCATGTCTATTCCTCTAAACAAACAACATAAGGATCGACCAGTGTCATTGCGTGTGTGTTCTTCTCATGAACCACACCTAGTGTCATTGCATTTGTGTTCTTCTAAACAAACCACATAAGGATCCACCAATGTCATTGCTTGTGTGTTCTTTTCATGAACCACATAAGAATCCACCAGTGTCATTGCATGTTTGTTCTTTTCATGAATCACAGCCAGTGTCATTGCATGTCTGGTCCTTCCATTAACCACAGAAAGATCCAGCTAGTGTGATTGCATGTCCGTTCCTGTAAACAAACCACATAAGGATCCACCAGTGTCATTGCGTGTCTTTTCTTTTCATGAACCACACCTAGTGCCATTGCATGCGTGTTCTTCTAAACAAACCACATAAGGATCCACCAGTGTCATTGCCTATATGTTCTTTTCATGAACCACACCCAGTGTCATTGCATGTGTGTTATTCTAAACAAACCACATAAGTCATTGAATGTATGTTCTTTTCATGAACCACACCCGGTGTCATTGCATGTCTGTTCGTTTCATGAACCACGGCTAGAGTCATTGCATGTATGTTCCTCTAAACAAACCACATAAGGATCCACCAGTGTCATTGCATGTCTATTCTTTTCATGAACCACATAAGGATCTACCAGTGCCATTGCATGTCTGTTCTTTTCATGAACCACACCCAGTGTCATTGCATGTCTTTTACTTCCATAAACCACATGTGGATCCACCGGTGTCATTGCATGTGTGTTCCTGTAAGCAAACCACATAAGGATCCACCAGTGTCATGGCGTGTGTGTTCTTCTCATGAAGCACATAAGGATGGGCCCACCAGTGTCATTGCATGCTTGTTCTTTTCATGAACCACACCCAGTGTCAGTGCATGTCTGTTCTATTCATGAACCACACCCAGTTTCACTGCATTCTGTTCTTTTCATGAACCACATAAGGATCTACCAGTGTCATTGCATGTCTTTTACTTCCATAAACCACATGTGGATCCATCAGTGTCATTGCATGTTTGTTCCTCTAAAAAACCACATAAGGATACACCAGTGTCATTGCGTGTGTGTTCTTCTCATGAACCACACCCAGTGTCATTGCATGTGTGTTCTTCTAAACAAACCACATAAGGATCCACCAGTGTCATTGCATGTCTGTTCTTTTCATGAACCACATAAGGATCCACCAGTGTCATTGCATGTCTGTTCTTTTCATGAATCAGAGCCAGTGTCATTACATGTCTAATCCTTCCGTAAACAACATCAGGACCCACCAGTGTCATTGCCTGTTTGTTCTTTTCAGGAACCACTCCTAGTGTTAGTGCATGTCTGTTCTTTTCATGAACCACACCCAGTGTCACTGCATGTTAGTTCTTTTCATGAACCACATAAGGATCTACCAGAGTCATTGGATGTTTGTTCTTCTCATGAACCACACGTGGATCCACCGGTGTCATTGCATGTCTGTTCTTCTAAACAAACCACATAAGGATCCACCAGTGTCATTGCGTGTGTGTTCTTTTCATGAACCACACCCAGTGTCATTGCTTGTGTGTTCTTCTAAACAAACCACCTAAGGATCCACTAGTGTCATTGCATGTCTAATCTTTTCATGAACCACATAAGGATGGGCCCACCAGTGTCATTGCATGTCTGTTCTTTTCATGAACCACACCTAGTGTCAGTGCATGTATGTTCTATTCATGAACCACACCCAATTTCACTGCATGTCTGTTCTTTTCATGAACCACATAAGGATCTACCAGTGTCATTCCATGTCTTTTACTTCCATAAACCACATGTGGATCCACCGGTGTCATTGCATGTGTGTTCCTCTAAACAAACCACATAAGGATCCACCGGTGTCATTGCATGTCTGTTCTTTTCATGAACCACATAAGGATGGGCCCACCAGTGTCATTGCATGTATGTTCTTTTAATGAACCACACCTAGTGTCAGTGCATGTCTGTTCTATTCATGAACTACACCCAGTTTCACTACATGTCTGTTCTTTTCATGAACCACATAAGCATCTACCATTGTCATTGCATGTATTTTACTTCCATAAACCACATGTGGATCCACCGGTGTCATTGCATGTGTGTTCCTCTAAACAAACCACATAAGGATCCACCAGTGTCATTGCATGTGTGTTCTTCTCATGAACCACATAAGGATGGGCCCACCAGTGTCATTGCATGTCTGTTCTTTTCATGAACCACACCCAGTGTCAGTAAATGTCTGTTCTATTCATGAACCACACCCTGTTTCACTTCATGTCTGTTCTTTTCATGAACCACATAAGGATCTACCAGTGTCATTGCATGTCTTCTACTTCCATAAACCCCATGTGGATCCACCGGTGTCATTGCATGTGTGTTTCTCTAAACAAACCACATAAAGATCCACCAGTATCATTGCGTGTGTGTTCTTCTTATGAACCACATAAGGATGGGCTCACTAGTGTCATTGCATGTCTGTTATTTTCATGAACCATACCCAGGGTTAGTGCATGTATGTTCTTTTCATGAACCACACCTAGTGTCTGTGCATGTCTGTTCTATTCATGAACCACCTAAGGATCTACCAGTGTCATTGCATGTCTTTTACTTCCATAAACCACATTTGGATCCACTGGTGTCATTGCATGTCTGTTCCTCTAAACAAACCACATAAGGATCCACCAGTATCATTGCGTGTCTGTTGTTCTCATGAACCACACCCAGTGTCATTCAATGTGTGTTCTTCTAAACAAACCACATAAGGATCCACCAGTGTCATTGCATGTCTGATCCTTAAATAAACCACATAAGGATGGGCCCACCAGTGTCATTGCATGTCTATTCTTTTCATGAACCACACCTAGTGTCAGTGCATGTCTGTTTTTTTCATGAACCACACCCGGTGTCACTACATGTCTGTTCTTTTCATGAACCACATAAGGATCTACCAGTGTCATTGGATGTCAGTTCTTCTCATGAACCACACGTGGATCCACCACTGTCATTGCATGTCTGTTCCTCTAAACAAACCACATAAGGATCCACCAGTGTCATTGCGTGTCTGTTCTTTTCATGAACCACACCCAGTGTCATGGCATGTCTGTTCTATTCATGAACCACACCCAGTTTCACTGCATGTCTGTTCTTTTCATGAACCACATAAGGATCTACCAGTGTCATTGCATGTCTTTTACTTCCATAAACCACATGTGGATCCATCAGTGTCATTGCATGTTTGTTCCTCTAAAAAAACCACATAAGGATACACCAGTGTCATTGCGTGTGTGTTCTTCTCATGAACCACACCCAGTGTCATTGCATGTGTGTTCTTCTAAACAAACCACATAAGGATCCACCAGTGTCATTGCATGTCTGTTCTTTTCATGAACCACATAAGGATCCACCAGTGTCATTGCATGTCTGTTCTTTTCATGAATCAGAGCCAGTGTCATTACATGTCTGTTCCTTCCGTAAACCACATAAGGACCCACCAGTGTCATTGCCTGTTTGTTCTTTTCAGGAACCACTCCTAGTGTTAGTGCATGTCTGTTCTTTTCATGAACCACACCCAGTGTCACTGCATGTTAGTTCTTTTCATGAACCACATAAGGATCTACCAGAGTCATTGGATGTCTGTTCTTTTCATGAACCACATAAGGATGGGCCCACCAGTGTCATTGCATGTATGTTCTTTTAATGAACCGCACCCAGTGTCAGTAAATGTCTGTTCTATTCATGAACCACACCCAGTTTCACTACATGTCTGTTCTTTTCATGAACCACATAAGCATCTACCAGTGTCATTGCATGTCTTTTACTTCCATAAACCACATGTGGATCCACCAGTGTCATTGCATGTGTGTTCCTCTAAACAGACCACATAAGGATCCACCAGTGTCATTGCGTGTGTGTTCTTCTCATGAACCACATCAGGATGGGCCCACCAGTGTCATTGCATGTATGTTCTTTTAATGAACCGCACCCAGTGTCAGTAAATGTCTGTTCTATTCATGAACCACACCCAGTTTCACTACATGTCTGTTCTTTTCATGAACCACATAAGGATCCACCAGTGTCATTGCGTGTGTGTTATTCTCATGAACCACACCTAGTGTCATTGCATGTGTGCTCTTCTAAACAAACCACATAAGGATCCATGAGTGTCATTGCCTGTGTGTTCTTTTCATGAACCACATAAGGATCCACTAGTGTCATTGCATGTCTGTTCTTTTCATGAATCACAGCCAGTGTCATTGCATGTCTGGTCCTTCCATTAACCACAGAAGGATCCACCTGGTGTGATTGCATGTCTGTTCCTCTAAACAAACCAATAAAGGATCCACCAGTGCCATTGCATGCGTGTTCTTCTAAACAAACCACATAAGGATCCACCAGTGTCATTGCCTATATGTTCTTTTCATGAACCACACCCAGTGTCATTGCATGTGTGTTATTCTAAACAAACCACATAAGTCATTGAATGTATGTTCTTTTCATGAACCACACCCGGTTTCACTACATGGTTGTTCTTTTCATGAACCACATAAGGATCTACCAGTGTCATTGCATGTCTTTTACTTCCATAAACCACATGTGGATCCACCGGTGTCATTGCATGTATGTTCCTCTAAACAAACCACATAAGGATCCACCAGTGTCATTGCATGTCTATTCTTTTCATGAACCACATAAGGATCTACCAGTGTCATTGCATGTCTGTTCTTTTCATGAACCACACCTAGTGTCATTGCATGTCTTTTACTTCCATAAACCACATGTGGATCCACCGGTGTCATTGCATGTGTGTTCCTTTAAACAAACCACCTAAGGATACACCAGTGTCATTGCGTGTGTGTTCTTCTCATGAAGCACATAAGTATGGGCCCACCAGTGTCATTGCATGTCTATTCTTTTCATGAACCACACCCAGTGTCAGTGCATGTATGTTCTATTCAAGAACCACACCTAGTTTCACTACATGTCTGGTCATTTCATGAACCACATAAGGATCTACCAGTGTCATTGCATGTCTTTTAATTCCATAAACCACATGTGGATCCACTGGTGTCATTGCATGTTTGTTCCTCTAAACAAACCACATAAGGATCTACCAGTGTCATTGCGTGTGTGTTCTTCTCATGAACCACACCCAGTGTCATTGCATGTGTGTTCTTCTAAACAAACCACATAAGGATCCACCAGTGTCATTGCATGTCTGTTCTTTTCATGAACCACATAAGGATCCACCAGTGTCATTGCATGTCTATTCTTGTCATGAATCACAGCCAGTGTCATTGCATGTCTGTTCCTTCCATAAACCACATAAGGATCCACCAGTGTCATTGCCTGTCTATTCTTTTCATGAACCACTCCTAGTGTTAGTGCATGTCTGTTCTTTTCATGAACCACACCCAGTGTTACTGCATGTCACTTCTTTTCATGAACCACATAAGGATCTACCAGTGTGGTTCACATAAGGATCTGCATGTCAGTTCTTTTCATGAACCACATAAGGATCTACCAGTGTCATTGCATGTCTTTTAATTCCATAAACCACATGTGGATCCACTGGTGTCATTGCATGTTTGTTCCTCTAAACAAACCACATAAGGATACACCAGTGTCATTGCGTGTGTGTTCTTCTCATGAACCACACCCAGTGTCATTGCATGTGTGTTCTTCTAAACAAACCACATAAGGATCCACCAGTGTCATTGCATGTCTGTTCTTTTCATGAACCACATAAGGATCCACCAGTGTCATTGCATGTCTATTCTTGTCATGAATCACAGCCAGTGTCATTGCATGTCTGTTCCTTCCATAAACCACATAAGGATCCACCAGTGTCATTGCCTGTCTATTCTTTTTATGAACCACTCCTAGTGTTAGTGCATGTCTGTTCTTTTCATGAACCACACCCAGTGTTACTGCATGTCACTTCTTTTCATGAACCACATAAGGATCTACCAGTGTGGTTCACATAAGGATCTGCATGTCAGTTCTTTTCATGAACCACATAAGGATCTGCATGTCAGTTCTATTCATGAACCACACCCTGTTTCACTACATGTATGTTCTTTTCATGAACCACATAAGGATCTACCAGTGTCATTGCATGTCTTTTACTTCCATAAACCACATGTGGATCCACCGGTGTCATTGCATGTGTGTTCCTCTAAACAAACCACATAAGGATCCAGCAGTATCATTGCGTGTGTGTTCTTCTCATGAACCACATAAGGATGGGCCCACCAGTGTCATTGCATGTCTGTTCTTTTCATGAACCACACCTAATGTCAGTGCATGTCTGTTCTATTCATGAACCACACCCAGTTTCACTGCATGTCTGTTCTTTTCATGAACCACATAAGGATCTACCAGTGTCATTGCATGTCTTTTACTTCCATAAACCACATGTGGATCCACCGGTGTCATTGCATGTGTGTTCCTCTAAACAAACCACATAAGGATCCACCAGTGTCATTGCGTGTGTGTTCTTCTCATGAACCACATAAGGATGGGCCCACCAGTGTCATTGCATGTCTGTTCTTTTCATGAACCACACCCAGTGTCAGTGCATGTCTGTTCTATTCATGAACGACACCCAGTTTAACTGCATGTATGTTCTTTTCATGAACCACATAAGGATCTACTAGTGTCATTGCATGTCTTTTACTTCCATAAACCACATGTGGATCCACCAGTGTCATTGCGTGTGTGTTCCTCTAAACAAACCACATAAGGATCCACCAGTGTCATTGCGTGTGTGTTCTTCTCATTAACCACACCCAGTGTCATTGCATGTGTGTTCTTCTAAACAAACCACATAAGGATCCACCAGTGTGTCATTGCATGTCTGTTCTTTTCATGAACCACATAAGGATCTACCAGTGTCATTGCATGTCTGTTCTTTTCATGAATCACAGCCAGTGTCATTGCATGTCTTTTACTTCCATAAACCACATATGGATCCACCTAATGTGATTGCATGTTTGTTCCTCTAGACAAACCACATAAGGATTCACCAGTGTCATTGCGTGTCTGTTCTTTTCATGAACCACACCTAGTGTCATTGCATGCGTGTTCTTTCCATAAACCACATAAGGATCCACCAGTGTCATTGCCTATATGTTCTTTTCATGAACCACAAATAGTGTCATTGCATGTGTGTTATTCTAAACAAACCACATAAGTCATTGCATGTCTGTTCTTTTCATGAACCACACCCGGTGTCATTGCATGTCTGTTCTTTTTATGAACCACGGCTAGAGTCATTGCATGTATGTTCCTCTAAACAAACCACATAAGGATCCACCAGTGTCATTGCATGTCTGTTCTTTTCATGAACCACATAAGGATCTACCAGTGTCATTGCATGTCTGTTCTTTTCATGAACCACACCTAGTGTCATTGTATGTGTGTTACTTCCATAAACCACATGTGGATCCACCGGTGTAATTGCATGTCTATTCCTCTAAACAAACCACATAAGGATCCACCAGTGTCACTGCATGTCTGTTCTTTTCATGAACCACATAAGGATGGGCCCACCAGTGTCATTGCATGTTTGTTCTTTTCATGAACCACACCCAGTGTCAGTGCATGTCTGTTCTATTCATGAACCACACCCAGTTTCACTGCATGTCTGTTCTTTTCATGAACCACATAAGGATCTACCAGTGTCATTGCATGTCTTTTACTTCCATAAACCACATGTGGATCCACCGGTGTCATTGCATGTATGTTCCTCTAAACAAACCACATAAGGATCCACCAGTGTCATTGCGTGTGTGTTCTTCTCATGAACCACACCCAGCGTCATTGCATGTGTGTTCTTCTAAAGACACCACATAAGGATCCACCAGTGTCATTACCTGTCTGTTCTTTTCATGAACCACGTAAGGATCCACCAGTGTTATTGCATGTCTGTTCTTTTCATGAATCACAGCCAGTGTCGTTGCATGTGTGTTCTTTTCATGAACCACACCCAGTGTCATTGCATGGGTAGCCGTTAGACCGAGTCTTCTAGAAGGCACGCCCTAACACAGTTGTTCTGCTTGACGATTGTTACATAGCGTTTGATTGGGGCGCTTGGACGATTGGGATGGTCTTCGTGAGAGCGATCCGCGAGTAGGCTGTTCTGCGGCATGATTGGCCACGCTTGCTTTGGACAAACTGGCAACACCAAGTGCTCCCCTATTTCGAGTGTCCCCCCCCCCCCCCCCGCACCCCTCTCGCCATGGGTTCAAGGGGAGACGGCGAGGAAACGCGTCGTGACAACAGGGACGGTGATTTCGATGTGAGTCGTCTCATCTCTATTTCTATCATCTGTGGCCAGTTATCTATTTTTTGAGCTAGATCTAATCTGTTTACTCATGCGTGTATGATGTGTTAGGTCAACCAGACGATGTATGACTCCGACTATCACGGTTTAGAGGATGAAGACAGTCCTCTGGTATGTAAACATGGATATGTGCCCGCTAAATTTGTAGCCTTCGAAGGACGAAACGCAGGCAGGAGGTTTCTATGGTGTCAAGGACATCGTGCAATGATGCAAGGCGAAAGTTGCGGTGTTGTCAAATGGGTACATCCAGAGTGGCCCAAATCGATGCAGAAAACGCTGGACAAACTATGGGAAATGACTGTTGAGTTGAAAGAATCCATATTCAGCTCACTTCTTGACAAGGTTGAGATGAATCTATGGGAACTGGTTGACACGACCAAGCATAAGCGAGATCTCAGGTGGGTGCAAGACAAGGTTATCAAAGTCGAGAAGGAGAGGGACGCGGCGTTGGCCCTGAAGGCTAAAGCAGAGCAAGAACTGACTCAAGCAAGGAACGATCTCCACCAAGCCAAAGTCCTGCAGTACACAACTACGAGTATTGACAAGTGCATGAGGAAAAATGCAGAGAAACAATTGAAGCTGTGCAAGGAAGATGCTAAAAGGAAGGAGCAGACAATTCGGTCCTTGCTCTCGCAGGAAGATGCGCATTGGGCCAAGATTAGGAAGATCAAGGAGATGTGTGATAACTAGTGTATTTAGCTTAAGCTCCGTGCCTTTTTAAGTTGTAATATTTGTACTTGTTGACCTAGCGGTTTGAACTATTGGTCCCAGATTCCAGGGAGGAAAAAAATTGCTCTGGCCCCGCATTAATTTGTGGAAGAATTTGTGATTTAGATCAATTTCTGCCTCGATTTAGATCTCTGTCCCGGATTGGGAACGTAACCATGGACCAAAGACACCATTTCTACTACTGTATTCTGACACTGGTGGTTTGTTTAAACGTAATCTACGTGGATTGTGGATTGTGCCGCATGCAAATGGCACAATCACAATTTATAAAGTGTAAGCACGTACACCCAGTTACTGGAGATCCGAGAGCTTCGCCAGATGCAGGGGATGCAGGAGCAGAGAGGTAGTGAGATAGACGGGCTCAAGATTAGGCCAGAAAGTGGTACCCATTTCCTCCTCATCTGGGCATTATCGGTGAGAACATTGATGTTTATGTTGCCACGTTGTTGTGCAGCATCTGAAATAAGTTGCTGCTTTGTGGAGTGTGGCAGCTTAAATAATTTATTTATGTGCCACTTACATTCCGTCGTATTTGGAGACCTCCTGCCCCTCAGCAATCGTGGAACAGGTGGATCATTGTTTTCAGATAGCAGTGGCACAATCACAATTTCGGATTCAACTACCGACTTGGGCGTTTCCAAACCCAAAGTCGCGGTACATTTTACTCAGAGAACGTGGGTAGATTGTTTCGCCCAGCAACGTGCCACACACATAGCGATCAGAATTTAACAGAATTACATATATAGGTTAAGGTTCAACACATTACTATGCATCTTCATTGCCAGCAGCCTTCTTTCGTAGCCTGGGTGCCAAGCCTTCACGTCCAATGGCTTCTTCATGTCCTGCCTTCTTCCTCTTCCTCGGTGCCAATTTTTTTAGCTTCACGTACTCTGCATCGTCGGGACAATGGGCACCAGAATCGTGTCCAGCATCATCTTTCCACTCATTTTTAATTTCTTCGGGTAGCAAAATGACTAACCCGACAGTCATGTTTCTAACCTTGCGGCGCTTCCTGTCAAAGAAACAAGACTGTTGCATAACTGCCCAATATCTACAGAGTAAATAAAACAAAAATTACAATTCAGCACAAACATGCGAACCACAAGCGACCTTTGCTTATCAGGAGCTAATTGCGTTCGAGCAACCACCCTGTCCAAGAATAGAAGGGCGACTCCTAGTTGCAGCAGCTTCCACATCCAGTACATCACATTTCAGCTCAAACATGGGAGCCGAAGCATACCTTTTCATCAACCCAATTAGCTGACTGTCACACGTTATAGGAACCATGATGCCACGTTCATCCATGAAGCTGAACTTTGCAGTCTGCTTCGGCCATAATTCAACATGATTACGCAGAGCAGCAACCATACCAGATATAGTGCAGATCTGCGCAGGCGCTTCTTCCATCGTGAAACAATGGTGTCCATACCTGTTGCCCTTAGAGTCGTACCTATAGAGGACTACCGTAACCAGGCAAGGGGGTCCGCGCAGATCCCACTTGACAGAAAACTGTGGACAAAATATGTTTGTCAGCGATGGGCTAACAAACAATTTGAGGTTCAGTAGCCAGCTAGCAGTTGTAACTAGTGCGAATAGCAAAGAGAAGGGTAGATCACCCGCTTGTAGACAAAACCTCTTCTTTCTTGATAGTAGGATCTGCCATCCTCCGAGTTGCTCGAGTCGTCGGCGGCGGAGGCGGGCTAGAGCCTCGCAACGGCGGCTGTGGCATGCGCCATTGGAGCTCGGTATCAGCGACTGGGTGCAGCAACTTGGCCTCGGAAGTCAAATGTCCGAAGGGATCGTCCTGCCTGGAGGGTGGATTCCGAGGCCGCCGGTGCCAGGGGAAAGCTGGGAATGGATTTGTGAAATTAGTCAACGCATCTCTTAGCTGCTCGATTTGCCTAAGAGGTTGCCTCGTTGGCGCCCGCGTCACGGATAGATAACCGACATGCGGGTCTCGACCGTCTACTTCACGGGACGGTTTAACAGAATGTTTATATTTGGCAGGGGTGAGATGAGTTTGCCTCGAAATGGCCCCTCTCGGTAGTTGGCGGACCAACTTTTCGAAACACGATGATTTCAGGCAACTTAGGTACCGCCATGCGCTGGCCTGTCAACTTTGGTACCGCAGACGAACAAGCCCCCAAAACTAACCCTTTATTTATCTTTATTCCTTTTGTTTTGCAACGATGGAAACGAAGGTATACCAAATGAGGAAATAATATAGTCTTTAGTTTAGGATTTCTATTTTTAATTTGTTATAATTTCTTTTACACTTTATAAAAATTTCTTTTCTTTATTGGTTAATTGTACAAACAATGTGATATTATATTCATAAATTAATAAAGATTTCTTTCATATGATTGTTGTAATTTTATTTTATTTTTATTGACTTGTAAACACAATGTAATTTGTGTGTGTATGGAATAAATAATTCCTTTTATCTTATTATTGTAATACCTTTATTCTATTATATAAAAGAACATTGTAATATTATATATTAGACATACATTTTACTTTTCTTTACAGAGTTATTAAATTCATTTTATTCTTTACAACTTTTGAATTGCAATTACTTAAAGTATTGTTTATAATTCCAATTTACTTACTTATATTATCATAAACAAACTAAATACAAATCTCTTTTAAATTAAAAAATAATTTAAATTTCAAATTCAAACACTTAATTGAATTCACTTCCCAAAACAGGAAAAATGCATAGAGGTCATGTCGGAATCTATCACCCCTGTCATGATGTTCCCATTAGTACAAGAGAGATCTCGATCCCTCTACCCTCTTTTTAGTTTTGCGTGAAAATTCTCTAGATTTTCTTATGCATAAATGCAATGCAAAACATGTGTCATCTCTATTTCTAGCCTCTAATATTGGGATGTGATGACCCACAAGTATAGGGGATGGATCGTAGTATTTTCGAGGGAAGTGAAACCCAATTTATTGATTCGACATAAGAGGAGCCAAAGAATATTTATAAGCCTTAACAACTGAGTTGTCAATTCAACTATACCTGGAAATAATCTTGCTCACAGCAGTTTATCAGTAGCAACAATTTTGTAGTAGCAATAGTAAAATAATAGCAGTAGTAAAAGTAAAGACAGTAGTAACAATAGCAGTAAACAGTAGGATTAAAGCGCGGTAGGCATAGGGATGGATGGATGGGCGTTGCATGGACAAGACAATTCACATGATAATCAAGACATAGGGCATTTGCAGATAAATAAGATAAAGCATCCAAGTACTAAATAATCATAGGCATGTGTTCCATATATAGTCATACGTGCTCGCAATGAGAACTTGCACAACATCTTTTGTCATGCCAGCCCGTTTGCAGCGGGGCCTCAAGGGAACTACTGGCAATTAAGGGGTTCCTTTTAACAGAGCACCGGAGCAAAGCATTAACACTCCGTGAACACATGTGATCCTCACATGAAAGCCATTCCCTCCGGTTATCCCGATTATTGTCACTTCGGGGCCTTTGGTTCCAGACCACAATATGTGTATACAACTTGCAGGTAAGACCATAAACAATACTATCATAATGAATCAATAACACGTTCAGATCTGAAATCATGGCACTCGGGCCCTAGTGACAAGCATTAAGCATAACAAGTTGCAACAAAGTCAAAAAGCACTAATAATAGATACTAGGCACCATGCCCTAACAATTTGATGCCATTACATGAATGATCTCATCCAATCCCTGCCATCCCCATAGCCTACAGCGGGGGATTACTCACTCATAGATTGGGGAAACATGGATGGTCGATGGAGAAGCGATGGTGATGATGATGGCGATGATGTCCTCCAATTCCCTGTCCCGGCAGGGTGCCAGAATGGAGTTTCTAGTTCTGATTCGCGGAATCTGGTGGTGGCGGCGAAGCGGAACTCTCTCTGGAAAATGTCGACTCTCCCTTGGTTTTTAGGTCAAGAGGAATCTTATAGGCAAAGAGGGAGGCCGAGGGGGCGACCGAGGCGGCCACACCACCCCCAGGCGCGGCCTAGCCTGGTCCGCGCGGCCAGGTGGTGTTGGCCCCTCGTGTCCCTACTCCGGCTCGTCTTCTAGCTCCGAGAGTCTTCTGGTGAAATAGGATTTTTGGCATATTTTCTGGGATTTTTCCTGATAGTTGATTTTCTGCACAAAAACTAGACACCAAGGTAATTCTGCTGAAAACGGCGTCAGTCCGTGTTAGTTGCATCGAATTTACACAAGTTTAGAGGAGAAACAATAGCAAAAGTGTTCGGGAAAGTAGATACGTTTTGGACGTATCAGGATGTTACAGCATATTACCCTTATGTTGATGTTGCTAGATCTTTTGATATGTGTACTATATTGGATAGCCCTAATTTTTACTATGTGCAAAAGTCGATGCAAAATAATCTACATGCTTCAACTTATCTTAGTAACTTGCAACATGTAAATTCTTATTCTCATGCATCGGCAACCCGAGAAATTCATATGCCGATGAACAACATGACTAATTCAGTTAATCCATATGAAACACCCAATTTTTGAAATCTCTATGGCATGCAACCAAGTGTTTCATCTTTATATTGATCGGCAAATAACTTGCAATCTCTAGGTTCACCTTCAAACATCTCGATGGATACGGAAATTACACATGCTACAACTAGTTATTTCCACAATTACTCTCAATCATCATATGCTACACCTTATGTTATTAATGTTTTAGCACTATATGCAACTAACGATATTCATAATTAGGCTCCACACATTTACAATGGTTATAGCCAAATAAGTGGAGAGTCAATAGAAGCAAATATGCCTTCATCTAGTACTGTAGCATTTGGTACGTCCCCCGCACAATTGCAAAGTTCTGGGGACACCTCATTGCCGAAAGATACAAAAAGCATTGGGGGCATTCTTATGCAGGAACAAATTAGTGGAAGGAAAAACTTTTAGATGAGTTCAAGAAGCTTAATTCTCTTCACCGAGAATTAGAAGAGAGGCCCCATGATCTTGCTACAATACATGAAGGGTTTGCAGCATAGAAAACAAAAAATTTCCTACGATGTAAACTATACGCCAAGATCTATCTACTAGATACAAGCAACGGGTGGATATACATCCATACAGAACTTACCCTCGAAGACAACAAAGCTTTGTGAATGAGATGGAACTCGTGGATGATGTAGTCGTACACTAGCTGATCTCAAGATCGTGATGAAGTCTAGCAGGTCCGGCTCTAGCACATCCATCAGATCCAGCTCCAGCAAGTCCAACGCCACCAAGTCCAGCACCACAAAGCAGCGTTGCATCCGTGATCGCACACACGTCCGATACCCCGACAACCTCCGTCTCTCGCTCCAGCAAAGCAGCAGAAGCAGCAACTCCTTTCCAGATAAAGCCACCGGGAACATGTATCTCACTAATCCGAGACCATGGGGGAAAATACTAGAGGGGGAGAGAGATCCTTCACGAGGAGGTGTACGTGTGAAGGTGTGAGAGGGGGGCCTTTTATAGGAGGAGGGGGTGCCCCTCCCCATGGTCGGCGCCCCAAGGGGTGGCCCTTCACCTCCTCATTCATGTGGTGGTAACTCCCTCCACATTAATTTACCCCTTCACATTCTGTTTTAAAGTCTCCACTTTAAATGCATTAAATTTCTCCAAATTTAATATTCTCTCATTTAATAAAACTCTTTTATTAGTTTTATTCCGAATTTTGTTAATTACTTTAATTAACAAACATTCACATAAAACTCCCCTGTAACATTTCAATATTACATGCAGAACCAATTTCAGCAATTTCACCCGAAATAGTTTCAGTGTCTATTGAAATAATTCCATCGCTTTCTTAGATATTTATCTGAAACATATTTTCTCCAAATGGTGTCGGTATCCCTTAAGTGTGTCACCCTATGGTTCGCGAATAATGCAGACATGATCGAGACCCCTCTATCATCGGATTGATGACAAGTACGCCATGAGGGGTCCTCGAGGCGTGCGGAAGAGAGGGGTGTGAGACGTACGGTATTCCAGGACGGTGAGCACACAAGTTTACCCAGGTTCAAATCCGCCGGCTTTGGACGGATCCTACTCCTGCTAGCAATCCATTAATACGTCAGAGCCAGAATATGGGTTACAAGGTTTCGCCTGTGCGAGTTGAGATTGTAGACTGTTGAGGTGTGCCCTAAAGGCTCTCCATAGGCTGGCTTATATAGATATCCGGACTAGGGTTTACTGGAGAGATCTATTCGGCTACGACTAAGAGTTGGTTACATAGTACATCTTGAACTACAAGTAACATTATGGGCCTAAGTCGGTAAGTCTTCTGGGCCTCCCGTAGCCGGATTGGACTCCATCTTTCTCCCTAACTGGGCCGCCCGTGAAGCAATGCTCTAACCCGAAGTGGGTCACCCTGGTCAGTGAGGAACTGTGAGGATACCCAGAAAGTATATCCCCAACAACAGCCCCCGGAGGCCTCCAAGATCCAAAGTTGGATTTATCATCGTCTAGCTTGATCTTCGGCTTGCAGAATCTTGAAGGGTTCCTGAAACTTCATACCAGAAAATACGATCCGGGTCTTAAAAAATAAGTCGGACCTACAACAGGTTACTCGGATTTTCCAGCTTGATTTCAAACTAAGCCGGAACTTGGTCCCTAACGCCACCTGACACAAGTCATGGTCAAGTCACGTCATTTGACAGGCATTCCGTCAGCACGACCGTTGGTGGCTCCGCGGTTCGCGGAACCGAGGCGCCGTTTCAATGCGTTCGTGGATATCGAGGCGACGTAATCATCGCGTGGGTCCTTCCCAGTTCCTTCCACGACGTGTGGCGGTTACACTATAGCATTTGCACGAATCTTGGCGCAGTTAGGTGGATATAAGGGGTTAGGATTTTCTCCTTCTCCTTTCACCAGTCCTTTGCCTTTTCCTCTCCTCCCAATCTTCCTGCGCGCATAGAGCTCCCCCGTTCCTCCCCCAAAGAACTCACAGCGCCGCCCATTCTAGGTCAACTGCTTGCCGGAGAAATGGCTTCATCTTCCTCTTTCGGCTTGGCGGCAGCGGCGGCGGCGGGTGACGGAAGCGGTGGCGGAGAAAGAGAGCTTTCGCGGGCTCTGGATTCCCTGCGCGCTCAACGACGAGGGTCTCAAGAACGTGGAGAAGGAAGGGCTCCTCTGCGCCGGTGACTGGCGGAGCGGCTTTGAAGAAACCATCCCCAACCCGCACGCCGGCGAGCGGATCCACTTCGGCACCCACCTCGACAGAGGTTTGTCGTTTCCTCCCTCGGATTTCTTTTCCGAGGTGATTGATCATTACGGAGTTCAACTCCATCATCTTCCTTCTAACTCTCTCTTAGAGATGAGCGCTTACGCTTCTTTGTGTGAGGGCTTTCTCGGCATTAGGCCGAGTTTGACTCTTTTCTGGTACTATTTTCATGTCCGGAGAAACTCTATTACTGCCGGTGTTCCTTACATCACCGGTACTATCAGCTTTTCGCTTAGACGCGAGCGCGCGTACCCCAAAATCTTAGCTAGTGACTCGGTCAAACAATGGCCAGCCACATTTTTCTATCATAGGGATATTCCGGCTCCCGACAAAGCTACTGCTTTGCCGGCTTTTGTTAACGGAGCTGCCACGGCCCAACCATCTTGGGACGAGGCTGCTCCGGCTCTCACCGGCGATCTGATCCTCACTAAGAGGTGGGTCGAATACTTGATCAAACACAAGGGACTGAAGGGATCTGACTTGGTCCAATGTTGGGTCTCACGCCGGATCCAACCCCTTCAGTACCACGGGGATCGACTGATGCACTCCATCACGTCATCCAAGGAAGACTCCCTCCGCATCAGCCCCAAATCCTACACCACTCAGGGCTACATAAGCTAGATCAAGTGGCTAATCAGGGAGCGGATCAAGAGGAGGATCCCGGAGATTTCTCTGGATATGCACACGGCGGAAACCGTAGTGCCGGTAAGCTTCTATCGGTACACCTTTTTATGTGTTTCAATCTTTGAGTTACACTGCAATACTGATATGTTTTCTTTTTTTCAGCTTGCTGACCTCCCCGAGTCGGAATTTGCTCCGCTCGAAGGATATCCTCCTGAGTTTTCTCAGGAGACAGATGTAGTACCATTGCCGGACCTTGCGCTCAAGAAGCGCAAAGCTCCGACAGTGGCTGTTGGCACAAAGGAGGTGCCCGTCGTGAAGAGGTAACTTTCAATCACAACTTCTACCTTTGTACTTTACTCAAATTTCTTTTCGAGATGTAATGTTTCCGACTTTACTACATTCTCAGAGCAAAATCGGTCATCAAGGGCAAGGGGAAGGGAACTTCTTCGAAGCCCATGCGACAGACGAAGCTCACCATAGCTTCTCCTGTCGTAGCTCCTCCGACTCCTGCCCCTCAACCTTCTGCAACGCCGGTGACCATTCCTTCTCCGGTTGTCGCAGAAGACCCGGCTCCTTCAACGGAGCCCGCGATCCTTGAATCGCAAATTGACGTCACCATGGGTGAGTCAGATCTAGATAAGGGTGAACCCTCTTTGGGTAATGATCCCTCGGCAGAAACCTTCGCCGAAAACCTCATTAGAAATTCGGAACTTGCCAAGTTTGGCCTGTCTCGGAAATCCGCTGAAGAAATCCAGCGGCTCGCCAGGCAATGCCTAGAGAAAAGTACTTTATCTGCCGAAGAAGAAGCGCAAGAAGCAGAGGACGTCAAGCACTCCAATCTTCTTGAACAAGTGCTTCTTCGTAATGAGAGGATCAGGTCCAGGGAGGTTCCAACTGCTCCTGTGACCCCTCTAACTCTCGCTGAGAAGGTTGCCGTTGAGGTGAACGCGAGTTTGGATAAACTCACTCGCGAACAATATGTACGTCGGAATTCCAACTCCTGTTTTTCCTTTATTTCATATCATATCCTCTAGCCCCCAAGCATGAAGTAGGATAAATAATCCGGGTTTATGCTTCATTAGGATGCCAAAGAATGAACTTGAGGACATCGGCGGAGCTCTCAAGATTCCGGACATGCACAG
The DNA here is from genome assembly GCA_910589775.1 of Avena eriantha. NCBI lineage: Eukaryota > Viridiplantae > Streptophyta > Magnoliopsida > Poales > Poaceae > Avena > Avena eriantha. Next base: position 175,379,645 of record OU342742.1, on the reverse strand, counting down.
CATGTCGGATTTTCAGGTGCGGGACAAGGCAAAGGAGATGCCGCAACTTGTTCGGGATTGGAACATGTCCTACGCGCGAACTGCGGCGCAGAACACTCTCACCATGGTCATGAGCCACCATGGAAACATGGAAATATGGCAAGTGACCAGAGGGTACTGCAAAGTAGATGAAGATGGCCAGGAGCAGGACCTTCAAGCCATCATGCACTCCTGCGCCGGATATGGGTGTCACGTGGCTGACCTGACCAGCTACGAGACCCCTTTCTATACCCGCGTGGATACTCCGCCTCCTCCTCCAAAAGAATCAGCAGAAGTTTCCGACGATGAACGCACCAACTCGGACGTGGACATCTCGGAACGATACCAAGGTGGCGTCTCCAGCGAGCCGGCAGCTCCTTCATCTCCTCCTGCATCATAGATTACCAGAAACATTTTGTATTATCTGAAAAAACATGATGCGTTTGTAAATATGAAGTACTATTATTTTGCTAGTGCTAAGCTTTTGATCTATTCAGCACTTTTTGGCTTTGAATTTTTTTTTGTGTGCCTGAAATGTTTACACAAGCACTAGTATTTTTTCATCTATACTTATCGTTTATCTGGCTTTCCGCCTCGTCCCTTTCATGAGCCGGCTAAACCTTCTGCCGGAAACTTTGCTGAGCAACGGAGCTCAATTGCTAAACTAGTTTAAACTCGGAAACAAAGCCGGCTTCCAGTACCAACAATTCACTACTCGGAAAATGCCCGCATCCAGCAATCAGACAAATAACCAAAGTAAAGACTAGAAATTTTAGAGTTATACCCGAAGGTAGCAATTTTAGAATCGGAAATCTAGACCAGAACGAACATGAGCATGAAGTACTTTCAAGCATTCTGGGATTTTCGACTATGACATGATCATTGGGAAATAAGATGGTAAAAACTTCTCAGAAAAACTTGAGGCAATCAAAACTTTTATTTCTCACAGAACATGTACATATATATGCTTACAAAGAAGGATAAACTAAGAATAAAAGGGACGTAGCTGAGCAATATTCCACGGTCTGTCTAACACATCCGGATTTGTACTGCCTCCAGCTCTCTTTCTCTTCTTAGTAGCAGGTCTTTCTTTGACTGGCCTCATGTCAGTTAAGTAGTACGATCCATTGTGCAATACTCGACTAACTAAAAAGGGCCCTTCCCATACTGGGGAAAGTTTGTGCTTTCTTTGTTGCACAAGCCGGAGAACCAAATCACCTTTATTGAAAGATCTATTTCGGACTCTCTGGCTATGATACTTGCGTAACTTCTGCTGATAAGCTATAGATCTCATTTCAGCAACGACGCGAACTTCTTCGACTAAGTCAAGATCATTTTGTCAAGAAATCTCGGCATCCTCTTCGATATACGCGGCCATTCTAGGAGAAGTATGAATCAAATCACTAGGAAGAACTGCTTCTGCGCCATAGACCAAGAAGAAAGGTGTGTATCATGTTGACCTGTTTGGAGTTGTTCGTAAACTCCAAATTACAGAGGGTAGTACCTCTGCCCAAGCCCCCGCAGCACGTCGTAGTGGTGCTTCGAGTCTCGGTTTTAGCCCTTGTAGGATTAAACCATTTGCTCTTTCGACTTGTCCGTTAGCCTGTGGATGTGCGACTAACGCAATGTCAAGCCGGATATTTTGCTTGTTGTAGAATTCAGCCAATTCTCCCATAGAGAAGTTACTCCTGTTGTCCGTGATAATGCTATGTGGATAACCATACCGGATTATAACATCCTCGACAAATCTTTTGGCTGTTGCTCCATCACAACTAGTGACAGGTTTAGCCTCAATCCATTTTGTGAATTTATCCACCATCACTAGGAGGTGAGTAAATCCGCTTGGAGCTTGTTTAAATGGTCCTACCATATCAATCCCCCAGACCGCAAAGGGCCATGTTATAGGTATTGTTCGAAGCTAATCAGCCGGAACATGAGCTTGCTTGGCGTACTTTTGGCAGCCTTTGCACGTCTTGACTAATCATTCGGCATCTGCCTAAGCTGTAAGCCAGAAAAATCCGTGTCTAAAAGCTTTTGCCACTAAATATTTGGCTGTTGCATGGTGACCACACTCGCCTTCGTGGATTTCCCTTAAGATTCCCACTCCTTCTTCCGGAGATACACAGCGCTAAAACCCCCCAGAAATACTCCGTTTTTTGAGCTCACCTTTAACAATAGTATAGGTTTTTGCTCGTCGGATAATCTGCCGGCTCAGAACCTCGTCTTTGGGTAATTTGCCATCTACCAGATAATCTAGGTAGGGTTGAGTCTAGCTGGGAATTACAGCCAGAACTGCTATCAAAGGAGAGTCGGATTTGGTCAGATATTCCTCATCTACTCCCTCTATTGAGGGAACTTTGAGGTGCTCTAAAAAAGCGCCATCCGGGACCTCTTTCCACGTAGAACCTATCCGACATAGTGCGTCTGCTTCCTCATTTTCTGCTCGAGGGATGTGTTGAACTTCAAACCCTTCGAATGATTTAGATAGATCATCCACGACAGCTTTATATGCTGCCATGTGTTTATTTGCATTACAAATATCCGACACTTGTTGAGCAACAATCCGAATCTCCGTAACACATCAAACGTCGGATGCCAATATCTTTAGCAATCCAGATTCCATGCAGCAGTGCTTCATACTCGGCAATATTGTTTGTTGCTGTGAAGTGGATCTGCAACACGTTTAAAAGTTTATCTCCTTGGGGTGATTTGAGCACCACGCCAGCCCCCTCGAGCCTTAGACCCATCGAAGAAAAGGGTCCAATATTCTGACTCAGGGAGGATCATGTTCTCCTTCGTCTCTGTCCAATCAGCGACAAAGTCAGCAAGGATCTGGGATTTGATTGTTGTCCGAGGTTTATACTCAATGTCAAAAGCTGAGAGCTCTATTTCCCATTTGGCGACGCGTCCTGTGGTGTCACTATTGTTGATTATATCTCTCATGGGAGATGTGCTCACCACGGTAATTGGATGCTCCTGAAAGTAGTGTCGTAACTTACAGGATGCTAGAAAAACACCTTAAGCCAACTTTTGATAGTGCAGATACCGCTGTTTTGATTCTGTCAGGACCTCACTGACAAAGTAAGTCGGACGCTGCACCAGGTGTTCCTGATTTTCCTCTGGTCTTTCCACCACCATGACGATACTAACGACCTTATTTGTCGCAGCAAGATAGAGCAACATCGGTTCCTTAGGTTCCGGCGCTGCAAGGATAGGAGCAGATGAGAGTACTTTCTTTAGGTCTTTTAGTGCAGCTTCAGCTTCGTCAGTCCAAACAAAATCCTTGGTCTTTTTCAGGAGTTTGTATAATGGTGCAGCTCTTTCACCTAGCCGGCTTACAAATCGACTGACCGCAGCGATGCAACCAGTTAATCTTTGTACGTCCTTGAGGCGAGTTGGCCAGGAAATATTGAGTATAGCCTTGATTTTGTCTCGGTTCACTTCTATGCCTCTTTGAGACACGATGAAACCTAACAATTTTCCGGCTGGTATTCCAAAGAAGCATTTCTTCAGGTTAAGCATGATGTTGTATTTTCGTAGATTGGCAAATGTTTCCTCCAAGTCGGAAATCAGTGTTTCCTTCTTTTTGGACATTACCGCGATATCATCCACGTATGCATGTACATTGCGTCCGAGTTGGTCATGGAGGCAACGCTGCATCATGCGCTATTACGTAGCTCCTGCGTTCTTTAGCCCAAAAGGCATCGTAACAAAACAGAAGGTTCCAAAAGGGGTTATGAATGAAGTTTTGACTTTGTCAGATTCCTTCATCCGGATTTGGTGATAGCCGGAATATGCGTCGAGAAAACAGAGGAGTTCCGAGCCTGCCGTAGAATCGATAACTTGATCAATTCTAGGCAGAGCGAACGGATCTTTTGGACAAGCCTTGTTCAAGGCAGTATAATCAACACACATCCTTAAATCAGTGGTGTCCTTTTTAGGGACCATTATAGGATTGGCCGACCACTCAGTGTGGATGACCTCTTCTATGAATCCGGCTAACTCGAGCCGTGTTAGTTCCTTAGCTATTGCCTTACGCTCTTCGTCGCCAAACCGTCGTAGGGACTGTTTGACGGGTTTAGCGTTCGGGTTTACATTTAGAGAGTGCTCGGCAAGTTCCCTAGGTACTCCGGTCATGTCAGATGGCTGACATGCGAAGATATCTTGATTTGCTTGGAGGTACTTGACGAGCGCGCTTTCCTATGCGCTACCTAGGCCTACGCCTATCTGGGTCACCTTGGAGGGGTCATCATCCTTCAACGGCGTCTTCTTCGTCTCTTCTGATGCCTTGAACTCTGGATTTGGCTTTGTCACCTCCTTCTTCGTTGCGGGCATCTCGGACGGATCTATGCTCTTCTTGATCTCTTGGTATTCCTGGGCATGCAACACGGCTTCGGCAAAGGCGGCATTTCCATCCTCACACTCTCGCGCTTTCTTCGGGTCTCCCCTGGTGGTGATCACGCCATTGGGACCTGGAATTTTCATCATATTGTAAATGTAACACGGACGAGCCATGAAAGCCTAGTAAGCCGGACGTCCGAATATAGCGTGGTATGCGCTCTTGAACGGGACCACTTCGAAGGAAAGTGCCTCCATCCGATAATTCTTTGGAGTTCCAAAGGTAACATCCAAAGTAATCTCTCCTAGGGAATTAGCTTGTCTTCCTGGGACAACTCCATGAAAGATCATAGAGCTATGGTTCAGCTGGGTTTCCAAGATCTTCATCCGGCGTAGCGTTTCGACATAGAGGATATTGATGCTGCTACCACCGTCCATGAGGGTCTTGGAGAAACCATAACCGTCAATAAGTGGATTGACGATTAAGGCAAATTTTCCTCGCATGTGCAACTTAGGCAGATGATCAGCGCGGTCAAATGTGATTGCCACTTTCGACCAATCCAGATATTTAGGGACAGCCGGGACTGTTGCGTTGAGCTCGTGTAGAATTGCTGGCTTGACCTTTGCTAGTTGAGATCCGAGGAAAGTGACGTAAGTGTCCTTATTGGTGGGAAAAGTCTTCTTCCCTTCCGGCTTGGGATTTGAAGCATCATCTTCCTCCATGTCAGAATCTTCCTTAGTCTCTTTGTCTTTTTGGGATTTTTCTTTCCCTTCTTCCGCTTAGCTTTGTAGCCCGCGGTGTCATCTCATTTGATGTCGTCATTGAAACGACATCCGGCGTTGGTGTGGGACGAGCCCCCAATGGCGTATAGGTGATGCACACATGGGTTATTAGCAATGTCGGCCCAAGAGTAGGTTTTGCCTGGTTGTTGTTCTCCTCTACCTTGGACCCTCGAAGTCCCACAGCCACGCCCGCGTCCTCCTCGTCCTCCAGACCCGGAAATAGTAGTAACCACCGTTGTTTCCGCGTTGGGTTTCTCTTCCGAGGTATTTTTGTGCTTCTGAGCTTGTTGCTTTGGTTGTCTTGCCGACTGAGGCACAGCTAGGACATTGAGTAATCCCTCTGCATCATCGTTAGCGTCTGCGTACTTGCGCGCTGTTTCTATCATCTCTCCCAAATCAGTGACCTTGTCACACTTCAAGCGGTGACGTAGTAAACCAATTGGGAGTCCTGCGATGAAAGCTTCAATCGCGGTTTGATCGTTTACTCCTTCACAGGAGTTCTTGGTGTCGATCCATCATCCGAGGTAATCTCGGCAAGTTTCTCCGGCTTTCTAGGTGCAACGTTGTAGGTCTCTGACCGAACAGGGCCTCCGATATGTGCCTTCGAAATTCCGAAAGAACACACTTTGCATGTCATACCAGTTATGGATGGTGTTCTCCGGAAGTTCATTGAGCCATGACCGCGCCGTCTTCCGCAACATAAGTGGGAGATATCGGGTTGCGACCAGGCTGTTTCCGCCTTTGGCGATTGATACATTGCAAATGTATCTATAATTTTTGATGTTCCATGCTTGGTTTTATCCACTTTCTTGTGTTTTGTTCCAACTTTGGAGTACTTTTCATATGATTTCTTGGACTAACCTATTAACAAGAGCCACAGTGCCAGCTGCCTGTTTTCTGCTGTTTTTGGTTCCAGGAAAGTCAGAAAATGAATATTCTCGGAATTGGACGGGACAAAAGCCAAAGTGCCTATTTTTCCGGAATTGATCAAGTGCCAGAATATGAGACGGAGAAGGGCCAGGGGCCGGCCACACCACCTGGCCGCGCGGCCAGGCCTGGCCCGCGCCAGGGGGTGGTGTGGCCGCTCCCGGCACCCCCTCGGCCTCTCCTTCCGCCTATAAGTTGCCCTCGGGACGAAAACCCTAAGTGCCTGATCAAAAATCCACGAAAGAGTCTGTAGCCGCCGTCATCTCCATCCCTAGATCGGGAGGGATCTAAAGCTCTTCCCGGCACCTTGCCGGAGAGGGGAATTCATCCTGGAGGCCTTCTTCATCACCATGCAAGCCTCCGGTGTGATGCGTGAGTAGTTCATCCTTGGACTACGGATCCATGTAGTAGCTAGATGGCTGGTTTCTCCTCCTTTGTGCTTTCATGTTTAGATCTTGTGAGCTCCGTTCATGATCAAGATCATCTATTTGTAATTCATACATGTTGTGTTTGTGGGGATCTGATGGATATTGAGATGCTATTTCAGATTGATTATTGATTCTATCATGTCTTTGTTATTTGAGATCTTGCATGCTTTCCGTTGTTAGTAGCTATCTTGGCCAAGTAGATGCTAGCAACTCCAAGAGTTAGTATTTATGCTCGATAGTGGGTTCATGCCTCTAGTAATCTGGGGAAGTGACAGAAATCTCTAAGGTACTAGATGTGCTGTTGCTACTAGGGAGAAAACAACAATCGATTGTTTACTTTACACGCAGTTCGTAAAGCAATAATATGTTGCTTGCAACTTAATACTACAGGGGGTTCGGATGATAACCTGAAGGTGGATTATTAGTCATAGATGCAGTTGGATGGCGATCTATGTATTATGTTGTAATGCCCAATCAAGTCTCAAAGGAGTCAAGACATGTATTGCTTTCTCGGTGTTTGTCAATTGCCCCGCTGTAATTTGTTCACCCAGCATGTTATCTATCTAAGGAGAGCCACCTCTAGTGAACTATGGATCCCGGTCCTTTACTTTACATACAATCTACAATCTTTTACTGCTTTGTGTTTACTTTCTGCAAACTTTTACTTCTTTCCATTCGATACGTTTAATCCTTTGTTTTCCACAAAACACGGTGAGATTGACAACCTCATCACATGTTGGGGACAAAGTTCTGTGGTTGTGTTGTGCAGGTCTCCACGTTGCTACTAGCACTGGTAGTGCGCCCTGCCAAAGCTCAGCTAGTAACACCTTTGAGGTGTTTCCTTGTTCCTGCTGGTTCGATTAAACCTTGGTTTCATAACTAAGGGAAACTTGTTGCTGTGCTCATCATACCTTCCTCTTGGGGTTCCCAACGAGCTCTACATCAACACCGCCATCAAGCATTTTTCTGGGCGCCGTGCATTGAGCCATCAAGCGATTTTCTGGCGCCATTGTCGGGGAGTCAAGGACATCTTCACAAGGGGAGTCCCTCATAACCAATCTCTTTACTTTGTTGTTTTTGTTTTGCTTAGTTTCTTTTTGCTTTGTTTGCTTGTTTCTTTATCAAAACCCCAAAAAAATTAGTTTTACTTGTTTGCTTTCTTATTTGAAAACCCAAAAAAATGACTACTCTTGAAAACACTAAGTTGTGTGACTTCACTAGCACCAACAACAATGATTTTATGAGCACACCTATTGCTCCACCTGTGGCTGAAAATACTTTCTTTGAGATAAAACCTGCTTTGCTCAATCTTGTTATGAGAGAGCAATTTTCTAGTATTGGTAATGAAGATGCTGCTTCCCATCTAAATAACTTTGTTGAACTTTGTGAGATGCAAAAGCATAGGGATATAGATGGTGATATTATTAAGCTGAAATTGTTTCCTTTCTCTTTGAGAGGAACAACTAAAGAATGGTTGAATTCCTTAACTAGGAATAGTATTGATTCTTGGACTAAGTGCAAAGATGCTTTTATTGGAAAATACTATCCTCCTGCTAAGATTATTTCCATGAGAAGTGAAATAATGAAGTTTAAACAACTTGATAATGAGCATGTTGCTCAGGCTTGGGAAAGAATGAAATCTTTGGTAAAAAATTGTCCCACTCATGGACTGACTGCTTGGATGATCATCCAAACCTTTTATGCAGGATTGAATTATTCTTCAAGGAACCTATTGGATTCAGCTGCTGGAGGTACCTTTATGACCATCACTTTGGGTGCTGCAACAAAACTATTGGATAATATGATGGTTAATTATTCTGAATGGCATACTGAGAGAGCTCCACAAGGTAAGAAAGTAAATTCTGTTGAGGAAACCTCCTCCTTGAGTGATAAGATTGATTTTATTATGTCTATGCTTGTTAATGGGAAAGCCCATATTGATCCAAATAATGTTCCTTTAGCCTCTTTGGTTGCTCGAGAAGAGCAAGTTGATGTGAACTTCATAAGAAATAACAACTTTGGCAACAATGCTTATAGTTATAATGCTTATAGGAACAATTTTGGTAGCAACAATTTTGGTAGTAATGCTTATGGAAATTCTTACAATAGTAATAAGAGTGCTCCCTCTGAACTTGAAGTTATGCTTAAAGAGTTTATTAGTAAACAAACTGCTTTCAATAAAACTATTGAGGAAAAACTCTCTAATGCTGAAAGAAATATAGCATCTTTGGTTGAAGCTCAATCTTCTTTGAATAAAATGGCTGCTAATCCTGAAACTAATGATAATCCCTTTGCAGCTACTAATGCTATACAAGTAAGAATTGATGAAAATGTTAGACTATTAGCTGAATTACATGCTAAGTGGGAAAGAGAAGATGAAATTGCTAGAAACATTAGTGTTTCTACTATTACCACCACTAGTGTTGAGGCTACTAATAGTTCTACTACTTTAGATGATAAAGTTGATTTTGATCTTGATGGTTGCAACATCTCTGAAGTTATTAGGTTCCTACAAAAGCTTGCTAAAACTCCTAATGCTAGTGCTATGGACATGGCTTTTACAAAACACATTACTGATGCTCTCATAAAGATTAAAGAAGAAAAGATGAAACATAAAGCTTCTATTCCTATAAAGCAAGAGGATGGTTGGGAACCCATCATTAATATGAAAGTGAATGACTTTGATTTCAAAGCTTTGTGTGATCTTGATAGTAGTGTTTCTATTATGCCTAGAAGGATTTATGATATGCTTGATTTGCCTCCTCTTGAAGATTGTTATTTGAATGTCCCACTTGATGCTAATGCTAAAAACAAACTCATGGGGAGCCTTAATGATGTTCTTATCATGGTTAACGATTCCTATGTCCCCGTTGATTTCTATGTCTTGGATGTTGAATACAATGCTTCTTGTCCTATTACTTTGGGAAGACATTTTCTTAGAACTGTTGGTGCCATCATTGATATGAAAGAAGGCACCATTAAATATCAACTCCCACTCAACAAAGGTATAGAACACTTCCCTAAAAAGAAAGAAAAGATTTCTTTTGCTTCTCCTATGAAAACAAAATTTGGTCTTAATGCTTCTTCATTTGAGAACACTTGATTCTTTCTTTGCTTCTTATGCCTAACTTAAAGGCGTTAAAAAAAGTACTTGTTGGGAGATAACCCAAGAGTTTTAGTTGAGTCTTGGAAGTTATTACCTCTGTAATAACCTCTCCTTATCCTTTCTATTTGCTTTTTGTGCCAAGAGTAACCTCTAATGAGAGTGAAGTAATGTTTGGGAAAGTTGCTGTCCCGAAATAGATTTCTGTGCTTCACCGTAAAAGCTCCTGAGAGAGCTCTCTATGTTGGATTGAGCTGTAATTTTTTGTGATTCTGCCCCAGGTTGTTATATAACTTTCGTTAGTTCAACACTTTTTAATTTGAACAACAGAAGTTCTTCTAAAAAATTCGTCTTTACCTGCTGGTATTTTTTTTCAGATTTCTGCCATTTTCTGCATTTGCTTCTTGTTGGTTCCTTCTTGAGTTTCTTTGGGGAATTGAGCTTTTTGAGGGAAGTGCTATAGTAGATAGTGTTCTAATGGAAGTTTATTTGGTGTTAGAACTGAACCTTGAGACTTATTTATCTTAAGTGCACTAATGTTGCTAATGAGATTGTGTGAAGTTTTGTATGAAGCAAAAATTTCAGGTGTATGGAAGGAATGAGTAATGAGATGAAGGACGGACTAAAGCTCAAGCTTGGGGATGCCACACGTGTCACCCCAAGAAATATCCAAGAAGTACAAGCTTCAAAGCTTGGGTATGCCCAAGGCATCCCCTTCTTCATCAATAAAAATTCCAGGTTTCTTCCAAACGCTTCATTTTTATTGTTTCATGCACAGTTGTGTTTTTCTTGGAGCGTCTTCTTTTTTAGTTTCATTTTGGTTTTTATTTTTCTTGGTTTGCTTAGTTTTCTGAATAAGTTGGTTGGACCCCCTCTTTCATACATTTGGTTTGCAAATAGTTTGGTTTGGTTTGGAAAAGAGTAGGAAAGTTCATACTTATGTGGTAAAAAGAGCTCAATTTTGACTGTGGCCTATGCTTTGTCATGCCATGCTTGATATTTTTTTTGGCTTTATGCTTAGTATTCTTTGCTGCAGCATGACTTGTTATAAACAATTGAAATTGCTTAATGTGCCTTGGATGAATCATGCGTTGTTTTAGCATATTAAAGCATAGTATAGTGGTATTCTCCTTTGATGCTTTATTTGGGTTGACTTGGCACATGCTCACACCATGTTATGACTATCCAAAGTCACCATAGCCTTTATGATCCTTTAGGTTTCAACTTGTAGTATCACTTTATGCTTTGATCAATGATGTTTTGTCGCTCTGCATGATTATGGCCATTATTGCTCTCTTAGTTTGTCGCTCCCAGTCTTTTGCTAGCCTCCACAACAAAGTATGAGTTCCACTCATGCATCCAACTCCCTAAACCAAGTTTTTCCAAAGAGTCCACCATACCTACCTACTAGCTTATGCTATTCCAAGTATATTCATGCTTTTGTTTACCCTCCACTTGTTATGAAAAAAACTAGTGATTAAAGATCTCACGAACTTGATGGCACACTTTACTTTATTTGCCTCTAATAAACTTGAACCATTGGGTCCTTCTTTGTTGCGTATATGCTTGCGCTTTGTAAGTTGAAATTAGCAGAACCATGTTTCACGGGGAACGCTTTCAACATTGCACTTGTACTTTGTACCCCATTGATATCATGTTCTTTTGCTTACGGATCCTGGCGGTGTGAAATAAAAGTGGAACTTGTAAGATCATGGAGTTTTTATGTGTGTTAGAGAAACTCCTAGCCTAAGCCATGCCTAATCATGGTGGAAACTTGCAGCATCACCATAATGAGCACTCTATGAAGCATCCTCAATAAAAAACCTATGCAAATAGCAAATAAAAAGATCGCTAGGATGCTCATTGTCTGCTTGCCTTGCCATTTTGATTATGGGAAAGCTCCCGTATCATGTGCAAGGGGTACCCCGTTGGTGGTTCTTAATGATACACACATACTTACAATGACAAGAGCTTACTCATGACTGAAGTTGAGTAGCATGAGGATCGATCTTCGTAAGTAAGGGGCATGAGATTTCGGTTTATAACTTGTCAAGCATATCCTCTTAGTTGTGTCACTTTAACCTTAATCACCTTAAAGATGCTTATGATAGGGGCAATGAGAGCTGAAAACTACAAGTACCATAATTTTTGGAAGCTCTTTATGAGACTTGAATCCCTACTTCCTTTTACAAAAGGCCTTTCTTCCACAATTATATCGAGTCTCCACCTTCTATCTTTATGCACCTACTTTGAGAGCATAGTGGCCATTCTTAGTTCTATGTGCATTGTCCCAAGACTAGTTGATTAATGCATAACTTGTTATTGCTTGTTTGAAACTATTGTATCTAGTCACTCTTATGAACTTTGAAGGTGTCCTATGCATTTATATTTGCTACTCTATTGAGGGACAAGCTGAATACTAGTATGCTATGTTTTCTTTATGTGAAACAAACAAACGTCTTGCAAAGCATTGTTATTCATGAATCTTTTGTTTGTGCCTTTTCATGTTGCATCATAGTTTCTTTGCTTATTGCTAGAACTTTGTATTTCATGTTATGATTGAAGTACTATGATCCCAGCTTTGAATGTTTTGCAAATACTTTGATCAAGTCTTTGATGGTGCATGTCACCTCAAAAATTATTCTTTCTTTTTATCACTTACCTACTCGAGGACGAGTAGGAGTTAAGCTTGGGGATGTTGATACATTGCAAATGTATCTATAATTTTTTATGTTCCATGCTTGGTTTTATCCACTTTCTTGTGTTTTGTTCCAACTTTGGAGTACTTTTCATATGATTTCTTGGACTAACCTATTAACAAGAGCCACAGTGCCAGCTGCCTGTTTTCTGCTGTTTTTGGTTCCAGGAAAGTTAGAAAATGAATATTCTCGGAATTGGACGGGACAAAAGCCAAAGTTCCTATTTTTCCGGAAGTGATCAAGTGCCAGAATACGAGACGGAGAAGGGCCAGGGGCCGGCCACACCACCTGGCCACGCGGCCAGGCCTGGCCCGCGCCAGGGGGTGGTGTGGCCGCTCCCGGCACCCCCTCGGCCTCTCCTTTCGCCTATAAGTTTCCCTCAGGACAAAAACCCTAAGTGCCTGATCAAAAATCCACGAAAGAGTCTATAGCCGCTGTCATCTCCATCCCTAGATCAGGAGGGATCTAAAGCTCTTCCCGGCACCCTGCCGGAGAGGGGAATTCACCCTGGAGGCCTTCTTCATCACCATGCAAGCCTCCGGTGTGATGCGTGAGTAGTTCATCCTTGGACTACGGATCCATGTAGTAGCTAGATGGCTGGTTTCTCCTCCTTTGTGCTTTCATGTTTAGATCTTGTGAGCTCCGTTCATGATCAAGATCATCCATTTGTAATTCATACATGTTGTGTTTGCGAGGATCCGATGGATATTGAAATGCTATTTCAGATTGATTATTGATTCTATCATGTCTTTGTTATTTGAGATCTTGCATGCTTTCCATTGTTAGTAGCTATCTTGGCCAAGTAGATGCTAGCAACTCCAAGAGTTAGTATTTATGCTCGATAGTGGGTTCATGCCTCTAGTAATCTGGGGAAGTGACAGAAATCTCTAAGGTACTAGATGTATTGTTGCTACTAGGGAGAAAACAACGATCCTTTGTTCATAGAACAATCGTATTGTTTACTTTACACGCAGTTCATAAAGCAATAATCTGTTGCTTGCAACTTAATACTGGAGGGCGTTCGGATGATAATCTGAAGGTGGATTATTAGTCATAGATGCAGTTGGATGGCGGCCTATGTATTATGTTGTAATGCCCAATCAAGTCTCAAAGAAGTCAAGATGATTAGTATATGCATGTATTGCTTTCTCGGTGTTTGTCAATTGCCCCGCTGTAATTTGTTCACCCAGCATGTTATCTATCTAAGGAGAGCCACCTCTAGTGAACTATGGATCCCGGTCCTTTACTTTACATACAATCTACAATCTTTTACTTCTTTGTGTTTACTTTCTGCAAACTTTTACTTCTTTCCATTCGATACGTTTAATCCTTTGTTTTCCGCAAAACACAGTGAGATTGACAACCTCATCGCAAGTTGGGGACAAAGTTCTGTGGTTGTGTTGTGCAGGTCTCCACGTTGCTACTAGCACCGGTAGTGCGCCATGCCAAAGCTCAGCTAGTAACACCTTTGAGGTGTTTCCTTGCTCCTACTGGTTCGATTAAACCTTGGTTTCATAACTGAGGGAAACTTGCTGATGTGCTCATCATACCTTCCTCTTGGGGTTTCCAACGAGCTCTACATCAACACCGCCATCAAGCATTTTTCTGGGCACCGTGCATTGAGCCATCAGCGATGCAGCAAGCTTGGAAAAAATCCTGTAGCCAAGTATCTGGCCAAGCAATGCCGTTGTAGGCTTGGATGTGCCTTGAGATAGCAAATCCTTCCGGGAATCTTGTAGCTTTGATGTGTGGTCCGAAGCACTTTGGGCCCACGTAGATATCATCGTTTTTGTAGCGCCGCGCCTCTATATTGGAATTGATCATGTGCCTTGCATCGTTCGGGGATAGAGATCGTCCCGAATGTCGGCTGCGGCCGCGGTGCCTTGGAGCCAGACTTTGGATTCTGCCGCCACCTCCACCGCCATGTCGTCCTCCTTGTCCCCCTTGGGAGCCGTTGTGATGATTGCTTGGTGGAGAGGGTGGAGCAGCTGAATTATTTCTGGCTGATCGCCGGCCTCCGTCCGGAGCGTCATTATTCCGGTTCCGGGGAGGGTCTTCACTATGACGAGCCCCCTGCCGGCTTGTACCAGCATGGTTTCCGTCGTTCCTTCGTCCGTCATTCCCACCACGGTGAGGTTCAGCCAGGCGGCTTGTATGTCTAGGAGGTGGCATTTTTTGACGATCCTCCTCCTGACGTTTCTCTTTATCTTCTCCCCTTAGATTGTTAGACTCTCGTCGGGGAGGGTTCCTCGGATTCAGTGCAGCAATGGCCTCTTTTTCGGCCGCTGGAGCGACGTTGCTCCAGTTACACGTAGTTCTGTAATGTTGTCCTGGCATCCGGTTCTTGAATAATTATCTTCCCGGTGTTCGGGGCGATGATACTGCTCCTGGACGTGATGGGGTCTTACGTCAGCCCATGCCGGATCTGTGCGACATTGGTCGGAATCCGAGACCAGTTTTTTACATCCGGATACGGCGACCTTTTGCTGCTCTAGTCCCTTGTTGACTAGTTTGATACCCAAACGGATCTCCTCCGGTCCTGGATTAGCCGATAGAATTTCTCGGGCCGCCACGGTATTCTGTACTAGGGTTGGATATACCCAATCTCCTTTGCTATCTTTCTGTGGCTTCCCCATCTCATCCCCGAAAAGGACGGCACGGCCATGTAGGAATTGGTCGTCATTGGTGTGACGATTCCGTGTCTTTTGATGCAACCGAGACATGTAATCCTTAGTTGCCATGCGTTTCTTCTCCTCCACGATGTTTTTGGCTTCATCTAGGAGTTGTTGACGACGCGCTTCTAGGGCTTGGGCCCTTTCGTCCAGCTCTTTAGCAGTAAGTTCTGTAGCTCTAGGGATAGGTGTGGTTAATGCAGCATCGATGAGTTTACGCGCACCTTCGGTGATCACGTGTCCATCCACCGATTCTTCTTTTTTCGGCTCTTCTGGGATAAGTGCTCCATCCGAGTCTTCTTTGTATTCCTCGGCAATCACCTCCTCTGCCAGAGGGTCTTTTGCCGGGGTCTTGTTCTTCTTCTTTGCCTTCTTGGCAGCGCCCGTAGCAAAGACGGCTTTGGGTCTGTTTCCCGGAATCAAGCTCTGATCGGTACTTTCGGACATCTGGACTTCGGGATTATTTCCGACGTCCATGTCATCCTGCGCTTTGGGAGAGTGTTCCCCGGATCCTTCATCCATGGCTTCTCCTTCTTCTGCACCTTTGGAGTTATATTCCTCTTCATATTCCGCGGAGAACTTTCGGAAATCTGCTGACGTCATCGATTCATCGGAGGATGTGGGTACGTCGGTGTTTTTTCCAATTGCCTCCAGCACAGAGTCGGTGTTTTCTCCAGCATCGGCAGAGCCGGATCCGGATCCCACGTATCCGACGAAGTGTGACACGTGCTTCCTGAGGTACCTGCGGCTTTCGCGATCAGCCATGTCGAAACTTTTGATGGTCTTGAGGATTGCATCCGCGCTTTCGCCTTGTAGTATCATGCGTCTTAGTGTATACCTCAGGAAAGGCCTGTCTGTCCCGGCGTCATCAGAGCCAGAATCAATGTCGTTGTTATGCTCCTCCTGAATTTTGACTTCCACGGGTGGGTCGATCCGGGATCCGGCTTCTCCAAGGAGATCCACTCCAGATTCGACTTGGACCGCTGGGTCTTCTTCAGGCTCGGAATTCTCCACTACCTCCACAACTGGTGCGGGCTGGGTGGGATTAGGGTTTTCTGAGATCCGGAACTCTATCACCTCCACGGACAAAGGGGACCTAGAAGATTCTTCTGCCTCTATCATCACCGCTGGGGTGGGTTGGGCAGGTTCAGCGAAACCGATGTAAACATCGATCTCGCCAAAAGACATGATTGTGTAGGCAGTTACGGCCTCCTTAGCCGGAATCCAAGTCTCGTCGAGAACGATGAGAGGGATGTCGCTGGCGTAGAGGATGAGACCGACGGCGATAGTCTCGCCGATTCCGATTCTTGCAGATTCCACTCGAAACGCAGATTCGAAGCTCACTTGCCCCACGGTGGGCGCCAACTGTCATCGGATTGATGATAAGTACATCATGAGGGGGTCCTCGAGGCGTGCGGAAGAGAGGGGTGTGAAACGTACGGTATTCTGGGACGGTGAGCACACAAGTTTACCCAGGTTCAAATCCGCCGGCTTTGGACGGATCCTACTCCTGCTAGCAATCCAGTAATACGGCAGAGCTAGAATATGGGTTACAAGGGTTTCGCCTGTGCGAGTTGAGATTGTAGACTGTTGAGGTGTGCCCTAAAGGCTCTCCATAGGCCGGCTTATATAGATATCCGGCCTAGGGTTTACAGGAGAGATCTATTCGGCTACGACTAAGAGTTGGTTACAGAGTACATTTTGAACTACAAGTAACATTATGGGCCTAAGTCGGTAAGTCTTCTGGGCCTTCCCGTAGCCGGATTGGACTCCATCTTTCTCCCTGACTGGGCCGCCCGTGAAGCAAAGCTCTAACCCGAAGTGGGCCACCCTGGTCAGTGAGGAACTGTGAGGATACCCGGAAAGTATATCCCCAACACCCTCTCCGATCAATAATCAGCAGCGGGACCTGGAGATCCATACTAACTCCCACATATTCAACGATGACTCTTGTTTTCGTGTGAACCTTTAACGCTAGTAACTAACTCCATTTGTCTCACGATATATTACATGTTTGAGATTCGATCATCGGTATCTCTATACCTAGTTTGATCTCGTTACCGACATGTACTCTTTTCTCGTTCCCGTGATATAACATTCTAGTGATCACATCACTTGCTTGCAGGCTAACCAATGTGATATCACCGAGAGGGCCCAGAGTATATCTATCTGTCATTGGGATGGAGAAATCCCACTCTTGATCCATGAGCCTCTACATAGCACTTTCATAGCACTGAACCCACCTTTATAATCACCCTTTCACGGTGTGACGTTTGATGTTATCGAGATACTCTTCCAATGTTAGTGATTGACATGATCTCATGGTCTAAGGACTAGGATTACTTCATATGATGTTATAGCAATATAACACAATGACTTTGATCGTAATGCTATACTTCGGATGAATGTTCATCACATCATTCAACTAATGTTGTGACCTCGTTATTAACAACATCCAATGACCATGATCAGGAAACCTTGATCATCTTATTAATCAACGAGCTAGTTTATAAGAGAGGGATAACTAGGAACTTTCCTTTTGTTTATTAAACACACATGTATTAATGTTTCCAAATTAATACAATTATAGCATGCAAAATAAACATTTATCATAAACAAGGAATAAGATAATAACCACTTTATTATTGCCTCTCGGACATATTCCCTTCAATACAAGCTTATGAGGCATACAATAATAAGTGTGAAGAGGAGTGAAAGGTAAACAAGATCAGGTTTCCCCCTTCTCAATTGCTAAGTTTCAGCGATACTACATTGCCAAAAGAAACTAAAAGCATCAGGGGGAAATCATGTGTAGCTGAGGTTAACGCTGATAATGTCATTACATTTGATGATTTATCAGAGGAACATCTCCAGTTATTCGAGACACTCAAGAAGAAGTGTGACAAGGAGTTTGATGCACTTGAAAAGAATTCGAAAGAGGATCATGAAGCATATAAGAAAAAACTTGAAGAAGAAGAACAGTAACAGTTTCTTGCAAGTCCTGAAAGGACCATCAAGACAATACTATTCAAGTCGAAGGAATCAATTCATCTCCCCCACGCAGCAATAAAGTTGAACCCTCTACTACAATGAGACAAAAATAAGAAGCTTTGCAATTTTATGAAACCTATGAATGTACAAATGATTCGGCTAGGATGGTTAATTCAGTTATTGAAAAAGCCGAATCAGAAAATACATGTGTTGAATCAAACGAATTAGAAGAAGCAAGCTTCGTTGATCAAGAGCATGGCAAGCTTAGCAAAACTATTGTGCTTGACTTTTCAGGATGTAAGGGAGCTTACAAGTTGCCCTATGAGTTTCATGCCAAATAAATTTGTGAACATCAACAACAATAAGATATAGCCGATTTTTTTTGGTTGATGAAGAGCATCGAAGTGAAGCGACACAAAATCTAGAAAAGGAAGAAGACAAGGCATTGGAGAATTATCTAGAGGCCGGGCAAGATATTGTTCAGGTCATGCAACCATAATGCTCTTCCAACGTCTTCAAAGAGGTATATCTAGCAAATAATTTACATAGAATTCGATTTGGTCAAAACTTTATTATTAATACACCTGTTAACAAAGTTCTCATGAGATATGAAATACCAATCGAGAGAGGTAATTTATTTGTTAGTAATATAATTGTTACAGAACATATCAGTAAACACATTGTTCCAATTATAGAGACTGATATTAATGAATTATTACAGTGAAAGCTTTCCATGTTGTTTCATCTAAATTTTATATGTACATGGGTAGCTTTGCTTATTTCATACTTGGCTTACATTTTGTCTCAAGTGAGTCACATGTGTTCTAATTATCTTGGTTTCATAAACCTAAATCCAAGGTTATTGTCGCTTGAGAAATTCGATGCTAGTATAACCGTGTATTCAAAGACATCGCAAAAGGAATGTAGAAAACAATGCATAGCTGAATTGGGTGATGTAAAATCTAAACCGTCCGGTTTCTTAATTCCAAAGCCGTTCTCACAACAAGCTCGGTTAGAAGATAAAAGGCGTACCTTCAGTTTGAGTATGTGTATCGATTATGTTAGAATTCTTGATCACAATGCTGAGCCAGCATTGCAAGGATGAATGTAATGCAAGTTGCATGATTCGTTCGAGCATAATATAGAGAGTTGCAACATGTTTCATCAAATAGTACAATCCGTTGTTAATAAGAGACGATTGAAATTTGCTAAAACAAAAATTTATGACCAATCTATTTCGATTGGTCTTGATGGCCAAAAGATATTGCATTGGCTACCACGAGTCGATTCATATAATGATGAGCAGGTACACAAGGAAGATGATGGGATCAAGATTTCAAGAGAAGAGATTGTTGAAGATAATATTGCAAATGTTCTTGAAGGTGAGAGTTCCATTGAAGATACAATAAAGACATCAAGCACTCGGGGTAACAAGAAAAATCGAAGATCAATGCATGCAAAACTCAAAAAGATAAAGGCTGCAATAAGCACAAGGGTAAGAAACCAAAAGTCACTTTCGCATAGCTGGTCGAAAAATATAAAAAGGAGAGTGAAGCAAAAATTTCTTATCGGCCAAGTAGTGCAAAATCATCAGGATCACCCCAAGGCAAAAGTCTAAAGACAGGGATTGACAAAAGGAGAAATTCAATGCAACAAATTCATATCCTCCTTTTGGGCCACCAATGCCAATATCATGGATACCTCCCTTTGGTAATTTTTATTCATATCTATCATAGGAAAGGTATGATTCATGAGCACATTATCCATCTAATTCTAGAACATCTCACCAAAATTATGCAGCTCCAAGAAGATCAACATTTGATCAATAATCACATGCCAAAGACATTTTCAATCAAAAAGAATCGGTATGGAGCTCATGGGTAAATAAGAAGTGATCAAGAAAGTTTACCGAGTGAAAAATAATGGACATAATTATGTTGTTTCATACTCGACTCCAAATAATGAAAAGCCAGCTAGGTTGATGTTGGCTACTAAGGGCAAGTAAGTAAAGCGAGTAACTTTCAAAGTCCGAATTGTCGAGTCCAAACAAGCCAAGTTGAAAGTGCCCAAGATTAATAAATACATGCCATTGTGTGAAATAAAACCATAGCCGAGATGCCCACTTGGCTTATCAAATTGGAAAGAGAAAAAGTGCTTAGAGCCGAGGAGCTTAAGAAAAGAAACATGGCATGGGTTCCCAAAGGAAACCCTCAAGGCTAGGAAGATGTGCGAGATCCTGTCATATAAGGACAACAAGAGTGGAGAACAAAAATAATAAATCCAACACACGATCAAGCCAAAAAATTCGGTATCACTATCAAAACTTTGGCCAACACATCATCCATATTATTCTACTTAATCATTAATGCCTATGCTATAATTCATCCCCAGGTATGATTGGTTACCCACCATGGTTTTATTGTGATCCCTGGATGCATCACAATTCTATACATCATAAAAGGGTATTACCAAATCATTATTCTTCTGATTAGTTGCAATTTTGTGGCTAATCCAAGAGGCTGAATACTTGAAGTTCATAATCAGGTTTGTTGTTTTGTTTAGTTTGGCTATAAATACTTCGGTGGATGGATTATGCATGCCCATTGGGGAAAAGATAGATGATCGATATTTATTCTATTGCCCTGAGATCGTTATCCAATCATGGCCGATGTGATTTTCTAACATCGTCCTTAGTCCTATTGGAAACCTAGACAAGGTATGCATTCATTAGCAATTGTGCTTATGCTTATGTGTTGATAATTTGGCTTATAAATCTTTGAAATCTATGAAAGACCAAATTATCTTTAATTTCATTATTGGGATAGATGGTGAGCATGATATTGATATTGATCTTGTATCTATAGTGCCATGGAAATTATATTTTTACTATTCAATTTTAAAAGCAATAACCAATGCGTTGGTATTGTTTATTTATATCCTTATGGTACTGTTTTATGAAGTCTCGTGTCGCTTAGAATATCTTGCACAAAGAATCATGCCGAATATGCAACTTTGATAATCGTGCTAGAACTTTTTCTTGTTGTAGGTGTTACACATATTGAGGCTTCTAGTGATTCGTTGTGAGTAATGCAACAATGTCCATGGTTTACCAAAGTTTTGATGAATCACTTGTTATTTATCTTGATACATGTCTAGATGTGAATTTCATCTTGGATTGATTTATCATTGCTCATATATCTAGACATGAAAAACCGAAGAGCAAATGAGTTGGCTCAATAAACATTTGTATACCATGTTATGCATGATATATTTCATATTTCACAAGAGTCGATGCTTCGCCAACATAGTTAAGGCCGAATTAGAGACTACCTCTTCAACCACTAATGAAAGATCTAATGCAGGTGAACATGAAGGACAGAGAAAGTTTATTGTCTGTTACATGCAAAATCTGAACCAAAGGGTGAGCATGACAGTCCTAGTGTTTTTAAAATACTCATTAATAGGCATTCATTGTATCCTTCAATCATCAAGATGAATTAGCTGTCTCTGAAGGAAAACATTTGGAGAAGTTATATCCAAGTTACAACAAGCCTGGACATAAAAATGGCTGATATATGTTTGTCGCCCTTAGAACATAAGGCTGATATAGATTTATCTCCCTAAGAATAAGTGGTCCATGGAGTGTTGACATCGTCCTCAGACTAAAAGTTGATAAGTTATTTTCTGGCACGCAAGCTTAGCCAAAAAATAGTGGGGCATGTGTTGACACTCGTTTTGGACTCGTAGCTAATCAAGGTAAATGGTGAAATACACTCAGAAAGGTCCACTTGGAGGATTATTAATCATCACCAAGGAGTCACCATATTAAGTCAAGCCTAGTGTTCAAAGAATACTCGGAGACTGATATATGGATACTTACACAATAACTCCTTTAAGATGACCTCAAATGAAAAAGTCTCGAACATGAAAATTGTGCGTATCGTCGAAACAAGCAACATTGGTTTTTGTGTCATCTAGATCCGAGTTATTATGCAAATTTTAGAGCAAAAATATTACAGAAAGCTGAATTATTGGTGATTCGGGCTGTGGTCGCTCGATCCTAGACAACATCATCCCTTAGGCGAGAGCAGTGACCGGGGTGACTTAGAAAACCTCCAAATTCGATTAATCTTCCTACGACTTAATTTAAGTAGTCAAGATCAACTCGGATGGAAAAGTGCAGAACATGAAAGTTCTTCGATTTTGTGAAGCGAACAACTATGCTTTTGTAGACATCTTCATTGGAACAAGTATACGGTATCCAGAATTAAAATACGACCGAACAGAACTAAAATCATTCGGTCAAAATCCGAGTTTGATACAAAAGTAAGGGGAAAAGACTATCCAAATCAGGTCATATGGAAAAGTGGCCAACATCATAGTTAGTTTTTTTATATGAGTAACTTTGCTTTTTACGACATTTTGATCCAAACTTGTTTACTATCTTAAAAGTGGTTCGAAAGATACATGCAAGTTTTTGACCACAAATTTCGGGTTTGCTTGTTCGAGTTGGACCCTAACTAGGGTTTTGCACATGAATGCAACCCCTCTTTCTTTCATGGAAAGTTCAACCACTCCTTATATACATGAGGGGTGAAGGCCGATTGAACCAACACCAATCGAACAAATCAATCTACTACTTTTTCATGTTCATCTATATTTTTATTCCCTCTCCCTTGTATCTTTCTTCTCGTTCTTCGTTGTTCTTAAAGATTGGAGGCTGCAAATTCACGATGCTCTGGGGCGGTCAAGCCGACCTAGGGAACCCCATAGCCGCTGCGATGCCCTGATAGGCAACCCTAGTCCGGTCAACTTTGGTATTGGCCACTTTTCCATCCAACCTGATATTTTTGGTCTTTTATCCTTATTTTCGTATCAAACTCGATTCTGACCGAACGATTTTAGTTCTGTTCGGTCGTATTTTAATTATGGAGACTGTATACTTGCTCCAATGGAAATGTCTTCAAAAGAAAAGTTGTTCATATCACAAAAATGAAGAACTTTTATGTTTAGCACTTTCTTTATCCGAGATGATCTTCACCGCTTAATTTGGTCATAAGCAGATAAGTCAGTTTAGCGGTTTTCAGACCTATTTCCAGCCCTCCGTCACATCCAAGGGCAGACCTTGTCTAGGGTCGGGCGACCACAACACCTAAAACCATTGTTTCGGCCTCCTGTAGTATACTGGCCACAAAATTTGCATACTAACTCGGTTTGAGATAATTGAAAAACCAAAGTTGCTTGTTTTGATAAGACGCACAACCAACACCAATCGAACAAATCAATCTACTACTTTTTCATGTTCATCTATATTTTTATTCCCTCTCCCTTGTATCTTTCTTCTCGTTCTTCGTTGTTCTTAAAGATTAGAGGCTGCAAATCCACGAGGCTCTGGGGCGGTCAAGCCGACCTAGGGCACCCCATAGCCGCCGCGATGCCCTGATAGGCAACCCTAGTTTGGTCAACTTTGGTATTGGCCACTTTTCCATCCAACCTGATATTTTTGGTCTTTTATCCTTATTTTCGTATCAAACTCGATTCTGACCGAACGATTTTAGTTCTGTTCGGTCGTATTTTAATTATGGAGATCGTATACTTGCTCCAATGGAAATGTCTTCAAAAGAAAAGTTGTTCATATCACAAAAATGAAGAACTTTTATGTTTAGCACTTTCTTTATCCGAGATGATCTTCACCGCTTAATTTGGTCATAAGCAGATAAGTCAGTTTAGCGGTTTTCAGACCTATTTCCAGCCCTCCGTCACATCCAAGGGCAGACCTTGTCTAGGGTCGGGCGACCACAACACCTAAAACCATTGTTTCGGCCTCCTGTAGTATACTGGCCACAAAATTTGCATACTAACTCGGTTTGAGATAATTGAAAAACCAAAGTTGCTTGTTTTGATAAGACACACAACCAACACCAATCGAACAAATCAATCTACTACTTTTTCATGTTCATCTATATTTTTATTCCCTCTCCCTTGTATCTTTCTTCTCGTTCTTCGTTGTTCTTAAAGATTAGAGGCTGCAAATCCACGAGGCTCTGGGGCGGTCAAGCCGACCTAGGGCACCCCATAGCCGCCGCGATGCCCTGATAGGCAACCCTAGTTTGGTCAACTTTGGTATTGGCCACTTTTCCATCCAACCTGATATTTTTGGTCTTTTATCCTTATTTTCGTATCAAACTCGATTCTGACCGAACGATTTTAGTTCTGTTCGGTCGTATTTTAATTATGGAGATCGTATACTTGCTCCAATGGAAATGTCTTCAAAAGAAAAGTTGTTCATATCACAAAAATGAAGAACTTTTATGTTTAGCACTTTCTTTATCCGAGATGATCTTCACCGCTTAATTTGGTCATAAGCAGATAAGTCAGTTTTCAGACCTATTTCCAGCCCTCTGTCACATCCAAGGGCAGACCTTGTCTAGGGTCGGGCGACCACGACACCTAAAACCATTGTTTCGGCCTCCTGTAGTATACTGGCCACAAAATTTGCATACTAACTCGGTTTGAGATAAGTGAAAAACCAAAGTCTTGTTTCGATAAGACGCACAACTTTCGTGTTCGGAAATTTTTCATCGGTGGTCATCTGAAAGGAGTCATAGTGGAAGACTCCATATATCAGTCTCCAAGTCTTCTATGAACACTAGCATAATCGGCTATTAAGCTTGGTCATGGCTTAATTTGATACGGTGCTTTTTTATGACGATTAATAATCTCTTGGATAGACCTTTCCGAGTGTGTACCACCATTGGTCAGTTATGAGACCAAAACGAGTGCCAATAGATATAAACAAACTAAATGTTCACATGGTAAGTATATATGCTTAAATATAAGGGATAATTAGTTTTGTTCCCATTATGGCTTGCACTACTCAATTATGTCCAACACTCGAAATACTTCTCATTTTTGCCCTTCCCGCTCTACCCCAGCCTCATGAATACCCAGACCGAGCGTTTTCATCCAGTCAAGCCCTTTGTTGGTTGTTAGCACACATTTTTGGACACTTGTTGGCTAAGCTAGGAAGATCTGTTGAAGACTAAGGAGATAGATGACCATGTCTAGTTTGAAGCCGGATTCATGAGGAGCCTATGGCAAGCTGACTTAAACACAATAGAAATGATAACCAAGAGGGATTGGTGACACCAATATACGTGTGTGCCAACTCGTTGGGACTCCAAGTGCAGGATGATGTAGGAAGCGTGTCTTCCCCCACAAAGGTGACTCGTGTTTATATTAAACTCTCGGGGATTGATACATTGCAAATGTATCTATAATTTTTGATGTTCCATGCTTGGTTTTATCTAATTTCTTGTGTTTTGTCCACACTTTGGAGTACTTTTCATATAATTTCTTGGACTAACCTATTAACAAGAGCCACGGTGCCAGCTGCCTGTTTTCTGCTGTTTTTGGTTCCAGGAAAGTCAGAAAATGAATATTCTCGGAATTGGACGGGACAAAAGCCAAAGTGCCTATTATTCCGGAAGTCATCAAATGCCAGAATACGAGACAGAGAAGGGCTGGGGGCCGGCCACACCACCTGGCCGCGTGGCCAGGTCTGGCCCACGCCAGGGGGTGGTCTGGCCGACCCCAGCACCCCCTCGGCCTCTCCTTCCGCCTATAAGATGCCCTCGGGACAAAAACCCTAAGTACCTGATCAAAAATCCACAAAAGAGTCTGTAGCCGCCGTCGTCTCTGTCCCTAGATCGGGAGGGATCTGAAGCTCTTCCCAGCTAGGGATGTAAATGGATCGGATTTGATCGGATATTGCTATTACCATATCATTTACCATATTTTTTTGGCGGATTCGGATCGGAGCGGATAATAGGCGAATGTGTATTCGAATACGGATTATATCGGATTGCGGATATGGAGCGGATTCGGAACAGACTCGGATCGGAAGAGGATAATCAAACAAATACACGTAGAAAAATAAAAATTTATTTAGTTTATGCAAAAGGAAATGACAAGAAAGTGTGCAACACTAGATAATAGTAGTATAAAAGTGCAAGATTGCTAATAACATAGTATAACATGCATATGTAGCATGCAAAGCTAGCCCATACACTAACTAGATTGTCTAGATATTGGGGTTGCGTTAAATTTATCGGATTATCCTATTTGAGTACCTCGGATAATCCGCATAAAATATCGGATTATCCTTATCCGTCGGATATCATCAATACCATATCCGCTACCATATCCATCGCATATCCGCTCAACAAATATCCACATCTGCATCCATATCCGTGGATATCTAAAAATGCATACCATATCCTCAAAAACGGACGTGGATGCGGATTCGGAGCGGAAATTATCCATACCATTTACATCCTTATTCCCAGCACCCTGCCGGAGAGGGGAATTCACCCTGGAGGCCTTCTTCATTACCATGTAAGCCTCCGGTGTGATGCATGAGTAGTTCATCCTTGGACTACGGATCCATGTAGTAGCTAGATGGCTGGTTCTCCTCCTTTGTGCTTTCATGTCTAGATCTTGTGAGCTCCGTTCATGATCAAGATCATCTATTTGTAATTCTGCATGTTGTGTTTGCGGGGATCCGATGGATATTGAGATGCTATTTCAGATTGATTATTGATTCTATCATGTCTTTGTTATTTGTGATCTTGCATGCTTTCCGTTGTTAGTAGCTATCTTGGCTAAGTAGATGCTAGCAACTCCAAGAGTTAGTACTTATGCTCGATAGTGGGTTCATGCCTCTGGTAATCTGGGGAAGTGACAGAAATCTCTAAGGTACTAGATGTGTTGTTGCTACTAGGGAGAAAACAACAATCCTTTGTTCATAGAACAATCGTATTGTTTACATTACACGCAATTCGTAAAGCAATAATCTGTTGCTTGCAACTTAATACTAGAGGGGGTTTGCATGATAACCTGAAGGTGGATTATTAGTCATAGATGCAGTTGGATGGCGGTCTATGTATAATGTTGTAATTCCCAATCAAGTTCCAAATGAGTAAATATGATTAGTATATGCTTGTATGCTTTCTCGGTGTTTGTCAATTGCTCCGTTGTAATTTGTTCACCCAGTATGTTATCTATCTTAAGGAGAGCCACCTCTAGTGAACTATGGACCCTGGTCCTTTCTTTTACATACAATCTACAAACTGTTTACTGCTTTGTGTTTACTTTCTGCAAACTATTACTTTCCTTCCATTCGATACGTTTAATCCTTTGTTTTCAGCAAAACCGGTGAAATTGACAACCTCATCGCAAGTTGGAGACAGAGTTCTGTGGTTGTGTTGTGCAGGTCTCCACGGTGCTACTAGCACCGGTAGTGCACCCTACCAAGGCTCAGCTAGCAACACCTTCGGGGTGTTTCCTTGCTCCTACTGGATTCATAACCTTAGTTTCATAACCGAGGGAAACTTACTGTTGTGCTCATCATACCTTCCTCTTGGGGTTCCCCAACGAGCTCGTTAATACACGAGTCAGTAGGGATCTACTCATAGTTCTTCTCTTTATTATCTTCAAGCAATCTATAAAGCTAAAACAAATGTCTTGTGTTCCCAACTCACCTATGGTTGTCAAGCACAAGTTTAGTGTAAGTAAAATAAAACTAGGAATGTAGATCTAATTATGGAAATCAATCTAAATAAACTAGGGAAGTAAAAACAATTAAAGGAAAGATGTTTTGGTTTTTTTGGTATGAGTTGTAGGTTTTTTTTGTATTTTCAAAATTAATTAAGGTAAAAATTGTAAAGGCAAGCAAAAGTTGTTTCTTATAATTAGAAATAGACCGGGGCTCATAGCACTTGTCTACTCTCTCAAAGATTATTGTAACATCCCAATTTCAGCAACCCTGATTTGTTGTCCAGAATGCAAAAATCAGGGGGAACAAAAACTTTTTCTTGTGCTTTGGTGCAGTGCTTGCTTGTTGTTTGCTTGCACTTGTGCTTATGATGTGTATCTTAGGATACTCCTTACCTCACCCGCAGTTGACAAAAGCTTTTTACCCAAAACTATCTTGGCTTGCTTTACATATTCTCAAACGTTCTGGCATTTCAAAATAGGAGCCAAGATGCCTATGTAACCAAAACTATTTTGGTAGCAAACCTAGATATGATCCCTAGCCATTAAGTGATCATCTAAAACCCTCAACCAGATCCATTCTGAAGATTCCCATTCTAGATGTTTCCAAGTCCTTGAAGACCAATATCAAGCATGGATCTCTTCTAATCACTCTACACTTACATATAAACCACTTGTTAATGATCTGATACCCTGCAACTCCTCCAAGAACATTCCCTCTCATACTCTAAGCAAAATCCTCAAAACTGCCAAATTTGACCAAGTCTGGAAACAGTTTCAGCATCACCTTTCTAAATGCCTCCTTTTATCAAACCATGTGCATTTTTGGAAATGCACCTGAACCATCTTGTTAACCACCCTACGGACTAACAAGGCCCACATTTGCCCTTGGTTAGATCCTCCTCCAACCCACTTGTCCATGATGGTTTTGCAGACAAGAAAATAACATTTCCTGCAAATCTAGTCATCATGCCTACTTTGCTAGAGGCTCACACCACAATCCAAACTTCTATGGACCAACTCTCTACATGGTTGTGTTAAAATCATTAATGTCTATCAGAACCTACTTCACTTGCCCCAAGTGGATCTTTGTGCTGATTAAACCCACATGGTTTAGATGGCATCATGACTCAATTTGCATGGCAGCCTTATTTTCAACAAAGTTTGCCATCACTTCTAGATCAAATCAAATGCTATTCATTCAAACTCCTCCTGCCATGATCATCTATATGACCTCGTATACCCACCCATGTATCCCTTGCACCAAGGTGAGCTCTGAGCCCCAAGATGCAAGCATGTTTAGGTTGTTTAAAAATAACACCACCCTAGATCATCAACTCCTTGTTTTTCCATCCTTTTCAAGTTGGATTACCATTCCACAAGGTTGAAAATGCTTGCTACACCTTTTCCACATCACCTACCCTCATCTCCAAGATTTATCAAACATTATCCATAATTCTTATGGCCCCAAAACTATTTAATTCCTTAAATAGTCAAAATCTCCAAAACTCCCTCCCTAAAGGAAAGTTTGGTTTTTACCAAAACACTTCCCAAAATTTTGGCTCAAGTGAGTTCCATTTGTCATACCTCACCTTACCCTCTCAAAAATAAATATTTTTGAGAAGCTTTATTATTTATTTTTGCCCATTTTCTTAAATGGCTGAAATGGAATAATAATTGTTTTAAATACTTTTATGTCCCAATAAATCTTGGGAAAATTCCCCTAAGTGTGTATTCACCTTTGGGACCCTCCCACATCAAAATCCATCCTTGTCCAATGGAAATTTATCAAAATATATTCTAAAATCCACTTCTGTACTTTTTGTGTCATTGGATTTAGGAGGACTAAAACTCCTCTGAAAAATATCAAATAAATCCTAGGAGTCTACCTTTACCTCCTCTACTCATCAGTACCATTTCCTCCTCTGGTCCAATGCAAAACTTTGGACTTCCTTCACAACCATCAATTGGATCAAAATTGCCATTTAAGCCAATCCACAACTCCAACCATTTCCAAATTCCTCAAATCTTGTTCAATGCTTATCCTCAACACTAGGACACACCACTGGTCGACCAACACTGTAGCTCCACCCCAACAAATCACCATTTTTCCCTTGTACTAGTAGTAAGAGAGAGAGATAACCCCAAATCTTACAAGGATCTCCTCCAATTAATTACCACCGATGCCACCCCCTCCCTCTCTGGTCCAGCATGACCAAATACCACAATTACCCCTCCCCACCGACCCCTGGACCAATCCCTGGCCAGCAACCCTCTCCCCCTTGTCCTAAATGGTCTTTTACACCATCTACTCCTCTCTCTTGGTATAAAGACCAGCAACCCTCCCCAGCACACTCCCTGCCCCTCATTTGCCCCCTCCTCCTCACTCACCTCCCCCGAGCTCCCCACCCCTTCCTCCCCTCTCCTCTGGCCCCCAAGAAGAAAAACCACCCCTCTCGGTCATTTTTTAGCTCAAGCTTGCAGTACCTTCTCCCCTGCTCCCCTCCACTTGCATGTGGCCTCACTTCAACCCTCTACCCCAGATCCACCTCCCCTAAGCTCCAGAGCTCCTCCCAGCGTCTCTCTCGGCCTAGAGAAGGAGAGAGCCTCCTCTCGGTCTACTCCAAGAACCCGACTTGGTGATCTCCCTCCTGCTCCATTTCTCCTTGCAATGGCGTTCTTAGCCTCCTCGGAGCCAACCCTAACCTCCCCAGTCCTCCTCTTCGACATGCAGGCACCCCAGCAGCGGCACCAGAGAGCTGCCAAGCATGCATCACCGTCGTCGTCGCGCGAGGCTTCTGCCGAGGTAGAACCTGCCCTTGACACCCCTCCACGGGCTCGTCGTGGACCACCACGTCGTCTACGCCCTTCCCCTTCGCCGGAAACGGCCTCAGGTGAGATCCCCGCATCTCCCCGTCGACCGCTAGGGTTTCTGCGCGCCACCGCTCGTCGGAGGTGGACGACAAGCTCCCAGCCGTCGATCCCCTCTCTAATCTAACGGCCAGGAACCTCCCATACCGCTTCACCCCGCCGCCCTCACTGACCACTGGGCCCTGCCCAACGGGATTCAAATATCCCTCCCGCCGGCGACCCCCTCCTCTACTGGGCCAAATTGGCTCGGCGGCCCACTTACTCGTGCAATTCAAAGCCCACCCATCTAGTTGTCCTTTTTTCTGTTATTTTTCCACCAGATCTGCTGAAAGGCTGTTTAGTTTAAATCCAAACAAAAATGTAAATGAAGTCCAAATGCCCAGATCTAAAATCCTGGTTGCTCTCTGATGTTTTCTCGAACATGCAGAGGCAACCCCAAGTTCAAAATAATTTTCTTTAATTACTAATATTTGTTCTACTACCAAGTGTACTTTACACTAATTAACTTCCTCAGATAATTTCACATCTCCATTTGAGATGAACCAAGGCTCTACTGAGATGTATTTGACATACCTATCATCTAGAACTGGTCCTATGCCAAGGTGAACAGTAGGTTACCTTTAACAAAAATAACCAAACCAACCCTTATCTGCCTTGAATAAATTCTCTAGGTCAAACCAAATGTGGTATTGACCTAATTCCAATTCCCAATACCTCCTAGGATTAGTATTTAGCAAATCCTAGCAGCTCAGAATTTATTGAGCTCTGGTTAAATTTTTGTGATTTAAATACTTCTATGATGGGTATTTTCACTAATTAAATCACTCCAGGAGTTTGGCAACTCCAAAGAGGGTGAATCCAATTCCTACAGAAAGGTATTGGACATGCCTAGCACATTCCATTGGAACCAACTCAAGAGCTCTTGTAGAATTAATCTGGTGAAATAGAGAAGAATCAGACAGAACTGCCTTTGGGAATTTCCGGAGGGCATTCTGGTAATTATTTTGACTTGATTCCAACTCTAGGTAGTTCAGTACATAAAATACTACCAAATTATCCAAAGAAATAATTTTTGGTGCTCCAAATAAATTCTGGTGAATTATCCCCTTAAACTAGAGTTTATTCTACTATAAAAAGCATAACTAATTCCCGAAAATTGATAATTAGGTGAAACCACTTCTGTTGGTTTTGTCTTGTCAAGACCTATCTGGGGATATCACTCTTGCACATTTATATCCCACTGACCATAGAACCCTAATCCAAATGCCTTGTCTTTAGCCTTGACAACTATCTTCCAAGAGAAAACACCCAGTGGCAATCTTGTAAATTCCACCATTTGAATCCCACTTCTCCAAAACCTCCCAAGTCCAGAAGTAATTATTATGTCTGTTTGCTATATGGTTTGATGTTGTATGCCTTGTGTTGATTGTGATATTGTCTGCTTGCATGTGTACCCAATGATGACGATAGTGTGAGTGTTTGACGCCAAAAAGGAAGGGATTTCTTATTATTATTTATTGGGTATTTTCTTGGTCATTTGAAGAAGTCCAGGGACTTATTGCCGACCACAGGCAAGCCACCATTTCCCGAACTCTGATATATGTCCTACTCTCTTTTACCTGTTTTGTATCCTCTTTATAAATTGCATTATCTACCTGCATGTTTTGTTTTATAAATACTGTGACAACAACTTGGCTCCTCCAAGTTATGACTTTGTGTCCTTCGAGGCACCACCCCGATGTACCTACCATTTTATCCCTTTAGATCGGGAGTATGATGATTAGCATCCCACCCTGTTGGAAAACCCCGGTTTTGAGAAAATAAACTGTTTTGGGATTTTTCCCCACTACAACTGTTTCAAAACGGCTTTTGTAAAACCCTGGGAAGAGGCATCGTTCCTAGTGGAGATTTTAACAAAAGAAATGGTGAAGATGAGACAGGAGAATGTGTTGGGATGTTCTACGCCTTTACTGGAACAATTTTATCCGCGCAACCATATTACCCTAGGTGCTGGGGCTTAACTCGTAGTTTGTCCGCATTAGCCGAGGCACTTCTACCATGCTTATAGGGAGAAATCCCTGGAATTCCGGGCAGGCGCCACCAGATCAAGGATCTGAAGTCTGTTGCTTGTTTCGGCAAGAGTGAGCCTGAACTGGCAGGAGGCCGGTGCAACAATTGGGTCTCCCGCGGACGGTATGACTTAGGTAGTACGGAAGGAAGTGGAGTCTCCAGATTTAAGATATATGCCAAGTTGCGACTTGGGTATGCGCGTGTACGGAAGGAAGGACTATGGCTGGGAGCCACATACTCGTTGCTGGGGAGAACAAACCCAAGAGGAAAAGCATGCCTTTGCTAGGGTTGACAAGTGAAAGGTTAGGTTTGATTATCCGGGCCCCCATCTACTGCGGTAGTGGGCCGTGGTTGTATCCCGGCGGATGTATTGATTCTTGTGGGGAAAGTGCGCAAACTCTGCAGAGTATAACCTATTCGGATAGCCGTGTCCATGGTCAAGGACGGTTGTAAAGGTGTTGGCTAGGAGTACCCAAATTGTGCTTGTTTGGGAAACAAGTACGAAGAGGACGAAGGTTCCGGGGGAACCGGAGTTCGAAAGCTTTGTGTTGACCAGAGGTGGTCGAAGATGTTTAAAAAGGGTTTTTAATACAAAACTGTTTTCAAAACTCTTTTTCAACAAAGATATGGAGATGTCTTGATTTATAAAACAGAAGCATGTTTTCAAAACTCCTTTTCAACAAAGATATGGAGATGCCATAACTTCAAAAGTTAGTTTAGGCTTCTTAAAAGCAACCCCAGATAGAGCTACCTCGCCACAGCCAGAATTGCATTTCCTTTGTTTCACTTATCCTGGTGGTTTGCGAGTACATTCAAAGTACTCACGGCTTTGGCTATTTACTTGGCCAGACTTTCAGAGGTTCGACTTCCGTCCAGCGAGCTAGGCCGTCTTCCCAGTCAGCTGCTTGTAGGTCGAGGCACGATTGGGCTCTGCGCTTGGTGATGTTCCGCTGCTAATGATGATGTAGCCATAATGGCATTTATGTAAGTCTTGTAACTCATTATGTTTCGGATGTTGTAATGGTACCTGTCGGTTATGTTCCACGGCTCACTGATCATGGGAACGTGGATGTATGCATATCAGGAATTTCTTGGATGAATAATCCGGGGAGCCCACAATTATGGTGAACATAAAACGACTTGCATAATGATATATATGTGATTGAAAATTTAGAGTGTTTGATTCATGTTTATATGGGAATTATGTTCTAATTTAAAGATGATGCAACACATCTCACCTATACTTCTCTAGAAAAGGAAAACTCCATGCTATCTAGATTTAATTACAAGAGTATAATTTTAGGCACTTTGACATGATAGTTAGATATCAAATATGCTATCTTGAACAAACAAGAATCATCTATTGCTATCACTAGATGGTTGTAGCACTTGGTAGAGAGAGAGAGAGGAGGAGGAGGATGAGTGCTAGGGTAGCAACCAAGGTCTCGGATCTCCTTGTTCTTTTTTATTAGCCCTTCTTCCTTCAGGGTTTCCTTCCCCCGAAGGGCGAGTGGAGTTCTTTGGCAAAAGCGACAACCATGTAGCCACATTCAGTTGACTTTATGAAGACTAGAGATGATGACCTACCTTCATGTCAACACATGTCAGACAAACTTGGATCGTTTCTGATGTTTTTCTATCTTGTTCTTGTAGGTTTGAATTTTTTCTAGAGTCAGATTGCAATCTCTTCATAATCTTTTCGATTACGTTGGTCTTCACCTACTCCCTCCGTTTTAAAATATAAGACGTTTTAGCTTTGTGAATGGAGTGTATCTAGACTCCTTTTAGTGTGTAGGTTCATCTAGATTTGGAGTGAACCTACATAATAAAAAGGGTCTAGATACAATCCTTTCACAAAGCTAAAACATCTTATATTTTAAAACGGAAGGAGTATATGCTTGTAAGAGCATTGCCCTGAGAGGGTCGAGTGGAACGAAACAAGTGCGCGGTAGAATATAAAGCTTGAGTTATTGCATTATGCGCGGTAGAATATAAAGCTTGAGTAAGGAGAGGCGTTTTTCCCCCTCCCCGTTCGATCCAGCTCGCCGGCGCAGATTCGCCGGTTTCCCCTCCCTCCACCGGCCGCTCTGGCGGCGGGAGGGTGGGGAAACCACGGATCTCGTCTGTACATATCCTAGGGTGTAGTGGGTGGCCTGCTGGCGGCGCCGTGGAGAGGGTGGTGCGACCGGTTCGGCGTTTTGCGTGGGCGGAGATCCTCTCCAGTGGCCGTGCTCTGCGGGGCGCGACCATGGATCTGCTCACTTCCCGGCGCTCGCAGCTCGTTAGAGGTGTGATGCGCCTGCTTCCTGCACCGGAGACCGTGGAGCGGCGGCTCTGGTTCTTGGAGTTTCTGAAGGTGAAGTTGGTACGAGCCAGATCGACGGCGACGATGGCGATGCAGGGTGGAGGTTCCTTGGAGCCGAGGATCGTTGACTTCCCGTCCACCATGGGACTCCTTCCGATTGAAGGTTGTAGAGGAGGAGCGGCGGCGGCGCGCCAGCGGAACATCCTCTTCGTCGACGGCGTACGTCTTCGTAGTCTTGCAGGACTAGATTGTAATTTCTGTTTTTCTCAGGGACTGTTCTGTAAGGGCTCTGGTGTAATATCATCTGATCTTTCCTCGCAAAAAAAAAAGAGAATATAAAGCTTGAGTTATTGCAGGCCCAAAATATGTCTTATGTACTCCACCGTAATTTTTGTGGACTTGATATGACGAGGAAAAAAGAGAACGAAAGGGTTGAAGCACACACCGAAAATCATCTCTCACAGCACGGCCTCGCGCTTTCATTTCCCGCTCGCAGATTCCCCGAACTAATTTCATCTCCCTCGTCCCTCTCGCCTCTTCCCTCCCAATTCCCATTCCCCTCCTGCTCCCCCCGCTTCCTCCGCCAGCGCGGACTCCACCTCGAAGCTCCCAGGGCCCCTCCCGGCCACCGCGATGCAGCCGCGGCGGCAGCAGCAGTCCATCCTCTCCTTCCTCCACCCGCGCAGGAGCTCCGCGGGAGACCCCCTCGGCGCCGGCGCCGGCACGACCCCCGAGAGCCCCCCGCGGCCTCCCATCGCGTCCTCGGTCGACGGCATCATGGAGAGGCTCGTGCGACCGCCGTCGCAGGGGAGGTACGGACGCGACCCTCCAGCTAGCTCTCGGTAGCGGCGGGATGCTAGGGTTCTGTCTGGGTTTGGGGCCGTTTAGCTCTGCCGGTTGCTGCGGTATTTGTTAAGACTGCGAGCTCATGGCTTCGAGCGGATTCATTTAGGTTACTATACTAGACAGCGGATGGCGATTCGATCGATTTCTTATTAGGTTTCGTTTGTTGGTTCTAGTGCGACTGTGTGACCAGTAGCAGTAGGGAGGACGGAGGAGATCGATGCGTGTGTGCCATCGCACCGTCTTTGGTCCCCTTCTCATGGGCATAGCTCTTGATGGTCCCTGGTTTTTGGTTACTGCACTTCCCGCGACTGGTAGTTTTCGGCCTGCAATGTCCTCACCAGTCAAAATCGTTTCTCTTAACTCCTACTGCCTCCATTCCATATTAACTGTCGCTGATTTAGTAAAAAGTTGTACTAATATGGAATGGAGGGATCATTCATTTAGTGCCTCTGTCTGTTAGATAGTGCTTTGTGCGATTTATGTTTTGATTCTGCAGTTGCACGTTCGTAGCATGGAGACATTGTTTACTGAACCAAAGTAAGCATCAGGTTTGAATCTGCTGCAGACAGTCAAATGGAACAATTCGTATGGGCTAGCATGCGGTGCCATTTATTACCGATTCATAAGTTCATGTGGTTTCCTCTGTTTTCGTCGTAGTTAGCCTCAAGGTTATTGTGTTTTGGGTTCATTGTTTAACTCTGCTAACTGTCCTTCAGTCGAATGTACACTTGGATTGCTGTAATGGACTAATGGTTGTTTGGATCGGGTGTATTTGTGTCTGCGCTATTGGGCTTATGTCAGATGTTTGTTCTTGGTCAGTCCCCAAATAGTATTTTTGCTGGTTTCCTTTGATGGATTTCCACCTTTTGATGTGGCCACATCAGGCATTTCATTGTACTTTGGAAAACATTGTCTTGTTTTTTCTGTGCCATCATGAATTCATGATGATACTCTTGTGCTTGTTGCAGAAACAAAGACGCTGCCCAGGTTAGACTTGTCGAGGAGAGAGCCTTACTTGGTAAAAAACAAGATACCTCAAATGGACGCCCAAGTGCATTATTCCCCGGACCATACAGTGATGATTATAGCAGAGAAACTACGGTATTTGCAGATATTAGTCCTCTGCAGGAGCCGTCGAAGTACTCCACAAGGTCTTCAATCGATGAATTTGTTAGAGCAAGCACATTGTTCCCAGAAGTCGGTTCAGATCAAACTATGGTCCAGAAGTATCCGCAGAAATTATCCTCAGATTGTCCCAGTAATCAGCGCATTCAAGTTACTTCAGTATTTGAAGAATTTGATGTACAGACTCCTTCCCAGGACCAGAGAACCATTTTTGGGCCTTTTCGTGGAGCAAATACACCTTTATCAGAGTATGGTTCAGATCCAACTCTTTCGCAGCATTCATCGAAGAAGTTCTCATTGGGCTCTTCTAGTGGTGAATATGTTAGAGCGGTGACACCACTTGGACTTGATTCAAATGATACTCCTACAGTTAAAAACTCAAAGAAGCTATTCTCTCGGCCTTCAGATCCTTCATACATTAAAGCAACTAATTTGTTTCCGGAATTTGATTCAAATGGAAGTCCGCTGCAGAAAAATTTCTCAGGTTTTATAAATAGTAAGCATATTGGAGCACCTGCTACACGATTTCTGGAACTTGATTCTGTTCCTCTGAAACCAGAAACGCCAGTGACACGAGCAGTGGCTCCTCGTGCCAAGCGAGTTCAACAGGATGAATGCATGGCTGCCAATAACCAACCCTCTCCTTTGTGGAATTCAAACAAGAAGGTGAAATCAACCCATTGTTCTCCAGTTGAGAAGATGGTCCAAGATGAAATGGCTGAAAGTGCACGCAGTAAATTTGAATGGCTGAATCCTTTGAATATCAGGGATGCAAATAAAAGGCGACCAGATGATCCACTTTATGACAAGAGAACACTTTTTATTCCACCTGATGCATTGAGAAAGATGTCAACATCTCAAAAGCAATACTGGACTGTTAAGTGCAAATATATGGATGTTGTTCTCTTTTTCAAAGTGGTAAGTTCCATCATCAATGACTCATGAGACCACTGTCTAAGATTATGACGTGAAAGATAACTGCAATGCTAATCAGTATCTATCATACCTTGTTGCATACTGAGCTTCCCTATAAACAGCCAGTTAATGCTTTTTACTACTATGCAACTATTTGTTTGCTGGTCATAATTTTAAGTGGTTTTACTCAATCACTCTATGCATATTGACATATATGCACCTGAAGTTAGACAGATAAATGGTGTTTGTTCTGGTTAGTAGTCCAAAATGTTATTTGTTTTATATTGGGGTCCTTCATTTGTTCTTTTCTTCTCAGACTGCTTACACCTCACAGTTTTGAATGCTTCTTTGACCTCCACCCCAACCCCTAAAATTAATGATATTGACCAGATCGTTATGGTATTTGACATATAACCTACGGAAGTGTTTTTCATGTATGCAGGGAAAGTTTTATGAGCTCTATGAAGTAGATGCTGAGATTGGCCAAAAGGAACTTGACTGGAAAATGACTATTAGTGGGGTGGGAAAGTGCCGACAGGTACCCAAGCATAAACTGTGACCATTCTTATTTTGTCACTTGGTTCTGACTTCTGAATGTCTGCTGTACTGGTCCTGCTAGATTGTAAATCATTTCTTATACAACTCATGGTTACTTGTTGCTTTTGAGTAAAAGATATAATTTTCTGGATCATTTGTTCTATATTATTATTTACATGCTATATTATTTTGTACTACTCCTTCCGATCCATAATAATTGTCCTTCATCTAGTACAAAGTTTGTACTAGCTTAGTACAAAATAAGCGACACTTATTATGGATCGGAGGGAGTAGTATTTAGACAATACTCTCTGTGATATAGTTCTTTTGGCAACATGGAAATAAACTAGCTAGATTCTTCTAAGCTTTTAGCAATACACCACTTATTTTTGGGTTCATCCTCAGCAGCTTGTGTTATTCATATTCTTTTGGCCACTTTAGTTGTATTTCATGTTTTGTTTCAACTAATTCCTTTGTACTAAACCTTCTGAAGAAAAGGGACCTTTATGCCACCTTTTGGTAGCTTTATTATCATATCATGGCACATGCCACTAATTTGTTCATCTTATTTGAAGGTTGGTATTTCAGAGAGTGGGATTGATGGTGCTGTTGAAAAGCTGTTAGCTCGGGGGTAAGCTCCTTGTTCTTCTTATGCTTTATCTCAACATTATCTGGAACACCAGCAAGTTCACGCTCAGTTTTTCACCTTTTCTGGTTGGCATTTATAGGACATATGTTAGTTCCTATCTGTACTCTTGTTGATGATAATATGAGAAATGTACAAAAGGTTGGTTCTTTGTCGGTTTATGTGCCAGTTTTGCCAAGTTCCCGAAAACTTGTACCTGTTCAATTCTCTTCCACAATCCATTTAGTTTCCTTCTAAATGCTATATATGATTTAATGTGGCACATCCATTGACCATTAGTGTTGGATATATTTTTTTCTACTCTACTGCTCATCTATGTAGCATTTCTCTCCAGATATAAAGTTGGAAGGATAGAACAAATGGAATCTGCTGTACAGGCTAAAGCTAGAGGACCAAATTCAGTAAGTGTTCTACTTCAATTCTTTTGGATGCCTTTTTAGAATGTATGCAGTCAACACTGAAAAACTTTGACCACCAATATGTTATATACCCAACATTTTTTGGATTTATTATGTGCAATTGTTATAAATAGATTTTTCATAAATAATAAAATATACTTTTGTTTTTGGTAACTTCCATTAACACGTGACTGCAAATGTAATGATGAAACATGCCCATTGGAGAGTGGAGAATTATATGGTCTAAAACAGGAAGTAGAAATGAATGAAGGTAGTAGCTATATACCCTGTGCCTGTGGTGTGTGCAGCCACACTTGAATGCATATATTTAATATGTACCCCTGGCATTTGCATTGACCAATGCACAAAACATATCTGTTCAAGTTACAAGGGATTGACTGCATGTAAGTTTAACAGTTACTTTTTTTTTTTCATTTTGAAGGTCATTGAAAGAAAGTTAGTTCATGTATCTACTCCATCAACTGCAGCTGACAGCAACATAGGGGCTGATGCTGTTCATCTTCTTGCATTGAAAGAGGTTTGCTTTTGCTAATAAAGCAATTCATTGCATTTAGACCACTATGATTTGGTATAGTTTTTGTAAATCCATCTGATACATATGAGAAGACATAATACTACAATGAAAGCTAACCATCTGATAATAGAAAGGACACTATTTCCTCAAAACACAGAAAAGAACTACAAACTTGTGAACTTTGGACACAATATCCGCATAAATTTACATAAAAAAGTCATAATCTAAAATCTGGTTGGCCACTATGTATAAATATGTAGAGTTTTATGGCATGGTCATAGAAATATGTGGAACCAGTAAGGCAATAAGTGCAGAAGACATTTCTTCGTACTACATTCAGCTATTGGTCTTATCCGTTATTAAAATGACATTTCCAGTGTCCTTTTCCCATGAAACGTGTAGTGTTATGCATCCTAGTTTTTACAGAGAGACAGTTTTTTCCTGCAATCTGTTTCGTGAGTTAACACATATTGAATTAGTTTTTATCAACATGTAAGCGAAGTTGACCTAATGCAGACTTTACATTTTTTTTTAATTTGCAGGTTACTCTAGCTTCTAATGGTTCTCGGGTCTATGGATTTGCTTTTCTAGATTATGCCGCTCTCAAAATTTGGGTGGGTTCACTCTGTGATGATGATTCTTCTGCAGCTTTAGGGGCTTTGCTGGTGCAGGTAGGCTCTTTGCTGCTGCAATTCATTCTCTTTGTTTTAATATATCAGAAAGGATGATTCAGTAGTATGTTCTTTTTCAGATTTGTCCGAGGGAGATAATCTATGAATCTTCAGGTCAGTAGCCATTTTATCTTGTATAACCTTGATGTATACTCCCTCCGTTCAGAAATATAAGACATTTTAGCTTTGTGGAATGAATGTATCTAGACGCTTTTTAGTGTATAGGTTCACTCCGAACCTCTATGAACCTATACACTAAAAGATGTCTAGATACATTCGATTCACAAAGCTAAAACGTCTTATATTTCCGAACGGAGGGAGTACAAAAAACTAATATATGTTTTCTCTTGTCAGGCCTCTCAAGAGAAAGTCGTAAATCTATGATAAAATATGCTTCAGCAGGTA
Organism: Avena eriantha; assembly: GCA_910589775.1. Classification (NCBI taxonomy): domain Eukaryota; kingdom Viridiplantae; phylum Streptophyta; class Magnoliopsida; order Poales; family Poaceae; genus Avena; species Avena eriantha. The sequence goes on along the minus strand of OU342742.1, from coordinate 175,338,807 downwards.
AATATATTGTATTCTCTTGCTCCTTTAGTTTCTTAATATGTCTGGTTTCTCTGTTACCAGCATATAACTTGGGAATTCTTTTATCTTCTTTCACAAAATAGGCTAAGCTGCTTGACAGATGATAGGTTTTTTGTCACTTAATTTGTGAACTGACATCAGAGTTGTGAAGTTTAACACCTTTCTTGTAATTGCAGGCTCTGTGAAAATGCAGCTGACCCCACTATCTGGGACAGATTTCTCTGATGCTTCACAAATTCGGATGCTAGTACATTCTAAAGGATACTTTAAAGCATCTACAGATTCTTGGTTATCTGCATTAGATTCCACAGTGAATCAAGATGCAGTTGTCTGTGCAGTTGGTGGACTTATTGGTCATTTGACTAGGCTTATGGTATACTTTTGTTAATCCACTCTTTGTTTCCACTACATCTGTTGCACATTTTAAGTTTGTCAATCAATTGTTCCATTAGTGACATTTTCCTTTTCAGCAAGGCTTAAAAAGAACAGTGGCATTAGACATAATTTTCCAGTTTTTTTAAATGCAACTAATCAGTTTGCAATTTTTTTAATATACTCATACAAAACTTTCTCATTTTCTATGCTGTCCTTATCAACATTACCAATTATATGTGCAAAGGTGCTCTGTTTTCAAACTCTAGTGTTATGTAAAAAATTACTTTTGCAAGTAAATAGAGTATTTGACGTGCTTATCATAAGACTGCCTGCTACAACTTCAGCCTGAAGTGTTCAAGTTCTGATAAACTACAATCTGAAAACAGCTAGATGATGCTCTAAAAAATGGGGAAGTCTTACCTTACAATGTGTACCAAACTTGCCTAAGGATGGATGGTCAGACTCTTGTGAACCTGGAGATTTTTAGCAATAGTTTTGATGGTGGCTCATCAGGTAGGATTGCACCTTCTACCTATGTTCTGCTCAAGTTATTTTGTAGCCTGCTGTGACAATTTTCCTAATATATCCAATCATACAGACAAAGTAAGCTTTGTATACTCTTTACTTTGTTGCAGGTACTCTGTACAAGCACCTTAATCACTGCATAACCGCATCTGGTAAGAGGCTTCTAAGAAGATGGATATGCCATCCGCTAAAGGATGTCAATGCTATAAATAGAAGGCTCGATATTGTTGAGGGCTTCATTCAAAATTGTGGGGTAGGCTCTATTACGCTTGAGCATCTCCGTAAAATTCCTGATCTGGAGAGGTTACTTGGACGAGTTAGGTCCACTGTCGGGCTAACATCTGCTGTTCTGTTGCCCTTTGTTGGTGAACGGATATTAAAGCGACGGGTTAGTGGTTGTTCTTTTCTTTTTCAATCCTAGCTTGCCAAGTTTACTGCAGCTTATAGTTTTCTTTTCCATGATCTAAATTCAGTCAATTAGTTGAACATCTTTGCAAATCATGAAGTTTGTCTTCTTTCTTGTATCTATGTTACTGAGTAATGACATGCGGATTTTCTGTATCCAGATTAAAACGTTTGGCACTCTTATCAAGGGCCTTCGGGTTGGAATTGACTTATTAAGTGTCTTACAAAGAGAGGACCATGGCATCTCAGCACTGTCAAAATCAGTGGATATTCCAACCCTGAGCTCTCTTGGAGAATTAGTTCATCAATTTGAAGAGGCTATAAACAATGACTTTCCACGGTACCAGGTATGAATATGCTGAGAATATCTATGTGCACTATCAATCTAACAACTTACTAGTTCTTATTCTGTTATTTGCTGTCTGTGTTCCAGACTTCCATCAGTACTTATATTCGGAGTTTTGACAGGATCATGATATCCAAGATGATGATGCTAGCACCTTGGCTCTTTTAGTGGAACTTTTTGTCGGAAAGGCTTCTGAATGGTCTTTGGTGATCAATACAATCAGCACCGTTGATGTCCTCAGGTCCTTTGCATCAATGGCATTGTCATCATTTGGCACCATGTGCAGACCACGTGTTCTGTTGAAAGACAAAGCGCCTATACTTCGGATGAAGGGTCTGTGGCATCCCTCTGCTTTTGCAGACAGTGCAACTGGGCTTGTACCAAATGATTTATCTCTCGGCCAAGATTTATCTGGTCATAATCGCTTTGCATTGTTGTTGACTGGTCCAAATATGGGAGGGAAATCTACAATAATGCGTGCCACCTGCTTGGCTATCTTACTTGCCCAGGTATGTATAACTAAATTTTGGTTCATGCTTTATTCTTGTGAACTCTTGGGCTTCCCTATTTTAAATGTATACATGGAATTTCTTCTTGTCTGCAGCTTGGCTGTTATGTCCCCAGCACATCATGTGAATTGACCCTTGTAGACTCCATCTTTACACGTCTTGGTGCAACAGATCGGATTATGTCTGGAGAAAGTAAGTAGTCATAATCAACACATTTGGTCATGTATACCTAATAATATATTGATTTTGGCACAATTGGAGTTAAAAATTGATACATTTTTTATATATGAGTTGTCCTACAACTGAATCTGACCATATGTGGATTCCTGCCTACTAAAGTATTCACACAACATGATGCGCTCTAATTCAAATACTCAAATGTGGTCGTGCAGGAAATACATCTCAAATTTTACATGATATAAACATGTTGAGTAAATCCAAGGATTCTCAATAGAAAATACTCGTAAAAGTTGTTTCAGCCTTGTAATCAATTACAGTAGATATACGATGACAATGACCTTAACTTGAATGGTTATGATTTCACTTTTACTCCTGCAGGTACCTTTCTGGTTGAATGTACCGAGACTGCATCTGTTCTCCAGAATGCAACTGAGGATTCTCTCGTCTTGCTTGATGAGCTTGGCAGAGGAACTAGCACCTTTGATGGATATGCAATTGCATATGCTGTAAGTTTTCCTTGTACACCATACTATTTTCATCTCTGTGCTTGGCGTGCCCTTGGGTCCTGTGTTATTGTGGCCTTTTTCATCGTAGATGTTATTGTGGCCTTAAGGTCCTGTGACATTTGTTATCTGTACCAGTAAGCTAGTTTGGCATATCCGCAGTTGATATGATAGTCAGAAAAAACCAATCAAGTTCCCACTTTCAGCATGGCATACGCATTCTTATCAATGTTCTCTTTATGCATTTCTCATTCGTGCATAGGTCTGCAATTATCTATCTGACAAACATTTCATGGTTCTGATAACTGCATGGCGCATCAGGTGTTCCGGCACCTGGTGGAACAGGTGCGATGCCGTCTGCTCTTTGCAACGCACTACCACCCTCTCACGAAGGAGTTCGCCTCGCACCCCCACGTGAGCCTCCAGCACATGGCCTGCATGCTCAGGCCAAGGAGCGGGGGCAACGGCGACAAGGAGCTGACCTTCCTCTATCGGCTCGCCTCAGGCGCCTCCTCGGAGAGCTACGGCCTTCAGGTGGCGACGATGGCAGGGATCCCGATGTCCATAGTGGAGAAGGCGTCTGTGGCGGGGCAGATGATGAAGTCGAAGATCGCGGGGAACTTCAGGTCGAGCGAAGGGCGAGCGGAGTTCTCCACCTTACACGAGGACTGGGTGAGGATGATCTTGGCGATCGGTGGCGTCAAGGACGGGCACCTGGACGAGGACACCATGGACACGGCGTTCTGCGTCGCCCAGGAGCTCAAGTCTCACTTCAGGAAAGGAGGAAGATGAGCGCTGAGAAGTCACGCCACTGACAGCTAATTATCAGTGTTTAAATCAGTTTCAGTGTTTGTCTTTATTTCCATGTTTATGTCATCGTTGGCATCTGTAGGTGTTAGCTAGTTAGCGGTTTTGATGGCATGTGTTGTGTACTGTGTCAACAACAGTCTGCTGTCTTAGTGTCTTGTATATAATCTCGATTTATGCCCAAGCCCACATTGACCCGAGTTGGCCAGGATGGATTTGCTCGGTTTTGTGTGAACTCTCAACAACTTCATCTCCGAGTTTGCCATGATAACACCAGCAGTACATGCAAATGAAGAATTTTGACAGAGTGCTAAAGATTAAAGCATCAACTTCTACCTAAAGACAATCAATTTTGGAGCGTCGACCTGGACAACAAGCCCACTTGCAAGAGAAAAGAGCTTATCGCCAGTTTCAGGCATGACCAACCCCGTGCTTGCCGAGCTGTACCTCTTCTCCCTTCCTACCCACATCACTTCTTTGCGAGCTCCTCGCCATTAATGAGCAGGTACACCATACAGTGCAGTGCATGCAGCACACACAACTATACAAGTCACAGGCTAAAAGGAGGCAAAGCTAGGCAACCAAACCAATCGAGCAAGCAAACGCACGCAGAGAACAGCTAGCTGCACAAACCAAAGCAGGACAGAGCGCTCATCATACGCCGCATCCAGCAGGCAGCAGCCATGTCAACGCTCCTCTGCCCGCCGCCAAACCGAAAGCAGGCTCGTATCCAAGCCCATTTAATCCAAAGCCAGTGTACGCGTACGTACGTCTCCTTGCCGTTTAAATACCCACGCGCGGCGCTTCCCGCTTCCCCAACACGAAGATACGGAGTGCCTAGCTAGCGAGCGGCTGGAAATAAGGCATGGTTCCGATGGGGAGCAAGGCAATGGCGTGCCTGCTGCTGCTGGCGCTCGGGTGGGTGGCCAGCGCCGCCGCATGGCGCGAGCCCGTGGCGTGGAGCGCCGACATGGTTGCGTCCAAGGGTTGCGACAAGAAGAAGCACGGTAAAGGTGGTGGTGTGGGAGGTGGCGTTGGTGCAGGGGGTGGAGCGGGAGGTGGTGCTGGTGGGGGCGGAGGTATGGGTGGCGGTGGTGGTTTTGGAGGTGGTGGTGGTGTAGGGGGCGGCGCCGGCGGTGGCATGGGCAGCGGTGCAGGATTTGGAAGCGGAGCAGGTGCAGGGGCCGGTGGTGGAGCTGGCTTAGGTGCTGGTGGTGGACTTGGAGGTGGAGCTGGAGCTGCTGGTGGTGGTGGCGTTGGCATGGGTGGTGGAGGTGGAGGTGGCATGGGTGCTGGTGGTGGAGGTGGAGGTGGATTTGGAGGAGGAGCTGGTGGAGACATGGGCGTTGATGGTGGATTTGGAGGAGGAGCTGGTGGAGGCATTGGCGGTGCTGGGGGACTTGGAGGAGGAGCCGGGGCAGGTGGTGGTGCCGGAGGAGGCTTGGGTGATGACACGGGTCTCGGTGGCGGTGGTGGAGCCGGAGGAGGCATGGGCGGTGGTTCTGGTGGTGGCATAGGCGGTGGAAGCGGTGGAGGCTTTGGAGGCGGCGGCGGTATCGGGTCTGGTGGAGGCATTGGCGGTGGAAGCGGTGGGGGATTTGGAGGTGGTGGAGGGAAGGGTGGTGGTTTTGGTGGCGGCCTAGGTGGAGGCATGGGTGGTGGTTCTGGAATAGGCATTGGCGGTGGAAGCGGTGGAGGCTTTGGAGGTGGTGGCGGTGCAGGTGGAGGCATAGGTGCCGGTGGAGGGAAAGGCGGTGGTTTTGGTGGTGGCATTGGCGGTGGGAGCGGTGGAGGCTTTGGAGGTGGGGGTGGTATGGGTGGTGGCAAAGGCATTGGCGGTGGGAGTGGTGGAGGCTTTGGAGGTGGGGGCGGTATGGGTGGTGGTTCTGGCGGAGGCATTGGCGGTGGAAGCGGTGGAGGATTTGGAGGTGGCGATGGTGCAGGTGGTGGCATAGGCATCGGTGGAGGGAAGGGTGGTGGTTTTGGTGGTGGCGTCGGCGGAGGCATGGGTGGTGGAAGCGGTGGAGGATTTGGTGTCGGAGCCGGTTCCGGTGCAGGAATGGGTGGCGGCTTCGGAGGTGGCGCTGGTGCTGGCAGCGGTTTCGGAGACGACGAGGGTGAAGGAGGAGGTTTGGGAAGCGGCAGTGGCATGGGAGGCGGTTTTGGAGGCGGTGGTGGCGCAGGAGGTGGATTTGGAGGAGGTTCAGGAGGCGGCTTTGGGAGAGGTGGTGGCGTAGGGGGAGGCATGGGAGGTGGTGCTGGAGGCGGCTTCGGAGCGGGAAACGGCGATGGCATAGGTGGAGGAAGTGGACTGGGAAAAGGAGCGGGCGGAGGTGGTGGCCCTGGCAGAGGATTGGACAAGGGCGCTAGCGGCAGCCTAGGTGGAGGTGGAGGAGTGCGCAAGAGCGTTGGCACTGGAGGCATTCCTAGATATAGCGGCGGCAAAGTAGGCCACAATAGTGGTGTCAGAGCTAGCGGTGGCGGGCAGAATCATGGTGGAAAGCATCCCGGTGGAAGAAAAATTACGAAGTTAGGATGTTTGAACTGAATTATAGATGGAAGTTATATGGGTACAATACATGTTGCTACCGCTGTGCTCCTTGTGATCTGAATGACTCGTTTGATTTGATTGGTTAATTAATAAGGAAAAGCCAATTTATAGTGTCCACCTAGTGTTTTTTATATTTTGTTAAGTAGTTTCAGAACATAGTTTTATTATTTCCAAGTCGATCAGAATATAAATATATTGTTAGTATCCCATTAGATCGATCTTGTAATTGTTGGCTAGTACATAAATTCTTTATGATAGCAAAAGAGGAATTGAGTTCAAGATTCTGCTCATTTTTTTTTGCGGGTAAAAGAAAAAAGGAGCACAGCGGCTTCCGAAGACCCACTCGTTTACCTTAGCATGCTTTGGACCATAGGGAGGACGACGTACCCGGCGTTCACGGAGAAGCGGCTTCGGAAGTCTCTTGAATGGCGTGTGTTCTGAGTTATAGGCATAGGTTGTTGCAGGCAGGGACGAATCCAGCATCCTTGTTGGGCGAGCATCTGCCCGGGCTTCCGGCCCTCCTTGCAGCCTAATTTCATGGTTGTTTGGCTAATAATTAGCAATTTAGGCATTTTAGTTTAGAGATTGCCCAGGTTTTGTAATTTTCTTGGGTCTACCACTGGTTGCAGGTGCATAGGCGGGTGTGTGCGCGTTGTGGTGTGCATCTCCGTGTGTTTATAATACTACTCTTGTAACTCAGTGTTGAGGCTTAAAAAAAACTCCCATCGTAATCTATATCTATATACCTAAGACGGATTGTTTCTTCCGGTCCAACACTTTTTTGACCCTTTTACCCTCCCACCAAACCCCATATTGCCACCGATACCACTGTCTATATTACCACCGATACCACCGGTAAGGAAAAAAAAATCCACCAAAAGATATACGGTTCGTACTCGTTATACGCTCGAGAGACAAGGCCATAGGTCCATGCTAGGGATTCCACCCATCGTATCAGGTCTGGTCTCCGGGCTCTTAAGAGTCCTACGCATGTATATATCTATATAAGGACTCCGCTAGATTGTGGTATGATCGAGATTAAATTCCTAGGTCGATCGAGGGCAGGACTCCACTAGATTGTGGTATGATCGAGATTAAATTCCTAGGTCGATCGAGGGCTTGCAATCGCCCTTGACCTAGCTCGCCAGCGCGGGGATCCAAGAGATGCAGCCGCCTGCCATGGGTTTCAGCGATATCGCCATCGCCACCACCGGCATGATCTCTTGACGCCCTGCCTCTGGATTTGTCTGCCATGTTCGCCAAAGGCGGCAAGTACGCCATCGGCCATCGTGGAGAGATGGAGTCTAGATTGTTCAGGCAAGGCTTGCGCTCGAAATCATGGATCATCGTGACGCGGTATCCTGGAACTCGCTGATCTACGAGTATGCCCAGCACGGAGGAGGCGCACGACCTCACCGGCGGCAGTGGAGTCCTCGGTTGTCGCCACCCACCAGGATTGAAATTGCACCAGTGCCACCGCGTACGGAAAACTGCTTCGTGGAACACCGACGAGCAGCCGGCGGCGTCGTTCGCGTATGAAAAACCGGTTCGTGTAACACCGACGAGCGGCCGGCGGGGTCGTTCAGAGTTGTCGTGGTGGCATGCTCACGGTCGGCTGCAGGGTACCGTCCAGCGGAGGCAGGAGCACAACACAGTGGCTAACGCGTCTTCTCCAATCCAAACGAAAAACAAGATATCTCGACAAGGCCTTCCATTCCCCATCCAGCCGCTACCCGTCGATCTCCGGCAAGCGGCGACGCCTCCATCATCCGGCAGGAGGAATGGAACTACCCTCCATCGATCCCCACACCACAGAGATCCGTCCAGAAGCCACATCTTCTGCTGCCGCTGTAGGGAAGAGAGCAAGCTAGCCGTCCAGGTGCACGGGCCTGAGTGTGGGCACCGAGTACAAGCGAAAAAGAGATTACTCCAAGAGAATTTTGGTTCAGTTAAGATGGAGATGATACGAATTGTACATGTCATAGATCAGCTTCAGTGCATTAATTACTTTTGCATGAGAGAAAAATAAATAAGTACTAGCTGTACTCCCATTTGCAGCAAAGCTTACTTACAACTAGAATCGGATGTTCATACTATCCAAATGATGTGGATGGTTAGGTGCCAGAAGATGAAGGCACTGAGCAACCAGATCATCTAACTGAATTAAGCGACCATATGAAGGACTAAGTAAGAATAGCAAGCTAGCTCATCTTGCTAATTTATTTTATCAATTGCTTTTGATTTTGTGGGATCCTTACTCCTGATACTTGCATCTTGATGTTTGGGAATAAGCGACTGCAATATCATGCTCTCTTTTTGTCCTTTCTGTTTTCCAAGGCTACTCTATTGTCTGCTCTCGTAAAAACAATCAGATTATCGATGGAAAACTCCTCAGCAACCATAACTGTTACATAGCTCCTTAGTTTTAATGATGTTTCTGTCAACTACTGACCTTTATTTCGTGCATCTTCTTGCCATAGATTTTCATGTTCCGGTGCAACACACGGACATGTTTCCTAATAATAATAAATAAATGGAAATTAGCTTTTTTTAGAATGATAAATGGAAATTGGCTGCGACCCCTTCACCTCCCCATACACGGTTGCTAGCCCAGCGCAGGCGCAAGCCCAGGCCTGTGTCCAAGCAGTACACAATTTTCTTTCGAGCCCAGGTGACGCACGACTAGGTTGAAGACGGTTGCACAAGTCTTGCTTGCGGGGTCGCTGCCGTGTGCCGACCGCGGCCAGAAGTACACACTTCAAAATATGTTCTTGATATTAATGTGTCCTTTTACACACGGACTAATAAGAGATACACTTACAATCATGTTTTTCACGGTATAGATAGGTGCCAAGTTTCCTAACGAGTGGTGTTCATATTTGGATATAATACTCAACGATCATGCTCCTATTCTCACCATGTTATATGAAAAATATAATAGCCCTAAGGCTAATTTTGAACTTCAAAACGGCGGCTCACAGAAAATAATAGTACTTGCATTTCTAAATAAAACATGTTTTTATAAGCTATTTCGAAACAAAGGTAGTATTTAGGAAGAAGCACAAGGAGCTTGCATTAATTCCTTTGTTTACCAGGATTTTAATGCAAGGTGAAGACATCTAACCGAAGCACTTGAGACGTGGTGCATCTAGCGCTAGCGGAGGGCGCGTGGCGTCGTTTGTCCGGCGGATCTTTAGGGATTCTGTCCATTTTTATGTTCGTTGATTTGTTTTCAGATCAGTCTCTTCCGATCTACGAATATCATCATTGGCGATGATTGCTGCTCTAGTGTGCTGGTCCATTGTGGCCTTAGCACGACGACTTCCCGCATGTCTACTACAACAAGTTTTGCCCGGCTCCGGTGATGGAGGGTCGAGGATGACGGCGCGCCTTCGGCTCACGCTAGTGTTTGTGGTCATGCAAGGTGGTCCAACGACCTATTTATAATTTATATTATTTTTTGATCTCTTTATACTACTGTTGATGATTATTAATAGATTGGTAGAATTTCACAAAAAAAAAACACTCGAGACATGGAGCAAAAAGTTAGCGGCCTCTAAACACAAGGCTCCAAGACATTGTGGAAATATATTAGAGATTCAAACACAATTGTAGGAGACTAAGAAAACACTGACATCTTTTGCTCGCGTATATATTCCACTTTACATGGGCATCTTCTCTGAGAAGGGATTTGGTACACATGGGGACCAGTGCTCCGTTCAGTTTCAGATTTATGAAAATTTTAAAACCACACATTTTTATGTCTCCAAAATTCTGACAAGTATATATATCGATATATACAGGAGGAGTGTACGCAAAAAAGATCCATAAAAATACTTTATAATTTGGTAAATACAAAAAATACAAATTTCTAATAGTGAATGGTATATATTTTTGTTAGAAATTTGTCATTTTTGTATTTCCCAAAACACAACATATTTTTTAAAGGATTTTTTTGTGTACACTCCTCCTATAAATATCCATCTATATATTTAATGCCATAATTTTTAGAGACATAGAAGTGTGAGGTTTTGAAATTTTCAAAAATCTAAAAGTGAAGGGAGTACTGGTACCCATGTGCCAAAGTCACTTTCCACATCTTCTCTAAATGAATTATGTTACCTGCTTCTTGTGATGTGGCGATCTTGCGTATATTTTGGATTCAGCCGCTATTAAGTCAAGTATAAGTAAAAAACTAGTTTTAATTATGTGCCTTATGTTGTATGCGATGAACTCCATGTAGTTTGTGTGTTCATTTTTGTGGTATTTGATGCACTATTAGATGAACTATTTATTTTATGATGTAATAATTAAGTACTATTTATGTTTTCTTTATTTAGATTTATTTGATATGAAATTTCATATTACTTGTTTCATATATGCACGTAATTGTGGAGAAGAAATGAATGTCTGTGGTGCGGCAGGCGTGCCCTATTTTACATTATCTGTTGAGCAACAATACCCTAAAATACATCATCTAGAAAAGAAAAAACTGTTTTGGTGCACTATATCCAAATTTTTCATGCCCTAAAACTTTTTCTGGTTGCCCTATTTTACATCATCTGTTAGAGATGTTCTAATATGCATTACATGATGGACCAACCTGTTGCACTAATTTGAACACATGTTTCATATTTGTTATTTAAACCTCTTGGTTCTGATTTAAAATCATAGCCATAAATTTTAGATCTGACAATCAATATATTAGGGCAAAGTGAAGTGCAAATCCAGTTCGGTAAATGCATAGTTAAACCTGCAATGACAAGTTGCAAATAGCCTAACATTCTATTGTAGTGAAGTTACGAGAATTACGGTTACGAAAGGAAGACAATTAGGAGTGCAATTTCCATGTCTTTGTAGTGAACTCGATTCAACTGCATCGCATCCATGCCATGTTCACTACCTCATTGGCCAGCACAAAGATAGATATATTTTTTCTTCCAAAAATGGGGAACTACCCGGCCTATGCATCAATTGCTGCACACAATCTTTTTATTATGAAGTTCAAAGATTCAAATCATTACAATTTACAGATCACACAAAGTCGATACATGAATAAGCCAGTGGAACAGAATAAACATAACAAATCTATCCATTGTCTAATTTGCTAGTGTGCTGTCAAAAACCCTAGGAGTATATATCCCGTGCGACCATCAGCAGTTGCATCCAATAACCATAAGTCCCCGCTGGTCCTATGGCAGAAGGAAAGATCATACTTGTATCCAATGGGAGGTCGTATGAATAACCTGATTTATTTTTGAAGATCCAACATTGTTAAAAACACGATTGTTCCTACATATCCATTGAGACCAACATAAGACATAAACACCTATATGTATTCTAGCCTTAGTCTTTGTATCAGTTCCATTCAAACAATTCCCAAACATATTCATTATATTGGTTGGTGGAGGGATATGTAAGTCATATACACAATATGCCACACAATACGAGCAAAAAGGACACTTAAGAAATACATGCACAATAGTTTCCTTGGAATCATAAAAACAACATTTCTTACATCCATGCCGGTTTATTTTCTACAGGTTATCTTTTTAAGAAGCACCTTTATGTTTCGAACCCACATGATTTTTTATCTTTAAAGGTACTTTCAAATTCCACAAGTACTTGCGGCGTAGAAACCTAGTATAACCATCCATAAGCTATCCATACATCGACTTCATAGAGAAACCTTTGGTGGATATGAGTTTTGAAACAAAACTATCTGGTTCATCAGAAAGATGGATCGTCATTAATCGTTGGCATAATTGTAGCCACGTAGACCACTTATGACATGACAAAACCATTATGAGACCACTGTTTAGAGGATTTTGTGATAACACGGTTGTTATATAATGAGGTATATTTCTGAGCAAGGGGCACATACCAGCCAACTATCTTCCAAAAAACGAGTGCTTGCACCATTTCCAATTTTGAAAAAATCTCTGCTAAATAACTCCTTAAACACGCATCAACCCTTTCCAAAAGGAGGAGTTTGTGGGTTTAGCTTGTACTTGAGATAACATTTTATTCACTAAATATTTATTGTGTAGCAACTCTTGCCACGCTCCTTCCTCATTTAGTAACTTAAACAACCATTTACTGAGTAAGAACTTATTTTTTAGTTCAAGCACTTCAACACCTAAACCCTCAGGTCATTGAGTCTACATATGATGTTCCACTTGGTCAATCGATATTTTTTGTTGTTTCATCATTTTGTCACGACCTGAACCTGTTAAGGTGCAGATCCCTGTGTTTATAGTGCTAGTCCCTGGATCGAATAGCTAGCACCCACAGTTTAAGATGTAATATCAAGAAACAAAGGTCATATTACATCGCATATCCAGGAATAAAAATAGTTCATTACGACTTACATAGCTCATATGGCTATCTCATTACAAAGCAGCAGATATAACTATAAAGCATGGAGTCCTTCATCTTCATGTGCCACGGGCAAACATGTTGGGTGCAGACTCATAATCCCTACTCATCAAACTTCACTATCATCAAAGAATCCTGCAACATGATAAGTTACAGCCACAAGGGTCAATACATTTTGAATTGTATTGGCAATTGTCACTAGTATGTGGATATAAAGTGGAACCTATTACTACAGGCATATCTGGCTAGGTAGAGCTTTGGCTAGTTTGCAGCAAGAAAGTTTTCCCTATCCTTTTATAAATAGTTTGTAACACTTATTATCAACTAAGTTACACTGGATACTCTCCAGGTAATATTTCCAATCACAACATAGTGGTGCCACTGATAGAAATCAGTGAACCTAGGTTCTATTGATAGAAATCAATGAACCAACAACCCTTGTTCACCCATCAAGTTTTAACTTAGAAAATTAGAATGATGAGATTCTTGATTCTGCTTCATTGTCTTGATGCTCAGAAGTTGTCCGTAACCGGGGACACGGCTAAGTACTTAGTTTTACCCTCTCGAGAGGTGGTGCACTTTCCCCACAAGACTCGACATGCATCGAGACGAGACTTTTCAGAAGCAATCCCTCAGACCACCACAGACGCGTTCCATCCTATCATCACTACCACCGTTTGTCCGTCTGGCTGAGTTCTCGCAACTTAGTCGGTCAAGGCAGAGCCCATATGCCATGTGGCTGCACTGGAAGCTTCGCGACAAGAACGTCTCCAATCTCTTTGTTCCTGGGTGACCGTCCACAAGTGCGATACACCAGCCGACCATAGACATGGCCCCTGAGTAACCACTCAACATAATCCAAGCAAGTCCCAATTCCACCCAGGTGTTTCATTAAGAACTTGTTTTATTATAGAAACCATATATTTTCCAATACTCCATATAATCATAATATGATATTCCATCCCAAAAACTATAGCAGGGCTAAGCATTTCTAATCTTACGATGTTTCACCTACCAAATAGAAACTACCATTCCCTATTCTACATAGGAGATATAACATAGCATAATAATATAGTCTATCATGCATATACTACAAAAATCCACTAAGTATAATGAAAAAAGTAGGACTTGTTTGCCTTGTTAGTAGAATAATTAGATACACTTCTCGAACTTTCAATGTCACACTCCGCAAAATCTACAACATCAAAATCAAACAATATGCACACCCACTCAATCACAAACCACATAATAATAATGCAATGCATGAAATAATGCAATATGCCACTTTTATTACACAAATTTAATTTATTTGTGATCTTGCCATTACCAATACTTCCCGGCCATTTTATACATGGATGGTAACAGATGCAACAAGTTTAGTGCAATGAGATTATTTAAAACATTTTTTATTACGAATGAAGGCCTTCCTTACTAAATAGTTGATACATCGATTTATTTATACAAATAAATTTTTGTTCGGGTCTTGTAGTACAGAGGGTTCAAAATACAGTTTATATCAAAAGTAATAGAGATTCTATACAATCTATTAATTTAATACAATAGTGTCAAATTATGGTTTCACGGTATTCTACTAATCCTGACCATCGGTTTGATGGATCTGATCTATTCAATCAAGCAAGAATTTGTGTTGTCATGTGACATAAAGTTTGCCTACTCTTATGTTAAATTAACATTTTGTCCATTACCTTGCCGCCAAAAGGAAATCAGGTCATCGTTACACATAGTTTGATCTGGCGTTCTCTACCATGTACCGTTTCATGATGATTATTGTTTCAAATCCCCTTGGCTCAAGGTGTTTGGACTGACATGTTTTATGGTGCAAGATACGTTACCTTGATTAAGATGATGAGTACTAATGGGGCACTTGGCTTGAGGTCGAATATTATTCCCTTAACATTTTCCGGTCAGTGCAGTCTTGTCCATCAAGAAGGATAGTCGATGCAATGTTTGTGTTTAAAGAATGGTCCATATCTTGTTCTGCACTGTAAAATTTGCTAGTCCCAGATGATGAGCTGCATAAACGTGCACGTGAGAGGCAAGCGAGGCAAGCAGACCTTGGATAAGAATAAGTTGCTAGCAAATATTTCACACGATTGGTGAGGTTTCAGACAAGAGGGAGAGGTTGTCTCCTGTACGTTCCTCTTAAGTTAGCTGTCGCTCCACGTCTGTTGTTTGGCACTCGGCTTCGAGTTTCTCTGTGGGCCCAGGCTTGCTGGCGATGGAGAGGATGGTGACGCGGCTCGGGTGGAGGCAGAGTCGACGATGTACTCGTCCCAGGAGACTAGGGAGAAGTAGAACGTGTTCTTGGTGTCAGGTCAAAGAAGTCGAGGCCCTCCTCTATCCTTGCCGATGCTCCAGGAAACAGCAGTGTCCAGTTGGAGTGAAGGCGGGTGGCTGGCGTCGTCGTCGGTGAACTCCGTCTGTGCAACAGATCGATTAAAAAGCGTAGGGAGGTGTACTTGGGCAGAACCAAATGAACAGGAAAAAGAAACCAGGGCCTGGGTCCCTTCGTACCGGAAGAATTCAACTCTGGCGTCTTGTGGCTATTGGAACTTTGACGACGAAATTTGATCGGACGAGAGGTAGAGCTTGGGCACTGTTTGGTGGAGAGATGAAGTAGAAAGGGAGAGATGTGAGGGAAGGTCCAGAGCACCTTTTATAGGCCTGGGAGGAAGTGGGTCGCCAGGATATGAACAGCTTCTCGGTTACATCCTCCTCGGCTATGATGACCACCACTAGCGATTAAGATGCACTGATGTTGGGTTTTAATACCCAGAATGGAAACGTGGATCAGTGGGGAGTAAGTTTCGTGTTTAAATCGAAGGGAATAAGTCACTACGACGAGTGGAATCGGAAGGGGAAAAGGTGCAACCATGGTCCTCGAGCTTCTGTTCGTGCAGTCTGTAGGTGATGGTCCTGCTACACGAGGAATGATCAATCGGGTGGAAAAGATGTCTACAAAAGGGAGCATTAAATCCCTGAAATGGAACCGTGGGTTATTAGGGAGTAATTTTTGTTTTTAAGGACGGGTATTTAGAGGTCTAAAATTGATGGAATTAGAAGGACGAAATACATTCGTGATGGGGGTTGAGGACGATGGTGGATCCACTCACGTGGACTGGTCCGGAGTGGAAGTTGGGCCGTGGTCGACCTTTCTTGTTGGGCTGCTGCGGCCTCTTCCTCCTTTTCCATTTTTTGTAATCTTTCTCTTTTTGTTTTTCTGTTTTCTATTTTTTCTATTTGTTTGAATTCATATTGGCTCGAATTTTGCCTCAAACCTTTCTAGAAAATTTTAAATAAAATGTCACTATAAATCTTATTCAGAATAGAACATTTTCATATAAGAAATTTAGGACATGTTTGGTAGCCTGGGGCAACTCAGAATCCCATCTCCCCTCATACATGCTATCCCTAGACAAGCTCAGCTCAGATTTTTTCACTTGTTTGGTAGGCCAGGTTTGCTGAAACAAGCTCAGCTCAGATGTTGTTTGGTGGGTTCTGGGGAGTTCATGGGCGTCGTTGGGTGCTCTCCCGTGGGTGGCAGCGACGAGGTGGCTCCCTACCGGAGCTTGGGCAGATGGGTGGCGACGCGACGAGGTGGCCTGCTGCCGGATCTTGGGCGGCTGGGTGGAGGCGCGATGAGGTGGCCTGCTGCCGGATCTTGGGCGGCTGGGTGGATGCGCGACGAGGCCAGGAGCTCGCTCGCGGGGGTGAGGCGGCCGACTCGAGGTCGTACGGGGACGGGACGAGGTGGGGCGGCGCGGCCGGGGACGGAGACGAGGCGGGGCGGCATGACCGGGGACGGAGACGAGGCGGGGCGGCGCGGCCGGGAACAGAGACGAGGCGGGGCGACGCGGCCTGGGAGTGAGCTCGAGGGACAGGGGAGGTTGAACAGCGACGGGATCTGGGGGTGCGGGGCGGTTTCCTAGCAAGCTCGGCGGACGTGCGGGAACGTTTTCGGGATGGATTCGGCAGGGCCGAAGAGCGAAGCTCGATTTCGGCTTCGCTAGCGGGCAGTGCCCAGCGCAGTTTTCGTATCGAGTGGGCAGTGCCCAGAGCACGGAGCCGATCTACCAAACACGTGAATTCCATCTGAGGTGAGAATTTCTGAGTGGAGGCACCCTACCAAACACGCCCTTAAGTCCTTTCGAATTTATTGTATTCAATTCCTTTTCTTTTATCTTCTAAATTTCATAACTTAAGTTTTAAAGCTCCAAAAAGAGTGACACCAATTTCTATGGTTTTAAAATTTTGTTATTTACCATTGTGGGTCATTCAAGAATGCTTATGCTCAATTTTTATATGGAACATAGCCATATCTTAAATTGAACTTGTGATGATTTTTCATATAAGGGTTTAGGTTTTGGGTATTATCCCTTTTCCAAAGGTTTAAAATGCAAGTGTTCAAGATCAAGATACATTCGATGCATGATTGCATTTGATTTGTTAGTCACTTCCTTATTTAAAATTCATTTAGTTTAAATATGTATTTCCATTTAGAAACAAAAATTTCTTTTGTCCCTAAATTTCATCCTTTAACTCTTTTCTTTGTTTGATTTTTCACATTTCAAAATTTGGAAAATTTTGGGATGTGACAGGCCACCACCCTTAAAAGGAATCTTGTCCCGAGATTCGAGAAATGCTAGAAAAAGGTTAGGTTTTAAGACAACTAGGGTACTACCACCCTTAAAAGAAATTTAGATAGGTTGCATCTTGAGGTTCAACTATTGCTTCGACCTTCATCCTGGATCTTGGATCTTCATGGGTCTTCCCGAAGGCTTGATGTATTCCAGCCTTGACTTGATGTTTCATCTATTGGACTACATGATAGATGCGGCATTAGACAGGGACATGATCGATTCCTTTCACAAGAAATGATTAACTTAAGAGGGGCATTTCAGCTGGATGGCTATGTATGCGCTTTATAAGCGTCCTATTTCTCCATAGATTTCGCATGATCGTGGCCTTTATCCTTGGATTCAGTGTTGTCATGGTCTCTCTGGAAAGGGTTATTGATCATGTTGATCATTTGATTGGTCATCCTTTGCAACAACTGGGATTTGGATTCTAAGAACTTTAGCATTTCTGGGTATAACTTAGTGTTCTTGTGGTTGTTGGCTAAAAATAGGGTTTTCACTTGAGTCAACTTTGTTTGTGCTGCTAGTAGTCGCATTGCATTGGCATTTCATGGTTGTTGGTGTCACCATCATTGATGTTGGAGTTGTGGTCTCTTGGATAAGTTATTTGCTTGGGTTGGAATGGGATTAGAATTGACAAAAGATTCCTAGGGAAATAATTCTATTTAGACACAACAGATCACACAAAGCAATATGCAAGCAATTTCAATCATACATACACAAGAAATTTCAAGCATTGCTTAGGCAAACAAAATATTATTTTCATACCACATAAGTTGGTATGACCCATAAACAATCATGAAGTCAATTATTTAAACGAATAACTAATGTGGTGGTCCAACTACAAGGTTCTACTTCATATTATTCGCTTGAGATTATTCCATCCTTCTCCATAGCTAATGCATTAGGAATGAGATCAAGGTGTCCTTATGTCATCTTGTCACAAGGTTCTAAGGCATTATCTATAATTTTCCTCCTATGTTGAGTTACCTTAGTCTCTAGGTCTTGAGTATTATTCTTCTCTTACTTGAAGTCCTTCCAAGTGTTGTCTAGTCTATGCCCAAGTATTTCTCCAAGTTCTTCAACATCCCTCCATGCATCACTTCTCGTAGAGTGAGGTTTCAAGTTGGTGAATATCCAAAGTCCCATTGTCTTGTTGTTGTCTTCCTTGATAGATTTATTGAAGATATCCAAATGAATCAAGATAGTTCCACAAGAACAAAAGCTAATATAACCTAGTAAAACCATAATAGATAAGTTTCTAATCCTAAGATCTTTCCTGATTTTTCTCTCATCTTATTTTCTACAAAACTTGAACTTCTCTTCTTTCTTGAAATCCTTGTATGATCCTTGAACTTCTCCTATGTTGATCTTGACTTCTCTTCTTGATCCTAGAATGCCTTGTCCTTCTCCTTGAGTTAGGCGTGTAGACCATCATTTCCTAAGTAGTTCATTGCTCCTATTATCAACAGGATCCTATATAAAATTTCTAAGTCCTAGAATTACTAAAGAATAAATCTTCCTTCTAAAACTTCAGTTGACTTCCTTTTATGATGGAGATAGGTAGATCTAGCATGTTGACGATGTCGAGAAGTCCAAATCCAAAGTAGGTGGTCTTGAAGTCCTCATTGATCCTGAAGCGAAAGTCCTTTGAGGTGTTGAGACTTAAGTCCTTAGCCATGCTGAAGATGAAGTCCTTGATGATGCTAAAGCCGAAGTCCTTATCTATGCCGAAGCTGAAGTCCTTTGTGATGTTGAAGTCCTTGGTGATGTTGAAGCTAAAATCCTTAGTGATGCTTTAGATGAACTCCTTAGTGATGATGAAGTTGAGGCCCTTTGCAATGATGAAGTTGAAGGTCCTTTGAGATAAAGTTGAAGTCCTTTGCGGTGATGGTGTTGAAGTCCTTTGTCATGAAGTTGAAAAAGGGAGAGATGTAGGAACAAAACAGAATACTAAGGAGAGAGTTTACAAGATTGTTTGTAAATAACTTTGAGTAAATTCAACTCTTATTTTTCTAAAGGGGTTGTCCAAATCCTAGGGTTACGAACCTACAGGCAACACAATGCTCTGATACCATCTGTCACGACCTGAACCTGTTAAGGTGCAGATCCCTGTGTTTATAGTGCTAGTCCCTAGATCGAATAGCTAGCACCCACAGTTTAAGATGTAATATCAAGAAATAAAGGTCATATTACATCGCATATCCAGGAATAAAAATAGTTCATTACAACTTACAAAGCTCATATGGCTATCTCATTACAAAGCAACATATATAACTATAAAGCATGGAGTCCTTCATCTTCATGTGCCACAGGCAAACATGTTGGGTGCAGACTCGTAATCCCTACTCATCAAACTTCACTATCATCAAATAATCCTACAACATGATAAGTTACATCCACAAGGGTCAATACATTTTGAATTGTATTGGCAAGTGTCACTAGTATGCGGATATAAAGTGGAACCTATTACTATAGGCATATCTGGCCAAGTAGAGCTTTGGCTAGTTTGTAGCAAGAAAGTTTTTCCCTATCCTTTTATAAATAGTTTGTAACACTTATTATAACCTAAGTTACACTGGATACTCTCCAGGTAATATTTCCAATCACAACATAGTGGTGCCACTGATAGAAATCAGTGAACCTAGGTTCCATTGATAGAAATCAATAAACCAACAACCCTTGTTCACCCATCAAGTTTTAACTTAGAAAATTAGAATGATGAGATTCTTGATTCTGCTTCATTGTCTTGATGCTCAGAAGTTGTCCGTAACCGGGGACACGGCTAAGTACTTAGTTTTACCCTCTCGAGAGGTGGTGCACTTTCCCCACAAGACTCGACATGCATCGAGACGAGACTTTTCAGAAGCAATCCCTCAGACCACCACGGATGCGTTCCATCCTATCATCACTACCACCCTCTGTCCGTCTGGCTGAGTTCTCGCAACTTAGTCGGTCAAGGCAGAGCCCATATGCCATGTGGCTGCACTGGAAGCTTCGCGACAAGAACGTCTCCAATCTCTTTGTTCCTGGGTGGCCGTCCACAAGTGCGATACACCAGCTGACCATAGACATGGCCGCTGAGTAACCACTCAACATAATCCAAGCAAGTCCCAATTCCACCCAGGTGTTTCATTAAGAACTTGTTTTATTATAGAAACCATATATTTTCCAATACTCCATATAATCATAATATAATATTCCATCCCGAAAACTATATCAGGGCTAAGCATTTCTAATCTTACGATGTTTCACCTACCAAGTAGAAACTAAATAGGAGATATAGCATAGCATAATAATATAGTCTATCATGCATATACTACAAAAATCGACTAAGTATAATGAAAACAGTAGGACTTGCTTGCCTTGTTAGTAGAATAATTAGATACACTTCTCGAACTTTCAATGTCACACTCCGCAAAATCTACAACACCAAAATCAAACAATATGCACACCCACTCAATCACAAACCACACAATAATAATGCGATGCATGAAATAATGCAATATGCCACTTTTATTACACAAATTTAATTTATTTGTGATCTGGCCATTACCAATACTTCCCGGCCATTTTATACATGGATGGTAACAGATGTAACAAGTTTAGTGCAATGAGATTATTTAAAACATTTTTTATTACGAATGAAGGCCTTTCTTACTAAATAGTTGATACATCGGTTTATTTATACAAATAAATTTTGGTTCGGGTCTTGTAGTACAGAGGGTTCAAAATACAGTTTATATCAAAAGTAATAGAGATTCTATACAATCTATTAATTTAATACAATAGTGTCAAATTATGGTTTCACGGTATTCTACTAATCTTGACCATCGGTTTGATGGATCTGATCTATTCAATCAAGCAAGAATTTGTGTTGTCATGTGACATACAGTTTGCCTACTCTTATGTTAAATTAACATTTTCTCCATTACCTTGCCGCCAAAAGGAAATCAGGTCATCGTTACACATAGTTTGATCTGGCGTTCTCTACCACGTACCGTTTCATGATGATTATTGTTTTCAAATCCCCTTGGCTGAAGGTGTTTGGACTGACATGTTTTATGGTGCAAGATACGTTACCTTGATTAAGATGATGAGTACTAATGGGGCACTTGGCTTGAGGTCGAATATTATTCCCTTAACATTTTCCGGTCAGTGCAGTCTTGTCCATCAAGAAGGATAGTCGATGCAATGTTTGTGTTTAAAGAATGGTCCATATCTTGTTCTGCACTATGAAATTTGCTAGTCCCAGATGATGAGCTGCATAAACGTGCACGTGAGAGGCAAGCAGACCTTGGATAAGAATAAGTTGCTAGCAAATATTTCACACGATTGGTGAGGTTTCAGACAAGAGGGAGAGGTTGTCTCCTGTATGTTCCTCTTCAGTTAGCTGTTGCTGCACGTCTGTTGTTTGGCACTCGGCTTCGAGTTTTTCTGTGGGCCCAGGCTTGCTGGCGATGGAGAGGACGGTGACGCGGCTCGGGTGGAGGCGGAGTCGACGATGTACTCGTCCCAGGAGACTAGGGAGAAGCAGAACATGTTCTTGGTGTCAGGTCAAAGAAGTCGAGGCCCTCCTCTATCCTTGCCGATGCTCCAGGAAACTGCAGTGTCTTGTTGGAGTGAAGGCGGGTGGCCAGCGTCGTCGTCAGTGAACTCCGTCTGTGCAACGGATCGATTAAAAAGCGTAGGGAGGTGTACTTGGGCAGAACCAAATGAACAGGAAAAAGAAACCAGGGCCTGGGTCCCTCCATACCGGAAGAATTCAACTCTGGCGTCTTGTGGCTATTGGAACTTTGACGACGAAATTTGATCGGAGGAGAGGTAGAGCTTGGGCGCTGTTTGGTGGAGAGATAAAGTAGAAAGGGGGAGATGTGAGGGAAGGTCCAGAGCACCTTTTATAGGCCCGGGAGGAAGTGGCTCGCCAGGATATGAACAGCTTCTCGGTTACATCCTCCTCGGCTATGATGACCACCACTAGCGATTAAGATGGACTGATGTTGGGTTTTAATACCCAGAATGGAAACGTGGATCAGTGGGGAGTATGTTTCGTGTTTAAATCGAAGGGAATAAGTCACTACGACGAGTGGAATCGGAAGGGGCAAAGGTGCAGCCATGGTCCTCAAGCTTCTGTTCGTGCAGTCTGTAGGTGATGGTCCTGCTACACGAGGAAGGATCAATCGGATGGAAAAGATGTCTACGAAAGGGAGCATTAAATCCCTGGAATGGAACCGTGGGTTATTAGGGAGTAATTTTTGTTTTTAAGTACGGGTATTTAGAGGTCTAAAATTGATGGAATTAGAAGGACAAAATATATTCGTGATGGGGGTTGAGGACGATGGTGGATCCACTCACGTGGGCTGGTCCGGAGTGGAAGTTGGGCCGTGGTCGACCTTTCTTGTTGGGCTGCTGTGGTCTCTTCCTCCTTTTCCATTTTTTTAATCTTTCTCTTTTTGTTTTTCTGTTTTCTATTTCTTCTATTTGTTTGAATTCATATTGGCTCGAATTTTGCCTCAAACCTTTCTAGAAAATTTTAAATAAAATGTGACTATAGATCTTATTCAGAATAGAACATTTTCATATAAGAAATTTAGGGCGTGTTTGGTAGCCTGGGGCAACTCAGAATCCCATCTCCCCTCATACATGCTATCCCTAGACAAGCTCAGCTCAGATTTTTTCACTCGTTTGGTAGCCCAGGTTTGCTGAAACAAGCTCAGCTCAGATGTTGTTTGGTGGGTTCTGGGGAGTTCATGGGCGTTGTTGGGTGCTTTCCCGTGGGTGGCAGCGACGAGGTGGCTCGCTACCGGAGCTTGGACGGATGGGTGACGACGCGACGAGGTGGCCTGCTGCCGGATCTTGGGCGGCTGGGTGGAGGCGCGATGAGGTGGCCTGCTGCCGGATCTTGGGCGGCTGGGTGGAGGCGCGACGAGGCCAGGAGCTCGCTCGTGGGGGTGAGGCGGCCGACTCGAGGTCGTACGGGGACGGGACGAGGCGGGGCGGCGCGGCCGGGGACGGAGACGAGGCGGGGCAGCGCGGCCGGGGACGGAGACGAGGCGGGGCAGCGTGGCCGGGGATGGAGACGAGGCGGGGCGGCGCGGCCGGGAACGGAGACGAGGCGGGGCGGCGCGGCCAGGGAGTGAGCTCGAGGGACAGGGGAGGTTGAACGGTGGTGGGATCTGGGGGTGCGGGGCAGTTTCCTAGCGAGCTCGGCGGACGTGCGGGAACGTTTTCGGGATGGATTCGGCAGGCCCGAAGAGCGAAGCTCGATTTCGGCTTCGCTAGCAGGCACTGCCCAGGCGCAGTTTTCGTATGGAGTGGGCAGTGCCCAAAGCACGGAGCCGATCTATCAAACACGTGAATTCCATCTGAGGTGAGAATTTCTGAGTGGAGGCACCCTACCAAACACGCCCTTAAGTCCTTTCAAAATTTGGAAAATTTTGGGACGTGACAACATAACATTTGGCACGTGTGAGACCCACTTCAAGATTAAAGGTGGGGCTGGGTATAAGCGTAAATGGACGGTGCGAATGTGGCAAAATTTTGGCCCCGAGTGCATGGCGCACACGTGGGCGTCTATGCCGCTCGCTCTCTCGGAATTACCGCGCCTTGAATGGCGTTGCTCCTAGAAGGAAAAAAGCTTCCCCGCCGCCTACGTTATCGGCCTGGCCGCTCTACTGCCCGCCTGATGGGGATATGCCGAAGGGGGTATGCCCAGCAGGATGTTTCGATCAGGCCGAAAGGCCTGCGAGTGCGTCCGAAAGACGGCGACTGGACTACAAAGGAAGAAAAGGCCTAGCGACTGGCGACTGGAGGCCCAGGAGCGTAACAGAAGCCCGGTCGAACTAGGTCAAAGCCTTCGGCTCCTTATCTTGTTCGGTGATAACTTGTAAACCCTAGCGAGGTGCCTCATATATAAACCTCCCTAGGGTATCCTAGAGACTCACGTTCCATCATACACCCCCTCAAGCGACTCGCTGCCTAGCCGCCGAGCTCGCCACCCCTGTAACTCGCTCTCCCATAATCTAATCTAGCAGGAGTAGGTCTTTACCCTCCCGGGGGCCGAACCTGGGTAAACCCATGTGCATCCGCCCCCATCTCGCACCGCAGATGGCCGCCAACTCTTCCTCATGAAACACTCAATTGCTGCCAGTGGCAGCGACTGCCGTGGCCATTTCCACGACAGTGGCGCCCACCGTGGGGCATAGCGGGACTGGCCTGAGGTTTGCGGCGAGACCCTACTCGCTAATCGATCGGTCGCTCGCCACCGTTCGCATGATCGCCATCGGCGAGATCTTGCAGATCTTGCCCAGCAGCTACATCCCGGCGTCACGTCCGGTCACTCACGCCGTGGTGATGCCGGTCGGCTCCATCAACCTCTTCGTCGGCTTCATCGGCACGATCGACCCAGCTGCGACGGTGATCGTCAGCGGATCGCCTCCACACCGCGATCTACTTTTAGAGGAGCAGGTCCGCTCCATCAGGGGCCTCGTCACCGAGTACGACTCGGCCGCCAGCGACGCGGTCGAGACTAACGCCGCCACCAACGACGACGTAAACGACGACGCTGACTCCGCGACCCCTGCATCGGTCGACGGATCCATCACCACCGCATCACGGGAGGACTCCATCACGCGAGTCTCCAACCCCGAAGACTTCGAGGACCCCTCCATCCTGGGGATCTTCGACTCCGATTCCAAATCGGAGTCCCCCGAGGATTTTCCCGCCAGATCCAATCGCTTCAACGCGATCTACATGACGGGTAGCACGGCCGCCCCGCCAGATCCGTTCTCCACGCCGATCCCGCCGAATGTGACGGCCACGGAGGTGGAGCAAGCCCGCCTGCGGCTCGTGGAGGCGCAACGCAACAAACTCGCTGAGCGCGAGAAGTACCACCTCGAGCGAGAGACGGCACGGGAGCTGTCGCTCTATCACCAGCGCCACATCAGGACCCGTCTGAACTCCAACGTTCAGGGCCGTGTCCTGAACTTCAACGACGAAGGCGACCCCGCACGCGCCGTCGAGCGCGAATACTGTGAGAACGCGCCGCCAGGCGGGAGCAACCCCGCAAGACCACCACCTGGTGTGCCGACGACTGGGGCCCCTCCACCACCCATGGGCCGCGCGCCCCCGCCAGATCAACCGCGGATCATCATCTTGCCCCAGGCCCGTGACACTAACGGGCTACCACTATACTCCACCCCGATGGACAACGTCGTCGCGGCCGACGCCACGATCCCAACTTCGATGTCCAAGGCGACGACGCGCTAGAGATCCAGTACGCCAAGGCCCTACTCGTCAGGGCCGTCGAGCAACAAGCCGCGAGAGTCGACCCGCGAGGGCGGATGTACTTCCACTCATCAGCAAGCAGGGCGACATCAAGCGGCCACCCCACCGTGGCTAACGCATTAGTTTTCCCACCACCCCAGCCCCTGGCGAACCAACCACGGGCCGCCAATCCCGCGTTGTCAACCAACGAGCCGCGACTGGCGAACAACACGACCGCTACCAACGGGCAGCCCCTCGATGCCCGAACGAACATCATCAACAATCAGGTGTGGCGGTCGCGCCAGCCGTACGACCTGCAGCACACCCTCACCAACCGCGGCGACCCAGAACCAAGAGGCTCGCTCAGTCGAGTCGGGCCGCAATGCTTCGGACCAATGATTTGTGGGGAAAAATACCCCGCCAACTTCAAGGCCCCCAAGGAGATCGAGAAGTACGACCTGACGTACGACCCCGCTGTCTGGCTGGACACATACCTCATGGCAATGGGGATCGCAGGCCACACCGACCTGCTCGCCGCTCGCTACCTCCCCTGATGATGGAGGGTGCGACCCGGTAGTGGATCAATAAGCTCCCCGCCGACAACATCGACTCCTTGGAAGAAATGCGGGACGCCTTCGTCAGGCACTTCGAGGGCTCCTACACCCGCGCCACCAGCATAGAGGACCTGGAGCGATGCATCCAGGGTCAATGCGAGTCGACTCGCCTGTGGATCTAAAGATGGCAAGAACTGTGGATAAACGCCTCCGGCATCCACCAAGACACGACGATACACTGCTTCAAGAACGCGTGCCGGTATGAACCCCTAGTCTCCAAGAGCAAGAGGGTCTACCGGACGCTCGACAACATCCCCGACCTCCTTGAGATCGCCAAGCGCTATGTGGAGGAGGACCCCAACCAAGACTCTGACGACGAGTCGGGAGGAAGACGCCGCACTAGCATCCACGACAGCGGGCGCCTACACGACATGCGCTACAACAACACCCGCATCACCAGCAAGCGCCGCACGGACGGGCGAGTCGACTTCGTCGCCAATGCCGGCTATGGCTAGCGCGACTCCAAGAACTACCGCCGTGACGGAGGAAACTACCGCGACAACGAGAACTACCGCGCCAACAACACGACGAGGCCGAAATTTGACCCCGCCGCCCTGCTCAATCAGCCCTGCATCTACCATAGCAGGGAGGGAAAACCCGCCACCCACACCACCGCCGATTTCCACTCTCTCAAAGAGATTGAGAAGGTGAGACGAGCAAGGGAGGACCCCAACAACAACCCACCTCGGGACAACGGGAACGGCGGTGGCTTCAGCACCGCTGTCGGCTCGCTACATACCTTCACCGGACTCGACACCAAGCGCGAGAAGAAGGTGCTCGCCTGCGCGGTCGCCGTCAATGCGGTGACGCAAGTCGACATCCCTTGCTTCCTAAACTGGTCCAAGCAGAGCATCACCCGGAGTCACCAAGACCATGCGCCAAGGATCGAATACCCAGGGCGAGTCGCCCTAGTAGTCAGGCCCAAGGTGGCTGATTACTGGCTGCCCAAGACGCTAATGGACGGTGGGAGCTCCATCAACATCTTGTACCTTGACACGTTCAAAAGGCTCCAGCTCCCAGAAGCAGCCATCGAGCCAACACTGACGACCTTCCACGGCATCGTCCCCGGTCGGAAGGCGTACCCGATCGGGAAAGTGACGCTGCCAGTCACCTTCGGCACTCCAGCAAACTACCACACGGAGAGGATCGTCTTCGAGCTAGTGAACTTCCGCAGCCCCTACCACTGCGTCCTGGGCCGCCAGGCATTCACAAAGTTTATGGCGACCCCATACTACGCCTACAACATGATGAAGCTCCCCGGGCCAAGCGGCATCATCACCGTCCACGGCGACCCCGACATGGCCGTGGAATGCGAGGATAAGGGCGCCGAGCTCGCCGACGCCGTCAGTGCCGCGGAGACCGACCACGCGGAGGAGCTCGCGTAATACGCGGGAAACATCAACAAGGAGGACCCCACCATCCTGAAGAAACCAACCGCCGCGAACTCCACGTTCAAGGCGACCACGCACACCCTCACCGTCGAGCTCGTCCCAGGAAAGCGCGCTCATCGGGTTCCTCCGTGAAAACCGTGACATCTTCGCATGGAAGCCATCTGATATGCCAGGTGTCCCGAGGGAACTCGCTGAGCACAAACTCAACGCCAACCCCAAAGTGCGACCGGTAAAGCAGTCGCTACGGCCCTTCAATGAAGAGCGCTATCGAGCAATCGCCGAGGAAGTTCAACGCCTGCTAGCCACAGGCTTCATCCGGCCAATCAAGTACTCCAAGTGGCTAGCAAACCCAGTCCTGGTTCTAAAAAAGAACAACACATGGAGAATGTGCATTGACTACACCAACCTCAACAGCGCCTGCCCGAAGGAGGAGTTTGTCCTACCGCGCATCAATCCGATCATCGATTCGACCGCGGGATCGGAGTCGCTGTGCTTTCTCGACGCTTACTCTGGTTCTAACCAGATCAAGATGGCGGTCGAGGATGAGGAGAAGACGGTGTTCATTACGCCATTCGGCGCATTCTGCTACACGGCCATGACGTTCAGCCTCAAGAATGCAGGCGCCACATACCAGAGGTGCATGCAGGAGTGTTTAGCGAGCCAAATTGGCCGCAACATTCACGTCTACATTGACGACGTGGTGGTAAAATCCACCCGCCAGGACGATCTGCTTGCCGACCTAGCCGAAACCTTCGCAAACTTGTGGAGGTACAACATCAAGCTGAACCCCGGAAAATGCACCTTCGGCGTCCCCACCGGACAACTCCTGGGTTATGTAGTCTCCAAGCGAGGCATCAAAGCCAACCCCACCAAGATCGACACCATCACGCGACTCGAGAAACCCGAGTGCTTGCGTGACGTCCAGAAGTTGGCAGGGCGAGTCGCGGCCCTCAGTCGCTTCATCCCCCGACTAGGCGAGAAGGCACTGCCCCTCTACCGCCTGATGCGCAAGAACCCCACGTTCCAATGGGACGCGGAGGCCGACGACGCACTCAAAGCTCTCAAAGAAGTGCTACTCGCGGCACCACTACTCGCCGTGCCACTCGACAAAGAGCCAATGCTCGTTTACATTGCGGCCTCTACTCGAGTCGTCAGTGCCGTGATGGTCGTCGAATGACCGGAAGAGGGCAAGGAGCGCCCCATACAGCGCCTCGTCTACTACATCAGCGAAGTCCTAACGGACTCATGACAACGCTACCCGCAATACCAAAAACTGGTGTACGCGGTATTCCGAGCACAGCGGCGACTCCCACACTACTTCCAGGAGCACCCAATCACGGTGGTCTCTTCCGCGCCCCTGTAGGACATCATACGCAATCGCGAGGCGACCGGGCGAGTCACCAAGTGGGCCGTCAAAATCGGCGTCCACAACATCAAGTATGAGCCCCGCAAAGAGATCTCACAAGCCCTGGCTGATTTCCTCGCAGACTGGGAAGAAGCACAGCAGCCAGACAAGCTCCCATACCTCTACTACTGGTCGCTCCATTTTGACGGCTCCAAGAACGCCAACAGCGCAGGGGCTGGGGTCATCCTGACCTCCCCCAAAGGAGACAAGCTCCGCTACGTGCTCCACCTCAACTTCAAGCCCTGCACCAACGACATGGCAGAATATGAGGCCCTCCTTCACGGCATGAGAGCCGCTAAGGAGATGAACATCAACCGCCTACGATGCTATGGCGACTCCGACCTAGTCGCCGGCCAAGACGCTGGGACGTGCGACGCCGTCTCCCCAAAAATGATCGCGTATCGCCAAGCTGTCGACCAGTTGGGGGGACACTTTGACGGCTATTCCATCTAGTGGATCGACAAGCGCAAAAACGAGGAGGCAGACGCCCTCTCCTGCATCGGATCGACCCGACAAGCGCCACCAGTAGGCGTCTTCCTCGACATCATCCACAAACCTTCGGTCAGCCTGCCAAAGGAGATTGACATCGGGATCCCACTGCAACCAGAACCGGCCGTAGTCGCCATGGTTGTGGAACCTAGCGATTGGACAACACCATACGTCGCCTTCCTGGAACACAAACTCCTACCGAGCAATGAGACAGAGGCGCGAATGATTGTGCGCCGCTGCAAATCCGTTGTCATCATCAATGGCGAGCTCCACAAGTGCAGCGTGACCGGCCTGTTCCAGCGCTGCGTACAGCCAGAAGAAGGCCGCAAGATCCTCCAGGACATTCACGCCGGCGACTGCGGCCATCACGCCGGCGCCAAGTCGCTAGTCGCCAAGGCGATGCGACACAGTTTCTACTGGCTCACCGCACACGTCGACGCCACCAACATCGTCCAACGATGTGTCGGGTGCTAGAAGTACGCCAACCAGATGCACCTCCCTGGCTCGGCACTCAAGACCATCCCCATCACGTGGCCATTCGCCGTATGGGGCATGGACATGGTAGGACCGTTCAAGAAGGCCCCGTCTGGCTTCACTCACCTCCTGGTCGCAGTCGACAAGTTCACCAAATGGGTCGAGGCCAAGCCGATAAAAAAGTGCGACGGCAAGACGGCCACCAAGTTCCTACGCGAACTCATCTACCGGTACGGCTACCCGCACAACATCATAACAGACAACGACACCAACTTTGCCAAGGGGGCCATGGCAGAATTCTGTGAAGAACATGGCATCCGACTCGACCTTGCATCAGTCGCTCACCCGGAATCGAATGGCCAAGCAGAACGCGCCAACCAGAGCGTCCTCCATGGGCTCAAGACGCGACTGCAGGTGCCCATCGGGCGCACCCCAGGATGCTGGGTCGACGAGCTCCCCTCTATGATATGGGGAATTCGCACCTCCGTCAACCGCTCAACCGGGTTCACGCCCTTCTTCATGGTGTATGGCGCCGAGGCCGTAATGCCAACCGACCTGGAGCATGACTCACCTCGAGTCGCCAACTACGTCGAGGTGGCCAACGAGGTTGCCCGCCAAGACAGCATCGATCAACTCGATGAGGCACGCGACCTGGCTCGCTCCCGCACCACAATATACCAGCAAGGACTCTGCCGCTACCACAGCCGCCGAGTGCGAACTCACACCTTCCAGGAAGGCGACCTTGTCCTACGACTGGCCCAAGACAAGAAGGGCATGCACAAACTCTCCTCCCATGGGAGGGACCGTTCGCCATAGGCCGAGTCCTTGGCAATGACGCCTACTACCTCATCGACATACGGGGTGACGGCCAACTGGAGGTTGGGAGGCCATGGAACGTAAACCTCCTCCGAAAGTTCTATACTTAGAGCCTCAAATTGTACTCCATCGGAATATATAATGAAATTCACCCGGATAGCACAAATTGTGTCCACTCGCCATATTCTTGTGCCACTCGCACTCGTACATACTAGCAATACGCTACTTACGGAAGTCAACCTCTGGTCGAGCGACCGGCACGACTAAGTAGTGCGGCACAAGGGCACCGGAAATATTCGGGCCTTGGGTCATCCATGAAAAACGCCAACCCGGAGCCGCCATTGGAGTCGTCTAGCCCGACTGGCCCACCGGGCCAAGACAACCGGTACACGCTTCCCACAGTGATCTGTCCCTCCTACCCTTGTGCAAAGCGACTCGAACGGTTAAGTACCATGCACGGGGACTCCGCAAAACGGGAACCCCCATGTGGCTCGGGAACACACCAAGTAAGAGAGCTGCCTAGGGCTCGCCAAGCGACTGGCTCTCCGGGCCAGGGGAGGAGGCGCGTTACAAACAATGAACTCACAACCTGCAACAAGAGCACGACCAATATGGTCGGACGCCACGCTCGGGGACTCACTTCTAAGTCAGTCCTACTCACGCTCGGGGACTCGCCACTCAGAAGACACGAGGGACAAAAACAATACATAAACAAACCAACACACAAAAGTATACAATCGAGTTATACCCCATTAAAGGGTGGATGCGCTCGGGGACTCGCTCAACCAAAACAATGCACACCACACATTCCTAGTCGCAATACGAGTCGATCGACTCCCCTTGGCTTATATTGCAAAAATATCTTACAGCATTCGCCACTTGGCATAGATCACAGCTTGGACAATTACATTGTTTACTCCACATGCCCTGATGAAGAAGCTGCGGCACCCCCCTTGACGCGCACAAAAGGCTGCCACGGGTTCGTCGGGTACGTTGTCAGTGACTTCGACAACGACGACCGGAAGGGCTGCTCCAACTTCAGGTTGCGGTGCTCCAGCTCGGGGTCGCCAGACGCCAACACCGTCTCCTGATACGGTAGCAGATCCCCCATTGCCAAGACACGATCGGTGTAAGGGGTGGCCTTCGCGGCCAGCTTCAGCACCTCTGACATCTCCACCGTGCTGGTCGTCGATGGATAGCCACTCGTCACATCGTCAAGGTCGAAGTCATCGGGGAAATGGGCGAGACCCAAACTCAACGCTGTGGCGGCCCTGCGCCTGAACGCTGAGCGCGTCATCCACTCCACAACGGCGGGCACCTCTTCCAGATAGCGCCACACCTCCGCAAGTCCCCCAGGAATAACTTAGGTGGGGGACATGCCCTGAAGAGCCGCTTGGACGCACAACGCCGAGGCCGTGGCCGCGTTCACCACGGCAGTCACGCACTACGCGACGTTGCAAGTTTGCACCACCGGGTCACTTTGGCCTACCACAGCTGCACAGTCAGGTGTCAGTGAACCTATGGAAACCCCAAAACGGGGACTCAACAAGCAGGTCAGGCAAAGACAGAGACTTACCAAGGAGTTTGCGGTAGTTCTCCTTGACGTGCTTCTCCAAGGAGGTTTGCTCGTTGTGGAGCCCCACGATGATGGAATCTGTGGCTTTGCGTTCTTCCTCAGCCGCAGCGATAGCAGCTTTCGCCCGCTCCTCCGAAGAAATTGAGGCCGCTTTCGCCTCCTCCAAGTCCTTGACCAGGGAGGCTATTCGTCCATTCGCCGCGTCCAGTTCGGCGACTGGGACATACCCCTCACAGGCCTTGGAGATCTCATCCGAGAAACCGTCTGCAAGAGAAGACATCAGAGTACTGTACACAACCAGCTCACACCTGAAAGAGGAGAATAAAGACAAACAGATACTCACCAATAGTTTCCTGAAGCCGCCGGTTCACCTCTTGCGCTTCGCGCAAGTCATGCTCCAAGCGCTCTCTTGCGGCCTGCCGACCGGTCGACTCGCTTTGCAATCCCTGCAAACAAAGAACTCACCTAAGCATTTGACAACACAAAACCCAGTTCCAGCCGCTGAAATCCAGCGACCAGGAACTCGGGGACTGGAGAAGGAGGAAAAAGACAATCAATTCCTAGCCGCCGAAATTCAACGACTAGGAATTCGGGGACTGGAAAGGAGCAAGAGGTTCAGTTCCTAGACGCTGACATTCAGCGACCAGGAACTTGGGGACTGGACATACCTGAATAGCAGCGCCGAGCATCTTGTGAAGTTCCCCGGCGTCAGTCGACGGGATCGTGAAGGAAGTGCGCCCGCGGCGAGACCCAATGTCCGCATCCACGATTTCTGGACTCCGCGGAGACTGCGTGTCCGCCACACCTAGAAACCCCCTCGCCATAAAACGCTGGAACGTCGCTGACGCTCTGGCGGGGGCGCTGGTTGTCGGGACCGGCGCTTTCGGCACGGACGCAGCCAAGGCTGGCTCCGATCACGCCGCCACCACCTGACGAGGGTTTAACTCATCAATGCCCATTGTTATGGACTTGGGTTTTGGAAAAGGAGGGAGCGCTGGAGACATCTATCGGCTAGCAAACAAGCACACAGGGGACAAAGATTTACCCAGGTTCCGGCCCCGTAGAGGTCCC
This sequence comes from Avena eriantha, assembly GCA_910589775.1. NCBI lineage: Eukaryota > Viridiplantae > Streptophyta > Magnoliopsida > Poales > Poaceae > Avena > Avena eriantha. The sequence goes on along the minus strand of OU342742.1, from coordinate 175,305,451 downwards.
TTCTCCTGCTTGTATGCTCGTGGAATTATCGAAGGAACCGAAGGTTAAAATGGTGCGCAGGTGCAATCTGGCGAGGGTTGTGTAGGGTTGCATGTGTCCTCCTCGCCGCCCCCTCCTAGCCCTTATATAGATAGGCTAGGTCTTGGGTAGCAGGTCGAGTTGGTTACAAGTTAGGGTTTTCCCCTTCAAACTTTCTATCTTTAGCTTCTTCTTGTTCTTCAAGTCAATCGAGAGTCCGTAGGTTACTCGAGTCCTTCAGTTGGGCCGGGACGACACCATGGGCCTTTACGTATTTAGACCGTATATACCAAGCTGGAGTACCTGTAGGGTATACCCATGTCAGTAGCCCCCGAGTGTCCAGTGGAATCGCATGTTCGACTGGGGACTTTTGAAGTCTTTCGAGTGCATGAATGAGTATATTTCAACTGCTTTATTTGTGTCATAGGGATTGCTGATGTACGTGCCTGATATAACCGAAGTATCGGTATCAGTTAACCACCTTAGGGTGAAACAATGCAATCTACTCGAACTCGAGTCCCCGGACTTGAATCCGAAAAAGTGCTGGTGTAATTCGACTCAAGCCGCGAAGGTCTTACAGGAGTCGAATTCCAGTAATATGGGTGTGAGCACTTGACGCATCCGTCAAGGCATGTTCATCGTACCTGTAGGCACGGATACATTTCTGGTAGTGCGCAGCTAATGCGTTTCCAGGCCTTATTTAGGTCTTACCTTCACGCTGTAAGCGCGACATCCAAATTTTATCATCACGGAGACGATTCGGGTGACCCAGGAGACGCAGTCTCTTTGTAGGGAAAAATTATGAGGTGGTGTCGCCATGAGCTTCGAGTGTGGATGTTATCAACACACAGTTTCTTGTATAAATAATCATAGGGTGCGCGACCAGCGCTCCCTATGGGAGTAGCCCCCGGGTGCTTGGTTGAGTCGAAGACTCAGGCAGGGACTAAAGAACTTTCACGATAGCTGTCGTCTTTTGTTCACTTGTTTCAGTCGAATTTGTTTTCGGCGCTCCCTATGGGAGTAACCCATGTCCAAAGTCGAATTATGTTTCGAGTGGTTGGGTTTGGCTTGATAGTCCCTGTTCCTGAAAAAGAAAAAGAAAAATCATAGGGTGCGCGACCAGCGCTCCCTATGGGAGTAGCCCCCGAGTGCTTGGTGTAATCGAAGACTCGAGGAAGGACTAAAGTAGTCGAAGTCTTCTGCTGCATAGCTTTGATGACGTCAGTGCTGACGATTTCATGACCTCAGTTGCCCGCGTGAGTGATTTTGACGGGACGTGACGAGCAGTGGGTCCCATTTTCTGACTTTGATTTGACTGGGCGTGCGTAATCTTTATTTTAACCGCGCCTCCTCAATTTCCGTGCGTAATGGGAGTAGTGGAGGGACGGTTCGCGCTTCCACTCCTCCACGTGTCCAGCACGATGTTTGCCACGTGTCCAGTAGGATTTTTCTGAGCCGTTGGATTGCATCTTCCAAGGGTTAAGTAGAGGCGCTGCGACGGTAATTTTCTCATCTGCTCTCATTCATCCTTTGCTTCCATCGCCATTGCCGCTGCTTCTCTGCTTTTTCTGCGCTCGTTTCTTCCACTACACTAGACCAGCTCCGCTCATTTCCGAGCTACTTCCTTCGCTCGCATCACCTTCGTGCAATGGGGAAGAAGAAGGGAGGCGCTACGGCTGATTCCGCGGCCACTGCTACTGCGGCGAAGAAGAAAGGCGGCTCCGCCGCTGCGGGCACCAGCACCGCCACCGGTGGGAAGAAGAGGGCCGCAGGCACCCGCGTCACGAATGGTGCGTGGCGCCCCTCCATCATCAAGTCATCTCATCTCCGTCTTCTTCGCCAAGACGGAGTACTGTCCGCCGCAGTCGCCGACGCGCGCGTCCCCAGCGGTGAGACAATTCCTTCTCCTCCCGCTGGTTTTCGAGTGATGTTTTTAGCATTCATCATTCACGGTCTCTCCTTGCCGCTTCACCCCTTTTTTAGGGGCCTCGTTTGTTTCTACGGGCTTCAGCTCCATCAGCTATCCCCGAACTCTATCCTCCATATCTCTTGCTTCATCACCCTCTGCGAGTGCTAGCTCGGAATCGAGCCGCACTTCGGCCTCTTCAAGCGCCTCTGCAAATTGAAGCGCCAATCTGCATCTGGCTCTTTAGTCTATGATGTAGGTGGTTGTGGAATCCACGTCGACCCATCCGCCACGTACTTCGACATCAAGCTCACGGCATCCGTCCAAGGATGGAGGGACAAATGGTTCTACATCCACAATGAGAAGGCTAACGGTGAGCACTTTGGACTCGCGCCCTTCGATCCCGCGATGCCGTGCAGGAGGATGCGCTCCTGGAAGAATGTAGTCATGCCTGGCGAGTCCGTGGAGACAGATGTGCTGTACACGCGCTTCTGCGACCTCGAGAGTTGCATAGGCAAAGAGGAGGGAGATTGCGCTCTCATTTGCACTTGGCTGCGCCGTCGCGTCCAGCCCCTGCAGGACACAGTCCACCCCATGTTTCAGTGGGCTGGCGCTGATGATGCCACTCGCGTGTCTGCCGATGGCATGTCCGCGAGTGAGGTGGACAAGAGGGTTCGACTGGTCACCAAGTACACCGTCAAGGATGTGCTCCCCACTGAGCCAGTTGTTCCTCCATTTGATGCTGCTAACCCTCCTCCTGAGGTATAGTTGTGCTACGCAGTAGCTAAATTTGTCGATTGCTTCTCCGTTGTTTACTTGCTTTTTGCTGAATTTGTTGTCTGCATGCAGGATTGGGCGGTGTCACCTTGTATGCCCCTCTCCCTGAGGGGATTATTCCTCGTGAAGCCTTGGAAGAGGACGAGTCGTAGTCGATTGTCCCCTCTGATGTGGAGGAGGAAGCCCCCGAGTCCGGTAGTCCGGATACTCGCAAGCGTTCGCGCAGCGAGGATTCCGATGCGTCGTCTCCTTCGACTCCAGAAGGTACATGTGTTGGTGCGGAGTCGCCGATACCTGCTATTCCTGTGAGCTCCATGGCACCATCTTCTCGCAAGAAGATGCGATTGCCCAAGGAGTCCTCGTCGGAGTCGAGGGAGGTCACTTTTGACTTTGACTGGTAAGTTTTCTAGTTTACTTGTTCTTCTCTGTTTTTCCCATGTTGGCTCATCTCTGGGTTTGCCCTTTCTTAATTTGGGCTTTGTCTTGCAGTAAAGAGGTGTCGTCGTCTTCTGGCGACGTCCAATTTTTAAAAGAATCAGGAGTCACGACCTCAAGGGCCAAGAAAGAGGTCGAGCGCGCTCCTTCCCCTCCATTGGCGGCCCATTCCGGGCATAACTCTTCCATTTCTCCTCATGTAGGGGAACATCGAATGGTCGCCCGGATGACGGTACAGCAGACATCTTCAGAGTCATTGGAGGATCATGTAAGTGTAATTTTTCTTCTTGTAATGTTGCAGTCGATGTTCTCTATTGCTTCTGCTGATCCCTTTGTTGTGCGATAGCTCCTTGTGAAGGAAGCCGCTCATTTGGCGGAGCAAGTTCTTGCGATGGGCCGCCAGCATGCGATGCTGGAGACGCGTCATCGCGTGGTTGAGAGTGAGCGTTCTACACTTCTTCTTCTTCTTCTTCTTTTTCTTCCCCTTTGATATAGTTGACTGATAGTCAACTTTTTGTTTGTCGTGTAGCTGAACATAATGCCCTCTTGCGTGACGCCGCCACCTTGGAGAAGACACTCGCCGCGGCTGTGAAGGGTCGTGACGAAGCAATCGCGGCGCGTGACGCGGCGCAAAGGCGCGAAGAGGATCTGCGTGCCTCCTTCAGAGCCAGGGAGAAGTTGTTCGAAGAACAACTGTTCTCAATTGCCAAGGCCCTCTTAGGTACTTTGCTTGTGGATATTGTTATCCTTATCTGCTTCGAATGTTTTTGCCGGTGGCGCTGATGTGTTTGTCCATGTGTGGATTTATGTACAGATGCTGGCGATTTGAGCTACCACCCGCAGGCCCTTCGTCGCGATGACGCTCTGGCGGGTGCACTGTCAGCAGTCGAAGACCGCAGCACCGCCGTGCATGATACGCTCTCCAAGGCCAAAAGCATACTCAGTCGCCTTCGGGAGGAGCTGATGCCCAAGGCGGAGCTAGTCGAGAATATAGACGAGCTGGTGGAGTCACTCGCCGGAGGTGTGCCTTCCAGCTTCAAGAACTCACTCCACGCGGCTGGCGCGTCCATGTCACTTGCCATGGTGCAGGCCCACGGAGTCGAGATTGATCCTGCCGCGGTGTCGAAGGCGATGCCTGTTAGCGCGGACGGCCAACAGGTAGTCTTCGCTCCTTTCGCGACTGCCTGTGGCAAATATGGGCATCATCTGATAAATATTGTCGCAAAGTATTCTGAGGAGCTGCAACGCGCCAAGAAGGCGGCGAAAGCTTCGGCATCAGGGGCTGGCGGAAAGTCAGTGGCATCTGACACTGCCACGAACTCGATGAAGCCCCCGAAGCCATCGAAGTCGAAGAAGCCAGTCGCTCCTTAGTAGTCTTTGTAATAGTTGACTAGTTTATGTCCTTTGTTAAGAACGTGCCTGCTGGCGAATGTATCTGTTGATACTTTTGCTAGTCTTGAATGCATCTGAACCTTTTGCCTTTGTATTGATTTGATCGTATTATTTGTTTCTATCTTGACTTGTGGTAGGGTTCATCGAGTGATCCTTTGAGGGAAACTCAGGACTCGCCGCCTCTTGATGATACTTTGGCACCGCCGCGCTCCAGGGTAGATGAACTATCCCTGCTCTCGCGACTGCGTGACCGCGTGAAGCAGTTGGAGCGTGAGTTGCCCGTGCTCCACGGTAACGCGGATGTATGAAAGTCGAAGGCGGAGAAAGCCGCCGCCCGAGAGCAGTATCTGCTTGGCGAGGTGATGCAGCTGGGCGACCAATTCAAGTGTTAGTTTGCTTGCTCTTATCTTTTCCTTGTAGTCACTCGCGATGTTGTACTTATGCTGTTGTTCGCTGCTTCGTGTAGTTGTCAGCGCACGTCATCCGCAGGATGAGAAGGATAGAATTGCCATTCGTATGCATGATCTCACCCAGGAGAAACTTCAAGAGAGTGGATACTTCTGGGTAGATCATGATCGTGCGATTGCACTGGCGACCTTGCAGGATCGCGCGTCGCGAGTGCTGCACTTTCTGAAGAAGTCGCAGTCGTGTTTGAAGAACATTTATCAGATGATGTTTCCGCTGGATGTTACTCCATCAAGCCTACTGGCGCTCCTTGCCAAGTTTCAAGATCTGTCCGCGGTTCGCGAGTGCGTGAGGCAATAGTTGGTGGCTGGTGCCAAGGCCGCTCTATCGTTAGTGCGATTGCACAGGCCTGACGTAGATGTTGCGGGAATCGTGTCTGGGCCGCCTGCGCCACCAGCAGGTTCTGCCTGAAATATGGTGCCGCACTACCAGGAGGTGGATCGCCTAGCAGAAGAGATTGTCGACTTCTTTGAGGAACAAACCAACATTCTTTTGCTGCAGTAGTAGCTTAGTTTGTACCCTGCACATAAGTGTACTCGTGTTGTAAAATTCATATAAATAATGTAAATAATTTATTGTCGAATATGCATAAAGAGCTTTGTTAGCATGAAGTGCGTTGCACTATGCGAGTCCTTTTCGTTAGCCTGGCCATGCTCTTATCTCAGTCCCTTGCCAACCTATCAGGTGCGTTGCAGCTGGGTTGTGTTAAGGGTTTCGATTGATGTACCAGCTACTCAGGATATCGCGTTTTTGGTTCATAGAACAAATGTATATAGGTGGCGCAGCCCCTGAGTAGATAAGTTGGAAAAGTAAAGAAGAACACAGAGTTTTGGGGCACTTAGCTTTATTTATTCGAAGGACAGTGCGAGGTACAATGTGTGGCTAAGTAGCCTTGGCTGAGTAGCCTTATTTGCAATGTAAAAAGTAAAAGCGACTAAGGGTTGAAGCATCGCAGCTGTGCGACGTTCCAGGGGTTGGAGTATGCGACTCCTGTCTCTAAATCTTGAAGGCGATAGGCGCCACCTGGGATTACTTCTGTAATCACGTACGGTCCTTCCCAGGTGGACTCGAGCTTGAGATGCCCCTGCTGCTTCAGTCGCAGGACCAGGTCTCCTTCGGTGAAGGATCTGGGGTGTAGCCTCCTACTGTGATAGTTGCGCAGGTTCTGCTGGTAGATCATTGATCTTTCTGCGGCGATTTCCCTTGCCTTGTCAAGGAGGTCGACGGAGTCTTCGAGTGCGAGGGATGACTCTTGTTCGTTGTAAGCGACCACGCGTGGCGCCTTGTACCGTACCTCGACGGGTAGCACTGCCTCGGCTCCGTGCACCATAAAGAATGGCGTGTAGCCCATGGCACTATTTGGAGTTGTGCGTAGGCTCCAGAGTACGGATTGCAGTTCGTCCGGCCAACAACCCGCGGCTTGTTTGAGTGGCCGGAGGAGTCGCTTCTTGATGCCGCCGCAGACGAGTCCGTTTGCTTTTTCCACCTGACCGTTGGTCTATGGGTGCACTACCGAGGCGTAGCTGATGTTGATCCCCAGGTTCTCGCAGAATTCTTGGAACTCCTTGGATGTGAAGTTCGTCCCGTTATCGGTGATCATGATGTGCGGTACTCCGAAGCAGTAGACGATGGATTCGAAGAATTTGACTGCGCTGTGGCCTGATTGGTTGGTCACTGGCATGGCCTCAATCCACTTGGTGAATTTGTCGACTGCGACCAAGAAGTAGATGTAGCCTCCTCGTGAGGACCTTGGAAGTTTTCCAACCATGTCGAGTCCCCATTGTGCGAAGGGCCAGGCCAATGGGATTAGCCGTAGCTCTACGCCAGGTGCATGCGGCTTGTCCGCGAATCGCTGGCAAGCGTTGCATTTTTGGACGATGTCCTTGGCATCGCGCATGGCCGTAGGCCAGTAGAATACAGCTCGTAGAGCTTTGGCAATGAGGGCACGACTGCCGGCGTGGTGCCCGCAGGTCCCTTCATGGATGTTGAGGAGGACAGCTCTTCCATCGGCCGTGGATACGCATCGTTGGAGTACTCCTGTGATGTTGCGTGTATACAGTTCGCCGTTGATAACAGCGAATGCCTTGGATCGCCGCGCGATGTGCCGTGCATCCGTCGGGTCGTCCAAGAGCCTTTTCTTGAGGAGGTACGTGATGTACGGCTGCGTCCAGGATTGCTCAATCATCATGACGTTCATTGGACCCTCGAGTCCTGTGTCCAACCCCAAGTCATCGAGTGCCATTGACTCATTAGGCGGCGTAGCCCCCGAGTCCGTTGCTGCACTTGTTTTCTTCTCTGCGGCCTTTGGCTTGATGGAGCATTCACCTCTTCATTGCTTTCGCGACCTACGTGCCGCAACTCGCAACCATCGAAGTCTCCTTCGAGTGTGTCGTAGAGGTCGTGGTACGCAATCATGTTGTCATTCAGTGCGTTGCACTCATGCATCGTTTGGTTGACGACTAACTTGGAGTCGCCGTATATGATGAGCCTCTTGGCGCCGCAGGCTTTTGCCATCCTCATCCCGTGCAACAGGGCCTCGTATTTAGCCTCGTTGTTGGAGGCTGTGAACTGCATTCGCAGGATATACTTCAGCTTGTCCCCTTGAGGTGATGCCAGTATGATGCCTGCGCCTGCTCTATCCTTTTGCTTGGACCCATCGAAGTGCATTGTCCAGAGGTAGGACATGTCTGGTTTGTCCGAAAGCTGGTTCTCCATCCAGTGCACAAGGAAGTCAGGGAGAACTTGCGACTTGATTGCGTCACGCTTTTCATATGTGATGTCTCGTGGAGATAGTTCTATTCCCCAAAGCGCGACTCGTCCCGTGGCGTCGGGGTTATTGAGGATATGCCCCAACGGGGCGTCGTTGAGCACCACTATTGGGTGTTCCTGAAAGTAATGGCGCAGTCGCCGGGCGGTCATGAAGACACCGTACGCCAGCTTCTGGTAGTGCGGGTACCGCTGTTTTGTTGGCGTGAGGACCTCGCTGAGGTAGTATATTGGGTGTTGTACGCCGTGGACCTTGTTTTCCTCAGCTCGCTCGACGACGAGCACTGTGCTGACCACCTGGTTGGTGGCGGAGATATACAGCAACAGTGGTTCCCTTTCTCGTGGGGTCACCAGCATTGGTGAAGTGGATAGCAGGCACTTGAGGTCTTCGAATGCTTCTTGCGCTTCATTGGTCCACTCGAATTTTTCAGCTTTGCGGAGGAGCTGGTAGAAGGGCAGCGCCTTTTCACCCATCCGACTGATGAATCGACTGAGGGCCGCGATTCGCCCAGCCAGCTGCTGAACGCCCCTTGTGTTTTTTGGCTTCTCCATGGCCAGTATGGCTTTTATTTTCTTCGGGTTTGCCTCGATTCCCCTCGCGGAAATGAGATACCCGTGTAGCTGCCCAGATGGTACGCCGAAGGCGCATTTGTCCGGATTAAGCTTGATCTAGTAGCGGTCGAGGTTGGCGAAGGTTTTGCGCAAATCGTCGATTAGGGAGGCTTCCTCCTTGGTCTTTATTACTATGTCGTCGACATAGACTTGAATGTTGCGACCCAGTTGTTCCTTGAGGCAGGCCTGCATGCACCGCTGGTAGGTGGCTCCCGCGTTCTTTAGCCGGAAGGGCATTGTGTTGTAGTAGAACACACCAAAGGGCGTTGTAAACACTGTTTTCTCTTGATCTTCCTCCATTCGAATCTGATTATAGCCTGAGTAGGCGTCGAGGAAGCAGAGGCGCTCGCATCCCGCAGTGGAGTCAATGATCTGGTCGATGCGCGGCAACGGGAAGTGATCCTTTGGGCTGTGCTTGTTCAGAGAGGTGAAGTCCACGCACATCCGCAGGATATCCGTGTACTTTTTTGGTACCAGCACCGTGTTGGTGAGCCAAGTGCTTTCCTTGATCTCGCGTATGAACTTGGCTTCGAGGAGTCTGTTGATCTCCATTCCAATTGCCTGCGCTCGTGGCTCAGACAGTCGCCGAATCGTGTGCTTGACTGGTCTTGCGTCGGGGTTGACGTTGAGTGCGTGCTCGGCGACTTCCCTGGGAACTCCTGGCATGTCCGCAGGACACCAGGCGAAAATTTCCCAGTGCTCACGGAGGAATTCGACGAGCGCGAGTTCCTATGCGGGACTCAAGTTGTTGGCTATGAGGGTCGTCTTGGCGGGATCCGATGGGTGGACCTGCACTTTCTTTGTGTGCACCAATGAGTCGAAAGAGAGATCAGGTGAACTTGGCCAGCTTAGGGGGGCAGACTGTTGTCTGTCGACTCCTTTAGTCTCGCGAGTTCCTCCTACATGCCGAAGGACTGGGAAATTCTGTTGAATTCCCTGTCGCAACTATCAGATCTCTCGAAGCTCCCGTTGATCGTGATGACGCCATTGGGACCTGGCATTTTCATCTGCAGGTAGGCGTAGTTGGCACTGCCATGAACCTAGCGAACGCGACACGCCCGAGGATGCAGTGGTACTGTGAGGGCCAGTCGATGACCTCAAAGTCGATGCGCTCACACCGGAAGTTCTTCGGTGTGCCGAAGATGACGTCGAGGTTGATTTTGCCCAGGGGATATACGCCTTTCCCTGAGACGATGCCGTGGAATGCTGTGTCTGAGGCCTGCAGGCAGGTTAGGGGGATCCTCATTGCTCGCAAGGTACTCACGAATATAAGATTGATGCCGCTCCCGCCATCCATGAAGACGCGGCTCATGTCGAAACCTCCAATTTGCGCCTCGAGTACGAGGGGGCAATGGCCTGGACGAGGTACTTGAGGCGGATGATCACGTTTGTCGAAGGTGATGTAGGACTCGCTTCCGCTGAGGTACTCAGTAGTAGATGGTGGCGAGTGTGTGGCCAGGTTGATTTGGCGAGTGATGGCCTTCTGCACCCGATTCGAGGGGCGTCCCTTTTGGATCATCATGGTGCCCATGGCTCGTGGATACGGTTCGCCTCCGTGGTGCTGGTCCGGAGCAGCTGCATTTAGGGGCGGCCCAGGTGGTGGTGGCGGAGCGCCATGTGCTACGGTGCCTGGAACTGCTCCGTAGCCTCTTTCGACTGCATTGCGGTTCATCCGAACCAATCCCTCATGTAGCTTGAGGAACTCGCGGCAATCCTTGAGGAGGTGGCTGGACTTCTTCTTGCCATCATGCTTGTCGATGCAGAAGTGTACCGTGCATGGCCCGGACAGTTTGTCCTCAATGGAGTTCGTGGGTGCCTCATCGTGAGTGCGGCGTTGCCACATTTGCGTGGTTTTCCCGGAGTCGCGGTATCCGCCGCTACGGTATCCGCTGTTGCGGTTATCGTCGCGTCTGTCGGCGTAGCCAGCCGCGACCATGTTGACGTCGTCGTGGTCATCGTAGATGCGCATGCGGCGCTTGCCTCGGCGACCGCGTCTGCGCTCGAGTTCCGCCTCCTCGTCAGAGTGAACATGATTCTTCACCGAATCTTCTCCATCGGCCCACCGATTCGCGATCTCCATCAGGTGGTCGATGGTCTGGGGCTTTAAGCGGCCCAGCTCCTCCCTGAGTGCCAGGCGGCGGACGCCGCCGTTGAATGCGTCAATCGCGCGATCCTCCGAGATGTTCTTTGCGGAGTTCTTGATGATGGACCACCTTTGGATGTAGGAGCGCAGCGATTCGCCAGATCTTTGCTGGCAACATCTCAGCTCTTCGATTGATGCGGGCCGCTTGTATGTGCCCTTAAAGTTGCGCACGAAGCTGTAAACCAGCTCATCCTAACTACGAATAGATCCGCGTGGAAGGTTGTTGAGCCATGCTCGGGCGGCGCCTTGCAGCTGTAGCTGCAAGCATTGCATGGCTGTGCTTCGACTACCTCCGTGGAGCCTGACGGAGGAGATGTGGCCTTACAGCCAGATCTTTGGGTCCTGTAGGCCGTCAAACTTTGGGTTCTCCGACGGGAGTTTAAACCCTTTAGGCATTCACTTCTGCCTGATGGATCTGCTGAAGCATCTGGCGCCGCAGAGCTCCACATCTTCTTCTTCTGTGTCAGTCGACCGAGCATGCCATGTCCTTGATTTGTCGATCTTGCGTTGCGTGAGGTCGTCACGCGCATCATAGTCACGGTCGTGTCGTCGTGAGCGGCGGCGTCGAGACAGGTCATGACTATGTTCGCTAGACGAGGGCGAGGAGTAGCGCTTTGCTAGCGCCTTGCCCTTCTTCGGCTCTGGTGTTGGCTCCTTGTCGAGGGCGGCCTTGATTAATCCCAAGCCCGCGATTTTAGATCGGTGCATGGCAGTTCGGGGATCTCCAGCTGGCGGCTGGTTGTTAAGGAGGTATATGGTGGCCGCTGTCACCGCAGCCTGCGGCATCTTGGGGACCACGTTGCCTTGTGTGTCGACTGTCATAGAGCCGAAGTCGAGGACTTTTGCGGCTTCTATGCGTTCTTGCTCGGTGAGATGGGCCATCCGAGATTGCCTCTTCTTGGCGAGGTACTCGTTGCCCTTTGAGGAGGATCCTTCGTAGGAGGAGAGCCCAGCACGACGAAGGATCGATTCGTCTGCTTCCTTTTTACGCGCTTCGAGTTGCGCGATTGTTTGCACTTGGCGCTTGAATTCTTCCTTCAGGAGCCAGTGATAGCCCATCAGCAGTTCTTGCGGGGATCCGAAGGGTAGAGGAGCGCCTCGTAGGGCCTCGCGGCAGGGAGCCCATTCTTGCTCGTTGAGCCTGATCACGACGCGTTCGCCGGTTTGCTCATTTAGTATGGTTGGAGGTTCGACTGCTCCTCCATTGTCGACGGGGGTGCGATTGCCACCGTTACCACCGTTGCCACAATTGGCACCGTTGCCGGTGTTGGGCGGGTCGGTGCCGTTACCGAGATTGCCACCGTTGTCACGATTGGCAGAGGTATCGCCTGCGTTTATGACGGTGCACATAAAGTGATTGGGGAAGCTGCTGCTTCCACAACTCTCAGATCCGGAACCATAGGTTCCATCTTTAGTGGCCAGATCGCTCAGATCGGAGTCGCGACTGCTGTCGCTGACCGTGTTCTTGACTGCTGTCGAGGCGTTGAGCTCACTGAGGGTGCCGATCGATGGAGGGAACCATGATGCTGGGGCAATCGCCGGTGCTGTCGGCTGATCAGGCATGCTAAGCGTGCCCATCTGACCAACTTGGAAGCGGAAGCTCCCGATCGCCAGGCTGATTCTGTCGCCCACGGACTCGAAGGCCGGGCGAGTGGCCGGCGTGTGGACGGTGAAGTCGAACACGCCGAAGAGCTGGCGAATCTCCGCTGTTGTGGAGTTGTAGATCGTAGTTGGTGGGGCTGAAGAAGCTGCAACATCAGAACTCCCAATTCCCAGAGACGACGCCAATTGACGAGGGTTTAACTCATCAATTCCCATTGTTATGGACTTGGGTTTTGGAAAAGGAGGGAGCGCTGGAGACATCTATCGGCTAGCAAACAAGCACACAGGGGACAAAGATTTACCCAGGTTCAGGCCTCGTAGAGGTCCCTACTCCTGCTTGTCTGCTCGTGGAATTATCGAAGGAACCGAAGGTTACAATGGTGCGCAGATGCAATCTGGCGAGGGTTGTGGAAACTAGGGTTGCGTGTGTCCTCCTCGCCGCCCCTCCTAGCCCTTATATAGATAGGCTAGGTCTCGGGTAGCAGGTCGAGTTGGTTACAAGTTAGGGTTTTCCCCTTCAAACTTTCTATCTTTAGCTTCTTCTTGTTCTTCAACTCAATCGAGAGTCTGTAGGTTACTCGAGTCCTTCAGTTGGGCCTGGACGACACCATGGGCCTTTACGTATTTAGACTATATATACCAAGCTCGAGTACCTGTAGGGTATACCCATGTCACCACCTCTTCGGCGACTGGCGCAGCAGCTGACTCCACGGCGCTGCCCTTGGTCGCAGCGTCGTCGGCGCCCCCCTTCTGCTTCTTTGTGACCTCGGCGGTCGCCACATCTCTGGTGGCCTTTCTCTTCTTGGGTAGGTCGCCCTCTCCCATGTCGGTGGCCGGTGGAATCTTAGCCACCGAAGGACGACCAATCTTCTTGGCCCCCGACCTGCACGAGCCCCCTCAATCAATATAATGATAATACAAAAGACCAAGGCGAATTGGGACGAGGGAGCGGTACTTACTTAGCGACTAGAAGGATGCGAAGCCCGGTGCTAATGTGGGCGGGCTTGTCCAACTCGGGACCCAGCTTGCGGCTGAGCCCCCTCTCGAAGACATCTGAAGCCCACGAAACCGCGGGCTTCCTCGACGATGAAGCTGCAGTTGCCGGGATCTCCGGCTCCGACGCGGCCGCCTTTGGCGGCTGTGGCGACTTGGACACCATCGCCTCAGCCGCTTCTTGGATTGGAACCCCCATGGACGTCGGTGCAATCGCTGCCAGGGGAACCTCTACCACTACCTCCGTGTCCTCGCCCTCCAACCCCTTCGTCGGGGCTGCATCCTTTGAGGCCGTGTGCGAGACTTCGGGAGAACCTTTGTCATCGGAATTGTCATCCGACTCGAACATCACCGACGACTTGGACGGCGACGTGGGCCATTTCGCTGGCGACTTAGGCCTGCGTGCGGGCTTTGACGGTGTAGCAGTACGCCGGGACGTGTGCTCCTGCGCAACCTCGTCGCCTCCATCGTGCTCATCCAGGCTGCGGCTCGCCTCGACTTCATGTTGCCTTTGCATGCGGGTCTTGCGAGCCATAGGTGCTGGGGGAGGAACCTCTTCCTCCGCCCCGTCGCTGTCGGAAGGGTCCCCCTCGGAGTCTTCCTCCAATTCTTGGGGAACCTCTTCATCGAGCGGAGGGGCCAGCCCTCCAGCACCTGAAAAAGCTGAGAACCACCGCAAGTAAAACACCAAACGAGGAGACTAAAAACTAAAACATGGATGTAGCGATTGGGAAGAGAACTTACTGTGGGGGCTTCATTCTTCACAGGAGTGTATGGGGCGACCCCGACCGCCACATCGGTGAATTCCGCGTCGGTGATCTTCTTCAGGGCGGCCTTGTAATCCTCGGCCTCCCATGACTCCTTGCTGGTTCGGGATGGATCATGCTTCCCGCTGTATTCATACATCTAGTGCAGTCGAGCCGCCAGCGGAACCAGGCGCCGCCCGAGCCAGCAGTTGTAGAGGTTAATCGGAATCAACCCTTGGTCCTTCAACTTCTGGATCTGATCCATCATTTCCGTGACGGCCATCCGCAGGTCTTCGGGAAGCTTCTTCGGCGCCAACCGACAGGGCTCGCTCCTCTCGGCGACGAACTCGGGAAGAGCCACCTCACCAGAGGGAGTGGCTTCTTTAACGTAGAACCAGCTCTTCTTCCACTCGCCGGTGGCCTTCTTCAGCAGGAGGAGCTTGACGAAATTGGCCTTTGACTTCAGTTAAAGGTGACTCCACCTGCGGCCAGCATCAAGCCGCTGGACGCTTCACGCCCGATGCGGCCGTGGAAGAGCTCCAGCCACAGCGGGAAGTACGGTCTGCAGCCGAGGTAACATTCGCAGAAGGCGACGAAGATCGCCAGCTGCTCGATGCTATGCAGACCAAGATCTGATGGCTTGATCGCGTAATACGCGCAGAAGCGGCGGAAAAATAGTGAGGTGGGGAATCCCAGACCCCTCTCAAGATGACTGGGGAAGCAGATGAACTCGCCGGGTCGCGGCTTCGGCTCGGTCTCGGAGGAGGGGGGAACCCGCCAATTCCCCTTGCGGAGCACTCCGGCGTCCTCAAAAGATCTAAGCTGTGCCGTGGTACACTTGGATTTCCCCCATGAGCCTTTGGGAGGCGCCATCGGGTAGGATGTGGAATCGCACGATGCGGGAAGAACAAGTCGGAAGGACGCAGGCAGGAAGATTGGAGGTAGGAAGAACGAATGAGGAAGAATGAAGAATGCGAAGAAGGACTGCGGAGCCGAACCATCACTCCCCTTATATGGGAAACGCCACCCGCCAAAATTGGGGTAGCCGTTACTCACGGTAATTGCGCCATAGTTACCGTTGGAAATTCCAACGGATAGTTTGACCAGGTTTGACGGTCCAACTCCTTTAGTTCACCCGCCACCCGCCAATCTTTCCATTCGCCGAGACGACGACTGGGCGGCAGTGACATTCATTGAGACGACGAGTGGAAACTTGGTTCTAATGGAGTCCATCGCCGACTCAACTGGACGCCCAAATTGGGCTCGCCTATTCCGAACGCCAAAAGGACGCCTGCGCCTGCATCAACGATGGCCTCAGGGACTACTGATGGGGATATGCCGAAGGGGGTATGCCCATCAGGACGTTCCGATCGGGCCGAAAGGCCTGTGAGTGCGTCCGAAAGACGGCGACTGGACTACGAAGGAAGGAAAGGCCCAACGACTGGCGACTGGAGGCCCAAGAGCATAACAGAAGCCCGGTCGAACTAGGTCAAAGCCTCCGACTCCTTATCTTGTTCGGTGATAACTTGTAAACCCTAGCGAGGTGCCTCATATATAAACCTCCCTAGGGTATCCTAGAGACTCACGTTCCATCATACACCCCCTCAAGCGACTCGCTGCCTAGCCGCCGAGCTCTCCACCCCTGTAACTCGCTCTCCCATAATCTAATCTAGCAGGAGTAGGTCTTTACCCTCCGGGGGGCCGAACCTGGGTAAACCCATGTGCATCCGCCCCATCTCGCACCGCAGATGTCCGCCAACTCTTCCTCACGAAACACTCAATCGCTGCCAGTGGCAGCGACTGCCGTGGCTATTTCCACGACACCGCCGCCTTCCCGTCTCTTGCCTAGTCTGTCCTGTTGCACCCTTAGTCGGTTGAACGCTCCCCGGTCGTCATTAATTCCAGTACGAGCGAACACGTCTAAGCGTCCCATTTCCTCCTCCTTGCACCCGTGTCGCCCAGACCTCCTCTTCCTCTCGTTGCGACCCCACGTCTAGTCCTTTGACCTTTCCATCGCTCGTGGTGGCTCCACTCTCGGTCGCGTCGGCCGCTCCACCCCCCGTCGCGGCGACAACTCTAACCGCCGCTGCCGACACATCATATATCCATGGTTTCTTGAGGCGAGCTCGGGTGCATCGTTTCTCCAGTCGGCTCCTTCGAGATCGAGCAGGACTCCTCTGAACTCAAGCAGAAGCCGCAATGCTAGTTGCCGATTCACGTTGATGCTGATCCCTTTCCCTTCGTCAACATCAATTCCGATGAGGAGGACGACAACATTCAGTAGGCTCTGGCCTGGTCCAGGGCCGACCATCATGCCATAGAGCAGGCTAGACATGCCACAAAGCAGCAACAACTCGCGAAAACTCTAGCAGAATCTGTAGCCATCGAAGAACTATGGTAGGGAAAGTATGAGGAGGATTTGTGGATGGCTCAGGCCGAGTCGTTGGCATCGACGTCCCAAAAGGTGCAGGGTAAGGCGAATGCCTCGATAGAGGTGGATGGCAAGGGCAAGAACCCGATGGACCCGATGGAGGTTTTCTGACGATGATGACTGCGACTTAGTTGACTGGGAAACGCTGCGTCGTGAGTAATAGTTTTAGTTTGTATATGTATATGTATAATTATGTTAGATAAGTTAGTGTGGACTAGTAGCACTAGTAGTTGGGTTCATGTCTAAATATGTTAGAGTGGTTTTATTGTGAAAATTTCGAATGGTTTTATGTTAATTTAAAATTTAAGATATGAAAGGAGCAAGTCTAACACCCATGTCCCTATGGCTCTGGCTTTGCCACCGCGTCTTGAGGACAAAGAAGGCCAGGTGAAATGACATATCATTGTTCGGAGTGGAAAACACGCAAGATCATGCCACAAGCGTTCGAGGTTGTTACGACCATATGGTCAATCTATTCATCAATGAATCCATTAACTACACAGAAATAGACGATGTTGTGATGTGAGGGATAGCCTGTTATTGTTATGTCGAACAAGCTGGGTCCATTGATATAATGTGCTCTAGACACGAACTAGCACACTTGAACGCACAAGGCACGCTCTCAAAATGCCGATCACTAGTGGATGGCCACATCCATGGCTCCCGTCGTCATAATGTGCTCTACTTTTGCACAAAGGTGCATAATTGCATTGCAAAGAAAAGTGCAAAAATGAGTTTCCAACTTTTTGTCACAAAAAGTTTATTTTATTTTTATTAATGCTAAATGGGAGTTAGTTTGTGAAGAACGTACAATAAATAGTTTGGAAAATCACAACACTACAATTTTGAAAAACATTAGAGCATATGGGATGGAGAAATCCCGGATATGAAGAATTTTATCAATTTCAAACTAATTTTCCCTAATTAAATGAGTTTCAGCTGATTTTATGAAATTAATTCAAATTAAGACTACAACTGAGCTCTAGTTTGGTCCAGAAATTTGGGAAAATCATTTCAAGGTACCCAAGTAGGTTCCTACCCATAATCCACAAATTATTTGGAAATATTCAACCAATTGTTATGAGTTGTCATGCCACCAATTTTGACCCGATTTTGAAAAAAAATCTAAGAAATCGTGGAACAAAAAAAGAAAGAAAAACCAACACAACAAGTCTTTTTATGTGCACTAGTTGCTAGAAAAAAATATTAAACCTGATGTATCACAAACTAATAGAAAAACCCTTCATAAACATTGTTATCATCTATGAGTTATCTTGGCTTTTAAGCCAAATCACTAGTGGATGGCCATATCTATGGATCCCTTAGTGATACTGTGCCCTGTTTTTGCGCAAAGGTGCATCTTAGCATTGCAAACAAAAGTGTCAAAATGAGTTTTCAACATTTTATCACAAACGTGCATTTTTTATTAATGCTAATTGAGAGTTAGTTTGTGAAGAACGTATAATAAATAGTCTGAAATATCACACCACTGTAATTTTGAAAAATATAAGAACACATGGAATGGAGAAATCCTAGATATGAAGAATTTTATCGATTTCAAACTAATTTTCCCCAACTAAATTAGTTTTGGATGATTTTTAGAAATTATTCAAATTTGAACTACAACTGGTCTAGTTTGGTCTAGAAAATTTGGAAAAATCATTTTAAGGTATCCAAGTAGGTTTCTAACCACAATCCACAAATAAAAATGAAAGGTTCAACTATTTGCTATGAATTGTCATGCTGCCAAATTTGACCATATTTTGAAAAATCTAAGAAATTTTGGAATAAAAAAAAGAAAAACCAATGCAAATAGTCCTTCTATATGCACTAGTGCTAAGAAAAATACTAAACCTTATGTATCACAAACTAATAGAAAAACCCATCACAAATATTGCTATCATCTATGAGTTATCTTTGCTTTCAAGCCAAATCACTAGTGGATGGCCATATTCATGCCCCCCTTCATGATAATGTGCCCCACTTTTGCACAATGTGCATCTTGGCATTACAAACAAAGGTGCCAAAATCAAAAAGATCAATTTTCTTTTTATTAATGTTAAATGAGAATTAGTTTGTGAAGAACGTATAATAAATAGTTTGGAAAATCACACCACTACAATTTTGAAAATATTAGAACACATGGGATGGTAAAATCCCGGATATGAAGAATTTTATCGATTTCAAATTAAGTTTCCCCATTTAAATGAGTTGCAGCTAATTTTTTAAAATCATTCAAATTTGAACTACAACTATGCGCTAGTTTGGTCTAGAAAATTGGGAAAAATCATTTTAAGGTACCTATGTAGGTTTCTATCTAGCATCCACAAATTGTTTTGGAAAGATTCAACCATTTGCTATGAATTTTCATGTCGCCAATTTGGACCTTATTTTTAAAAACAAAAATAATAAAAAAGGAAAACCCATTGCAAATAGTCCTTTTATGTGTATTTGTTGCTCGGAAAAATACTAAACCTAGGGTATCATAAACTTTTTTAAAAGTCAATAATCTTGATTTGACTTCTGTTTGTGTTCACACATTCGAACAAAAAATCTACGGTTGTTTGCTTAATGCCTAGACTATATAAGACACACTAGTGTCTCCACCATCTCTTGCATACGTTCTATTCGATTCTTTCGTCCTCCCCCTTACCGACTTGATTTGGCACTCTCTTCTATCTCTGAAATGCTCACATCTTTTCCCACCCTTCTCGGTTTGGATGTCTCCAGACGTTTCTGCCAAGAAAGGGGAGCGAGATGAGGGCCCAAGAGCTTATTCCATTGGCCAACACATGTTGTTGTTCTCTCCCTGAGCTCATTCTGTGACCGGTATGGCATGTGTTAGACGTGGAATAAGCTCCGGGTTTGGAAGAATCAATGCTACAACAAGGTATACGCCGCCGCCTTCGTCGCGGACCGAGGCTCGTTATTTCCGCTGCCATGAGTCAATGCAGGAGAAAACACCCAAGACAGTTGGATTTTACGGTGTACGGTTGGATGGAAAGTTACTTTTCTTTTGTATGCCACATGGTATATGTAAATTTCCTCTCTTATTATTAAAAACCATAGCTTTAAACATTGAAATTATTTTTCAAACTAAATATTACTAACTTATGGAAATCTACGGTTGTTTGCCATGACTATTGGTGTGTCAGGTAGGTGTACGGTTGTTTAACACGACTATTAGTGTATGATTACTTTTATACCTGCTTAATTAAACTTGACCTCAAATAATTTTCTTAATTAAGTTTGATATGAAGTTTAAGCCTCATGGAGAGAATGCACTAGGACGGTCGCATCATCATTTGTAAACTGTTTATCATCATCATTATTAACTTAGTTAAAGTTAATTTGAGGTCGAGCTTAATTTAGTAGGTACAAAACATGAGATGTTATTAATAATTTATTCATAAAAAATGTCTATATGAAAAACTGAATTATTTAACTTCAGTATTGTAACTCAGCTAAAGTTAATTTGAGGTCGAGTTGAATTAATTAGGTACAAAACATGATATATGATTAGCAAGTGATTTAATCATCAAAAATATTTATACGAAAAAACTAAGATGGTAATAGCTGGTGTTTGATATCTTCGTTGCATGCTTCTTTATTTTTGGGATTATAAACTATTTATCTCTCTAAACTTCTGAGGTGGGACTAAACATCGATAGATATAACACCGGCTTACAGCCAAAGACAACACATTCTATTTTGGGTTGGCCCATAAAGGATATCACTCTCACGGTCCCACATGTTAGCGCAGTAATGGTCAAAAGACTTGATTTGATGGAAATGTCCATCTAGATATTCGCGAGGCCGAGCTACATCGAAGAGGGACCGGTGGATAAAACTAAGTAGCATAAGCCATAGTGGGGCACATAACTAGTTATCCCTATGTTTAATGTTGCTGTTGCGGAGCATTCGATGCTATCCACCATTGAGATATGTGTTAGGACATATACAATGACTGATAAGATTTTTTGTTGTTGTTTATTATACGTGATCTAGATAAGACAAAAAACATATTGTATGATGAATCGTCTCTTAAAATTATTTCTAGTAATTATTATTTGCTTCCTCCTGAAAATTAAAATTAAACAACAAAACATGCGAGTAAGAGAAAAGGTATTATCATATCTTACTTAGAGATCATCTCTTGTCTAGGAAAATTCAAACCACCTATTTTTTGTGTTTTTCTATATTGCAACTGAGCAAACATATTACGTGCATTGCCAAAAGTGCATCAAACATTACAACTAGCATGATATTTTACTTGTTTTTACGGTGTTAGCAAGATAGAAAAGTGTGAGGACTTCTTCGCCCCCTAAATAATTGTGCATATATAGCTGGCTCTTAACCCCATGTAAATATCATATCTCTACTATTAACAATATTATTTAAAGCAATATGATTTCTCAAAAATAAATTCTTAAAGAAATTTTCTCACACAAATTGTGAGGTGGAAAGAAAAATATATCTTTGATAAATTGCTACTATTCAGTAAGAAGAGATGGAATTGGTTACATTTCAGTAGTAGAGACGGAATTGCAACACAATAGATATAGATTGGAAACTAACTTTAATAACTAGGGGAACATATTATCATACATATACATATGGTCGTAATCTCACAGAAACATTGGACGCATGCCTACTTCTAACAATATATCTTATAATAATCTACCGGCATATAGACAAGAAACTTTTGCTCATGTTGATAATGTGGTTGCAGAATATCATGCTAGTTGTGAGATACCATGCTTAACTATCATTTTATGACAAAGGTAATACATTAATATAGTGAAGATACCAATTATATCTAGTCTCTGCACCAACAAGATGTCCAAAGAAATCAGGGATACACACAACCAAGGACAAAATAAAAAAGAGAGAAAAGGAAAACAAAGATCCTATCACGGTGTAAACCACTCGCAACAGAAGCACTTTAACCACCACCGAATACAACACCTATACTGCAAACTATGCTCTCCAAAAGCAACCCCTCTAAAAAGGAAACAATATGCAAGCGTTGTTGTCGCCCGATCGAAGATCTTGGGTTTTCACCTCGGAGAAAGATCGAGTTTTCAAAGCAATGCCTTCAGCAAGGCCACTGGCAAGTACAACCAATAAATACCAAACCTTGGGCTTTCACCTTGGAGAGCGCAACTTCAAAACGTGTAGACATGTGTGGCCACCCCATCTTGCCAAGGTTGTTGTTGCAAGTCACCAAATGCCCGACACATAGGAAGAACCTATGCCGCCATTCTTCAATGCAGGCGAAATACCTCTCCACCGTCACAAACCTCCGATCACTGCCGACATGACTTTCTCCACCTCTGTCCATACCATATAAATCTGTGTGCAGACATGTTCCATGGCATTGACAATAAGGTGAAGCACCGTGCCACGCCTTGTGAGAATGGCGCGCGTGACCAAATCGATTCCAATCTAGATATATGTAACCTCCCAGGATTAGAGACCAGAAATAGTGAGGACACATGTTTGTGCATTGCATTCATGCATAAGAAAATCCGGATAATTTTCGCGCAAAACTAAATTAGTGCCGAGGGATAGACATCTCTCTTGTTCCGACAAATAAGTCAGGACAAGTGCGATAGATTTCGACATGAACTTTGCTTATTCTTGTTGTTTGGGAAAAAAGAATTCAAATAAGTGTTTGAATTAAGTGGAAGTTTATATTAGATGGGTCATTATGTGTTTAGTGTAATTCTCATAATTGAGATTAAATAAGTTAATCTAATAAAATGAATAGTTACATTATGGCAAAGTTGTACTATATAATATATAAGGAAAAATAATTCAACAAACAAATAAGTGGAATTATATTCCATAATCCAACATTATAAAACATGTAATGGAAACAAATAAATAGAAATGATTACCATATTAATAGAAAGAATTCTTATTAAATATATATAAATCTCATATTACATTTCTTTACAACAAAATACAATTCAAGACATTAAAAGCAATTCAAAAATATACAAATAGATAGAAAACTTTATTTCTCTTTATTTAATAATTGTAAAAATATAAAGAATACAAGTGAATAAGAATTAATTAATTACACAAAATAATAACTGAAAGTTAAGGAAAAAGAAATACCTTATTGAATAACATATAAATTACATTTTTCTTACAAAAGAATAATAAGAAAATATTACAAAAGAAGAAATAAAAACCTATGCTACTTTACTAATCTAAGGCTTGTATCTTCATCTTTTTCTTCTGGTAACATTCTGTACCTACAAACAAATAACGAAATCATAAAAGAAAATAAAATGGGTTAATGGTTAGTATGTTGCTCTCATATTTAATAGTAAGATGCACCGTTGAGTTTCATCATTGAGCTAATACAAATAAAGGGGGCAAATTTCACCAAAATGAGGGATCTATTCTCAATCCAACCTTTTCTCTCAAAACCACATCATTGACAATGTAAAAGGGGGAAAGTTTCACCAGTGAAGATAGAAGTATGAGGGTAGGAATCCTAGATATTTCCACTTGAGCTGATCACAAGACCAAGCAAGAAAACACATAGATTACTCATGCATGGAGAAATGAAGTGTTTTCGACACTAGGGAGCAAGGAGGCAATGGATAAAAACCACACATCAGTATTAACTAGAGCTTCCTCTGCTACACATACACTCTACTCAAAGAACATCAAGAACACATCTTAGTTTCAGCACTGGTACGTACTAGATCGACCAATACAACACCATAGAAAACCATTAGTTCACCAGCCAAGATGGTTACCTAAAGGAGGAGGATATCTGGGTGTAGAGCAAGGACAAGTAGGAGCTAGGATAGGAAGAAGATCAAGGAGGAGGAAGGACAAGCCTGTCACAGCAAGGATCCAGACAAACTCACCATCAACAGCAAGGGCAGCAGAGGCACCACAACAACAACATCATCCACATCAGGTGGAGTATCTCCCAACTAATCAAGCTTTGTATCTATTCTTATAAATTATAAGTACAAGATTTGTTGGATTTGGGTGAACTCCTCAGAGTTGCAACCAAATGAGATGCAAACTCATCACTGGAAGTTTTAAAGCCACTAGTATATATTCTTTATCAAGGCACCACATCAAATCTCAGACTTTGCATCATGGATCCAAATCCAATAAAACAGTAAGGCAACAACATGATTTAGTGGGGATTACCACTATGTACCATCCAATAGGAGGCCTCAAAGTGGCATCCAACCCAAGCTAAGTCATGATCAGATTTAGGCAACTAAATAATCATCTTCCTAGAATGCTAGGAATCGTAAGTGTTTAATCATCTATCAGAATATGGCAACATCAAGATAGTTTGATCATAAGCATCATTCCAGTAATGGTTAAACTATCACTTGTATATCCAAAAAATCATATCCAGAGTATATTACCATTCACATATAGTAATCTTTTATTCCAAAATAAGAACTACGTATAATATTCCTAACCATTAAGCCATGAATCATATTATTATTATCTATCTGTCTTTCCTTGGACAACAAAAAAAAATTAGGATCAATAGCCTATACTAGATAGCACACATGTATTGTCCTTTGAAAAAAGATCACATTTTTCATCACTGGTAGAACATGTACAAACAGATGAAGCACGCCATAATTTAACACATTGTCCCAGAGTCTAATTGATGAAGGCATCATCCATATCATAGTAGTAGCAGTAATTGAATAACAAGAACATCACCAAGTAATCAGTAAGGAATCAATGGTCCAAGATTCTATGGATCACAACAAGTGATAGTGTAGGATAATGAGACCACAACTCAAGCCACTAATCAAACCGTAGAACAATACAAAATTGTAACCATAGAAAATCTTTAAGACCAAACCCACCTAAGCATCAACAAGGTTATGATTGCACATCAATCAAGTTGATAGAGTATTGCTATTGACATGGGTATACCCTACGGGTACTCGAGTTCGGTATATACGGTCCAGATACGGTGGAAGCCCATAGTGTTGCCAAGGCCCAAATGAAGAATTCG
Organism: Avena eriantha; assembly: GCA_910589775.1. NCBI lineage: Eukaryota > Viridiplantae > Streptophyta > Magnoliopsida > Poales > Poaceae > Avena > Avena eriantha. Next base: position 175,281,139 of record OU342742.1, on the reverse strand, counting down.
AGTGGCCCACGAACTCTCGATTGCTTGCGAGACAAGAAGAAGCTTAAGATAGAAAGTTTAAAGGGAAAACCCTAATCTGTAACCGACTCAACCTGCTACCCGAGATCTAGCCTATCTATATAAAGGCTAGGAGGGGGCGGCGAGGAGGACACACACAACCCTAGTTTCCACAACTCTTGCCAGATTGCATCTGCACACCCCTGTAATCTTCGATTCCTTCATTAATTCCAAGAGCAGACAAGCAGGAGTAGGGACCTCTACGAGGCCTGAACCTGGGTAAACCTTGCGTCCCTATGTGCTTGTTTGCTAGCCAACTGATGCCTCCAACGCTCCCTCCTTCTCCAAAACCCAAGTCCATAACAATGGGCATTGACGAGTTAAACCCTCGTCAATTGGCGCCATCTGTGGGAATTGGGAGTGATGATGTCGCAGCTTCTTTGGCCCCATCAACCGCGATCTACAACTACGCAACAGTGGAGATTCGCCAGCTCTTCGGCGCGTTCGACTTCACCGTCCACACGCCGGCCACTCTCCTGGCTTTCGAGTCTGTGGGCGACGGAATCAGTCGGGTGATTGGGAGCTTCCGCTTCCAGGTTGGTCAGATGGGAATGCTTCGCATGCCTGACCAGCCAACAGCACCCACGATTTCTCCAGCATCGTGGTTCCCGCCACCAATCGGCACCCTTAGTGAGCTCAACACCTCGGCAACAGTTGGGAGCACGGACAGCGAAAACAGTCGCGGATCCGATATGGGTGACCTAGCCACTGAAAACGGAGCCTCCGGCTCTGGATCTGAAAGCTGCAGGAGCAATAGCTTCCCAAACCACTTCATGTGCGTAGTCATCAACGCAGGTGACACCACCGCCAATCGTGAAAACGCTGGCCCCAGATCTGGCACCGGACCCCCCAACGGCGCTGAACCACCCAACGACAACACACCCACTTGTGGCCCCACCAACGGTGGAAACGGCGTGCCCGTCAACAACAGGCGGCATTCAAACCGCCAACCATGGTGAACGAACACACATGAGAGTGTGTCGTGATTAAACTCAATGACAACGAGTGGACCCATTGCCGAGAAGCTCTATGAGGCAATCCTCTGCCCCCGGCACGCCGCAGGACATGCTGATGGGATACCATTGGCTGCTAAAGGAGGAATACAGACGCCAACTACATGCAATCGCACAACCTGAGGCACGTAAAAAGGCGGCGGATGAGTCGAGTCTTCGACGAGCTGGGCTCTGCTCCCACGGAGGATCCTCCTCCAAAGGCAACAAGTACGTGGCCAACAAGAGGCGATCTCGGATGTCCCATCTCACCGAGCAAGAATGCATAGAAGCTGCAAAAGTCCTCGACTTCAGCTCTATGACAGTCGACACGTGGGGCAATGTGGTCCCAAAGACACCACAAGCCGCGGTGATAGCGGCCACCATGTACCTCCTCAACAACCAGCCGCCAGCTGGAGATCCGCGAGGTGCCATGCACCGATCTACGATCACGAGCCTGGGCTAATCGAGGCCGCCCTCGACAAGGAGCCAACACCGGAGCCAAAGAAAGGCAAGGCTCTGGCAAAACGCTATTCCTTGCCCTCGTCCAGCGATGACAATCACAATCTGTCTCGGCGTCGCTGCTCACGGCGACATGATCGTGACTACGATGCGCGCGATGACCTCACACAGCGCAAAATCGACAAATCAAGGGCAAGACGCGCTCGTTCGACTGACTCAGAAGAGGACGAGACTGAACTCTGCGATGCCAGATGCTTCAGCAAGGCCATCAGGCAGAAGTGAATGCCTAAAGGGTTCAAACTCCTGTCGGAGAACCCAAAGTTTGACGGCCTACAAGACCCAAAAATCTGGTTGGAGGACCACATCTCCTCCGTCAGGCTGCATGGCGGAAGTCGAAGCACGGCCATGCAATGCCTGCAGCTACAGCTGCAGGGCACCGCCCGCGCATGGCTCAACAATCTCCCGCGCGGATCCATTCGCAGCTAGGAAGAGCTGGTCTATAGCTTTGTGCGCAACTTCAAAGGCACTTATAAAAGGCCCGTATCAATCGAAGAGCTGAGGGGCTGCCAGCAAAGGTCGGGCGGATCGCTATGCTCGTCCATCCAAAGGTGGTCCATCATCAAGAATTCTGCGAAAAACATCTCGGAAGGCCGCACAATCGATGCGTTCAATGGCGGTGTTCGCCGCATAGAGCTCAGGGAGGAGCTGGGCCGCTCAAAGCCCAAAACAATCGACCACCTGATGGAAATTGTGAATCGGTGGGCCGACGGAGAGGATTCGGTGAAAAATCGCACCTACTCCGACGACGATGACGACCTCGGGCGCAGACGCGACCGTCGAGGCAAGCGGCGAATGCGCATCTATGATGACCACGACGATGTCAACATGGTCGCAGCCGGCTACGCCGACAAACGTGACAACAACCGCAATAGCGGCAATCGCAACGGAGGATACCACGACTCTGGGAAAACCACGAAGGTGTGGCAGCGCCGCACTCGCGAAGAGGCACCTGCAACAACCATCGAGGACAAACTGTCCGGGCCGTGCAACGTGCACTTCTACATCGACAAGCACGACAGAAAGAAAAAGTCCAGCCACCTTCTCAAGGACTGCCGCGAGTTTCTCAAACTCCGCGAGGGCCTGTCTTAGATGAATCGCGATGCAGTCAACATGTGATATGGAGTCGCCCCAGGTGCCGTGGCACATGGAGCTCCTCGACCACCGCCCGGACCGCCACCACCCACGCCCGAGCCGGTCTAACATCACGGAGGTGAACCATACCCACGACCCGTGGGCAACCTGAGGATGATCCAAAAGGGGCGTCCCTCAAATTGAGTGCAGAAGGCCATCACTGACCAAGTCAACTTGGTGATAAACTCTCCACCTTCCACCACCTAGTACCTCGGTGGAAGCGACTCCTGCATCACCTTCGACATGCGTGACTACCCACGCCAAGTTCCTCGTCCAGGCCACTGTCCCCTCGTACTCGAGGCACATATTGGGGGTTTCGACATGAGTCGCGTCTTCATGGATGGCGGCAGGGGCATTAACCTCATGTTCGCGAGTACCTTGCATGCTATGAGGATCCCTCTGAAGTGTCTGGAAGTTTCAGACACAACGTTCCATGGCATCATCCCAGGGAAAGGCATGTATCCCCTAGGCAAAATCAACCTCGACGTGATCTTCGGAATGCCGCAAAACTTCCGGCGAGAGCGCATCAACTTCGAGGTCGTCGACTGGCCTTCCCAATATCACTGCATCCTCGGACGTGTCGCATTCGCGAGGTTCATGGCAGTACCACACTACGCCTACCTGCAGATGAAGATGCCGGGTCCAAACGGCGTAATCACAATCAACGGGAACTTCGAAAGGTCCGACAACTGCGACAGGGAATTCAATAGAATCTCCCAGTCCTTCGGCATGCAGGAGGAACTCGCAAGACTAAAGGAGTCGACAGACAACAGTCTGCCTCCCCTGAGCAGGCCAAGTTCACCCGACCTGTCCTTCGACTCGTCGGTGCACACGAAGAAAGTCCAAGTCCACCCAACGGACCCGACCAAGACGACCCTCATCGCCAACAACTTGAGTTCCGCATAGGAACTCGCACTCGTCGAATTCCTCCGTGAGCACTGGGAGATCTTTGCCTGGTGTCCAGCGGACATGCCAGGAGTCCCCAGGGAATTCATTGAGCACTCACTCAACGTAAATCCAGACGCAAGGCCAGTCAAGCAGATAATTCGGCGACTGTCTGAACCAAGAGTAAAGGCAGTCGGAATGGAGATCAACAAACTCCTCGACGCCAAATTCATACGCAAGATCAAGGAAAGAACTTGGCTCGCCAACATGGTGCTTGTGCCTAAAAAATACATGGATATCATGCGGATGTGCGTGGACTTCACCTCCCTGAATAAGCACTGCCCAAAGGATCACTTCCTGTTGCCGTGAATCGACCAAATCATCGAATCCACTGCGGGATGTGAACGCCTATGTTTCCTCGACGCCTACTCATGCTACCATCAAATTCGAATGAAGGAGGAAGGAGGAAGACCAAGAGAAAACGGCGTTTACAACGCCCTTTGGTGTGTTCTACTACAACACGACGCCCTTCGGGCTAAAAAACGCAGGAGCCACCTATCAATGGTGCATGCAGGCTTGCCTCAAGAATCAACTTGGTCGCAACATCCAAGTCTACGTTGACAACATCGTCATCAAAACCAAAGAGGAAGCCTCGCTAATCGACGATCTACGCGAAACCTTCGCCAACCTAGACCGCTATCGGATCAAGCTCAATCCGGACAAATGCGCCTTCGGCGTACCATCTGGGCAGCTACTTGGGTATCTCATCTCCGCGAGAGGGATCGAGGCAAACCCAAAGAAAATAAAAGCCATACTGGCCGTGGAGATGCCAAAGAACGTAAGAGGTGTCCAGCAGCTGGCTAGGCAAATCGCGACGCTCAGTCGATTCATGAGTCAAATGGGCGAAAAGGCACTGCCCTTCTACCAACTTCTCTGCAAAACTAACAAGTTCGAGTGGACAAATGAGGCGCAGGAAGCATTCGAAGACCTCAAACGTCTACTATCCACCTCGCCAGTACTGGTGACTCCACATGAAAAAGAGCCGTTGTTTCTCTACATCTCCGCCACTAACCAAGTGGTCAGCACGGTGCTCGTGGTGGAACGAGCCAAGGAAAACAAGGTCCACGGGGTCCAGCGCCCAGTCTACTACCTCAGCGAGGTGCTCACGCCAACAAAACAGCAGTACCCGCACTACCAGAAGCTAGCATACGACGTCTTCATGACAGCCAGGCGACTGCGCCACTACTTCCAGGAGCACCCAATCGTGGTGGTCAACGATGCCCCGCTCAGGCACATCCTCAACAACCCCGATGCCAAGTGCCCGTGCGTTGCACCGGAAAGACCACATAGATTTTTTTAGTCTTGTCTCATGACACCGGTTTCGGCATGGAGACCACCAGCGAAAACACGGCAGCCTGGCGAGCAACAAAGCAAGCCTAACTCAACTCACCTAGCCTCCACCCTGCTATTGTAGCGCACACAGCCGGCTCAATGGAGAATATGTGAGGCCCACTACATCCTTGTTCGCGTCCTGATGCTGATGTTCCTGTCACGACCGACGCTCCATCGCCATTCCTCTCACACCCATGCGCCATTGCTACGCCGTTGTCTGGTAGCCCCCATCTTGCATCATCGTGCTTATCTCCAATTGCTCCCACGCGGGACCCCACGACAGGGAAACCCAGATGCGAGAATCTCTCTCCTACCTACAACCCAGCATCAAGGGCGATGGGGATCGCCTCTGGCTTGACCTTGCCAGACGTTGCAACACTCAGGACGGTGCTGCCATGGGGGAAGGCATTGTTGTGAGCGCTCAACTCATGCATGCTGTCGAGGGATTGTGTCATTGCTACCAAGGGACAGGCGACGGGTGCTGCCATGGAATGGTACCTATATTATTTTTGCTACATACTCATGTTTTTTTGCTACTTTGTTGTCTCCGGACTACACACCGGAGTCTCCGGCCTACACCGGAGTCTCCGGCCTACCCACACCAGAGTCTCCGGCCTGGACCGGAGTTTCCGGCCTGAAACCCCGGAGTCTCCGGCCTGACGCCTGATTTAGATAGTTTTTTCCTCTAATCATGCATTGGCTAATTTCCTCTTGTTTGTTTGTGCCCGTGTGCGTGTCGCCAACTAACAGCAAGCTTCCGCATCAACAAACCCCGCGCTCATTGACACCACGGTCCACGAACATCATCCCGCACCACCGACGCCAAGTTCATCATCACCAACGAAGGTATAACTTGCGTCACCTTGTTAACCCCTATCTTCCTTTGTGTGTACCTATCCCTTGAGAGTGGCTCATCTTATGTTTGCTTGAGCATTGTGCATTTGTCCTTGGATAGTGAGAGTGCAAGTGCAATATCAAGTGTGACTAGGTAGCATCAAGGGAGAGCAAAAAAAACAAAAGAAAGAAAAAATGATACAAAGAAAAAGCAAAAGAAAAATAGTCTCCCGTTGCAAAAGAGAGTCTCAAAGCTTGTAAGCAAGAGAGAAAGAAGAGCGCCCAAGGCAAGTGCACAAATCCGTTGCTCATTTTCCTCTTTGCAAACGAGCCACGGTCTCTCCTTGCATTGGCACGATAACGAGCTTAGTCTTCGTTAGGACATTTTGTTTGCTCATTTTCATAGTCGTGTCAATCCCAATTTTCTCCACGTGTGTGTACATAGTCGTAGGTTCCCGTCACCCCTTTGAGTTGTTGACCTTCACCTTTGACTTGAGTTTTGTTGGATTTTACCCACTTTTGATTATCCCTTTTCTTTTGGTTGGTTCTTTGGCTTTCCACAATCCTAGCCTACCACCAACAAGCTTTTGAGAGTTAGTTCTTTCTTTAGTGTGAGTTTCCTTTGCATTTCCACTTTGCACGCTTATAGCTCTCACTTGTGGTCTCATCCGTCCTAGAGTTTACAGGAGAGATCTATCCGGCTGCGACTAAGAGTCGGTTATAGAGTACATCTTGATCTATATAAGCCGTCCTAGGGAGAGCCTTTAGGGCACCTACCCTCACAATAGTCTATAATCTCAACTCGCACAGGCGAAACCCTTGTAACCCATATTCCGGCTCTGCCGTATTACTGGATTGCTAGCAGGAGTAGGATCCGTCCAAAGCCGGCGGATTCGAACCTGGGTAAACTTGTGTGCTCACCGTCCCAGAACACCATACGTCTCACACCCCTCTCTTCCACACGCCTCGAGGACCCCCTCATGGCGTACTTGTCGTCAATCTAACGACAGTTGGCGCCCACCATGGGGCAAGTGAGCTTCGGATCTGTGTTCCGAGCGGAATCTGCAAGAATCAGAATCGGCGAGACTATCACCGTCGGCCGCATCCTCTACGCCAGTGACGTCCCTCTCATCGTTCTCTACGAGACTTGGATTCCGGCTAGGGAGGTCGTGACTTCCTACACCATCATGTCTTTCGGCGAGATCAATGTATACATCGGATTCGCTGAACCTGCCCCACCCACCACAACAGTGATGATAAAGGCAGAAGAAATTTCTAGCTCCCCTTTGTCCGCGGAGGCGGCAGAGTTCCGGATCTCAGAAAACCCTAATCCCACCCAGCCCGTACCAGTTGCAGAGGTAGTGGAGAGATCCGAGCCTGAAGCAGACCTGGCGGTTCAAATCGAATCTGGAGTGGATCTCCCTAGCGAGGCCGAATCCCAGATCGATCCACCCGCTGAGGTTGAAATCCAGGAGGATCACAGCAACAACTTTGGTTCCAGCCCTACCAACACCGGAACAGATCAACCGTTCCTGAGGTACACATTGAGGCGCATGATGATGCAAGACGCAAGCATGGATGAAGTTCTCGAGACTATCAGGATCTTCGAGGAAGCCCACGAGGAAAGCCGCAACTACCTCAGGACCCACACATCACACTTCATCAGATATGTTGGATCCGGATCCGGCTCTACCGATGCTGGAGAAAACACTGACTCGGTGTTGGAGGCAATCGTAACAAACGCCGACATACCCGCATCCTCAGATGACTCAATGACGTCGGCAGATTTCTGAAAGTTCTCCGTGGAGTATGAAGAGGAGTATAACTGCAAAGCTGTAGAGGAAGGAGAATCCATGGATGAAGGATCCGGGGAAAACTCTCCCGAAGCGTAGGATGACATGGATATCGGAGATAATCCCGAGGTCTAGATGTCCGAAAGTACCGATCAGAGCTTGACTCCAAGAAATGGACCGAAAGCCGTCTTTGCTACCGGCGCTGCCAAGAAGGCAAAGAAGAAGAACAAGAAGAACAAGACCCTAGCAGAAGATCCTCCGGCGGAGGAAGTGATTGCCGAGGAATACGAGGAAGACTCGGATGGAGCATTGATCCTAGAAGAGCCCAAAGAAGAGTCGGTGGATGGACACGTGATCACCGAAGGTGCGCGTAAACTCATCGATGCTTCATTAACCACACCTATTCCTATAGTTGCAGAACTTACTACTGAAGAGCTAGACGAAAGGGCCCATACCCTAGAAGCGCGTCGCCAAGTACTCCTCGATGAAGCTAAAAACCATGAGGAAGAAAGGAAACACATGGCAACTGCGGAGAAGTACAACTCTCAGCAGCATCAGAAGACCAGGAAGCGTCATACTCATGACGACCAATTCCCGCAGATTCACAAAGTCCTCTTTGGAGGAGACCATGGGATGCCTCGGCACGACAGCAACGGAGACTGGGTGTATCCAACACTAGTGCAAAACACCGTCGCGGCTCGAGAAATCCTATCAAGTAATCTAGGCCCCGAACAGATTCGATTGGGCATTAAACTACTCAACAAGGGTCTAAAGCAGCAGAAGGCCGCCCTGTCTGAAAGCAAAAAACTGGTCTCCCAATCTGACCAATGCCACACGGATCCGGCCTGGAATGACATAAGACACCAACGTGTTCCGGAACAGCTTCACCGTTTCGACCGCTGGGAAGACTACTACTCAAGAACCGGATCTTGAGGACAACACCACAAAGTTGCATGTGACTGGCGCAACATTGGCCCAGTTGCGGAGCAAGAGGCAATTCCTGCACTGAATCCGGAGAATCCTCCCCAGTGAGAGTCGAATGGTCACATGGAAGAAGATAAAGAGAAACGTCAGGGGAGGACCGACAAAGAATGCCACCTCCTAGACACACAAGCCGTCCGGCTAATGGACGAAGGAATGATGGACACCATGCTGAGTCAAGCCGGCAGGGGGCTCGTCGTAATGAAGACCCTCCCCAGAACCGGAATAACAACGCTTTGGATGGAGGTCGGCTTTTAGCCAGAAACCATCCAGCTGCTCCACCCTCTCCACCAAGTAGCCATCACAACGGCTCCCAAGGAGGCCAAGGAGGGCGACTTGGTGGAGGAGGTGGTGGCAGAAGCCGAAGTCCGGCTCCAAGGCTCCGCAACCACAGCCGTCATTCGGGACGATCTTTATCCCCAAGTGACGCAAGACACATGATTAACTCCAACATAGAGGCGCGGCGCTACGAAAATGATGATATATACGTGGGCCCAAACTGCTTCGGACCATGCATAAGAGCTACAAAATTCCCGAAAGGATTTGCTATCTCAAGACATATTCAAGCCTACAACAGTATAGCTCGGCCAGATACTTGGCTCCAGGATTTTTTCCAGGCTTGCTGTATCGCCAAAGGCAGAAAACAGCCTGGTCGCGACCCGATATCTCCCACTCATGTTGCGGAAGACAGCGCGATCATGGCTCAATGAACTTCCGGAGAACACCATCCACAACTGGTATGATATGCAAAGTGTGTTCTTTCGGAATTTCGAAGGCACATATCGGAGACCCTGTACGGTAGGAGACCTACAGTGTTACACCCAGAAAGCCGGAGAAACTTGCCGGGATTATCTCGGATGATGGATCGACACCAAGAACTCCCGTGAAGGAGTAAATGACCAAACTGCGATTGAAGCTTTCATTGCAGGACTCCCAATTGGTTTACTACGTCATCGCTTGAAGTGTGAAAAGGTCACTAACTTGGGAGAGATGATAGAAACAGCGAGCAAGTATGCAGATGCTGATGATGATGCAGAGGGATTACTTAATGCCCTAGTTGTGCCACAGTCGGCAAAACAACCAAAGCAACAAGCTCAGAAGCGCAAGAACACCTCGGAAGAAAAGCCCAACGCGGAAACGGCAGTGGTCACTGCTACTTTTGAGTCTGGAGGTCGAGGAGGGCGCGGCGGTGGCCGTGGACGCGGTCGTGGGACATCAAGGGTCTAGGGTAGAGGAGACCAACAACCCGACAAAACCTACACCTAGGCTGACATTGCCAATAACCCATGTGTGCATCACTTAGTGCCAATGGTGGCTCATCCCACACAAACGATGAGTGTCGTTTCAATGATGACATCAAGAAAGACGATACCGCTGGCTATAGGGCTAAGCGGAAGAAGGGAAAGAAGAATCCCGAAAAGCATAAAGAGACCAAGGATGATTCCGACATGGAGGAAGCCGATGCTTCAAATCCCAAGAGGGAAGGGAAAAAGAATTTCCCGACAAAGAAAGACACTTATATCACCTTCCTCGAATCTCAACCAGCCAAGGTCAAGAAAGCAATTCTACATGAGCTCAATGCAACAGTTACGGCTGTCCCTTAGTTCCTGGACTGGTCGGAAGTGGCAATCACCTTTGACCACGCTGATCATCCGCCTAAGTTGCACAGGCGAGGAAAGTACACCTTAGTCGTCAATTCACTTATTGACGTCTATGGTTTCTCCAAGACTCTCATGGACGGCAGCAGCAGCATCAACATTCTATATGTCAAAACGCTACGCCGGATGAAGATCTCGGAGACCCAGCTGAACTACAGCTCGGTGATTTTTCATGGAGTTGTCCCAGGAAGACAAGCAAATTCCCTGGGGGAAATCACTTTAGATGTTACCTTTGGAACTCCAAAGAACTACCGGACCAAAGCACTTTCCTTCGAAGTGGTCCCGTTCAAGAGCGCGTACCACGCTATATTCGAACGTCCGGCTTACTAGGCTTTTATGGCTCGTCCGTGTTACATTTACAATATGATGAAAATTCTAGGTCCCAACGGCGTGATCACCATCAGGGGAGACCCGAAGAAAGCGCGAGAGTGCGAGGATGGAAATGCCGCCTTTGCTGAAGCCATGCTGCATGCCCAGGAGTATCAGGAGATCTAGAAGACCATAGATCCGTCCGAAATGCCCATGACAAAGAAGGAAGTGACAAAGCCGAATCCGGAGTTCAAGGCATCGGAAGAGACGAAGAAGATGTCGTTGAAGGATGATGACCCCTCCAAGGTTACTCAAATAGGCGTAGGCCTAGATAGCGCATAGGAAAGCGCGCTTGTCAAGTTCCTCAAAGCAAATCAATATATCTTCGCATGGCATGCATATGACATGACCGGAGTACCTAGGGAACTTGTCGAGCACTCTTTAAATGTAAACCCAAACACTAAACCCGTCAAATAGTCCCTATGATGTTTTGGCGATGAAAAGCGTAAGGCAATAGCTAAGGAACTAGCACGACTCGAATTAGCCGGATTCATAGAAGAGGTCATCCACACTGAGTGGTCGGCCAATCCTGTAATGGTCCCTAAAAAGGACACCACCGATTTAAGGATGTGTGTTGATTATACTGCCTTGAACAAGGCTTGTCCCAAAGATCCGTTCGCTCTACCTATGATTGATCAAGTTATCGATTTTACGGCATGCTCAGAACTCCTATGTTTTCTCGACACATATTCCGGTTATCACCAAATCCGGATGAAGGACTCTGACAAAGTCAAAACTTCATTCATAACCCCCTTCAAAACCTTCTGTTTCGTTACGATGCCCTTTGGGTTGAAAAACGCAGGAGCTACGTACCAACGCACAATGCAACGTTGTCTCCACGATCAAATCAAACGCAATGTACATGCATATGTGGATGATATTCCAGTGATGTCCAAAAAGAAGGAAACCCTAATTTCCAACTTGGAGGAAACGTTCGCCAATCTACGGAAATACAACATAATGCTTAACCCGATCATGTCCAGCCAGAAAATTGTTAGGTTTTATCATGTCTCAAATAGGCATAGAGGTAAACCGAGACAAAATCAAGGCTATACTCAATATTTCCAGGCCGACTCGCCTAAAGGACGTACAAAGACTAACTGGTTGCATTGTCGTAGTCAATCGGTTTGTAAGCCGGCTCGGTGAAAGAGCCGCACCACTATACAAGCTCCTGAAAAAGACCAAGAATTTTGTTTGGACCGACGAAGCTGAAGCTGCACTACAAGACCTGAAAGTAGTACTCTCATCTGCTCCCGTCCTTGCAGCACCGGAACCACAGGAACCGATGTTGCTCTATCTTGCTATGACAAACAAAGTCGTTAGTATCGTCATGGTGGTCGAGAGAGCGGAGGAAAATCAAGAATACTTGGTGCAACGTCCGACTTACTATCTCGGCGAGGTCTTAATGGAATCAAAACAGCAGTATCCGCATTATCAAAAGCTGGCTTACGGTGTGTTCTTAGCATCTCGTAAGTTACGACATTATTTTCAGGAACATCTAATTACCATGGTGAGCACAACTCCCATGAGAGATATAATCAACAATAGTGACGCCACAGGACGCGTCGCCAAATGGGGCATAGAGCTCTCAACTTTCGATATTGAGTACAAACCTCGTACAACAATCAAATTCCAAATTCTTGCTGACTTTGTTACTGATTGGACAGAGACAATGGAGAGTATGACCCTGATAGAGTCAGAATACTGGACCTTCCATTTTGACGGGTCTAAAGCGCTCGGGGGCTGGCATGGTGCTCAAGTCACCCCAAGGTGATAAACCTTTCTATGTATTGCAGATACACTTCACGGTGACAAACCACATTGCCGAGTATGAAGCACTACTGCATGGAATCCGGATCGCTAAGGACATTGGCATCCGACAATTAATGTGTTATGGAGATTCAGATCTTGTTGCTCAACAAGTGTCGGATATTTGTAAGGAAAACAAGCACATGATAGCATATAGGGCTATCGTGGATGAATTATCTAAATCGTTTGAAGGTTTTGAAGTTCAACACATCCCTCGAACAGAAAATGAGGAAGCAGATGCACTATCTCGAACAGGCTCTGCCTGGAAAAAGGTCTCGGATGGCGCTTTTCTAGAGCACCTCAAAGTTCCCTCTATAAAAGGAGTAGATGAGGAATATCCGACCAAATCCAACTCACCTTTAGTAGCACTTCTAGCTGTGATTCCCAGCTGGCCTCAACCCTATCTTAATTTCTTGATAGACGGAAAATTACCCAAAGACGAAGTTCTAAGCCGGCAGATCGTCCGACGAGTAAAATCCTATACTATAATTAGTGGTGAGCTCTATAAGCAGAGTGCATCTGGGGTCTTTCAGCGCTGTGTATCTCTAGAAGAAGGAGTGGAAATCTTACGAGAGATCCACGAAGGCGAGTGTGGGGACCACGCTGTAGCCAAATCTTTAGTGGCAAAAGCTTTCCGACATAGTTTTTTCTGGCTTACAGCCAAGGCAGATGTTGAACGGCTGGTCAAGACATGCAAGGGCTTCCAAAAGTACGCCAAACAAGCTCACGTTCTGGCTGATCAACTGCGAACAATACCTATAACATGGCCTTTCGTGGTCTGGGGGCTTGACATGGTAGGACCATTTAAACGGGCTCCAAGTGGATTTACACACCTCTTAGTGATGGTGGATAAGTCCACCAAATGGATTGAAGCTCAACCCGTCACTAGTTGTGATGGAGCAACAGCCAGAAGATTTGTTGAGGATGTTATAATCTGATACGGTTATCCGCATAGCATTATCACGCACAATGGGAGTAACTTTTCTATGGGAGAGCTTGCCGAATTCTGCAATGAACAAAATGTCCGGCTTGACATTGCGTTAGTCGCACACCCACAAGCTAATGGACAAGTCAAAAGAGCAAATGGTTTAATCTTACAGGGCCTAAAACCGAGACTCAAAGCACCACTACGACGTGCTGCGGGGGCTTGGGCAGAGAAATTACCTTCTGTAATATGGAGTTTACGAACAACTCTAAACAGGTCAACCGGATACACACCTTTCTTCTTGGTCTATGGCGCAGAAGCAGTTCTTCCTAGTGATTTGATTCACACTTCTCCTAGAGTGGCCGCGTATATTGAAGAGGATGCCGAAATTTCTCAACAAAATGATCTCGACTTAGTCAAAGAAGTTCACGTCATTGCTGAAATGAGATCAACAGCCTATCAGCAAAAGTTACGCAAGTATCATAGCTAGAGAGTCAGAAACCGATCTTTCAATAAGGGCGATTTGGTTCTCCGGCTTGTGCAGCAAAGAAAGCACAAACTTTCCCCAATATAGGAAGGGCCATTTTTAGTTAGTCGAGTATTACACAATGGTTCATACTACCTAACTGATATGCGGCCAGTCAAAGAAAGACCTGGTACTAAGAAGAGAAAGAGAGCTGGAGGCAGTACAAATCCGGATGAGTTAGACCATGGAATATAGCTCAGTTGCATCCCTTTTATTCTTAGTTTACTTTTCTTTGTAATCATATATGTGTACATGTTCAATGAGAAATAAAGTCTTGGTTTCCTCAAAAATCTTTCTGAGAAGTTTTTTACCATCTTATTTCCGAATGATCATGTCACAGTCGAAAATCCCAGAATACTTGAAAGTACGTTATGCTCATGTTTGTTCTAGTTTAGATTTTTGATTCTAAAATTTATACCTTTGGGTATAAATCTAAATTTTCTAGTATATACTTTGGTTATTTATCTGATTGTTGGATGCGGGCATTTTCCGAGTAGTGAATTGTTGGTACTGGAAGCTGGCTTTGTTTTCCGAGTTTAAACTCGTTTAGCAATTGAGCTCCGTTGCTCGGCAAAGTTTTCGTGCTGAAAGTTGGCCGGATCACAAAAGGGACAAGGCGGAAAGCCAGATAAACGATAAGTGCAGACAAAAAATACAAGTGCTTATGCAAACATTTCAAGCACATAAATATCAAAGCCAAAAGTGCTGAATAGATAAATTAAAACTTAGCACTAGCAAAAGTATTGTACTACTTATTTACAAACCCAAATTGTTTTTCCGAATAACATATTGTTCTTCTGATACTCTATGATGCAGGAGGAGAGGTAGGAGCTGCCTGCTTGCTAGATACATCGGCCTCGGCTTGATAATGTTCCGAGATGTTCAAATCCGATATGGTTTGATCATCGTCGGAAACTTCAGCTGTTTCTTCGGAAGGCGGAGGCGGCGTGTCCACGCGGGTGAAGAAGGGAGTGTCGTAGCTGGTCAAATCAGCTACATGGCACCCATATCCGGCGCAGGAGTCCATGATGGCCTTGATGTCTTGCTCTTGTCCGTCTTCGTCCACCTTGCAGTACCCTCTGGTTACTTGCCAGATCTCCATGTTTCCATGGTGGCTCATAACCATGGTGAGAGAGTTTTGCGCTGCGGTTCGCACATAGGACATGTTCCAGTCCTGAACAAGCTGTGGCATATCCTTGGCCTTGTCTCGCACCTCAAAACCGGACATGCTATGCATATCTGGAACCTTGAGAACTTCACCAATATCTTCGAGGGATTGGCGGAAGTCATGCAGCAAATCACCGACTTGAGTAAGCCGGCTGGTGCGAGACTTGGTAGAGGCTGATTCCGTCAAGTTCAAAGGACATGCGCATATAATGCAAAGGGTAAGTCAAGAAAGCCCGGACTTCAAAGAGTCTAAAGATGCAGATAAGTCAGAAAAAGGGAAACATACCAAAGATGACATCGTCGACTTTGGCCTTCTCTTCACGAAGACTTTGGAGTTCAGCCCGGAGTGCCTTGGAAATGTCCTTTTCTCTGAATAGCTCATTGCTGAGATCTGAGATTTTCTTATCTTGAAGCGTAATCTTGCGATCACGCTCGTTAGTGGGCATGGAGGTGGATTCGAGAATTTGAGCAATGCTCTTCTCATGATCTGCCTTAAGCTTATCCAGCTCTTGGCGAAGTTCTTTGTTTTCCACCACCAAGGTCTTAAGATTCTCGGCCTCTTCGATCATAGCGCAGGACTGTTTTACCAGTGCTGTAAGTCAAAAGAACAACAGTTCAACAAAAATTCGACTATGAAATAAAAGACAAGGTTTGAGTTTCGGAATGTTTACCTTAGGCCTCATCCTTGGACACCTTTAGCTATGCATTTTCAATCCGGAGAGCTTTGATCTCTTTCCGCTTGTTGCAAACATTCTTCAACAAATCCTGGTTATAGTAATATACTTTCTGTAAGTCAGAATACCCAGAGTCAGAAGTCTACTAAAGACTCATGCTAATATTTATACTAATATCAGCACGAGTCTTGGGGGCTACACTAGTTCATTCTTTGGCATCCTAAGGAAGCATAAAACCGTATTTTATTTTCCAGCTTCATGCTTGGGGGCTAGAGGATATGATATGAAATAAGGAAAAATGGGAGTTGGAATTCTGACTTACGTATTGTTCGCGAATGAGTTTGTCTAAACTCGAATTCACCTCGGTGGCAACCTTCTCGGCAAAAGTTAGGGGGATCATTGGCGCAGTTGGAAGCGCGCCGGACCTTATCTTCTCGTTGCAAAGACAAACTCGTTCAAGAAGATCAGAGTGTTTGATATCCTCTGCTTCTTGCGCTTCTTCTTCGGCAGAGAGAGTCTGCCTCTCCAGGCATTCCCGGACCAGCCGCTGGATCTCCTCCACAGACTTCCGAGATAGGCCAAGCTTGGCAATTCCCAGATTGTCCAGGAGATTCTCGGCAAAGGTCTCTGCCGAGGGATCATTACCCAAAGAGGGTTCACCCTTATCAACACCTGAGTCACTCATGGTGACTGATGGGGATATGCCAAAGGGGGTATGCCTAGCAGAATGTTCCGAGTGGGCCGAAAAGGCCTGCGAGTGCGTCTGGAAGACAACGACTGAACTATGAAGAAAGGAAAGGCCCATCGACTGGCGACTGGAGGTCCAGAAGCGTAGCAGAAGCCCAGTCGGGTTAGGTCAAAGGTCTCCGGATCCTTATCTTGTTCGGGGACAGCTTGTAAACCCTAGTGAGGTACTTCATATATAAACCTCCCTAGGGTATCCTGGAACCTTACGTTCCATCATACACCTCCTCAAGCGACTCGCTGCCTAGCCACCGAGCTCGCCACCCCTGTAACTTGCTCTCTCGTAATCTAATCTAGCAGGAGTAGGTCTTTACCCACCGGGGGGCCGAACCTGGGTAAACCCATGTGCATCCGCCCCCATCTCGCACCATAGATGGCCGCCAACTCTTCCTCATGAAACACTCAATCGCTGCCAGTAGCAGCGACTGCCGTGGCCATTTCCACGACAGTGGCGCCCACCGTGGGGCATAGCGGGACTGGCCTGAGTTCTGCGGCGAGACCTTACTCGTCGATCGATCGGCCGATCGCCACCGGTCACATGATCGCCATCGGCGGGATCTTACAGATCCTGCCCAGCAGTTACATCCCAGCGTCACGCCTGGTCACCCATGCCGCGGTGATGCCGGTTGGCTCCATCAACCTCTTCGTCGGCTTCACCGGCGCGATCGACCTAGCCGCGATGGTGATCGTTGGCGGATCGCCGCCACACCGCGACCTGCTTTCGGAGGAGCAGGTCCGCTCCATCAGGAGCCTCGTCACCAAGTACGACTCGGCTGCCAGCGACGCGGTCGAGACTAACGTCCCCACCAACGACGACGCCCTGAACGACGATGCCGACTCCGCGACCCCTGCATCGGTCGGCGGATCCATCACCGCCGCGTCACGGGAGGACTCCATCACGCGAGTCTCCAACCCCGAGGATTTCGAGGATCCCTCCATCCTAGGGATCTTCGACTCCGATTCCGGCTCGGAATCCCTCGAGGATTTTCGCGCTAGATCCAATCGCTTTAACGCGATCTACATGGCGGGTAGCACGGCCGTCCCGCCAGATCCGTTCTCCACGCTGATCCCGCCGACCACGACGGCCACGAAGGTGGAGGAAGCCCGCCTGCGGCTCGCGGAGGCGCAACGCAACGAACTCGCCGAGCGCGAGAAATACCGCCTCGAGCGAGAGACGGCGCAGGAGCTATCACTCTACCACCAGCGCCGCATCAGGACCCGCCTGAACCCCGACGTTCAGGGCTGTGTCCTGAATTTCAACGATGAGGGCAATCCCACGCGCGCCGCCAAGCGCGAATACTGCGAGAACGCGCCGCTAGGCGGGAGCAACCCCGTAAGACCACCACCTGGAGCGCCGGCGACTGGGGCTCCTCCACCACCCATGGGCCGCGCGCCCCCACCGGACCAACCGCGGATCATCATCTCGCCTCAAGCCCATGACGCCAACGGGCTACCACTATACTCCACCCTGATGGACAATGTCGTCGCGGCTGACGCCGCGATCGCCAACCTCGATGTCCAAGGCGACGACGCGCTGCAGATCTAGTACGCCAAGGCCCTACTCATCAGGGTCGTCGAGCAACAAGCCGCGGGAGTCGACCCGCGGGGGCAAATGTACTCCCGCTCTTCAGCAAGCAGGGCGGCATCAAGCGGCCACCCCACCGTGGCCAACACATTAGTTTGCCCACCATCCCAGCCCCTAGCAAATCAACCATGGGCCGCCAATCCTGTGCTGTCAACTAACGAGCCGCGACCGGCGAACAACACGGTCGCCACCAACGGGCAACCCCTCGACGCCCGAACGAACATCATCAACAATCAGACGTGGCGGTCACGCCAGCCCTACGACCTGCGGCACACCCTCACCAACCGCGGTGAACCGGAGCCAAGAGGCTCGCTCAGCCGAGTCGGGCCGCAATGCTTTGGACCAATGATTCGTGGGGAAAAATACCCCGCCAACTTCAAGGCCCCTAAGGAGATCGAGAAGTACGACCCAACGTATGACCCCGCTGTCTGGTTGGACACATACCTCATGGCAATGGGATCGCAGGCCACACTGACCTGCTCGCCGCTCGCTACCTCCCCTTGATGATGGAGGGTGCGACCCGGCAGTGGATCAACACGCTCCCTCCCGACAGCATTGATTCCTAGGAAGAAATGCGGGACGCCTTCGTCAGGCACTTCGAGGGCTCCTACACCCGCGCCACCACCATAGAAGACCTGGAGCGATGCATCCAGGGACAACGCGAGTCGACCCGCCGGTGGATCCAAAGATGGCAAGAACTATGGATAAACGCCTCCGGTATCCACCCAGACACGGCGATACACTACTTCAAGAATGCGTGCCGGTACGAACCCCTGGTCGCCAAGATCAAGAGGGTCTACCGGACGCTTGATAACATCCCCGACCTCCTCGAGATTGCCAAGCGCTACGCGGAGGAAGACCCCAACCAAGACTCCGACGACGAGTCGGGAGGAAGACGTCGCACTAGCATCCACGACAGTGGGCGCCTGCGCGACATGCGCTACAGCAACACCCGCATCACCGGCAAGCGCCGCACAGACGGGCGAGTCAATTTCGTCGCCAACGCTGGCTACGGCCAACGCGACTCCAAGAACTATCGCCGCGATGGAGGAAACTACCGCGACAGCGGGAACTACCGCGCCAACAACACGACGAGGCCAAAATTCGACCCCGCCGCCCTGCTCAATCAGCCCTGCATCAACCATAGCAGGGAGGGAAAACCCGCCACCCACACCACCGCCGATTGAAACTCTCTCAAAGAGATCGAGAAGGCGAGACGTGCAAGGGAGGACCCCAACAACAACCCACCTCGGCACAACGGGAACGGCGGCGGCTTCGGAACCGTCGTCGGGTCGCTACATACCTTCACCAAACTCGGCACCAAGCGCGAGAAGAAGGTGCTAGCCCGGGCGGTCGCAGTCAATGCGGTGATGCAAGTCGACATCCCTCGCTTCCTAAACTGGTCCGAGCAGAGCATCACCTTGAGTCGCCAGGACCACGCGCCAAGAATCGAGTACCCAGGGCGAGTCGCCCTGGTAGTCAGGCCCAAGGTGGCCGACTACTGGCTGCCCAAGACACTGATGGACGGCAGGAGCTCCATCAATATCTTGTACCTTGACACATTCAAAAGGCTCAAGCTCCCAGAAACAACCATCGAGCCAACACTGACGACCTTCCACGACATCGTCCCCGGTCGGAAGGTGTACCCGATCGGGAAAGTGACGCTGCCGGTCACCTTCGGCACTCCAGCAAACTACCGCACGGAAAGGATCGTCTTCGAGCTGGTGAACTTCCGCAGCCCCTACCACTGCGTCCTGGGCCGCCAGGCATTTGCGAAGTTCATGGTGACCCCACATTACGCCTACAACACGATGAATCTCCCCGGGCCAAGCGGCATCATCACCGTCCACGGCGACCTCGACATGGTCGTGGAATGCGAGGAAAAAGGCGCCGAGCTCGCCAACGCCGTCATCGCCGCGGAAACCGACCACGCGGAGGAGCTCGCGAAATACGCGGGCAACATCAACAAGGACATCCCCACCATCCTGAAGAAACCAATCGCCGCGAACTCAACGTTCGAGGCAACCACGCACACCCGCACCGTCGAGCTCGTCCCAGGCGACTCCAGCCAGACGGTCACCATCGGGGCGCACATGAGTCCCGCATAGGAAAGCGTGCTCTTCGGGTTCCTCTGTGAGAACCGCGACATCTTCGCATGGAAGCCATCTGACATGCCAGGTGTCCCGAGGGAACTCGCTGAGCACAAACTTAATGCCGACCCGAAAGTGCGACCAGTAAAGCAGTCGCTACGGCCCTTCAATGAAGAGCGCCGCCGAGCAATCGCCGAGGAAGTTCAGCGCCTGCTAGCCGCAGGCTTCATCCGGTCACTCAAGTACTCCAAGTGGCTGGCAAACCCAGTCCTGGTTCTCAAAAAGAACAACACATGGAGAATGTGCATTGACTACACCAACCTCAACAGCGCCTGCCCGAAGGAGGAGTTCATCCTACTGCGCATCGATCAGATCATCGACTCGACCGCAGGATCGGAGTCGCTGTGTTTTCTCGACGCTTACTCTTGTTATAACCAGATCAAGATGGCGGTCGAAGACGGCGTTCATCACGCCATTCGGCGCATTCTACTACACGGCCATGACGTTCGGCCTCAAGAACGCAGGCACCACATACCAGAGGTGCATGCAGGAGTGTCTAGCGAGCCAAATTGGCCGCAACATTCACGTCTACATCGACGTCGTGGTGGTAAAATCCACCCGCCAGGACGATCTGCTCGCCGATCTAGCTGAAACCTTCGCAAACTTGCGGAGGTACAACATCAAGCTGAATCCTGGAAAATGCACCTTCGGCGTACCCATTGGACAGCTTCTGGGATACGTAGTCTCCAAGCGAGGCATTGAAGCCAACCCCACCAAGATCGACACTATCGCGCGACTCGGGAAACCCGAGTTCCTGCACGACGTCCAAAAGTTGGCAGGGCGAGTCGCGGCCCTCAGTCGCTTCATCCCCTGACTAGGCGAGAAGGCAATGCCACTCTACCGCCTGATGCACAAGAACCCAACGTTCCAATGGGACGAGGAGGCCGACGACGCACTCAAAGCGCTCAAAGAAGTGCTACTTGTGGCACCACTACTCGCCGCGCCACTCGACAAAGAGCCAATGCTCGTTTACGTCGCGGCCTCCAATCGAGTCGTTAGCGCCGTGATGGTCGTCGAATGACCGGAAGAAGGCAAGGAGCGCCCCATACAGCGCCCCGTATACTACATCAGCGAAGTCCTAACGGACTCACGACAGCGCTACCCGCAATACCAAAAACTGGTCTACGCGGTATTCTGAGCACAACGGCGACTCCCAGACTACTTCCAGGAGCACCCAATAACAGTGGTCTCCTCCGCGCCCCTGTAGGACATCATACGCAATCGCGAGGCAACTGGGCGAGTCGCCAAGTGGGCCGTCGAGATCGGCGTCCACAACATCAAGTATGAGCCCCGAAAAGCGATCAAGTCACAAGCCCTGGCTGATTTCCTCGCAGACTGGGAAGAAGCACAGCAGCCAGAGAAGCTCCCATACCTCCACTACTGGTCGCTCCACTTCGATGGCTCCAAGAACGCCGACGGCGCGGGGGCTGGGTTCATACTGACCTCCCCCAAAGGAGACAAGCTCTGCTACGTGCTCCACCTCAACTTCAAGCCCTGCACCAACAACATGGCGGAATACGAGGCCCTCCTCCACGGCATGAGAGCTGCCAAGGAGATGAACATCAACCGCCTACGATGCTATGGCAACTCCGACCTAGTCGCCGGCCAAGTGGCCGGGACGTGCGACGCTATCTCCCCAACAATGATCGCGTACCGCCAAGCCATCGACCAGTTGGGAGGACACTTTGACAGCTATTCCATCGAGAGGATCGACAGGCGTAAAAACGAGGAGGCAAACACCCTTTCCCGCATCGGATCGACCCAATAGGCGCCACCTGTAGGCGTCTTCCTCGACATCATCCACAAACCCTCAGTCAGCACTCCGAAGGAGATCGACGTCGGGATCCCACTGCAACCAGAACCGGCCTTAGTCGCCATGATTGTGGAACCTAGCGACTGGACAACGCCATACGTTGCCTTCCTGGAACACAAACTCCTACCGAGCAACAAGACAGAGGCGCGCATGATCGTGCGCCGCTGCAAATCCTTCGTCATCATCAACGGTGAGCTCCACAAGCGCAGCGTGACCGGCGTGTTCCAGCGCTGTGTACAGCCAGAAGAAGGCCGCAAGATCCTCCAGGACATTCACGCCGGCGACTGCGGCCATCACGCCGGCGCCAAGTCACTAGTCGCCAAGGCCATGCGGGGGCACGGCTTCTGCTGGCTCACTACACACGCCGATGCCACCAACATCGTCCAACGATGTGTCGGGTGCCAGAAGTACGCCAACCAGACGCACCTTCCTGGCTCGGCACTCAAGACAATCCCCATCACGTGGCCATTTGCCGTATGGGGCATGGACATGGTAGGCCCGTTCAAGAAGGCCCCGTCTGGCTTCACTCACCTCCTGGTCGCAGTCGACAAGTTCACCAAATAGGTCGAGGCCAAGCCGATCAAAAAGTGCGACGGCAAGATGGCCACCAAGTTCCTCTGTGAACTCATCTACCAGTATGGCTACCCGCACAGCATCATAACAGACAACGGCACCAACTTCGCCAAGGGGGCCATGGCGGAATTCTGTGAGGAGCACGGCATCCGACTCGACCTCGCATCAGTCGCCCACCCGGAATCAAATGGCCAAGCAGAGCGCGCCAACCAGAGCGTCCTCCACGGGCTCAAGCCGCGACTGCAGGTGCCCCTCGAGCGCACCCCAGGATGGTGGGTCGACGAGCTCCCCTCTGTGATATGGGGGATCCACACCTCCGTCAACCGATCAACCGGGTTCACGCCTTTCTTCATGGTGTATGGCGCCGAGGCCGTAATGCCAACAGACCTGGAGCACGACTCCCCTCGAGTCACCAACTACGTCGAGGCGGCCAACGAGATCGCCCGCCAAGACAACATCCACCAACTCGACGAGGCACGCGACCTAGCTCGCTCCCGCACCACCATATACCAGCAAGGGAATCGCCGCTATCACAG
Source organism: Avena eriantha (assembly GCA_910589775.1). NCBI lineage: Eukaryota > Viridiplantae > Streptophyta > Magnoliopsida > Poales > Poaceae > Avena > Avena eriantha. The sequence continues at coordinate 175,258,026 of OU342742.1, read as the reverse complement.
CCGCCGAGTGCGAACTCGCACCTTCCAGGAAGGCGACCTGGTCCTGCGACTGGCCCAGGACAAGAAGGGCATGCACAAGCTCCCCCCATGGGAGGGGCCATTCGCCATAGGCCGAGTCCTTGGCAACGACGCCTACTACCTCATCGACATACGGGGTGATGGCCATATAGAGGTCGGGAGGCCATGGAATGTAAACCTCCTCAGAAAGTTCTATACTTAGAACCCCACACTGTACTCCATCAGAATATATAATGAAATTCATTCGAATCACACAAATTATGCCCACTCGCCATATTCTTGTGCCACTCGCACTCGTACATGCTAGCAATACGCTACCTACGGAAGTCAACCTCTGGTCGAGCGACCGGCATGGCAAAGTAGTGCGGCACAAGGGCACCGGAAGTATTCGGGCCTTGAGTCATCCACGAAAAACACCAACCCGGAGCCGCCATTGGAGTCGCCCAGCCCGACTGGCCCGCTGGGCCAAGATATCCGATACACGCTTCCCACAACGCTCTGTCCCTCCCACCCTCGTGCAAAGCGACTCAAACGGTTAAGTACCACGCATGGGGACTCCGCAAAACGGGACCCCACGTGGCTCGGGAACACACCAAGTAAGAGAGCTGCCTAGGGCTCGCCAAGCGACTGGCTCTCCGGGCCAGGGGACGAGACGCGTTACAAACAACACATTCACAACCTGCATCAGGATCACGACCAATACGGTCGGGCACCATGCTCGGGGACTCGCTCACAAGTCAGCCCTACTCGCGCTCGGGGACTCGTCACTCAGAAGACGCGAGGGATAAAAACAAACGCGTATACAAAACAAACACACAAAAATATACAATCGAGTTATACCCCATTAAAAGGCGGACGCGCCCGGGGACTCGCTCAATCAAAACAATGCATAGGCAAAAACACAACATACATTACTCATCAAAACACGATTCGATCGACCCCCCGTGGCATATATTACAAAAATATCTTACAGCATTCGCCACTCGGCATTTATCACAACTTGGCAAATTACATTGTCTACTCTACAGGACCTGATGATGAAGGAGCACCACCCCCCTTGACGCGCACAAAAGGCTGCCACGGGTTCGTCAGGTACGTTGTCAGCGACTTCGACACCGACGATCGGAAGGGCTGCTCCGACTTCATGTCGCGGTACTCTGGCTCGGGGTCGCCAGGCGCCAACACCGTCTCCTGATATGGCAGCAAATCTCCCATCGCCAAGACACGATCGGCGTAAGGAGTGGCCTTCGCGGTCAGCTTCAGCACCTCCGACATCTCCACCGTGCCGGTCGCCGATGGATAGCCACACGTCACATCGTCAAGATCGAAGTCATCAGGGAAATGGCCGAGACCCAAGCTCAACGCCGTGGCGGCCCCGCGTCTGAACGCCGAGCGCGTCATCCACTCCACAACGGCAGGTACCTCCTCCAGATAGCGCATACCTCCATCAACCCCCCAAGGATAACCTCGGTGGGAGACAAGCCCTGGAGAGCCGCTTGGACGCACAACGCTGAGGCCGTGGCTGCATTCAGCACGGTAGTCACGCACTGCGAGGCGCTATACGTCTGCACAACCGGGTTGCTTTGTCCTACCACAGCTGCAAAGTCAGGCGTTAGTGAAACTATGAAATCCCCATAGCAGGGACCAGGCAAAAGGGTCAAGCAAAGACAAAGACTCACCAAGGATTTTGCGGCAGTTCTCCTTGACGTACTTCTCAAGCGCAGTCTGCTTGTTGTGCAACCCCACGATGATGGAATCCGAGGCTTTGTGTTCTTCCTTAGCCGCGGCAACGGCAGCCTTTGCTTGCTCCTCCGAAGAAATCGAGGCTGCTCTCGCCTCATCCAAATCCTTAACCAAAGAGGCCACTCGCTCATTCGCCGCATCTAGCTCGGCGACCAGAACATACCCCTCACAGGCCTTGGAGATCTCGGCCGGGAAAGCATCTGCACGAGAATACATTAGAATTCTATACACGACCAACTCAAACCCGAGAGAGGAGAAAAAAGACGATGCAGACACTCACCAATAGTTTCCTGAAGCCGCTGGTTGATCTCCTGCGCTTGGCAAGTCACGCTCCAAGCGCTCTCTTGCAGCCTGCCGATCAGTCGACTCCCTCAGGGACTGGCGAATGAAGAAAAACAAAACCAATTCCCAGCCGCTGAAATTCAGCGACTAGGAACTCGGGGACTGGAGAATGAAAAAAAAGAAAACCAATTCCCAGTCGCTGAAATTCAGTGACTAGAAATTCGGGGATTGGAAAGGAGCAAAACCCAGTTCCTAGCCGCTGAAATTCAATGACTAGGAACTCGGGGACTGGAGAATGAAGAAAAAGAAAAACAATTCCCAGCCACTGAAATTCAGCGACTAGGAATTCGGGGACTGGACATACCTGAATAGCAGCGCTGAGCATCTTGTGAAGTTCCCTAGCGTCCGTTGATGGGATCGTGAAGGAGGTGCGCCCGCGGCAGGACCCAATGTCCGCATCCACGATTTCTGGACTCTGCGGAGATTGCGTGTCCGCCACACCTGGAAACCCCTTCGCCATAAAACGAGGGAACATCGCCGACGCGCTGGCGGGGGTGCTGGTTGCCGGGACCGGTGCCTCCGGCTCGGACGCAGCCAAGGTTGGCTCCGATCGCGTCGCCACAACCTCTTTGGCGACTGGCGTAGCAGCCGGCTCCGCGGCGCTCCCCCTGGTCGCAACGTCGTCAGCGCCCCCCTTTTGTTTCTTCACGACCGCGGCTGTCGCCACATCCTCGGAGGCCTTCCTCTTCTTGGGCAGGTAACCTTCTACCATGTCGGCAGCTGGTGGAATCTTAGCCACTGAACGGCGACCAATCTTTTTAACCCCCGACCTGCACGAACCCCTTCAATCAACACAACAGCAACACAAAAGGAGCAGGGCGGAGTTGGACGAGAAAGTGCTACTTACTTGGCGACTGGAAGAACGTGAAGCCCGGTGCTAATATGGGCGGGCTTGTCCAGCTCAGGACCTAGCTTGCGGCTGAGCCCCCTCTCAAAGACGTCTAAAGCCCACGACACCGAGGGCTTCCTTGACGATGAAGCTGTAGTCGCCGGGATCTCCGGCTCCGACGCCGCCGCCTTCGATGACTGTGGCGACTTGGGCGCCGTCGCCTAAGCTACTTCTTGGCTTGGTACCCCCGAGGCCGACGGTGCAATCGCCGCTAGGGGAACCTCCACCACCACCTCCGTGTCCTCACCCTCCAACCCCTTCATCGGGACTGCGTCCCTTAGGGCCTTGTGCGAGACTTCGGGAGATCCTTCGTCGTCGGAGTCGTCATCCGACTCGAACACCACTGACGACCTGGCCGGTGACGCAGGCCTTTTTGCTGGCGATTTGGGCCGGCGTCGGGGCTTCGACGATGTAGAAGTGCGCCGGGACATTTGCTCCTGGGCGACCTTGTCGCCTTCTTCGAGCTCGTCCAGGCTATGGCTCGCTTCGACTTCTCGCTGTTTCTGCATCCGGGTCTTGCAAGCCACAAGCACTGGGGGAGGGACTTCTTCTTCTTCCCCGTCACTGTCGGAAGGATCCCCCTCCGAGTCTTCCTCCAGTTCCTGCGGAACCTCTTTGTCAAGCGGAGGGAGCCAACCCTCCAGTACCTGAAAAAGCTGAGAACCACCACGAGTCAAAAAACACCAAGCGAGAAAACTGAAATTAAGGTGCGGACGTAGCGATTGGAAAGAGAACTTACTGTGGGGGCTTCATTCTTCACGGGAGTGTACGGGGCGACCCCGACTGCCGCGCCGGTGAACTCCATGTCGGTAATCTTCTTCAGGGCGGCCTTGTAGTCCTCAGCCTCCCATGACTCCTTGCTGGTTCGAGATGGGTCATGCTTCCCGCTGTATTCATACATCCCGTGCGGTCGAGCCGCCAGCGGAACCAAGCGCCGCCCGAGCCAGCAATTGTAGAGGTTGATCGGAATCAACCCCTGGTCCTTCAGCTTCTGGATCTGATCCATCATTTCTGCGACGGCCATCCGCTGATCTTCAGGAAGCTTTTTCGGTGCCAACTGACGGGGCTCGCTCCTCTCGGCGACGAACTCGGGGAGAGATACCTCGCCAGAGGGAGTGGCTTCCTTGACGTAGAACCAGCTCTTCTTCCACTCGCTGGCGGCCTTCTTCGGCAGGAGGAGCTTGACGAAGTTGGCCTTCGGCTTCAATTGGAAGGTGACCCCGCCTACGGCCAGCATCAAGCCGCTGGACGCCTCGCGCCCGATGCGGCCGTGGAAGAGTTCCAGCCATAGCGGGAAATATGGCATGCAGCCAAGGTAGCATTCGCAGAAGGCGACGAAGATCGCCAGCTGCTCGATGCTATGTGGACCAAGATCTGAGGGCTTGATCGTGTAGTACGCGCAGAAGCGGCAGAAGAAGAGCGAGGTGGGGAACCCTAAGCCCCTCTCAAGATGACTGGTGAAATAGATGAACTCGCCGGGTCACGGTTTCGGCTCGGTCTCGGAGGAGGGGGGAACCCGCCAATTCCCCTTGCGGAGCACCCCGACGTCCTCGAAGGATCTAAGTTGGGCCGTGGTGCACTTGGATTTCCCCCATGAGCCCTTGGGAGGCGCCATCGAGTGAGATTAGGAATCGCGCGACGCGGGGAGAGTAAGTCGGGAGGAAGCAGGAAGGAAGAACAAATGAGGAAGAATGAAGAATGCGAAGAAGGATTGCGAAGCTGGTCCATCACTTCCCTTATATGGGAAATGTCACTCGCCAAAATCGGGGTAGCCGTTATTCACGGTAATTGCGCCGTAGTTACCGTTGGAAATTCCAACGGATAGTTTGACCAGATTTGATGGTCCAACTCCTTTGGTCCACTCGCCACCCGCCAGTATTTCCTCTCGTCGAAACGACGACTGGGCGGCAGTGATGTTCATTGAAGTGACGAATGGAGCTATGGGGAAATTCTCCTCGGTTCTAATAGAGTCCATCGCCGACTCGACTGGACGCCCAAATTGGGCTCGCCTACTTCGAACGCCAAAAGGACGCCCGCGCCTGCATCAACGATGGCCTCGGGGACTACTGATGGGGATATGCCAAAGGGGGTATGCCCAGTAGAACGTTCCGAGTGGGCCAAAAAGGCCTACGAGTGCGTCTGGAAGATAGCGACTGAACTATGAAGAAAGGAAAGGCCCATCGACTGGCGACTTGAGGCCCAGAAGCGTAGCAGAAGCCCAGTCGGATTAGGTCAAAGGTCTCCGGATCCTTATCTTGTTCGGGGACAGCTTGTAAACCCTAGCGAGGTACTTCATATATAAACCTCCCTAGGGTATCTTGGAACCTTACGTTCCATCATAGACCCCCTCAAGCGACTCGCTGCCTAGCCACTGAGCTCGCCACCCCTGTAACTCGCTCTCTCGTAATCTAATCTAGCAGGAGTAGGTCTTTACCCTTCGGGGGGCCGAACCTGGGTAAACCCATGTGCATCCGCCCCCATCTCACACCGCAGATGGCCGCCAACTCTTCCTCGTGAAACACTCAATCGATGCCAGTGGCAGCGACTGCCGTGGCCATTTCCACGACAGTGACATCAGTTTGCGATTCAAGAATTGCTGGCTCTAACGGTTGAGCCGCATCTTCTACAATAGTCGGAGATGGAATAATCTCCGGCACTGCAGAAGGCTGAGGGACAGGAGTCGGAGGAGCTATTTCAGGAGAAGCCAATTTGAGTTTCAACTGGCGCAGAGTCTTCGCGGCAGTTTCCTTCCCTTTGCCCTTGATGAGCTGTTTAGCTCTAAGAAGATAATAGAATAAAGAACATTACATCTCAGAAGGAATTACGAGTAAAATACAAAGACCCTGTGAGGAAAGATTACCTCTTCAGAACAGGCACTTCTTTGGTGCCGATGGCCAATGTTGGAGCTTTGCGTTTTCGAGGAACGACATCCGGCATTGGGACCAATTCACCCTCGTCCTGAGAAAACTAAGGAGGGTATCCCTCGATAGGAGCAAACTCTGACTCGGGGAGGTTAGCAAGCTGAAAAGGAAAAGCATCTCAGTATTGCAAAGATAACATATAGATGAGCACGTAAAAAGAGTTACTGCTGAAGTTTACCGGCACAACAGGATTTTCCGCTGTATGCATGTCTTGGGACAGCTCCGGAATTTTCCTCTCAATCTGCTCCCTTATCAGCCATTTGACTTGGCATATATAGTCTTTCGGCTTTAAGGTCTTGGAGCTGATGCGGAGGGAATCCTTCTTCGACGACGTGATGGAATGCATCAATCGATCTCCATGATGTTGAAGGGGTTGGATCCGGCGTGCCACCTAGCATTGAACCAAGTCAGACCCTTTTAGTCCCTTGTGCTTCATCAGATATTCGATCCGTCTCTAGGCGAGAAACAGATCGTCACTGAGAGTCAGAGCGACCTTGTCCCAGGACTCTTGGGGTGTGGCGGCTCCGTCGACGAAAGCCGGCAAAGCAGTATCTTTGCCGGGAGTGGGGATATCCTTGTGGTAGAAAAATGTGGACGGCCATTGTTTGACCGACTCACTTGCCATGATCCGGGGATAAACGCACTCACGCCTAACCGAAAGCTAATAGTACCAGTAATATAAGGATTACCGGTAGTGATGGAGTTTCTCTAGACATGAAAATAGTACCGGAAAAGAGGAAGGCTTGGCCTAATGCCGAGATACCCCTCGCACAAAGAGGCGTACGCACTCATCTCTAAGATGGAGTTCGGGGGGAGATGGTGGAGATGAACACCATAGTTATCTATCACCTCGGAAAAAATATCTGAGGGAGGAAAGGAAATACCTCTGTCAAGGTGAGTGCCGAAATGCACTCGCTCGTCGTCGCGAGGGTTGGGGGCGGTTTCACCGAAGCCGCTCTGCCAGTCGCTGGCGCGGAGGAGCCCTTCTTATTCAACGACTTGGAGTTTGGGATCGTCAAGGATGCATGGGATCCAAACTCCACGGTGGCTCTCCTTCTCTTCTGCCGCCGCCACCGTCGCCGCCGCTGCTGCTGCTGCCAAGTCGTAGGATGATGAAGAAGCCATTCTTTCCGGTACACTGGTGACCTTGGATGGGCGGCGCTGGAGGTTTTTTCCGGAGGCAGAGGAGCGCTAAATGCATAGGAGGCATAGAGGAGAAGGAAACGACGCTGGAACTGGTGAAGAAGATGGGGGAAAGAATCCACACCACTTATATCCGCTTGGCGCGTCAAGATTCATGTAAACACTACAGTGAATGTGCCACGCATCATGGAAAGGACGGGGAAACCTCCGCGCGATGATTACGCCTCCTCGATCTCCACGCACGCATTGAAACGGCGCCTCGGTTCCACGAAAGGCGGACCCACCAATGGTCGTGCTGACAGGAAATGTCTGTCAGTGACGTGACTTGACCATGACTGTTGTCAGATTACGTCAGAGACCAAGTTTCGGCTTAGTTTGAATTTCGAGTTGGAAGCATGAATAAACTCACTCATAGGTCCGACTTATTTTAAGACCTGGATCATATCTTTTGTTTTGAAGTTTCAGGAACCCTTCAAGATTCTGCAAGCCAAAGATTAAGCTAGATGATGATGAATCCGACTTTGGATCTTGGAGACTTCCGGGGGCTGCTGTTGGGGATATACTTTCCAGGTATCCTCATAGTTCCTCACTAACCAGGGTGGCCCACTTCGGGTTAGAGCTTTGCTTCACGGGCGGCCCAGTCAGGGAGAAGATACGGAGTCCAGCCCGGCTACGGGAAGGCCCAGAAGACTTACCGACATAGGCCCATAGTGTTACTTGTAGTTCAAGATGTACTCTATAACCGACTCTTAGTCGTAGACGGATAGATCTCTCCTGTAAACCCTAGGCTGGATATCTATATAAGCCGTCCTAGGGAGAGCCTTTAGGGCACCTACCTTCACAATAGTCTATAATCTCAACTCGCAAAGGCGAAACCCTTGTAACCCATATTTTGGCTCTGCCGTATTACTGGATTGCTAGCAGGAGTAGGATCCGTCCAAAGTCGGCGGATTCGAACCTAGGTAAACTTGTGTGCTCACCGTCCCAGAATACCGTACGTCTCACACCCCTCTCTTCCACACGCCTCGAGGACCCCCTCATGGCGTACTTGTCATCATTCCGACGACAGGCGATCCACTGCCTGGTAATGTGGAACCATGTTCCAGGTCGAGCCTTCCAGCGGGGTCGGCGGCCCAGCGGCAACAGCTGCAACGTCTACATCTGGCCTATGCAGTCGCACCAGCGACAAAGCAGCCTTGGCACTAGCCACTAACTGCAGCCGCACGCACTCGCGAACTACACTCAAATCCTGGAACTTAGCCAGGAGAGGCAACAGGCTGGAAGGGACGGCGTCCAGCGGAAACATCGTCTGGTAGATATGCCTCAGGCACGACTGTGCCTTCTTCAAAAAGTGAAGCACTCGAGAAGCACGATCCTGCAGGGTCGCAAGTGTGATTGCACGATCATGGTCCACCCAAAAATATCCACTCGCCCGCAATTGCTCCTGGGCCAGATCATGCATTCGAACAGCGATCCGGTGTTTTTCATCCTGCGGATGACGAGCACTGACAACTACACCACACAAAAAGACAAAGTATGAAAGACATGCATCGCCGCGACTGACTATAGGAAAAGATAAGAGGATAGAAGGCTAACATTTGAACTGTTCACTCAGCTATGCCACCTCCTCCAAAAGATACTTCTCGCGGGCAGAGGCCTTCTCTGCCTTCGACTTCCATACGTCTACGCTACCACGGAGGATGGGCAACTCATGCTCCAGGTGCTTAATGCGATCGCGGAGTCACGAAAGCAAGGACAACTCCTCCACCTTTGAGCGCGACTGTGCCACGGTTTCATCGGCTGATGGAAGATCACGAGGATCACTCAAAGGACCACTCGATGTACCCTATCAGGAACCAAGAAAAAGCAAATAAGAGGCCGAGGATACATTGACGAAAGGCTTAGATGCATTCAAACATATCAAAGTCCTGGCTGGGGTACCCCCATAAAAGCATTGTTCCACAATCAAAAGGCCAAACACTAGAGCTATTACACAGACATACTACAGAGCATTTTTCTTCGACTTTGGACTTGGGCTTCGGGGGCTTCATCGCTTTCGTGGCAGTCTCTGGCGCCACGGACTTACCGGTAGTACCCATAGATGCCGCAGCCTTTACAGCCTTCGCTTGACGCTGCTCCTCGGAATACTTGGCGAGTGTCTCGATAAGCCGAGGACCATAATTTTTTGCATTTACCAGCAAAGGGAGCAAACACTACCTGCTGGCCTCCAGCGTTGATAGGCATTGCCTCAGAAAGAGCGGCACGATCCATCTCCACGCCATGGGCTTGCACCATTGCGAGTGCCATGGTGGCACCGACGGAGCGCCGCGAGTTCTTGAAGTCCGCGGGGATTCCTCCAGCCAGGGACTCCACCAAGTCTCCAAGTTGTCGATCAGTCTAGCCTTGGGAGTTAAGTCCTCGCGGATACGACTAAGTACATCCTTGGCCTTCCCCAACGTCTCCTGGAGGGATACACCGCGGTCTTCGACTGCAACGATGGTGCCTGCCAAAGCATCCGTGCGGCACAGAGATTGGGCGTCAAAGCTCAAGCCGCTGGTATCTGCATACACAAAAGTGTTAGTATAACAACCATACGTTATAGCACAGAAGAGCAAGGCACATCCATATGAAAAAGAAGACCTGAGAGGGACTTGGCAATCGAGAAAAGTTGCTCCTCGAACAACTTCTCCCTCTCAGCAGTGGAGACACGGAGATCCTCCTCTCGCTTTCGCGACTCCTCCAAAGCTGCGATCGCTTCGTCGCGATTCTTCGTCGCCGCGGCGAGCGTCTTCTCCAGTGCAGCAGCATGGCGAAGTAATTCATTATGCTCAGTTGTGACATATAGGGAATATCACCAAATCGAATCAATGCAATTCATAAAGACAAAGATGAAGTCAAGACTTACTTTCGAAAATGCGATGGCGATTGTCCAGTCGCGCATGCTATCGACCCATGTCAAGGACTTGCTCTGCTAGGCGGGCAGCTTCCTTCACGATGAGCTGCATCAGGAGACAATAAAAGTTCAAGTAAACAACACCAAGAATAAATTCGACTACCAATTACAAGATACCTACATGATCCTCCACAGACTCCGAAGAAGGCTTTCGCACAGTAATCCGGGTAACAATCTGATGTTCCTCAGCATGTGGGGAACTCGATGAATTATGCCCAGAGTGGGCCGCCAATGGAGGAGAAGGAGACCGCTCGGCCACCTTCTTGGCATTGGAGTCTGCGACTCCGGACTCCTTCACAAATTGGACGCCGCTTGGCTAGAACACACATCAAGCAAAAGCTTCAGGAAAAACAGCAACTCAAAGAAGAAACCAAAATGACGCCGCGAATACAGAACTTACCAGTCAAATCTATCAAGGTCGAAGGATTGCTCCTCCGACTCCGACGATTCCTTTGGCAGTCGAAGCTTCTTCGGGCAGGAGGAGCCATGGAGCGCACATGAACGACGGGGATTGGATCCTCTGCAACAATAGAGGGGCCTTCTGGCATCGTTGGCGATGAGGCATCCGATTCCTTGCTGCAGGATAGCTTGCGAGTGTCCTGGTCGCTAGACTCGGGGGCTCCCTCCTCCTGTTCGATTGGGACGGTCGACTCTGAATCGTCCTCTTCATCCACTTCGCGTGGGATAATCCCCTCAGGCAGAGGGGGCAAGTTGGGAGACACCTTCTAGTCCTACATTCAGAAAATATGACAACATATGTCAAAACATCATAAAGGCACTCGACAAAGGAAACTACTTCGTAGAACACTTTTACCTCAAGAGGAGGGTTAGAAGCATCGAAAGGGGGCATGACCGGTTCACTCGGGAGAACCTCCTTGATGGTGTATTTGGTCACCAGACGCACCCTCTTATCAACCTCACCTGCAGAAATGCCATCGGTAGATACGCGAGTGGCATCGTTTCCACCAGCCCAGCGAAACATGGGATGGACTCTGGCCTGCAGAGGCTAGACGCGATGGTGCAACCATGTGCGAATAAGGGCAGCGCCTCCCTCTTCTTTGACTATGCGACTCTCGAGGTCGCAGACGCACTTATACAACACCTCTGTTTCCTCGGACTCACCAAGCATCACGATATTTTTCCAGGAGCGCCTCCTCTTGCACGGCGTCGCAGGGTCAAAGGGCGCGAGTCTGTAGTGCTCTCCGTCGGCCTTCTGGTCGCAGATGTAGAACCACTTGTCTCTCCACGCTTGGATGGACGCCATGAGTTTGATGTCGAAATAAGTGGTGGAAGAGATGACATGGCTTCTGCAGCCTCCTACATCGTAGACTACAGAACCAGATGCTGACTGGCGCTTCAGTTTAAAAAGCCTCTTAAAGAGGCCAAAGTGTGGCTCGATTCCGAGCCAGCACTCGCAAAGGGTAATGAAGCAGGAGATATGGAGAATAGAATTTGGGGACAGCTGATACAGTTGGAGCCCGTAGAAGCAAAGGAGGCCCCTAAAGAAAGGATGCAGAGGCTGAGAGAGACCTCGGATGACGAATGCGAGGAACATCACCCGGAAACCCGATGGGGGACGGGGGATTACCTCATCGCCTGGCACTCGCGAATCATCCTCCACGGGCGGCAGAGCTCCATCTTGACGCAGAAGATGAAGCTCGGAGGACTTGATGATGGATGCGCGCCATGCGCCATTGGTGATGCGGGTACCCGCACCTTTCTTCTTCCCAGCAACGGCAGCGCTGGCGCCCACGGTGGTGGCGCCCATGGTGGTGGCACCGCCCTTCTTCTTGGCGGCGGCAATGGAGGCCGCGGAACCAGCGGCGGTGCCTCCCTTCTTCTTTCCCATATTCCGATGGCAATGAGAGCGGAGGAAGTAACTAGGGAAGACATGGAGCTGGTCCAGTGCCATGAAGAGGATGTGCGTAGGGAAGCAGAGAGCAGCAGCAATGGCAATGGAGGCACGAGCAGAGAAAGGCAGATGGGAAAATTACCGCAGTTGCGCTACTACTTAACCTCCTCGCGGATGCCATCCAATGGCCAACAGAAACCGTACTTGATGCGTGGCGCACATCGCCATCGACACGTGGTGAATCCAAAACACGAACCGTCCCCCACTATCTCCATTACACGCGGAAATCGAGGAGACACAGTTAAAACAGAAGATTACGCACGCCCGGTCAAATCGAAGTCAGAAAGTGGGACCCACCGCTCGTCACGTCCCGTCAAAGCCGCTCACGCGGGCAACCAAGGTCATCACATCGTCAGCACTAATGTCATTTCGGTAATAGAAGATTTCGACTACTTTAGTCCTTGCTCGAGTCTTCGACTCAACCAAGCACTCGGGGGCTACTCCCATAGGGAGCACTGGTCGCGCACCCTACGATTTATCTTTATGCAGGTATAAGAACATTCAGGACATACCTACCACTCGAATCTACGATTCGATTGGGGATTATGGATTACTCCCATAGGGAGCGGCGGAAGAAAATTCGACTGATACACGCAACAAAAGACGACAGCAGTTGCAAAAAAATTTTAGTCCCTGCCTGAGTCATCGACTCAACCAGACACTCGGGGGTTACTCCCATAGGGAGCGCTGGTCGCGCACCCTATGATTATTTTTACATCGTACTGTGTGTCGATAACATCCACACTCGAAGGCTATGGCGACTCCGCCTCATACTATCCCTACAAAGAGACTGCATCTCCTGGGCCACATGAATCATCTCTGCGATGGCAAAAATTCGGATGCCGCGCTTACAGCGTGAAGATAAGACCTAAATAGGGCCTGGCAACACATTTGCTGCGCACTACTAGAAACATATTCGTGCCTGCAGGTACGATGAACATGCCTTGACGGATGCGTCGAGTGCTCACACTTATACACTGGAATTCGACTCCTGTAAGACCTCCGTGGCTTGAGTCGAATTACGCTAGCACTTTTCCAAATTCGAGTCCGGGGACTCGAGTTTGAGTAGATTGCGTTGTTTTGCCCTAAGGCAGTTAATTGATACCAATACATCGGCCAAATCAGGCACGTATATCAACAATCCCTATGACAAAAACAGAACACTCGAAAATATACTCAGTCATGCACTCGAAAAGACTCCATAAAGTCCCCAGTCGAATCTCCGATTCCACTAGACACTCGGGGGCTACTGACATGGGTATACCCTATGGGTACCCGAGTTCGGTATATACGGTCCAGATACAGCGGAAGCCCACGGCGTTGCCAAGTCCCAAATGAAGAATTCGAGTGGCCCACGGACTCTCGATTGCTCGTGAGACAAGAAGAAGCTTAAGATAGAAAGTTTAAAGGGAAAACCCTAATCTGTAACCGACTCGACCTACTACTCGAGACCTAGCCTATCTATATAAAGGCTAGGAGGGGCGGCAAGGAGGACACACGCAACCCTAGTTTCCACAACTCTCGCCAGATTGCATCTGCACACCCCTGTAATCTTTGATTCCTTCGTTAATTCCAAGAGCAGACAAGCAGGAGTAGGGACTTCTACGAGGCCTGAACCTGGGTAAACCTTGCGTCCCTGTTTGCTTGTTTGCTAGCCGACTGATACCTCCAGCGCTCCCTCCTTCTCCAAAACCCAAGTCCATAACAATGGGCATTGACGAGTTAAACCCTCGCCAGCTATCATTAGTCCTAAACAAATCATAGGACTAACTTCATCATAGCATCATGGAAATAGCAGTGCACTACCATAGTTGAGTGTAGATAGATAGATGAACCCTAGAATAAAGGGGTCAACCCTAATTAGGGTTACAACTCTACGAAAGTGAGGAAACCTAGAGAAATGTAGAGAGAAGAGGGGAAGGAGAACACTTACCTGAAACCCTCAAAGAGGAAGAAGAGGAAGCAAACCCGGCAGTAGCCACGACATGGCGGCAAGGTGAGCATCTACATCGCATCGAGCCGCACTGTGCTCTGCAGTAGCCCAAGGAAAGCGGCACATGTGAGCACCAACCCACCAGACCACCAGGGAAATACCATGAGAGCACTAGAGCATGGCACCGCAAGAGAGGCCGCAACCCTAGCAACCAATGAGGGTACCATGCAACCAAACAAGAGCTCATGAGGCAAATAGAATAGGACCAGTCGACGCAGCATCGTCGACTAAGTCAACAAGCAAGGCGGCAGCCAGAGCATCCAGAGTCAGCCGGAATCGAAGGGCGATAGCGACAACACGGTGAGGTCACTAGAGAGGAGAGGGATGTGAGCGAGAGCGAGAGAGTGGGCACGGGTCGGGTTGACCAACATAGTGGGCGCCTTAGAATTGTCCCAAGCCATGGGCTAGGTTAGGGCGAGGCCGGCCCAAGGGCTAGGCCCAGGTTTAAAAGGAAAATGGTTAAGATTGTAAAATACAAATTAAACATATACCCCTAGAGAGTATATAAGCTCTACAAAAATAAAGAAAAAACCTAGAAATACAAATAATATCTCTAAATTTTCATAAAAATATAAGTTATATAATAAAAATACTAAATTGAATTTTAGGGGTGATAAAACTTGATTTGATCATTTTAAGTCAATAATTCCTTTATGGAATTTTCTAAAAATAAGGATAATACATAAAAATAAATAAAATTTATTTTTAAGATCTAAAATAACTACTTTATGTAAGAAAAATATTAGTTTGTATTTTAATATGATAGAATTAAAAATGTGTAATTAAAACACTTATTAAGGAATTTTAGTAAAATAAGAGTAAGACATAAAAATAAATAAAAATCATTTTTGTGTATAAAAATAAATCTATTAATTAAAAAAATGTTCGTTATAAAATTCAAAGTCAAATTAGAGTTTATAATAATATAAAGTGTCATAATAGAGTTTGTAATCCTTTTCTCCTATTAACTTAAAAGAATATATGTTCTAGCATTCACAAATCAACATAAAACCTAGATAACTTTAGTTAGGATTCTTCCAAAAATATAAAATGTGTTTCCTTTTATCACTTGTAAATTCAAATAAATTCTTTTCAATCTTACCTTAAGGCTTTAGAAGTAATTCTCTAATATAAATGGAATTATCTCTTTAGTATCTATAAAGCAAATCTTTCTAATGTTTTGAAACTTACTTTTACCTTGCAACTTTGGTAAAATACACAAAGAAGATTGAAGTATCCATTCTATTTGGATAAATCCATAGTAATAACTATTACATTAAAAAAGGTCACCTTTAGACAATTATTCGTTTATAATACAAGTTAAGATATGTTGTACAAAGAAACATATTGAATATTTTATAAATATAAAATTAACAACGTACAATTGAGTCCTTAGTTATGTCAACTTAGTATCGAAGTTATTAAACTTGTTTATAGACCAATTCAAACATTTATAAATATATAAAAGATATTCACCTAGAAGATATAATCTAGCAAATGTTTATACCAAGGACAAATGATATTGTAATCTTGATTAGGCCAAGGAAAACCCTAGACCTTAGTGATACCATAAACATCATGTCTCGAGTTTACTCATGTTTTATGTTTTTATAGTTAACTTTGGTCTAAAATACCATATAACATCATGTCTTAAGTTTATTCATGTTTTTATAGTTAACTTTGGTCTATTATCCAATCAACCAAAAGTATAGTGACTCAACATCATTTATACTCTATTAAAAACCATAACTTTAATCCTAAAAATATTCAAAATTGATGAACTTAATATAAACAACATTTTCTTCAAAAGTTATTCTTTTTGCCACTTCAAAAAATAACTTTATAATAAATCTTTTCACCACTTAACAACCTAATGTATTGACTTTCATCATAGTTACCAATTGGGAATTAACCTTCATCCTAGGTTGTTATTGTACTCCACTATTATATTTTATAAATAAGTATCAAGCTTCTTGTAAACATATTTAATTGTTAAATAAACTTAAAGACTAATCAAATCTTATGGAAATCACTTAAGTGTAACTCACCTACAAAAACAGGAAATCACTGATGAGTGCATATTTGCAACTATATGACTGAAGCCAAAATTCCGGCCATATAGTTGGTCGTTAAACTCTTGGACACTTTTGATTTTTGGTGTTTGTATCTATACGGTCGCAACTATACGACTGGAGCCAAAATTCCGGCCGTATAGTTGGTCGTTAAACTCTCACACAATTTTTCGTTTGATGTTTCGTTTAAAAAAACGTTATTGTCGGTTCCGAATCATGATTTAATCGACCTAGACTCGAGATATTTGGAAATATTTGCCTGGAACCAACTATACATCCGGAGCTATACGAGACATGCCCCTAAAGTTGGTCGCTACGCGGCAGGGAACTTCCAAATCCATGATTTCTTTCCCCATTTTGTTCAGATTCTTTTCTTGGGCGACCATTTGGTGTTTCTCGCGAGTTTTACCGACCCCTGGCCCCCCTTATATAATGTCATTGTCTCTCTCTCTAATCATAATCTCGAGGAACCAATCTAGTGATGCGATATCCCGTCCCAGGCCATGGAAAACCCTTGGGGCTCATCGCTCCTTACAGGGACCGCTCTAGCAGCCCGTCCATGGAGGACAATGATGAGGAGGTGCAGAGGTTTAGCCCGAAGTACAAGGAGTACGTCGAGCCAAGCTACTTCAACAACGATTCCGATGATGACGTGGTTGATGTCTACATCCGCCGTGACGTCTATGATCCACCGGAGATCAATTGGCGACAATGAAGAAAGCTCAATAAGATAGAGAAGACCACAAGCCGCATGGAAAAGGGCGTGTGGAGATGGTCAAGTTCATAACCAAGGATCAAAGGCCGCACAAGCGTAAGGAATTATCTAATATTGGTGCAGGTGCTAGCAAAAGAACGAAGGAACCACTCTTGAAGCCAACCATTGGTGCTCATATGAAGGTCAAGCCTCAAGAAGAGTGGACGTACGGTTTCCACTTCCCTGATCCATCAATTATGGACGAGGAAGAAGCTATCCCCAAGACCAAGGATCACATGTGGGCATTGGAGATATATCAGAAGCAGGAGCTACTCCATCATGTTGAAGTCCATCACCGTCTCAATGAGATGGAGAAGAAGGAATACCTCCTTACATTGGTGACTAAGCTTACTGATAGAGTGGACACTCTGCAGTCTGATTTGCGGAGGTGCTACGGCCGGATAACTGCTTTGGAGGAGACCAACAAGAAGTTACGCACCCAGGTGTTACATGCCATGGCACCACGGTGATCTACAACAATCACGGTATCAAATAATCACAAGGGATTATTTGATCATGCCTGGCTTTATTCCAAGCTTGGGGAGATCTTTAAGACCTTGTAATCTAGCCTATAAGTTTTTCTTACTATTTTCGCATTAGTTCAAACTAGCAATAAAGTTTGCATCATTAGAATTCCCTTCAGGAATAGTCGATCCCTTTTATGAAATTCCGAGTTTATTATTATATATGGAGCAATATTGAGTTTGTGTTTGCTTTATTGATATATGAATGACTTGAGTATAATTTTACTTGCACTTGGTGATAGCAATAGGAGTCTTCCACACCATTGGCATTAATGGAACACCTAAATATAATTTGGTCAATATGATGTAAGTCTACAGTTTGATTTAAGAAAAATTATCTATACACATAAGTTGAAGAAACCTTGAACAAAGGAAAATTAAAGTTCTATCAAAATAGAGTGAGAACAAGTCGAGGTAGAATCTTCAAGTCATAAGAATGCTTCATATACAATTGGAATTTGGTAATTGAGATCGTTAAACTTTGAATTGCTACATGAAGTGGAATGTATGGCTAGCTCCTTTGCACAACACTTAAACAAAAGTGTGAGCATATGTATAAAAGAAACCAAAAGGAAGAATAAAAGGGCGATTGTGCAAAGAGCAAGTAGGCATATACCACTGCATTTTAGTATGATAAAGATACACTTTTGATATTTGGAATCCCAAGTGAATACATTGACCCTAAAACACTTGGGACTATCGCTAACTCATTCGGTCAAACTGGATACTTTTACATTATGTTGAGATTCATCTTTTATGAACTGTTGATCACTAAGGTGTGGAAGCCTGCTAATAGTATTCAGATGGTTCGAGGAAGGTACTATTCATGAACTTATTCCCATGTATCATACATGATAAACACATGCTGCAACTGCCTAATTTATTTTATCTACTCAGCTTCATGAATATGAGGATCACATCCATTAAGCTAAAAATTGCTCGGGACGAGCAAGAGTCTAAGCTTGGGGAAGTTGATGAGTGCATATTTGCATCATGTTTTACATTATTATTTTGCATTGTAGATGTAGGATCTTGGTATTTTACGGTGCTCGCGCGCACATTTTATGTCTGTTTTCACCAGGATGAGGACAAATGATGGATCTAATGGATACAATTCTTGGAGCAGTTGTACTGTGGAGAAAAGGAGTCAAAAACAACGTAAATTACTTATTTGGAAAATATTAATAATACCAGAAGAAAACCAGAAGCGAACAAGGGAGGCAGAGAGTCCAACGACCAACTATATGATCGGAGCAAATTTTCCGGCCGTATAGCCCCGGCAGTATAGTTTGCGCCGCCTCCACCTCATCAAATAGTTTCACCCCGTGTAATTGGTTCGAGGAGACGACATACAGAACACCCAGAAATCGCAGAAACCTCACCTCTAAAAGGCATCTGGAGGGGGAACTCATCCACCAAGGATCCATCTTCACCCTACGCAGATCTAGGAGGCTAAGGCACCGATCTTCATCATCCAGCGCTGCATCACCACCATCTCCATCCATCCCATCTACATCTTGTCTAGATCTTGCTGTAATTCCTATACTAGTTGTGATTTATACAAGTACTATTCATCTATGATTGTTTCCATTACCATTGCTATGATGTTGATTGCGTCCATGTATGAGTAGATCATTAGTTCTTGGGGAGATGGAGAAACCCAAGTATGAGATTGAAATAAGATAAAGTCTATTATGATATTCATCGTTGTGACCATGTGTTAGATTTTCTACATCTTGATGTTGAGAGAAGTCGACCTCTCAATATTTGCCTCTCGTGGGGACTTGTTGGAGGAAACTACTTGTTGTTAGACGGAGGTGTGCTAGCACTTAGAGTGACTATAAAGCTATTGGCACCCCTTACGTATCAACTTGGGAAACCGAGGAAACTCACGAAACACTATCCATGCCATGGGATACGTCTGATGACTACAAGTGCACAGATCGTTTGTAGTTAGTTTCGAAGTAAAGATATCGATCCCACAGGGAGCAGTAGGCAAAATACTAAAATGCTTTTAACTATAACTAAATAGAGTACTTAAGAAATAACTTTAAGATGCAAGTAAAGTAGAGTTGTTTTTGGGTTTTTGGTTTGAACAAGGTGATTTAAAGTAAAGCAAAACTTAATGCAGAAAGTAAGAATCTTGTGTAATAGAATTGGAACTACAATAGGTAAAAGGCGTTCTTAGGGATTAGTGGATCCACCGCTGGCAATTTAGACTAAGTAATCGAGAGTATTATAACGAATATTCTCATAATGTGTATGTATGTGGGAGGAGCTCCATATATGGACGAATAGCCAGCAACCGCTGCACACATCATCCTCATAACCACAACAGACAATAACCGACAACCATCGTGTTACTGCGCTATTAAGGGATTTCTCCCATGGCATGGACATGTCATTGTGAGTTCTCCTAGATTCCCCAAGTTAGTACATAAGGAATGACAACAGCTTTATAGTCACAGTACATGATATCATCCCTCTGTCTACCAACAAGTAATCACCTTCATCGAGTCCCTGTGAGAGGCAAATGTTAAGGAGGTGCACAACTACCAACATCAAGATGAAGACAATTAACACATACACATAATGATGTATAATATAATAATCTCTATCCCATCTCAGTCATATGCTAGGGCTTCTCCATCTCCCCAAGAACTAGAGATCTACTCAGACATGGAGGCAATGAACATCATAACAATGGTAATGGAAACAATCATAAACGAATAGTACTTGTATAAATCCACAATGAGTATAGGAATTACAACAAGATCTAGACAAGATGTAGATGGGATGGATGGAGATGGTGGTGATGCAGCGGTGGATGATGAAGATCGATGCCTTAGCCTCCTGGATCTGCGCAGGGCGAAGATGGATCCCTTGTGGATGAGTTCCCTCTCCAGATTCCTTCCGGAGGTGAGGTTTCTGTGATTTCTAGGTGTTCTGTATGTCGTCTCCTTGAACCAATTGCACGAGATGAAACTATTTGACGAGGCGGAGGCGGCGCCAGCTATATGGCTAGAAAAATTGCTCCGGCCATATAGTTGGTGGTTGAACTCTCTGCCTCCCTTGTTCACTTCTGGTTTTCTTCTAGTATTATTAATATTTCCCAAATAAGCGATTTACGTTGTTTTGGACTCCTTTTCTCCACAGTACAACTGCTCCTAGAATTGTATCCATTGGATCCATCATCTGTCCTGATCTTGGTGAAAACATACATAAAATGTAAGCGCGAGCGCCGTAAAATACCAAGATCCTACATCTACAATGCAAAATAATAATGTAAAATATGATGCAAATATGCACTCATCAACTTCCCCAAGCTTAGACTCTTGCTCGTCCCGAGCAAGTTTTTAGCTTAATGGGTGTGATCCTCATATTCATAAAGCTGAGTCGATAAAATAAATGAGGAAATTGCAACATGTGTTTATCATGTATGATACATAGGAATAAGTTCATGAATAGTTCCTTACTCGAACCAACTAAATAGTATTAGAAGGCTTCCACACCTTAGTGATCAATAGTTCACAAAAAGATGAATCTCAACATAATGTAAAATAATCTGGTTCGACCGAATGAGTTAGCGAGGTAGTCCCAAGTGTTTTTGGATCAACGTATTCACTTGGGATTTAGAATCTAGAAAGTATCTCTTTGTCATACTGCAACATAGTGGTATATGCCTACTTTCTCGTTGCACACTCGCTCTTTTTCTTTTCTTTTTCTTTTGTATATATGCTCACACTTTTTGTTTAAGTCTTGTGCAAAGGACCTAACCATACATTCCACTTCATGTAGAATTCAAAGTTTAACGATCTCGATTACCAAATTCCAATTGCATATGAAGTGTACTTATGACTTGAAGATTCTACCTCCACTTGTTCTCATTCTATTTTGATAACACTTCCTTTTCCTTTGTTAAAGATTTCTTTTTCAGTTTAATCATATAGATAATTTTTCTTTATAAATCAAACCATAGTTTTACAGTATATTGACCAAATTATCTTTAGGTGTTCCATTAATACCAATGATGTGGAAGACTCCTATTGCTATCATCAAGTGCAAGTAAAATTATACTCAAGCCATTCGTATATCAATAAAAACAAACACAAACTCAAAATTTCTCCATATATAATAATAAACTCGGAATTTCATAAGAGGGATCAACTATTCCTGAAGGGAATCCTAATGATGCAAACTTTATTTGTAGTTTGAACTAATGCAAAAACGATAGTATAAAACTTGTAAGAAATATTACAAGGTCTTTAAAGATCTCCCCAAGCTTGGAATCAAGCCAGGTTGGATCAATTAACTCCTTGCTGGTACCTATTCTTCCTCCTGGGCAGAAAGAGCATCCCCTTCTTCTTTCATGTTGTGCTATTTAACTATTCTTGCAAAGCGAATGCTAAGCTCGGCCATGTCGTATTGGAGCTTCAACATTTTTCTCTTGAGGAATTTCTTCTCATTTATCAACTCAAAGACAGTTTTAATTAAGAAACCAACTCTACCATCGATGTCATCGACCTTTTTCTCAAGGTCTTTGCTCATCATCTAGTAGGAGTCAATCCCTTCTCCAATTGTTTCAACACATGACTTAGAAGCCTTTTCCAATTCATAGATCTTATCGTGAATCTCATCTTGCCGCACCTTCTTAGGTTTAAGAGGTGATGGACCAAGAGGAGGTTTATAATAGGATCCTATGTTGTAACGATAAGAATTAGGGAGGTACTCATCCTTGTTTCTTCCCCGCTGAGCTTGTCTCATCATCTCCATCCTTTGCGGGAACATGTCCTCCCAATTTGGGAGAGGCTTGATCTCCGAGCCGGATGATGACGATAATCCTTTTGGTGTTGCTCCTTCGATCCTCTTCACGGGCTTCTCTTCTTTCTTCTTCCAGATCTTATTGACATGGAAGGGACCTGCATAGGAATGACTAAGATCTTTCGAGGCAAGAGGCTGTAGCTCTACGAAAACTTAATGAAAAAGGTTAGATGCGATCAGCTTTAAAAAGAGGGGTCAAAAACCCTAGCCGCCTTGCATAACCGAGCAACTATATGGGCACAACCCGTATAGTTCCTACCGTATAGTTATAAAGTGACTATAGATTGGATCTATGGTGGAACCTAACTATACGACCGGACCTAAACGGGCGATTTTTTTAAATTCCGGCCATATATTTGGTCATTAAAATCTCTCTATCCTGGATAAAAATTTTGGAGAAGGGTCGACAACTATACGACCGCGACTATCTATACGGGCAGAATTTTTAATTCCGACCGTATAGTTGGTCGTTAAACTCTCAGTAACCTAGAAATTATTTCGTCAAAGGCATCAACAACTATACGACCGCAACTATATGGGCAGAATTTTTAATTCCAGCCATATAGTTGGTCGTTAAACTCTTAGTAATCCAGAAATTATTTCGTCAAACGGATTGACAACTATACGGGTAGAATTTTTTGTTCCGGTCATAGAGTTGGTCATTAAACTCTCAGTACCTTTTGTTGATGGAAGTGTTGATGTCGCAACAACTATACGACCGGAACTATATGGCCAGAATTTTTATTCCCGCCGTATAGTTGGTTGTTAAACCTTCTGTGTCCACCAAAAATTTCCTGTTTCTCCAAGAATTCTTTATTAATCTAAAACTTAAGGAAATATCGAGTTTTCATAGAGAAATGTCAGCTTAAATTTCCGACCAACTTTGGCATCATCAATCTTTATTTTTCCTTGCTAGAGCATGAATTGTTTCTCATTTAACACAATACTTAAAACTAGACTTTAGCTGAAAATTTGAAAACTTACTCAAACCTTTATTTTACATGGGTTGCCTCCCATGAAGCGCTCGTTTATGGTCAATAGCTTGACCGTACTACCGCTCATTCTGTCTTGAGTGCATTCTTCTTGTAATTGCCATTCTTCGTATAGCTTCGCTTTATCACTTCTTCGGGGGTGCTCAATTCTATGGTGATTGCACTTATATCTTATTTCACCCGATAATGCTTCAAGCATTGTCCACTTACCACCCATGCAAGAGAGGGTGTTTTTCCTTGGATCTTCACCACTCCCGATGAATAGGCTTCTTCAACTACATATGGACCTTTCCATTTTGATCTGAGTTTTCCTGGAAACAACTTAAGACAAGAATTATAGAGTAACACTTTGTCTCCACTTTTAAAAGTTTTATTCTCTATTTTCTATCATGCCATATTTTAACTTTTTCCTTAAACAACCTAGTATTCTCATAGGCTTCACTTCTAAACTCATCTAAAGCATGCATATCTAATAAACGCTTTTCCCCTGCTGCTTTGAGATCATAATTTAGATTCTTGATTGCCCAAAAAGCTTGGTGTTCTAGTTCTAAAGGTAAATGGCATGCCTTACTGTACACCATTTTATAAGGTGTCATACCCATTGGATTTTTAAACGCAGTACAGTATGCCCGTAGAGTGTCATTTAACTTGTATGACCAATCTTTTCTCGATTTGTCCACCGTCTTCTCGAGTATGGTCTTCAGTTCTCTATTAGAGAGTTCCACCTGACCACTTGTTTGGGGATGATATGGTGAAGCAACACTGTGAGTTACTCCATACTTGCTGAGGATTTTCCTAAAAGTCCCTTTCATAAAATGAGAACCACCGTCAGTAATCAAAAATCTAGGCACTCCAAACCTGGGGAATATGACATCCTTAATCATCTTCACTAAGGTAGCTGCATCTGCATGATTTGTTGGGATACCTTCAACCCACTTAGTAAAATAGTCATCAGCAACAAGAATATGAGTATAACCATTTGACTCTATAAATGGTCCCATGTAATCCATTCCCCATACATCGAAGGGTTCAATTATGAGACTATAATGCATTGCCATTTCCTGTCTCCTGCCTATATTACCTCTTCTTTGGCAAGCATCGTAGTATTCCACATACATGTGTGCATCCTTGAGTAAGGTAGGCCAGTAGAATCCGGATTGAAGTACCTTTGCAGCAGTTCTTTTACCTGCATGATGCCCTCCATATGGACTGTCATGACAAGCCTTCAATATCACATTCATTTCGTGATTAGGCACACACTTCCGAATCATTCCGTCAAGTCCATGATGATATAGATACGGATCATCCCAAAAATAATATTTAAGATCATTAAAGAATTTCATTCTTTGATTTCTTGACATACTAGGAGGTTTAAATTTCGTTGCTAGATAGTTAGCATAATCTACATACCATGGATCAACAATTTCTACTTTTGCTAAATATTCTCCCGGAAATGATTCATTAATAGGTACAAGGTCATTAATTATTCCCTCCATCCTAGATAGATGATCTGCTATAGGATTATCCTTACCCCTCCTATCTACTATTTGCAAATCATATTCTTGTAGTAATAAAACCCACCTAATCAACCTGGGCTTAGCATCTTTTTTTGCAAAGAGGTGACGCAAAGCTTGGTGATCCGTATGAAATATTACCTTAGAATTAATTATGTAAGATCTAAATTTGTCGAGCAAAAATTATAGCTAGAACTCTTTTTTTGTAGTAGCATAATGTTTCTGAATCTTATTAAGAGGTCTACTAGCATAATAAATAACATTCAAATTATTTCCATCTCGCTGACCTAAAACAGCCCCTAAAGCATAATCACTAGCATCACACATAATTTCAAAAGGTTCATCCCACTTTGGAGATTGCATGATAGGTGCTAAAACTAGTTTATCCTTAAGGTTCTCAAAAGCTGTAATGCAGTCATGATCTAAGAAGAATGGAGTTTCTTTATCAAGAAGATTGGTGAGGGGCATAGCTAGTTTGGCAAAACCTTTTATAAACCGCGTATAAAAACATGCATGTTCCAGAAACATTTTTAAAATTTTAATGTCCTAAGGTATGGGGAGATTTTCTATAGTATTTATATTAGTTTTATCTATTTCTATTCCCTTCGTAGAAACTTTGTGCCCGAAAACTTTACCTTCTCTCTCCATGAAACGACATTGTTCCCAATTCAAAACCAAGTTTGATTGCCTGTAACTCTGCAACACTTTGGTCAGATTGTTGAGGCAATTATCAAAAGTTGTTCCACAAACGACAAAATCATTTGTTAGGACTTCCATAGTCTTCTCAACAAAATCATAAAAAATCTTTAGAACACATTCCTAAAAAGTTGCTGCTGCATTACATAAGCCAAATGGAATTAATCTATTAGCATATCTGCCATAAGGACAAGTGAAAGTTGTTTTCTCTTGATCTTCCGGTTGTATGGAAATTTGAGAGTATCCAGAATAACCGTCAAGAAAACAAAAGTAAGAATTATTACTAAGTCTTTCTAAGATTTTATCCATGAATGGTATAGGTTTATGATTTTTCTGTGTCTCTCGGTTTAGCTTCCTAAAATCAATGCACATACGATATCCTATAATTGGCCTAACAGGAACTAGCTCTCCTTCCTCATTCATGGCAGCATCAAGACCACCTTGTCTTGGTATGCAATGAGCTGGGCTAACCCACTTACTGTCATAAATAGGATATAGTATGCCAGCATTAAGTAAGCATATAACTTCCTTTCTTACTACTTCCTTCATCTTAGGATTAATCCTTCTTTGCATATCTACTACGGTTTCAACATCATCAAGCATGGTAATCTTATGTGTTACAATAGATGGATCTATTCCTTTAATATCACTCAATGTATATCCAAAGGCTTCACGATGCTTAACCAAAACTGAAATGAGTTTATTCGTTTCATTTTCTGATAGATTCTCGCTAATAATAATAGGACATTTATTTTCATTATCTAAAAACTCATACCTCATATTGTCTGGAAGTTTTTTCAATTCTATTGGTGGAGGTTCTTCATCTCCTGTTCTTACCAATTCTTCATAGTCATGTGGATTTTGTGCTTCTGGAATTGAATCAAGGTAATCATCCATTTCTTCTCATCATCTGGTGCTTCTTCCAAATTAATCA
This sequence comes from Avena eriantha, assembly GCA_910589775.1. Classification (NCBI taxonomy): domain Eukaryota; kingdom Viridiplantae; phylum Streptophyta; class Magnoliopsida; order Poales; family Poaceae; genus Avena; species Avena eriantha. Next base: position 175,231,805 of record OU342742.1, on the reverse strand, counting down.
AGCTTCTTTCTAATTCATCATGTGGAGTACTGAAATGAATTGCCGTTAACTCAACAATCGTCTTTTCTTCCTTGATATCACTTCATATGGCCTCTTCTTTAGTTTGGCGAAGTGGAATGTCATTTCCTCTTCTCCAAACTTTAGTGAAATAGTTTCCTTTTTATTATCTATTCGAACTTTAGTGATGGAAATAAAAGGCCTGCCCTAAAGAATAGGACAAAAAGAATCTCGAGGCATATCAACTATATGAAAATCAAGGGGGTACATGAGTGAGCCGAAAAAGACATAGATATTTCTGATTACTCCTTCCGGTTTTATATTGGTTCTGTTAGACAATTTGATAATAGTGTCCACCAGTTCCACATCTGGATTATTTAAATTGTAGTGGAGTTCCTCATAAAGTGATGAAGGCATAATATTTATAGTGGATATTGGTTCACAAATTCCATATAAAGAAGTTTCTCCACAATATATAGGGGTCATAGGTTTAGAAGTTTCATTACCTCGAACCTTACCTTTGATGAATTCTGAGGTTTCAAGGTCTAACATAACCACTTCATCTTCCACTACTCGTGCTTCTATAAGATCCTTCATTATAACATTATTTATATTTGTAGCTTCGGAATTCCTTTCTGGGTTCTTCGGTCTCTTCTTTATTTGTTCTTCCTCTCTTTGTATTTTTTCAAAGATCCCCTGTATAGGTATCGAGGAGAACTCTTCCATTAGTGCTCTTGCACACTTCTTCTCTTTGAGGAGTTTACGAGGTTCTCATTCTGTAGGTACCTGCAAATGCCCTGCATAATTCTCAATAATTTTTCTTTACTGAGTAAGAATCAATACCGAGGGTTTTAATCATTATATATGTCCTCTCATCTGCAAGGAAATTGTTAATGCAAGCATATTCAGAAAAAATACTTGTAATATTTTCCTTATCTTTAAAATTTTCAGTTGCTTCTCTCATTTTTATTATTAGATTCCAAGCCTCAACATAGGTATAAGATAGAAAACTGCCATTAGAAGCAGTGTCTAGATTCGTTCTATTTTCAATACTTAGCCCTCCATAAAAGGTATGGGTGATTAACCAATCAGGTAAATGATGATGGGGCAATTATCTAGGTAGCTTTTATACCTTAGATATCCTTCATATAAGCCCTCACTAGGATTATTTTTGAAACTGATAATAATACCTCTCATCCTATGAGCTTTGCTTTCAGAATAATATTTTGATAGGAACTTGGTTGTCAATTCCTCCCAAGTCCTTAGTGCTTCTACACAAAAATATTTGTACCAGACGCAAACATTATTAGAGAGAGTTTGTCTAAACAACTAGGTTTCAACCATATCAAGATTACAGTCGTCGAAAATAAAGATACTAAGAATATCTTCAAAGAATTGTAAGTGTCCATATGGACTTTCTTTATTAGTTCCTGCAAATTTCTTAGAATGTAATAAATCAAATAACAGAGGATGGATCTCGACTCCATCTGGATTTATGCTTTTGTTCACAGTTATAAAAGCATCCATGGGCGAACCCATTTTCGTCACTGCGTCAAGCTGATTTAAATGCTGAGTGTTGTACATTGTTGCGGTCCTACAACTGAAGTAAAAATTAGTACAACGAAAGTAAATAACTAAAAGTAAAGTGACTTATAGCGCTAAGCTCCCCGGCAATGGCCCCAGAAAATAGCCTGATGCAAGTGTACAAATTGTTTGTAGCTAGTTTCGAAGTAAAGATGTCGATCCCAAAGGGAGCAGTAGGCAAAAGACTAAAATGCTTTTAACTATAACTAAACGGAGTACTTAAGGAATAACTTTAAGATGCAAGTAAAGTAGAGTTGTTTTGGGGTTTTTGGTTTGAACAAGGTGATTTAAAGTAAAGAAAAACTTAATGCAGAAAGTAAGAATCGCTTGTGTAATAGCACTTTGGAACTACAATAGGGAAAAGGCGTTCTCAGGGATTAGTGGATCCACCGCTAGCAATTTAGACTAAGTAATCGAGAGTATTATAACGGATATTCTCATAATGTGTATGCATGTGGGAGGAGCTCCATATATGGACGAATAGCCAGCAACCGATGCACACATCATCCTCATAACCACATCAGACAATAACCGACAACCATCGTGTTACTGCGCTATTAAGGGATTTCTCCCATGGCATGGGCATGGCTTTGTGAGTTCTCCTTGATTCCCCAAGTTAGCACGTAAGGAATGACAACAGGTTTATAGTCACAGTAAGTGCTATCATCCCTCCGTCTACCAACAAGTAATCACCTTCATCGAGTCCCCGTGAGAGGCAAATGTTAAGGAGGTGCACAACTCTCAACATCAAGATGAAGACAATTAACACATACACATAATGATGTATAATATAGTAATCTCTATCTCATCTCAGTCATATGCTAGGGTTTCTCCATCTCCCCAAGAACTAGAGATCTACTCAGACATGAAGGCAATCAACATCTTAGCAATGGTAATGGAAACAATCATAAACGAATAGTACTTGTATAAATCCACAACGAGTATAGGAATTGCAACAAGATCTAGACAATATGTAGATGGGATGGATGGAGATGGTGGTGATGCAGTGGTGGATGATGAAGATTGATGCCTTAGCCTCTCGGATCTACGCAGGGCGAAGATGGATCCCTTGTGGATGAGTTCCCCCTCCAGATGCCTTCCAGAGGTGAGGTTTCTGCGATTTCTGGGTGTTCGGTATGTCGTCTCCTTGAACCAATTGCACGGGGTGAAACTATTTGACAAGGCGGAGGCAGCGCCAGCTATACGGCCGGAAAATTGCTCCGCCCGTATAGTTGGTTGTTGAACTCTCTGCCTCCCTTGTTCGCTTCTAGTTTTCTTCTGCTATTATTAATATTTCCCAAACAAGCGATTTACGTTGTTTTGGAATCCTTTTCTCCATAGTACAACTGCTCCAAGAATTGTATCCATTGGATCCATCATCTGTCCTGATCCTGGTGAAAACAGACATAAAATGTGTGCGCGAGTGCCGTAAAATACCAAGATCCTACATCTATAATGCAAAATAATAATGTAAAACATGATGCAAATATGCACTCATCAACGTCCTACGGGATTACGTCCCTTAATAGCGTAGTAATTCGATTGATGTCGATTGTTGACTGCTGTGGTTATGAGGATGATGTGAGCAGCGGTTGCTGCCTATTTGTCCAATTACGGAGTTCCTCCCACACATACATAGTTGAGAATGTTCATGATGATAATCTTTATCTTAGATCCTTATAATGCTAGTGGTGTATCCTCTACTCTCTGAGAACGCTTTTCCCCCACTGCAGTTCCAATTTCTCTTACATACGCAATACTTACTTTCTATACTCAGTTGTTTTACTTTACTTTATTATTTCTCTGATACCTAAAACCCCAAAACACCTTTTTACACAATACTCACATTTTATCTTGTCACTTAGAACTTTATCTAGCATTTCTATTGTAATATTTATTTCAAGAGTTATTAGACTTTAGACTCCTGCTCCCTGTGGGATCGATATCTTTATTTTGAAACTAGCTACAAACGATCTATGCACTTGCAGTCATCAAGCTATTTTCTGGTGCCATTGCCGGGGAGCTAAGCGTTGTAGGTATTTTAGTTTTTGCTTATTTACATTTGTTTTGCTAAATTTTGTTTTGAGTTATAGGTTTCCACCAACATGATGGAGTTTGAGCATATGACTAGTGCTGACCCACTCAACCACTTTGGGAAGCCCTATGATATATATAAAAGAGACAACTCCAATGAGAAGACAAGGGGGTTTGAAATAAATCCTCTACTACTTAGTATTCTACATAAGAAGCAATTTACTGGAGATGAAGAAGATCCTGATCCATATGAGCATATTGCATGTTTCAATGATATATGTGGCACTTTTCTATTGACGGGATATACCGCTAATGAGGTAAGAGTTAAACTTTTTAGTCAGACTTTAACAAGTACAGCTCTCTCATGGTATAGATCTCTACCACCTGAAGCCACTACTACTTGGGATAATCTAGCCTATGAATTTCTAGCAAAATATTATCCATTATCAAAATCTTTTGGAATTAGGCATCTTATAATGACTTGAAAGAATCGTTCTAATAAAGGACTAGTAAGAGCTTATATCAGATTTTAAAGATTTATTACGTCTATGTCCTCATCATGATTTTCCTAAATGGTATTTACTACATGTCTTTTATGAACCTAATAAAATTGAACTAGACTCTTTTGCGGAAGGAGCCTTTATGAATCTTCCTATACCTAAAGCCTGGGCTTTACTTCATAGAATTTGTGATCATAGAGTTTCATGGAATTTTGGTCTAGGAAGTGAAGGAGGCGTAGAAATAGAGCATGATTGTATTCATGACTATAATAAAAAAGGCCATGCTAAATAATTATCTAAAGAACTTTATTTGGATTCAGGTCTTGTGTTGCAAGTTATTAAAGCTTTTACTGAACATATAAACGCTCCAAAGGAGGGTCCATTCAAGTATGATCCACCACCCGAACCTGAAAACAGAAGAGAAGATAAAGCAACACTGGCCTCCCTAGAACCAATATATGAAATGCCTTTCCCTAACACTGCACAAAAGCATATTTTTGAATATGAACAGGTCAAAGCAGTACAGGAGAAGGAGGAGGAAAGCATACAAGAAGTCGTGGAACATTTGGAAGAAACCAAAGATGAAGAGGTAACCAAGGAAGCAATTATGGCTATATACGCACATTGTAACATAGTTGAACTTGATGAAGAGACTTCCATATTGGTTGAAGGTAAAACAAAGGTAAAAGATGTGGGTAAGCCCATTCTTCCGTACATATTTAAAGAAACCTCACATTACGGTTTATGTGATCTTGGCACCGAAGTTAATGTTATATCTTATGATTTCTACTTATAAATAAAAGAAGAAATAGAACCGGCTACAATTGAAAATACTGATATGACAATTATGTTAGCCAATAAAAACCTTAGAATTCCAATGGAGTAGTTGAAGATGCAACTGTCACAATTGGCAACAAAAACTTTCCTATCAATTTTGTAGTTGTTGATATGCCAACTAACACTCTTTGCCCAATTATATTTGGAAGGAACTTTTTGGGTGATATAGGTGCCTATGTTAATTTCAAGAAGGAGATTGTGTCTCTTAAGCTTGGGGGAACAGAAAATAAATTCCATTTTTCCAAATTTAAAGACAGGACTCCACAAATACGAGAAGAAGAGGAAGAGAGAACTATTGAGTAAATTGTGGCTCTTTTCTTAGGAAATCAAGAAGAAGAAATAAATGAAGATCCAAATTATGAAGAAATAGTTATGGAGGATAAGTCCCTGGAAGAACTAGAAGATGAATTCTATTCACTTCCCATAATGGGACCTCCAACTGATGAGGCTTTTGAAGAGCCAGAAAAGAGAGGGGACCAAGAACTATCACCCCCAGAATTGAAGACTCTACCAGAAAATCTTAAATACAAGTTTTTAGATGATACAAATAAATTTCCTATTATTATTAGTGCTAAACTTTCAAGAGAAGAAGAAGAATAACTCATGAAGATACTTAAGGAGCATCACCAGGTCTTTGGGTACTCAATGGATGACTTGAAGGGCATCAGTCCCATGATAGCCGTCCATCGAATATTCATGGAAGAAGGAGCTAAACCAGTTGCAGAATTTAATAGAAGATTGAAGCCTGAAATAAAGGAAGTGGTAAGAAAATAAATTGTACGCCTACTGGACGCAGGTATAATCTACCCTGTTAAAGAAAGCGAATGGGTAAGTCATGTTCACTATGTCCCTAAGAAGGGCGGTTTTACTGTTGTTCCTAATGAAAATAATGAATTGATACCTACTAGAACTATCGTTGGGCATAGGATGTGCATAGACTTTAGAAAATTAAATAAAGAGACTAGGAAAGATCACTATCCATTACCGTTCATAGATCAAACTTTAGAAGGTTAGCAAACCATACTCATTTTTGCTACTTGGACGGATACTCTAGTTTTTCTCAAATAGCTGTTCATCCTGATGACCAACTTAAAATAACTTTCATTAGTCCTTATGGTTTACATGCTTACGAACATATGCCTTTTGGTTTATGTAATGCTCCAGCTACTTTTCAACGATGTATGACTCCTATTTTTGTGGATTTTATAGAACTTATAATGGAAGTATTTATGGATGACTTTTCTGTCTATGGAACTTCGTCTACTAGTTGCTTGGATAATCTCAAAAGAGTTTTGCAGCATTGTGAAGAAACTAATCTTGTTCTAAGCTGGGAGAAATGTCGTTTTATGGTCAAAGAAGGTATAGTCCTTGAACACAAGGTATCAAGTAAGGGAATTGAAGTTGATAGAGCTAAGGTTGAAGCAATAGAGAGAATGCCACAACCTAGGGATATTAAAGGTATAATAAGTTTTCTTGGTCATGTGGGTTTTTATAGAAGGTTCATTACAAATTTCTCTGGAATATCTAAACCTTTGACTAACCTCCTACAAAAGGGAATGAGATTTAATTTTGATGATAAGTGTCTTGAATCCTTTGATAGACTAAAAAATGCTTTATCTCGTGCTCCTATTATTAAACCACCTATCTGGGATACAACCTTTGATTTAATATGTGAAGCTAGTGATGATGTTGTAGGAGTGACTCTGGGAAAACATATTAGTCGTAGATTTAATATTATACATCATGCTAGGAGAACTCTTAATGGTGCTCAAAAGAATTACCCTAAGGAAGAATAGGAACTTTTTGCTGTATTTTTCTCTTGTGATAAATTTCGTTCATATATAGTTGATGCAAAGGTAAGAGTTCACACAGATCATGATGGCTTAAAAGAACTCCTCAAAAGGAAAGACCATAAGCCAAGACTGATGCATTGGATTCTTTCACTTCAAGATTTGAGTTGCAGTTTATGCAGAGGCAAGGAATAAAGATGTTGGATGCAGTGTCCATGATTAACCAACAAGACACCAATATTATAGAGAGGAACTTTAGTCCTGGTGATTTTTGTTTACGAGAATTATTCAATGAATTAAGGTCAATTCCTCCAAGAGAGAAGAAGTCTTTGTTGTGGGAGGAACTTTTCATCCCCGAATAAACAATGGTAAGTGCAAGGTAAGTGTTCTTACGCAAATAAGTGATTTGTTTTCACAATTTTTACTTTCGAAAATTCTGCCTTTGAATTCCTTGTGTTTTTCTGAAGTTTTAGAGGGGTTTTACCAACTATACGGGTGGAACTATATGACTGGAGAGGAAGCTCCCACTTTATAGTTGGTCGTTAAACTCTCTGTATCATTTTCGTGAAATTTTTTTCTCTATCTGAACCTATACGGTTGCAACTATACGACCGGAGCCAAAAATTCCGGCCGTATAGTTGGTCGTGAAACTCTTAGATGGTTTTGCTTTTTGGTGTCTATATCTATACGGTCGTAACTATACGACCGGAGCCAAAATTCCGGCCGTATAGTTGGTCGTTAAACTCTTAGACACTTTTGATTTTCGGTGTTTGTATCTATATGGTCACAACTATACGACTGGAGACAAAATTCTAGCTGTATAGTTGGTCGTTAAACTCTCAGACACTTTTTCGTTTGATCTTTCGTTTAAAAAACGTTATTGTTGGTTCGAAGTCATGATTTAATCGACCTGGACTCGAGATATTTGGAAATATCTGCCTGGAACCAACTATACGGATGGAGCTATACGAGCCATGCCCGTATAGTTGGTCGTTACACGGCATGGGACTTCCAAATCCGTGATTTCTTTCCCCATTATGTTCAGATTCTTTTCTTGCACGACAATTTGGTGTTTCTCGCGAGTTTTACCGACCTCTGACCCTCCTTATATACTGCCATTGTCTCTCTCTAATCGTAATCTCCAGGAACCAATCTAGCAATGCGATATCCCATCCCAGGTCGTGGAAAACCCTTGGGGCTCATCGCTCCTTACAGGGATCGCTCTAGTAGCCCGTCCATGGAGGACGATGACGAGGAGGTGGAGAGGTTTAGCCTGAAGTACAAGGAGTGCGTCGAGCCAAGCTACTTAAACAGTGATTCTGATGATGACGTGGGTGACGTCTACATCCGTCGTGATGTCTATGATCCACCAGAGATTAATTGGGCGGCGATGAAGAAAGCTCAACAAGAGAGAGAAGATCGAAAGCCACATTGAAAAGGGCGTGTGGAGATGGTCAAGTTCATCACCACTGATCAAAGGCCGCACAAGGAATATCTAATATTGGTGCAGATGCTAGCAAAAGAACGGAGGAACCACTCTCGAAGCCAACCATTGGTGCTCGTATGAAGGTCAAGCCTCAAGAAGAGTGGAGGTACGGTTTCCACTTCCCCGATCCATCAATTATGGACGAGGAAGAAGAAGCTATCCCCAGGACCAAGGATCGCATGCGGGCATTGGAGATATATCAGAGGTAGGAGCTACTCCATCCCGTTGAAGTCCGTCACCGTCTCAATGAGATGGAGAAGAAGGAATACCTCCTTCCATTGGTGACTAAGCTCGCTGATAGAGTGGACACTCTACAGTCTGATTAGCGGAGGTGCTACAACCACATAACTGATTTGGAGGAGACCAACAAGATGCTACACACCGTGGTGTTACATGCCATGGCACCATAGTGATCTACAACAATCACGGTATCAAATAATCGCAAGGGATTATTTGATCCTGCCTAGCTTGATGCCAAGCTTGGGGAGATCTTTAAGACCTTGTAATCTATCCTATAAGTTTTTATTACTATTTTCACATTAGTTCAAACTAGCAATAAAGTATGCATCATTAGAATTCCCTTCAGGAATAGTCGATCCCTTTTATGAAATTCCGAGTTTATTATTATATATGGAGCAATATTGAGTTTGTGTTTGCTTTATTGATATATGAATGACTTGAGTATAAATTTACTTGCACTTGCTGATAGCAATAGGAGTATTCTACACCATTGGTATTAATGGAACACCTAAATATAATTTGGTCAATATGATGTAAGTCTACGGTTTGATTTAAGAAAAATTATCTATACAGTTAAGTTGAAGAAACCTTGAACAAAGGAAAATGAAAGTGCTATCAAAATAGAGTGAGAACAAGTCTAGGTAGAATCTTCAAGTCATAAGAATGCTTCATATACAATTGGAATTTGGTAATTGAGATTATTAAACTTTGAATTCCTACATGAAGTGGAATGTATGGCTATCTTCTTTGCACAACCAATATCTAGGACTTAACAACCAATGTCACCAGTGATTCTTGCGCCGTATAACATGCGTTAACCATAAGATTTAGAATGGGACGAAGAAGTCAGCTAGATCTTCTTCCTTTCGTATGCCAGTGGATGACCTTATCATAAGGCTATAAATTCCTTGCGAGGATCGAGCACATGGGTGGGACCCCTCTGTTCCCCACAATATTGGTGTCTAGATTATCTATGAGGGAATCTCGGAGGTATTTCTGCCACTTTGGTAGGGGTTGCTAGGGACATGATCTGCTCATTAGAGTCCTCAAGGGGTCTACCAGAGTTATATCTTCCTATATGGGGGTTTACAGAGGTAGTTCTTCTTGTGGGGTTGTGTTGACATATGGGGTCGTGGAGAAGGGCAGTGATCAGCTTGGATTCTTATACTAGGCCTCACACCAAAGGAAGTGTGAATGGGAAAGATCGCTCAGTTGTGCAACATGGATAAGGATCTCTTATGGGTAAACCACCTTTGTAGAGTGTACAAAATTGTGACATGTTACTCCCTATTCTAGCAAGGACCTACGAACGTGGCGGGAAAAGAACTCCATGAAGTTCAGGTCAACCTGTGAAGACTGACGTGAATAAATGTTTAGGAAAACCTACATAGCCTGTGACCTATGGTATGTAGCTGTATATAGTGCATCATACACTCCTCTTTAGTGAACTTGCTGAGTATGCTTGTACTAAACCATATCTTCTTAATGAAGGGAATATGCCCGAGAGGCAATAATAAACTGGTTATTATCTTATTCCTTGTTTCTGATAAATGTTTATTTTGCATGCTATAACTATATTAATTTGGAAACGTTAATACATGTGTGTTTAATAAACAAAAGGAAAGTTCCTAGTTATGCCTCTCTTATAAACTTGCTCGTTGATTAACAAGATGATCAAGGTTTCCTTATCATGGATATTGGATGTTGTTAATAACGAGGTCACAACATTAGTGCAATGATGTGATGAACATTCATCCAAAGCATAGAATTACGATCAAAGTCATTGTGTTTATATTGCTATAACATCATATGAAGTAATCCTAGTCCTTAGACCATGAGATCATGTCAATCACTAACACTAGAAGAGTATCTTGATAACATCAAACGTCACACCGTGAAAGGGTGATTATAAAGGTGGGTTCAGTGCGACAAAAGTGTTATGTAGAGGCTCATGGATAAAGAGTGGGATTTATCCATCCCGATGATGGATAGATATACTCTGGGCCCTCTCGGTGATATCACATTGGATATCTTGCAAGCAAGTGATGAGATCAATAGAATGTTATATCACGGGAATTAGAAAAGAGTATATGTCAGTAACGAGATCAAACTAGGTATGGAGATACCGATGATTGAATCTTGGACAATAATATATCGCGAGACAAAGGGATTTAGTTACTAGCGTTAAAGGTTCTCACGATCATAGAAGTCATCGTTGAATGTTTAGGAGTCAATATGGATCTCCAGGTCCTGCTTCTGATTATTGATCTGAGAGCGGTCTCGATCATGTCTGCATTATTCGCGAACCGTAGGGTGACACACTTAAGGGATACCGACACCATTTGGAGAAAATATGTTTCAGATAAAGATTTAATAAAGCGTTGGGATTATTTCAATAGACACCAAAACTATTTCGGGTGAAATTGCTGAAATTGGTTCTGCATGTAATATTGAAATGTTGCAGGGGGTTTTATGTGAATGTTTGTTAATTAAAATAATTAACAAAATTCTGAATAAAATTAATAAAAGAGTTTTATTAAATGAGAGAGCATTAAATTTGGAGAAATTTAATGCATTTAAAGTGGAGACTTTAATAGAGAATGTGAAGGGGCATATTTATGTGGAGGGGGTTACCACAACATGAATGAGGGAGGTGAAGGGGCACCCTCCATGGGTGCCGGCCATGGGAGGGGTACCCTCCCTTCCTCCTAGAAAAGGCCCCCCTCTCACACCTTCACACTCACACCTCCCCATGAAGGATATCTCCCCCCTCTAGTATTTTCCCCCATGGTCTCGGATTAGCGAGATACATGTTCCCGGTGGCTTTATCTGGAAACAAGTTGTTGCTTCCACTGCTTTGCTGGAGCGAGGGACGGAGGTTGTAGGGGTACCGGACATGTGTGCGATCACGGATGCACCGCTGCTTTGCGGTGCTGGACTTGGTGCTGTTGGACTTGCTGGAGCTGGATCTGATGCACGTGCTGGAGCTGGACCTGCTGGACCTGCTAGACTTCATTACGATATTGAGATCGGCAAGTGTACGACTACATCATCCACGAGTTCCATCTCGTTAACAAAGCTTTGTTGTCTTCGAGGGTATGTTCTTTATGGATGTATATCCACCCGTTGCTTGTATCTAATAGATACATCTTGGCGTATAATAGTTCCCATCGTAGGAATTTTTTGTTTTCTATGCTGCGAACCCTTCAGTGGTATCAGAGCCTAATCTATGTGTAGATGCTTTGCATGGGTATTACACATATGTTTATATGTGGGTGATGATGACATGTTATTGCTTCTTTCATGTATTTTGGATATTGGTGGCATAGTGGGATAAAGCGGCCTAGACCAACTTTACATGTCATCGCACATGAGACCGGTTCCACGACTGACATGCAACTAGTTTTGCATAAGTGGCTGGCAGGTGTATGTCTCTCCTACTATAGTCAATATCTGATTTACAACAAGTTGCTAATAACTTAGTTATCATCGTTGTGGTTCCATGTTCGTAGGTAAGACCGGTTCTATCTCCGAAAGCCCTAAACCACATAAAACTTGCAATGGATAAATTAGAGGCGTCTAGTTTAGATTGTTGTTGGGCTAGTGTCATGATATGGAAATGTTGTAAGTTGATGTATAGTTTATACCCTTACAACACACCTAACGTGTAAGTTCCATAGACCTTGGCCTTACACACAAAGGAATAAGAGAGATCATACCATGATGCATATGATGGTGATCAAATGCATGGACCATATGATCCCACTTTACACATATGATGTTCGCATCTTATATTGTTAGTTTGGCTCTTTTAGTAGCATTATAAGATGATCCCTCATTTAGATATCAAGACAAAAATGTTTTCTTCCTTAAGTACGCATCGTTTATGTTTCGTCGCTTCGGGTGTACTTGAATCCACGATCATATTTCGGGTGTAAGACAGTTTTACACACGCAAGTACTAAGGTTCTTACTTGGAGAGCCTAGCATGTACAGACATGGCCTCGGAACATGGACCAAAAGGTTAAGCATGAGTCATATAGTTGATATGATGCCCATATTGATGGTCACCTTTGAAGCTACACCGACTCATGTGATGATCGGACTTGGTGTAGTGGATTTGGTTCATGTAATCACCAAAAAGGCACGAGGGATGTCGGTTTTGAGTGGGAGTTCATTTATAATTTGGATTAGTCGATCCAAATTTGTCATAACCTAAATCAAAGTGAATTTGCATAATTTGTTGTAGTCATTGGCATCTGTTTTACTACCTTATGCTTAGTTTTTAATTGAGATAATATAACTATTGAATTCTAGTTATTCACTTTACGAACTGGTATCGTATTGTTTTGAATGTCAATTTAAAGTTTACAAGTATTGCAAACTTTTAGCAAACACTATTTACTCCATAAAGTTTAATAAGTAGTATTAAATCAAGAGTAAGAATTCCAGTGTTAGTATCTAAAGTATCATGTTTGCCTCCATGATTCTTCATATTCAAAAGTTGTTTCAATATCGAGGTTATCTAGGAGCTGAAATAATTATTTCAGAAACCATCATGTGTGAAAGATATTGTGATATCAGAAACAAAGTTTATGGTTGCAATATGATAGAGTATAATTTAACAAAATACATGTTCTCATATTGTATGAGAATTTGTGAAGGTTAGAGATGCTAGGCGTCCTAATCTACCAGAAAGGTTTTGGGAACTGATATTATACTCACGATTCATCCTTATAGGCTATAGTAGCTTGATAATGAAAGTTGTCATGATAAGGATGAATAGAAGATGCAAGTAAAATGTTTACTACACTAAAATATTACTAAAGAATGGATTTTTAAAAGAATGTCAAACATTTGATGATGGCGATCCACTTCAAAGTACAAGTCCAAAGGTACACTACTAGGAAACAGCTTATAGGTAGGCAAGATATTCTGTGGTGCATATGTAAAACCATGCGCCACTGATATGTATCAGTGGCGCACTAGGAAATATGCGCCACAGAAGTTTGGAAGTTCAGTGGCGCACAAAACCAATATGCGCCACAGAAGTCCACATTTCTGTGGTGCATATTTTCGTGTGCGACACAAAAAGTGATGATTCTGTGGCACATATAGATGTATGCGCCATAGAAAGTTAATGGGACCTAGCACCAAAAAAAGGGGGAGAAACTTCTATGGCGCATATGTCGATATGCGCCACAGAAAGTGATGTTTTTGTGGCGCATATAGGTGTATGCGCCACAGAACATGCAAAAATAGATCCCACCCCCACCTCCCGTGGATCACCTTTTCAGTTTTGTAAAAAATAAACGAAAATGATAAAAACTTCAAAAAATAATTCCTTTGAGATGTAGTTATATTTTAGGGTGTAGTTGTAGTGAAAATTGAAATATATGAATTTCGATGTATTTTGCAAAAATAGGTCATGGCACGGTAAAACAGCCATAACTTTTGCATACGATGTCGAAAAAAAATCTTTAACCTATCAAAATGATCGTCTCAAAATTTCCTACTCAATTTAAACAGCCTATGGTCGTTCTAGATTTTACAGAATCCCTAAATTCGAAAAGAGTAAAAAGTTATGGCCATAACAAGATTTTTCCTGCAAAAAAATAAAAAAGGGGGAGAAACTTCTGTGGCGCATTTCTCCCTTATGCGCCACAGAAGTCTTGGGCGGGATTCGAAATTTGAATCCCGTCGGCGCCCTTCTCCCTCTCTTTTTACTTTTTCTCCCCCCAATTCTTCTCCCCTCCCCACTTCTCCTCCCCTCCACACTTCTCCCATTCTCCTCCCTCCTCCTTCTCCACTCTCCGGCCACCTACACCTCCGGCAACCTCCTCCTTCTTTGGCAACCTCCTCCTCCACCACCACCAACTCCGGCGACCTCCTCCTCCTCCTCCACCACCAACTCCGGCGACCTCCTCCTCCTCCTCCACCACCAACTCCAGCGACCTCCTCCTCCACCACCAACTCTTGCAACCTCCTCAACCACAAACTCCGGCGACCTCCTCCTCCTCCACCACCAACTCCGATGACCTCTGGCAACCTCCTCCTCCTCCTCCAACACCAACAACTCCGGCGACCTCCTCCTAGCCCTCCTCCAGCCACCAGCCACCATCCACCACCACAACCACCACCTCTAGCCAGATGTAGATCTGGCCAGGTTTTTTTTGAAATTTGATTTTTTTCTGTGGCGCATATTGGCCATATACGCCACAGAAGTTTGAGATCTAGCCCGCCTTTTTTTGAATTTTGGAAAAACACTTCTGTGGCGCATATTGGCCATATGCGCCACAGAAGTTTGAGATTTCTGTGGCGCATTTCAATATGCGCCACAGAAGATAGTTATAAGTGGCAACGTATTAGTGGCGCACTAGGAAATGCGCCACAGATAGTGAAAAAAGGTGCGCCACTGATAAGCTGTTTCTTAGTAGTGGTATTAGTATTTGACTATACACGCTTTATACTATGTGTCATGTGAATTACACCACTATTGATGTTGATATATTCTTTTAAAAGGAAAAGGAATTGATAAAAGAGAATCTATACAATATTTGGTAGAAAAGAAAAAGTTGGAGATGTCCAACTTAGGTATATAGAAGATATACATGCTACGGTTGTATTCCTTGCTTGTTAAACAATGTGGTTCTTCGGTATTGGATACCGAATTGGTTGGTGTGAAGTGTCATACAGAACAACACAATTCATGAACTACAACGGCCTAAGTAACTGGCAAGAGGATAAGTGATGATGTTCATCAAAAAAAGTGTTATTGTGTTTTTCGTTGTCGTCAAACCTAGCCTTCAAGATTTGTATAAATAATTGTTATTTTGTTCCGGTATTACGATAACAATGGTTGTTCAAATAATTACCGTATTCCATAAAGGATGGATGAACTTTTACAAGTCTAGTTGGTGAAATCACATCCATAAACATTATTGCTAAAATGTCGTAAGACAAATGATTGGAAGATCACTTATGAAGTGACATCGATGTTTGAATTATATTAGAAAGTAAACATGAAGAAACTCCATCTTGATGGATTTTTGGAGTCTTTTGATTTTGATCAATTGACACTTGTGAAACTTTCCTCGAGATAATTGCAACTGCGTTCATAGGCCAAAGAGGAACGGATGACTAGCTTATTGGAAATTGTGCATGCTGATGTGCATAGTCCATTATGTGTAGCCATATGCGATGGATCTTTTTTGCTTCATATGCTTTCTCCAGAAATTTGAGTGAATATATCTATATATTTACTTAATAAGGAAGAAGTATGAAACATTTGAAAAGTGTTCAAAAACTTTCAAGATGAAGTGAAAAATCATTGTAACAAGAAAATAAAAGAGTTTATGATTTGATCATAAAGGAAGATATTTGAGTTATAGGTTTAGCAAAAGATATGGCTCTAAGCCAGTGTCATGATAGCCTCATTAGTTGAGCTATGGTTGACTAAGATTTAGAGCATGTAATCAAATGAAAAATTCTTTATGTACCTCAAGATATTGAGATGGAGCATGAGAAGATACCTGGTTGACCAATACAAAGAGTGAAGAGTGATTTCAAGTTGGTCAACACATGAAGCATAAAGAATGTACGACATGAACCTTGTGGTATGGTAAGCCTTGTCATTTATGCATCATGAACTAACCCATTATATATGTGCCTTTGCGTTTTCTATATGGGATAGGTATCTTTCCATGGGAATGCTTCAAAAGTGAAGATCTCATATAGACCATGAGAGGATGATATCAAATGGTGATCGTCATCAAAGTTTGAGAAGGGCAAGTTCAAGATAAGCAACTCGAGAAGATCATTTGCTTGAAGCTTGCCATCCATACTGGTGATAATGAGCATGTGAAGATGTGTCTTAATGAAGCTACCCCATAGTGGTGTATGGGGGAGCATATTACGAGTCTTCACGAAGCAACAATGATCAAGTGATGCATTCCGGCTTGGATGGAGCTTGAAGCGTTGTCATCAAGATCAAGCAGGATGCGCAAGGCAAAGGTATGGCCTTGCTAGGATTTCCTTTTACCGGTCTCAAGGTGGTTGTTGGGAGACCGGGTTATAGGATAGATAGCCGCACTATCAAGAGGGGCTTTCGGTTGGGTAACTTGATCACATTGTCTTAGGGAGCTCAATCTTTTGCATACTTTGCATCTTCCTATTTTGTTGCTTCTTGGTATTTTCTCTATGTGAGGTTCTTGAGCTTGTTGCTAGCTCTTCAACAAACCCAAGTTCATCGAAAACGGAATTCATATGCATCTTATATGGTGTTTTCGAGTTTGAAGGTTTTACCGGTTCTTCTTATAGGTAAGCTCCATACCTTTCCTCATTTGGTTCTATCTTCGTTTGTTGGTCTATGATGTTTTCATGCACCATATTGTAGAGCTTGTTGTCCTCATCAAAACGAGCCCAAGATCATCGAAATCGGAGTCCGGATACAAAAGTTATTGCGTTTTTCGTGAAGTCAGTTTCATCCCGGTTGTGGATCCGGTTCAACCGAGCCACACACCGGACGGTCCGGTTCCAGCTCCGATAGACCGGATTTTTCGGTTTTCGCGACCGAGTCTATTCTGGGTTGGCAAACAGAGATATTTCGGTTTGTAGGTCGGTCCTCCGGCCTGGGGACCGAGTTTCCCGGTTCTGGGTCTGGTCCAACCGACTTTGGAACCGAGTTTTTGTTGTTTTCTCTCCAACGTCCATATTTGCTTTTCCCTATAAAAGGTGGTTCTTCCCCCAACGTTTTTGGTTGTTCTTGAGCCCGAAATTGACCTCCATTGTTGACCCTCTTGAGCTTGCTTCCTCTCCCTTCCCTCCTATGATTCTTACATCTTTTTGAGGGCTTTGGAAGAGGAGATCTAGATCTACAATCCCCACCAATCAATTCCTCCTCTAAGTGAGGCGAACCCATTGGATCTAGATCTTGGAGTCATTGGTTGACTTCCACCATTGTTCTTCCTCTCTAATTTCTCCCTAGCACTTGTTGCTTTTGTGGGATTTGAGAGTGAGGGATTTGAATGCCCTTGGTGTTCTTGCTTTGCATTCTTGCATAAGTGTTGAGCTCTCCACTACGGTTTGTTCGAGTGAGAGACCGTGAGTTTGTTGCTCTTGGAGGGTGACCTCCTAGTTGGCTTGGCGGCTGGTGCCGCGGTGTCCTCTTCGTGGAAGATTGTGAAGAGACCCGGGCTTATCCTTCGTGGAGCTTGTGAAGTGGTTGTGGAGCTTGCCATCTCCGGAGTGGAGGAAAAGCTAGCCATAAGGAAAGGGCCTATTCCTTCGTGGGATAGACTCGGAGAAGAAGGTGAGCCTTCGTGGCGTTGGGAAATCCTTCGTGGAATCCCACACCTCTCCAACGTGACGTACCTTACTTGTAAGGGAACACGGGAATACATCTTCGTCTCCGCGTGCCTCGGTTATCTCTATACCCGAGCTTACTTTCCTTGTGATAGCCATCGAGCTTGAAGTACTTATATCTTGCTTTTATCACTTGTGGTATTTATCTTGTGCTATCTTGCGTAGCTTATCTTGTTGTTGGTGCACTTAGTTGAGCCTAGTGTATTTAGGTTTTGTGCTTGTAAAATAAACGTTAGTTTAATTCCGCATTCTATCAAGCCAAAACCGTAATAGTTTTGAAATTTCCTATTCACCCCCCTCTAGGCGACATCTCTATCCTTTCAATTGGTATCAGAGCAAGGTCTCTCCTTGTTTAGGCTTCACCGCCTAGAGTGTAAAGATGTCGGCTAGTAGTATAGTGCACAATGACACAATTATCTTTGATGGCACAAATTATATTTTGTGGAGAAATTGCTTGCTTTGTAATCTTCGGACCTTGTGTCCAAATATTGAGCGATTTCTAGATGTAGGTTTTTCTCCTCCGATGGATCCTCAAAATCTATCTTTAGAGGATGGGAAAAATTTACATCTCGAAGCTCAAGTATCTAATGAGCTTATTTTCTCTTTGAGCCCCATAGTTAATTTGTTCTTGACAAATGTAAAGCGCGAGTCATCTCATGAGATGTGGACCAAGCTTGAAGAAATATTTGGTGGGTCCATTTCTCATAGGGTCGATGGTATCTCCGAGGAGCTCTCTTCTCCTTCACATCATGAAGAGCTCCAAGTGTCTTCCACCTCCGGCCGCGATGAGATTTCAATTCCCTCCACTTCACCTACATGTGACAAGTCACAAGGTAATGGCATGGTGAGTGGAGATATCATATGTAATGATGGTAGTGGTTCTCTTTACACCAATGATTCATGTTCTATAAATGCTAATGGTGTAGAGAGTTTGGACTTAAGCACTTCTTGCAACGATAATTATATATCCCCGTGTGTTGCTAGTCCTTGCATATTGTCTAGAAATTATTTGAGTACTAGTGTAGATGATATGCTTGATTTGTCTTGTTCCAATAAACAAAATGCTTCTATTTCCTCTAGTTGTGTATCTATCAATGTAGAGGAAATCAAACACCCTATGGAGCAAGACACGATCATGAATGAAGATTCAAGAATATCCTCATCTTCATCCTCCCATGCTCACATGTGCCTTATGGCAAGAGGATCAAAGGTATCTCCTACTTTGGATCCCAACATATCTTCTCTAGATAATAGAAATGATAATGATGATAGTGATGATGACCTTGATGAGGATACAAGAGCTCTTGTGCTTGAGCTGACCTTTTTGTGTACCTCTCTTCGTGGTAATAATACGGTCGTTGCTTGTATCAAACACGTTATGGACACCATAACTAAACAAATGGAAACCATAGAGGAGTTGGATTTTCAACTTGATGATGGGAGTCGTAGATTCCATCTCCTTAAGCAAGAGCTTGCCGAGGAGAAGCACACTAATTATCTCCTCACACAAAAAATGGAATCTTATGAGCTTGAAAATGAAAATTTTATTAATGATGCTAGTGCTACTAACTCTAATTCTTGTGAAGCATCTATGTTAAAGGATAATGTTGAGCTAAGGGCTCAACTTGAGTTGCTAACTAGCAAGTATAGGAAATTGGAAGAGAGTCATGAAATGCTCTCGGGCTCTCATAATGATCTTCTAATCTCCTATGATGGGCTAAAATTAGCTTGTGAGGCAAGTATCACTAAGGTAACATCTTGTGAGCCTCTTTTGGACATTAGCACAACTTCTACTCAAAATGCTATTTTGCCATGTGCTAGTCCTAGTGATCCTTCTAGTCATACTAGTGATAAACCTTGTGTTGGATTACTTGCTTTGCCTTGTTGCTCTAACAATGAAGCTTATACTTCCTCTAGTACCTCTATTTCTACTAACCATGTAGAGTAAATCAAAGAGCTCAAGTCCCAAGTCACTTCTTTGAAGAAAGACTTGAAAAGGAGTCATGAAGGCAAATCCACACCCGATAATATTTTGAGTGTGCAAAAATACCCCAATGATAAAAGTGGACTTGGATTCAACTCCAATAACAAGAACAAGTCCAAGAGCAACAAGAAGAAGGGCCAAGACCAAGTCAAGGATTTGACCAAGATTATTTGCTTCAAGTGCAAGGTTGTAGGACATCATGTAAGATCTTGTCCATTGAAGAAAAAACACTTGAATGAGAAGCAACAAGGGAAGCGGCCACAAGTTCAAGGTCAAGCCCAATCTCAACCTCAAGTTGAAGCTAGGCCACTTCCCAAGAAGAATCAAGATAAGGCTCCCCAAGCCAAGAAATTAATGAAGAAGAGAAAGGGGAGCACTTGTTGCTACATATGTCGTGAGAAGGGGCACTTGGCCTCTTCATGTGCAAATGGTACCTTATCTAACCCTATCATTATTGATGATTATTATTCTCTTGGGAAGGATAAGGATGGCAATGTGTTTGCTAAGTTTGTTGGAACTCAAAGTGGTGTCAAGAAACGAACCATTTGGGTTGCCAAGCCTATTGTGACTAACCTCTTAGGACCCAACTTGGTTGGGGACCAACAAGCTCAAACTTGATCAATAGGTGTTATTGGAGGGCATTGGAGACTTGGCTAACTCATGAAGAATTAAGGGATCTTCATATACTATATTTGATCAAGCCAAGTTATAAGGATTATCATCTCCCTACCATATACCCAATGCGCCTCTTTGCGGTAACTCGAATTCAACTCTTTTATATTGAAAGTTACTTGCCCCTTTACATGTTTTGGTTTTGTACCAAGTATGTGTTTGTATTTGTTGTGCCTCATGCTTGATTATTTTGTGTATTCAAGTATGTATATGTGTTTGGCACATCATTTACTTGTGTGTTTTTCTTTGAGCCTCTAATGCATCTTGATGATATCTTTTTGGGCTCTTTTCGAGTGATTAATGGAACATCCCATTTGGGAGATTGATATGCCTCACGCATCTCTCAAACCTTAAAATGTGTGTACATGAGTACTACCACTTAGTATTGATATTGCAAGCTTATCTAGTCACTATGTGGTGTGTCATACTCATGAGAAATTCAATTTCTAAATGTCCATTAATTATCTCTAGTTGAGGTTGTTTTTCCTCTTATAAAGAAAAAATGGATACCACATTATGGGGGAGTAATATGCTTCTTTTGCATATCACAATCCTAGGAAATGTGAACATATGAGGTGGTACCACTTAGAGTTGATATTGTTGATTATCTTGTATCTAGGTGGCATGTTTGCTCAAACAATATCCTATTTTTTGTTAGAAGCTTTTATTGCTCATCTTTTTGGTCTTTGCTTGAGTAAGAAATTCTTGGTGTGGCCTTCCTCAAATGCATATCTCTATATCTTATTTGGGAGACCATTTGCCTTAAGTTATTCTAATCATTGCTTTGCATGATTGTGTGACTAGTTGAAGCTATCAAGAATCTCTATCTTTGCATAGTGCTTAATCTTTTTATTCCTATCCTATGCTTTTTATTGTGAAGATGTATCTTTAATATCCGTGCAATATACCACCGGAAATAAATTACAATACACTCATTGTCTTCGACAATTAATATACTTGGGTGTGGTAGAATTTGTGGATTATCTTCACCTTGGATTTCACCTCCTATTGCCTTTTTTTCTTTCCAAAATTTTTTGGGGCTCCCTTTGTCTTCCTTGGATTTTGAACATCTCTTTGATGGTGTTTTTGATTATTATCAAATGTGCTTTTAGTGGAAGACAAACCTTTTCTTCTCGGAACCTTGTGCCATTGTGAAAAGTGTTAAGGGTTTGGTTTATTTGTTGAAACCTTGCTCTTTTGGGAGTTTGTTATCTCATTCTTTATTCTCTATGTTATTTGCTTGAATGAGATAAATATTTGAGCATTTATGTTTTTATCTCATCTTTTATGCTCAATAGTTTTTGCTTGGTTCATTTGTTGAACTTTGTTGAACAAATCTTGTGTTGATAAGATTCTCTGATATAGTTTGGACAACAAATGTGTTTTGTCACACCTTGTATGCCTTCTTGAATATTTTGGTGTTTTGTCCAAATTATATCTTTGTTGGTTCTTGAAAGTCTCGTGCATGCATTTTTACTAAATGTATATCTTATATCATGTTTTGCTTTCTTTGATCCCATATATAGGGTATACTCCATGAAATCCTTAAACGGCTATGATGTGCATGAAATTCAAATTTCATCTCTAAATATGCACATATTTTTATGGAGTATGTCCTATGTGTTGTGGTTAGTCTAACCACTTTGGACCCAATAAGTTTGGGGACCAAGATGTACTTGAATGTTGTTTTAGGTACATTGGAGATGCAATGGATGCTTGTCTCATCAATAAGGAAGGTGTTGTCACCATATGATAATTGGAGCCAAGCTAGGATGATCAAATAATTCGTATCTACTACATCATACCATTGCTATCTCGGTAACAAGTACCTTATTCATGCATACTATTCTTCCATCCAATCTCTTATAGGTTACATCTTGGCATGAATTTATTTGTTTGTAAATGTTGTGGTTCTTGCAAAGATCTTTGAAAGACTTTTCTATCCTTATTGCTTATGTGAGTAATTTGAGATGATGCATATAATGGGGAGTATATAAAATCATGCTCATGATTCACCAATCCCAAATATGCCTTCTAGCAATTTATTGCATATCAATTCCTCAATGTACTCTCATGTGCAATATTGTTGAAATTGCATTGAATCCTTCCTTTTGATACTTGTTGACTTTCTCAAAATATCCCAACTAGCATTAGTTCCCTTAGTGTTAGCTGTGATGTTTTTGAGGTTTTTGTTTTTCTTTGGTGAAGTTCTTTGATATACCATGAGAGAAAATAGAGCCATGGGCTATATATGCACTTAAGCAAAATATCATTTTTTGGTATATCTTATGACTTCCTCTTGGTATCATGTTCTCTTGTTTTTTATCAACCTCTTATGTGTGGATGTTTCTTTGTGGATTATTCTCATGTTTTCCCACTTAGAAACTTATATACACAAGAGTGTTAATATCTCGCCTTGATATCCTCGCCTTTTGCCAACCATCTCACTTATCCGCTTAGTTTTTCATGGTTTTGGAAAGGTCTTGATTTATGATTGCTTGGTTTACTTTTATTGCATCTTCGTGCACTCATATCTCATATTTGGTTTCTTTTGGACTTAAGCTTGTCTTGACAAGTGTATTGATTTATATCTATACTCCTTGTATCTTGGTTGTGTTCTAAATGATATAAAGGGAGTGAGGATTCCATGTTTGTGCATATTGTATTCAAATGAAACAACTCATTTATGCACAAACCTTCGGGAGCTTCCTTATTTCATTTAGATCACTATTTGTCCATTTGATTATT
Source organism: Avena eriantha (assembly GCA_910589775.1). Lineage (NCBI taxonomy): Eukaryota > Viridiplantae > Streptophyta > Magnoliopsida > Poales > Poaceae > Avena > Avena eriantha. The sequence continues at coordinate 175,208,571 of OU342742.1, read as the reverse complement.
TGGATCTTTTGATTGCTTGCTTCATCCGTTGAAGTTTCTTCTTGTCCTTTTAGCAATATTTGATCCTCAATATAGTTGATTTCCTCCAAGTTTTCGTCCTTGGATATGTGCATATGATTTCACTCATATTATGAGAAATGCACACCTTGGGAGGAACTTGAACTATATTGGCCTTCTAACTTTGTCATCCATTTTGGCACTTGTTGTCAATGGGGGAGAAGTTTAGAGGGTTTTAAGGGAAATGGTTTTCTACTTAAGATTGGTTTGTTCTTAAGTGTTTGCCTTTCATGCATTTCATAGTTTTTATGTATTGCATGGTTGAATATATAGTGGAAACTCTCCCAAAGGTTATGCTTGACAATGTATGCAATGAAATTCAAGTTCATCACATGTTCATATATTGTGGGGGAGTTTTCTCTATATATGTTGGTTCTACTCACATCTCTTGCATTAGTTGTAGTTTGTGTGAGTAGAAGTGGTTTTGATATGGGCTAGTAACTTTGTGTTACTTAACCATATCAAATACAACCTCTTGTATACAACTTATTCTCGGATAAGTTGCGTACTTGTTTCTAATATTCATTATATAAACCCTCTTGTTGTGATTGTCATCAATTACCAAAATGGGGGAGATTGAAAGGGTAATTGCCCCTATGTGTGGTTTTGGTGATTAATTACAATCCCTATGGACTAATGTTTTCATTGAGTTTTATATGAAGGAATATTCCATAGGTCACGCATGTAGTCCATATGTTGGATTCAAGTATGGATGCCATGAAGATAAAGATATACCTTGAGTTTTGGCATCACGGTCATCAAATTGAAGAGAAGAATATGATATGTTCAAGATCTTGAGAGTGTGATCTCAATAGAAGAATTCAAGATATGGCTCTAAGCCAGTGTCATGATAGCCTCATTAGTTGAGCTATGGTTGACTAAGATTTAGAGCATGTAATCAAATGAAAAATTCTTTATGTACCTCAAGATATTGAGATGGAGCATGAGAAGATACCTGGTTGACCAATACAAAGAGTGAAGAGTGATTTCAAGTTGGTCAACACATGAAGCATAAAGAATGTACCACATGGATCTTGTGGTATGGTAAGCCTTGTCATTTATGCATCATGAACTAACCCATTATATATGTGCCTTTGCGTTTTCTATATGGGATAGGTATCTTTCCATGGGAATGCTTCAAAAGTGAAGATCTCATATAGACCATGAGAGGATGACATCAAGTGGTGATCGTCATCAAAGTTTGAGAAGGGCAAGTTCAAGATAAGCAACTCGAGAAGATCATTTGCTTGAAGCTTGCCATCCATACTAGTGATAATGGGCATGTGAAGATGTGTCTTAATGAAGCTATCCCATAGTGGTGTATGGGGGAGCATATTACGAGTCTTCACGAAGCAACAATGATCAAGTGATGCATTCCGGCTTGGATGGAGCTTGAAGCGTTGTCATCAAGATCAAGCGGGATGCGCAAGGCAAAGGTATGGCCTTGCTAGGTTTTCCTTTTACCGGTCTTAAGGTGGTTGTTGGGAGACCGAGTTATAGGATAGATAGCCGCACTATCAAGAGGAGCTTTCGGTTGGGTAACTTGATCACATTGTCTTAGGGAGCTCAATCTTTTGCATACTTTGCATCTTCCTATTTTGTTGCTTCTTGGTATTTTCTCTATGTGAGGTTCTTGAGCTTGTTTCTAGCTCTTCAACAAGCCCAAGTTCATCGAAAACGGAATTCGTATGCATCTTATATGGCGTTTTCGAGTTTGAAGGTTTTACCGGTTCTTCTTATAGGGAGGCTCCATACCTTTCCTCATTTGGTTCTATCTTCGTTTGTTGGACTATGATGTTTTCATGCACCATATTGTAGAGCTTGTTTTCCTCGTCAAAACAAGCCCAAGATCATCGAAATCGGAGTCCGGATACAAAAGTTATTGCGTTTTTCATGAAGTCAGTTTCATCCCGGTTGTGGATCCGGTTCAACCGAGCCCCACACTGGACGGTCCGGTTCCAGCTCCGGTAGACCGGATCTCAGACCAGATTTTCCGGTTTTCGCGACCGAGTCTATTTCGGGTTGGCAAACAGAGGTATTTCGGTTTGTAGGTCGGTCCTCCGGCCTGGCGATCGAGTTTCCCGGTTCTGGGGCCGGTCCAACCGACTTTGGAACCGAGTTTTTGCTGTTTTCTCTCCAACGGCCATATTTGCTTTTCCCTATAAAAGGGGGTTCTCCCCCCAACGTTTTTGGTTGTTCTTGAGCCCGAAATTGACCTCCATTATTGACCCTCTTGAGCTTGCTTCCTCTCCCTTCCCTCCTATGATTCTTGCATTTTTTGAGGGCTTTGGAAGAGGAGATCTAGATCTACAATCCCCACCAATCAATTCCTCCTCTAAGTGAGGGGAACCCATTGGATCTAGATCTTGGAGTCATTGGTTGACTTCCACCATTGTTCTTCCTCTCTAATTTCTCCCTAGCACTTGTTGCTTTGGTGGGATTTGAGAGTGAGGGATTTGAATGCCCTTGTTGTTCTTGCTTTGCATTCTTGCATAAGTGTTGAGCTCTCCACTACGATTTGTTCGAGTGAGAGACCGTGAGTTTGTTGCTCTTGGAGGGTGACCTCCTAGTTGGCTTGGCGGTTGGTGCCGCGGTGTCCTCTTCGTGGAAGATTGTGAAGAGACCCGGGCTTCTCCTTCGTGGAGCTTGTGAAGTGGTTGTGGAGCTTGCCATCTCCGGAGTGGAGGAAAAGCTAGCCATAAGGAAAGGGCCTATTCCTTCGTGGGATAGACTCGGAGAAGAAGGTGAGCCTTCGTGGCGTTGGGAAATCCTTCGTGGAATCCCACACCTCTCCAACGTGACGTACCTTACTTGTAAGGGAACACGGGAATACATCTTCGTCTCCGCGTGCCTCGGTTATCTCTATACCCGAGCTTACTTTCCTTGTGATAGCCATCCATCTTGAAGTACTTATATCTTGCTTATCACTTGTGGTATTTATCTTGTGCTATCTTGCTTAGCTTATCTTGTTGTTGGTGCACTTAGTTGAGCCTAGTGTATTTAGGTTTTGTGCTTGCAAAATAAACGTTAGTTTAATTCCGCATTCTATCAAGCCAAAACCGTAATAGTTTTGAAATTGCCTATTCACCCCCCTCTGGGCGACATCTCTATCCTTTCAGATGGGCCTTGACTCCATAAAATGACTAGAAGTCATAGAATCCGTGATAGTATCCATACACGAGAAATCAAGTTTCTGAACTTGGAAGACCCTCCGAAAAGGTGTGAAGCCTATCGGTTATGTTTAGATCTATAAAGAAATAGACATGGATTTTAACATCTATGAAATAGTCGACATGTCAGAAAGAAGTTTACGGCAATGTTCAAGGAGTTGACTATGACAAGATTTGATATTTCATAGCGATATTTAGTCTTGACGGATTAATGTAGCAACCACTACATATAATTTGGTGTATGGTAGTTGAATAAACAAAAAAATGTTCTTCTAATAGAATGGTTACCTAGGACGTGTACAAGACACGGTCCGAAGGGTTTTGTTAATTCAAATGGTGCTAAAAGGGCATGCAAACTTCAATGGTTGAAGTGAGCATAGCGGAGTTGGAATCTTCACCATGATGAAAATGTTAAAGGAGTTTAAATTCATCGGAGACGATGAAGATCCTTGCATTTGCAATAAATTAAGTGGGAGCGCTGAGACAAATTTCCAATACATTATGCAGAGTACATATTGTTGATTGGAAATGATGTATCTTTTATTGACACAAGTTAACAATTTCATTAAAATAGGATTTCGATGAAAGACTTGGGAAAAACCGGAATATTTTGCATCAATGTCTATATGTATAGATTGAGGCACTAATATGGTTGTGCTAGACGTACATATCTGAGATATTGAAAGGGTTCAATATGGAAACAATAATAAAGGTTCTTACTACATGGAAAGGATTGTATCAAGATTCAAGTGTTTCAACACTTGGTGAGTAAAATCACATGAAGATTTTGATCGATTATACCGTGATATGTATATATCTAGATATTTCCTATGCTCTAAATGTTATGAGCACATACCAGAATGATTCATAAGATGATCATTGGACGATAGTAAAGATATTCTTATGAGCTTTGGAAGAACTAAGAATATATCATGTATAAGTGACAAATAGTTAAAGGTAGTTCATTGTAAAGTGTTACATTGATACTAGTTTTGTCACAAGATACAAATTCAAATTTATCTCAATTTATACTATGGGTGGCACAATGTAATGGAAAGGATGTTCCATGATGGATTTGGATGAGTTCCAAAGTTGAGACATTATGACGGATACTACAACAAAAGGCTAAGTATATGACTGTTATAGTAGCAGCAAAGGAGGGTATTTGTGTTAATTAGTTTGTTATCAAACTAGGTGTGGTTCAAAGTGGGCTAATACTATGAAGATATATTGTATGACAATAATATCAATATATTTTAACCCGAATGAACTAAAGGTCTCCCCAAAGGACCAAATTTATACAATGCGATCTCATTTGAGAATGAGTGATGCATAGAGACGCAAAGACATGCAAATACACACGGACCTGAAACTGTCAGATCCAGAGATTATGTTAACCACTAGCAATCGTGTATATGTAACACCAGAAAGCCATAGGTGTTCAATACGCAAAGTTTTTCAAACTAGATTATTGACTCTAGTGCAAGTGCGAGACTGAAGGAAATAACCCGAGAGGCAATAATAAAGTGGTTATTATCTTATTTCTTGTTTATGATAAATACTCCCTCCGATCCATATTACTTGTCATTGAAATGGATGTATCTAGTACTAAAACATGTCTAAATACATCCATTTCTGCGACAAGTAATATGGATCGAAGGGAGTATTTATTTTGCATTCTATAATTGTATTAATTTTGAAACATTAATACATGTGTGTTTAATAAACAAAAGGAAAGTTCCTAGTTATGCCTCTCTTATAAACTAGCTCATTGATTAACAAGATGATCAAGGTTTCCTGATCATGGACATTGGATGTTGTTAATAACAAGGTCACAACGTTAGTGGAATGATGTGATGAACATTCATCCGAAGTATAGCATTATGACCAAAGTCATTGTGTTTATATTGCTATAACATCATACGAAGTAATCCTAGTCCTTAGACCATCAGATCATCTCAATCACTAACACTAAAAGAGTATCTTGATAACATCAAATGTCACACCATGAAAGGGTGATTATAAAGGTGGGTTCAGTGCTATAAAAGTGTTATGTAGAGGCTCATGGATCAAGAGTGGCATTTGTCCATCCCGATGACGGATAGATATACTCTGGGCCCTCTCGGTGATATCACATTGGTTAGCTTGCAAGCAAGTGATGAGATCACCAGAATGTTATATCATGGGAACGAGAAAAGAGTACATGTCGGTAATGAGATCAAACTAGGTATGGATATACCGATGATCGAATCTTGGGCATGTAATATATCGCTGGACAAAGGGATTTAGTTACTAGTGTTAAAGGTTCTCACGATCACAGAAGTCATCGTTGAATGTGTAGGAGTCAGTATGGATCTCCAGGTCACGCTTCTGATTATTGATCTGAGAGGGGCCTCGATCATGTCTGCATTATTCGCGAACCGTAGGGTGACACACTTAAGGGATACCGACACCATTTGGATCAAATATGTTTCAGATAAAGATTTAAGAAAGCGCTGGGATTATTTCAATAGACACCGAAACTGTTTCGGGTGAAAATGCTGAAATTGGTTCTGCATGTAATATTGAAATGTAGCAGGGGGTTTTATGTGAATGTTTGTTAATTAAAGTAATTAACAATATTCTGAATAAAATTAATAAAAGATTTTTATTAAATGAGAGAGCATTAAATTTATCCAAATTTAATGCATTTAAAGTGGAGACTTTAATAGAGAATGTGAAGGGGCATATTTATGCGGAGGGGGTTACCACCACATGAATGAGGGAGGTGAAGGGATACCCTCCATGGGCGCCGGACATGGGAGGGGTACCCTCCCCTCCTCCTATAAAAGGCCCCTCTCTCACACCTTCACACTCACACCACCTTGTGAAGGATCTCTCTCCCCCTCTAGTATTTCCCAATGGTCTCGGATTAGCGAGATACATGTTCCCGGTGGCTTTATCTGGAAAGGAGTTGCTGCTTTTGCTGATTTGCTGGAGCGAGGGACGGAGGTTGTCGGGGTACCGGGCATGTGTGCGATCACGGACGCACCGCTCCTTTGCGGTGTTGGACTTGGTGGTGCTAGACTTGCTGGAGCTGGATCTGATGGATGTGCTGGAGCTGGACCTGGACCTGCTGGACTTCATCACGATCTTGAGATCGGCAAGTGTACGACTAAATCATCTATGAGTTCCATCCCGTTAACAAAGCTTTGTTGTCTTCTAGGGTATGTTCTCTATGGATGTATATCCACCCGTTGCTTGTATCTAATAGATAGATCTTGGCGTATAATAGTTCCCATTGTAGGAATTTTTTGTTTTCTATGCGGTGAACCCTTCACTTAACCCTTGCTAGATCCTAAGGCCGATGAAGATCACGTCAACACCAATTAATACTCAAAGGAATCGTCACCAAAATCTCAGGATTTTCAACAAGGACAATGGAGTCAATAGACACATCAATTGAAGAGAAAACCGAGTTTCTGTTTATATAGAAGTTTAATCTATAGCTATAGAAACTACTGCTGAAAAGCATTGCTTGAGCAATAATTGCTAGCCAGATAGTGTAAATACTAGTTGTATTAGTATGATAGTTTTAAATTGTTATTTCTAATTCTTCCTTGTAATAAGTTGCTTTCTTTCTCTATGACTTAGAGAGTTCTCTGGATCTTTTGTAAAGAGTTAAGTTGGAATTCTAAAGTCATGTTTTGGACCCGTGATTTTTCTGTTGTACCACTCTAACGAATGTAATACTAGTGGACTGGTGTTTCATTTGTGTTATGTTAACGGCTATAGTCTACTACATCATGATTGGTATGCTGGGTCACTGGAATATCCCATGACCTTGCACAAAACTGTGGAAATCTCCAAGAGGAAGACCAGAACTCGTCGTCGTCATGATCGAGGAGGCCGACAAGAAGCAAATCGGTGACAAGTTGCTCGAAGATCAGCAGGACCAATACCATCTTTATTCAGATCACAGGCACTTCGAGTACTTCCCGGCACCACACGAGCCAGAAGACCATGCACAGGCTCCGGATAGAACCTCCCCGCCGCGCCCACCCCGAAGGCCGCAGGCAACTACATCCTATGCCAGGCATCATCATTCGGAAAGAACCACATCGACGGTTTATCTAGGTGTGATACATGACCTGCATCACCTCAACATGGAGATAGCACCTCCATGTCGACCTAGGTGCACCACCCCAGCCGCCAGCATGATGGGAAACCCTTGCACCACCCTAGCCGCGCTTGAACCATAGTCATTGTGATCTTCCCCCAGCTCCTTCAATGCTAGGTGTCACCACCTCTACGGACGAGGCTGACCATATTGATGTTGAGGATCTCCTAGGAGGGCTTCTCTGGAGGTGGCTCTAGGGTTGGTCTCTGGCGCCTCCTTGGGGAGAGACGCGAGGGGTGTTTTTTGGGTTTTTGTTTTTTCATGTGGGACAAGGACTATAATATCATGCCAACACGAGGACGACTATGCCTTACTCGATGAGTCAGGCTCCATTGAAACGTTTCTTAGTTGCATTAGGTTCCTGAAATGTCTCTATATAGAGCAGGGCATCGAAGATTACTTCGGAGATATCAAAACATAAGGGGTGCGTTTGGTTGCCTGGGCCAAATTTTGAGCTTCCTAGGGGCAGCCCCTAGGGGGCATGGCCACACAAAAATAGGTGAAAACCCATATTCTTGAGTTTGTTTGGTTGCCTGTGAACACAAGTGGTTGGCCATCATCGGAGAAGGTGTGCGGGTGTTTGGTTACACGTATTTGCCACCAGCGTGCAAGTCTTGGTCTGTTTGGCTATCCATCGATAGATGTTGTGGCAACCTCTTCTCAAGTGTGATGAGGTTACCAGGCACAAATGAGCATGACGACATGAACATGAAGAAGATGAACATGAACATTACAAATAGCACAAATGAGACATGAACACCACTAGACACATAAATAGAGGTAACAAGAGTATGACACATACTATCAAAGGCATATAGTTTAATAAAAACACATAGTACCATCATAACATAAGGTTCTTGAAATCCTACACCTTAAGCACCAACCAGTAACTTCTCATCTAGTTCGATGGCATTTTCCATGTCATCGGGGTGCTTAGGATACAGCTTGACCACCTCACAACAAGAGTGGTTGCATATGACTATTATATACTCCTCGTCTCTATGCTTCTTGAAGCAGTTCCTAACAGTGATATTTGCTGGCACATGCCCCAAATATGGTTCTAAGGCCTTAGGGATAGGAAGATAGCCTATCCCTGGTTGCGGCGACACCTTGACGAAGTGGGTTGGGGACACCTTCTCACTGAAATGCCCAATAGTGGGGGCTTCCTTTTGTCTTCTTATTGGAATGCTCTTCAAGAACATCGACAGGGACACGTAGCTAAAGATGCTTAGAAAAAACCAATGCAAGATATGAGTGTACAACCATATGTAGAAGAAGATCACCTCTTTAACAGTCATAGTGACACATTGTAATCATCAACAAAAAAAGGAGTGCCACTATATGGAATACCTCATTTAGATATAACGCAGACAACTCATTAATGAGACAATCCAACATATATCTAGTTCAATGTACAACCTATGTGGTTCTAAAAACACAAGTTATATGCAGATTATCACATCCACGTTAGGAGTGCATTGTTAAGATCATCGGTCAAATGCAGATGATAATTGTAGAATCAAGGGACGGAGTTAGTGAATCGGGGAATAAGCATAGTCCACGTTTTTGTAAATTACACCAGGTTCACAAACCCCTCCCTGAAAAAATCCCAAACAATTCAAAGTTTTATCTCTTGCAATATATTGGGTAGATTTGAATCATTGGTCGTAGAAAAAAATTTGAAATGCGAGATGTTAACTGTAGAATCAACCAGGGGACTCATAATTTATTCAAGGATAGAGTGCACGAATCAAGGACCAAGCACAACCTATGTTTTTATACATTGCACCAGGTTCACAAACCCCTCCCCAAAAAACACAATGCAAATGTTATTCCTTGCAATCTATTGGGGCACATTTAAATCATTTGCCGTAGGAACCATTTGAAATGCAAGTGTCATAGAACAAATTACTGCATGTGGCATGTTTCAATTATAGGCCAAACCAAAAAGAGATCTCTGAAATTTATTGCATGTGGTAATATTCGATCGTATTCCAAAAAAACCCAGAATGCACAATCTTGCACAGTAAATGCATGATCTGATCGGTATACAACCGAAACTGTAGATCTAACGCGTCAATCGTAGCTAGTGAAATTGAGGCAGTGAACAATAATTAAGGCAACAATCCATCACACAATGCCCATGCTACTAATTAAAATTTTGAACCCTAGCACAATGGTTACATAATTAGATCTATAGTGCATGGCATCCACAAGCTAAGTTGAGAGTATAAGCCATTGATGAGCGACCAAGGACGAAGTCGAGGCAGTGTTGCAAGGGGACCTCGACGACACGTTCTGATCGAGGTCACAGTCGAGATGGCGGTCGATGTCACCGTACGGATCTTCCTTACATCATCATGAAGGATGAGCCGATGGTGGTGAAACTGGTGACGTGATTTGACATGGAGGTGAGACAAGGGAGAGTGACAAGAGGGAGAGCAACACGAGGAAGACTCGGTGGTGAGAGGATTAATGGCGCGTGTTCGCAAAGCGACACTGCGCCCCCTATCCTTCCCCACGCATGTAGCCGAGTCGGCTCATTGCGCTATCCCGGGGCTGACTCCATGAAAATTCTCGATTTGGCAGTTCACGGTGGCCTAGCTAGGGTGCTTTTAAGATGCGTGCGGGTCATGATGCGGAACCCGGGCAACCAACCGGACCGAATTATCCTCAGGAGAGCTTGGCCAAATCTGGTGCGGGCTATCAAGGGCGTGTTTGGTCGGCTGGACGGCCGTTTCCCGCACCAGGCCGGAAGAAATAAGGCTGTCTGGAAACCCACACGATGGCCCAAACTTTTATCGCATGGGTCTTAAAGCAGCCCAAATATTGGCCTGCTAGGAACACCAAAATCGAGCGATTTTGCGGGGACGGGCCCTAGGGATCCAAGCGAGGGCACATGGCTCCACGCGGCTGCATGCGAGGAGAAGCGCGGGAGACAACACGACGCATCGAGAACACGCGCCATAAATCCCCTCACCGCTTGCTCAACACTCTCACTCTCTCCCCATTCACAACCGCTCTTCCTCCCGTCTCACTGCCGGCGGTTCCTCTCCTGCTGGAAGATCAAAGACCACCGCGGGGACAACAGGCGGTGACAGATCCAAGCAAGAATTGCCCTTCTCCTGCCTGCAACGGATCTTCTGCATTGACTACGACTGCCGCTTTCCCTTCGTCTGCAAGCCCCAAGCTCCAACACACGCAGCAATGGCAGTAAGTCTTCGAACCACCAACTCTATAAGGCCATAGCAGCGCAGGTCTATCGGTAACCGTGTGATTCTCCTAGTTTGATTGACAAGCACGATAGATTTCTACCGGTTTGTGCTTGTTTTGGTAGATTAGATGGGTTATGGTATTTTTTCCATTGTTACGCCTTCCTAAGCACTAGATCGGTCGTCACATTTGTACCGATTTGTGCTTGTTTGTGGATGTATGCCCAGTTTTAGTATTAGGGTTTCACGGACCTTGTAAATTGGGGATTATAAGACTGTTCATGCTGTTCATATAGGCCGATGATTAATTTGCATTCTATGGCCAAGATCCCAATAGGTTGCTTCATAGCAGGCCTGCTATGATTGATCTTGGATACACAGTGCCTAATATGAGGCGCATAATCTAGTTGTTCATTTATTGGATTGTAGATGATTATATACGCATTGGGCAGAAATGGAAGCGATGATCCTCTCAAACCTGGTTCTGCCATCTATTAAAGCTGATGGAACTTGGTTCGGTATGATCATCGCTTCATGCTGCAAATCCTGGGAACTAAGAGGCAATTGTTGTTTATGCTTTTGATAGCTCCAATTTTCATCACATTTTACCATTGGTTTTCCTCTTGTTTATTGCCGGATTTCCTGAAGATTGCCTTTTTCACTAACGTTAATGTTGCAATTAGCGAATATTTGTTTTCTTGTGATGGTTTTCAGGCAATGAATATTTATTGAAGATATAATAGCATTTATGGGCTAATTACACAAGAATAAGCAAATCCCCAAGCCATTTTCATTGGAGGCGTCATCACGCATAACGACCAACGGTACGGTCGGGGCATGCCCGTACCGCCCGCTCATACTACCTACCAACGCCTTCCCTATATCAATACAAGCAACTTTCATAAAAGAAGAGAGACGAGAAGAACCACAAAACATAAGTTACAGCCACCGCAAGACATCTGGAGGAAGATATCAGATCTGAAAGAGGAGAAGAACTTCCCCTCGTTCTCCAACGATCTGCAACCTCAAAACCACACATTCCACCTTCATCCCATCACTACTTAGAGAGAGAGATTGGCACTTGTAATATTAGGGTTTGATACTTTGATCTACCCTTGGTTTGTATTCTGGATCTTTAAATCGCTATTCTGGTTTGCTACAATAACTTTGAGATGATTTCTATTTGTAATTCAATTATGCCTTTAATATGTCTACCTCTTATGTCTGAGTAAATCCCCATAGGCATGGGAGATATAGGGGATTGGTGAGATGTGATGTGACCATTTTATTTCCATTCATTTGTGATTGTTGCAATGCTTATTTAAATAGTGAGAATGAATATCTATGTGTGCCTAATGCTTGTTATCTAATTTAAGGGCTCAGGTAACATGATCCAAAGATCTCATAGGTATGAACTTATATGCTAGTAATTCGGCGACCCCCGAGAGACACGGTCGATATTAAAGAAGAGCTAGCACTACTCGAGGACAACAAGGAACCATCAAGATTAAAGCCTTGATCTGATTGAAAGACCTTAATTAATGCGCTAACCAGGGCCGTGGTAATAGACAGATGGATCATTAAGATTAGGAAGAATTGTCCATGAGGACTCCTAGTTGGTATATGGTTACTTTCCTACTCACTTATAAATAAGAATTATCATTATCACTTATTCTGCTTACTCCATTTGGCACTTTTACACTCACCATGAACTGATTCTCTCCGCGCCTAACTTCTCATCTGTAGGACCTATATACATCTTCTGCATCTTTACTTTTATGCAATTTACTTATTTCCTAAGCAAGTTCCTCTATCTTTTATTAACCACTTCCACTGTCAACATTTGCAGTCAATTCACTCAAGACTTGTGACACCTTGGGTGCGATAGAAACACCGTATAAAACACTTTCCTAGGCTCCTCGTTGGGATCGATATAAAAACTGGAATTAATACTTCCACGAAAACATTCTCTGACGAACCTATGCACTTGCAGGCCATCAAGTTATTTTCTGGCGCCGTTGCCAGGGAGCTAAGCACTAATTGTTGTTTCTTGACAAACAACAACCGTTGATACCATTCATGATCTCCGTTGGATTGCATGCTGCTGCTGGAGCTGTTGTATTGTTGTATTCTGCTGGGATGTGCAGAGACCGAAAGCTAAGCTTTTATAACCTATTAAGGGAGACACTTTACAATCATCTGACTTGGGATGGAGCCCTTCAGGCGACTTATTCCATCCATCTTGCTCTCGTAAAAGGAATGCTTGCCATAGCCCTGCTCTAGTGCTGGTTTGCTTTACCACCTCGCCTGACTCAGAAAGGAATTTCATGATCTCACAATTCTATATAAACGGAGAAACTTCACTCTCAACCTGTTCTTTCACTGGCTGCTCCATAACCAGCTTCCACGCATGCCCTTCGTGAAGTGAATGCCACTGAAAGACTCTCTACTGAGACAAAAGTAGGGGCTGTCAAAAAACGGATGAAACCAGCTCTGGATTATGATAAGTGGGCTACTCTGAAGGTCTACCGTTGGCAGTGACTGCTTTGCTAATCTCTTCAACTGTCTCTTTACGTCAATTTAGATCGCTTTGCTGATACTTTGCTGGGTCGTTGATCGGTCATACTAAATAGGGAAGTTTTGGTGGCATCCCACTCGATCAGGAAAAACCTATTTGCCTCCATATATTGATCGTATTCCGACCGAGAGACGATTAGAATTTATTGAAAGATTTACTAATTTGCGTACTGTAGACATGAACAGCTTGATTCTGTTGATGGCTGATTTGACCATCACCCAAGGAGCCGAACTTGAGATACCTTTGGGAGAGTATGGGAATCCACCTAGGCACTTGAGGAAAATTCCTATTCTTTATCCTGAACTAGAAGGCTAGGAATTTTAAATACATCCTGAGCTAATATATATGATGAAAGAAATTGCTTTCACAGGAAAAGAACAGGAAGACCCTAGTGACCACCTAACAAAGGTATACGACCTTTGTGTCACTCTTAAACCAGCAAGTCTACCAATAGAGTTTGTACTCCTTAAATTTTTCCGTCGGTATTTAAAAGATAATGCTTTAGCTTGGTTACAATCACTACCTAATCATACTATAAAAAGCTGGGAGGATTGCATCCGAGAATTCATGCATAAATATTGTTCATTTACTAAAATCATGCAAATCAAATGAAGCATAACAAACTTTTTGCAAACAATAGGAGAAACCTTTTATCAAGCATGGAATAGATATTATGCAATGATTATGAAAGTCCCAAATCATGGTTTTCACGAGAGTCTAGTTATCCAATCTTTTTATAATGGGCTTCATGATGAAACAAAAGACATGATTGATCTATCTGCAGGAGGAGCAATATGCAACTTGAAACTGTCGGAATGTGTTAAGCTTTTTGAGGTAAGATCCTTTAATGATGAACAATATAATCCAGTTGAGGGTATTGTACCACAAAAAGGTATGATTCACATACCACAAGATCTTATATCTAAAGTCAAAAAGTCTATGGAAGAAAAAGGTATAGCTTCAGAACTTGTAAGAGAAAACAAAGTTGACATTCTTCAAACTTATGTAATATAAGATGATTTAAATCTTGTAATGCAAAAGTTTAAATATCAACAAAATCAATTCTGTGAGAAAAATTATAAACGCCCAATGACACAAGAAAAGAATATAAGAGATCTCATAGAAGTTTTTAATGACCTAGGTCAAGCCACGAAACATTTAGATATATATCTAAGTATGGTTAAACTTCAGTGTGAGTAGATAAATGAAACACAAACATTGATTTTGAACCAAGGAAATTTCAATACTGTTTCTACTAACATTGTTACTAGGTGTGGTACAGAAACTCGGGAACCACAAGGGCTACCTTGGTATCAAGAAGAGCAAGCTCGAAAAGCAAGAGAGATTCATGAGATGAGTCAAGGAGATGATGACCTAGTAGACCCCCAGGACAATATTGATTATGAAGCCCAGAAAAGGGAAAATAAAGCTTCCAGCACTCAAGAAGAAGAGGAAGTGGGGAATAAGCACAAATCATATGATTCAGACGCTAAGACTATCGATTCAAGGGAAGAAGCCGATCTTAAAAAGGAGCAAGAAGAGCAAGTTGATGTCCCGCGTGAAGAACACGCCATTAAGCAGAAATCAACTGCAAGGAAAAATAAAAAGAGCGTTGAACCAGTAACAAAGGTAAAAGAAAAGGTAATACCTACCAAAAGGAAAATTCCTTACCCTAACCGAGTTCATTACGAACCAGATAAGGCTATTTATGATTCTTTTGCTAAGGCACTACGCAGTTTGCGTTTAGAACTTCCTTAACTGATGTTATTCAAGTTCCTACTTATAAAATTTTTATGCGAGATATATTTAATAGAAAAAAGAAAGTAACCAAGACTGTAGCCGTAATGAAAATCTATGGTGATAAACTTCCTGCTAAGCTTGGGGATCCAGGCATACCAACCATCTCCTGTGCAATAGGGCAAACTAATATATTCAATGCTCTATGTGATTTAGGAGCAGGGGTTAGTGTTATGCTTTATTCTCTATTTAAGAAATTGAATCTTGGAGAATGTTCTCCTACTTCAATAACACTGCAAATGCGGATAAGACAACTAAACAACCTGTGGGAATGATCGAAGATGTTTTACTTAGAATAGATCATCATGTGATTCCAACTGATTTCATTATTCTTGATGTCCCTGATGATGACAAACTAGCTATCATTCTTGGAAGACCTTTTCTTAGTACAGCTGGAGCTAATGTAGATTGTTCTAGCGGCAACATTGTCTTCAATATATATGATGAACAAATTGTTAGATACTCTCCTAAGAGACAAGAGCACAATGGAAAATACGTTCCACCACCTAAGCGTGATCAAGCAGCAAAGGCTAAAGAAAAAGCGCCGCTTGAGATGAACGCCGATGATATGGAATTTGATTAGTCAAATCTCTAGAATTAAAACATTGAATGGGAGTTAACCCATTCTTAAGAAATCTAGTTTAAGTTTTTATTTTTGCATGTACTACTTTGCTATATATATCGTTTAGTAAGTTTATTTTGAGTTTTTAGTTTGCTCAGAGAATTTACCATAATGAATTTCAGAAGCAGGGGAAAAACAAAGAAAAGATAGTGGGTTCAACACTGGTATGGCCGGGGTACGACCGTACCGCGTGCCCGTACCAAATCTCTACAAAACCTACGGTGGAGACAACGCCGGTAACAACCTGTGGTACGGCCGGGGTACGACAGTACGGCACGCCCGTACCACATATTGACGAAGTCGACCTAGGGCTCCGAATAGATAACGACCACTGGTACAGCCGGGGTACGACCGTACCGCGTGCCCATAACAGGTCGACCATGTTTGATCTCGAACCCTAATGTTGATCCGACGGTGACGACCACCGGTACGGGTGGGCTGCGCCCGTACAACCCACCCGTATCGCGTGCGCCGCCAGGTAAAGACCGACGGCGGCTGGCTCGCAGCCAGCCTCCCTTCTTCTTCCTCTTTCTTCATTGTTCTTTCTCTTTCCACCTCAAGCCCTAGCCTCTCAAATATTTGATTCTTCATTGTTTTCATATTTTTGAGTTGGGGAATCTTCACATCGGTAAGTTTCTCGTCCGATGCACACTCTATTTTCTGAAATCCATGGTTGAATTCATCACATTGGCTATTTAGATGAGTTCATCATATTTTGAGACTATTATTGATTCCTCAAGTTAAGATTTGTAACTTCTACCTATAATCGTTTATATATGTGATAGAAACCTGATGCCTATAGTTTTCTTCAAAACAAATTGCAGCACAATGCATAGCATTGGAAGGATGTTCCGCTCGGGCAAGGGCTCGGGTACGGTAGGACCTTCGGGCTCCGCTAAGCCACCGGGTTCTAAGAAGAGACGCTCGGAGGTGGACAGCTTGAGGGCTTCCATGAGCCTAGACTACGAGAGGGTGAGCAACCGGAAGGTTTTTCCCACCAAGTGGGTAGAGCATCGGTTCCTCTCCCACCATGGTCTCTTGGAGGACTTTGAGTAGATGACTGTGCAAGCTAGCATGGTTGACTTCTCCTACCTCTCCGTCGACACCTACAAGCTCGCCACGTTCGAGTTTCTTTCATCGTTCCACGATGATCTCAAGACCTAGGAGTGAAATTGCACTGTAAGTTTTGTGCTCAATGGGCAACTCCATAACTTGACCTTCTATGAATTTTGTGATAGTTTCGGATTCTCCCATGAGGGAGAACTCGATATCAGTGACAATGTGCATATGGAGGCAATGCGGTCTTGGGGGAAGATTTCTATCCACAGGGACAACAATTATTTGCGTAGGAAGAGATCCACTATCAAGGATCCTACTATACGCTATTTTCATACCTTCCTTGTTAATTCTTTATTTGGAAAGGGAGATGTTGGGGCAATGGCAGGCCCCGAAATGAGTGTAATCCATATGGCCTTGCATCCAGAGATGGAGGACAAAGTAAACTTGGGAGCTTTGCTCATCCAACACTTTCGCCGCCAGAGATCTACTTCCGCGGGGGACATTCGATGTGGTGGGTTGATCACACAGATTGCCTACGCAAACGAATTTGTCCTACCATAAGAAAGAGTTGTACCTGGCAGCAAGGACCTGGATGACATCCATATGGCTAGCACCAAGTTCATGGGTGTCTATAGGCCAGAGCGTTCTCTCCGTGCTTACCAGTTTTATTTTGTTCCTAACCGTGATCTCCACCAAATCTTGCTTCCTTTCATCCAAGCTTTTGGTTTGCCAGGAGAACAGATTTGGGTCCTTATTAAGGATGAGTTCCAGCAGGCATTGATCCTCTCAGGAAGGACTGCGCCACCAGGTGGCCATCCCAACTAGGAAGACGCAACAGCTAGCCAACAACAACAACAACATGAAGAAGGAGGAGGCTGGCACGACATAGGATGGGACGATTTCGGCCAGCAACACCACCACCAGCAGCCTCACCACCAGCATCAGCAGCAAGGTATGCCTCCACCATAGCCGGGATTCAACTACGTCCCAAGGAGCGATTTTGACCAGGGGGTGCATCGCATTGACAACATAGAGAACATGTTGCATGATGTGAATGCCCACATGGTCAATCTCACTCAAGATTTCACATCTTTTATGACCGATTTTCCAAACCGCTACCCAAACTTCCCATATAAACAGCCGCCACCTGGCGGTAGCGACAACTGATTCCAGTTAGGCAAAGGCCTAAGCTTGGGAGGTTAAAATCCTCCCACCTTTATGCATTTATATTTTTCTTTCTTCTTTTTATTTATTTGCTTTTTTTTCAATGCATGTCTACTTGCAGTTTTACATTCGATAAAAGAAAACCCAAAATATTAGACTATTCTCGAGCATTATTTTGTGCATATTTCTCTCGGCTCTTGTTGATTCTTTTTGCAGGTTACTCACTTTTAGTGATCAAGTTATGGGCGAACGCAAAGAGTTGACTCAAGTAAAATACGAATGAGTAAGAGGAGGTACCACATTCTTATTTTCTCTCTTCCTATAAGCTTATTCATGTACAATTTATGTCTGTTCGGTTGCACTTGATTTCGATTCCACGCTTAGTTCGTTATCTTTTAGAGCTTAAGCTCAAAGGCTTTTGTCACCTCTTTGGTTAAGACTTTCGACAATTAAATCAGTTTGGAAAACAACTCTTGGGGTTTTATTCCAAACCTTTTAGAATAAGAGAAAGTGTCAATGACAACTTTGGTGCCATCTTTTTGTCTTAAGGGTTTAACCTTAGTAGTGCTCAACCCCACATACTCATCGTTTACTTGATGATACCTTATGAAAAATAACTTGATGGAACGAAATTTTTGGAGTAGGAGAGGGAGATGCCAAAATTTGTATTGCTTAGCTAAAAAAAGAGGAGAGAAAATAAAAACAAAATAGAAGAGCAAAAAGTACTTTGTTTCAAATACACACCTTTGGGATGCCAACAACTCCGCTAGCTTTTGAATGATCTATGGTATAACCCCAGATTTTGGCTAAGAGTTGATGGCATGAGTGGCATATGTGTCGCTATATGGGCAAAACTATTGGTACTCCCAATAGGTTGTGTAGGAGTTTACAAACAAATATTCGTTGATCCTTGAGAAAGAAAAAGGAAAAAAATATGTTGTCAAAATATGAGCTGAAACACTTTCGATACCTTTTGATTCTTGGCATCACCTCACTACCTGAAATGTGCAATTAGAGTTCTTGATAAGTAAGGAAAAGATGAGGTATTTGATAGCCGCGATTATCGAAGTGGGTGATTAATGAAAAATCTCTAAGTTTATCTCTCTTTTGACATCTACATGTGCACCCTTAATTTTGATTCAAGCAGCATGGCTTAAAGATATTTTTACTCTAATAACAAGAGAGGCACCAAAAGAAATTGATTTGTCAAGCTTCACCAAGAACTATTAGCTAGCGAATTACTTGCGTTTGGGGATCAAGCTTAAGTGCAATTGTTCGGATATATTGTGCTCATGTTCAAGGTTGCAGGATTTGAGACGATGGAATATGATACAACCTCAAACTTGTAAGTCTTCATCTTGATTCAATTCTTTGCTATTATTTATTATAGCTTTATCACTCGAGGGCAAGTAACCGCTAAGCTTGGGGATGTTGAGAGCTCCAAATTTCATCACTTTTTACCATTGGTTTTCCTCTCGTTTATTGCTGAATTTCCCTGAAGATTTCCCTTTCACTAACGTTAATGTCACAATTAGCGAATCTTTGTTTTCTTGTGATGGTTTTCAGGCAATGAACATTTATTGAGGATCTAATAGCATTTATGGGCTAATTACACCAGAATAAGCAAATCCCCAAGCCATTTTCATTGGAGGCGTCTGCACGCATAACGACCAACGGTACGGTCGGGGCACGCTCGTACCGCCCGCCCGTACTACCTACCAGCGCCTTCCCTAAATCAATACAAGCAACTTTCATAAAAGAGGAGAGACGAGAAGAACCACAGAACAGATGTTATAGCCACCACAAGACATCTGGAGGAAGAGATCAGATATGAAAGAGGAGAAGAACTTCCCCTCATTCTCTGACGATCTGCAACCTCAAAACCACACATTCCACCTTCATCCCGTCAATACTTAGAGAGAGAGAGAGAGATTGGCACTTGTAAGATTAGGGTTTGATATTTTGATCTACCCTTGGTTTGTATTCTGGATCTTTAAATTGCTATTGTTGTTTGCTATAATAACTTTGAGATGGTTTCTATTTGCAATTCAATTATGCCTTTGATCTATCTACCTCTTATGTCTGAGTAAATCCCCATAGCATGAGAGATGTAGGGGATTGGTGAGATCTGATGTGCCCATTTTATTTCCATTCATTTGTGATTGTTTCCATGCTTACTTAAACAGTGAGAATGAATATCTATGTGTGCCTAATTCTTGTTATCTAATTTAAGGGCTCGGGTAACATGATCCAAAGATCTCATAGGTATGAACTTGTATGCTAGTAATTCAGCGACCCCTGAGTGATACGACCGATATCAAAGAAGATCTAGCACTACTCGAGGACAACAATGAACCATCAAGATTAAAGCCTTGATCCGGTTGAAAGAACTTAATTAATGCGCTGACCATGACCATGGTAATAGGCATATGGATCATTGAGATTAGGAAGAATTGGCCATGAGGAATCCTAGTTGGTATATGGGTTGCTTGCCTACTCACTTATAAATAAGAATTATCATTATCACTTATTCCGCTTACTCCATTTGGCACTTTTACACTCACCATGAACTGATTATCTTCACGCCTAACTTCTCATCTGCGGGACCTATATACATCTTCCGCATCTTTACTTTTATGCAATTTACTTATTTCCTAAGCAAGTTTCTCTATCTTTTATTAACCACTTCCACCGTCAACATTTGTAGTCAATTCACTCAAGACTTGTGACAGCTTGGGTGTTACAGAAACACCGCATAAAACACTTTCCTAGGCTCCTCATTGGGATCGATATAAAAACTGGAATTAATACTTCTGCAAAAACATTCTTTGACGAACCTGTGCACTTGCAGTCCATCAGCTATGAACCCAGCTTCTGATGTTACTTTGTACAATACGTTTATAGAGTTGGTGCTATAGGAACCGGATGTTGTGCACAAAAAAATTGGTTGTGCACCTCCTCTGGATCCTTGTAGCACCAGCTCTACCTTGTTTGTGCAAGTTATTCTAAAGTTGGGCATTGTGTTGTGCTTCCTTGTTATTCTAAAGCTAGCCGATGATTACAAAGTAGCACAATGAAATGCACGGGGATACTCTTCATGAACAAACTTGTGTGCTATCCAAATGCAGTGTTCATTTGTGTTGCTCATGAGGAGTATCCCTTTGCATCTGTGCCATTCTATACGAGGCCATGTTTGATTGTTCATGTATGATCACCTCAATGTATGTGCTTACATGTCTTGCTTCTTTTTTCAATGCTCGAAGATGCTCATCGAGGGTGCTCTCCCCACCAATGGAGGAGCATGCCCTAGGGATGGTGGTGAGGGCAGTGCCTCCAAGAGAGCGAACGATGGTAGTGAGGGCAGTGGCGCCAAGAGGCCGAGGGGGAGGCCTCTGAAGATTGGACACTTCCACGACCAAGTAGGACCAACCCATTTTTCCAAGGTCATCTTGGCACCTGGGTTAGACCTGCTGCCTATCCCTGATGGCTTCAGGCCTTTCCTCGGCACTGTGCCGAGGTCGATCATGCTGAAGACGAACACCGGATACAGCTGGATGGTGAAGCTCCGGGACATCAGCGACTGGATTTTCCTTGACCAGGGGTGGGCTGGCTTCGCCATTGCCCACCAGATCAAGATCGGGTACTTTATGACCTTCAAGATGCTGAAGGGTCACCTGTTCAAGGTCACCATCTTCGACTATAGCATGAATAAAGTGCTGAAGAAGTGCCCAGAGCATGATCCTTCCCTTCCCATGATCGACCTGTGAACTTTGCTGTGAAATTTGTCTGTCGTTGTTACTGTGAACTTTGTCTGAATGCTTTGTGGTTGCCGTGCTACAATGTTTATGTCAGCGTCGTTAAATCGGTTCTGCTGATATATATTTTGCTCATTTTATGCATATTTAGTGTGTGCTTGTTGTGGTTTTTAGCCTCATCAATAAGGTCTGGTAAGCTCACCATCTGGAGAAGAGATTACTAGACCACACGAGAATACTGAAAACAAACATGGGCAATCCTTTATCCAAGGCTAATATAGCGCACCAAACAACAGGGTCTCATTTCTGCCCCGGTGATGAATAGTGTTAATGCGGGCAGCCAAATAACTAGGAGATTTTGGCCCAGCTGCGAATTCGCGTGTGCAGTCTCTGCAGGTGCAACTTGCATGCGAGAGAAAAAACTCACACCGGAAACCAAACACGCCGGGAAATGCAATCCCCCCTGTAAGTTGGGCCCTCGGCACCATCTTCACCGTCCAAATGTTGGAGATTCGTGCTAGAGAATTTGCAGATTTTCCCTCCCACCTGTACATGCTATGTTCTCAAGTCCAGTTGCATTTTGCATTATGCCCCCTATGCTTTCTTTTTTTACATAGAACGATGGTGTTTCACATAAAACCAGTTTATCAATGAATTTTTACTTAACCAATTTTAATTAGTATAGATTTTTATACGTGTGCAACATGTACCAATTAACAAAACCAAATTGGTTTCTTATCAATTTTACCATAGTTTCATGCATATTTCCTAAAAGATTCAGCATCGTTCAGACAAAGTTCAGCATAGACCAATTCAATATTTTTAAACTCATTGTTCCATTCAAGATTCAACACCCGTATCAACAAATATCAAAGAAAAAATTAGTAGATAATTCACTGATCATGGACAATAGGTTTTCTCCCTATCACACTCTGTAATACATATGAGATTCATACAAGTTTCTTACCGAAATCCACACAACAAATACATAGTAATCCATAAAAAATACATACAAGTTTCTTACCGAGATCCATACAAGAAATACATAGTAATCCATAGGAAATTTGAAATCCGTAGATATATACAAGTCTCTTACCAGATTCATACAAGAAATCCAACAAAACTTGAAAGATTCATACAAGTTTTAGTATATTATTACAAGTTTCAGCGTACAAGATCCATAGGAAGGTCTGGCTCCAGCAGATCCATGGAGGATGGGATCCATGGTCGAGTAGCCTAGGTCTGGCTCTAGCAAAACCAAAAACGAATCTCCAAAAAGTCAAAAATTTCGTCCAAGATCCAACGCAGCAAAAACGAATCTCAAAAAACGAATCTGAAATAAGTATTCGTCTAAGATCTGGACGAGGAGCTGCGTCGCAACGGCATCTCGGGGGAGGGGGAGCTGCGTCGGAGGAGGAGGCGCGTCGGGGAAGGGGAGCTGCGTCGGAGGAGAAGGCACGTCGGGTGAGGGGGAGCTGCGTCGGAGGAGGGGGAGCCACGTCCGAGGAGGCGCGTCTGAGGAGGTGCGTCGGGGGAGGGGGTATCCTCGTCGGAGAGGAGGCGCGTGGAGTGGTCGTCGCCGGATCTCGCGGCGGGCGCGACCGACGAGGTGGAGGAGGGTGGGAGCGGCCGCGAGGCAGGGGAGGCCACGCGTGGAGTGGTCGTCGCCGGATCTCGCGGTGTCGCGTCCGAGGAGGGCGCAGCTAGGGAGGAGGGGCGGCTGGCGCGACGGGGTGGAGGAGGCGACGAGGTGGAGGAGGGGTTGGCGGCGCGCGAGGTGGGGGAAGTGTCGTTCTAGGATGGGTTAGGTTAGGGTTAGCTTTTTATCTTGTCCAAGAGTGGTGTAGATATTTTATATTTTTGCAAGGGCTAAATGCAAAATCGTTGAAAGGGTTGACCAGTGGACCTTGCACGAATCTTGAACAATTTGATGGCTCCGATGGTGCCAGGGCCCAACGCGAGAGTGGGAAATCCGTTTTAAAACACGCCCCCCAAACGACGCCCAGGACAGCTCGATTCCATCTTCTCCTTTCTCTACCTGAGTGTATGCTAAGCCGTTTTGCGAAGGTGAAGTCTCACCGAAAAAGCAAAACCACAACCTATAGACGTCCTCGGCTTATCACCGAGCATTCGCTCGTGCTTTGGGATTCGTGCAAGCTCCTCCACAAATGTCAACAAACACCCTGTGATATATTACCTTCGAGACTACAGTTTGTAAATACTCCCTCCGACCATATTAGTTGACTTGGATTTTTTAGATTCGGATATATCTAGTACTAAAACATGTCTAGATACATCCGAATCTAGACAAATTCAAGTCAACTAATATGGATCGGAGGAGTAATAAAGAATGCTTGGTGTCAGCGGGCATTGGTTGATTTCTTTCAGAAAAAGAACCGATCAGGAACATGAATTTGTACATGGATTCGTCAAATAATGACCATCGGAAGATTTCTCTCCGGGAAACATTCTGTGGTACATTTGGACCCGAGAAGAAAAAACAATGAAAAGGTGCATGCAGGGATCCCATTCACCGATTAATTTCCTTCACAATTCATATCAATATCGGTGTTCAAAGTAAAAACAAAAATATAAATCACTTGACACTATCCAGCTCATATGTTCTTCTCAAACAGGAACACGAATAATGGAAGCAAAATTCAATGGGGAAAAGTTGGGAAAAAGAAATCATAAAACAATCTACAGATCTGAACAAGATATTTGAGGTGCTGGTCCATGGATGTCCCTCTGCGGAGTTCTTTGATCATGGAGATGGGGTCTCCAGTCCGCCACCGCCCCATCTCCAGCCCCCCTCCACTTCCGGCGGCCGTCATGTCGGAGCTGTCGGCTTGCACCGCCGTCGGCACCTAGGGTTGGCATTGGCGATGGATTAGATGAGATGAGCTATCAGACCAAGGTTGTCCTTCCGAGAGAGAGGTTTCCCATGGAGATGGGGGCGTATCGGTAGAGGAGAGTAGGAGAGAGAGAGGATGAGGATGGGAGATAATCTGGAGGAGACATGTTGTACATGTGCAGTTTCTTTCGGAGTGGGATATGTACAAAGGCAAGGTTGTGGGTGTAAAATGTTGTACACCAATCTCAGAACACCGACGACCCTTAGATAAGCCTAGGACGTCCGACACTGTGTGGAATCGCTGCGTTCGAAGTCTCACACCAGGGAAGAGCGCTCTTTGGCTTCACGTGAAGCCTGTAAAATCCTCCACGTGCACCTCAGCCACCTCACTCTACTCCACCACTGAGCTCAACACCACACACACACATCGGAGATATCTAGCTAGCTCTCGCTAGCTACCACACCGAGCCGAGGCACGTCTATAGTACATACATCCCAGCAATGCTGCCGTCTTTCTCTCCGGCGGCCACCGCGGGGGCAACGCCCCCTCGGCCCATCCCGGGCGGCTACGGCATCCCCGTGCTCGGCCCGCTCCGCGACCGCCTGGACTACTTCTGGTTCCAGGGGCCCGAGGAGTTCTTCCGCCGCCGCGCCGCGCAGCACCGGAGCACGGTGTTCCGGGCCAACATCCCGCCCACGTTCCCCTTCTTCCTGGGCATCGACCCACGCGTGGTCGCCATCGTCGACACCGCCGCTTTCACGGCGCTCTTCGACAATTCCCTCGTCGACAAGCGAGACTGCCTCATCGGGCCCTACAACCCGTCCGACTCCTTCACCGGCGGCACGCGCGTCGGCGTGTACCTTGACACGGAGGAACCCGAGCACGAGCGCACCAAGGCCTTCTCCATGGACCTCCTCCGCCGCAGCTCCCGCGTCTGGGCCCCCGAGTTCCTCCGCGGCGTCGACGGCATGCTCGACGCCGTCGAGTCCGACCTCGCCAAAGGCAAGGAAGGCGGCGCCAGCTTCCTGGCGCCGCTGCAGCAGTGCATCTTCCGGTTCTTGTGCAAGGCGGTGGTCGGCGCGGACCCGGCCGCTGAGGGCCTCGTCGATCGGTTCGGGTTCTTCATCCTGGACGTGTGGCTGGGCCTCCAGCTAGTGCCCACGCAGAAGATCGGCGCCCTCCCGCAGCCGCTTGAGGAGCTCCTCTTGCACTCCTTCCCGTTCCCCTCCATCATCGTCAAGCCCGGGTACGACATACTCTACCGCTTCGTCGAGAAGCACGGCGCCGAGGCGGTTGCCGTCGGCGTGGACGACCACGGCCTCACGGCCAAGGACGCCATCAACAACATCCTCTTCGTGCTCGGCTTCAACGCATTCGGCGGCTTCTCGGTGTTCCTCCCCTTCCTCGTCCTCGACATCGGCAAGGCCGACTCCGCCGCGCTCCGTGCCCGGCTCCGGGACGAGGTCCGCGCCGCGCTGGAGGAAACCGGCGGCGAGGTCGGGTTCGCGGCGGTGGCGAAGGGTCGGATGCCGCTGGTGCGCTCGACGGTGTACGAGGTGCTCCGGACGCGGCCCCCCGTGCCGCTGCAGTTCGGGCGCGCGCGGCAGGACTTCGTGCTGCGGTCCCACGGCGGCGAGGGCTTCGCGGTGTCGCAGGGAGAGATGCTGTGCGGCTACCAGCCGCTGGCGATGCGCGACCCGGCGGTGTTTGACCGGCCCGAGGAGTTCGTGCCGGATCGGTTCGTCGGGGAGGAAGGGGAGAAGCTGCTGAGCTACGTGTACTGGTCCAACGGGCCGGAGACGGCAGACCCCGCGTTGGGCAACAAGCAGTGCGCGGCAAAGGACGCGGTTATTGCCACCGCGTGCATGCTCGTCGCCGAGCTGTTCCGGCGGTACGACGACTTCGAGTGCGACGGCACGTCCTTCACCAAGGTGCAGAAGCGGCAGCCCAGCTGAACTGATGGAGTTCACTGACGTCCACGTCAGCTGCGTCGTCTCAGGGATATAACTAGGTCCACATTTTTTGTTTTCACTCAGTCGATCGATCAGGTGAGCTTGTTAAATAAGAAAACAAATCTCCTCAATCCACTACGGTGAAAAATAATTTAGTTGTCACTCACTATTCCGGAAAAGATGTGGCAGATATCTCTAGATACACATGACAAATCTGCGACCATGTTTCTAAATGTATACGTGGCTGCCTGGCACATATTTTTAGAGCATCTCTAGCCGTGCTCCCTAAGCAGCGTCAGGCAGCAGCGCGGGATCGCTCGCTTGGGAGCGCCTGCCTTTAGGGTAGCAATTTCTTCTTAGACGTATGTCTTAGCAACATAAATCGAGGGTTTCGCTTGTTATAGAACTTGACCAAAGATCTCATGACACGAGCTGATGACAGCCATGCAGCACATATATGAAAGTCAGTACCATCCCGCAGCCATAGTTGTTGTCGTGGATGTCGATGTTTTTCCGTCATCGCTCTTGAAGGACTCTATCGGCGTTGGTGTTGATGGTGGTGATGACGGTGGTGGTGTCGTCGGCCTCCCCATGGCCATCTCCAGCAGGTTGTCGTTGCGGATCGTTGCATGCACCGTCCGCACCTCATCGTCGAACATCGACGTGTCAGCTGTCAATAGAGCGAAATACTCCTTCCTCTTCTTCACCGCCACTCTCGACATCTCGAGCTCGATATTTTTGTCCGCCTTCATCATGATATTGGCCCACCTTTCATCGGCTTCTTGTCGACATTGCAATGAACTCGACGATACCTCGGTGAGGCACTTGTCAATCGATATTTGCACCTTATCTATTTCTGCTGCTGAAAAGAGCGCCTTGGTTTTCTTGTTGTCGATGGGCCGGCTGAGAGAGGCCGCTGCCAGGTTGTCCACATCAATGACGTTGCTCTTGGCGCCCTTTTTGAGCTGGCGTCGCACGAACCACCCTTCTTGGATCCGAGGGAGGGAGGGGAGAGGCGGGAAGCTGGAGCGGCGCGGCGGGAGAGGTAGATGGAGGAAATGAATGAGGCGGGAGAAATAAACACGACGGGAGGTAAAGTCAAATTTAGCGTAGGACCACGTCGCTCAGTCACTGCCAGTGTTGGTCCACATGTTGCTCTCCTTTTGATCGGCGTGCCTAGAAGGATACCAATGGCATAGGGCCAGGATGGACGTGTCGGACGGCATATTAGGCCGCGCCAGACCGAACGCAGCCACGAGGGATGCGACTGGGTAAAAAACATGTCCCCCGCGTCCAATAGCCGCTTAGGGCGTCCTTTAGGAAGCGCGGCTGGAGATGCTCTTACAAAGTACACTTTCATTTTAACTATTGTGTAATTATTCCATTTCCAAGAGGCAGTGAGCAAGAAACACGAGTTGATTTTTTGCATAACACATGGTAACGATGCACTGACAGGGACCACTCCACACTCTTTTGCATGGGGACAGGACAGCGGTGACAACAGAACGAATTTTGGCCTGCAAAGAAAATCGAATGGAAATGCTGCTATTGACGGAACTACTTCCTGCACAAATATCTTGTGATGTTGTGCTCGGTTCAGATCAGGCTATGCAATTGCAAGGTCCAGAATCTCCATCGATCTATTGCACAAGGCACATCACATGTGAAGGCAGGAAACCAATAAGCTGAAACCGAGCAAGCAAGACAAAACCCCAACAACAATCCAAAATTTGAAAGCCGATGCCGCAACTTCACAGCAAGCTAGAAATTGGTGGTTTGAGATTTATACAAAGAAAAATGAGAGGAAACAAGTGAAGAAGATGATAAAACAGCGCCACTGGATACTTCCGAAGACGTCTTCGGATAATTCATACTCCACTTTTATATCATAGGTTAGCCAGAGAAAAACATGCACCAATTCAGAAAAACTGGGTAAAATCTATAGAGAAAAGATCGCTGCCCAGCAACAGAAAGTGGACATGGAAACGAAGATGCTTCACATTCGTAGCACATCGCTGAATGAGGATGCATCGTGCTCATAAGAAACACCAGAAAGTTTTACTACTATTGCTCGCATACGACAATCTCGTTTACACAAGAAAACAGAAGGACAGTCTTAGCAGGGATACTTGTCCATTTTTTTAGGGCTAAAAGAGATGCTTTCTGTTAGATTATTAGCCATAATTTTTACAATTAATTTCAGAATATAGATCATGACTATAGACTATAAAAGCTACGATCATGTTAACCTCTAACATACTAGATGTATTAATCAATACGAACAGCAACAATATAAATACAAAAACAGCCATAGTATAACAACATATCAGATCACAATATACGTACTGATCAGTTATCCATGAAGTCGCCGTTGGTGCGGCAGAAGCTTCTCGAAGGAGACGATGTTGAAGACGAGTCGCCCGTGGACCAGGAGATTGCCCAGGAAGACGCGCCGTGATGACGATTGAGCAGTCGCGCGGAGCGCTTACCAAAAATCTTATTCGCCCTCTCCCGTACATGATCACAAGAACGAGTGGTTCCGGAGACCTGCTCTCCCGTTCGCCGGTGCACGCCGGCGATCGGGATGAAGTAGACTACGGTGGCGGCGCAAACAGAGAGGTTGGCAAAACTCTAGATTGGTTTCGGTGTACTGTGGCGGTAGCCGTGCAGGACTTTATATAGAGAGGCTCAGGAAACCCTAACAGAGGCGAATGTGGGTCGAGTCCACGCTGCGCACACTCGGGTCGGTTATAGTAGGCCACGATCAGGGAGCGACCCGAATAGGCTGACTACTGACACCTATGTCAAAACCTCATAAGTTTTCCTGAGCAGCAAAAATAAAGCTCATGACAAGACGAGCGGGCGGTGCGTGCGTATGTGCGAGCGGCATCGTCGTTGGAGGAGGAGCGCACATGTAGCTCTCCTCTTCTCACTCACTTTATTAGGTGGTGAAACACTCCACCTTATAAGATGGTGCAACTCTTCTCCAACTTTCCATGTAGGACTAAACTTTAGCTCCCACTCCACTCCCACGTGAGCTACCCCAAACATGGGCTTTGAGATTTAGGAAAAATCTGAAATCTCAATGGGTCTATATAATTTAGCTCATTATTTCTAACAATCCCCCACAAGATCTCAAATTCCCATTTGAAAATTTATCAATCCTCACTTCTTGTTTATATACCAGTATTTCATCAGAGACTATTAAGTTAAACTTTCGCGTAACCTTGAGCTACATCTATCAACAACTTGAATACTGGATGAACTTGAATTGCAAGTTTGGTGCTTTTAGATTTTACACAAAATCATAAGTAGTACCTGGCTGCCAATAGCCTACCCCGCGGGTTGGAGCGTATGCGTCATACTCTGTGGTATCTTCATGAGTTTACTAGAGACCACTCAAGTCTCATAGACCGCGATGTTTACAGTCAAGCTCATATATATGTGTTCTTTCAAGAATACCCTCTAGGCGGCACTTTTGCTAGTTAGAGCCAACAGAAACACATTATGGCATGCTGCCAACCCGTCTTATAGATTTTGAGAGTTATGCATCTTCATATAGAGAGGATTACAAAATACTCTCCTCAGTCAAACCACTAGCTTGTTCTTCCTAGATCCTAATTCACGGGAACTCCGATCACATAGGTTGGGTTACCACTATGGCGTGACATCCATGGGTCTGAACCCCGTCTCTCTTGTTGCATTTTTCTATCACAATTCGTGATAGTCCCTTTGTAAAGGGATCTGCCAGGTTTTTGTCTGTTTGAATATACGTAACAGATATTACTCTGGAGTTTCTCAGTTTCCTGACAGATTTCAAACGTCTCTTTATGTGTCTTGATGACTTCATGTTATCCTTAGAATTGTTCACTTTGACAATAACTGTTTGGTTGTCACAATTCAAAAGGATTACCGATACAGGTTTCTCAACCATAGGCAAGTCCATAAAGAGCTCACGCAGCCATTCTGATTCAACAGTGGATGTGTCTAAAGTAGTAAGTTCTGCTTCCATAGTTGACCCTTGTCAATATGATCTGTCTACGAGACCTCCATGACACTGCGCCACCTCCAAGGGTAAAAACATACCCGCTTGTAGTGTAGAGTTCATCAACATTAGAGATCAAGTTCGAATCACTATATCATTCAAACACAGCAGGGTGCCCTGAATAGTGAATCACATAGCTCATTGTACCACATATATAGCGCATGACCCTTTCAAGTGCATGTCGATGATCAATACCCGGGTTAGACATGAACCTACTCAATTTGCTCACAACAAAAGAGATATCGGGTCTTGTAACGCTTGCTAAGTACATGAGAGAACCAATAATTTGTGAATATGTCAACTGATCTGTTGGTTCCTTCTTGTTCTTTCGTAATGTCAAACTAGGATCATAAGGTGTTGGAGAAGTCTTGCCATCAATAAAGTCAAATTGGATCAAAACCTTCTTAACATAATGAGATTACGTTAAAGTAATCTCATTCTCGTTCTTAATGAGCTTGATGTTCAGAATCACATCATCCTCTCCTAGATCTTTCATGTCAAAGCTCTTCAACAAGAAAGACTTGACTTCATTTATCACTTCCATATTTGTACCAAAGATTAGAATATCATCCACGTACAAACATAATATAACACTATCGCCCCCACCATGGCGATAGTACACACACCTATCAGCCTCATTAATGACAAAGCCAGTAGAAAGTAGAGTTTTGACAAACTTCTCATGCCATTGCTTAGGTGCTTGTTTTAGGCCATATAAAGATTTTAATAACTTGCACACCTCTGTCTCTTCACTGTTTACCACCAACCCATCTGGCTGATCCATATAGATCTCCTCTTCCAACTCTCCATTAAGGAAAGTTGTCTTCATGTCCATTTGATGAACGAGAAGACCATTAGAGGCAGTCAGGTACAGTAGTACTCGAATGGTGGTTAGTCTAGCGATAAGTGGAATAGTGTCAAAGTAATCTTCTCCTTCTTTCTGTGTGTAGCCCTTTGCTACAAGTCGTGTCTTGTACTTCTCAATAGTACCATGAGGCCTTAGATTCTCCTTGAACACCCACTTGCAGCCCACAGGTTTACCACCGTAGGGTCGTTTTGATAATTCTCATGTTCCATTAGAAAGAATCGAGTCCATCTCATTTTGGATAGCTTCTTTCCAATCATCTACATCAGGAGATGCATATGCCTCAGCAATAGATCTAGGAGTATCGTCCACAAGGTACACGATGAAATCATTACCAGAGGATTTTGCAATCCTCTGTCTGTTACTCCTCGTGGGAGGTTCATTTCATCCTTCTTAGGGACTTCCTCATGCGGTTGTTCAGAATTCTCAATAGATGCACTAGATTTAGGAAGTATTTCATAAGAAATTCTACCAATGGTATGCATATATTTCATAGGAAACATATTCTCAAAGAATGTTGCATCGCGAGATTCTATTAAAGTATCAACATGCATGTTCGGTACCTCAAATTTAACCACTAAAAATCTATAGCCTACACTCTGTGGATCATATCCTAGAAAGATACATTCCATTGTCTTAGGTTCGAGCTTGCGTTTCTTGGGAATCGATATGTTAACCTTCACCAAACACCCCCAAGTGCGCAAATACAAGAGTGATGATTTTCTCCCAGCTCACTCCTCATAAGTGGTCTTTTCTATATTCTTGTTAGTAACTCTATTCTGGATATGGCGTGAAGTCAACAAAGCCTCCCTCACCATGCCTTTGATAAACTAGCAGTGGCTAACATGGAATTCACCAAGTTAGTCAGCGTGCGGTTTTTCCTCTCAGAAACACCGTTTGATTGGGGTGAGTAGGGAGGCGTCCTTTCATAAATAATGTTGTTTCCCTCACAAAATTCATCAAATATTTTGGGAAAATACTCACCGCCACGATCCAACCTAAGATGCTTGATCTTTCTCTCTAGATAATTTTCAACTTTGACCTTATAAATTTTTAAGTGGTCTAAAGACTCATATTTAGTTTGCAACAAGTAAATATAGAAAAATTTAGTAGCATCATCTATCAACGTCATGAAATATCTCTTTCCACCTTTTGTCAACATACCATTCATCTCGCATAGATTAGAATGTGTGAGTTCTAGAGGTGCCAAGTTTCTCTCCTCGGCAGCCTTGTGAGGCTTTCAAGGTTGCTTTGATTGCACACAACTATGACACTTAGAAC
Source organism: Avena eriantha (assembly GCA_910589775.1). Taxonomy (NCBI): domain Eukaryota; kingdom Viridiplantae; phylum Streptophyta; class Magnoliopsida; order Poales; family Poaceae; genus Avena; species Avena eriantha. The sequence continues at coordinate 175,176,000 of OU342742.1, read as the reverse complement.
CTTTGGTAATAATGAAATTCAGAAATAAACTCATACTGGACATCTGAGACATCAAACCAAAATTAATGTGACATAAAAGAGAATACCAAACATTGGTATCATGATTAACACCACCACAAATATGATTCATGGATTTATTACAAAACTCAAACAAGCCTCCGAACTCATAACCTTTACCAATAAAATGTCCATGTTTTGAGACAACGACTTTATTAGACTCTAAAACAACCTTAAACCTATCTCTAAATAGAAGGGAGCCGCTAATGAGATTCTTGTTCATAGTAGGGACATGTTGCACGTTCCTCAGCTGCACAATCTTTCCCAAAGTGAACTTCAGATCCATTGTGCCAACACCACGAACAGAAGCATGTGATACATTCCCCATTAGGACAGATGAATCCCGAGCAACCTGATAAGAAGTGAACATAGAGATGTTAGCACACACATGAACATTAGCACCCGTATCAATCCACCAACACGGTGATTGAAATACCGAAAGAACAGTAAATAGATTACCATACTCATCAACATTGCTAGTGGTCATGACGTTGACAGTCTTCCCCTTTTCCCCTCTGCGATCTGCATGTCCTGGGCAGTCCTTGGGAAAGTACCCAAGCTCTCCATAGATAAAGAAACCTAGCTCGGTCTTGTTCGGCTTCTTCTTATTATTATTCTTGAAGGTTGTAGTCTTTTAAGGCTTTTTGAAGGAGGGTTTATAGTTCCCTTTGTTCTTGCCAAAGGTCTTCTTCTGCACCATATTGGCGCTAGACTGACCCTCGCCTCCTTTCTCGGCAGTGTCCTTAGCCCGAGCCTCTCCTTAATATCAAGAGAAGCTATTAGGTTTTCAGCCAATATCTCTTGCCTCTTATGCTTGAGAGTTGTGTCGAAGTTCCTCCATGAAGAAGACAACTTTGCAATAATGCACCCAACCACAAACTTGTCGGGTAAGATACACTTAAGGATTTCAAGCTCCTTAGCAAAGCACTGTTTCTCATGAGCATGTTCGGCTATAGAACGGTTGTTAACCATCTTGTAATTATGGAAGCTCTCCATGATATATAGTTCACTGCCAACATCTACTACACCGAACTTAAAGTGCAATGCCTCCCAAAGCTCTTTTGTGTTTTTGAAGTGCATATACACGTCAAACAACTTGTTATCAAGAACACTCAGAACACATCCCACAAAGGCTAGATTGGCTTCCTTGAACTTGTTCTAATCCTGCTCAGATGTAGTTCCTTCAAGTAAACCCTCACTAGCCTCGAATATTTATAGATCTTGCAGCCACATAGTGGTATTGTACTGCCACCTCTTAAAATGCACACCGGTAAACTTTTTTGGCTTCATACCATTAGCCAAATGTCCCATGTTTAACTTAGGAAATTGCCTATAATAAGGTTTTTGGATTGTTGGATTATTAGGCATAATTTCCATAATTAATCTGGAATATAGATCATGACTACAGTAACTATGATCATGTTAACATCTAAAATACTAGATGTATTAATCAACACGAAGATCAGCAATGCAAATACAAAAACATCCATAGTGTGAAAACCGATCGGATCACGATATACGTATTGATCAGTTGTCGATGAAGTCGTCATTGATGCAGCGGCGGCAACAACTTCTCGAAGGAGTCGACGTTGAAGACGAGTCGCCCATGGACTAGGAGATCGCCCAGGAAGACGTGTCGTGATGACGATTGACCAGTCGTGTGGAGCGTTTCCCAGAAACCTTATTTGCCCTCTCCCGTATAGGATCACAAGGACGAGTGGTTCCGGAGACCTGCTCTCCCATTTGCCGGTGCACGTCGATGGTCGGGATGGAGTAGACTATGGTGGAGGCGCAAGCAGAGAGGTTGGCAAAATCCTAGATTGGTTTCGGTGTACTGTGGCAGTAGCCGCGCGGGACTTTATATAGAGCGTCTCAGGAAACCCTCGGGTCGGTTACCCACAACGCGCGTCATAACGAGATGGGCGGGCGGTGCATGCGTGCGATCGGCGTCGTCGGAGGAGGAGCGCGCGTCTAGCTCTCCTCTTCTCACCCACTTTACTAGGTGGTGAAACACTTCACCTTATAAGGTGGTGCAACTCTCCTCCAACTTTCCATGCGGGACTAAACTTTAACTCTCACTTAACTCCCATGTGAGCTGCCTCAAACATGGGCCCAAACACATGTGAGCTTCCACAAACATGGGATGTGAGATTTAGGGAAAATCTGAAATCTACATGGGTCTATATAATTTAGTCCATTATTTCTAACATTTTCATTCATATTGGTGATGCACTCGGTTACAGTCATCATAGGCCATAGCCTTCGGTTTTCGGCCGGTTCCCCGAAATGAACTGGTCAATTCTCTTCTGCTTTTTTAAATAAAATGAGGCAAATTGCCCGTTTTGTTCAAAAATAGGCCATAGCCTTGCTAATCAATTCCGGGAGCTCGAGATACTTGTCCATTGTATTGATTCTTCCATCCACAAAGAAATCACACAGCACAAACACAGGCTGAAAGGAGTTGCATCCTGATTTTAAATGACAAAAAAAGAGCAGTTGTTCCACCACTTCATATCTGTTGGAGCCATAGATGATTGCATTGGCATCCATTGTCTTCTGGTCAGTTGTGCCAACATCATTGGCAAGGTATCCAAGCAGAACTAGAACATGCTTTGCAACAACATGGTGGATCCTTATCCAAGCTACGATGACTACAACCCGTGGGAACAACCTCGTATGCCGCCCGGGCATTCATGGCATGCTAGAGGCTGTGGACAAGATGGAGAAGAAGAAACAAATATGTCGTCCTCCTAAGACGTCGAGCCGGATCCACGCATCTTCTATGTCTAGGGGCGTGTTCGGTAGGCCGAATCTTCGTTTCCCGCACCCAGCGCGCAGAAATAACCCTATTTGCTAAGCTAGGCTGGGTCCGTTGCTTGCATAGCACGAGTTTTAAAGCGGGCCAAAACTTGGTTTGCTAGGAACGCCCGAATCGAGCGTTTCCATGGAGCTAGACTCTGGCGAGCGCCGCACCCGCGGTTACACGCGTTGGGAAGCGCGGGAGACGAAATGTTTTCCCTTAACTCCCACTCCACTCTCCTCACCGCCCAAGCCACTCCCTCACCCATCCCTTGACCCGCACACCTCCACATATCCCTCCGTTCCGCTCCCTCACCATCGGAGAGATGACGGTCTAGGAGAAATGGGCAGCCACCTAGCTAGACAAGCTCACCACCAGAGGGGAGGCGACCTTTGCGAGGGCTCTCAAGGATCCATCCCCCATATGCGTGATTCCTCGAGAAACTCGGGCAGCAACGACCATGGCAGCCATGACCTCTTCTTCATCGACGGACGCACCTTCTTCCTCGGCGGACACATCTATGGCCAAGGCAGTGGGAAAGGCCCAGTCGTGGTCGTGCTAACCCTTGACAAACTGATGAGGGTTTTTCGCCCGTGTCGGCAGCCCCAACCCCCGCTCCCGGCGCGTCGTCTCCCGCTCCGGCGTCGCCTGTAGTTGCTCCAGGAGCATCGACAGCAGCCGCATGTCCACTATAAGTTCCTAATCTTCCCAGATTCGTTTAGCGGTTAGTGTTTGCATGATTGGATTGCATAAATTGAATCAGAAATTAGGATTGGGTGACGATTAGGGATTCAATCGACCAAGCTAGGATTCGAAACTGGGTCGGGAGTGAAATTTGTTTTTTTAGAGATTTCGTTGCGTGCAATCACAATTGAGGTTTCGAACTGCTGAAATGCCCCGGATTGGGGATTCGAACTGCCGAAACACCAAGGTATACTACTTTGACAAACTTGGTGAGGGCATAGTACTAGTTCATGCCAACATTGATTCATTTGCATTGCTCTATTTGGTAAACTTGATCACGTGCATTGTGCTAGTTCATGTCAACTTATATTCATGTGCATTGCCCAATTTGGGAAACTTTACTAGAATAGCTCAATTTGGAATGCTTCATATATTGTGGCTCATCATGTGCATTGTACTAGTTCGTGTCAACTCAGATTCATGTGCATTGCCCTATTTGGGAAACTTGGTCAGGGCATTGTACTAGTTCATGTCAACTTTGATTCATGTTCATTGACTGGTTTGGGAAACTTTACTAGCATGGCTCAATTTGGAATGCTTCATATGTTGTGGATCATCTATTTTTGCTTCCTGCCAAGGTTCTTAATCCGACTGTGATACGATCAGGGGGGCCTGGCATCCCCACCAGGGTATCAGGATGCGCTCCCTGTCAACCGCTGGCACAGGGAAATGAAGCCACTGGTGCCTGGTAAGCTGGAGGCAGCGCACCAGCCGGCCAGCAAGCACGGTCATCAACCCAAGCTAGCGTACCACCCCAGGGCTGAGATCCCTCGCTGGTTCATCATCCAGCTGGAGGAGGTTGGCCTCCACATGCTGCTGATATCGTCGGCATTCCAGAAGGGCTTGAGGGACTGGATCAAGATCCCCCTGCCTTGCGTCATGCCGATGTCAGCCTATCGCTGGTGCGATGAATGGGTGCAGTTGGACTAGTTCGGCGGCCAGGTGGCGCTGAGGAAGAACTGGTCTGAGCTAGTGTACAAGTATGACCTCCAGCGTTGTGGAGTTCAAGCTCAAGGCGTCTGTCATGCAGATGATGATCTATAAGGCCAGATCCTCCAACGCCAGGCAGTACACCTACCCTGACCATGGCTAGACGACGGCCTGGTGATCCGTTGTGTTTAGTTAGCTAAGTAAGTATGTAGTTATAGTTAGTGATGCTGAACTTGTGATGGTGAACTATTGTGATGGCTTTTGATCAGGGGTTAAACCTCTGATGGTTTAGGGGCATGGGATGCCCCTATTGATGCTGCTTTTGATCAAGGGCGTTAGTAAAACCCATGATTCTGTCTTGCAGGTGTCCTAAACTTGCTAACTACATATTAACTAGTTATGTCCTCATGTGAGTAATCTGTGTGCTATGTGTGTTGTGTGTACGGTGTGTGTTCATGTCAAATGTGGTGGTAAGATCACCCAATTTGAAATGGGTGACCATAACCCATGTGATCAGGTACAAACCAAAGCACCAAATACCTGCGAATTGCATCAACCAGAAATTAAAGCGTGCAATCAAACAAGTGGGCTGAATTGCACGAAACAAAAATGCAGGAAGCCAAACAAAACGTTATTCTTAGCCCAAGCCCAATGCGGCTGGATGCAGCATCTAGCGGACCAAGTCGCAAAATTGGAAAATTTGAGTCCAACCAACCAAACACGCCCTAGGTGGCTGCAAACAACCAAACAGCTGAGCTGCCACCGGTCATGAAGTCGGTGCTAGCTAAGCACCTGCACATCCAGCATGCCACAATACAGTGCAACCAAGGTCGGCAATGTTCTATGACTACGGTGTCCAGTTGCCGATGTTCGATGGGAATATGTACTTCTTCAAAGGCCGGAAGAAATACGCTAGGAAAATTGATATGCGTCAGCGACATCCTGGTCTTGAAGTACAAGAACAAGGGCTTCAAGCTCAAGCTACTAATCAGGCGGTGCCGCCATGGCATGTGATCTTATGGAGGTGCGGTCGTAGTATGTGTAGTTGGTAATGTTAGTTTGTTGACTGGGTGTTATTGAGAACCAGATATACCCCTGACTTAACTACTAATCAGGTGGCATATGGGATGCATCTAATTCAAACCTGATCGCTATGTCGTTGTGATCATGTTGTGCTAAGCATGTAATTAATTTAGTTCTTTGTTGTTATTGAATGTGTGCGCATGTGCTATGGTAACCCTACCAGTTTTGAAAGAGGTTGTTATATCTTGATTGTGTGAGCTAGAATAGCTCTTTGCGGGCAACCAAATAACACCTCTTTGCATCTGCAGCGCCTAAACTAGAAAGTGCAGGCACAAACTCTGGCGATGTGGTCTTACTTTACGAATAGATTTCAAAGAGACAAGGAGATGGCAAGAAACACGAGTCGATCCCACTGTCCGTGGTCACCTCTTGCGATTGGCGCCACCACCGGCGACACATGCACTGACAGTGACAACACCACACGCTCTCTGGCATGGGGACAGCATCAACAGCGACAGCTGAATGCATTTTGGCATGCAGCAACTATGAAATCCATCTAGCAATGCAATATTATTTACTGTACAAATATCTTGTGATGTTGTTTTGGTTTGGGATCAGGTAATCTCCATCTACCAATTGCACAAGGCACATCACATGCGAATGCAAGGGGCCACCAATCGGAGCTGAAACCAACCGGTGCCGCCGCAGTTGATGGCACACATGGCAAAATACCAACAATAATCCAAAGCTCGAAGGTGCTGCTGATTCAAGCTCAGAGCACAGCACAAGTGCCAACATATTACCTGGTTTTGGTTAGACAATACAAGAGAAAATGAGTGGAGAACTATTAAACGGAAGACATACCAATATACCATAAAGGCAGGGAAATCACATGTACTCCCTCTCAGGCTGTAAGTGGACACGCCCACGGCTGCCCACCGTCTACCCACCTGTGTCCATATTATTTAGTCGGGATTAGAGAGTTTGTTCTTTTAATTCTGCTTCTGCTACCGGGCACCCCCTACCCACCTAAACCCACCAACTTTGTCACACTGGTAGCCAACCAATAGAAAGGTGAAAAGACCAGATAGCTTCACGCAGAGGAAATAGTAGAAGCATCACATTATTATTACAGGAACATAATTTAAATGAAATGTCCTACTGATCAATAATTCCAATTGCATAATTTATCCAGAAATGATGTCGCAGCTCCTCCCCTCCTAGTTCAAATCTGATTTTGCAAAAAACTCCATAATACAGTCAAACAGTTTCAAATTTAGCCGATTCAAACTTAAATCTTGTCACTGCCCCGCAGTCTACCGTTCTTCCCGCCGTCGGAGGGATCCCGCATGGGCCGCCCCACCTGACCCTACTCGCCGCCAGAGGGATCACGTGCGGTCACCCTGCTCCATGGTCGCTGCACGAAATCACAGGGGTCGAGCGGGCGTGACGGCGGTGCGCCTAACTCGTTGCCCTCTACACGGCTCCCTCGTCCGTGCCACTGCTCCCTCGGCTGAGGTGTCAAGCGTAGGACGATGGAGTCATTCAGCTGCCCCGCTCATCTTGTGATGCCGGCTGTGGGCGAGCTCACCGGGACCAAGTTCCTGGCCGCTTATAGCTCAGCGATGTCTGTGGAGTCGAGGCGGCGCAGGACGATGGAGTCAACACTAGGCGAGCTCCGTGGCAGTGGCCGCGAGTTCTCGACTGTGTCCAACTTGTCAGCGTCCTTGTACCTAGAGATGCCATGAGAAATCAAAACCGAGTTAGGAAGAAAGGGATTAACAACTAATTGATGTTTCAGATCTCAGACATAACCACACAGTACATTATGTAGAGAGAGTACTCTAACTGACTGTATAATAATCCTGACGATTTCTTTTACTCCCTCAGATCCAAATTAATGGACTCAAGTTTACCTAGATTCGGATGTATCTAGCACTAAAATAAGTCTAGATACATCCGAATCTAGACAAATAGGAGTCAATTAATTTGGATCGGAGGGAGTAGTACCTTCTGTCTCACGGCTAAAACAACATTTTGAATGGATCGTCTGTCAACCATAATTGTGCTAGACAGTTTAAATGCAAGAGCATCCATATTGTAGAAACTAAAATTAACTGAAATATGTAAGCTATATTGGACAATTCATAGTCTGGACTAGTCCAAGACAAGTTTCAGCAAGTCATCAAAGTTGCACATGATTTACTCCAGATAGATAAACAGAAGAAGTCATCAAAGTTGCTCCCATACACTTAGTGACATCATAGTAACTCATTCCAGGGTGTGGAAATATACTTTAGCAGCAAAATGTCTGGAGGAACTGCTAAAATCAACCAGAGTAACTCATGCAAGTGGATCCTAGAACTTTCAGCTACCTGAATGTTGACAGTATCTTCATAACCGACATTGATATCTGATAAAAGCACCTACAAGTGTTAGATGCATACAATCACGTTAGGAGATAAAAAGGAATTTTAGTTCATTATAGAGCTACAAGAATACTTTAGTCATATTAGAACAGCGATGTCATGAACAAGTATAACAAACACGGAAAGAAGTTATAACCTGTGATAACACCACCCGCTGTTCATCAGGTTATTGCGCCATTGAATGCAAATGCTTGACCAGCAACTTGACAGGTGCATCGTATTCATAGTCTTTCCCATACTGATAGACCAGCAACTTGACAGGTGCATCGTATTCATCAGAGATTACAACTGATCTATTTCATAATATCAGAGATATTTTTGCCTGGCTGGAACATTTTGTGAACAGAATGTTTTTTGTATAGCTGCAAAAAAATATCTGGGTGCAATTTTTTATAGGTAGTATAATCAGGGTCACGGCCGGAGTAACGAGAACATTCAATTCAGTTTCCTGTTGGAATTGAGATTCATGTTTGGATGCAAGCTTCATTCCTAAAACAAATCAAGCTCACGACTGGAGTGTAGGAATACTAATCTTATAACACTATGAGCTAGTTGCTACAGTGGATTTAGTAAGAACGCATACACTAAGAATAATCCACTTAGCTAGCAAAAAATAAGTTATCCAACTGACCGGTTTGCACCGTTTGATGCAACCTATAGGTAGTAAAATGACGTTTTTGGAATTGCATCCAAGAAAAAAATCTGGTGAACGGTATAAGAATATCTTCCCTGAGTACTGAATTAAGAACTGCCAACCGGTAGCTCTCCTGTGGTACCAATTATCGGCAACCTTGTCAAACAATACACGTACAGTACTGTTGCTACGTGCAGAAATTCAGAATCAAATCAACAGAGCAAGTGACAAGATTAAATTCAAGCAAGAGGAAGAGAGGATTTACCTTCTTCTTGTTCTTCTTCTTGGAGGAGGAGGAAGGCCCTGAACTAAGCATACGGACAACGCCGGGCTGCATCCAATGATTATGAGTCGAACGACTAGTCCACAAGTCGTAACTCAACTGTCGACTCGGTTGGTCGATGCGACTTTTTTTTTGAGTCAACGAGTCGAACGACTAGTCCTAGACTATCACGACTAGTCGAACCTTTTTGAGTCGAGCGACTCAAGTTTTCACGGAAATATCTGAGGCACCCGGGAATAATTGGAACCCTATCTACTCCCCGCCCGCTACGCTCGCTCCTCCTGCCCTCCCCATCTGGTACGATGTCGCTGCCGCCAAGCAGAAGCCGCCACTGCCAGCGGCCAGAAGGACTACGACGCCGCCCTCCGCTGGTTCCACCCCTCTCCTGGATCCGCCCTCTCCTGCTGTGGCAGCTGTGCTCCTCGCCTCCTCTCCTTGCTGTCCTCTTCGGCCGGCTGTAGCAGGTAACCTCTCCATGCTCTCCCTCCCTTCTTCTTGCTTGCTTTTTGGGTTTGATTTTCCCCCTCATCCTTATCTGATTTTCGTTTCCCTTGTTTCAATTTCAAGATCCCGAGGCCTGAGCTACCAGATGCAATGACGAGTCGACTCATAGACGAGTGTATATTGTTATATGTACTACATAGTATATACTAGATATATTTAGCAAGTACATGTCGACTAGTCTATTAGTAGTCTAAACTAGTCTCGACTACTCTATGAGTCGCTACCCCTAAACGACTCGTCGACTCTTCGACTCGTAATTCTTGGCTACATCTCCACAGGGATCTAGATCTAGGGCGGCGCAGTGTGGGTTGTGCGGTTGGGGAGTAAGAGGGGGAGGGAGGGCAAGCGGGGCGCGGGGTGGGGGAGGGGAGCAGCGACGGCGGGATGTTTCCTCTAGGCATGGCCCCCGCCTCCATCGCCCTGGAGAGGTCTCGCGGCGGCGGTAGCAGAGACGCCGTGGGTGTCTATCTATTTTTCTTACTCGCCCATAGGTGTCTATGTACAAGAAAGAGGTGGGATGGGTTGGCGGCCCCGTGGGCTGCCCATGCCCACCTTCAGGATGAACTCCCTCCGTCCCATAAAAGATGTCGTTTAGCCCTCCCTCTCTCCAGTTCAATTTAATTTTTACAAAAATATCCCTAATATATTCAGAACGTTGAAATTCGGGCTTCAAAATCAAAATTGAAAACTTTCCGTCGCGCTGCCACCAATCGACTGGTCCGTCACCATCCCGCTGCCCACGCACCGCTGGAGGCAAGCAGAGAGGCAAGCAGATATCCCGCCAGAGCCGGGAGTCCGAGCTCGCGGACACATAGGAGATGGATCGCGGACACGCAGGACGAGCTCGCGGACGCCGGACCGGGAGGCTCGATCTGGCGACCAGCCTGCCTGCTAGCCGCACGTCCGCTCCCGTCGTCGTTCTCCCTGCCTCCGCAGTTCCCTCACTGTCCGCCAAGGAAGGAGGTCATGGATGAGGAGGTCGTCGCCTTCTTCTTTGAGGACGAGGATGAGGTGGCGCTCGTCACCATCGCCGCCGCAGCCAGAGGAAGCTGCACCCTGCCTGGCCGCCACGGCTAAGACGAAGCTGCACCCTGCCTAGACACGACCAATAGCTTGTCACCGTACTCCTCGCCAGCACTGTTGGTCATCGGAGAATAGATAGCCTCTGCCTCCTGGAAGAGCCCACCTTGGCATACACATTTGCAAGGGAATTGTAGGTTCTCTATCGTTGGCAGGCTACCAATTTTAGTCATCATGTTGAATGCAACATAGGCCTCTTGAATACCAACTGCAAGGGAGTAGAGAAGATGCATTACAAATGGGTTATCTTAACAGTCTAGTATGATACAGCACTATCTGAACCTACCTATATGTGTGCAGGCATGTTCCAGCACCAAGGTCCCAGCAAGCAAATTTGTAGTCTATGTGATTCACAGGCAACTGCAAATTCGTTGTATCACACAATTAATATTGATCGTCTGCTGAAAGCAAATTTGTAGTCTTATGTGATGTGCAAGCAACTGTTCCTTTCTATGCTTTTCGACCACTGCTGCTAGGCCATTTGGGCAGAGGGAGGTAGGAGACAATCAAGTAAATTCAAGTGTTTATACTCTTGACAGAATTCAAGTAAATTCAGTAAATTCAAAACTAGAACCTGAGGAAAAAACTTCTGTCTCACAGCTAAACCACCTACAGCAAAGGAGTATCAAGTAACAGCCACCTGAATGTTCTAACTTCCCTTAGGTGGATAGCAGCCATTGAGACAATCAGACAACCTACCTAACAACATTACATCTGAACTCACATGTGCTGAATCACTCACTACAGCACATACTGAATTACCGACGACAACGAGCTAAAACAACCTTACAAATCTGTCAAGGTACTATTTGGTCAAGCAGACATTATGTAGCAAGGGTACTGCAAGTTATGTACCAAGTAAAAAAGTATACCTAAACCAACATAAAAAGGGAAGGGAAAGTCTCCATATTTGGTCGATACACCTTACCTCTGCTTTTTTTTTGAGCTGAAAACTGCAGGGGAGGCCCCGACAGTAAGTTTTATTAAAGAGATAAAATATTTACGAGAGGGGGATGTACAACAGTGCTTAGATCAGGGCATAGCCCAAAGAGAGTTACAAAGTGTCTAGCCAGGCTACAAGATAAGATTTCAGATCATCCTTCTTTCTGTAAGGGAGAAGGAAGAGGTCTCTTTTAAAAGAAAAGAACCAGGCACTAATAGTAGGTGTGGCATTATCAAAAATAAGGGCATTCCTTTGATTCCATATATTCCAGTAGGCGGTTGCAGAAACTTCAAAGAAGAACGGCCTTCGAAAGTTGGATTTAGCAGTGCCCATCATCTGAGGAAGTTCTAGATTGTCTTCAAGCGTGATGTTGATGGATTGCCAACATTGCTTATTGAAGTTGCAGTTCCAAAAAAGGTGGTCCCTGGTTTCTAGATGTCCCTCGTCGCAGAGGCTGCATATGCCGTTATCGTCAAGAGAGAAAGTTTTCCTTAGAAGCATCTCCTTTGTGTTCAGACGGTCGTTGGCGAGGAGCCAGAAGAAAGATTTAATCTTGGGAGTGCACTTTGATTTCCATATCCAAGAGGAAAAGATGGGAGCTTGAATGTGTTCAAAGTTCAGGTGGTATATCTTGTTTGCAGAAAAGTGTGTGCCCCAGCTATATGACCATAAGTCATTATCATCCGGGTGGATCTTGTTTGGTTAACAAGGTGGTTGAACTCATGGAGTTCCTCAAACGCTTTTGTAGATAGAGGGAGGTGAAAAGCATCAATGGGATCATCCAAGTCAAGGATATTCTTAACCGAGGCTAGCTTGTCAATAGCAAAAGAGTGTAGACTGGGGAACTTTGTCATTAGGAGATCTGTGCTCCAATTGTCACTCCAGAAAGGAGTGGTGTCACCAGCAGCAATCGAACAAGATGCAATCCTTTTGTACTTTGAGCAAAGTTTCATAATGTCCTTCCACCAGGAGCTCTGAATATTAGTAGCTTGCGGCGTGGCATTATTATAATTTCTCCAAAACAAGTGGACCCAAGGGATGTTCTTGTTGAAAATCTTGTGCAAGAACTTCAAAAGAAGGGCCTCGTTTTGGACAGAGACATTAGTAATGCCAAGACCTCCCTTGGATTTCGGTCTGCATACTAAGTCCATAGCCGCTAATGATTTAGGTCTGCTAAAATTGTCCATTTTACCCCATACGCCAATTCTTCTAGATTTATCCACAATTTCAATGGCTCCATCTGTGAGTTTAAAGGTGCAGAGGTAGAAAGTGGGTAGGGAGCTAAGAATAGCCTTAATCACCATGATTCTTCCATCAAGAGAGAGGAAAAAGGCGGTGGCAGCGAGGCGGTGATTGATTCTCGAATATGTCCAAGGTCACAAATGCGAGGTCTGCTCAGGCCAAGAGGGAGGCCAAGATAGGTGAAGGGAAACGTTTCTAGCTTGCATCCAAAAAGACCAACCAGGAGAGTCGCTTTCTCATTAGGAAGATTAATGGGAAGAAGGCAGGACTTGGCAAAATTTACCCTCAGACCCGTGGATTGTGCAAACGTTTCAAGAATCCCTTCAAGGAAGAGGAGCTGCCGAGGGCAGGCTTGCATAATTAACAAGGTATCATCCACATACTGGATTATTGGGAAATCTCCATTAACCGACAGAATGGGGTGATGGAGGAGATTACTTTGGCAAGCTCTGTTGATGACACTTTGAAGGAGGTCCGCCGTAGAGACAAAGGAGAGGTGACAGAGGGTCGCCTTGCCTCAACCCCCTGCGACAATGGAAAGTTTTCCCAGGAACGCCATTCAGGAGGACCAAAGAAGTGCCAGACGCAAGGATAGATTTAATCCATCCAAGGACGCGATCATCCAGGCCATAATGTTTTAACATGGATAAGATCGCGTCGTGTTCAATCATGTCGAATGCTTTGGCAAAGTCCAGTTTGACGATAATGATTTCCCTTTTAGACTGATGGCATTGGTGAAGAAATTCAGAACTCCAAGCTAGACAATCTTGAATCGTCCTGCCTTTGATGAAACCGTATTGGTTTTGATGGATGATTTTGAGGATCACCCTTTGAAGGCGGTCAGCTAGGAGTTTAGTGAGATAGGCCTGTAATCACCAAGATTTTCCTGATTGGGAACCTTTGGAATCAGCGTGATATGGGAGTTGTTGATGCTTTGAAGGTTGACGGTATTATTGAAAAAAGCATGGCAGAGAGCATGAAAATCATCCTTAATAATGTGCCAACACCTCTTAATGAAAAGGCCATTAAAGCCATCCGGACCCAGGGCAGGGTCAGTAGGTAGCGATTTGATGACATCATCAATCTCCTCAGAAGTGAAAGAACGGGAGAACAGTCCAGCCCATCCGTCCTGCAAATGAGACTTCTAAGAGAGAAATGCACTGTCGGCTTATCGGAAGAGCCCAAACGCTTTGAGAAAGTGTTCCATATTATTGCAGCCTTGGATTCATGATCATTGTAAGGAATGCCGTCATCGGAGATAAGAGATGGGATTTCATTTCTTCTATAAGATTTGGTGGCAGCAGCGTGGAAGAACTTGGTGTTCTCCCCACCGAGTTCCACCCACCTGATGGTGCATCTGTTCTTCCAGTAGATACGCTTGTAGTGTAGAAGATTGGTAATGCGCCTTTTGATAATAATACGGAAATTAAATTATAGAATAGAGAGAGGTCTCTGTTCTTCCAAGCCGTCCAGTAGGTTGAGCACGAGATTGCATCTATCCAGCCACATGGAGATCCGCGAAGTATTCTTGCTCCAGTACTTTAGGGCTTTTCTAGTGTTTTTAAGCTTCGAGGATATGAGACCCGCACAGTCTCGAGTTCTGCATGGGATTTTCCAAGCATTCTCCACAATGCTTATGAAACCTTGACAATCCAACCAATAGTTTTCGAAGCAAAAATTTTTGGCCTTGGGAATATCTGTTCCCACTGAAATAAGGAGAGGGATGTGATCTGAGGTGAGGCGAGAGTGGCTTAACCTCGGTGTTTGGGAAGGTCGAGGTCCAAAGCGCCGAAAGAAAAAAACCAGTCAGCTTGCTCCAGCAAGGGACACTCCTGCATGTTACTCCATGTGAAGGCACGGCCCAAGATAGGAATTTCCACCAGTCCATGAGAATTTATGAAGTTGTTAAAAGTGCACATGTCTTGCAGGTTCCCGCCTTCTCTGTTCCTATTTTCTTCAGATCTGTAGAAGTTGAAATCTCCCGCGAGAAGCCAAAGTTCATTTCCATTTAAATATCAGTGCAAGATTGAGTATCAGTGACAGATTGAGGTGCTGGACAAAGTGGATTTCTTATATTTGCACAAATTCTCTCCAGAATTAGCATGACAGAAATCAGACACTAGCATATACTCAGAGTAAGACATAGCAGTTTTGCAAAAAGAAAAACTCAGAGAAGAGGAATGCAGCATTGAGTGGCAGTACCTGGACGTAGACATCGTCGTCGAGCACATAGACTATCTCTTCGACCTTCTTAGAACTACAAGGAGAAGCCCAGATTTGACTGTTTTGTGCTTCTCTAGGAAGCTTCTTAGCCAAGGTGAAAATCCATGCTGAGCTGCAAACCCATCTCTGTAGTATGTAGATAGCTCCTCTAGGTTCCTTCAGTAACTTTAACAGTAGAAGAATTATCTTTGGAACAATAGCAATGGCATCATGAATAATATAAGCAAGTAGACACTCCCTCTATGCACTGGTGGCAATGTATCAGTACTGCTATAATGCAATGTCACCATCAGTTTGCTGATTGGCAGATTCTGAATCAAATTTAGTTCTGGATTTGGTTAAATCATCAATGTTGGCCTTCTATTATTGCATTTCATCAAAACAGGAACCAATTAGGAGACAAAGCCATCATGTTTCCAGATAAGGGTGAAATGCCGTAAACAAAACATATACTGATTCCAATACTCCAATTTGGTTGACCCAAGGAAGAACCTATAGACTAGTACCGACTGGAATTACCAGCAAAAGTAAATTATTCAATGTATCCACTGAAGCAAAATTATTCAATTCATTGTTTCTTTACAGATCAACGCACTATGCATCAAACAGAAACAATTAAAGGAAAGAACTTTAGCAGCAAGAGTGCATGGAGGAGGGAGGCCTCACCGGCAGCAGCGGCGGGTTGGGGAGGTCGATGGGAGCAGAAGCATGTCAGAGTTGTGACAGGTCACGGATGACAGCGGCAGGTCGGGCCAGCAAGCACTGGCAGGAGCACGGGCCGTCACCGCGGACAGGGCATGGCGCGCAGCAGTAGACCAGCCTCCACCGTCCCCGCGGCTTGTTGAAGTCGAGGACGGCGCCGCTGCCTTGAGCTGCCTCACTAGCTACGTTGGCCTCACCTGCTGCGCCGCCAACCCCCAAATCCCCCAATATTTGATTTTTACTGTGTGGAGGTGCAGCGGCATGGCTAGTGTCCGCTGCTGTCGATGGGGCGAAAGGGCGGGAGCAGACTGGGAGGTCCTGAGCTGCACGGCAGGGACGAGGGGGGTGGTGGCCGTTGAGGGAGCGGCGGAAGACTGCAGGCACGGCGCCGGCGTGGGCATGCAGGCATGACAGGAATGGAGAAGAGGGGAAGGAGAAGACGACGCGGAGGACTGCGGGTTCGGTCAGAAATTTGTCAAGGGCTTTTCTGCAAAATGGACCCTGTGACATCTATTCTGGGACGGAGGGAGTACGTAAAATGACTTGGTGAAACAAAGAAAAAATATCAAAAATAAATTTGGATTATAGACTATCAACTCTGCCATGCATGGCCTGGGAGCCAGAGAAGCGCAGGCACCCAGTTCAGAAAAATGAACGAAAACTACAGAGAGAGGATCGGCGCGGAACAAAGGTACATGCACATGGAAACGAAGATGATTCACAGCACACCACTGAATAAGAGATGCATCGACACATCACTAGAGAAGTTTAACCAAAATCCAGCTCTACATCGGAGAGCAAGAAAAGAAACAACTCAAGATCAACTAGTCTACTATATTATCTAAGAAAAGGTGCATTTTCATATCAATTCCATAGTGATGCAACTGATTACAGTTAGACCACCAACTCGCTGTCCATCCATTGCTTGCAGTGCGACGCACGGAAAGAAAAGAGCTACTAAGGATCTATTCCCACCTAAATAAAAAGTTCCATGTTGCCAGGTAAGTACCTAAAGTAGATACCACCTAAATTAGACAGATATCAGCTGAATAAATAATACTCATTCCAACCTTCTTCTTTTTGCAGCAAGCAACGAAATTTCATCTATATCAACAGATCTCAAGCTGACTCGACAACAACAAATATCAATAATGATGAAACGGAGAGCGTGCAAACAAAAATAACTATTGTACTAGCTCCTACCACCGGAAATATTACATGTAGCATTATGAACTTATCTACTCCCTCCGTCCAACACGCAGGAGCTAGAGGAAAATAGCAATAAACAATTATTGCAAATATCTCACCTCCAGATTGACCTCATGTAAGTCCGTGTGTAAAGACCACATGCCAGTAGCCCCAAGAAGTTGGAATATGTTCCTCCTCCACAGTCCACATCCATCAATGAACCTAAGAAGCACTCATGTTACAATGTGGACAGCCTGATACTTGGAACTCATTCACTGCAAGTCAGATCAGCTGAAAGTAAAACTGAGGAGAGGTGAAGAACAACCACCCTAACCAGCAATCAAATGACCATAAAATCCTCTCAGAATGCTCATGACCATGTATTTAATCAGATACTAGTAGCTGATGTACATTAGGGAAAATCAATGTTTCAGTATCAGTACTACTCCAAGTAAAAATGGCAGTGTTTCTTGAACCTAGACTATGCACTGCCCCTTTGTACCAGATGGACAATAAGCATATCATTTATAATTCAAACTGGATTTAACTATACATCACAAAACCTTCAGGATACCTGGATTGTAAGTTGAACAATTTGTTCACGTATTCAGGAAACCTTCAGGATACCATGATTAATTGATGTAGCATAAGTAAAGAAAATTCAGTAAACTGATCTGAATTGTTATCTTCTTAGGCTGCATAAGTTCATTTATAAAGCTTGACACTGGATACTTCACATCATACCATAGAAAAATATTGCCTCGGTAAAGTTACTTTAATTCTAGCTAAACTGCAAGTGCCAAGTTGAAAACCATAACAAGCAAGAACTCAAAAGTTCCAGACAAACCTGACTCTGTTGAAACATGCTTATGAGACTAATTGCATACTAGATTCAAGAGACAATAATGTGTGACTTAAATCTGTCCTCTCAAGTTGGTAATAACCTGTCAGCTCAGCTGCTTTCAAGATGAATTTGCATAAAGAAACACCTACTCAATGCATAGAGTAAATGAAATCTCCAAGAGCATCATATCATAGGTAAATCCGTGAATGTAATCAATGCATACTGACTACAGTTAGTCCTTACTTGTGTGTGAGCATGTGTATGATATGATCAACAAACTACAGTTAGTCCTTAATTGTGTGTGTACTTGTGTATTATGTGATCAACAGCAGAGATGATTTGTTGTTGTACTTACTACCGTGATAATGTGTGTGTACTGAATATAGAGTAACTAAAATGAAGCATCAGACACTAGGAGTACTAATACCGGTACATGTCACTGTCATTTTGGATAGAGAAATGGCACATGCAGGACAGAAATGGCACTAGGAGTGGAACTGTCCAGATTTGTGTCAACTGCGACTATAGCAGAAGCCAGAGATGATCCATCTAAGGCAGAAGAAAAATTACGCAAAATATCCAAAAATTGAGGTGGTGAATTCTGATTTGATCTTCATAAAACAAATGCAGAATAGCAGTTAATGGCATGAACAACAACAACAACAAAAAAGCTACCAATAACTAAGCAGAACTTTTCGTGTGGAAATGTAAGGCAGATGATAGTGACCACCCTGACAGTAGCATCAGCTTGTTCCATAGTTTACAATAAAGGCACATAAATCAGAGATAACTGTGAGTTAAGAGCATATAGAGTGTCTACATACATACATACATATGAACCGGTGCTCTATCTGCTTCAGATCTTCCTGACGAGAAACAACAGCATGAACAAGAAATCATGAAGTGAACACAAAGATGGTAAAGTAAGCATGAATTTGAACAATTTGAACTTTAAGATATTTTCCAATACAGGCTTGCATGGAGTAGTATGGTTGAGCTCAGTTCTGAACTTTGCACTTTACATGCAGTTCTATTGCTAAAAAAAACACTCAAATGCATAGGAGTACCAAAACCTGTTCTAGAAGTGACAACAAGGTTCAGAAGCGGATTCCTGTTTGCATAGCAGCAGCAGTTAGACACTCAAAACATAAATCAAGACTGCACAGATTAGCTTTTTTTAGTTACATACAGATTAGCGCAGTAGCTCTCTGCATATGAAGAGCGTAAATATTCCCTTAGCAGGATACAGAATCTGAAACAAACACCGAAAGAAATTTTACAAACTGAAAGTGGCTGGCTCCATTTGGCTGATTTTGTGACAGGGAAATGAGCCTCAAGCGGCTACGAAAGAAGCAGCGTAATAATAAAAAACCGCAAGCCAGAAGTGCATCATAATTAAGACACTTCTTGAAAAGACACGATGTTTTTAGGAGAACTGCATGAGCTAGGTACTAGTACTACTCAAGCATCTAATATCCCTAAACTGAACGTTTGTTCCATATTTCTATTGCGATATGCACAGTCCACAAGTGTCTCCTTTAGATCTTAGTGAACACCGGAAGTCTTACTACAGGAAACTGAAATCAGATGCATATAACGCTGTCCCTCAAGAGAACTAGTACTGAGCTCATGCAATTTTACTACAGGAATCTGAAATAAGAGGCAGCACTAGCTACTAGATAGAAAGTGTGTATCAAACATAAGAAGGAATTAAAAAACTGAAATCCAGGTTTATTTGATCGATTCCAAGAAAGCAAAAAGAGTCTGAAAGCTGGATGGTAATAAGAAATCACTTACAAGCCAGAAGTACAAAATAAATTAAGCTCCTCTGAAGCCAACCCTCCAGGGATTCCTGGCACAAGGAAGAACGTTTCCTTCCCGACCCCAATCGGTCGCTCGCGACAGCCCCCGCGCCATACTCTGGATCCTGGCACAGCGCCCCTGCCGGCTGCCACAACCCCGCTCTTCGGCGCCACGGTCCAACTCACCGGCACACCCCAGACCAGACGAGTTCCCACTTACCGGGGGGATCAAAATCGACGGGATCTTCATCATATGGTGGAAGCAAGGAGGTGTCTTGGACAGAAAAGTCTGACCTTGGGGGAAGCGGCGGCATAGGGTGGGGAGGGGAGGGGAAGCGGCGGCGTGGGGTGGGGAGGGGAAGCTGCGGCGTGGGGCAGGTGGGGGGAGCAGTGGTGTGGGGCGGGTGGAGGAGAGCAGCGGCGTGGGGCGGGTGGGGGGGAGCAGCGGCGGCGAGCTGAGCGGAGCAAGCAAGTGAGGGAGCAAGAAGACGACCGGCGTGGACCTCAGGTTTGGTCAGAAATTTGCCAAGGGGGGTTTTGCAAATAGACCCATAGACATCCTTTTATGGACAGAGGGAGTACTACTTTCCTAGCATAGACGGTCCTGATATGCTGTAATATTTAGGACCCAAGTAACCATGTACAATTACTCCAGCTATCCTCTTCAGTTTGGTGATGACCACTGCTGTAATATCCCCATATGGCCATACCAACTGCTGCCCTTGGCCCAAGTAACCCATTATATTTGGTAAACTAGACAACTACTACTTTCATGCTGATTATAGTTAGTGAAGGAACAAACAATTGAAACTAGGCACCAACAAGCTAAAAAGCACAGCTCCCCTGAACTATGCAAGCAAGCAATACGCCGTCTTAAACACTAATACACCAGTGAATGAGTTCATCTATCATACATTTCCAGATACCATCAACTCAACACCACTGCATGCTGTGCTAATCAACAACACGCCAGTTTACCATCCACTGTGTTCTTCATTCAGATAACGCACGGCTGGCACTGTACATACGTTTATAATAGACTAACTGAGAGAGCAATCAGATAGAATACATACAAACAGACTATATTATTTTCATCGCGTGGAAGTGTTAAACAAGAACAAAGACAGAACAAAAGCATAATACACGTAACAAAGACCATGCTTCATGTTAGATTAAGTACGAATTACAAACCAAACTCACATACACTTATATTCCATTGAACAATTACACACAGTACACCAAACACACACAGCTATGCATACAGACCACGAACACTGCAAGCACCAATATCGTCACACCTTCCTAGTACTTAACATATTACTGCGGGATTTCAGTCTGACACTTCACCAGTACATCAAATTATGAAGACAGAAATAAAACCAAGACTGAATATCACATTATACCAGACATAACAAAATTCTGGGCTGCCTTTAGTAGAGCCACCCACTTATAAATGATGAAGTAACATCATGTTGTAGTTGCAATTTCTCAACTAAATCATAAGCACATATGCCTCAATTATTGAACATGTTCTCTTTTCTATGACATGGTACATGATTAAATCAGGGATTGCATGAGAAAGGTGAATTTACCTATCCTTGTCTCCTAGGATGAAAATCCGCATTTCAAAGATGGCTGAACAAGCATTAACAAAAGAAACAAATCGATGCTTTGTTCGATTCAAACAGAAAATAGGACATTTCAATGAATCCAGAAACCTCGCTAAGCACCCATGGCAAACTTTTTGCCCTTCTTGGATGTTGATGAACCGCTCTCCGCCAAGATCCTAGACAAAATATCAGCTTGCTTTGAGTATCCTCCAGATTTTAAGCTACTCATCAAAGCATCGCAGCCCTTCTGGTCTACAACGCCTCCTTTGTGCTTGATCTTGCAGAGCATGGAGTATGCTGGCAATGTCTTCTCCTCAGTGTATAGGGCTTCAAGGACTCTGTCATAGGTTGAGAAGCTAACTTCAAAGTCCCGGTCCAACGCAAAATCAGCCAGCTTATGTGCCTCCATCACTTTGTCCTTCTGGCAAAGGGCAACTAGCAACTTATCTAGATCAGGCATACAGACATTTTCTACCATCAGATTGACACGGCCAATCGCCTCGTCCACATGGCCCCTCATGAAGAGGGCTTCCACAATCTTATGTGCCATGTCCATGTTCTCGGTAACCCCCTTCTCGATCATAGTCTTCATGACCCTGCTTGCGGTCTGAACGCGACCATCGATGAAAAGCGCTGCCATGACAGCCTGGAACAGAGCTGGCCTCGGCAAGTGCCCCTGTTCCATCATGCTGTCCAGCGCTATCTTTGCATCAGCTGGCTCGTTCTTCTTAAGGAAGCCATCAATAAGCAGAGCATGCGAATGGGGATCAGTAGGGACACCACGTCGTGTCATAATGGTAAGAATCTCCTGTGCAGCCTCCAGCGCACCTTCCTTTGCATGACCACGGATCAGACTGTTAAATGCAGACTTGTCATCCACACCTTTCTTCATCAGCTGCCTGAAGAACGTCTCAGCCTTGTTGGTATTTCCATTGTTGCACAGATACTCAATCACTGGATTATAAGCCGGTGCTTCCAGAACTGGACTCTTTGGGCTAAGCATCGTGCCCTTCTCAAGAAGATCATCTAGGACCTCGACAGCACCATCACACTTTCCACCTGCACACAAGCCCTCCATCAACACACCATACTGTCTCGGATCCACCAGAACATGCTTGAACTGCCCACTCTTCTTGTGCACCTCCAACGCCCCATCCAAATCCCCAGCTTTGCACAATGTCGTCACAAGCCTCAGAAAAACCGATTTGTCCTTTGGCGTGAGTCGTCGCTCTGCCATATCCTCCACTGCCTTCCGGGCCTCCGCAGCCTTCCCCTCGTCATCACAAAGTCCCGGCATCAATGCAGCGAATGTCTTCTCACTCAACCTCAACCCCTTCTCCCCCATCTCCGTGAACAGCCCCACTGCCTCCTCGACCTTATTCGCCTCAACATATCCCTTGATCATGACATTGTACGAGATCGAGTTCCTTTCAAACCCAGCTCCTGGCATTTCATCAAACATTTTTCGTGCACTCTCCAGATCACCAGCCCGCACCCAAGCATTGAGCAGGGTGTTATAGGTCGTTACATCCGGTGCAACCCCATGAGTCTTCATGTCCCCAAACACCCTGACGGCAGACTCCATCTTTTTGCACAGACCGAACCCCCAGATCAGCGTGTTGTAGGTGGACAGAGTCGGGACGACGCCATCCGCGACCATGGCGTTGTAGATCCGCCTGGCCATGGCCTCGCGGCCGCGGCAGAGGATGGCCTTGAGCACCGCGTTGTAGGAGAGCGCGGTGCGGGTGATGCCAAGCTCGGGCATCAGGCGGAAGAGCTTGACAGCCTCCTGGGGGATCCCTGCCTTGCCGTATGCGGCGACGAGGGCGGCCACGGTGGCCTCGCCGGGGGCGACGGAGAAGGCCGGCATGGTCTCGAGGAGGATGCAGCGGGCGTGGTTGAGCATGCCCTTGGAGGCCAGGATCGGGACGAGCAGCGCGAAGGTGGCCGGCTCCGGGCGGAACCCAGCCCGGCGGTACGCGAAGCGGAAGAACTGTAGCGAGAGGTCGGCGCGGTTTGCGGCGGCCGCAGCTGAGATCACGCCATGGACGAGCGGGGCCGTGAGGGTGGGGGACAGCAGGCGGATCGAGTTCTCCATGCGGGTCGTCCACTTGCGGCGCCGGATCATGGTGAAGATCGTCTCGTGCAAGGGTTCCTCCTCCCGGGGAGGACGGACAGGGGCCGACTCCCCTTCCGCCGCCGCCGATGCAGGGGCTTCCGCATGGGTCTCGACGGCGGGGGTTGGTGGATCGATGGTCGGGGCGGGGGTGTCGACGGTGGCGGTAGTGGAGGAGCATAGGGCATGGCGGAGATAGAGCGTGGTGGGGGCGTGAGGGTTGCGGGAGAGGAGCGGCAGGATGGGGATGCGGAGGTGGCGGCGCGCCATGGCTGCGGGAGGTTTGGAGTGGTGGGGGAGGGAGACGAGGGTTTACGGGAGTTCGGAATGGGGGGGCAAGTGTGGAAAGAGTGGGCTGAGTTAACTGGGCTGTCGCATATGGCCTCATAGTTGCCCTTTTTTCTCTCCTAAGCAAAGTGTACCTATTTCCAATTTTTCTGGCCTCTCAATTTCATCTAAAAACAGTTCAGTTCAATTTCTCATTTGCAAATATCGAAATTAGTTATATTCTCGATTTTCAAAAGATAAAATGCTTCCTCTAAAAATTCGGATGGTTTCTTTTTCCACTATACGACATGCATAAGTTATTTTTATTCGTTTATTGCATAGCTAAGTAAAGGATTTGGTTGTTCGGCATTTGCAGTGGATTTGAGCCAAAGAATGTCTGGTATGGTCGATTTCAGCAGGGCGAATAATATATTATCAAATGTTGCGTACAAACAAAATTCTATAACCGTGCACATCAAATGGTGATTACCAAACGCTATTTAGCCAAAACATATTAATATGTAGAATTTTGCTAAGATAATTTGATTGACCTAAAATAACACAATATTGACAAATATATTGATTGATGTTGGTAATACAAAATAATAATAGATGATTGTTATTCAGTTGCCCACAACCATGTGACAACGAGTAATGTAGGCATTGGAGCTAGGGTTGAGTGTAATGTGAGACTTGCCGGTCCAAAGTTGTGCACATCGATTAAACAAACTAGATAATAGCCCGCACGTTGTTGCGAAACATTCAAAGGATTTTCTATGACGAGGAATGGTTTAGACTACAAACTTTTATTGTAGTTGTTAGAAACTTAATGGTGTCAACTTGAACGGAGTAATGGTCTTTGTTTCGTATTTTCCATTATAATAAAATTTAATAGTGTCAACTATGCACCATATAAAGTGTTGGCAGGAAAAAACATATCATTGATATATACCTAGCACAAAAAATGACAAATAATCAACCATGGTAAATTGCCTGGTTGAGAAACATGAAAAATGTTGTTAGTAGATGCAGTCAAAGTAATCTGGAAAAACATGCTAAAAGATAAGACATACAAATCACATGCAAATATTAGCGATTCTTAATAACCGCCGTGTATAAAGGTGAAGATTACAAATAGTACTTGTGAAATCTTACATGTATCCCACACTACCAATATGGTTGTTACGACTAACAATATGCTTTAATATAATTAACAACAATAAAAAATACATCAAGACCTTCTATTCTACATTAATATTTGCCGGAACCTAGAGGTCATATATAAATGATAAAAATCCAACCCTATATGTACCATGATCAGTTATCCTCATCTTGTTTAGACGAAGGGAAACATATAGCTTAATTTCTCAAGGTAGGCTTTTGTAAGTATAGCATGTATTTGGTACCTCTCCTTCCATTCCTCCTTCGACTTGCTTGAACCGATGAGTTCTGCCAAGAACCAAAAGACAAATAGAGATAAGTAAAGCAATACATATTTGAAAGCATTGTATTATCGGTGGTATCTTTCCAAGAAGGTTAACACAGCAAAACATTACTTTGATTGAGTATATGCGGTCTTACCAACAAACCAACCAAACATCATGTCCGTTAAGAAGTTGGGATCCAAGCTGGAAGCCACACATATGCGTCAATTAACTTAGAATGTATCATGCTTTACCTTTGGCAGGCTTGTGTAAGAAAGTAATAACTCTGCAAAAAGATGTCCGTTTGCTCACAGCTTGTATTTTACACATGAACACTCAAGTCCTAAAATCACATGCGATATAGCAAGTCACCAGTATTGAGAACTTCTCTGAATGTTCTCTGCCAAATAGTGAATAACCTATACGGTGTGCCTGCTGAATGTTGAGTTGGCAAAATATTCCAAAAGTTTCTTGAAATAATTCATCTTGTGCGCATATAAATAAGGATTCTGGATTTATAATGAATCATGTCACTTTAAGAGATATAATAACTTGACCTGCATAGATAAAAGAACTAATAAGCTGTTCACGTGTTTGCACTGCAGTTGTACTGAAACGGAATTTCTACATGTGCGATAAAAACAGTTTGACTTTCGTAAGAAAACACATTGGACATTGAGGATGGTTCCTAGGAATGCAATTCACGGTGCATGTTGTGGATCGTACTGACATCAGAAACTTTCTGCTGGTTCGTGTAGCAAGGTTCAGATTGAAATGTGCCTATCAATAGAAAAAAGCTGTACTAAAATATGATGAGAAGTAGTACAAAATATACCACTGGACATGAGAGAATCTAAAATAGAACATCCAAGATTTTCTTACCAGTCTCACAGCCCATAACAGGGATTCAAGGAATATCTATCAAGCACTTGACGTCAGGGGTATTCTGTCGTGCAGTTGGCAGGCCACTAAATACCAGTTGTTGCATACCATCAACTGGAAGACGAGGGGATCTTGCATTAGTGCGCATGGGATGCAGAGAATGAGGGGAAAATCCACCTGGTAACCTGCTGCACTTCATCCCATCTCAACCGCATCCATACGGATGATTCAGAAATAAGAACAACAGTGTTGTCCACCATGATATTAGAAAGAAAGAGAACCCATCCTCGTCCCAGTATTGCCGCTAGCGGCAGATTGGCTATGCTCCTAGGCGAGCGTCTACGTACGATGGCAACAGCCCTGGCAAGCCAACAAAGCCGAGAGGAGGTGCGGGAGGGACTATGAGGAGAAGCAGATATATATGCACCTGCAAAGGAAGCACGGTGGGGTGGAATTGGAGAGGGGAGGGCCCTGGTGGGGGATGGAATGGGAGGAGATAACGGTGAGAATGGGAAGGTGAGGGGTGCTGAAGGGGAACGTAAGGCCTTTCACAATAGAGTGTTTCTTAGCACGTTAGCATAGAAAAAATAAATGGGTAAGAAAGACCCTCTACAATACATTGTTTCTTAAAGTTGTATCTTAATTTAATGATTTTAGCCCCATGCATGCATGTGATTGGTCTACTACTTATTTTTTCCTATGGCTACGTGCAAGAGGTGTATTTTAGCTAAGATACAACATCAATCTCTTTCCTCATTAACTATAGTGCCACATAGACAAAGTGCCTAGGATACACCATTTAAGAACCACACATTGTCAAAAGCCTAACATTTCGCTTCCTAGCGCTAATGAATGGCAACATAATGGTGGGGTGATGTTACTTGTTGGTATTTAACATGAGAGATAATAATGCTATATTTTTTTCTGATGATGCGGTGGATGACATGGTAAATGATGAGTGAGGCTTGGATGACATGGCAAGTTAGGATTGGTTATGAGTATTTGATGAGGTGGATATGCTGCATGTTTAGAGAAATAGGTTAGTGGGGGTGAACTTCTTAGTTATATAGGATACCTGGGTGAGAAAATAGTAGGAGGTGGCACAACCAAATACGAGAGACGATGGACTTTGTTCTGTATATTTTAAAACTTGACAAGGACAATGCCAAGTTTAGCTTAATTAGCATGTTAGACAGGATAGATTAACTATGTTACTAATTAAAAAGTGTTATATAAAAACTACTATTAGACTATCGGAAAATGCAAAGAACTCAGATAGGGAGAAATGAAGCTTGATATTCTCGTTCATATTTTCTCAATGCATACAATGTCCTCCATATATATAGCCATGAGAGGATTTACTATACAAGAGTTTATAAAAGAGAGTTACACTAGTAATTCCATAGGGGTTATAGCTTTGATGACATAGAGGTTACGGACATCCATGTAAATAGGAATTTCATAACACTCCCCCTTGGATGTCCATTAACCGTGAATATGGATGCCTCATTAAAAGCCTTCCCAAGGAAAAACCCAATGGGAAAAAACTATGATTAAGGAAAAAATAGTACAATGCATATGCACTCTCCCGAATGGCAATATTACTGAATATCTCCGAGTCGTCGCAGTCCAACAACGTGAACCAATTTCTTGAAAGTAGAAGTAGGTAGCGCATTTGTGAATAAGTCTGCTAAGTTCTCACTGGAACAAATTTGGTGGACTGTTATAGCTCCGTCCTTCTGAAGATCGTGAGTGAATAATTTTTTTGGCGACATATGTTTGACTCTATCTCCTTTGATATATCCATCTTTTAGTTGGGTTATACAAGACATATTATCCTCACACAGGACCGTAGGTGCCTTATTTTCCAAGTTCAAGTTACACTATTTGGCGAATATGATGCGACATATTCCTTAGCCACACGCATTCCAAGCTGGCTTCATGGATTGCTTATATTTCTGCATGGTTAGATGAAAGTTGCAGCTATAGATTGCTTCATTGAACGCCGTGAGATACATGCACCTCCACATATTAAAGCATATTCGGTTTGTGAAGGGTCATTGTGTGGATAAGATAGATATCCAAAATCTGCAAAGCCCAGCATTCCTTCTTTTCATGTGCTAGAAAAATATAAACGCATGTCTTTTGTACCTTGAAGGTAACACAGTATATGTTTCACACCATTCCAATGTCGTATAGTCGGGAAAGCGCTATATCTTGCTAATAAGTTAATAGAGAATGCAATATCAGGTCGTACATGAGTGGAAACATACATTACTGCTCCAATTGCACTTAAATAAGGCACCTCAGCGTCAAGAATCTCGCTTTCATGCTCCGGGGGCCTAAAGGGATCTTTGGATATATCAAGAGACCTAACAGCCATGGGAGTACTCAATGGGTGTGCTTTATCCATGTAAAAATGTTTAGAATTTTCTCTGTATAGGTTGTTCGATGCAAAACAATTCCATCTCTATGATGATCTATTTGCAATTCAAGGCATTAGTCCTCCCGAGATCTTTCATTCCAAATTCATTTTTCAAGCAATCCATTGCCTTAGAGAGTCCTTGAGAAGTGCCAATGAGATTTAAATCATCAACATATACAACTATTATCACAAAATTAGATCCAAATCTTCTTATGAATATACATGGACAAATAGAATCATTTTTGTAACCTTCTTCCATCAAATATTCACTGAGACGATTGTACCACATTCGTCCAGATTTTTTTAATTCATATGACTCGTTCAACTTAATTGAATATTGTTCTCGAGAACCTACTTATGTTAGTTTAAATCCCTCGCAAAGTTTCATATATATGTCACTATCAAGTGATCCATACAAGTATGGTGTAACAACATCCATTAGCAAGCCAAGATTCTCTTTTATTGCCAGACTAATAAGATATCGAAAAGTTGTTGCATCCATCACAGGGGAGTACGTTTCTTCATAATCTATACCCGGTCTTTGGGAGAATCCTTGGGCAACTAATCATGCCCTGTACCTTGTAATTTCCTCTTTCTTATTTCATTTTTTCACAAAGACCCACTTGTAACCAACGCGTTTTGAACCATTAGGTGTGCAAGTTACATGTCCAAAAACTTCTCATTTTGTAAGAGAATCCAATTCCTCTTGAATTATGTCCTTCCATGTTGGCCAATCTTGTCTTTGTTTACATTCCTTGACCGGCTCGAGGTTCGCGATCCACATTTCCATCCATAATTTCTAGCGCTAGATTATATGCAAATGCATCATCGGTGATTACTTTATCACGGTTCCAAAATTTTCTAGACACGATATAGTTTAATGAGATCTCATTTTCTAAAGAATCAGGAAACTTTGTCTCTTCTATAGCAATAGTATTTTTCATGTCTTCACTCTCTTTAGGAGGTTTTTCTTCCATTATTATTCCCTCAATTTGTCCATCTTGATTTGTCCCTCCTTTTTCTCTTATATTTAGAACCCAGTAATCTGACGATTGCCCATGTTGGACATCAACTTTTTCAAGGGCATTAGCAGTTGGGATATGTGACTTATTCACTCGTTTTAAGTCAGTAAAAGCGTCCAACCAATTATTCGCTAAGCCTTGTAGGTGAATTATTCCTTGAACTTCTTGTTCACATATATTTGTACGAGGATCAAAGTGTGAAAGTGACAATTCATACCAACTTATTTCTTTAGTCAACTGCCTATTCTCTCCCCCTTGTTGGTAAATTTATCTCGTCAAAATAAGACGCGCCCCTGGCTGACGGTTCAAGATATTTTATGATAGACGGTGACTCATATCTAACATATATTGCCAACCTTCTTTAAGGTCCCATCTTAGTGCGTTTTGGTGGAACAATTGGGACATATACGACACACCCAAAAGCTCTTAGATGGGAGATACCTGGTTCTTAACCAATTGTAACGAGGATGATGTATGATAACTCATTGGCCTGATGCAAATTAATGTAGCCGCGTGTAGAATAGAATGGCCCCATGCACATGTTGGGAGATTTGACTTCATGAGAAATGGTCTTGCTATTATCTGTAGGCGTTTGATAAGTGACTCTGCAAGACCATTTTGTGTATGTACATGTGCTACACGATGTTCAACAATTATTCCGATCGACATGCAATAATCATTGAATTTTTTCGATGTAAATTCACCAGCATTGTCCAAGCGTATAGTTTTAATTGTGTAATGTGGAAATTGTGTGTGTAACTTGATTATATGTGCCAATAGGCGAGCAAATGCAAGGTTGCGGGTTGAAAATAATGATAACCATCTAGTTGATGCATCAATTAGAACCATGCAATATCTAAATGTCCCACTCGATAGATGAATGGGTCCACATATATCCTCTTGTATGTGTTATAAAAAACAAGGGGTTCATATCCAGCTTTCTCGCTGGTGACAGTTGCACAACAAATTACACTTAAGAACATGCAACACATATGAATTCATTAGAATGAAGAACTTTTTGGTTCTTCAACATATGCCCACATGAATTATTAATAACCTTTCACATCATTATTGATCCAGGGTGGCCTAACCAGTCATGCCATGTAACAAAATTGATATGGTTGGAGAAATTCTGGTTAACTAGTAGATATGATTCCTTTCTATTCAGAAGCATGTAGTGTAAGCTAGGAGATAATGTTGGTAACTTTTCCAATGCATATTTTCTCCTGAGGAAATTTTTGTAATGTTGAGATACTCCAAGTTGTCCTCACATATTGTCTCAATATGATACCCATTTTGGCGGATATCTTTAAAACTCAACAGATTTCGTTGAGACTTTGGGGAGTACAATGCTTTGTTTATATTTATCTTTGTTCCACAAAATAACATGACTGTGGCTCTTCGTGAACCCTCTATTCACTTAGAACTTCTAGATATTTGTATTAACAACTGTATCATGTACCACCAGATTGAAAAATGCACTTTACTTGTTAGTATGCTATGCGTTGTCGCACTGTCTACAAGACATATATCTTCATCATCTATAAGACCACAAGCCAAAGAAATATCCATACACGTGTGCTCATCCTCCTCCGTCTTCCGCCTCGCCTCGTCACGACGGGCATGTCACGGGTTGCGGGAATGAGCCGAGGACCCACCTATGCCTCGCATGCGAGTTGTCTCTCTTTTACCACGCTTCAGTCGCTGCATGTTCGTTTTACCTCCATGTGTTGCATGTTCGCCTCTCTATCATGTGCCTATACAACAAAGGGCGTTCCTTTGCTACGAGAACACACATAACACATAGCGCCCATCCAGTTTGAGAGCATTGTACAGTCTTCAGGTCTTTCCCATCCCGTCTCGCTATGTGCATTGCGAGTCAGGATAGCAAGCCTTCAGAATCCTGCTGCTTCGAATCCTTCATGGGAGAAGTACGGTAAGGTTTTTGGGTAGCGTTGTTACGTGACAACTAACTTCATCACAGACTCCTTCACAGACGCTGACGACTTCTTCCCGACATTGACAACCTCTTCAACAACATGGTTGATGCCAACGGCAACACCAACATCAACGCGAGGGGTTCCTCTTCCGCGCCATATGCAATCCTCTTTCATCTTGTTCAGGTCATGTTTCATCCGATGCAAATTATGGCTCATATGCTATGTGTAGCAATAGTCTGGACTTGATATTTATATTCTCTCTGTTAGATTGCATGACTATATTATGCCAGCCTATACTATTCCTATGTTATTAGTCATGTTTTATCTACTATTTTTATTGATTAAATCATATGATAAATTGCTCATATTTCCAACAATGTCTACTTCAATCCTTGGTGAATGAATTTTTCATGAGGTCTAACCTAGTTCTCTTTTTCTTATGAATTTTATACTGCAAGATTCTTATAGGGTTATTTCCTATGCATGAAATATGACCTACGAATCAAGTAGCTTCCATTGGAAATTTACATATGATCTCAACTCTACACAAATATTCCCTCCGTCCGGAATGTAGATACATACGAATCTAGACGAATGAAGTCACTTATTTCTAGACGGAGCGGGTATTTCACTGAATCTAATCTGATTTCCATCCCAAGTTAATTTTATCTTTCTACCTTGTACACAATAAGTGATATATACATAGCTACATTTTGTGAGATTAGGTTGGATATATCTTCAATAAAAGCATTTTTCTCTGGTAGGAACTAGCTCAAAGTTTATAGATACAGTGAACCGAATAGTTTGAGAGCTACACAACGCAAAAGAAACAAAGGACGAGCGAGGAAGCAAACAAATAATTTAGGTCCCAGCCCTAACAATAATTTGGGTCCCTAACCCCTGGCCCACGCAAGCTATGCGTGCGACGTGGCCCACATGCATGCTTTGTCACTACAGTGGAGTACGCAAGCAAACAAATTAAACAGGACTTTGCCTACATTGTCTTCACCCCTTTCAAACAGTACACTAATCATGGACCATCTGCCATGCCCGGTCTCAAACAAAGGCTAGAGTAGGTTCGCTAGTGCCACTTTATGATGATCAAAAATAATTAGCTAGCTAGCAATCAGCTCTTACATCGGCATGGAAATTCTAATTAACTAAGGTGAAGTGTCAGGTTGGATTAAAGAATAGGAAAAGAGATGAGGAAACATGACAAATCACAATTCCCCAACGATTCCCTTCTTCCAGAATCTCCATTCTTTTAGTAGCAAAAGGATACCTGAAGCTAGCATTCTGCAGAGAATATGCTCCGTCGCAAAATCATCCAGGAACGGCAAAAAGGTTTCATCACCTAATGAAGCATAGAATACACACATGCTACGCAGTGTAGGGATTATTATTAAACAAATATAAATCCCAGACGACTTCCTAATGTAAAATAACTAGTTCCAGCAAAAAATGCCTTTAGTTCCCGAGTTGTAGTGATTTCTTCATTTAAAGAAAAATAATAATAAGCCCCGCAAAAAAAATCAAATTTACAAGTTTCAAATAAATCTAAAAATAATACTGCACGTAGTCAATGATGTAGCTTATAAGCATGCAAAATTGCAATGTACAATTCTTCGTTATATGGGCTACAAAAAAATGATAAAATTTAGAGTTTTGATTTGTCATTTTTTGTGTAGCTTAGAATATATAGTATTTGAAATTGATATTTTTCATGTTGTTCGAATACATCATTGGGTACATCCAGATTTTCTAAAAAATAATGGAACTCATAAATATATTTTTTAATGTTTTTGGAATAACATGGTCATCATCTAAAAAAAAGAAAATTTTGATCACTAGGTCTCGAGAGGCAAAAATGTGCCCTCGTACAAATGTACTATTTTTGTTTTTTCAAACTAGGTCGAGCTAGCGGTGGTTGGAGCCACAAAGTAGTTACAGAAAAAACAAATTTAAGGATCGATAAGACATTGAAAGGGCCGAGTGCCTCACATCGTGTCGCCACCCGCAGACACGTCTCGCCAACCGCCATCAGAAAGGGCCAGGGATTTAGAAGCTGACTACATACAGGGGTTCATTTGCAACTTTTTCAACAGCCATCTGTGGAAAATCTCTCGCCAACCGCCCACGAGCTGACGTGGCATGGGTCATTGATAGTCTGACCAGTTTAAGACCTTGCGTGACATATTTATAAAACAATTAGGACCGAGACATGCAATGTTTAATACTACTAATAGAGATCAATTGAAGGCACGGGGTAAAGAATTCGGACCGCTGGTGCCGTTTACTCTACTCAACTAAATAAATCCAGCACGATTTCCTAACGCGGTCGAATCAAGCAGTGTAAAATAACTAGTGCTCGTACAAATGTACTACTGTAGTACAATTCTTGTTTTTTCTAACCGTGTCGAGCTAAGGTGGTTGGGAGCCACAAAGTGGTTACAAACAAAACCAATTTAAGGATCGACGAGAGAAGGCAACGATCGATCGGAAGAGGCCGGTGCCTGACCGTCGCGTCGCCACTCGCCACCCGCAGACAGATGGCCATTGTTTACTTGGAACCTTGTACAGTAGGCCGTAGTCCTATATAGCGAGCGCGAGCGATTGACGCATGGAGGAGAGCGACACCGGGTCACTCCGTGCTCGCTTGCTTGTCTGTTTCTTTCCGGAATAAAAATGATGATGACGATGAATAGGACCCAGGAGGTTATTATATATGCTTGTATAATTGCAGAAGATGTCTGAATTTATGGTGCTGGGGAACTTAATTGTTTTTATGTGCCCTCTGCGCTGCGCGCGTGAGCATGCATGACCACTCCCATGAAGTAGAATAATGGCTGCAATGTACCTTTGCAGGTGAGGTAGAATTGGCATGGTCCACGACCTGGGGCAGGAATTTTTAGTTCTCGTGAAGTGCACCGCCTGGTGAAAGAGGGGAATGAATTGTAAAATCTCCTTTTACTCGGAAACCTTTTACTACAAGAGACAATCACAGATAAATAAAGTACGAGTAAATAAAAGACAATAAGAATAAATGCAGCAAGTGGTCCAATTCTTTATTCAGCAAAGGACAAACCGGTTGTATTACTTAAGATGACCAAATGTTCTCGAGGACATATGGGAATATCGTCAATTGCTTTCGCTTCATATAGTTGATTAATCTTCTTTAGTTTGCTAAGTGTTGTGTGGGTGAACCTGTGCTAATGTATCGATCTTCATAGGACTAATACATACTTGTGATTATACCCTTTGCAAACATCCGCAAGTACAAGAAAGTAATTAAGGTAGAAACCTAACCACAACTTTAAACTCTAAGACCCTGACGTCCCTTGTGCAAAGGTTTCCTAACAGGGGTTCAGGTTTCTGTCACTCCGGCAACCCCTACACAATGCATTCCTCTAGGCCCATATAGGTGAAGTGTCATGTAGTCGACGTTCACATGACACCACTAGAAGAAGTACACCACAACTTAAATATCATATCATTGAATCTTTCTCAACGCAATTCCACTACTAACAACATGACTTCTCCCATGTCCTTAAGAACAAAACGAACTACTCACAAGACATCATATGGATCATGATCAGAGATAAAATAATGATGTGTAACAATCTGAACATAAACGATAATTCAATGGTTCACTCAATAGCATCAACTACAAGGAGTAATCAACACCGGGAAAGTTTCCCCCTAAGAACTATGCAAGATTCAACTCAATTGTTACAACGGTATGAAGTAGTGGTGATGGTGCCGGTGATGATGATGGTGGTGGTGATGATGATGATGATCCCGATGAAGTCCAGCTTGATGGTGGTGTTGATGGCGACGATCTCCCCTCTCAGGGAAGGAATTCCTCCGGCAGAATTATGTCTGCCGGAGAGATCTTTCTCTCTCGGTGTTTTCCGCCCCATAGAGGCGGCGGAATATTTCTGTGGTCGCTCCCCGAGTCTTAGGGTTTCGGGAGGATAATATACGCTAGAGGGGAGAGGCTGGAGTGGACCAGGGCAACCACACCACCTGGTGGCGCGGCCTGGGGTGGCCCGCGCCAGGCGGTGGTGTGAGCCCCCTGTGGCCCATCTCCACTTCCCCTTCTGGCTTTCTTCATCTTCTGGAAAAATAGGATTTTCCATGTATTTTCTGATCTTCACGAATTTTGCCTCCAAACAACACATTTTCCATCAGAATCCTGACTGCAATGGTTCATGCTCCAAAAGTCATCAACCATACAAAAACATGTGAAATAACATAAGTATCATCTCTTAATATGAAATATATCAATGAATAACAGTAAATTATGATATAGAATAGTGATGCAAAATGGACGTATCAACTCCCCCCAAGCTTAGACTTCGCTTGTCCCCAAGCGAAATTGAGCTCAATAAACATGACCTCAGGTTTATGGAGTGAAGAGTCGATAAAAGAATACGAACGAGAAGCATCACATTCATCAATACATAAGTCATAATAGAAGACAACTCACTATTATATAACTTAACTTGCAATAAGTAAAGGAAACACAATAAAGATACATAAAGTAAATCACAATTGGGAATGGCAAACTTAGCTCTTGGTCGAAGAATAGTTGACAATTTGCTAGAGTTCACAAATAACTGACTTTCAATGATAGCTTTCAAAGTAGTAGACACTAAGATAAGAGCAAATGTGCAAACACGGAACATAAGAAACACGATTGCATAAATCATCATATGAATGAATGAAACACAACAACTCAAAATGCTTGTTGAGGTAGAAGAGAATAGGTTTACTGACTCAACTAAAAGGTAAAAGAAAGGCCCTTCGTAGAGGGAAGCAGGGATTTCAAGTTTCATAAAGAGCTTCCAAAAATTATGGTACTTATTAGCTTTCAGCTCTCATTTCCCCTATCATAGGCATCTTTAGGTGGTTAAGGTTAAAGTGATCAAATATGAGGATATGATTGACAAGTTTTAAGTTGAAAATCTCATGTCCCTTGAATACGAGGGTCGCTCCTCATGCTACTCAAGTTTAGTCACGAGTAAGTTTTTGTCATAGTAAGTACATATGTATGGAGAACCGCCAACGGGGTACCCCTTGCCCGATGATACGGAAGAATCCCCATATCAAAATGACAAGGCAAGAAGACAACAAGCATCTTAGCAATCTTCTTATTTACCATGGGAATATGGTGCTTTTTTCTCTCTTTCCTCTTTTCTCATCTTATTTTTTCTCAATCTCTATCTTTTTTTATAAGAAGAATGCTTCATAGATGCTCATTATGGTTACGCTGCAGGTTTCCACCATGACAGCATGGATTAGACCGGCGGCCCAGGCGTTTCTCTAACACACATATAACTCCATGGACTTACAAGCTCCCCTTTCATTTCACACCGACGACATCCATAGGCAAAAGAACATGATATCAACTAGGTACAAAGTACCGGTGCAATGTTGAAAGCGTTCCCCATGACAACATGGTTCTACTAATTCACAACTTACAAAGCGCAAGCATATACGCAACATAGATGGGCGCAATGGTTCAAGTTTATTAAGTGCAAGAAAATAAAGTGTGCCATCAAGTTCGGGAGAGCTTTAGTCACTAATTTTCACATAACAAGTTTAATTTGGAAGGTAGATAAAGACATGAATTTACTTGAAATAGCAATAGTGCTAATAGGTAGATATGGTGGACACAAATGGCACAGGTTTTGGTTTAAGGATTGGATGCACGAGAAGTATTCCCTCTCAGTACAGGTTTTTGGCTAGCAAGGCTGGGTAGCAAGCATAAGAATTGAAGGAAACAAACAAACATACAAGTGATAAAAACAAACATGCAATATTCCTTGGAAGCACAAAAGATCTTAACTAGAGAATACTAGACTTATGAGCAAATCAAGAAAGAAAGATGATGAAATTATATTTCTTTAGAGTACTTTTATCTTTTTCATTCAATTCTCAAAATAGTGTTGCTACTGACCAAGCTAGGTTTGCCAAAAACCAACTAAATTAACTCCATGATCCCAAAGTGATACCAATACCAACGACAAGATCAGTCATATAACCATGAATTGAAAACTAAAATAAGATATGCAAAAGAGTAAATGATAGAACTTCTCATTAATATTCCATAACGGCAACTCACACCAAGGGATACATAGATATCTAACGAGAGGGGGATACTTCCATAATGTAAACCATCCTACACGATAACTTCTCTATTCATGATATGACTTTACTAGAAAGGTAAAAAGATAGAAGATAGTGATGTGATACCGCAGCACTCCCCCAAGCTTGGCACAAGCGAAGGGGATGCCAAAACCTGATGACAAATTACTCCTTCAGTGGTGGTGGTATTCTCTCATCATCGGCTGACTTCCAAGGTAAGGGCTCCCCATCAACAAAGGACATCGTGGTCTCCAGCATCCTGAAACTTGTAGCAGCACTTATGCGTTGAAACCTAACCTCGTACTCATAGTTTTGATTTTGAACGTCGTAGAGCTGTGCTTGTAGTTGGTTGGTTGTTTGGTGGAGTGAGAGAATTTCATCCTTGAGCTCATCAGTCTCCTTTTGGTGCTCGGTGATGAGTTGGAACAAATCTTATGGATGATATCCACTTCGCCTTCCGCCATCTTCTTGTACCTAAAGACTTCTTGCTCCAGCGCTTCCATCCTGTCCTCCAGGCTTCCTTCACCTTTAGGGCCTTGAACCTCTTGTATCCGTACCTCCCCATCTTCAAGCAACAACTCCTTGGGATGAATATTCAACTCTCGCATGTATGGGTTGATGATATCCGCCGAGGAATCTTCCTTGGCTGATCCAGAGGAAGACATTGTGACTCCAAATCTAGGACTCTACCTGTTAGAAATAGATTGAAACGAAAACATGACGAGAACACGATATACGAACCTCAGGGGATCCGGGGGATTATATATTATGAAGTTTTACAACAAAAGGAAGGTATTGCGAGAAAACGGGTCGGAGACGGACTCCGGGGTGGCCACACCACCTAGTGGCGCGACTAGGGGGGCCTGCTCCAGGGGGTGGTGTGAGCCACCCTGGCTCTGTTTCCGTCCCTCTTTCGCTTCGTAGCTTTACTTGTTGGATAAAAACTCCAAAAATATAACTGGACAAAAAATTTGTGGAACTTTTCTTACCAGAACTGTTACTTATTCAAAAACGGACTCTACAGGTCTCTGAATTTGGTCTTTAATGAATTTTTCCAGAGTTACAACTTGAATAGCATCAACATCTTCATTGTAAGAATCTCCACCAATATAGTGCTTGAGTCACTGACCATTCACCACTTGTGTAGTGTTATCTTTTAAAGAAGAAAGTTTTATTGCTCATGAACGATACACTTCTTCAATAACAAAAGGTCCTTCCCATTTTGACAGTAGTTTCCCTGCAAAAAATTTGAGACGAGACCTATACAATAGAAATTTCTCACCAACATGGAATTCTCTCTTAAGTATTCTCTTGTCATGCCATCTTTTAACTTTTTACTTAAAGAGTCTAGCATTCTCATATGCTTCACTCCGCCATTCATCCAACGAACTTAAGTCAAATAATCTTTTTTCACCAGCAAGCTTACAATCTCTATTAAGTTCTTTAACTGCCCAATAAGATTTGTGTTCTAATTCTAAGGGTAGGTGACAAGTTTTCCCATAAACCATTTTATAAGGAGACATCCCCATAGGGTTTTTATAGGCAGTCCTATAAGCCCATAAAGCATCATTCAACTTTTTAGCCCATTTTTTTCTAGATCTATTAACAGTCTTTTGCAAGATGGATTTAATTTCCCTATTTGATAACTCTACTTGTCCACTAGTTTGGGGATGATAAGCTGAAGCGATTCTATGATTAACATCATATTTAGCGAGGGTCTTTCTAAAACCACCATGAATGAAATGAGAACCTCCATCAGTCATAAGATACCTAGGTACTCCAAACCTAAGAAAGATAACATCCTTAAGCATTTTTAGAGAGGTCTCCCCATCAGCACTCTTCATAGGTATGGCTTCTACCCACTTAGTGACATAATCAACGTCAACAAGAATATGAGTATAACCTTTTGAGGGAGGAAAAGGACCCAAAAAGGCAAATCCCCAACAATCAAAGGGTTCAATAACTAGAGAGTAATTCATAGGCATTTCATTGCGTCTAGAAATATTACCAACACGCTGACACTCGTCACAAGATAAAACAAATTTTCTTGCATCTTTAAAAAGGGTAGGCCAATAGAAACCTAATTGTAGCACCTTTTGCGCAGTTCTATCTCCCGCATGATGTCCGCCATAGGCACTACCATGACATTTCCACAATATCTCCTTTTGCTCATATTCTGGAACACATCTTCGCATAATACCATCCACTCCTTCTTTATATAAATGTGGGTCATCCCAAAAATAATGCCTCAAATCGTAAAAGAACTTCCTTCTTTGCTGAGCTGTGAAAGTTGGAGGCAAATACTTGGAGACAATAAAGTTAGCATAATCAGCATACCAAGGGCTCCCCCGCGAGCTTACCCCTATTGCAGCCAACTATTCATTTGGGAAACTATCATTAACAGGCATAGGATCAAAAGAGATGTTATCCAATCGAGATAAATTATCAGCTACAGGATTTTCAGCACCTTTCCTATCTACAATATGTAGGTCAAACTCTTGTAAGAGTAACACCCATCTAATAAGCCTAGGCTTAGCATCTTTCTTCATCATAAGGTACTTAATAGCGGCATGATCAGTATGAATGGTAACTTTTGAGTCAACAATATAAGGTCTAAACTTATCACAAGCAAAGACAACGGCTAAGAATTCTTTTTCAGTAGTAGCATAATTCCTTTGAGCAGTGTCAAGAGTCTTACTAGCATAATGGATAACATTTAACTTTTTATCTATTTGTTGCCCAAGGGAAGCACCTACAGCAAATTCACTAGCGTCACACATTATTTCAAAGGGTAAACTCCAATCAGGTGGTTGAACGATAGGAGTAGTAGTTAAAGCCTTCTTTAGAGTTTCAAAAGCTTTCTTACAATCATCATCAAAGACAAAGGGCACATCCTTTTGAAGAAGATTAGTGAGGGGTTTTGATATCTTAGAGAAATCTTTAATAAACCTTCTATAGAAACCAACATGACCAAGGATACTTTGAATACCTTTGATGTCTCTTGGACAGGGCATTTTCTCAATTGCCTCAACTGTAGCTCTATCAACTTCTATGCCTCTTTCAGAAACCTTATGTCCAAGTACGATCCCTTCATTCACCATGAAGTGGCATTTCTCCCAATTAAGAACAAGATTAGTTTCTTCACATCTCTGCAAAACTTTATCGAGGTTGTGCAGACAATTATCAAAAGAAGTTCCATAGACGGAGAAGTCATCCATGAATACTTCCACAATTTCCTCACAAAAACCATGAAAGATAGCAGACATGCATCTTTGAAAAGTAGCATGAGCATTACATAAACCAAAAGGAATACGTCTATAAGCATAGGTTCCATAAGGGCATGTAAAAGTAGTTTTTTCTTGATCTTGTTGTTTAACAGCAATTTGAGAGAAACCAGAATATCCATCAAGAAAATAAAAATGGGTCTTTTTAAACAACCTTTCTAACATTTGATCAATAAAAGGAAGTGGGTAATGATCTTTCTTAGTAACTTTGTTAACTTTCCTGAAATCAATGCACATTCTATAATATACAACTATTCTTTGGGGAATAAGCTCATCATTGTCATTAGGGATGACGACAATTCCCCCTTTTTAGGGACACAATGAACAGGACTAACCCATTCACTATCAGCAATAGGGTAAATAATACCAGCATCAAGGAGTTTCAATACCTCGTTTCTTACCACTTCCTTCATCTTAGGATTTAAACATCGTTGGTGCTCTACCACTGGCTTTGCATCTGGTTCTATATTGATAGCATGCTGACATATAGTAGGAGAAATCCCTTTTAAATCATCCAGAGTATAGCCCATAGCCCCTTGTTGTTTCTTTAGTACCTCCAATAACCTTTATTCTTCCTTCCCTGAAAGTTTAGAGCTAATAATAACAGGATATATCTTATTATCATCAATGTAAGCATATTTAAGATTGTCAGGTAAAGGTTTTAGATCGAAGACCGGATCATTTTTAGGTGGCAACGTGGTACCCAAATCTTCTACATGCAAGTTATGCTTAAGCATCTTAGGTTGACGACGGAGGATCTCATTAATCTCATTTCTTTCTTCCATGAAGATTTCACTTTCATGATCTTCCATAAATTGCTGCAAAGCATTGGTAGGAGCAAGAGAAATAGAAGCAAGTTGTTCAACTCTAAAATCATCATTATGGGTTTCATTTTCACAAGGTTCTTTAGTAAATTTCAAAAAATTAAACTCATAAGATTCCCCATCAAATTGAGTCAAGATTTTCTCCCTTTTGCAGTCTATAATAGCTCCACAAGTACTCAAGAAAGGTCTACCAAAAATGATGGGATAAGTTTTACTAGCAGCTCAACCAAGTACTAGAAAATCAGCAGGATATTTAATCTTACCACAAAGAACTTCTACATCCTGTACAATACCAATTGGATAGATGGTCTCTGTATTAGCAAGGTGAATAACCACATCAATCTCTTCTAGTTCGCAGGGACTGATTTCATGCATAATTTCTTTGTAAAGCTTATAAGGAATAGCACTTGAACTTGCACCAATATCACATAAACCATAATAGCAATGATCACCAATTCTAACAGAAAGCACAGGGACATTAGCCTTTTTAGCTCTATTAGGATGCGAGACAATATTAGAAGCATCCTCACAAAAGACTATGTGTCCATCTTCTACACTTTTAGTGACAAGGTCTTTCATAATTGCTACAACAGGTTCAATGTTTATTTGTTCATCAGGTTTTATAGTTCTCTTTGCACTTTTATTGATTACACTAGTTATCATAGGATGCTCCTTTACCTTATCCGGGAAAGGTATTTTCTCGATATAAGGTTCAGGTAGGATGTGATCAATAGTGCAAAATTCAGTACTCCCAACAGGAACACAATCAACAATATCTTTATATGGTGCATGATACTTGTTCCATCCTTTTTTCGGAATTTCAATATAATAAACAAAAGCCTTAAAACAATTCGTAATAACTTGAGAATCAAGACCATAAGCATTACTAATATTTTGAAAGTCATCAGTTCCCATAAAAGATTCAATGCATTCATAATCATAATTTATACCTGACTTTCTTCCTTTGTCATTATCCCATGCTTCAACATTGTCTTGAATACGGTCTAGAAGATCCCATTTAGCTTCTTCTTCCATGCGAGTGAATGATCCAGCACAAGAGGCATCCAATAAATCCTTATCATGAAGAGAAAGCCTTGCATAAAAGTTATTGATAATAATATTGTTGGGGAGCTCATGAATGGGACATTTGATCATTAGTAACTTCAATCTCCCCGAAGCTTGAGCGGTACTCTCTCCATCATCAGGCCAAAAGTTGTGTATTTGATTCTGATCTTTATGAATCTCAGTAGGAGGATAAAACTTTGAATAAAAGAGAGGTACTATTTCCTCCCATTCAAGAGCTTGACCATTCTTCAGCAGCTTATACCATTCTTCAGCTCTTCCTTTTAGTGATAATGAGAATAACTTCTTCTTGACTTGATCTGTTGTAATACCTGCACACTTAAACAACCCGCATAATTTGTGTATAAAGAGCAAATGATAACCGGGATGGACAGTTCCATCTCCAACATAATAGTTATCCATAACACGGTCAATAATTCTTGTAGGTATTTTAATAGTATCATTCTCAGCAGGTGGTGGTTGATCTACTACCTTAGTAGTGGTAGTAGTATTACGAAATAAGAAACTCAGCGAATTATCCATATTGAAATAAAACAACTAACAGAAGTAAACAATACTCACAATAGAAGTTTCCTTTACAGTTCCACTCTCCAATAGCGCTTCACTCCCCGGTAGCGGCGCCAGAAAATAGTCTTGATGACCCACAAGTATAGGGGGTGTATCGCAGTATTTTCGATAAGTAAGAGTGTCGAACCCAACGAGGTGCAGAAGGTGCTAGCTAGTGGCTTGGAGCAGGAATTGTCTGTAAATACTTAGCAAACGGATTTTTA
Organism: Avena eriantha; assembly: GCA_910589775.1. Classification (NCBI taxonomy): domain Eukaryota; kingdom Viridiplantae; phylum Streptophyta; class Magnoliopsida; order Poales; family Poaceae; genus Avena; species Avena eriantha. The sequence continues at coordinate 175,132,775 of OU342742.1, read as the reverse complement.
GGGGTTTTTGATAATGCAGGTAAATAAAGTACGAGTAAATAAAAGACAATAAGAATAAATGCAGCAAGCGGCCCAATCCTTTATTCAGCAAAGGACAAGCCGGTTGTATTACTTAAGATGACCAAACATTCTCGAGGATACATGGGAATATCGTCAAGTGCTTTCGCTTCATATAGTTGATTAATCTTCTTTAGTTTGCTAAGTGTTGTGTGGGTGAACCTGTGCTAATGTATCGACCTTCCTAGGACTAATACATACTTGTGATTATACCCCTTGCAAGCATCCACAAGTACAAGAAAGTAATTAAGGTAGAAACCTAACCACAACTTTAAACTCTAAGACCCTGACGTCCCTTGTGCAAAGGTTTCCTAACAGGGGTTCAGGTTTCTGTCACTCCGGCAACCCCTACGATTAGTAGCCAAATACACAATGCATTCCCCTAGGCCCATATAGGTGAAGTGTCATGTAGTCGACATTCACATGACACAACTAGAAGAAGTACACCACAACTTAAATATCAAACCATTGAATCTTTCTCAACGCAATTCCACTACTAACAACATGACTTCTCCCATGTCCTGAAGAACAAAATGAACTACTCACAAGAAATCATATGGATCATGATCAGAGATGAAATAATGATGTGTAACAATCTGAACATAAACGATAATTCAATGGTTCACTCAATAGCATCAACTACAAGGAGTAATCAACACCGGGAAAGTTTCCCCTAAGAACTATGAAAGATTCAACTCAATTGTTACTGCGGTATGAAGTGGTGGTGATGGTGCTGGTGATGATGGTGGTGGTGATGATGATGATCCTGATGAAGTCCAGCTTGATGGTGGTGTTAATGGCGACGATCTCCCCTCTCCGGGAAGGAATTCCTCTGGCAGAATTCTGTCTGCCGGAGAGATCTTTCTCTCTCGGTGTTTTCCGCCTCGCAGAGGCAGCGGAATCTTTCTATGGTTGCTCCCTGAGTCTTAGGGTTTCGGGAGGATAATACACGCTAGAGGGGAGAGGCTGGAGTGGACCATGGCGGCCACACCACCTGGTGGCGCGACCTAGGGTGGCCCGTGCCAGGGGGTAGTGTGCCCCCTATGGACCATCTCCACTTCCCCTTCTGGCTTTCTTCGTCTTTTGAAAAAAATAGGATTTTCCATGTATTTTCCCGGATTTTCTGATCTTCGCGAATTTTGCCTCCAAACAGCAACTTTCCATCAGAATCCTGACTGCAGCGGTCCATGCTCCAAAAGACATCAACCATGCAAAAACAGGTGAAATAACATAAGTATCATCTCTTAATATGAAATATATTAAAGAATAACAGTAAATTATGATATAGAATAGTGATGCAAAATGGACGTATCAACTACCTCCCTAGATGGCCGTGCAGGACGTACCTCTAAACTTCATGAAATGTTAGGGATAGCTATTGAGTACTATAAGGATTTGTTTAAGAAGTAGGATAGAACATGTATCACTTTGGAACCCAGTTTCTTTTCTCCTGTTGAAAAAGTCCAGATAGAATAGAATGCTAAGGTAGAAGCTCATTTCTCTAAGAAAGAATTCAAGAAGGTTATTTTTGGCTCTTAGTCTGATGGTGCCCTCACCCTGATGGCATTTCTTTACTCTTTTACCAAAAGTTTCCGGATGTGGTCAAAGATGACGTCATGGAGTTATTCCATGATTTCTATGAGGGAAAGTTAGACATCTTTAGGCTTAATTTTGCTCCGCTATCTCTTATTTCTAAAGAACCTAAAGCAACTTCTATGAAAAAGTTCAAACCAATTAGCCCTTAAAATTGCAGTTTTAAGATTTTTACTAAAGTGATCACTAGTAGACTTAGTAATTGTTACTTCGTACCTGCATTATGTAAGAATATAATATCAGGATATTGTATCTTACATGATGGTTATTCGTTTAAGTCATATAATAATGGTTGTTTGATTTATTTGAATAATAGCTTTTATGCACATGCTTCCGTGAAAGGTGGCCATTTAATTATTGGTCTTGATCATGATAAACACATCCATAACACTAACGCTAAACATGACGCTAAACATCAAAAGACTAATGAGTTGAATACCACATACTTATGGCACTGCCGATTAGGCAATATTCGACACAAATGCATGAACAAACTCCTTAGTGTTGACTTTTGAATTCATTATATTTTGAATCTTTTGATACATGTGAAGCATGTGCGATGGGAAAGATGGCTAAATCACCGTTCAATGGATATTATTGTATACACTTATTATTGTCTGGAACCCAAGGCCCCGAAGTGACAGAAATCAGGATAACCGGAGGGGATGGCTATGATGTGAGGATCACGTGTGTTACGGAGTGTTAATGCTTTGCTGTAGTGCTCTATTGAAAGGAGCACCTTAATTGCCAGTAGATTCCCTTGAGGCCCCGCTACAACGGGTTGGCAGGACAAAAGATGTTTTGCAAGTTCTCATTACGAGAACGTATGACTATATATGGAACACATGCCTATAATTATTTAGTACTAGGATACTTTATCTTATTTATCTGCAAATGCCCTATGTCTTGATTATTACGTGAATTGTCTTGTCCATGCAACGCCTGTCCATCCATCCCTATGCCTACCGCACTTAATTCTACTGTTTACCGCAATTGTTACTACTGTCTTTATTTTACTACTGCTATTACTTTGCTATTGCTACTACAAAACTGTTGTTACTAATAAACCACTGCAAGCAAGATTGTTTCCAGGTGTAGCTGAATTGACAACTTAGTTATTAAGGCTTATAAATATTCTTTGGCTCCCCTTGTGTCGAATCAATAAATTGGGTTTTACTTCTCTCGAAGACTTTTGCGATCCCCTATACTTGTGGGTCATCAAGACTATTTTCTGGCACCGTTGCCGGGGAGCATAGCTCTATTTATAAAGTTCACTTGGAATCACTATTGTTCGCTGCTATCCATTCATCATGGGTAAATCTCGTGATGGAAAAGTTCCTATATTACCATCCACTACAAGGAGAGGTACAGTTCTGAACACCTCTGTTGCTCTTGACTCACCATATGTGATGAGTAAGCTCCTTACACCACCACCACATACACATGCTACACATACTGCTACTTCTGCTGAATCTGAAATTGCTCCTGATACTTATGATGCTACTTCTATTGTGCTTGATGAGAGTGGTTCATTAGGTCCTTTCCTAGATGCTACAATTGCTAGAACTATAGTTGGAAACACTAAAAGTCGTAATGAAGATATTGCTACACCTGTTAGTTCACCTGAGTCTAGAGAGAGCTATGATCTTGATGACGGTTATATTGAAATCACTGGTCAATTTATTGAAGAATGTCAAAACACTCATGATGCAAGTGCTATTAAGAGTCTTCTTGAGAGACATACTATTAGACCTAAATTATCTCCTAATGCTAAGTTTGCTACATCTCCCATAAACATTAAAGATAAGGATTATGATTTCTCTCTTGATTTATCTTACATAACCATTGTTGAGAAAGAACCTTTTTGTGGGATTGAAAATGAAAGTACTGTAGCACATATGACTGAGCTTTCTACCATGAGTGGCTTATTTTGTAATGACATTAAGATGCGCACCTACTTTGTTGCTAAAATTTTCCATTTTTCACTGAAAGGAGAAGCTAAAGCTTGGTTTAATAATTTAACTCCTGGATATATTGATAGCCTTGATTGCTTGATTGATATTTTCTTTCAAAAACATTTCCCTCCTAGTGCTCGACATGCCATTTTGCAGGAACTTTTTGATTTTAAACAGGGATAAGAGGAGAAATTGCCTAAATCATGGGCAAAGTTTTGTGCTTTAATTCACGCACAACCTAGATGTCAAATACCTAAAAATGAGCTTCTTGATATATATTATAATGGACTAACTGATGAATCTAGGACATACCTGGATAGTTGTGCTGATTGTGTTTTCAGGAAGAGAACTCCCAAAGAAGCTGAGGAATTAATGGCTAAAATAAGCAAGAATTATGATGACTGAACTTCACCCGAGTCAACTACACCTGAGCCAACTACGCCTAAGCCAACTGTGCTTGAGCCAACACCAACACCAAAGAGGAGGGGAGTGATTGAACTAAATAATGAAGTGATGAAGGAAGCTAAGAAATGTCTTAAGGAGAAGGTTATTAAATCTGACGATGTGAAGAATTTACCTCCTATAGAAGAATTATGCAAGAGAATCTCCCACTCATCCACTATTGAGGTACACTCTCTCCAACATTTTGATGAAGGTGATATTCCTTATTCTAGACCTCCTGATCAATGCTTAGAAGAATTTGATATCTATGTTGTTAAGCAAGATAATTTTAATAAGAGAGTGCAGAATCATTTAATGGAAAACTCTAGGGCTATTAATGAGTTGAAAGATATTGTGGAAAGAACCTCTAATGATGTTAAAATGCATGTTAAACATTTCCAAATGGTTCAAACTCAAATTGACCAGCTTACTAAACTGCAAAAAGATTTGCTAGTTAATGCTTCTAAAGAAAAACATGCTTATGAAATTAGAACTAGGAGTGGTGCTGTCACTCTGGACCCTTTATATCCTGAGGGACATCCTAAAAGAATTGAGCAGGATTCTCAACGAATCAAAAATAGTGGTACTTCCTCTAAGAGAAAGAAAAAGAAACATAAAATAGTTGTAGAATCTTCTGAAATTGCTAAAGATCCTAATAGTATATCTGCCTCTGATGCTGAAACTAAGAGTGGTAATGAGGAAAATGATGCTCATGATAAATAAGAAATTGAAGAAGAACCTGAAAGGCACACTAAGAATACTAAGTACACTAAGGAAGATTTTGTTGCTAAGAAACATGGTAGTGAAAGAGAGCCTCGGGTTCAAAAACCAATGCCTTTTCTTGATAAGAAACACAAGTCAACGGAAGAAGAACACTATAACAAGTTTTGTGAGTGGATGAAACCTTTATTTTTGAAATTCCTTTGACTGGTGCTATTAAATTGCCTCCTTATTCAAAGTATATGAAGGATATTGTCTCTAATAAAAGGAAGATTCCTAATGATGAAATTTCTACTTTACTGGCTAGTTATCCCTTCAATGGTAAGGTTCCAAAGAAACTTGGAGACCAGGGATTCCAACTATTACTTGTTCTATTAAAAACAATTATGTTAGAACTGCTTTGTGTGATTTGGGAGCAAGAGTTAGTGTTATGCCTTTTTCTCTCTACAAGAGACTTCAATTCGAAAAATTGATACCAATAGATATATCTTTGCAAATGGTTGATAAATCTACTACTATTCCTGTTGGTATATGTGAGGATGTTCCTGTTCAAGTGGCTCATAATTGTTTGATATTAACTGACTTTGTTGTGCTTGAAATGCCTGAAGACGATAATATGTCTATTATTCTTGGGCGACCTTTTCTTAATACTACAGGAGCTATCATTAATAGTAATCAAGGAAAGGTAACTTTTAATGTTAATGACAAGGAGTATACTGTCTATTTCCCCAAGAAGATTGATAAGACTTATGGCATAAATTCAATTAAAAATATTGAGGGCATCCAAGTTGGAGAAATATATTGTCCCATACTACAAGAAAATTATGAAACTATTATGATTGAGACTATTGCTATCAGTGTTGAGGTAGTATAATCATTTAGTGGAATGCAAAGTTTTGCTTAATACAAAATTGTTTCGGTAACAAGACCTGATCAACCTTGTTAACAAAGGGATTCTAAATAACAAAACAATGTTTTCACCATGATTATCCTTGCTCACTTTTATTTTATCCATTTTAATTTTTGCTTTCACCTTGTTTACTTTTCTATTTGCTAGTTGCTTGCATATTAGAGTGTCTTAGAACTTCTGAATTTTTAGTTTTGTTTTGTTTTTGCATCATTCCAAAATCATCTTTCTGCCATAAAATCATTCATCAATAGCTGAAAATTGCTCAAAAATAAAGTTTCTCGAAAAATTCCAGAAAATTCATATTAAATTTTTTCACCAAAAATGGGGCAGAGAGGTACCTGGAGTGACCTAGGGGGCCCACCAGGCAGGCACACCACCTGGTGGCATGGACACACGGGGCGCGCCTAGCCATGGTGTGGGCCACCCCTGGCCCTACACTTATTCTCCCATCTGCCACTCCTTTCTCTCTCCCGAGAAAACACCATTTCATTGCTCAAACCCGTGTTCTTGCTGTTCTTGCTCGCAATTTTCGATCTCCTTGCTCATCCCACCTTTGGTGTTGAGATTTGGAGCATTTGTTCTCCAGTATGTGACTCCTTCGCTTGTCCAAATAGATTTGTGATTAGTGGATTATATCTTGAGTTATGTTGTTGTAGGTGACAGGTTATGTGAGCTTGCATGCTTGTTCTTTGCTTAGAGAAATTGTTTTGATGCATGTTTAGCCCTCTTGAAAGTACCTATAAGTAGTTCCTTTCATTATGTAATCACTTTGCAATCATTATGTGATGGTTGTCTAATTTTTTTAGAAAAGGAGATGAATGAACACCAACTCAACCAACATGAATTAAGGGTGCCCGTGGTCATGAAAGTCCACCGTGAGGAAGAAGTTTTCCCTTCTATTTATCCATGCCCCGAATTCATGAGGGCCATAGGGGTTTCTCAAGATTTCCATACTCTAATTTCTAATACAGGATTGGAGCATTTTGTGGGAGATGAACCTTACCAATATGTGAAACTAACTATGTCTGTGGTGTAGGATTTTCGAATTAGTTGGTCCTTGCCTAACCCCATGGTTCATTACAAAATTTACAATGTAGTTATGGACCTCCCTTTTGATGATTTTTGTGCGGGTATTAAAGTAGCACAGTGGGGTTCATGTGAAAGGATTTGAGAGCGGCCTACACCACTCGTGGACTTGTATGTAGAGATTTACCAAGGGAGCAGCTTCTCAAAGGAGAGTGGGAAATTCGTAATATTCATCTCCCATCTATTCGATATTTTGCCTACTTTATTGCCAAGTGCGTTCTTGCTAGGAAAACTGCTAGTAAATTATCTTCATATGATCTAGCCTTTATCTCAGCTGCCTTGAAACAAGATAGGACTTATAACTTGGCTGCTTTGATAGCTTTCCGTCTTGCTGCTAACCGCGAGAAAGGTGGAATTTGTGGAGGCCTCATCGCCTCTTGTTTATTAGATTTGCATGGTGTAGCGCCTCATCATTCAAACTTACAGTTTCCAATAGAGAGGTTTGATCTTAAGTCCATGATACAACATTAATTTGTTTCTTCTTGGGCTAATTTCAGTGATTTATCTTATTAAATAACCTTTCTCAAAAGTGGTTGGAGAGGAGGTAAGTCTGAGCGAGTGGTTCTTTTGCCTGCGTCTGCTTTGTTTAACCTTGATAACATGGTAGGATGGTCACTCACGGAGGAAGAGCTCGACACATATTTGGAGGATCTCTCCCAGCAAGAGCAAAGTGTTGGAAGGGAGGTCGAGGATGATTCGGTCCAGCCCTCCAACGAGGGGGAGTCTTCATACCAGCAACCTGCCTATGATTAGGAAGCTTCTTCTCCTTTTTCACAAGGGCCTGATTATGATCATTCTTACGATGACCCGCCGGCTTGGAGTTCCTACCCGCGTTGGGATTGATCTCCACTTAGGCCAAAAGTCTAAGCTTGGGGGGAGGTATACCGACATCACACTCATCTACATATCTTGTTCTATCGGTACTTTGTATATCCATGTTTCGCTTTATTTTTAGTTTTTGTTCTTGCTTTATTTCTGCTTTCTAAAACACAAAAAGACCAAAAACATTTTTGTTATTTCTCTTTGTTTGCTTCTTTATCTTTTTGCTTTGGTTTGCTTCATCCTTTTAGCTTTTATTTGATTATTCGAAAAACCCAAAAATATTTTGCTTTGTTTGCTCTTTCCTTCGGTTCTTGTCTTTAATAATCGAAAACCCAAAAATATTTGTTCTTCTTCTCTGGTTTTGTAAAGTTCGTTGCAGGGTTCAGCGGTCCTCAGTGACTCCTTGGAGTTTGGTTTTATCTCATTATTCAAGTCACACAAGTGAAAGGCAATGATGATTTATGACAACTCGAGGTGTGGTAAGAGGCTGGTATGAACTCTATTTGTTTTCATTTTTGTACAATACTCATTATTGTGGGCATGCTTAGTCTGTTCATGTAAGGTGTATGTTATTTAATGGGTTCTTAGTAGTTCTTGCTCTCTTATGATCAGTTCCAATCCACTAATAGTTTGTAACATGTCATATAAATGTTTGCTTGCATTGTTCTATTAATAACTTGGTAAGACATTGTGGTATCCTCCTCTAAATGTTCTATTTGAATCTACTTGGCACATGCTCACGCATGCATATGACTAAACAAAAAGTTAGTTAAGCCTCGATGATTTATTTTGCCTCAGAGTTCTTGTGTCACTTTTTTGGCCACTATTAATTTTGTTTTGTCGCAAGCATGATTATGACAGTTACTGCTCTCTCGATTGTCGCTCCCTTTCTATTGCTAGCCTTCACTTGCATTGAGTATAAGCTTTACTCGTGCATCCAACTCCCCCAAACCAAAATTGTCAAAAAGAGTCCACCATATCTACCTATTAGCATCATTGCTATTCCTTGCATATTTATTATGCTTTGTTTTCTTCCAAATAAAAATGTTTGCTTGTTATATGAAAATTAGTTAGTAAAGCTCTCACAAACTTGATGGCACACTTTATTTTCTTGCACTTAATAAACCTGAACCATTGTGCCCATCTATGTTGCTTATATGGTTGCACTTTATAAGTTGTGAATTAGCAGAACCATGTTACCATGGGGAACGCTTTCAACATTGCACTTATTATTCAGTTGATATCATGTTCTTTTGTTTATGGATCCCGACGGTGTGAAATAAAAGGGGAGCTTGTAAGCTCATGGATTTTGTATATGTGTTAAAGAAACGCCTGGGCGGCTAGCCTAAGCCATGCCTAATCATGGTGGAAACTTGCAGCATAACCATAGTGAGCATTCTGTGAAGCATCCTTAATAAAAACCTATGCAAATAGCAAATAAAAAGATCGCTGAGATGCTCATTGTATGTTGCCTTATCATTTTGATATGGGAAAGCTCCTGTGTCATGGGGCAAGGGGTACCCCGTTGGCGACTCTCTATGATACACATGCACTTACAATGACAAGAACTTGCTTATGACCAAAGTTGAGTAGCATGAGGTTCGGTACTCGTAAGCAAGGGGCATGCGATTTTCAACTTATAACTTGTCAAGCATATCCTCATATTTGAGTCACTTTAACCTTAATCACCTCAAGATGCTTATGATAGGGGAAATGAGAGCTCAAAGCTAATGAGTACTATACTTTCAACATTTGGAAGCCTTTCAAACTTTTCAAATCTTTTCTTTCACTTTTATGTTGAGTCACCATTTATTCTTTGAGCACCTTCCCGAGAGCATAGATGTCATTCTTAGTGTAATGTGCTTGTCCTAAAAAACGGTTAATTGTGACATAACTTTAACGCTTGTATCTTTGATATTTTTACTTCTAGTCTTCACTTAAACTTCAAAGGTGCATTGGCATTATGTTTTGCTGCAAAAAGAAAGGCAAGCGAGATACCACTTTATCATAGCTTCTTATGAGCATTACAATCCTGCATATGCTTATGTGTCATGTTGCTTATTATTATTGGGTTGGAATCTCTTCATAGCTTGCATGACTACCGGGTAAACTTATTTGCATACTCTTTATTGTGAATTGCCTAAGTATTTGATCATATGCTTGGAATATATACATTTTATGAAGCAAATGTGTTCGTGAAATTTTATTTTATCGCACTTAGTTTTCAACTGAATTGCTTGAGGACAAGCAATAAGCTAAGCTTGGGGGGAGTTGATACGTCCAAAACGTATCTACTTTCCCGAACACTTTTGCTATTGTTCCTTCTCTAATTTGTGTGATTTGGATACAACTAATGCGGACTAACGCTGTTTTCAGTAGAATTGCTTTGGTGTCTCGTTTTTGTGCAGGAAATCAACTTTCAAGAAAAATCCCGGAAAATATCGCAAAACTCCTATTTTACCAGAAGACTCACGGAGCCAGAAGATGAGACACAGAGGGGCCACGAGGGGCCCACACCACCTGGTGGCACGAGCCAGGCCAGGCCAGGCCAGGCCACGCAGGGGGTGGTGTGGCTGACTAGGTCTCCCCCTCGACCTCTCCCTTCGCCTACATAAGCCCTCTGACCTAAAACAAAGAGGGGTTCGACGTTTTTCCAGATAGAGTTCTGTTGTGCCGCCACCACCAGAAACCACGATTCGGAACCAGAAACTCCGTTCTAGCACCCTGCCAGGACGGAGAATTGGAGGAGATCATCGCCATCATCATCACCAACACTTTTCCATCAACCATCCATGATTCCCCCATCCATGAGTGAGTAATCCCCCACAGTAGGCTATGGGGATGGTAGGGATTGGATGAGATTGTTCATGTAATTGCATCAGATTGTTAGGGCATGGTGCCTAGTATCTATTGTTAGTGCTTTTTGATATTGTTGCAACTTGTTATGCTTAATGCTTGTCACTAGGGCCCAAGTGCCATCATTTCATATATGAACATGTTATTGATACATGATGATATTATTGTTTATGATCTTACCTGCAAGTTGTATACACATATTATTGTCCGGAACCTGAGGCCCCGAAGTGATAGAAATCGGGATAACCGGAGGGGATGGCTATGATGTGAGGATCATGTGTGTTCATGGAGTGTTAATGCTTTGCTCCGGTGCTCTATTAAAAGGAGCACCTTAATTGCCAGTAGATTCCCTTGAGGCCCCGCTGCAACGGGCTGGCAGAACAAAAGATGTTGTGCAAGTTCTCATTACGAGCACTTATGACTATATATGGAACACATGCCTATGATTATTTAGTACTAGGATACTTTATCTTATTTATCTACAAATGGCCTATGTCTTGATTATTACGTGAATTGTCTTGTCCATGCAACGCTCGTCCATCCATCCCTATGCCTACCGCACTTAATCCTACCGTTTACTGCAATTGTTACTACTGTATTTATTTTACTACCGCTATTACTTTGCTATTGCTACTACAAAACTGTTGCTACTGATAAACCACTGCAAACAAGATTGTTTCCAGGTGCAGCTGAATTGACAACTCCGTTTTAAGGCTTATAAATATTCTTTGGCTCCCCTTGTGTCGAATCAATAAATTGGGTTTTACTTCCCTCGAAGACTGTTGCGATCCCCTATACTTGTGGGTCATCAATAGCCGAAATCTAGAGTTTCCTCCATGAAGATCGTTCGTAGGCCAGCAGAGTTGTTGGCATCCCATGAATTTTGACACGCATAAAGCTATATCATTCTTATGATTAACTAGTCAAACTTTGGCATGCTCACAAAAACCGCTAAACATTAATTCAATCGAATAAATACTTTTAAAGAGAGCTATCAAGTCAATCAACATTTTTAGTGGTGTTGAGTGTCTCTAGAAATAAACCTTCAAGACTAAGCACTACAACACCCAAGCCTTCAATTGTTAGACTTTTTCTTATTACCATTGTTTAGCAATTTTTAGGCAAGACTTGGTTAATTACGAGAGCTGGAACAAAACGTACCCAATTAAATACCCATGTAAATGAAAATCTTAATATAATACAAAGACTGACTCCACCAATATAATATCGCAACATTTACTACTAACTAGCATGGGTTTCTCAAACTTCAAAAGTGGAGAGTCATAAGGCATACCTCCCATGTTTGGTTCCACTTTTCTCTTCCTTTTTTATTTGTTTCTTGGAAACTCAAAGTCGACCACTCTCCTGCAAACATATGAACCTCAAGGCGAAAAAAAAGAAAGAGGGAAAATAAGGAAAAATGGAGAAATCTTTTTTTTGTTTTTAAGAGAGGGAATTTAAAGAATAGAAAATTGGCGGCAAAGCTCGGCTAGAAGATCTTGAAAGCAAATAGAAAGAACTAAAAATAAAGTGTTGGGGAAACCAACATGAGTGCTTATAAACTCAAATAAAAACACAACCTCGAAATAAATAAAAGCAAATGAACGCCAAATAAAGATACATGAGGAAACTTCCCTAAGCTTAGGCTTTTGCAAGCCCTTCAAATCATTGTGGTGGCGGGACAAATTTGTTACTCCAGTTCGTGAATTGAGTTGAGAGATTCCTAGTTGATTCTCGGAGGTTCCAAGAGAGGCTATGCATCCTCTCCATGGTCCCTCCGAGTCCTTGGAAATCTTGGTATTTGGCAAACCGGGTTTGTGGCTTCTCCTCTTGGTAAGGAGCTTCTTGCTCCTCCTCTTGGTCCTCATCCTCCTCCGGAATCTCCTCCTCAGGTTGGTGTTGCTCAACCTGCAAGTCATATAGCAAACATCCTTCCTCGATAGAGAAAAGACCATTAGGCAAAGGAGCGGGGTAGAAACGCCTAGCTCCAGCAATATGCAGATAATAAACACCACCTCTCCTAGTGAGTATTCCACAAGCTTTTAAAGTGGAGAAACCAACACGCCGCTCACCTAGCACGGGTTGCGACTCACCTAGTCTAATGCCTAGGGCAGTGGCAAGCACGGTGATGACGCCTCCACCTATGATTGGTCCTTGGCTTTGGGAGGCTTGGTGCTCCAAGTAGCGCACAAGGATGGCGCCCAAGTTGAGTGATAAGCCGCAGTTGATGTAAGTAGCCTTTGCGAGGACTAGGATGTCCTCCTCGTTGAGTCTCGTGAACTCATTACGTTCCTACAAGGTGTTAGCAATAACATAGAAAAAATAGCGACTTGCAGGATGTTGAATATTCTTCCCCTTGCTCACTCTAGTAGTGAATGTTTCCATTATAGTATTGTTCAGGGGTAGGTTCTAAGCCAGTAAAGGATGTGCATAAGGCATTAACATCATTGTTTGGAAAATTAAAACATGCGCACCATTCATCTAAAGTTAAAGTGTAGTTGTTCATAAGTTGGAAAGAAGCAGTGTCCTGTCCTTGCCATTGTTTAACGGTGCTTTGCAACAAACTTAGAAATTTAATGGTTAAGCGGCGATAAGTAGGCACATCATTATACAAAAAGTTTTGCAGGCCAACTCTATTGCAAAGTAAATTGAAGTCATCAATAATACCAAGTTGGTTCAATATAATGGGGCAAGCCCACTTGGTGGCCTTCACTTCGCAGTTTTTGATCTTGTTGAAGCGATCACGTTGGGGCTCATCCTTGAACCGTATCCCCATGCATTCTTGAGCGACAGCCCGAGAAGCGCTAGTGGTGGCACGATCACGAGTTTGGATCCTTGTTTTCATCATCTAAAACATTGAAGAGAGAATAAAACTTTTTGATCCAACAACAGTAAGTACAATATATTCCTCATCAAAGCACACTAAAGAATTTCCTAAAAATAATAATCTAGGCAAGAGAATCATGGCAATTGGTTCATAGTAGGTCTCGCCCTAGATTGATAATGACAATAGATCCAAGATGAATTTTCAAAAAATAATTGGAGGATCGGAGGAGAACATACCGTAGATCACTTGTGTGTGAGGAAATCGAATGAAATTGAGTAGACATGAAGATCTCTTGAGGTTTTGAGAGAATTTGGAGGTAGAAGAGAGAAAAGGGATTGAAGTTTTGGAGTTGGAGGTACCTTCTCATGCGATTTTGTGGTCGGATGCAACTATACGGGCGTAATTATTTGGCCGGAACAATGTGTTCCTGCCGTATAGTTAGCCTTCTATCAAAATATTAGGGTTTCCTCCTGGCAGCGTGATACGTTGCTAACGTATCTATAATTTTTGATGTTCCATGCTTGTTTTATATCTACTTTCTTATGTTTTGTCCACACTTTGGAGTATTTTTATACACTTTCTTGGACTAATCTATTAACAAGATGCCACAGTGCCAGCTGCCTGTTTTCTGCTGTTTTTGGTTCCAGGAAAGTCAGAAAATGAATATTATCGGAATTAGACGGGACAAAAGCCAAAGTCAATATTTCACCGAGGGGGACACGGAGCCATAATATGAGACGGAGAGGGGCCAGGGGCCGGCCACACCACATGGCCGCGCGGCCAGGCCTGGCCCGCGCTAGGGGGTGGTGCGGCCGCCTAGGGCACCCCCTCGGCCTCCGCTTTCGCCTATATATTGCCTCCGATACAGAAACCCTAAGTACCCGATCAAAATTCCATGAAAGAGTCTGTAGCCGCCGTCATCTCCATCCCTAGATCGGGAGGGATATGAAGCTCTTCCCGGCACCCTGCCGGAGGGGAGAATTCACCCTGGAGGCCTTCTTCATCACCATGCAAGCCTCTGGTGTGATGGGTGAGTAGTTAGTCCTTGGACTACGGGTCCATGTGGTAGCTAGATGGTTGGTTCTCCTCCTTTGTGCTATCATGTTTAGATCTTGTGAGCTCCATTCATGATCAAGATCATCTATTTGTAATCCTACATGTTGTGTTTGCGGGGATCCGATGGATATTGAGATGTTATTTCAGATTGATTATTGATTCCATCATGTCTTTGTTTTTTCTGATCTTGCATGCTCTCCATTGTTAGTAGATATCTTGGCTGAGTAGATGCTAGCAACTCCAAGAGGGAGTATTTATGCTCGATAGTGGGTTCATGCCTCTAGTAATCTGGGGAAGTGACAGAAATCTCTAAGGTACTAGATGTGATGTTGCTACTAGGGAGAAAAACAGCAATCCTTTGTTCATAGAACAATCGTATTGTTTACTTTACACGCAATGCTTAATGCAATTATCTGTTGCTTGCAACTTAATACTGGAGGGGGTTTGGATGATAACCCGAAGGTGGATTATTAGTCATAGATGCAGTTGGATTACGGTCTATGTATAATGTTGTAATTCCCAATCATATCTCATAGGAGTCAAGATGATTAGTATATGTTTGTATGCTTTCTCAATGTTTCTCAATTGTGCCGCTATAATTTGTTCACCCAACATGTCATCTATCTTAAGGAGAATCACCACTAGTGAACTATGGACCCCGGTCCTTTCTTTACCATCAATCTACAACTGTTTACTGTTTTCTATTTACTTTCTACAAGCAATTACTATCTTCCACACAATACGTTTAATCCTTTGTTTTCAGCAAAACCGGTGAGATTGACAACCTCACTGTAAGTTGGGGCAAAGTTCTATGGTTGTGTTGTGCAGGATTCCAAGTTGGAAACAACACCTTGGAGGTGTTTCCTTGCTCCTACTGGTTCGATAACCTTGGTTTCATAACTAAGGGAAAACTTGCTAATGTGCTCATCATACCTTCCTCTTGGGGTTCCCCAACAAGCTCGATATATTTTGGGCCATCACGGCGCAGCTATACGACCGGAACTATATGGCCAGAACTATACGGCCGGAACAAAATGTTCCCGCCGTATAGTTGGTCGTTAAACTATCTGTTCTCGGGAAAGAAAATATACAAAGACATCGATATCTATACGACCGGAACTATATGGCAGGAATTTTTATTCCTGCCGTATAGTTGGTCGTTAAACTCTCAGTACATTAGAAAAGAAATTGTACAGAGGCACTGATATCTATACGACCGGAGCTATACGGCTGGAATTTTTTTCCCGCCATATAGTTGGTCATTAAACTCTTAGTACTTTTTAAAGAAAAATTTCAATGGCAAAGATATCTATACGACCGGAGCTATACGGCCCGAATTTTTATTCCTGCCGTATAGTTGGTCGTTAAACTCTCTATGTGCATCAAAAAAATTCTGTTTCTTCAAAAACTATTTCTTTTTCTGTAACTTAGTGATATACCTTGTTTATGACATAAAATTTACCGTAAAAATTGTCGACCAACAATAGCATGTACATAGCAGAATTTTAAGTACTACCGAACTTCTTCTCCTCAAATGGAGTTTTCTAGCACTCTTTATTAACATAAACTTAAACTAAAAACTTAACTCAAACCTTTATTTAACATGGGTTGCCTCCCATGGAGCGCTCTTTTATGGTCAATAGCTTGACCTCAATGTTGCTTACTTAGGCCAGATGAGTGGAACACCCACTCCAAAATAATTGGCCTTCAAAGTGATGGCCTCCTTTTCATCATGCTTGGCTTTCTTCTTCCTAGGGAAATGAATAACAAAAGGATCCCGCGAAGGAAATTGAAGCTTCACGGTCCCTTCATATAGATTAATCAAAGCCTTAATAGTTCTTAAGAAAAGACAACCTAATATAATAGGAGTAGTAGCATCTTCAGGCATGTCAACAATAACAAAATCAATGAGAGCTAGACATCCTTTAATGTATACTAAAGTATTGTCCTTAATTACTATAGCTTATTTGTAGGTAGAATCTTCTAGATACAATTTTAACTAAGTGATTTCAAAGGAGCCAAAATTTAATTTGTTAAAAAGACTCTTCGGAATTGTTGAGACGCTTGCACCTAGATCACAAAGCGTAGCTATATCATTGGTTCCAATTTTAATTTTAATAGTAGGCTCAAATATGTCATCTAACTTCAGAGTAATTTTCAACAATTTGTTTATATTCTTACTCAAGCTCACATACCTTAATTGCTACCTGATCAACAAAGTGTTGGCACATAGCTTCCTCACTACCTTCACTTACCGGAATCTTGACGTTGATCCTTTTTACGAGATCTTCAACTATGTAGCTTGGTGAAGGAGCATTACTATAGTCAATTTCTTCAGGGTCCTCCCTTTGGATTCTCATCATCTTGAGGTATTCAACAGGATTGGGCTCAACTTTACCTACAAATTTAGCTAAAATGACAGTTTGACTCTCGGTTATCTTACCTAGTTGTGCCTCAACGATCCTCATTCTTTCTTAGAGGGCCTGCAAGTCATTTCTCAAACTAACAACTTGGTTAGATAATTTACCAAGCATAGCCTCATGGTTCTCCGTTATTTTAACAAGAATATTGTTTTGTTCATTTTGTGAGTCTATAAAAGACTTTAGTATTTCTTGGAGACTACTCTTACTAGTTCCCATATTGTTATTAGTTACCTGCAGGACTAGAATAGTGTTTTTGAAAATTAGGATTATAATTCTTCTTCCAAGCAGGGTTATAATCATTACGAGCTATGAAGTCTATTTCTTCAATATTTGTTTCAGGGATAGCTCTTACCTGGGTTTCCTTACCTTTTATGGCTAATATGAGCTCATCCAACTTAGCATTGAGATCTTCATTTTCTTGTGGTGAAATAGAGTTCGCCTTCTTCGTGTTTGATCTTTCCACATGCCATTGGGCATGGTTGTTTTGCATATTGTCTAACAGCTGCTTTGCTTTAGTAATATGTTTACCCATAAATGTTCCTCCAGCTATAGTATCAAGCATAGACTTAGACACAGGATTAAGAGCATTATAAAATAAATGCAGGATTAACCAATCTTCCATCCCATGACTAGGACAGTTTCTTAAGCATTATATCATCCTTTCCCACGCAAGCTCTAGTGGCTCACGCTCTTCCTGTCTAAAGCCAGTAATATTAGATCTGAGTTGCATAGTCTTTGTAGGTGGGAAAAGTTTAGTCATAAGTAAAGAAGTACATCCTACCCATGTTGTAATAGTATTTCTAGGCAAAGATAGCAACCATTATTTTTCTCTTCCTCTAAGAGAGAAAGGAAATAGACGCAATTTGACCGCATCACGGTCAACGTCTTTTATACGCATCATATCACATATTTCAGTGAAAGTATTCAAGTGCATACCTGCATCTTCAACAACAGAGCCTCCAAATTGATTCTATTGAACCAAACTTAAATAATGGGGATTAATTTCATAGTCATCAACAGCAATTGCTGGCTGAGTAATAGGAGTACGCAAATAATCATTGTTGGGAGTAGCAAACTCCCCAAGCTTCTTTTCAGCCGTATTTCCTATGTTTTTGGGTTTTCTTAAACAAAGAATTATAATAGTAAAAGCAAGAATTTAAAGGCTAACTTATATTTTTGGTTTATTAAATAAAGAGAAGCAAACTAACAAAATTAAAAACACGAATTAAAACTAGCAAGGTTCCTAATAACCTCACCAGGGTAGCTATTGCTTCCCCAGCAACAGCGCCAGAAAATGGATTGATACCTTCGATCTGGATTACGGATATAGTATAGCTTCTTTTTCCCTAGTAGACCTAGGTTATCGAATCCTCAGGAAGCGAATGCGTAGTGAAGTTACTTTAACGGACCTTTGGGAGTTTTAGAATTCCTTTTGTGTTTTTACTGGACCAATATCTTGCGTCTTTTTGTTGTTGTCAATGATGGAGAGAGAGGGCCTAGGGAGTTCGGTTTCACCTGTAGCTATGCAAAACATCTGATGGAAATAAAAGATAGAAATAAAGTATGCATGTACTTGTTAGAGCAACATAAATTATATGTGGGCAGTGCATCCATATTTCCTATTGCCTTCGCAACCGCTTATATCAATAACCTACTAGTCTCATCCATAGAAGAAAGAGAACTAATGATATGCATAGTGATGTCACCGTTAATCCCAAGTAAATCCCTCACATACAGTCGTACTACCCCTTCTGTCACTAGGGTTCCCAACCTGCAGATTAGTCATTACTCATACTCCATATACCTGGCTCAACCCTCGGGGCCTTGGGTACCTGACAAGTCCTTGGATTGAGGCAAGAGAGGATACAATAATCCTCATGTCATACAAACTAATACATGATCCCATCTATGATAAATAACATGCACAATTGCTACATGGCTAGGCCAAAGCCCTTAGCCCAAGGAGAATTACTCACACACAGAGATGAGATCAACAATCATAAACATTGTAATGAAAATCATAAGATTGATAGCAATAGTCTTACAATGTCACCAATCGGAGAAGAGATCTACTATTACAAGTGGTGGAATATGGCTATGGAGATGGAGAAGGGTTTTGAGATCTAGAGGCGGTTGGTGATCTGTGGCAGAGACTTTTGGCGAGGTCTAGCATCTTGGAGCTTGTTTTCTCGTCGCCCGAGGCTTCTTTATATATGGGTCTCTTCACGAAAGTTGTTCTGTTTGACCTAACGGTGGTGGCACCAACTATACGACCGGAGCTATACAGCTAGAATTTTGCTTCGGTCGTATAGTTGATCGTTAAATCATCTACCTCCGCTTTACGGCTGCCGGTTTCTTCTGGTTGTTGGAAATCTCGTATCTTTGACTTTAATATAGTGATTCCCATCTTCAAACGACATTATCTGCGCTGGAAAAATATAAAAGAAAGGATTGCATACCCCTCTGAATATTAGGCATTAGTGGCAGGGTTTAGAGAGTTATTTCATCATAAGTATAAATAATATCCAGTTTAAATATGGACGTAGATGGCTATATTTCAGAGCCATCAATGGACAAACCTACAAGTGAAACTTAATTTGCATGTTAGTCCATAGAGTTTGTCATTAGTTACCAAAACCACACATAGGGGCATACATGCCCTTTCACTTACTCAAGATACATATCTAGACAAAGTATTGAATATATTCAATATTGAGGAATTCCGTAGAGGATCACTCCCAATGGTGCATGTCAAGCCACTGAGCAAGGTGCAATGTCCTAGGCTAGGTGCTATGGAGAAGACAAGAGTATTGTAGCATATGCCTTGGATATTGGTTCAATCATGTATGCTATGATATGTACAATACTAGATATGTCCTATGCTCTTAGTGTTGCGAGCATATACCATCGTGATCCAGGAGTTGCTCACTAGACATAAGTGAAAAATATAATTAAGTACATATGAAGGACTAAGAATATGTTTCTCATATATTGAGGTGATAAAGAGCTCGTTGCAAGAGGTTACACCGATACAAGATTTACCACTGATCCTGATAATTTCAAGTCTCAATCTAGCTATGTGATTACTTTAAGCACTAGAGCGGTGAGCTAGAAAAGTTCTAAGAAAGATATGCTTGCAGATTCTACGATACAAGCAGAGTACATAGGAGCGTCAATCGCTGTAGAGGAGGGCGTTTGAATGAAGAACTTCATTACAGAACTTGGTGTGGTTCCAAGTGTGTTAGAGCCAATGGATATTTATTGCAAGACTGGTGCCATTGATGACTGCAAGTGCATAGATCGTTTGTAGCTAGTTTTGAAATAAAGATATCGATCCCACAGGGAGCAGGAGTCTGGAGTCTAATAACTCTTGAAATAAATATTACGATAGAAATTCTAGATAAAGTTCTAAGTGACAAGATAAAATGCGAGTATTGTGTAAAAAGGTGTTTTTGGGTTTTGGGTATAAGAGCAATAATAAAGTAAAACAAAATAACTTTATACAGAAAGTAAGTATCGTGTATGTAAGAGAGATTGGAACTATAGTAGGGAAAAAGCATTCTCACGGAGTAGCAGATACACCACTAGTATTGTAAAGATCTAAGATAAAGATTATCATCATGAACATTCTCAACTATGTATGTGTGGGAGGAACTCCGTATTTGGACGAATAGGCAACAACCGCTGCTCACATCATCCTCATAACCATAGTAGTAAGCATTAGGCATCAATCGAATTATTGTGATATTAAGGGACGTAATCCCGTAGGACGTATCCCATGGCATGGATAGTGTTCCGTGAGTTTCCTCGGTTTCCCAAGTTGATACGTCAGGGGTGCCAACAGCTTCATAGTCACTGTCAGTGCTAGCACGCCTCCGTCTACCAACAAGTAGTTTCCTCAATCAGGTCCCCACTAGAGGAAAATATTGAGAGGTCGACTTCTCTCAACATCAAGATGTAGAAAATCTAACACATGGTCACAACGATGAATATCATAATAGACTTTATCTTATTTCAATCACATACTAGGGTTTCTCCATCTCCCCAAGAACTAATAATCTACTCAGACATGGAGGCAATCAACATCATGTCAATGGTAATAGAAACAATCCTAGATGAATAGTACTTGTATAAATCCACAATGAGTATATGAATTACAACAAGATCTAGACAAGATGTAGATGGGATGGATGGAGATGGTGGTGATGTAGTGGTGGATGATGAAGATCGGTGCCTTAGCCTCCTGGATCTGCACAGGGCAAAGATGGATCCCTTGTGGATGAGTTTCCCTCCAGATGCCTTCTGGAGGTGAGGTTTCTGCGATTTCTTGGTGTTCTGTATGTCGTCTCCTCGAACCAATTGCATGGGGTGAAACTATTTGACGAGGCGGAGGCGGCGCCAACTATATGGCTGGAGCTATACGGCCGGAAAAATTGCTCCCGCCGTATAGTTGCTCGTTGAACCTTGTGCCTCCATTGTTTGCTTCTGGTTTTCTTCTAGTATTATTAATATTTTCCAAATAAGCGATTTACGTTGTTTTTGACTCCTTTTCTACACAGTACAACTGCTCCAATAATTGTATCCATTGGATCCATCATCTGTTCTGATCCTGGTGAAAACAGACATAAAATATGTGTGCGAACGTCGTAAAATACCAAGATCCTACATCTACAATGCAAAATAGTAATGTACAATATGATGCAAATATGCACTCATCAACTTCCCCATGCTTAGACTCTTGCTCATCCCGAGCAAGTTTTTCGCTTAATGGATGTGATCCTCATATTCATGGAGCTGAGTCGATAATATATATGAGGCAATTGCAACATGTGTTTATCATGTACGATACATGAGAATAAGTTCATGAATAGTACCTTACTCGAACCATCTGAATAGTATTTAGAAGGCATCCACACCTTAGTTATCAACAGTTCATGAAATATGAGTCTCAACATAATGTAAAAGAATCCAGTTCAACCGAATGAGTTAACGAGGTAGTCCCAAGTGTTTAAGGATCAATGTATTAACTTGGGATTCAAAATCTCAAAAGTGTCTCTTTGCCATACTACAATACAGTGGTATATGCCTATTTGCTCTTTGCACATTCGCTCTTTTTCTTCTTTCTTTTCTTTTGCATATATGCTCACACTTTTGTTTTAAGTGTTGTGCAAAGGAGCTAGCCATATATTCCACCTTATGTAGGAATTCAAAGTTCAACAATCTCAATTATCAAATTCCAACTGTATATGAATTATTCTTGTGACTTGAGATTCTACCACGACCTGTTCTCACTCTATTTGGATAGAACTTTCATTTTCCTTTGTTCAAGGTTTCTTTTTCAACTTAATTGTATAGATAATTTTTTCTTTGTGAATCAAACCGTAGACTTACAACATATTGACCAAATTATCTTTGTGTGTTCCGTTAATACCAATGGTGTGGAAGACTCCTATTGCTATCATCGAGTGCAAGTAAAATCATACTCAAGTCATTCATATATCAATAAAGCAAACACAAACTCAATATTGCTCCATATATAACAATAAACTCAGAATTTCATAAAAGGGGATCGACTATTCCTAAAGGGGATTCTAATGATGCAAACTCTATTTCTAGTTTGAACTAATGCAAAAATAATAATAATAACTTATAGGATAGATTAGAAGGTCTTAAAGATCTCCCCAAGCTTGGAATCAAGCCAGGCAGGATCAAATAATCCCTTGCGATTATTTGATACCATGATTGTTGTAGATCAACGTGGCACCATGTCATGTAACACCGCGGTGCATAGCTTCTTGTTGGTCTCCTCCAGAGTAGTTATGTGGCTATAGCACCTGCGGAGATCAGATTGCAGAGTGTCCACTCTATCGGCGAGCTTGGTCACCAATGGAAGGAGGTCTTCCTTCTTCTCTATCTCATTGCGACGGTGACGGACTTCGACGCGATGGAGTAGCTCCTGCTTCTGATATATCTCTAGTGCCTGCACGTGATCCTTGGTCCTAGGGACAGCTTCTTCTTCCTCATCTATAATTGATGGATCGAGGAAGTGGAAACCGTACCTTCACTCCTCTTGAGGCTTAACCTTCATACGAGCACCAATGGTTGGCTTCGAAAGTGGTTCCTCCGTTGCCTTGCTAGCACCTACACCAATATTAGATAATTCCTTACGCTTGTGCAGCCTTTGATCCATAGTGATGAACTTGACCGTCTCCACACGCCCTTTTCCATGTGGTTTGCGATCTTCTCTCTCTTGTTAAGCTTTCTTCATCGCCGCCCAATTGATATCAGGTGGATCATAGACGTCACGGCGGATGTGGACGTCAACCACATCATTGTCGGAATCATTGTTAAAGTAGCTTGGCTCGACGTACTCCTTATACCTTAGGCTAAACATCTCCACCTCCTCGTCATCGTCCTCCATGGACGGGCTGCTAGGGCGGTCCCTGGAAGGAGCAATGAGCCCCATGGGTTTTCCACGGACTGGGACGGGATACCACATCGCTAGATTGGTTTCTGTACATTGCGATTAGAGAGAGACAATGGAAGTATATAAGGGGGTCAGAGGTCGGTAAAACTCGCGAGAAACACCAAATTGTCGTCCAAGAAAAGAATCTAAATGAAACAGGGAAAAAATCACGGATTTGGAAGTGTCCTGCCGCGTAACGACCAACTATACGGGCGCGACCCGTATAGGTATGGCCGTATAGTTGGTTCCGGGCAGATATTTCCAAATATCTCGAGTCTAGGTTGATTAAATCACGACTCGGAACCGACAATAATGTTTTTTTAGATTAATAAACGAAAGATCAAACGAAAAAGTGTCTAAGAGTTTAACGACCAACTATACGTCGGAATTTTTGCTCTGGTCATATAGTTGTGACCATATAGATACATACACCAAAAAGCAAAACTATCTGAGAGTTCAACGACCAACTATACGACCGGAATTTTTGCTCCGGTCATATAGTTGCGACCTTATAGGCTTAGATATTGAAAACAATTTCACAAAGATGATACAGAGATTTTAACGACCAACTATATGGAGGGAGCTCCCTCTCCGGTCGTATAGCGCCTGTATAGTTGGTAAAACCTCTCTAAAACTTTAGAAAAACACAAGGATTTCAAAGGCAGAATTTTTAGGAGTAAAATTTGTGAAAATAAACCACTTATTTGGGTAAGAACACTTACCTTGCACTTACCATTTGCTCATTCGGGGATGAAGAGTTCCTCCCACAACAGGGACTCCTTATCTCTTGGAGGAATTGACTTTAGTTCAACAAATAGTTCCCATAAACGAAAATTACTAGTGCTAAAGTTCCTCTCAATAAGATTGGCGTCTTCCTGGGCAAACATGGTCACTGCATCTAACATTTTTATTTCTTGACTCTGCATAATCTGCAACTCAAATTCTTGAAGTGAAAGAATCCAAAGGATCAGCCTTGGCTTATGGTCTTTCCCTTCAAGGAGTTGTGTTAAGCCATCACGATCCGTGTGAACTATTACCTTTGCATCAACTATATAGGTACAAAATTTATCACAAGAGAAAAATACAGCAAAAAGTTCCTTTTCTTCCTTAGGGTAATTCTTTTGAGAACCATTCAGAGTTCTACTAGCATGATGTATAATGTTAAATCTATGACCAATATGTTGTCCTAGAGTTACTCCTACAACATCATCACCAGCTTCACATATTAAATCAAAGGTTGTATCCCAGATAGGTGGTTTAATAATTGGAGCACGAGGTAAAGCATTTTTGAGTTTATCAAAGGCTTTAAGGCATTTATCATCAAAATTAAATCTTATTCCCTTTTGCAAGAGGTTTGTCAAAGGTTTAGATATTCTGGAGAAATTTCTAATGAACCTTCTATAAAACCCACATGACAAAGAAAACTTCTTATACCTTTAATTTCCCTAGGTTGCGACATTCTCTCTATTGCTTCAACCTTAGCTCTATCAACTTCAATTCCCTTACCTGATACCTTGTGTCCGAAGACTATACCTTCTTTGACCATAAGGTGACACTTGTCCCAGTTTAGAACAAGATTAGTTTCTTCACAATGCTGCAAAACTCTCTTAAGATTATCCAAGCAACTAGTAAATGAAGTTCCATAGACAGAAAAATCATCCATAAATACTTTCATTATAAGTTCTATAAAATCTGCAAAAATAGCAGTCATACATATTTGAAAAGTAGCTAGAGCATTACATAGACCAAAAGGCATACGTCGGTAAGCATGTAAACTGTAAGGACTTATGAAAGTTGTTTTAAGTTGGTCATCCGGATGAACAACTATTTGAGAGAAACCAGAGTATCCGTCCAAGTAGCAAAAATAAGTATGGTTTGCTAGTATTTCTAAAGTTTGATCTATGAACGGTAATGGATAGTGATCTTTCCTAGTTTCTTTATTTAATTTCCTGAAGTCTATGCACATCGTGTACCCAACAATAGTTCTAGCAGGTATTAGTTCATTGTTTTCATTAGGAACAACAGTAAAGCCGCCCTTCTTAGGAACACAGTGAATAGGACTTACCCAATCACTCTCTTTAATAGGATAAATTACAGTAGGCATACAATTTCTTTTCTTACCACTTCTTTCATTTCAGGCTTTAATCTTCTACTAAATTCTGCAATTGGTTTTGCACCTTCTTCCATGAATATTCGATGGACGGCTATCATGGGACTAATGCCCTTCAAGTCATCCATTGAGTACCCAAAGGCTTGGCGATGCTCCTTAAGTATCCTCATGAGTTCTTATTCTTCTCCTAAAAGTTTAGCACTAATAATAATAGGAAATTTATTGGTATCATCTAAAAACCTGTATTTAAGATTATCGGGTAGAGTCTTCAATTATGGGGGTGGTAATTCCTCGTCCCCTCTCTTTTCTAGATCTTCAAAAGCATCATCAATTGGAGGTCCCAAAATGGGAAGTGAATTGAGTTCATCTTCTAGTTCTTCTAGGGACTTGTCCTCCATAACTATTTCTTCATAATTTGGATCTTCATTTATTTCTTCTTCTATATTACCAAAGAAAAGAGCCACCATTTCCTCAATTGTTCTCTCTTCCTCTTCTGCTTGTATTTGTGGAGGCCTGTCTTTAAATTTGGAAAAATGGAATTTGTTTTCCGTTCCCCCAAGATTAAGAGTCACAATCTCCTTGAAATTAACATAGGCACCTATATCACCCAAAAAGTTTCTTCCAAATATAATAGGGCAAAGAGTGTCAGCTAGCATATCAACAACTACAAAATCGATAGGAAAGTTTTTGTTGCCAATTGTGATAGTTGCATTGTCAACTAATCCCATTGGAATTCTAAGGTTCTTATTGGCTAACTTAATTGTCATATCAGTATTTTCAATTGTAGCCGGTTCTAATTCTTCTTTTATTTCTAGGTAGAAATCATAAGATATAACATTAACTTCGGTGCCAAGATCACATAAACCGTAATGATAGGTTTCTTTAAATATACAGGGAAGAATAGGCTTACCCACATCTTTTACCTTTGTTTTACCTTCAACCAATATGGAAGTCTCTACATCAAGTTCAACTATGTTACAATGTGAGTACATAGCCATAATTGCTTCATTGGTTACCTCTTCATCTTTGGTTTCCTTCAGATGTTTCTTGACTTCTGGCATGCTTTCTTGTTCCCTCTTTTCCTGTACTGCTTTGACCTGTTCATATTCAAAAATATGCTTTTGTGCAGTGTTAGGGAAAGGCACTTCATATATTGGTTCTACGGAGGCCAGTGTTGCTTTATCTTCAATTTTCTTTTCTAGTTCGGGTGGTGGATCATACTTTACTGGACCCTCCTTTGGAGCTTTAATATGTTCTATAAAAGCTTTAACAACTCGCAACACAAGATCTAAATCCAAATAAAGTTCTTTAGATAATTCTTAATATGGCCTTTTTTATTATAGTCATGAATACAATCATGCTCTATTTCTACGCCTCCTTCGCTTCCTAGACCAAAATTCCATGAAACTCTATGATCATGAATTCTATTAAGTAAAGCCCAAGCTTTAGGTATAGGAAGATTCATAAAGGCTCCTTCCACAAAGGAGTCTAGTTAAATTTTATTAGGTTCAATTAAACCGCCATAAAAGATATG
The DNA here is from genome assembly GCA_910589775.1 of Avena eriantha. NCBI lineage: Eukaryota > Viridiplantae > Streptophyta > Magnoliopsida > Poales > Poaceae > Avena > Avena eriantha. The sequence continues at coordinate 175,105,919 of OU342742.1, read as the reverse complement.
TAAAAAATACCATTCAGGCAAATCATGATGAGGACATAGTCATAGTAAATCTTTAAATATAATATAAGCTCTTACTAGTCCTTCATTAGAGCGATTCTTCCAAGTCATTATAAGACGCCTGATTCCAAAAGATTTTGATAATGGATAATATTTAGATAGAAATTCACAGGCTAGATTATCCCAGGTAGTAGTGGCTTCAGGGGTAGAGATCTATACCATGAGAGAGTTGTACTTGTCAAAGTTTGACTAAAAGGTTTAACCCTTACCTCATCAGTGGTATATCCCGTCAATATAAAAGTGCCACATATATCTTTAAAACATGCAATATGCTCATATGGATCAGCATCTTCTTCATCTCCAGTAAATTTCTTCTTATGTAGAATACTAAGTAGTAGAGGATTTATTTCAAACCCCCTTGTCTTCTCATTAGAGTTGTCTTTTTTATAAATATCACAGGGCTTCCCAAAGTGGTTGAGTGGGCTAGCACTAGTCATATGCTCAAACTCCATCATGTTGGTGGAAACCTGTAACTCAAAAGAAAATTTAGCAAGACAAAAATAAATAAGCAAAAACTAAAAGACCTACAACGCTTAGCTCCCCGGAAACGGCGCCAGAAAATAGCTTGATGACTGCAAGTCCACAAATCATTTGTAGCTAGTTTTGAAATAAAGATATCGATCCCATATGGAGCAGGAGTCTGAAGTCTAATAACTCTTGAAATGAATATTACGATAGAAATGCTAGATAAAGTTCTAAGTGACAAGATAAAATGCGAGTATTGTGTAAAAAGGTGTTTTGGGGTTTTGGGTATAAGAGCAATAATAAAGTAAAGCAAAATAACTTAATACAGAAAGTAAGTATCACGTATGTACGAGAGATTGGAACTGCAGTAGGGAAAACGCGTTCTTAGAGAGTAGCAGATACAACACTAGTATTGTAAAGATCTAAGATAAAGATTATCATCATAAACATTCTCAACTATGTATGTGTGGGAGGAACTCCGTATTTGAACGAATAGGCAACAACTGCTGCTCACATCATCCTCATAACCACATCAGTCGGCAATCGACATCAATCGAATTACTGTGATATTAAGGGACGTAATCCCGTAGGACGTATCCCATGGCATGGATAGTGTTCCGCGAGTTTCCTCGGTTTCCCAAGTTGATACGTAAGGGGTGACAACAGCTTTATAGTCACTGTAAGTGCTAGCACGCCTCCGTCTACCAGCAACTAGTTTCCTCCATCAAGTCCCCACGAGAGGCAAATATTGAGAGGTCGACTTCTCTCAACATCAAGATGTAGAAAATCTAACACATGGTCACAACAATGAATATCATAATAGACTTTATCTTATTTCAACCTCATACTAGGGTTTCTCCATCTCCCCAAGAACTAATAATCTACTCAGACATGGAGGCAATCAACATCATGGCAATGGTAATGGAAAAAATCCTAGATGAATAGTACTTGTATAAATCCGCAACGAGTATAGGAATTACAACAGGATCTAGACAAGATGTAGATGGGATGGATGGAGATGGTGGTGATGCAGCGGTGGATGATGAATATCGATGCCTTAGCCTCCCGGATCTGCGCAGGGCGAAGATGGATCCCTTGTGGACGAGTTCCCTCTCCAAATGCCTTCTAGAGGTGAGGTTTCTACGATTTCTGGGTGTTCTGTATGTCGTCTCCTCGAACCAATTGCACGGGGTGAAACTATTTGACGAGGCGGAGGCGGCATCAACTATACGGCCGGAGCTATACGGCCGAAAAAGTTGCTCCTGCCGTATAGTTGGTCATTGAACCTTCTGCCTCCCTTGTTCGCTTCTGGTTTTCTTCTGGTATTATTAATATTTCCCAAATAAGAGATTTATGTTGTTTTTACTCCTTTTCTCCACAGTACAACTTCTCCAATAATTGTATCCATTAGATCTATCATCTATCTTGATCCTGGTGAAAACAGACATAAAATATGCATGCGAACGCCGTAAAATACCAAGATGCTACATCTACAATGCAAAATAGTAATGTAAAACATGATGCAAATATGCACTCATTAGCCATCGCTCAAACAAAAGAACCAAGGTGCCACATGAATAACAAGCATGTATAACATCGATTTAATCTCATCCGATAGTTCATCAATGATGGTGATATCAAGATTTGCAAAGTTCATACAAGTTTGAATGTGATAGATCATTTGACAAAGTTACTCATGCTTGCAAAGCACGAGCAACATCAGGAAGTCATAGGTGTTAGACTACTAAATTTAAACTAGATTATTGACTCTAGTGCAAGTGGGAGATTGATGTCAATATACCCTAGAGGCAATAATAAATGGATTATTATTATATTTATGTTTCATAATTAAATTTATTGTTTTATGCTATAATTGTATTAGTTACGGATAATGATTATTTGGAGGAAAACAATAATACATGTGTGGAATTATAAACAACATTAGGTATCCCTAGTCTCGCCTCTAATACTAGTTTGTATCATTGATAGTCTAGGTTTCCTAACTATGGGCAAAGTACAAAGTGTTGTAGAGATGCTGGTGATATATGAGATTGGAATTGTTGAGATTACAATGACGATGGATAGATCAAACATGATATACCATGAAACACATTGTCAATATTGTTATCGGTAATGTCTAATTAACAAGTACTGCTGTTACTATAAGATCATTAGACCACGAGACACATCTGAACTTGGATACGATATGGATGTGGCAGGATTCTTCAAATGTTACTATGAGAATGAGTAATTGTAATTGTTCTTTGCCATTGCATCATATGGTGTAGTTGTGAGAATTGCTACCCGTGATGGTGGAGAGATACACTCTAGACCCGTGATGGTGTTTGTTATCGTCTGGCCAGACAAGTGATCAAGTTGTTAATCACAAGAACATCAATAGTACAGGGTGAGTAAAGAGTGCATATCGGGTAACGAGGATAACCTAATGTTTCACCTCGGGCTATGTAAAATATTGAGAAGCAATACGACGTGTATCAAAGTAATATGTGCGGGGATCACTATGTGCCTCAAGGTACCGATGGTGATCATTGTGGCGGAATGATTTTTGAACATGTCTGCATATCTCCAAACCCATAGGGTCACACACTTAAGAGAATAATGGCATTTAGAATGTGAGTGTGATTAAAGATTTGTTGAAGTGTTTCTGAAGTGAGTTTAGGAGGTTCCAAGATATACAGGAAGATTCCATAATATCGCTGAGACGTGTTCATAATGGTTCTGCACACCAATGGAATGCATTTAGGAAAGTTACAGAACAATCCGGAGGTGTCCTGGATTTTTCAAATTTTCAGAATAATTAATAAAAGGTTAAAACCCTAGGTGCCACCATGGTCCCAAGGGGCATTCGGAAAATGAGGTTACTAGCGTTGAACCCACACGCCACTAACTTCACACCACTGGTAGCTGATACTGGTGGAGTGTGGCTAGAACACCACCACTAACTTGGTGACTAGTGGCGTTTGTTTCTTTGGAAAGCCACCACTAACTTGGTTACTAGTGGTGCTCTCTTTTTGGAACGTCACCACTAACTTGGTTACTAGTGGCGTGGCCACAAACATGAATGCCACTAGTAACTATATATGGATTTAAAAAAATAAAGCTTGTCATCGTTGTTGTGGATGTCGTCGTCACCGCCGTTGTTGTGGCAACATCGGCAAAAGTCGATGCGGCCAACGGTGGCCAAGTGCGCGAGCTAGAGGTTGAACGGTAGCCCATAGCTAGGTAAGGCATCAACGCTAGCGGAGCGCATCAAGCCAACAAGAACTTTGGACCAAGAAGAACATATAGTCCAACACAGTCCAACGGAGATGGGAGGAGGGGAATTGACTTGCAATCTGAAACAATCGAGCGGCAGCCAGCATTCGGGGATGCTCGGCGGCTGGTTCTTCTATCTAGTGTCGGAGGGAGATCCCACACATAGCCATTGGTGTTGGTCTCCTCGTCTTGGTGGTGCCATTGTTAGTCCTTCTCCCTGACAGCCACCATCACCGGTAGGAAAATGAACTAGGTAGACTGCGGTGGTTGGGTGGGTGTCTAACAGTGAGGGAGATGGGGAGGATCCAGGGAGGGAATGTGGTCTCGAGAGGAGAGGAGTTGAGTGAGAAAGGACTTAGGATTTTTTATTTGTCTACATCGCTTTGTCCTAAGAAGGAGAGAGGGGTTGTTGGTTGTGTTGGTGGCCGGGCTAGGAATTTTTGGCGGTGGCGTGCATATAAATCGAACGCCACTACTAAAGATATACTAGTGACATTCGTTATTTTAAAACGCTAGTACTACTTCTGTCTGGACAGACTGCTGGGTCCAACTTACTAGTGGCGTCTGCTACAATTCAAATGCCACTACTACAAAAATACTAGTGGTGTTTTTATTATTTAGCATCCTACTACTATTTGTCATATGGATCTACTGTTGGGTTCAACTTACTACACTACAAGAAAAGTAGACTTTTACAACAAACAGTTTTCATGGTTGAAGACTCGTTTTTTGTGGCGGAAAAGTCTTCTGCTATAGATGGCCTCCGTGGTAAAAGGCTCGTCATCAAAAAATTTACCACGGTTTTTTCCTGACCATGGCGGATCTCACCTTTCAGCCACAAAAAATCATGCCATCATAGAACGGTTTCGCCAGCCTAATTGACTGCTGACGTCATGTGAACTGCCACGTGGCAAGCACTATTAATGGCCGGTTAACGTCGTTAATAGTCACATATCCATGGTAGAAGCCAATGCCCATCCAAGGCCCACTAATTATTAAGTGGGCTGGCCCATTAGACAAACCCAGTAAGAAGAAGACATGTTAATATTTTGGCCCGCGAGAGACCTCCGCTGATTGAAGGGGTCCCACCACTTTGCATCCTAGTTGCGGCCTTTTAACTTTCCAGTCCATTACTGTTTTGGCCTGTTGATGGCCTGCGTTGCTCAGTTGGGGCCCATCATATTGCTGCCCAGCTGCGACCTATTAACTTTCCAGCCCGTCACCACTTCAACCTGCGTATGGCTGGCACTGCTAACTGGAGGCCCATCAATTTGTACCCTAAATATGACCTGCTAATTTTCTAGTCCCTTACTGTTTTCGTCTGCTCACGGCCTTACTACTTCTGGATAGTCTTTTACCGTGCGTCCCAACAAGAGCCTACTATACATACGTCCTAATACTGTTTCGGCCTACTGTGTGACCAAACAATTTCTTTGGGGCTTTACTATACAGCCCAGTTAGGCCCGCCGGTTTTAGTATCCACTACTATTTTGGCCCACAAATGTCCCAGCAATTCTTTTAAGCGCCATAACTCAGTTGGGCCCGTAAATGTTCATTCGGTTTTCGGACCATTGTTGTTCATGGTTACCCAGGAGGCCCATTTACGTATTCTACAATTACGACACAATTTATTTTGAACGGTTCATTACTATTTTAGCCCGCTAATAGTCGAGTAGGGAACACCATATTACATCAACTGGAAAATTTCGAAATTTATTATAAACCATAATTTCGACAAAAACTAGATGAAGCATTACAGAGACATCACCAAACATGGGTTGAAAAAGGGTTTCTGCTACAGAGCTTACATCACCATACATGTAACAGCTGGCTTCCATGATAACTGCATAAGAGCTTATCAAGTTGACGGTCAGTCCAATCTTGTCGATCTTTCAGTTCATGTATCTCTTTGCATGTAATGGTGATTATTGCATGTGTTTTCTCTATTTCTTGTTCAATTGATGTCGGTTCCACGGAGAAGCCTGCCTAGGGGACTCCCTCGGGAATGAACCGTGACCCCGCCCACGCCTCCTAGAAATCCCGAGTACACGCTTCTCACCTAGGATACCGGGTGTAGTGACACCCAAGAGAAGGAATCTACGTTAGGAAAGGCAGAGCTACCCTTGACCTATGTTTCAAGCTGCCTAGCTAGGGCATAGGTGACACGTTCGGGCAGAAGTGCAGGCCCACCATATTGAGGTCATGCACAGCCTAGTCGGCCGCGTGGCTCCGAGCCCTACGCCGCGTGTACACCGACACCTATGGTGTCCCCTTTCTATATAAATGGAGGCCCATGTTGGAGTTAGAGGGGGATAAATTTTAGACTAGAGGACCTTCCCAAGGAAGGAACCTAGTGTAACCTTGTGATAATTAGATAGTAACTAGTTGTATGATGTAGGGATCCGCTCATTGTGGACCTGAACCTGGGTAAAAAACCATGTGTCTCTCTTTATGATTGTGTTCGTCTAGCGCGCCGATCGAGCTCGCCGGACGTTATGCCCCTGGCTAAACAACAAAGGGGGATCATCCCCTAGTGTCGAAAATCAAGACACGACATCTGCCATGCCAGGTAGGGGTGCACCTCTAGCAGCACACGGCGACAGTCCCCGTCACCATGCCTCGAAGCTTAGGAGGAGCGACCCGGGGCACTGTGGAGGCTACTACTCATGCTAGCGCCGCCCGACACCTGGCAGAGTGACACCGTCTAGAATAAGAAGCCGCCAGCGAACCCGCATCCAATGGAGGGTTCGCACAGACCACCGCGCCCTCGAGGGGTGCATCACCAGAACCACCTCTTAGCAAAGAGATTCTCTTGACGGAGCGCTCACGCGCAACGGGGACACTAGAGTGGGAGGACGGCAAGCCTATGCGGCATAACTCGCCTGACCGACCCATCCCACTCGCCCATGAGGAAGAACATCCCTCACGGGGAGTCTCGGCCGTTGTTGGAAGCCAGTGACCCGCCCCGACTCTGTCCGGGACCCCCTGTCCCATCACTGCTTTAGCCGATGTGGAAGCTATTCTAGAGTTTCCACCGGAAGCAGTTGGGGAGTTGGTGCTACCAGTATCTAGGGAGGACCTGCTGTCTCGCGTTCGACGGCTAGGGTTCTTCCTAGCCAGGGGCTACCCAGCACCCCACGATGGGCGCCATGCCCCCTCGCCCCACCAACCGGAGGACTACGTAGGATGCCTGTCAGCTGCCGAATCGCGGTCGCTTGAAGAGCCACCGTGAGGGAGATCCTCCCCGGAGTTTAGCCAGGGAGAGAGGTGACAACCGCGCTTCTGTAGGCTCCTCCCATACCTCACGGTCATGGGACCTACGTTGCATCCTAGAAGAGCGTCAAGGGGAAGATACCCGGAACGAAGAAGTGTCGTCGCGTCCTCCACTCACTACACGAAGAAGTGCCGGAACAAGGCCAATGACGGCATCACTCCGACAAAGCTCTTGCACAAGTTCTAGAACAACACCAAGACAACGACGGCCCTAGGGTGGAGCTGAGCCAAGAATACTCTATACGCTACCAATACGATGTGGAAGAATAGCGATAGTGGAGGTATCTATGATGAATTGAAAGAAGATTGGGACGTCAAGGGCGTCCCGATCTGTGGTGTCGACGGCCCTCCCGATGGTGGAGCCGCCGACATGGGCCTTGCTGGCTGCTAGCCAGCGGATAATGCCCACATCATGGCTATTGATCAGGCCATCTCCGAGGTGCACATGATGATCCTGTGGCCACGAAGCTCGCCGCTCAGTGGCTGATGAAGATCCGCGAAGGACGGAACGCCTAACCATTGAGAATATGCTAGAAGACGAAGTGAAGGTAGGTGCTGCTCCACCCTATTATATAAGGGAGGAGCTGCAGAGCGCGTCAACCCCACAGTAACAGCCGGTCCCCCTTGATGCGCCCATGACCAGCGTCACCTTGATTCTCACGGTAACCTGACGCCGCTAGTCAGAAGGGGATGATTTTCTACCATGCGGCTTGACACGATGCGACCTTGGAGGCGTGGCGGAAGTGGGACCATACTTGATTATGGGGCGCGCGACCGGTTCATTGGAAACCGAGCCCATGCTCGGCGGTACTATTGGTTCCGCGGAGAAGCCAGCCTAGGGGACTCCCTCCGAAAACAACTCGCGACCCCGCCAATTCCTCCTAGCTAGCCCGAGTACACGCTGCCCGCCTAAGATCCTAGGTGTAGTGTCACTCGGGATAAGGAATCTACATTAGGACAGGTAGAGCTACTCCTCCTGACCTACGTTTCAAGCTACCTAGCTAGGGCGTAGAGTGACATGTCCGGGCAGCAGCATAGGCCCTCCATGTTGAGGCCATGCACAACCTGACCAGCCGTGTAGCTCCGATCCCTATGTCACGTGTACACCGACCCCTATGGTGTCCCCTTTCTATATAAAAGGAGGCCAAGGTCGAACTTAGAGGGGTTGCGATTTTAGACTAGAGGACCTTCCCGAGGAAGGAACCCAGTGTAACCTTGTGATAATGAGATAGTAGCTAGTTGTAGGATGTAGGGTTCCGCTCACTACGGACCCGAACCTGGGAAAAAACCGGTGTCTCTGTGTGATTGTGTTCGTCTATCTCGTCGATCGAGCTCGCCGAACGTTGCGCTCCTAGTCGAACAACAAAGGGGGACTCATACCCTCGGTGTCGAAAATCAAGACACGACAATTGAATTAATTGTTTGGAGTGCGGCCATAACAACTCTTTGTGCTGGAAAAACTAGAGCTGTGGATATAGTGGGCCGACGCAAGCAATAACCATTATCATCATTGCTCTGTGAAATGACCTCCATACTTAGTATAGGAGTCCTCCCTTCTGCCTACATAGCTTCATGTGCAGCCTGAAACAAAGACAACAAGTCAGCACAACATACCAGCTCGACCATCTTATATGTAAAATATTTCTAATACATCATTGGCCTGACATAATGAAGCAAGCAATCAATAATGTGCCTCATACATCTCTTTCTAGAATAACAAGAATAGTCGACGTCCTGGACTGATGCAAACATAAGCCAGAATCACAACCACTCTATGGAACAAACACTACATATTATTTGCAGGATGGAACTAAGACATATTAAGTTAGAGCAGCAAAGCAGCCGAAAAAACACCATGTTTGTTGTCAAAGAATTTCAAAATCCGCATTATCCCAATATAACAAATCAAGCAATCAACATCTATTTCTCATGAAGACTAACTAAATTAGAGTGTGGCAATGAATGTAGTAAATCAAGCGACTAGACAATTTCCCTCGTAAACTAACCATATCACTGGGGTGGACATGTAGCTCGAGGCTCGAGGATTGGCTCGGGCTCGACAAGGCTCGGATCGGGCTCGAGTCAGCTTGGAGGAAGGTCAAGCCAAGCCTAAACATTGCTAGTCAAGCTCGAGGCTCGATAAGCCAGCTCGGTGAAGCTTGCAAGCTGGCTTGAAGGCTCGATGAAATAAAATAATCGCCATGACCTTTGCTGAAATTGTAAGAATTCATAGTTTTATTCAAGATTTTGATCATGATTTCACAAATACATCAACAAAATAGTCTAAAAAGTTTCATAAAGTAGAAATAACCATAATAGTACCATCACAACACAAGTTTGATAATAGAAACTGACCACTTAATCCAACAGGAGTCTCATAAACATGACAAACACAAGAACATAGTTCAAAAAAAGTAACAGGAGCCATGATAAGGAAAATCTGATCATAAACATCAACCACAAAAGAACCATTGGTCCATCGACCATCATTTCATCTCCTTGGCCTCCACCCTCGCTGCCATCTCCAGCAGCTGAAACACTCATGTAAAATTTGTTTATCACAAAAACAAAGGAAATCATCACATACATGGTTTTTCATGAGATATGTTGTTGTTCAAAAAATACCATTAAGTAATGGGACTAAAATGACTAGCAAATATACATTCCAATAGATATGTTGCAGTACATTAACACCCAACAAGTAAATACACCAAAATGACCTATTTTGCATGACCTATGTTGTTGTAGAAAATTATCCAGCAAGTAAAGTGACCAAAATGGCATTGTAAAATGTATTTTACAATAGATATGTTGCGGTATATTAACGTCCAGCAAGTAAAGACACCAAAATGGCCAATTTTGCATTATTTTTGCATTAATTATGTTGTTGTACAAAAATGTCCAGCAAGTAGAGTGAGAGAAATAGCATTATATAATGATTTTTGCATTACTTGTGTCCTTGTACAAAAAGTTACAGCAAGTAGAGAAACAAAATAGAAATATATACTTACTAGTTGCTCCCCACCACGCCTTTTGCAAATAGAACGGACTCAACATAATCAATATCACCTGGTTCCTAAAAGAGTGAAAATGATGAATGTTAGGTATGCATAAGACATATAGTATAGTAGACTAGCGGCAAAATGAATCAACAAGGCACATACCACATCTAGTGAGACTTTGTTGTCATTGTGAGCACCTTTAATACAGCTAGAAGCACACACCAATGCCTCCACCATCGTTGGCTTTAGAGAGCTCCTATAGTCATCTAGAACTTGCCCCCGGCCCTAGTGCTGAAAGTAGACTCCGAAGACATGAAAGTCGCCAGTATAGACAAGAAATTCTTTGTCATCTTTGACACGACGGCGTATCTATGCGCATTCAACTTCCACCACAATAACACATCAATTTTTTTGTTTAGCAAGCTCTCATTCTTTGATGTCTCCACAGAAGTCTCATTTAAGTATGAGGTAAACTCGCTGGCACTTGATGGTAAAGATGAACTTGTATCCATAGGTGTAGAAAGGATGAAGATGATCTATAAGAATCAGCTTTCTCATGACGATGATGCATATCATAAGTATCATACAACTTTGCCAACTCGGTTTCGATCAAATTATATTCAGAAGTAGCTTTCTCTTCTAAATAGATCCTTCTAAAACCCCACTTAATGTATTTCAGCTTGTACCTTGGGTCAAGAATAGTAGTAATCACCATGACATAATTGGGTTCTTCCCAATACTTATTGAATTTGTCCAACATTGCCTCCCCCATAGTTTTCAAAGCTGGGTTGGTGGATCTACATGCCTCTGTAAGTGCAATCTTGACATTAACAATGTGAGGGTAAAATATATTTGAAGTAGGATATGTAGAGCTAGAGAATGCAGTGGACACCTCAGCAAGAGAAGAAACTATAGGTGTAATGGTATTGAACAATGTCCATCAATCATTTGAGGGCTTCCATTTATAATTCACATCGTTGTCCGCATAAGAATCTATTGCATCCCTATAGGTAATGGTTGTTCTTAACATGTGGTAAGTTGAATTCCACCTTGTGGTCACATCAAGTTTCAACCCCTCTTCAATTGTGGTTGCAATAAACCGACAAATTACTACAAACTTGTGCAATTGAGATGCCGACTTTTTCTTGTACTTAACAAATTCCCTCACATTGGTTATCAAAGGGGAAATGGTTGCAGTCCCATCGGTGACCACCAAATTAATAATATGAGCACAACAACTAACATGGAAATATTTAGGAACAAAAAAATAGGAGCTTATGAAGGGTTCCGTAGCAGAAAACAAAAAATTCCTATGATAGAACTCCCTAACACCCAAGATCTATCTATGTAGTAATGCAGTAATGACCGAAGCGTATAGAATACATACCCTTGTAGACCGTACGCATTTAACATTCCGAGGGTAACGTTGTTGAAGTAGTTGAACTCGTAGCCGATCTCAAGGTCGTGAAGCTCCTCGCAGGTCACCCCTTGCTCCATCTTCATAGTGCAGAATCTATGGCTCACGACATCCAAGGTGCCCCAAGTGTGGCCCCTCGTGGTTTCGTACATATACTGTGTACGATGACGACCTCTGACTCATTGATCCCTGCCGGGAGTACAAAAGTAGATCTCCAGCTTGGAATCCCTACAGCGCAACGGCGTGCTGTAGGTGCGATATATGTTGTGTGAATAGTCCTTTCTTGGGACCATGCTAACGCGTGGAGACAACTATGTAGAGAGAGGGAGGAATTCTCTAAGGAAAATACCTTAGAGAAGATCTCAATTTGTGTCTCTATTCCCACCCATGGGTATCCCTTTCTATAGGAGGAGGGAGGTGTGCCCTCCCCTTTGTGTTCCCTATGTGGGACTAAACAAGGGAGAGAGGGGGGAGGCGCCATGGGCCCTTAGGGCTCCACGGATGGCCGGCCAGGGGTGGGCCCTACCTCGCGCACAACCCTAGGCTGCCCGGGTGGGCCCCATGAGGCAGCTAGGCCTTGCCCCCTTTGGCCCTTGGCCCTTCCGTCTCGCGGTTTTCCCTCATGGGCCCTTTTCCCTAGGAAGTTTGGCCCATTAGTGGAATACCCCTTCAAATTAGATTTTAATATTATATTTAATATTAATTATATTAATAATATGTAAATACATATTACAAAATCTGATTTGACCCGAAACACCTTTTGGTTCCCTTTCGATTTCCTCTGAATGACTTTGGAACTTTCCCAGAATGATTCCGGTTCTCTCACGAAACTTTTCAAGTTTCCTTTTCTCTTTCAGATGGTGATTCCAACTTCAGAGGATCTCTAGCTCATCGTAACCTTAAGTGTATTTCCCCACGGCTCGGGAATGGCACAAACATGATCTCCATCAATGATCAATATCGGGACCAGGATGCCCATAATGACCCCTGTGCATTCCACGATGATAATGTCGTTTTAATCGTAAACATCGTTTCCCATTCCCTTTGCCACTGATACCTAGTTCACCCAAGATTTGATATATGGTATCTCCATACCTTCATTTGATCTCGTTACCGATGAATTTGTTTCCTCGCTCCCATGTCATTGCATTTCGTGACCCAGTCACACGCTTGTAAGCTTCATCAATGCAACGTCACCGAGATGGCCACAAATGTATCTGTATGTTACATGGATGGGCAAATCCTGGTCTTGATATGTACTCGTCTACACGCCCCTTTGGAAACCTGAGTGTCACCTTTTTGATCATCCAATCACATAATGATACTTGATACCATCTAAGCTCCCTTCACAACGGTGATTTGCATTATCTCACAGTCTAATGATCAGGCTGTGAGGTTTCCTTAGTTTATCATTAATGGTGAACTTTCTAACTAGATATCATGATGATACAACTTGTTGGGTTGTTTGTCTATCACATCATTCAACTAATGACATGACCTCATTATTAATTGGCATAAATGCCCATGATCTCGAAACCCTAGACCATCCTCATGACCAATGAACTAGTTCGCTAGAGGTAACTAGAGACTTGGTTTGTTTACATACCACACGTGTATTAACGTTTCGTATTAATACAGTTATATCATAGTATAAAACTATTATAAACTAATTGAGATATGACAATAAAACCTATTTATTATTTGCCTCTAGGGCATATCTCCTTTAGGTTCTAGCAGCAAACATAGCCTTCAAATTGCGGACAACTACGTCATTGTTGGATGCATTATCTAGAATGATCAAAATGATTTTATCTTCTATCTTCCATGTAACCACACACTCAAACACAGCTTGAGAAATCACATTTCCTCTATGTGGAGGGTCCAACTCCACCAAATTGAGGACACGACATTGCAAACTCCAATTTTTATCAATGAAATGTGCAACTAAACACATGTAGGAAAGTGTTTGGTTGGATGTCCACAAATCAGTAGTTAAAGCTATGTTATCCACACCTTTAAGAACCTTCATAAGGCTATCTCTCTCAGATTCAAATACCTTCATGCATTCCTTTCTAATGGTTTTTCTACCAATAAAATCATACCGATGATTTAAATATTTCATCACTATGTTGAACCATGTGTGCTCTACCATCTTAAATGGATAATCATGACAAATCAACATCTTAGCAATTAATTTTTTAGCTTCTTCTTGACTATACTCTCTAGAAGATTGCAAAACAGGAATACCGGTATCACTTGCATTAGATGGCTGAAAGTTGAGAAGGGTTTAACTAGCCACCTTTGCCATTGCGATCTTGTAATCAGGACATGCTTTGCTATAGTGTCACATCAGATGGGAAGTGGCTCCCCCATTGTCCTCGTTGTAGGAGAAAAACTTCTTGCAATACTTGCATTGTGCCATTATCACCTCAACAGCAGGATCCTCTTTGGATGGCCGACGGACCTTGTCGAAATGGTCCCATACAATTGACTTAGACTTGGCACTCGATTCAACAGTAACCTTCGGACCAACCTTCATTCCCTTTTGTCGCTTCTTCCCTCTCCAAGAAACCCCACCATCGTTATCAGCAACATCATCGGATATGTCAATATGACCACTAACAAATACATCATCATCGAACATGATATCATTCTTGTCATAACAATTTTCTTCCTCATCAGACTCAATTGTCCCAGCCTGCACATAGAGTAAACACAAAGATTAAATCAATATAATACATGTACTACTGCTGCGGGTTCAATTATGAAAATGTGAAACAAAATTACCATTTGTTGAGGTGAATTTGTTATGCCGGCTGCGACAAATTAGCTACTATCGGTTGAGATGATACAAGTATAGTTGAAGATATGTTGAGCATAGCTGAAGTCCTGATTGCATCGCCTTTTTGTATGCATACCTCCTTCCCTGCATTTGCGGCTTCCTCGGACGTGCCTGCGATCCTTCACTCTCCCGCCCCGGTTGCATTTTCTCTACCCTTCACAATTTAGATATAAACAAGATTTTATCACAACAATGGTACTGACCAGACTAAAAAGAAAAGAAATTTTATTTCTTAGACCTATATATTATTACAACAATCATACTGACCAGAAAATCTCAGCCATACTGATTTGATTCAACCAAAAAATGTACTGGTACAAAGCTAACTAGCTAAGCCTAGCCTAAGCTACTGAGTACGAGTACGACTTGTTGTCTATTGAGAATGTGGCAGGCCTGCAGCTGCAGCCGTTGGATGGTGCCCTGATGGACGAGGCTAGAGGCGTGAGGCCTGAGTCCTTGCTGTTGGGCGGCATCGCTACCGGCGGAGAGCGGCCAGAGGGCTAGACGGCAGACCGACGGAGGTCAACCCTAGCTAGACGAGGGCGCGGCGCGGGGAATCTCAAATCAGTCCGGCACCGGTGGTGCCATGGAAGAAGGAAAGGATGAGGATTAGAGTTAGAGGAGGCAACCAACGTCGGTGGCGGCAGCCAATGTTGGTGGCGGGTGACAGGGAGGAGGAAGACTGGAAGACGAGGGCGACCGTGCGGGGCGAGGAGATAGCCTCGGGGCGGCGGGGTCGGTTTGGGATCGAGAGATCGACACGGGGGGATGGGGTCGGGGCCGGACGGGGTGGGATATTTTGGGGCAGGTGGGTGGCTCGTCAAGCTGTTCAGCGAGCCGCAAGCCTCTCGAGCCGAGGCACGAGCTCTCTTTGCAGTGTTTTTCCAACACCAAGCTGAGCCCAGGCTCGGATCGATTGTTGCAAGCTTTGACGAGCCGAGCCACGAGCCGGCTCGGCTCAACTCAATTCCACCCCTACTGCACAACGAAAATATAGAAAATATAAAAAGAAAGGGTGGTTGTGATTCATTGAGCTGCTTAGAACTGATAAGGATAATAAGTTTTAGCCTGTAAAACAAAAATAGCATTTAAAAATGGTCTATAGTATGAACTAGCCAGATCATTGTGCATTACGAGAACTTATGGTTGCACCTTTAACCCCATAAGGTGGCACTATTTTAATAATCGGCAAACTAAGAAAGTGCCTCAGAAATAATAAGCAATAGATCAAGTGTGCGTCTAAACTAGACTAGCAGGATCATTTTAGAGAAACAAGATATCAACAACCACTTTGCTTTTTAGTAGACAGATCATTCAAATATTTTGATCGTCTGGCCAGTAAAAAAAGAAGAAAAACAAAGAGACAAGTCATTTGCTGCCAAAATAATAGTTAGATGCATCCGAAAAGTAGCACAAAACCTTCTTTGTAATACCTACAACTATTGTATTTCCAACAACTGACAGTATTATTGAACATATATCCAGCCAACTAAGAAAATCCAATAGACAAACAAGAAAATGATACAAGTTCAATGAAGTATTTAAACAATATATGGCTTGTATGAAGTGGTAGATCAAATTAAGTAGAATGTGCATTCTTCTGATAGAAGCATTTTTTCATCATATAGAGTAGGCAGCTAGAAAATGAAGCAATCATACACCATGTTCATCATATAAACTGCCAGATTATTTGAAAACAGTTATCCAACATATATAATGTCAAGTAAAAGTGGATGAGCTCCGTTATGCACATTATATCCATAAGAACCACAATAGAATATCGCATTGTTTCAATCACAAGTCAACTAAAAATGCAAAGGAATCATAACCAATTGAACCATCTGATGCCTAATATCAAACTAGCAAGATCATCTAACCATGTATAGATGAAATCCAGCAGACATGAGTCGAACATGTGCACAAATGTTTCATGTTTTTCTTAGTAATCAAACATTGTATCTCTCATAGAAACTTCCATCGTTTAAGTTAAGCAAAGCATGGCATCGCTTTAATCATGAGCAAAGTAAATAATCAAATTGGCAATAGAATCTTTTTTGTGTAACATGGAGTAGCTAGTGAGATAATGAATTAAGAAATCAAACACCAGGTGCATGATATAGACTTATAGATCATATCAAGATGGTTAAAGTAGATATATATAGTAACTTGGTCTCATAAAAGCTCAATGATGCTTTTTATATCCAGGGAGGACATTGGTACTTCTCTTAATCAAAAAGTACAATACTCTATACAAGCTATTATCTTTTACTAGGCTAGTCATTTTGGGAGTATCAACAGTTGTATCATGCAGCCTTACTGACAACATATATTACATGATACTAGCTATGACACGCTCACTATGAGTAGTCTAGCTAGTATTATACATTAGTATCATACACGTGATTCATCTATGACAATACCCACAATGTTGGTAGAGTAACTTGGACTAGTATTGTATACATTTTTACTAGTCTAAGTTACTCCCCGCCAATACCATGGTCATGGTGGAGAGTAACTTAGACTAGTCTCATTCATATAACACTAGACTATGTTACTACCTCCAAAGTGCATATAAGCTCTTAAATAAAGGTTAAAATATTATAATAGACTGTAAATTAGCATGCAAGTGGATATACTTAAATCACACCACCTAATCATGGTCTAGTTAACGCATATATAGATAGATAGATATGATCATGAGTCAAATATAACAAAGAATAGATCATCGCCATGATTGAGTGAGCAAATTGAATTATAAATTGAGAGATTAACATTTGGTCTTTGTGGAATCTAGTTAAAGGTCATCTTGTTCCAATCATTGATCAACACATGTGGTGGCAACACTAGACAATGCTACATAGCAAAAAATATAGCATAAAAGTGGATATAGTTAAATCACCACCACCTAATCATGGTCTAGTTAATGTATATATGGATATATATATATATATATGAACACGAGTCAAGTATATTGCAACATCCCACTTTAAGTAATCTCGATTAGATGCCCACTTGATTCACCATCTGTGATGACTAAGCTCCTTACACCACCACCACATACACATGCTACACATAATGCTACCTCTGCTGAATCTGAAATTGCTTCTGATACTTATGATGCTACTTCTACTGTGCTTGATAAGAGTTGTTCATTAGGCCATTTCCTAGATTCTACAATTGCTAGAACTTTAGTTGGAAACACTGAAACTCCTAATGAAGATACTACTACACCTGTTAGTTCACCTGAGTCTAGAGAGAGTTATGATCTTGATGACAGTTATATTGAAATGACTGATGAATTTATTGCAGAATGTCAAAACACTCATCGTACAAGGGTGATGGCTCAGTGTTGATGTAGAGCTCGTTGGGGAACGCCAAGAGGAAGGTATGATGAGCATAGTAGCAAGTTTCCCTTAGTTATGAAACCAAGGTTTAATCAAACCAGTATGAGCAAGGAAACACCCTAAAGGTGTTGCTAACTGAGCCTTGGTAGGGCGCACTACCGGTGCTAGTAGCAACGTGGAGACCTACACAACACAACCACAGAACTTTGTCCCCAACTTGCGATGAGGTTGTCAATCTCACCGGTTTTGCTGAAAACAAAGGATTAAACATATCGAATGGAAGGAAGTAATAGTTTGCAGAAAGTAAACACAAAGCAATAAACAGTTTGTAGATTGAATGTAAAAGAAAGAACTGGGATCCATAGTTCACTAGAGGTGGCTCTCCTTAAGATAGATAACATGTTGGGTGAACAAATTACAGTGGGGCAATTGACAAACATCGAGAAAGCAATAGATGCATATACTAATAATCTTGACTCCTTTGGAACTTGATTGGGCATTACAACATTATACATAGACCGCCATCCAACTGCATCTATGACTAATAATCCACCTTCAGGTTATCATCCGAACCCCCTCCAGTATTAAGTTGAAAGCAACAAATTATTGCTTTACGAATTGCGTGTAATGTAAACAATACGATTGTTCTATGAACAAAGGATTGTTGTTTTCTCCCTAGTAGCAACAACACATCTAGTACCTTAGAGATTTCTGTCACTTCCCCAGATTACCAGAGGCATGAACCCACTATTGAGCATAAATACTAACTCTTGGAGTTTCTAGCATCTACTTGGCCAAGATAGCTACTAACAACGGAAAGCATGCAAGATCACAAATAACACAGACTTGATAGAATCAATAATCAATCTGAAATAGCATCTCAATATCCATCGGATCCCTGCAAACACAACATGTAGAATTACAAATAGATGATCTTGATCATGAGCGGACCTCACAAGATCTAGACATGAAAGCACAAAGGAGGAGAACCAGCGATCTAGCTACTACATGGACCCGTAGTCTAAAGATGAACTACTCACGCATCACACCAGAGGCTTGCATGATGATGAAGAAGGCCTCCAGGGTGAATTCCCCTCTCCGGTAGGGTGCCGGGAAGAGCTTCAGATCCCTCCCGATCTAGGGACAGAGGCGACGGCGGCTACAGACTCTTTCGTGGATTTTTGATCGGGTACTTAGGGTTTGCATCTCGAGGGTATCTTATAGGCAGAAGGAGAGGCCGAGGGGGTGCTGGGGTTGGCCAGACCACCCCCTGGCGCGGGCCAGGCCTGGCCGCGTGGCCAGGTGGTGTGGCCGGCCCCCAACCCTTCTCCGTCTCGTATTCTGGCATCAGATGTTTTCCAGAAAAATAGGCACTTTGGCTTTTGTCCCGTCCAATTCTGAGAATATTCATTTTCTGACTTTCCTGGAACCAAAAACAACAGAAAACAAGCAGCTGGCACTATGGCTCTTGTTAATAGGTTATTCCAAGAAATCATATGAAAAGTACTCCAAATTGTGGACAAAACACAAGAAAGTAGATAAAACCAAGCATCGAACATCAAAAATTATAGATACATTTGCAATGTATCAACATCCCCAAGCTTAACTCCTGCTCGTCCTCGAGTAGATAAGTGATAAAAAGAAAGAATAATTTTTGAGGTGACATGCACCATCAAAGACTTGATCAAAGTATTTGTAAAACATTCAAGGCTGGGATCATAGTACTTCAATCATAACATGAAAGACAAAGTTCTAGCAATAAGACAAAGAAACTATGATGCAACATGAAAAGGCACAAACAAAAGATTCATAAATAACAATGCTTTGCAAGACGTTTGTTTGTTTCACATAAAGAAAACATAGCATAATAGTATTCAGCTTGTCCCTCATAGAGTAGCAAATATAATTGCATAGGACACCTTCAATGTTCATAAGAGTGACTAGATACAAATAGTTTAGAACATGCAATATCAAGTTATGCAACAATCAACTAGTCTTGGGACAATGCACATAGAACTAAGAATGGCCACTATGCTCTCAAAGTAGGTGCATAAAGGTAGAAGGTGGAGACTCAATATAATGGTGGAAGAAAGACCTTCATAGAAGGAAGCAAAGATTCAAGTTTCATAAAGAGCTTCCAAAAATTATGGTACTTATAGCTTTCAGCTCTCATTGCCCCTATCATAAGCATCTTGAAGTGATTAAGGTTAAAGTGAACAAACTATGGTGTACATGCTTGACGAAGTATAAGTTAGAAATCTCATGTCCCTTGAGTACGAGGGCCGCTCCTCATGCTGCTCAAGTTTAGTCACCGGTAAGTTCTTGTCATTGTAAGTACATGTGTATCATAGAGAACCGCCAACGGGGTACCCCTTGCCCGATGAGACGGAAGAATCCCCATATCAAAATGACAAGGCAAGCAGACAACGAGCATCTTAGCAATCTTCTTATTTACCATGGGAATATGGTGCTTTTTCTCTCTTTCCTCTTTTCATAATCTCTTTTTTTCTCCTTTTCTCTTTTTATCAATATAGGACTCTTTTTTTATAAGAAGAATGCTTCATAGACAGCTCATTATGGTTACGCTGCAGGTTTCCACCATGTCAGCATGGATTAGACCAGCGGCCCAGGAATTTCTCTAACACATATACATAACTCCATGGACTTACAAGCTCCCCTTTCATTTCACACCGACGACATCCATAGACAAAAGAGCATGATATCACTAGGTACAAAGTACCAAGTGCAATGTTGAAAGCGTTACCCATGACAACATGGTTCTGCTAATTCCCAACAAATAAGTGCAAGCATATACAACATAGAAGACACAATGGTTCAAGTTTATTAAGGGCAAGAAAAGTAAACTGTGTGATCAAGTTCGTGAGAGCTTTAATCACTAGTTTTCTCATAACAAGTTTAATTTGGAAGGTAAACAAAAACATGAATATACTTGGAATATCTTAAGCTAGTAGGTAGGTATGGTGGACTCTTTGGAATAACTTGGTTTAGGGAGTTGGATGCATGAGTGGAACTCATACTTGGTTGTGGAGGCTAGCAAAAGACTGGGAGCGACAAACTAAGAGAGCAATAATGGCCATAATCATGCAGAGCAACAAAACATCATTGATCAAAGCATAAAGTGATACTACAAGTTGAAAACTAAAGGATCATAAAGGCTATGGTGACTTGCGATAGTCATAACATGGTGTGAGCATGCGCCAAGTCAACCCAAATAAATCATCAAAGGAGAATACCACTATACTATGCTTTAATATGCTAAAACAACGCATGATTCATCCAAGGAACATTAACACTTCTCAATTGTTTATAACAAGTCATGCTACAACAAAGAATACTAAGCATAAAGCCAAAACAATATCAAGCATGGCATGACAAAGCATAGGCCACAATCAAAAACAAGCTCTTTTTTACCACTTAAGCATGAGCTTTCCTACTCTTTTCCAAACCAAAGCAAACTATTTGAAAACCAATGTATGAAAGAGTGGGTCCAACCAATTTATTCAGCAAACTAAGCAAACAAAAGCAAACCAAAAAAAAAAAACGAAAACGAAAAATAAGACGCTCCAAGAAAAACACAACTGTGCATGAAACAATAAAAATGAAGCGTTTGGAAGAAACCTGGGATTTTTATTGATAAAGAAGGGGATGCCTTGGGCATCCCCAAGCTTTGACGCTTGTACTTCTTGGATATCTTGGGGTGACACGCGTGGCATCCCCAATCTTGAGCTTTAGTCCATGCTTCATCTCATTACTCATTCCTTCCATACACCTGAATTTTTTCCTTCATACAAAACTTCACACAATCTTTATTAGCAACATTAGTGCACTCAAGATAATAAGTCTTAAGGTTCAGTTTTAACACCAAATAAAGTTCTATTAGAACACTAGCTACTGTAGCAATTCCCTCAAAAAGCTCAATTCCCCAAAAGAACTCAAAAAGGAACCAACAAGAAGCAAATGCAGAAAATGGCAGAAATCTGTCAAAACAGACCAGCAGGTAAAGATGAATTTTTTCGAAGACCTTCTGTTGCTCAAATCAAAAAGTGTTGAACTAACGAAAGTTAGATAACAACCCGGGGCAGAAGAACAAAACTTCACGCCTCAAAAGGACGTATAGAGATTTTACACGAATTTGTACGGTGAAGCGCAGAATTCTGTTTCGGGACAGCAACTTTCCCAATCATTACTTCTCTCTCATTAGAGGTTACTATTGGCACAAAAAGCAAATAAAAAGGATAAGGAGCGGTTATTACAGAGGTAATAACTTCCAAGACTCATCTAAAACTTTAAATTAGGCATAAGAAGCAAGAGAAAATCAAGTGTTCTCAAATGAAGAAGCATCAAGATTAATACCAGTAATATCTTCAACAAGGCAAGGTATATCATCCAAATAAGTTCTATAGGATCCTCTCTCAATGCTCTTAGGTTCACTATTTTCATCAAAAGGGTTTTTAGGAACAATCCAATCAAGATTCTTTTCTATGGCTTCATGTATTGCTACTAGTTTAAAGGGTATTGGTATCTTAAGTTCCTCCCCATTAGGTTCGGTTTTGTTCATCTTTTCTCATGTACCAACAACATCTACACATGATCCTAACATATTGAAACGTTTAAAGACTTTTCTAGCTTCCTTGGAAACATCATAGAACTCCTTAAACAAAGTTTCTAGAATAAAATCCCTCTTTTCAGGGTCCTCAATTTCTTTAAGCTTAAGAAACATTACTTGCATTATGGGGTTGAGGTTAACAAACCTAGCTTCTAACATGTGAATTAAAGAAGCTGCAGCAATCTCATAGTTTGGAGCAAGTTTTGCAAGGGATCTATCCTCAGTATCTTCATGCTTACTAACATGATTAAAGAATTTTTCAATATTATCTTTCCCAATTATAGAACCACTACCAATTGAAAGATCTTTCAGGGTGAATTTAGGGATCAACATGGGGAGCTAAGGAAGATGCAACAACTAAAGACTCAATTTTTTGTGTTTTTAATAAAGAAAGCAAACTAGTAGAACTATTTTGTGTGTGTTTTCAATAAAGAAACAAGCAAACAAAGCAAAAAGAAACTAAGCAAAACAAAAATAACAAAGTAAAGAGATTGGTTATGAGGGACTCCCCTTGTGAAGATGTCCTTGACTCCCCAGCAACGGCGCCAGAAAAGTGCTTTATGGCTCAGTGTTGATGTAGAGCTCGTTGGGGAACCCCAAGAGGAAGGTATGACGAGCACAACAGCAAGTTTCCCTCAGTTATGAAACCAAGGTTTAATCGAACCAGTAGGAGCAAGGAAACACCCCAAAGGTGTTGCTAGCTGAGACTTGGCAGGGCGCACTACCGATGCTAGTAGCAACGTGGAGACCTGCACAACACAACCACATAACTTTGTCCCCAACTTGCGATGAGGTTGTCAATCTCACCGGTTTTGCTGAAAACAAAGTATTAAATGTATCGAATGGAAGGAAGTAATAGTTTGCAGAAAGTCAACACAAAGCAGTAAACAGTTTGTAGATTGAATGTAAAAGAAAGAACCGGGATCCATAGTTCACTAGAGGTGGCTCTCCTTAAGATAGATAACATGCTGGGTGAACAAATTACAGCGGGGCAATTGACAAACATCAAGAAAGAAATACATGCATATACTAATCATCTTGACTCCTTTGGAACTTGATTGAGCATTACAACATGTTGGGGGGATACCCCCGGGTAGGGTAACACCGGGGTATAGAGGACGAGTTAGCCGAGGTAGGGCAAGGTCAAAGCGAAAGCTGGCCGGGTCACCTCAAGGCAGGCTGACTTACGGAGTAACCCGACCTAGAGGATGTCAACCTAACTGAGTCCCGGCCGACTTATGTCGTATGCCGGTAGGCTATTTGTAATTTGTATGCAGGTACCCATAGGGCCGGATCATACCAAGCTTGCAAGAGAAGGAAAGTATCTCGCTGGTCAAAAGGTGACCTCTGTGCGCAGGAGCATGAGCGAAGCAAACAGAGGGAGGGACCAGCGAGGCGTGGCCGACAAAGGTGACGCACCCTATGTCGGCTGACGCTGGCGCTGCAGAGGCTTACGTAGCCTCTACATGGCTTACGATGGCAAAAGGTGACCCGGTCGGTTTGCTATTTTGGGAAGAGGCATATTCCTAGGAATATGCCTCCACGTATGCCCTAACTGGGAACCTAGCCTCCCCTATATAAGGAGTGCTGGCTGGCTGGTGGGTAAGCAAGTGAGTAGTTGGTCTTAGGGGTGATAGTAGTGGTGAGAGTAAGAGAGCTTCTTCTTCCTCCTCTCCCCAATACAGCTCCAAGAGCACTTGTAAACTAAAAGAACTTTGAGAATACAAAACATATGTGTGTGGAATCACCACACCATCCCTCCCTGGATTCCTCTAGTGCATATTGGCCCCACCTTTAGCCTATCCATGGCATCTGCCGTGACACCACCACGAAGTTGGCGCCCACCATGGGGCTAGCAGCGCTAGCAGGAGTGAAGATCCGGACGGGAAGCATCATCGGCAACGGCGAGCGCATCGTCTCTGGGCTCGTTCAGCGCTTTGGAGCGCTGGACTACGTCAGCGACAATGCTGGTTGCTTCGGCAAGCGACCTCCACCGCGCAACAGGCTCTTCGTCAAGCTTGGCGCCCACAAGATCTACGTCAGTGTCGATGTGTCATGAGTTCACCCGCAGCACGTCGTCGAGGGAGGCAAGCCACCCCTCAGCGCGGTTTACGGTGCGTGTATCACTCGCTATCTTGACCGCGTCGAGGTGATGATGACAACACCTGGAGCTGGCGCGAGCAAGGACCCGACACCAGATCAGGAGGTAACACCCAAGGCACCGAGGAAAAGTAGAGGTCCTCCACTAGAGAGGCCAGAAAATGTGCTGCAGCAGACAATAGATAGCTTGGCAAGCCCCATAGCACCTGTGGTAGATCCGGCTCAGGCACAAGCCGAGTTAGAGGAAACTAGGCAGAAAATACTAGAGGGTGCGAAAAAGATATCCGTGGCTCAACAGTCGTTGAACATGATGCTGCGTGAGTACGCAAGAGCAAATAAGGTAGATGCGGTAAAAGTAAAAGGGAGAAACCTCATCAGTGAAATGGACAAAGAGGGTGAGACTAGAGTTGAGGAATCAGAGAAGCCGTTGTCCGTGGGGATGCCAAAGTACAGCAACCCGGCAAAGAACCTCAGAGCAGTAGATGCAGCTGCATCCAAGTTAGAGGGTTTGATGGGTGAAGCCCGACAAAGACAGCAGGAGAGGGTCAACGAGTTAGTTCGGATCGCTAACAGACAGAATGAAGAGTTGCTCAGGGCTAACCCGGCAAGAGTTGGGGCTTCCAAGGTAGTTTACTCAGCAGTGGGTAACCCGGAGAAATCTGCTGGAGCTGCATCATCCCCTCATGATGGCCCAAGAAGAGAAGAGGTGGTAACCTCAGCAAGGAGAAACAAACAGATAGTCCCGTATGACCCGACAAGGGCAGGGAAAGGAAAAGCAATACAGGGAAATGAGGATCGACAAAGTGTCAGCCGAGGTGAAGCTGGCCGAGGTAACCGCGATTAAGGCAATGCCGGTCAGAGAAACGCTAGAAACAGCAATGCCGGACAGCATAACTCGGCGGGTGCAGGGCAAACCCCACCTCGCCAATAGCAGCAGCGGAGTGTACCTCGGCAAGAGCAGAATGCCAGCCAAGGTAAGCGACAAAATGGTGCTCAACAAGAACAAGACAGATACAACGACAGTGATTCGGAAATGGTGAATGCAGGATACCATAGGCTGGACCATCATGTGATAGGATCAAGGTTGGGAACCAGGAACTAGTTGCCTGATGACGCAAGGTTGAAGCTGGATCGGCTTTATAGGTCGGAGCTGATTGAGGGGCAAGGTCCTCCGGGTCCAGCATGCTTTGGGCCCCGGATCATGAAAGAGCCTCCAGTACCTAACTTCCAGTTACCTAGAGGCACAAAAACATATGACGGTAGCACCAAGCCGGAGGATTGGTTAATGAACTACGCAACAACAGTGAAAATTGTGACAGGCAACTTGAGATGGGCAGTGAGATACGTACCTCAGATGCTAGAAGGGCCAGCGAGGGTATGGTTAAACAATTTACCACCTGGAAGTATCAACTGCTGGCTAGATTTTGAGGAAATGTTCGTCAGTAACTTCTCAAGCACATATCAGAGGCCGAATAGGCCACAAACCTTAGCAATGTGCAAGCAGAGACCAAATGAAACAGACCGGGAGTTTCTAACTCGCTGGTGCAACGTGAGAAACTCATGTGAAGGCGTGATTGAGTCTCAGGCCATAGCTTGGTTTGCACAAGGATGCAGATATGCAAGCATGTTGTGGCAAAGATTACAAAGGGACATGCCAACTACACTGGCAGAGACAATCCGGATTGCTGATTCGTATGCTTTGGGTGATCCAACTCAACCCCGGCTAATGTCAAACGAGTCAAATGAGGAGTACTACCAGCAGGACGGAGCTGAATCATCCCGGTGAAATGACTACCGGGGTAAGAGAAGATATGATAGACCGGATTACAGGTACAGTTCGCAACAAGTTGCTGCTGTAAACCAAGATCAGCCCGGAGCAGGGAGTAATCAGTGTCAGAAAACTGGAGGGCAATAGTGGACTCCGAGAAATGATGGCAAGAAAACTTGGACGCCTGAGCAAAAGAGACAGTGGCAAGAAAATAAAGACCGGACGAGGTATACGTATGAGGCAATGCTAGATCAGCCGTGCAAATTTCACACGCCAAATCCGAGTAACCCAGCGGGTCATACGACCCGACAATGTGAGTGGATGAGGAAGATAGAGCAAAGTGGTTTGGGGAATGCTCAGGCACCTCGGAATGATCAACCTTGGTAGGAGTTACCTTGGCAGCAATTGCTCTCCGGAGCGAATACGCAACAGTTAATGTTGCCACCACCTCCGCCAAGGTATGAGAATCATGAGAGAAGGGATGCGGTGCATCAGGTGGAAAACCAGCATCAGCCAGATCAAAGATATCCCGACAATGAGGGGATAAATGAATACAGGGGGTATCACCAGAGTTATTGTGTGTTTACCACGGAGGAAACATATAGAAAGAGCTTGCAACGCCGACATATGGAAGTGAATGCGGTTATGCCCGCATTGACGAGGTATATGGCTTGGTCTGATCAGGAAATTACCTGGAGTATCAAGGACCATCCCAAGTTTATGCCAAGTCCTGGTTCCTATGCACTAGTGCTGGACCCAACGTTCATCGGACCAAATATCAATGTGAGGTTCTCCAAGGTGCTAATTGACAATGGCAGCAACATCAATATCATGTATGTGGATACAATGCGCAAGTTGGGTATCTCGGAGGACATGCTCCAAGCCACAAGAACAACTTTCCATGGCATTGTGCCAGGTATTTCTTGTGAACCCATTGGCAAAGTCCGGATTGACGTGTTATTCGGCACGAGGGATAACTGCCGAACTGAGAATTTGGAGTTTGAGGTTGTGAACTTAGAAAGCGCATATCACACGTTACTCGGCAGGCCAGCCCTGAACAAATTTATGGCAAGTACTCACATCAGCTACCTGAAGATGAAGTTGCCTGGGCCAAATGGAGTAATTACCATAGCTGGGGATTTACGACGTTCCATTGAGTGTGCGTCAGCCGAGTCTAACCTAGCCGAGTCACTCATGATTGCACAAGAAAAAAGAAAGATCCAGGAAGTAGCGGCATTGGCTCAGTCTGCGCAGCAGTATATGCCGGCAATGAGTAACCCGCATGGAAGTGTCTCTTTTCAAGCAACAAAGGATACACAGAAAGTACCTGTTGATGATCTGTTCCCAGAGTGCACCGTAACAATTGGTGTCGGGTTAACTGACAAATAGGAAAGCGATCTCGTCAACTTCCTCCGTGAGAATCAGGATATCTTTGCTTGGTCCACACAGGACTTGCAAGGTGTTCCGAGGGAGTTGGCTGAGCACTCTTTGAATGTGAGACCCGGAGCAAAGCCGGTGAAGCAACCTCTCCGCTGCTGCGCCGAAGACAGGAGAAAAGGCATTGGAGATGAGATAGCTTGGCTCCTCACAACTGGGTTCATCATGGAAGTACTTTACCTAGACTGGCTATCTAATCCGGTGCTGGTGGAAAAGAAGAAATATGATCCGAATGTGGCAGTGGTTTGGTGTATGTGCATCGATTACACGAACCTAAATAAGGCATGCCCAAAAGATCCATTCCCACTGCCAAGGATAGATCAGGTCATAGATGCTAGTGCTGGGTGTGAGTTATTGTCGTCCATAGACGCATATTCTGGTTTCCACCAGATACCTCTGAATCCGAATGATCAAATAAAGACTGCATTTATTACCCCGTACGGGGCTTATTGCTATCGCACCATGCCTTTTGGTTTACGTAATGCAGAGGCAACGTACCAAAGATGTATGCAAAAATGCCTACACGATCAAATTGGTCGAAATGTGCAAGTGTATGTTGACGATGATGGGTTCGTAGCATGGAAAACAAAAAATTTCTACCGCAAGAACGAAAAAAACCCAGATCTAATCTAGATAAAAGCCAAGATCTAATCTATTAGACATGTGCAACGAGATAGATCTACACTAACCCTTGTAGACCCGAAAGCGTTACGAGATCGGATCTCGTGGTTGATGTAGTCGATCACTTGCCGATCTCAAGATCGAGTAGACGATCCTTCCAGTGCCGCGTTTCGGCAGCGCTTCCGTAGTCGGTCACACGTGCGGAGTCGAAGCAGACCTTCCTCTCCCCGTTCCAGCGAGCAGCGGAGGTAGTAGATCTCTCCATGGAATCCCAGCAGCACGACGGCGTGGTGGTGGTGGTGGAGTAGAGAATTCTACAGGGCTTCGCCTAAGCCAGAGCAGAGGGAAGGAGGAGGAGAGAGGCGGCTAGGGTTTGGAGTGGAGGGGACAAGGGGGTGGCGCCTCCACCCCTCTATTTAAAGGAGGGAGGCGCCATGGGAGGGGGAGTCCTAGTAGGACTCCCCTCCCTCCTTGGCCGGCGGATTGGGAGGGGGGAGGAGTCCTCCTCCCCCACTACTCCTTGTTGCCCCACAAGGATTCCTTGATCCTTTCTTGGTTTTCAAGCAAACTCCAAGAAATCTTCCAGAACCTTCCGGAACATTCCGAAACCTTCTAGAATCCCCATATAAATACTCCGGAACATTTCCTAACTTAGAAAATGATCCCCAATATATGAATCTTATTCTCCGGACAATTTCGGAGCTCCTCGTGACGTCCCGAATCCAATCCGAGACTCCGAACAACATTCGGTCTCCAACGCACATTCCATATCTACTTAAAACAACTTCAAACCTTAAGTGTGTCACCCTACGGTTCGTGAATATGCAGACATGATGGAGACACCTCTCCGATCAATAACCATCAGCGGGATCTAGAGATCCATAACGGCTCCCACATACTCAACGATGACTTCATGATCGATAGAACCATTAACATACGAAACCAATTCCCTTTGTCACGTGATACTCTACTTATGCGAGGTTTGATCGTCGGTATCTCCATACCTAGTTCTACCTCGTTACTGACAAGTACTCTTTACTCGTTCCATGTTATGTCATCCTTTGTGACCCAGTCACATGCTTGCAAGCTAACTAGATGACATTCCACCGAGAGGGCCCAGAGCATATCTATCCGTCATATGGATGGACAAATCCCAATCTTGGTCCATGCACTTCAACATATACTTTCAGAATACCCAACGACACCTTTATGACCACCCAGTTACGAAGTGGTGTTTGATGCCATCAAAGTACCCATCCGGTGATGGTGATTAACATAACCTCATGGTCGAAGGATTAGGTTACTATGCATTTGAAAGCTTGTAGCAATACGAACTTAATGACTTGATCTTATGCTATGCTTACTACGGGTGTGTGTCCATCACATCATTCTCCTAATGATATGATCTTGTTATTAACGACATCCAATGTCCATGATCAGGAAACCATGATCATCCATTAATCAACAAGCTAGTTTAACAACAGGCTTACTAGGGACTCTTTTATGATTACAAAACACACAAGTATTAATGTTTCCGGTTAATACAATTATAGCATGGGATGTAAACATTTATCATAAACATAAAGATATAATAATAACCACTTTATTATTGCCTCTTGGGCATATCTCCAACAGTCTCCCGCTTGCACTAGAGTCAATAATCTAGTTAAAAAAAACTTGTGCATTCAACACCTATGGCTTTCTGGTGTTGTATAGACACTATTGCTAGTGGTAAACATAATCTTCGGATCTGACACTTCCAGGTCCGTGTGTATTTGCATGTCCTTGCGTCTCTACGCATTACTCATTCTCCAATGAGATGGCATTGTATAAATTTGGTCCTTTGGTGAGACCTTTAGTTCCTTGGGATTAAATCATGTTGATACAATTGTCATACAATGTATCTTCATAGTATTATCCCGCTATGAACCACATCTAGTTTGATAACAAACTACTTGACGCAAATGCCCTCATTTTCTGCTACAATAGTAGTCATATACTTAGCCTTTTGTTGCAGTATCTATCACAATGTTTTAACTTTGGTACTGAACCAAATCCGTTATGGAACTCCCTTTCCATTACATTGTGCCACCCATAGTTTAAATTGAGATAAACTTAATTTGTGACAAAACTAGTATCAATGTAACAATTTACAATAAACCATTTGTCACCACTATATAAATAATATATTCTTAGTTCTTCCAAAGATCATAGGAATATCCCTACTATTGTCCAATGATCATCTTATGAGTCATTCTGGTATATGCTCATAACATTTAGAGCATAGGACATATTTGGATGTGTACATCTCAAAGAATGATTGATCAAAATATTCTTGTGATTTCACCAAGTGTCAAAACACTTGAATCTCGTGTCAACACACTTGAATCTTGATTTAGTCCTTTCCGTGCGTCAAGAACCTTTCTTGTTGTTTCCATATTGAACTCATTCAACATCTTATCTATGTACATTTGGCAAAACCATATTAGCGCCTCAATCTATCCATATAGACATTGATGCCTAATTCTTGAGTTATGCCTAAGTCTTTCATCGAAATGAAATTCTTAACCTGTGTCAATAAAAGATACATTGTTTCTAATCAACAATATGTCTTTCACATAATGTATTAGAAATATGTCTTAGCGCTCGCACTTAATTTCTTGGAAAATGCAAACATCTTCATCGTCTCTGAAGATTCCAACTCCGCGATGCTCACTTCAACCATTGAAGTTTTGCATACTCTTTTAGCATCCTTTGAATTAACAAAACCCTTTGGATCGTGTCATGTACACGTCCTAGGTAACCATTCTATTAGAAGAACTTGTTTTGTTTGTTCAACTACCATATACCAAAATATATGTAGTGGTTGCTACATTAATCCGTCCAGACTAAATATCGCTATGAAAGATCAAATCTTAT
This sequence comes from Avena eriantha, assembly GCA_910589775.1. NCBI lineage: Eukaryota > Viridiplantae > Streptophyta > Magnoliopsida > Poales > Poaceae > Avena > Avena eriantha. The sequence goes on along the minus strand of OU342742.1, from coordinate 175,074,771 downwards.
CATAGTCAATTCCTTGAACATTGTCGTAAACTCTTTCCGACATGTCGACTATTTCATAGATTTGAAACATCCATGTCTATTTCTTTATAGATCCAAACACGACCGATAGGCTTCACGCCTTTCCGGAGGGTCTTCTAAGTTCAGAAACTTGATTTCTCGTGTATGGATACTATCACGGATTCCATGACTTCTAGTCATTTTATGGAGTCAGGCCCATCATCGCTTCTTTGCATGTAGTCGGTTCATCATTGTCAAAACAATAACGACTTGCTTATCAAATCTTACTATTTGATTCTTACCGACCCACACGGTTCTATAGGAACTCTAATCTCCGAGATCACACGTTTTGTAATCACGAGAGCCATGAGCATTGTGGCCGCCACCGGGACACTTTTCGGCGCTGCGCTACTTAGCACATATAGCTAAGGTTCAACAACCTTATCAAAGTTCTATTGTCCTCCTACTTAACTTTTCACGAAAAATTCCTTCTCAAGAAACTTGACGTTCCAAGTGACAAACTCTTTTGTCCTCGGCGTTATGGAGAAATTCCCAACAAATTCTTTGGAATAACCTACAAAGACGTGCTTATCCGTCTTTGGTTGTAAACATTTTACTTATGCATAGCATACCAAAATTTAAGAAAAGACAATTCGGGTTTTATCCCAAACCATAACTCATATGGTGTCATTTCAACGGATCACGATGGAGCTCTTTTCAGTGTAAAAGCGGTAGTCACTAAAGCTTTAATCTTTAATATATAATGGCAGTTTTATAAATGACACCTTTGATCTTACCATGTCAAACAAGGTTTCATTACATATCTTGAACACTCCATACTCCTATGGTGTTTTGGGAAATGCAAATCCATGGAACGATTCCTCAAATCTTAGGTGTTTTGCTAAACTTGTAACTCAAACATATTTCTTTATGATCTAATCATAAACTCTTTTATTTTCTTGTTACAATGATTTTCCACTTCATCTTGAAAGTCTTTGAACATTTTTTCAAATGTTTCATACTTCTTCCTTATTGAGTAAGTATATACATATAATCACTCAAATCTTCGGAGAAAGCATATGAAGTTGAAATCCATCGCCCACGACTACACATAATGGACTATATACATCAATATGTACAAATTCCAATCAGTTAGTCGTCCGTTCCTCTTTTGGCCTACGAACGGAGTTTTAATTATCTCCAGGAAAGTATCACAAGCGTCATTTGATCCAAATCAAAGACTCCAAAAATCCATCAACATGGAGTTTCTTCATGTATCCCTTTCAATATAATTTAAATGGCGATGTCACTTCGCAAGTGATCTTTCAATCATTTGTCTTGCAACATTTTAGCATTAGTTTTATGGTCGTTATTTCTCCAACCAGACTTGTATATCATCCATCTATTATGGAATACGGTAATTATTTGAACAACCTTTTGTCGTCATAATACCTGATCAAAATAACAATTATTGAAACAAATCTTGAAGGCAAGCTTTGATGTTAATGAGCAACACAACAACCCTTTGTTTGTTTTCGATGAACATCATCACATATTCTCTTGCTAGTTACTTAGGACATTGCAGTTCATGAATTGTGTTGTCCTGTATGACACTTCATACCAACCAATTCGGTATCCAATACCGTAGAACCACATTTTTTAACAACCAAGGAATACAGCCATAACATGTATCTTCTATATACCTAAGTTGGACATCTCCAACCTTTTATTTTCTGCCAAATATTTTATAGATTCTCTTTCAGCAATTCCTTTTCTTTTAAAAGAATCTATCAACATCAATAGTGGTGTCATTCACATGACACATAGTACAAAGTGTGTATAGTCAAATACCAATACCTTTGGACTTGCACTTTGAAGTGGATCACCTTCATCAAGTGTTTGGTGTTCTTTCAAAAATCCATTCTTTAGTAATCTTTTAGTGTAGTAAACATTTTACTTACATCTTCTATTCATCCTTATCATGACAACTTTCATGATCAAGCTGCTATAGCTTATAAAGGTGAATTGCGAGTATAATGTTTCTTTTCCAAAACCTTTTGGAGGATTAGGACGACTAGCGTCTCCAACCTTCACAAATTCTCATCAAATATGAGAACATGTATTTTGCTAAATTATACTCTATCATAATGCAACCAAAAACATTGTTTCAGATATCACAATATCTTTCACACATGATGGTTTCTGAAACAATTTTCAGCTCCAATATAATCTTGATATTAAAACAACCTTTTGAATATCAATAATCATGGAGGCAAACATGATACTTTAGATACTAACATTGGAATTCTTACTCTTGATTTAATACTACTTATTAAACTTCATGGAGTAAATAGAGTTTGCTGAAAGTTTGCAATAGGACTTATAAACTTTAAATTGACATTCAAAACAATACGATACCAGTTCGTAAAGCAAATATCCAGAATTTCTATAGTTCCACTATCTCAACTATAACTAAGCGTAAGGTGGTGAACAGATGCCAATGACTACAACAAACTATGCAAATTCACTTTGATTGTGTTTATGATAAATTGAGTTCGACTAATCCAAATTACAAATGAAGTCCCACTCAAAACAACATCCCTCGAGTTGTTTTAGTGATTACATGAACCAAATCCACTACACCAAGTTTGATCCTCACGTGAGATGATGTAGCTTTAAAGGCGAACAATCAACATGTTCATCATATCATCCATATGACTCATGCTTTAACTTTCGGTATTCCGTGTTCCGAGACCATGTCTGTACATTCTAGGCTCGTCAAGGTTAACCTTAGTTTCCGCATGTGCAAATCTGGCTTGCACCCGTTGTATGCACATGTAGAGTCTATCACACCCGATCATCACGAGATGCTTCGAAACGATGAGTCTTAGCAATGGTGCCAACTAAGGACGAACACTTTATTACTTGATATTTAGTGAGAGGGATCATCTTATAATGCTACCGTCGCGATCTAAGCAATACAAGATGCATAAAGGATTAACATCACAGGCAATTCATAATATGTGATATGATATGGCCTTTCTTCTTGTGCCTTTGATCTCCATCTCCAAAGGATGGACATGATCTCCATCATCACCAGCGTGGCGTCAAGGTCCGTGGCGCCGCTTCATGGTTGTCCATCACCAACAACAACTATTACAACTACTTGGAATAAAGCTATTACATGATGAATAGACACGCAGGTCTTAAACAAAATTTAAAGACAACCATTAGGCTCCAGCTGGTTGCCATATTACAATAAGGATCATTGCATACATCAAATATAATCACAATCACATAATGGCCATATCACATCACAAAACCCCTGCAAAAACAAGTTAGACGCCTCTAATTTTCTGCATGTTTTACGTGGTTTGGGGCTTTCGAATAAGAACGGATCTTACCTACGAAACTGAACCACAACGTTGATACAAGTGCTATCAAGTGCAAAGTGTAAATTGGATCTATACTATGGTGAGAGAGACAGACACCCGCAAAGACACTTGTGCAAAGCAAGTTACACGTCAAGCGTGGAGCAAGTCTCATGTGTGATGACATGTAAGGTTAGCCCGAGCCGCTTCATCCCACCATACCGCAAGATGCAAAGTACACAAAGCAAAAGACGGCACGAGCACCAACGCCCACAAAACCATTGTGTTCTACTCGTGCAACAGATCTACGCATAGACACAGCTCTGATACCACTGATGGGTTCGTAGCATGGAAAACAAAAAATTTCTACCGCAAGAACGAACAAAACCCAGATCTAGTCTAGATAAAAGCCAAGATCTAATCTATTAGACATGTGCAACGAGATAGATCTGTACTAACCCTTGTAGACCCGAAAGCGTTACGAGATCGGATCTCGTGGTTGATGTAGTCGATCACTTGCCGATCTCAAGATCGTGTGGACCATCCTTTCGGCGCCGCGTTCCGGCAGCGCTTCCGTAGTCGGTCACACGTGCGGAGTCGAAGCAGACCTTCCTCTCCCCGTTCCAGCGAGCAGTGGAGGTAGTAGATCTCTCCACGGAGTCCCAGCAGCACGACGGCGTGGTGGTGGTGGTGGAGTAGAGAATTCTGCAGGGCTTCGCCTAAGCCAGAGCAGAGGGAAGGAGGAGGAGAGAGGCGGCTAGGGTTTGGAGTGGAGGGGACAAGGGGGTGGCGCCTCCACCCCTCTATTTAAAGGAGGGGGGCGCCATGGGAGGGGGAGTCCTAGTAGGACTCCCCTCCCTCCTTGGCCGGCGGATTGGGAGGGGGGAGGAGTCCTCCTCCCCCACTACTCCTTGTCTTGCCCCACAAGGATTCCTTGATCCTTTCTTGGTTTTCAAGCAAACTCCAAGAAATCTTCCAGAACCTTCCGAAACATTCCGAAACCTTCTAGAATCCCCATATAAATACTCCGGAACATTTCCTAACTTAGAAAATGATCCCCAATATATGAATCTTATTCTCCGGACAATTCCGGAGCTCCTCATGACGTCCCGAATCCAATCCGAGACTCCGAACAACATTCGGTCTCCAACGCACATTCCATATCTACTTAAAACAACTTCGAACCTTAAGTGTGTCACCCTACGGTTCGTGAATATGCAGACATAATGGAGACACCTCTCCGATCAATAACCATCAGCGGGATCTGGAGATCCATAACGGCTCCCACATACTCAACGATGACTTCGTTATCGATAGAACCATTAACATACGAAACCAATTCCCTTTGTCACGCGATACTCTACTTATCCGAGGTTTGATCGTCGGTATCTCCATACCTAGTTCTACCTCGTTACTGACAAGTACTCTTTACTCGTTCCATGTTATGTCATCCTTTGTGACCCAGTCACATGCTTGCAAGCTAACTAGATGACATTCCACCGAGAGGGCCCAGAGCATATCTATCCGTCATATGGATGGACAAATCCCAATCTTGGTCCATGCGCTTCAACACATACTTTCAGAATACCCAACGACACCTTTATGACCACCCAGTTATGAAGTGGTGTTTGATGCCATCAAAGTACCCATCCGGTGATGGTGATTAACATAACCTCATGGTCGAAGGATTAGGTTACTATGCATTTGAAAGCTTGTAGCAATACGAACTTAATGACTTGATCTTATGCTATGCTTACTACGGGTGTGTGTCCATCACATCATTCTCCTAATGATATGATCTTGTTATTAACGACATCCAATGTCCATGATCAGGAAACCATGATCATCCATTAATCAACAAGCTAGTTTAACAAGAGGCTTACTAGGGACTCTTTTATGATTACAAAACACACAAGTATTAATGTTTCCGGTTAATACAATTATAGCATTGGATGTAAACATTTATCATAAACATAAAGATATAATAATAACCACTTTATTATTGCCTCTTGGGAATATCTCCAACAGACGATGTGGTTATAAAAACCAAGGAAAGTAAAACGCTCCTTGATGATATCAGGCAAACATTCGCAAACCTAAGGAGGTTTCGAATAAAGCTTAAACCGGAGAAGTGTACCTTCGGTGCCCCGGCTGGAAAACTACTCGGATTTCTTGTCTCCAGCCGAGGTATCGAAGTTAACCCAACTAAAATCCGAGCCATAGAGCGAATGGAATTGCCGAAGTGCCTTAACGATGTCTAGAAGTTCACTGGTTGTCTGGCGTCCTTAAGTCGGTTTGTATGTCGGATGGGAGAAAAGGCACTGCCTCTCTATCAACTAATGAAAAAGTCGGACAAGTTCGTATGGACGCCACAGGCCAATGAATCTTTCATCCAGTTAAAGAAAATGTTAGCCACTGCGCTAGTGTTAGCCTCTCCACTATCAAAAGAGCCAATGTTGCTCTACATAGCTGCAACCAATCAAGTTGTAAGTGCAGTAGTAGTGGTAGAGCACGACGAAGGGGATAAGTCAGTGCAAAGGCCAGTCTACTACCTGAGCGAGGTATTATCAGTGTCAAAACAAAATTATCCTCACTATCAGAAGATGGCATATGGTGTATATATGACAGCGAAGAAGCTAAAGCACTATTTTGAAGAGCACCGCATCAAAGTGATATGTGAAGCCCCCATATCTGAGATAATGAGCAACAAGGATGCAAGCGGCCGGATTGCAAATTGGGCAATTGAGCTAGCCCCTTATGCTCCACAATACGACAAGAGAGATGCGATCAAGTCTCAGGCAGTGGCTGACTTTTTCGTAGATTGGGCCGAGATGCAATATGAACCACCGTTGCTAGATCCAAATTACTAGAGAATGCATTTTGACGGATCAAAAACAAAAACCGGGTTAGGCGCCGGAGTTTTACTTACCTCTCCCAAGAAAGACCATTTGAAATATGTGCTGCAGATCCACTTCGCTGCATCAAACGATGTTCAGAATATGAAGCACTTGTGCATGGACTCAAAGTAGCAAAAGAAATTGGAATACGTCAGAGCCAGTGCTTCGGCGACTCGGATTTGGTGGTTCAGTAAGTCTCAGGGCAATGGGATGCTTTGGATGCAAACATGGCATTATACAGATTTCATGTGTAGAAGATATCAGGATACTTCGAGGGATGTGAGTTTCACCATGTACCTCGGCTGGAAAATGAGGCTGCCGACGTACTGTCGAAGCTCGGATCAACTCGACAAGCGATCCCCCCAGGTGTAGCATTAGAACACCTCAGAAAGCCATCTACCAGGCCATCCCCAGAGTTCGAGTCAATCTATATACCGGCCGATCCAGAGTCCGGAGCTGTGCCCATGGAAATTGATGTGGGAAGTGGTTCAGGAAACCCGGGGACTGCTTCGACAAACCCGGGGACAGCTCCACAGAACCCGGGGACTACGCAGCGTGACCCGGTGGAGGTTATGTCGGTTGATCAAATGGAGATTGACGAGGGTGTGTTTCTGGTGCGAGCTATACCAGCTTGGGCACTGCACATATTCTAGTTCCTGAAGGATGGATCTTTGCCCAATGAAGAAGTGCTTTCAAGGCAAATTCAGAGGCGTGCAAAGGCATACACGATTATCAATGCCGAGCTATACAAGAGGAGTGTCACGAACGTCCTGCAACGGTGTGTTGACCCGAAAGAAGGGCTTGACATCCTCCAAGATATACATCAAGGGGAATGTGGGCACCATGCCTCATCCAGAGCCTTAGTAGCAAAAGCTTTCCGGCATGGATTTTACTGGCCAACTGCCTTGGAGCAAGCAGAGGATCTAGTAAGAAAATGCAATGGTTGTCAGAGGTATGCTACCAAGACACACATGCCAATGTCTGAGCTCAAGACTGTTGGGTCCGCAGCATAGAAAACAAAAAATTCCTACGATGAGAACTATACGCCAAGATCTATCTACTAGATACAGAGCAACGGGTGGACATACATCCATGGAGAACTTACCCTCGAAGACAACGAGTTTTGTTAACGAGTAGGAACTCGTGGTTGATGTAGTCGTACGCTTGCCGATCTCAAGATCGTGTGGAAGTCCGAGCGCCGCAAATCAGCAGCGCATCCGTACTCGCACACACGTTCAAGCCACCGGACAACCTCCACCTCCTCGCTCCAGCGAATCAACGGAAGCAGCAACTCCTTCCAGACGCAAGGCCACCGGGAACATGTATCTCGCTAATCCGAGACCATGGGGGAATATCTAGAGGGGGAGAGAGATCCTTCACGAGGAGGTGTGAGGATGAAGGAGGGAATGGGTGGCCTTTTATAGGAGGAGGGGGGGTGCCCCCTCTCTCCATGGCCGGCGCATGGGGGGGTGACCCCTCACCTCCCCCATTCATGTGGTGGTAACCCCTCCATATTAAAATGCCCCTTAACATTCTCTTTTAAAGTCTCCACTTTAAATGCATTAAATTTCTCCAAATTTAATGCTCTCTCATTTAATAAAACTCTTTTATTTATTTTATTCAGAATTTTGTTAATTACTTTAATTAACAAACATTCACATAAAACCCGTTGCAACATTTCAATATCACATGCAGAACCACTTTCTGCAATTTCACCCGAAACAATTCCGGTTTCTATCGAAACATTTCCTGCGCTTTGCAAACCTTTTGTCTAGAACATATGTGCTCCTAAATGGTGTCCGACAACCCTTAAGTGTGTCACCCTACGGTTCACGAATAATGCAGACATGATTGAGACTCCTCTCAGATCAATAATCAGAAGCGGGACCTGGAGATCCATACTGACTCCTGCACATTCAACGATGACTTTTGTGATTGTGAGAACCTTTAACGTCAGCAATTTAATCCCTTTGTCTCATGATATAATACATGTCCGAGATTCGATCATCGGTATCCAAATTCCTAGTTTGATCTTGTTACTGACATGCACTCTTTTCTCGTTCCTGTGATACAACATTCTAGTGATCACATCACTTGCTTGCAAGCTATCTTAATGTGATATCACCGAGAGGGCCCAGAGTATATCTATCCGTCATCTGGATTGACAAATTCCACTCTTGATCCATGAGCCTCAACATAACACCTTCGTAGTACTGAACCCATCTTTATAGTCACCCTGTTACGGTGTGACGTTTGATGTTATCAAGATACTCTCCCGGTGTTAGCAATTAACATGATCTCATGGTCTAAGGACTAAGACTACTTTGTATGATGTTATAGCAATATAAACATAATGACTTGATCGTAATGCTATACTTCGGATGAATGTTCATCACATCATTTCACAAATGCTATGACCTTGTTATTAACAACATCTAATGTCCATGATCAGGAAACTTTGATCATCTTGTTAATCAACAAGCTAGTCTATAAGAGAGGCATAACTAGGAACCCTTTTTGTTTATTAAACACACATGTATTGATGTTTCCTATCAATACAATTATAGCATGCAAAATAAACATCTATCATATACAAGAAATATATAATAACAACTTTATTATTGCCTCTCAGGGCATATTTCCTTCAGTCTCCCACTTGCACTAGAGACAATAATCTAGTTTACACAGTGATAAATCTAACACCCCTGGAGTTCTGGTGTTGATCATGTTTTGCCCTAGGGAGTACTTTAGTCAACGGATCTGCTACATTTAGGTCCGTGTGCACTTTACAAATCTTTATATCTCCATCCTTGACATGCTCGCGGATGGAGTGAAACCGGTGCTTAATATGTTTGGACTTGTGAGACCTTGGTTCCTTTGTGTTGGCTATGGCTCCATTGTTGTCACAATAGATCACCATCGGGTCCAACGCACTGGGAACCACACCCAGTTCTGTAATGAACTCTTTCATCCAAACTGCCTCCTGCGCCGCTTCTGAAGCAGCAACATATTCCGCCTCCGTTGTTGATCCAGCCACCACAGGTTGTTTGGAACTCCTCCAACTAACTATTGCTCCGTTCAAGAGAAATACGTATCCGGATTGAGACTTAGAGTCATCCGGATCGGTGTCAAAGCTAGCATCAACATAACACTTAGCGACAAGCTCTTCTTCACCTCCGTATATAAGAAACGTATCCTTAGTTCTTCTCAAGTACTTGAGGATGTTCTTTACCGCTATCCAGTGTTCCGAACCTGGATCAGATTGGTACCTACTAGTCAAACTAATAGCATGTGCCACATCCGGTCTTGTACATAGCATGGCATACATAATAGAGCCTATGGCCGAGGCATAAGGGATCTTATCCATCATCTCTCTTTCTTCCGCCGTAGCCGGACTTTGAGTCTTACTCAATGTCTTGCCTTGCAACATAGGTAAGAACCCCTTCTTACTTTCGTCCATATTAAACTTCTTTAATATCTTATCAAGGTATGTACTCTGCGATAGCCCAATTAGGCGTCTTGATCTATCTCTATAGATTTTAATGCCTAATATATATGAAGCTTCACCAAGGTCCTTCATCGAAAATTTGCTGTTTAGATAACTTTTAACACTGTTTAAAAGATCTATATCATTTCCAATCAATAATATGTCATCCACATATAATATCAGAAATGCCACATTGCTCCCACTCACTTTCTTGTAAATACAAGCCTCTCCATAAGTTTGGACAAATCCAAACTCTTTGATCACCTCATCAAAGCGGAGATTCCAACTCCGGGATGCTTGCTTCAGTCCATAGATGGATCGCTAAAGTTTGCACACCTTATTAGCATCCTTAGGATCGACAAAACCCTTTGGTTGTATCATATACAACTCTTATTCAATATTACCATTGAGGAACACAGTTTTGACATCCATCTACCATATTTCATAATCGAAATATGCAGCAATTGCTAACATAATCCTAACCGACTTAAGCATCGCTACGGGAGAGAATGTCTCATCGTAGTCAACTCCTTGAATTTGTCGAAACCCCTTTGCGACAAGTCGAGCCTTATAGATGGTTACATTACCATCAGCATCAGTTTTTCTTTTGAAAATACATTTATTCTCAACGGCCTTTCGATCGTGAGGTAGTCCACCAAGGTCCAAACCTGGTTTTCGTACATGGATTCCATCTCGGATTTCATGGCTTCTAGCCATTTGTTGGAATCAGGGCTCATCATCGCTTCTTCATACGTCGCAGGGTCATCTATTTCATCAATCATGAAATCCATAACAGGATTGCCGTACAGTTCAGGAGCTGCACGTGTCCTGCTTGACCTGCGAGGTTCGGTAGTGTCCTCTTTCGGAGTTTCATGATCAATATCATTAGCTCTCTCTTCATTAGGTGAAGTCAACTCCGAAACAACTTCCGGTGCTGCGCTACTCGCCATTTCAAGAAGAGAAGGTTCAATAACCTCTTCGAGTTCTACCTTCCGACTACTCACACCTTTCGCGAGAAACTCCTTCTCAAGAAAGGATCCATTCTTGGCAACAAAGACCTTGCCCTCGGATCTGTGATAGAAGGTATACCCAATTGTTTCCTTATGGTATCCTATGAAGACGCATTTTTCCGCTTTGGGTTCGAGTTTATCCGGTTGAAGTTTCTTCACATAAACATCACATCCCCAAACTTTAAGAAATGATAGCTTAGGTTTGTTTCCAAACCATAATTCATACGGTGTTTTTTTCAACGGATTTAGATGGTGCCCTATTTAAAGTGAATGGAGCGGTTTCCAGTGCATAACCCCAAAATGACAGTGGCAAGTCAGTCAGAGACATCATAGATCGAACCATATCCAATAAAGTACGATTACGACGTTTTGACACACCATTACGTTGTGGTGTTCCGACAGGCGTGAGTTGTGAAACTATTCCACACTCTTTCATGTGTGTGCTAAACTCGTAACTAAGATACTCTCCTCCACGGTCAGACCGTAGAAATTTGATCTTTCTATTACGATGATTTTCCACTTCATTCTGAAATTCTTTGAACTTTTCAAAAGTTTCAGACTTGTGTTTCATCAAATAGATATACCCCTATCTACTCAAATCATCCGTGAAAGTAACAAAATAACGATATCCACCTCGCGCCGACACACTCATTGGTCCACACACATCAGTATGTATGATTTCCAATAAATCTGTCGCCCGTTCCATTGAACCGGAAAACGGCGTTCTAGTCATCTTGCCCATAAGGCATGGATCACATGTATCAAATGATTCAAAATCAAGTGATTCCAAAAGTCCATCAGAATGGAGTTTCTTCATGCGTTTAACGCCAATATGACCTAGATGGCAGTGCCACATATATGCAGATATATCATTATCAAGTTTAATCCTTTTAGCATCAACATTATGAATATGTGTAATACTAGTATCGAGATCCAATAGAAAAAAACCATTCAACACAGGTGCATGACCATAAAAGATATTATTCATATAAATCGAACAACCATTGTTTTCAGATTTAAACGAATAACCACTTTGCATCAAACATGATCCGGATACAATGTTCATGCTCAGTGCAGGCACCAAATAACAATTATTCAGGTTTATAACTAATCCCGACGGCATATGGAGAGGCAGCGTTCCGACGGCGAACACATCAACTCTTGATCCATTGCCGACCCGCATCGTGACCTCATCCCTTACTAGTTGTCGCTTATTCCGCAGCCCCTGAACCGAGTTACATATATTAGCAACCGATCCCGTATCAAATACTCAGGTGCTATTGCGAGTACTAGTCAAGTACACATCAATAACATGTATATCACATATACCTTTGTTTGCCTTGCCGGCCCTTTTGTCCACCAAATACTTGGGACAGTTGCGCTTCCAATGGCCAGTCCCCTTGCAATAGTAGCACTCGGTGTCAGACTTAGGGCCAGCTCGGGGTTTCTTTTCAGGCGCGGCAACAGATTTGCCGCCCTTCTTTCCCTTCTGCTTGCCTTTCTTGTCCTTCTTGAAACCGGTGGTCTTATTGATCATCAACACTTGATGTTCTTTCCTAATCTCCACTTCTGTAGTCTTAAGCATTGACAGAAGCTCGGGAAGAGACTTCTTCATGCCCTGCATATTATAGTTCATCACAAAGCTCTTGTAGCTAGGTGGCAGAGATTGGAGAACACGATGTATGCCTAAGTCAATGGGAATCGTTATTCCCAAGGACACAAGCTTATCGGCATACCCAGACATTTTGAGTACGTGCTCACTAACGGAGCTGTTCTCTTCCATCATGCAGCTAAAGAACTTTTCAGAAGCATTATAACTCTCTACGGCAGCATGGGTATCGAAAATCATTTTCAATTCTCCCATGGTATCAAAGGCATTGCCGTTTTCGAAACGTTTTCGAAGTTCTGGTTCTAGCCCATACAGTATGCCGCAATGAACTAAGTTGTGGTCCTCCTGACGAGTTATATAGACGTTCTTTTCCTCGTCAGGGGCATCAGGAGCTGGTGGGGGGGGGGGGGGGGGGGGGGGGGCTAGCGGCGCCTCTAGCACATATTGCTTTTGTGTAGCAGTGAGGAGAATCCTCAAATTCATAGCCCAGTTGGTGAAGTTGCTACCATTCGCAGCAAGCTTCTCTTTCTCCATGAACACATTGAAATTAAAAGCAGGTGGTGCCATCTACAACAGAATTTGTAAAATATATTTAGACTAAGTTTATGATAGATTGAGTTCAACTAATCCAAATTACTAATGAACTCCCACTCAAAAACGACATCCCTTGTGTCCTTTTGGTGATTACATGAACCAAATCCACTACACCAAGTCCGATCATCACGTGAGTCGGTGTAGCTTCAAAGGCGAGTATCTATATAGGCATCATATCAACTATATGAATCATGCTTAACCTTTCGGTCCGTGTTCCGAGGCCATGTCTGTACATGCTAGGCTCGTCAAGTAAGAACCTTAGTATTCGCGTGTGTAAAACTGTCTTACACCCGTTGTATGAAAGCGTAGAGTCGAGAACACCCGATCATCACGTGATGCCTCAAAACACGATCCACAAAACGGTGCATACTTAAGGAAGAACACATTTTATCTTGATATCTAAATGAGGGATCATCTTATAATGCTACCAAAAGCGCCAAACTAGCAATATAAGATGCTAACATCTAATGTGTGAAGTGAGGTGATATGGTCCATGCATTTGATCTCTATCATTTGCATCGTGGTATGATCTCTATCATTCCTTTGTGTGTAAGGCCAAGGTCTATGGAACTTACACGTTAAGTGAGTTGTAAGAGTATCTATCATACATCTACTTACAACAATACCATATCAAGACACTAGCCCAGCAACGATCTAAACTAGACGCCTCTAATTTATCAATTGCAAGTTTTACGTGGCTTAGGGCTTTCAGGGATAGAACCGGTCCTACCTATGAACATGAACCACAACAAGGATAACCAAGTTATTAGCAACTCGTTGTAAATCAGATATTGACTATAGTAGGAGAGACAGACACCCGCCAGCCACTTATGCAAAACAAGTTGCATGTCAGTCGTGGAACCGGTCTCATGTACGATGACATGTAAGGTTGGTCCGGGCCGCTTCATCCCACTATGCCACCAATATCCAAAGTACATAGAAGATGCAATAACATGATCATCATCGCCCACATATAAACATATGTGTACTACCCGTGCAAAGCACCTACGCATAGATCAGGCTCTGATACCACTGTTGGGTCCGCAACATAGAAAACAAAAAATTTCCTACGATGAGAACTATACGCCAAGATCTATCTACTAGATACAGAGAAACGGGTGGACATACATCCATGGAGAACTTACCCTCGAAGACAACGAGTTTTGTTAACGAGTAGGAACTCGTGGTTGATGTAGTCGTACGCTTGCCGATCTCAAGATCGTGTGGAAGTTCGAGCGCCGCAAATCAGCAGCGCATCCGTCCTCGCACACGCGTTCAAGCCACCGGACAACCTCCACCTCCTCGCTCCAGCGAATCAGCGGAAGCAGCAACTCCTTCCAGACGCAAGGCCGCCGAGAACATGTATCTCGCTAATCCGAGACCATGGGGGAATATCTAGAGGGGGAGAGAGATCCTTCACGAGGAGGTGTGAGGATGAAGGAGGGAATGGGTGGCCTTTTATAGGAGGAGGGGGGGTTCCCCCTCTCTCCATGGCCGGCGCATGGGGGGTGACCCCTCACCTCCCCCATTCATGTGGTGGTAACCCCTCCATATTAAAATGCCCCTTAACATTCTCTTTTAAAGTCTCCACTTTAAATGCATTAAATTTCTCCAAATTTAATGCTCTTTCATTTAGTAAAACTCTTTTATTCATTTTATTCAGAATTTTGTTAATTACTTTAATTAACAAACATTCACATAAAACCCCTTGCAACATTTCAATATCACATGCAGAACCACTTTCTGCAATTTCACCCAAAACAATTCCGGTTTCTATCGAAACATTTCCTGGGCTTTGCAAACCTTTTGTCTGGAACATATGTGCTCCTAAATGGTGTCTGGCAACCGTTAAGTGTGTCACCCTACGGTTCACGAATAATGCATACATGATTGAGACTCCTCTCAGATCAATAATCAGAAGCGGGACCTGGAGATCCATACTGACTCCTGCACATTCAACGATGACTTTTGTGATTGTGAGAACCTTTAACGTCAGCAATTTAATCCCTTTGTCTCATGATATAATACATGTCCGAGATTCGATCATTGGTATCCAAATACCTAGTTTGATCTTGTTACCGACATGCACTCTTTTCTCGTTCCCGTGATACAACATTCTAGTGATCACATCACTTGCTTGCAAGCTATCTTAATGTGATATCACCGAGAGGGCCTAGAGTATATCTATCCGTCATCTGGATTGATAAATTCCACTCTTGATCCATGAGCCTCAACATAACACCTTCGTAGTACTGAACCCATCTTTATAGTCACCCTGTTACGGTGTGACGTTTGATGTTATCAAGATACTCTTCCCGTGTTAGCAATTAACATGATCTCATGGTCTAAGGACTAAGACTACTTTGTATGATGTTATAGCAATATAAACATAATGACTTGATCATAATGCTATACTTCGGATGAATGTTCATCACATCATTTCACAAATGCTGTGACCTTGTTATTAACAACATCCAATGTCCATGATCAGGAAACTTTGATCATCTTGTTAATCAACAAGCTAGTCTATAAGAGAGGCATAACTAGGAACCCTTTTTGTTTATTAAACACACATGTATTGATGTTTCCTATCAATACAATTATAGCATGCAAAATAAACATCTATCATATACAAGAAATATATAATAACAACTTTATTATTGCCTCTCAGGGCATATTTCCTTCAAACACCATACCAATTACCTGGCCATTTGCCGTATGGTGTTTGGATATGGTTGGCCCATTTAAACCAGCAAGAGGAAATATGACCCATATCTTGGTTATGGTTGACAAGTTTACACAATGGATTGAAGTAAAGCCAATAAGAAAATGTGATGGAGCTACAGCCGTGACATTCCTCAAAGATATCATCCTGAGATATGGCTATCCTCACAGTATCATAACAGATAACGGCACTAATTTCGCTGAAGGAGCATTTGCGTGATTCTGCCGGGATAAGAAGATCCGGCTAGACATTGCTTCAGTAGCCCACCCCGCATCGAACGGACAAGTGGAAAGATCCAACGGATTATTTTTATCCGGGATAAAACCCCGGCTCATTGAGCCGCCGCAAAGATCAGCGGGGTGCTGGATAGAAGAACTACCAGCGGTACTGTGGAGTTTAAGAACAACTCCAAATCGATCAACAGGCTATACACCATTTTTTCTAGTATATGGGGCAGAAGCTGTATTACCAGCCGACATAGAGCATGATTCGGCTAGGGTCACCCAATACACAGAAGCCGAAGTGCGAGAAGCCCGGCAAAATGATGTTGATCTGCTGGAAGAAGCGAGAGAATTGGCATTGTCAAGATCCGCCATATATCAGCAAAATCTCCGCTATCATAGCCGGAAAGTAAACCCCCGAGTCTTCTGGGAAGGTGATCTGGTACTCCGGCTGGTAAAACGTATTGCCGGCATGCATAAGTTATCCCCCCACGGAAAAGGGCCATTCATTGTGAGCAAAGCATTGCACAATGATTCTTATTATCTCATTGATGCACAACCACAGGAGAAGAACAAGGCGGACAGGTCCGGCGAGGAATCTAAATGTCCATGGAATGTAGCCCTACTTCGTCCATTCTACACTTAACAAAGAAGTGTGTGTATCCAAGTTTCTCATATGTTGGTATGTATGCCGGCAATGAGTTTATCAATGAAATCTTGGCACCTCGAGCAGTAACTCGGGGACTGCCTTAGTAATATTTGTTGTTTTCTTTGTTTGTTATTTATTTCTATGTCGGCTAGCTTAAGTTGCTCCTACCTAAGTCGGATTAGTAGTGTGTGAGCACCAAAAACTCAACTCTTCGACCTGCTGCTGTCCAACAAGAATTGGCTTCATGGCAAGCGAGAGAACAAGTTTGGAATTGCGAGGCACACGAAAAACGACTAAGGAAAGGAACGTAATCACGCCGACATTTATCGTTCGGACTAACCCTATGTTTACTTTACCTTTACTATGCTAGTTATTTTGAGCTAATCCTAAAGTTTCCAAGTATTGTTAAGTCAATTTTTGAAACTTGGACTCGTAAGTCATAAAACCGAATCAAGGTAGACACGAGCCGATCCAGGAAATTGAAGAAACAATAAAATGAAACTCAGGGACAACGCCCAAGTTAAATCTGGTGTGAACAACTTAATGGCAAAACATAATCAGTGTGCTTAATACATCTGCACCCGGCATACCGGGGATCTAATAAATTTCAAAGTGTTTTTTATGCTCAAGGAGCAGCAGTAGAAGGAGGAGGTAACTCGGCGCCAGCAGGTGGAACTCTGGCCTCAGTCTCGTCATTGTCTTCATTATCTTCTAGATCCGAGGCTTCGTCCCCTTCCTCGTCGCCCGAATCATCTTCAACATATTCGTCGTCAACAGCGCCGAGGAAGCTTGGTCCTTCGTTCCACTCGTGGACAGGGGCGAACTGGATGAGGTTGTGGGAACAAGCCTTGCACCGAGCAACCCAATCCGGATTGCTTGACCACTTGGAACCAGTGCGCAAGCACTCCAGGAGCTTCAAGTCCATCTTTTCATACCAAGTAAGCACGAAGTGGAGGACAGTATCAACTCCAGCACGAGCGGTGGATTTCCTCCAGAGGTCGAGCTGAGTCTCGCAGCCCATCAGCTTGTTGATCAAGGCAGTGGATCCCTCCAGAGCATCCTCGCCGGGCAAAAGTGCGCGGAAGATCCGGATGGATGAATCCAAGAGGCCCGAACCATAGTTCTTGACAATTTCAATTCGTGAAGATAAGCTGACCAGCAGGTCCTCCATGTCATAGGAAATACCCTCAGAGCCAGGACCAGTTGGGGTACCCCTCTGCTGACGAAACTTGGCAACAACAGCAGACACGATGGCATCGCCCTCTGGGAATTTGCCTGGAAACAAAGCAAGTGAAATAAGCAAAGGAGTTTAACCCGGGGAAATACATGTCGGCGAGAGGAAAAGGGCTTACGAGAAATATGGCTATGGATCTGGGTCAGCTCTTTGGTGCAATCAGCACGCCTCTTCCGGAGCTGCTCGAGTTCAATATTTGCCGAGTCAAGCTTGACGTCGGCCTCCTTCAGCAATTCTTGATCTTTAGCAAGTTGAAGGTTAAGACATTCTCGTTCTTCAGTGAAGTCTTGGCCAGCCTTGTCCATCTCGGTCTTGTGGAGCTCTTTGAGTTTTTTCATCTCTGCTTTGAGCTTGGCCAGTTCATCATCCTTGGCTCGGAGTTTGGCAAGCTTGTCATCCTTCTTCTTGAGCTTGCCCTGATGTTTCCCTGCTTGTTCGAGAAAATGCAGCATCATATCAGGCACAGGCACACTATCTTCAAGGGATGCTGCAACGATTTGTTGACCCGGCAAAGTCGAGGTATGAATGTCTGCCGAGCTCAGGAAAAAAGAGAGAAAGCACGGAAAATGAGTAACCCAAACGGATTACCTTTTATCTGGTCCAAGTTTTTCCTCATAATCGTATTTTCGGCCTCCACTCCGGCTGTGCAATCCGAATGACAGATTAGTTTGGCAGGAAAAGGCAAAGAAAGATGGGGGGAGAAATCAAAGAGAAAACTTACCCCTTTTCTCGAACTCAGCAAGAAGCATAGTATGTTTCGAGCGCAGTGACTTGTGTGAGTCCAAGAGGCGCTGAAACTCGGCAGTCCGACGATTGGTAGTGATCTGAAAAGAGCAAGGTTGGCTCAGCTATGTGCATATTCGAAGTGTACAAAATCCAGGCCAAGTGGAACTTAACCCGGCTCTAGGTGTGTTCATATTCGAAGTGTACAAAATCCGGGCCAAGTGGAACTTAACCCGACTCTAGGTGTGTGCATATTCGAAGTGTACAAAATCCGGGCCAAGTGGAACTTAACCCAGCTCTAGGTGTGTGCATATTCGAAGTTTACAAAATCCGGGTCAAGTGGAACTTAACCCGGCTCTAGGTGTGTGCATATTCGAAGTGTACAAAATCCGGGCCAAGTGGAACTTAACCCAGCTCTAGGTGTGTGCATATTCGAAGCTACTAAGGAGCTATGTTAGTTCTCTAAGGAGCATCCGGCCGAGTAACAAGTTACTCCCCGGAGGCTCGGGGACTAACGGATATGTCTCTAAGTACTTGTGCGCATTAAAGAAAAGACAAAGTAGCATACCTCCATCATCCGCCCAGCAAGGTTAATTGCCTTGGCTACTGTGTTCATTTGCGCGCTGAATTCGGCAGGACCAAACTTCTCTTGGAGATCGTCGTTTGGATCGATGAATTCCGCCTTGTTCCACTTATCGACGTATTTGATCAAACCCGGAGGATAGCTCTCTCCACTAAGCATGTGGGGCGCGACCAAGCCTTTGGCGTGGGCCTCTCTCCTCGCAACTTGGGCAGCAGCAGGGCTAGTGTGCAATGCAAGCTGTTTGCTGCCAGCTGACCCGGAGGAGACGTCTTTCTTTGGCAGCATGGACGCGAGGGTGCGCTGTCCAGCCTCAATAGATGATGCTCTTGTGGCACCAGAGCCTTTCTTGGCCTTGGGTTGATGTTGGGAGGCTGAGGCTTGGGCTGCATATTTGGACTTGGGTGCAGCCTTGGTGCTAGTGGGGTCTTCTCGCTGGGTCTTGGAAGACTCGGACGAGGCAGAAGGAGCTGGTGCTTGTGCTGCTGTTGATGCTTGTGTTGGTGCTGGTGCTGATGGTGCTGCTGGTGCTGTTGGTGGTGTTGGTGCTGATGCTCGTACTATTGCTGATGTCGACGATGGGGCTGCTGGTGCTACTGGTACCTCGGAGGTGACAGGTTGCGGCTGAGCCGATGAGGAGCTGGGAGCGTCCGCTACATCGGCCGTGCCACTTCCCCCTGCTCCAAGGTTGCCCTCCTCTGGACGAGGTGGGCTACGACCCGGAGCAGCCGCTGAACCCTCCTGAATTGGGCACAGCGGGCGTGTGTCATCACCACGAGAGGGAGATGGGGAACGCCAGAAAGATGAAGCCATGCTGGAGCCGCTCTGGGGAACCTCCACGACAGCTCTATCAAATTAAACAACGAATAACATGTTACAACAAAAAGAAAGGCATATAGACAGAGAAGCGTGAAGCAGAGAATTGGACAAGTTATAACAAGTGACTTACTCGTCAGAAGTCAATGGCTCCCTGGGCTTTCGAGCTCTCCAGACTATGATCTTAGCCGGAGGCTTGGTGGCGTCCTTGTCTGCAGATTTCTTCTGTTGTTTGGTTGCTTGGGCAGGCTTGGAAGAAGCAGCCGAGGTAGCGGCCCGTTTCTTAGACGCGGCAGGAACTGGCTCACCTGTATTGAGAGGAGGATTTTCATGGATCTGCGCAGCCGGGTAAGCTGAAGCTGGAAATGCATAAGAAAGGGGCACCACGTTAAATACCTCCACCACTTCAACGTCGGAATCATCCTCATCGTCAGGCCAATTTCTTAAGGAAGAGAAGTTACCAGTGGGTCGCTTGGTTGCGTCCGGGGTAGGAAGGAACATTTCCTGATCCGGCTCCTCCTCGTCGGGAACAAGCCGATCCTTCCCCCATTTGAGGGAAGGCTCGGTGCCATCTTCGAGGGTCTGCTAAAGAAACATCTAAAAGGAAAATACAAAGGGGTCAAACAAACAGCATGCTCCGACATAGGATATAATCCGAAGAAGGATGGGGTAATGAGATTTACCACATGAGGAGGCTTGTCCCGACAGAAATGCTCCAACCCCCATTCCCACTCAGTGCTGAAGTCCTAGTGGGTCCTGAAGAGGGCCTTGACCCGGCGGAAGATTTTAGGGTTGCTCAACTCGAAGGAGGAGGTCCGGTTGGGGTCAAGTCGCCATCTCATATGGCAAAGTTTGTGTGTGTGCCTCTGGAGGTGGTAAATCCGGCTGCGGACGAACGAGATCATCACATCCTTGTTGCGCAGCCCCTGATCCTTCAGCTCCTGGAACCGCTTATTAACTTGATTCGCCAGGACGGTTGGTTTCTTGGGAACCCAGTCCCATAGATCCGGATTTGGAGGGCCCATCGCAAAGGGGCGTAACCGGATGAGATCCTCATCCGTGCCATTCCTCACGTAGAAGAAGGTCCGGCCCCAGCCCTTGCAAGATTCAAGCCTCGTGACCCGGGGAAAGACGGATTGCTTCCGAGGTGAGATGGAGGCCGCACCACATTGGGTCAGGTGCTTGTCCTCCGGGGCATGCAGCTTATCCGGAATTATGTTCCTTCGCAGACCGAAGAACCAAATCCAGAGCTCTTTGGTAGGCCACAGGACGACGTATCCTTCTATGGCGGAGGCGAAGGAAGAAAGGGATGTAATGGCATTCGCCAGAAGATGGTGGGGTTGGAGTTCGTAGGTGTTAACGAAATCATGGAACAAATCGCTAACTGGCAGGCCGAAGCCATGCTGGAAGTGAGAAAGGAAGACGACGAACTCACCCAGATTGGGTGAGGGAGCAAGCTCCTCGGAGGCAAGGCGACAACTCACCCCCAGGGATGCGACGGGTGCGGTAGAGCCAATACAGGTCATCCTGGCACACCCAGGAACCGGCCCAGCCACCGCGCCCCATGGTTTCGCCCTCCTCCTCCGTCTCTTCTTCCTCGACGACGGCAAGCTCCTCCTCTGTCATTTCCAAATCACTGTCCTCACCGGCCAGTTCGAAGATGGGGAGCAGAGGCTGGGACTAGTGCGGACCCGTGACGGTGAAGTAGCGCAGGAGCGGCGGCGAAACTAGTGCGAAAAGGCACGGTGCGGTGGTGGCGCTGCAGAGTAGATGCAGCGGCGACGGCGGCGGCGCTGTCGCAAGGAAGAAGAAGAGGCAGAGAAGCAAAGGGACGCGAGAAGGGGAAACGCCCAAGGGACGTGCCCCCTCCCCTATTTAACCATGCTCCAGTGGTGAGTAGTAGGATCGCGTTGTGCATCGAGGCAACACCGTGTGGCTGTGTATCCGCCGAATCAGCCAATCAGAGGCAAGCCACAAGAAAGGCCACAGGAAATAGGGGATGCCATGACGCGACATGGTGATACAGTTAACGAGGAGGCAGCTGCGACACGACGTGTGCAACAGTAACTCCTGACAATAAGAACAGTAACCAGCACAAGCCCTTAAAATGAGGCAAGTTAATGATTACCCTCCACATAGGATGTGGGGAAGCGTATGAGAGAAGGAAGGATAATCCGGAAAACTGAAGGGTAGCCCGGCCAACGAGTGATAACTTGGAATGTGCCAAGGGAATGCTACGCCGCAGGATCCGAGCTACAAAGAAACTCGGAAAAGGGAGCAAAGAGATTGAACCTGTGATACGTCCATTTTGCATCACTATTCTATGTCTTAATTCACTATTATTCATTGATATATTTCGTATTGAGAGGTGATACTTATGTTATTTCATCTATTTTTGCATGGTTGATGACTTTTGGAGCATGGACCGCTGCAGTCAGGATTCTAATGGAAAAGGTGCTATTTGGAGGCAAAATTCGCGAAGATCAGAAAATCCGGGAAAATATACGGAAAATTCTATTTTTCCAGAAGACTCAGGATGCCAGAAGATGGAGTGGAGGTGGGCCATAGAGGGCCCACACCACCCCATGGCGCGGGCAGGCCTAGGCCGCGCCTGGGAGTGGTGTGGCCGCCCTGGCCCACTCCAGCCTCTCTCCTCTGGCGTATATCATCCCCACGAAACCCTAAGACTCGGGGAGCGACCACAGAAAGATTCCTCCACCTCTGCGGGGCGGAAAACACTGAGAGAGAAAGATCTCTCCGGCAGACAGATTTCAGCCGGGGGAATTCCTTCCCGGAGAGGGAAGATCGTCGCCATCAACACCACCATCAAGCTGGACTTCATCGGGATCATCATCACCATCATCACCACCATCATCACCATCATCACCCTCATCACCATCTCCATATTGCTGTAACAATTGGTTGAATCTTGCTATAGTTCATAGGGGAAACTTTCTCGGTGTTGATTACTCTTTGTAGTTGATGCTATTGAGTGAACCGTTGAATTATTTTTTATGTTCAGATTGTTATACATCATTATTCCATCTCTGACCATGATCCATATGATGTCTTGTGAGTAGTTCGTTTTGTTCTTGAGGACATGGGAGAAGTCTTGTTGTTAGTAGTGGAGTTGCGTTGAGAAAGATTCAATAGATTGTTATTTAAGTTGTGGTGTACTTCTTCTAGTGGTGCCATGTGAACATCGACTACATGACACTTCACCTATAAGGGCCTAGGGGAATGCATTGTGTATTTGGCTACTAATCGTAGGGGTTGCCGGAGTGATAGAAACCTGAACCCCCCTTAGGAAACCATTGCACAAGGGACATAAGGGTCTTAGAGTTTAAAGTTGTGGTTAGGTGTCTACCTTAATTACTTTCTTGTACTTACGGATGTTTGCAAGGGGTATAATCACAAGTATGTATTAGTCTTGGATGCGGCGGTACATTAGCACAGGTTCACCCACACAACACTTAGCAAGCTAAAGAAGATTAATCAGCTATACGAAGCAAAAGCACTTGACAGTCTTCCCATGTGTCCTCGAGAACGTTTGGTCATCTATAGAAATACAACCGGCTTGTCCTTTGCTGCATAAAGGATTGGGCCACTTGCTGCATTCATTCTTACTGTCTTTTATTTACTCGTATATTGTTTACTTGCTTTATCGAAAACCCCTAAAAATCCGTTTGCTAAGTATTTGCAGAGAATTCCTAATCCATACCACTAGCCAACACCGTCTGCTCCTTGTTGGGTTCGACACTCTTACTTATCGAAAATACTGCGATACACCCCCTATACTTGTGGGTCATCAAGACTATTTTCTGGCGCCGTTGCCGGGGAGTGAAGCGCTATTGGAGAGTGGAACTGGTAAAGGAAACTTCTACTGTGAGTATTGTTTACTTCTCCTAGTTGCTTTATTTTTGTTATGGATAATTCGCTAAGTTTCTTATTTGGTAATGCTACTACCACTACTAAGGTAGTAGATAAGCCACCACCTGCTGAGAAAGATGTTTTCAAAATACCTACAAGAATTATTGATCGTGTTATGGATAACTACTATGTTGGGGATGGAACTGTCCATCCTGGTGATCATTTACTCTTTATACACGAATTATGCGGGTTGTTCAAGTGTGCAGGTATTACTACAGATCAAGTTAAGAAGAAGTTATTCTCATTATCACTGAAAGGAAGAGCTGGGGAATGGTATAAGCTGCTGAAGAATGGTCAAGCTCTGGAATGGGAGGAAATAGTGCCTCTCTTTTATTCAAAGTTTTATCCTCCTAGTGAGATTCATAAAGATCGAAATCAAATATACAACTTTTGGCCTCTTGATGGAGAGAGTACAGCTCAAGCTTAGGGGAGATTGAAGTTACTAATGCTCAAATGTCCCATTCATGAGCTCCCCAACAATATAATTATCAACAACTTTTATGCAAGGCTCCCTCTACATGACAAAGATTTATTGGATGCCTCTTGTGCTGGATCATTCACTCGTATGGAAGAAGAAGTTAAATGAGACCTTCTAGATCGTATTCAAGATAATGCTGAAGCTTGGGAGAATGACAAAGGTAGAAAGTCAGGTATAAATTATGATTATGAATGCATTGAATCTTTTATGGGAACTGATGACTTTCAAAATATTAAAAATGCTTATGGTCTAGACTCTCAAGCTATTGCTTCTTATTTTAAGCCTTTTGCTTCTTACATTGAAGTGCCTAAAAAGAAGTGGAATAAGTATCATGAACCTTATAAAGATATTGCTAAGAGTGTTCCAGCAAGGAATACTGAAGTTTATACTGCTAATCATGTTTTACCTGAACCTTATATTGAGAAAATGCCTTTTCCAGTTAAGGTAAAGGAACATTCTATGATGGCTAGTATGGTAGATGAAAGTATGAATAAAGCTGTTGAACCTGATAAACAAATGGTTGATGAACCTATTATAGCAAATGTGAAAGACTTTGTCACTAAGTATGAGGAAGAGGGACACCCTATCCTTTGTAAGGATACCTCTAATATTGTTTCACAAAATAGTGTTATGAGAGCTAGTATGCCCGTGTTTTCTGTTAGAATAAGTGATCAGTGCTATGATGGTACTTGTGGTAGCTATATTGTTAAGTTTATGCATGATACTGAAAGCTACTATGAGAGAGGGAAAAGTGTTCGTATGCATCTCAATAATATCAAGTTCCCTCGTTTTATGCTGAAAGTTTTTATGTTGCACAACTTTTGCCGTCTTATGCAAGTTGCCTGTGGTTTCAATAACTTGTTTGTTTACAAAATCCCCTTGCATAGGAAGTGGGTTAGACTTAAAAGTGTGTGTGTTTTTGCTTCTTAATGCTCTCTTTCACTTCAATTCATATCCCTATGAGAGCTTCTTCAAAATTATCATGCCCATCTTAATGGCTATAAAGAAAGAGCTTTATGGGAGACAACCCAATTTGTTTTTGCTTTCAGTTTGTTTTTGTTTCTTTGAGTCTTGGAAGTTATTACTTCGGTAATTACCACTCCTTATCCATTTTGTTTGGTTTTTGTGTCAAGATCAACCTCTAATGAGAGAGAAGTAAGATTTGGGGAAGTTGCTGTCCCGAAACAGATTTTTGTGCTTCACTGTAAAAATTCGTGAGAGATCTCTGTATGTAGGATTGAGCTGTAATTTTTTGTGCTTCTGCCCCAGGTTGTTATTTAACTTTCGTTAGTTTTGCACTATTTGATTTGAGCAATAGAAGATTTTCGAAAAAATGATCTTTACCTGCTGGTCTGTTTTGTCAGATTTTGCCACTCTTGCATTTGCTTCTTTATTCGATCTCCTTTTTGAATTCTTAGCTTATGTTTTGATGGTTTTCAGTTGAAGTTGGACTCAAAAGGTTTTATCACTTCACTTATACTAATGTTGCTAATGAGAACTGTGTGAAGTTTTGTGTGAAAGAAATTTCCAGGAAGTGGAGACAATGGTGTAATAAGGAATAGAAGGGTTTTATGACTCAAGTAATAAGTGTATGAAGATGAAGATATTGATGATTCAAGTGGTGACTCCAGCAGAATCCACTAAATACCAAATTCAGAGACCTGCAGAGTCCGTGTTCAAAAAGGTAACGATTCTGGTAAGAAAGGTTCCGCGAAAATACAATACGACTATATTTTTGCAGTTTTCAGTCGAGAGGGAAAGTTTCGAAGCGAAAAAGGGACGGAACCGGAGCCGGGGTGGCCCACACCACCCCATGGCGCGGGCCCTCCCCTGGCCGCGCCACCAGGTGGTGAGGCCACCCAGGACTCCGCCTCCGACTCATTTTCTCCCAGTACCTTCCTTTTGATATGAAACTTCGTAATATATAACCCCCGAGATCCCCCGAGGTTCGTATATCGTGTTTTCATCGTGTTTTTGTTTCGATCTGTTTCTGTCAGGACATACTCTCTAAAAGCTTAGAAGCACAATGGTGTCCGCCAAGGATAAAGGGAAGGAGCCCATGGAGGAAGACCTCCAAGACCCTGGGAAGGAGAAGGAGATCAAGAGTGAAGGTGAAGAGGAGGCAAAGCACACCGGCACTACCGTTGCAAGCATTGGAGTGGTGGCGAACCCTGTTAGGATCAAAAGGACGGCACGAATGTCAACTGGAGGGAAGCTTCCGCGTCACTGCTTGGCACCAAGGACTCCTTCTCCGAACACCAAGAGTACCTTCCATACCTTTACCCATAACCATGTAGGAAAAGACGACTTCAAGGAGGAAGAGTGGGGAAAGAATAGCAAGATATGGGATTCTCAACACGACATGATCATGAGCCGCATTGAGCAAAACTCACAGCTGATTCGTAATCTCACCTTCGAGATTGAGGACTTTGGGAAACTTATCAAAGAGCTCATTGAGAGGATACCACCACCACTGAAGGAGTAATTCGTCATCAGGTTTGGCATCCCCTTGGTTTGTTCCAAGCGTGGGGGAGTGCCGCGGTATCATATCACTATCTTCTATCTTTTTACCTTATTAGTAGAGTCATATCAAGAATAGAGGAGTTATTTTGTAGTATGGTTTGCATTATGGAAGTGTCCCCTATCTCGTTAGATATGTATCCCTTGGTGTGAGTTTCCCTTATGGAATATTAATGAGAAGTTCTATCATTTACTCTTTTGCATAGCTTATGTTAGTTTTCAATTCGTGGTTATATGATTTGTCTTGTTGTTAGTATTGGTATCACTTTGGGATCATTGAGTTAATTTAGTTGGTTTTGGCAAACCTGGCTCGGTCAGTAGCAACACATTTTTGAGAGTTGAAAAGAAAAAGATAGAAGTACTCTAGAGGAAAATAATTTCATCATCTTTCTTTCTTGATTTGCTCATAAGTTTAGTATTCTCTAGTTAAGATCTTTTGTGCTTCCGAGGAAGATTGCATGTTTGTCTTTATCATTTGTATGCTTGTTTGTTTCCTTCAACTCTTATACTTGCTACCCAGCCTTGCTAGCCAGAAACCTGTACTGAGAGGGAATTCTTCTCGTGCATCCACTCCTTTAAACCAAAACCCTTGCCATTTGCGTCCACAATACCTACCTAGTAGCATTATTGCTATTCCAAGTAAATTCCTGTTTTGTCTACCTCCCAAATTAAACTTGTTATGTGAAAATTAGTGATTAAAGCTCTCACGAACTTGATGGCACACTTTACTTTCTTGCATTTAATAAACTTGAACCATTGGGTCCTTCTTTGTTGCGTGTATGCTTGCCCTTTATGAGTTGAAGTTAGCCGAACCATGTATCATGGGGACCGCTTTCAACACTTCATTTGGTACTTTGTACCTAGTTGATATCATGTTCTTTTGCTTATGGATCCCGGCGGTGTGAAATAAAAGTGGAACTTGTAAGATCATGGAGTTTATATGTGTGTTAGAGAAACGCCTGGGCCGCTAGCCTAAGCCATGCCTAATCATGGTGAAACTTGCAGCATAACTATAGTGAGCATTCTATGAAGCATCCTCAATAAAAATCTATGCAAATAGCAAATAAAAAGATCGCTGAGATGCTCACTGTCTGCTTACCTTGTCATTTTGATTATGGGATAGCTCCTGTGTCATATGCAAGGGGTACCCTGTTGGCGGTTCTCAATGATACACATGTATTCACAATGACAAGAGCTTCCTCGTGACTGAAGTTGAGTAGCATGAGGATCGATACTCATTAGTAAGGGGCATGAGATTTCAACTTATAACTTGTCAAGCATTCCCTCTTAGTTGTGTCACTTTAACCTTAATCACCAAAAGATGCCTATGATAGGGGCAATGAGAGCTGAAAGCTAGTAAGTATAATACTTTTTGGGAGCTCTTCATGAGACTTGCAATCCCTGCTTCCCTCTGCGAAGGGCTTTCTTTTACTTTGTAGTTGAGTCAGTAAACCTATTCCTTTCTATCTCAGCAAGTATTTTGAGTTGATGTGTTTCATTCATTCATATGATGATTTATTCAATCATGTTTCTTATGTTCCTTGTTTTGCACATTGCTCTTATCTTGAAGTTTACTACTTTGAAAGCTTTCTTTGAAAACCAGCTATTTGTGAACTCTAGCAAATTATCAACTATTCTTCGACCAAGAGCTAAGTTTGCCATTACCAATTATGATTCACTTTATGTATCCTTATTGTGCTTCCTTTACTCATTGCAAGTTGGGTTATATAATAGTGAGTTGTCTTCTATTATGATCTATGTATTTGATGAATGTGATGCTTCTTGTCCGTATTCTTTTATCGACTCTTCACTCCATAAACCTGAGGCCATGTTTATTGAGCTCAGTTTCGCTTGGGGACAAGCGAAGTCTAAGCTTGGGGGGAGTTGATATGTCCATTTTGCATCACTATTCTATGTCTTAATTCACTATTATTCATTGATATATTTCATATTGAGAGGTGATACTTATGTTATTTCATCTATTTTTGCATGGTTGATGACTTTTGGAGCATGGACCGCTGCAGTCAGGATTCTGATGGAAAAGGTGCTGTTTGGAGGCAAAATTCGCGAAGATCAAAAATCTGGGAAAATATACGGAAAATTCTATTTTTCGAGAAAACTCAGGATGCCAGAAGATGGAGTGGAGGTGGGCCATAGGGGGCCCACACCACGCCATGGCGCGGGCAGGCCTAGGCCGCGCCTGGGAGTGGTGTGGCCGCCCTGGCCCACTCCAGCCTCTCTCCTCTGGCGTATATCATCCCCACGAAACCCTAAGACTCGGGGAGCGACCACAGAAAGATTCCACCGCCTCTGCGGGGCGAAAAACACCGAGAGAGAAAGATCTCTCCGGCAGACAGATTTCTGCCAGGGGATTTCCTTCCCAGAGAGGGAAGATCGTCGCCATAAACACCACCATCAAGCTGGACTTCATCGGGATCATCATCACCATCATCACCATCAGCACCCTCATCACCATCTCCATATTGCTGTAACAATTGGTTGAATCTTGCTATAGTTCATAGGGGAAACTTTCCCGGTGTTGATTACTCTTTGTAGTTGATGCTATTGAGTGAACCATTGAATTATTGTTTATGTTCAGATTGTTATACATCATTATTCCATCTCTGACCATGATCCATATGATGTCTTGTGAGTAGTTCGTTTTGTTCTTGAGGACATGGGAGAAGTCTTGTTGTTAGTAGTGGAGTTGCGTTGAGAAAGATTCAATAGATTGTTATTTAAGTTGTGGTGTAATTCTTCTAGTGGTGTCATGTGAACGTCGACTACATGACACTTCACCTATAAGGGCCTAGGGGAATGCAAGGGGTATAATCACAAGTATGTATTAGTCTTGGATGGGGCGGTACATTAGCACACGTTCACCCACACAACACTTAGCAAGCTAAAGAAGATTAATCAGCTATATGAAGCAAAAGCACTTGACAGTCTTCCCATGTGTCCTCGAGAACGTTTAGTCATCTATAGAAATACAACCGGCTTGTCCTTTGCTGCATAAAGGATTGGGCCACTTGCTGCATTCATTCTTACTGTCTTTTATTCTCTCGTATTTTG
Organism: Avena eriantha; assembly: GCA_910589775.1. Taxonomy (NCBI): domain Eukaryota; kingdom Viridiplantae; phylum Streptophyta; class Magnoliopsida; order Poales; family Poaceae; genus Avena; species Avena eriantha. Next base: position 175,044,858 of record OU342742.1, on the reverse strand, counting down.
TTTACTTGCTTTATCGAAAACCCCTAAAAATCTGTTTGCTAAGTATTTGCAAAGAATTCCTAATCCATACCACTAGCCAGCAGCTTCTGCTCCTTGTTGGGTTCGACACTCTTACTTATCAAAAATACTGCGATACACCCCCTATACTTGTGGGTCATCAACCTGCCATGGCCTTAGCAGCTGAAGTTGCTAAGACCGCATGAGCTTCGGGGACTAATGTTGGGGGGATACCCCCGGGTAGGGTCACGCCGGGGTATAGAGGCCGAGTTAGCCGAGGTAGGGCAAGGTCAAAGCGAAAGCTGGCCGGGTCACCTCAAGGCAGGCCGACTTACGGAGTAACCCAGCCCGGAGGATGTCAACCTAATTGAGTCCCGGCCGACATATGTCGTATGCCGACAGGCTATTTGTAATTTGTATGCAGGTACCCACAGTACCCACAGGTAAACTAAAAGAACTTTGAGAATACAAAGCATCTGTGTGTGGAATCACCACACCATCCCTCCCTGGATTCCTCTAGTGGATATTGGCCCCACCTTTAGCCTATCCATGGCATCTGCCGTGACACCACCACGACACAACATTATACATAGACCGCCATCCAACTGCATCTATGACTAATAATCCACCTTTAGGTTATCATCCGAACCCCCTCTAGTATTAAGTTGCAAGCAACAGATTATTTCTTTACGAATTCCGTGTAATGTAAACAATACGATTATTCTATGAACAAAGGATTGTTGTTTTCTCCCTAGTAGCAACAACACATCTAGTACCTTAGAGATTTCTGTCACTTCTCCAGATTACCAGAGGCATGAACCCACTATCGAGCATAAATACTAACTCTTGGAGTTGCTAGCATCTACTTGGCCAAGATAGCTACTAACAACGGAAAGCATGAAAGATCACAAATAACAAAGACATGATAGAATCAATAATCAATCTGAAATAACATCTCAATATCCATCGGATCCCTGCAAACACAACATGCAGAATTACAAATAGATGATCTTGATCATGAACGGAGCTCACGAGATCTAGACATGAAAGCACAAAGGAGGAGAACCAGCCATCTAGCTACTACATGGACCCGTAGTCCAGAGATGAACTACTCACGCATCACACCGGAGGCTTGCATGATGATGAAGAAGGCCTCTAGGGTGAATTCCCCTCTTCGGCAAGAGCTTCAGATCCCCCCCGATCTAGGGCTAGAGACGACGGCGGCTACAAACTCTTTCGTGGATTTTTGATCGGGTACTTAGGGTTTTAGTCCGGAGGTTATCTTATAGGCGGAAGGAGAGGCCGAGGGGGTGCTGGGGTCGGCCAGGCCACCCCCTGGCGCGGGCCAGGCCTGGCCGCCCGGCTAGGTGGTGTGGCTGGCCCCTAGCCCTTCTCCGTCTCGTATTCTGGCATCAAATGTCTTCCGGAAAAATAGGCACTTTGGCTTTTGTCCCGTCCAATTCCGAGAATATTCATTTTCTGACTTTCCTGGAACCAAAAACAGCAGAAAATAGGCAGCTGGCACTATGGCTCTTGTTAATTGTTATTCCAAGAAATCATATGAAAAGTACTCCAATGTTTGGACAAAACACAAGAAAGTAGATAAAACCAAGCATGGAACATCAAAAATTATAGAGACATTTGCAATGTATCAAAGGGGTATTAAGAGTCTTCTTGAGAGACGTACTGTTAAACCTAAATTATCTCCTAATGCTAAGTTTGCTACATCTCCCATAGAAATTAAAGATAAGGATTATGATTTCTCTCTTGATTTATCTTACATAACCATTATTGAGAAAGAACCTTTTTGTGGGACTGAAAATGAAAGTGTTGTAGCACATATGACTGAGCTTTCTACCATGAGTGGCTTATTTTCCGATGATATTAAGATGCGCACCAACTTTGTTGCTAAAATCTTCCTTTTTTCACTGAAAGGAGAAGCTAAAGCTTGGTTTAATAATTTACCTCCTGGATCTTTTGATAGCCCTGATTGCTTGATTGATACTTTCTTTTAGAAATATTTCCCTCATAGTTCTCGACATGCCATTTTGCAGGAACTTTTTGATTTTAAACAGGGAGAAGATGAGAAATTGCCTGAATCGTGAGCAAGGTTTTGTGCTTTGATTCACGCACATCCCGGATGTCCACTACCTAAAAATGAGCTTCTTGATATATATTATAATGGACTAACTGATGAATCTAGGACATACCTGGATGGTTTTGTTGATTGTGTTTTCAGGAAGAAAACTCCCAAAGAAGCTAAGGAATTAATGGCTAAAATAGGCGATAATTATGATGACTGGACTTCACCTGAGTCAACTACACCTGAGTAAACTGTGGCTGAGCCAACACCAACACCAAAGAAGAGGGGAGTGATTGAACTAAATGATGAAGTGTTGAAGGAGGCTAAGAAATGTCTTAAGGAGAAGGGTATTAAATCTGAAGATGTGAAGAATTTACCTCCTATAGAAGAATTATGTAAGCCAATATTCCACTCATCCACTATTGAGGTACACTCTCTCCAACATTTTTAGGAAGGTGATATTCCTTATTCTAAACCTCCTGATCAATGCTTAGATGAATCTGATATCTTTGTTGTTAAACAAGATAATTTTAATAAGAGAGTGCAGAATCATTTAATGGAAAACTCTAGAGCTATTAATGAGTTGAGAGATATTTTGGAAAGAACCTCCAATGATGTTAAAATGCTTGTTAAACATTTCCAAATGGTTCAAACTCAAATTGATCAGCTTCCTAAAGTACAAAAATATTTGCTAGTTAATGCTTCTAAAGAAAAATATGCTTATGAACTTAGAACTAGGAGTGGTGCTTTCACTTAGGATCCTCTATATCCCGAGGGACATCCTAAAAGAATTGAGCAGGATTCACAACAAATTGAAAATAGTGGTACTTCTTCTAAGAGAAAAAAAGAAACATAAAACAGTTGTAGAATCCTTTGAACCTACTAAAGATCCTAACAGTATATTTGCCTCTGATGCTGAAATTAAGAGTGGTAATGAGAAAAATGATGCTCCTGATAAAGAAGAAATTGAAGAAGAACCTGAAAATCACACTAAGACTACTAAGTACACTAAGGAAGATTTTGTTGCTAAGAAACATGGTAGTGAAAGAGAGCCTTGGGTTCAAAAACCAATGCCTTTTCCTAATAAGAAACACAAGTCAAAGGGAGAAGAACACTATAACAAGTTTTGTGAGTGGATGAAACCTTTATTTTTGCAAATACCTTTGACTGATGCTATTAAATTGCCTCCTTATTCAAAGTATATGAAGGATATTGTCTCTAATAAAAGGAAGATTCCTAATGAGGAAATTTCTACTTTACTTGCTAGTTATTCCTTCAATGGTAAGGTTCCAAAGAAACTTGGAGACCCAGGGATTCCAATTATTCCATGTTCTATTAAAAGTAATTATGTTAGAACTGCTTTGTGTGATTTGGGAGCAGGATTTAGTGTTATGCCTTTTTCTCTCTACAAGAGACTGCAATTGGAAAAATCTATACCAACTGATATATCTTTGCAAATGGCTGATAAATCTACTACTATTCCTGTTGGTATATGTGAGGATGTTCATGTTCAAGTGGCTCATAATTGCTTGATATTAACTGAATTTTTTGTGCTTGAAATGCCCGAAGATGATAATATGTCTATTATTAGTGGGAGACCTTTTCTTAATACTATAAGAGTTGTCATTAATTGTAATCAAGGAAAGGTAACTTTTAATGTTAATGACAAGGAGCATACTATCTATTTCCCCAAGAAGATTGATAAGACTTATGGCCTGAATTCCATTGAAAATATTGAGGGCATCCAAGTTGGAGAAATATATTGTCCGATACTACAAGAAAATTATGAAACTATTATGATTGGGACTATTGCTATCAGGGTTGAGGTAACATAATCATTTAGTGGAATGCAAAGTTTTGCTTCATATAAAATTGTTTTGGTAACAAGACCTGATCAACCTTGTTAACATAGGGATTTTAATGAACAAAACAATGTTTTCACCATGATTATCCTTGTTCACTTTTATTTTATCCATTTTAATTTTTTGCTTTCACCTTGTTTACTTTTATATTTACTAGCTGCTTGCATATTAGAATGTCTTAGAACTTCTGAAGTTTTAGTTCTTTTGTTTTTGCATCATTCCAAAATCATCTTTCTGCCAGAAAATCATTCATCAATACCTAAAAATTCCTCAAAAATAATGTTTCTCGAAAAAATTCCAGAAAATCCATATTAAATTTTTACGCCAAAAATGGGCATAGAGGTACCTGGAGTGACCCAGGGGGCCCACTATATAGGCACACCACTTGGTGGCACGGCCAGACCAGGGGCGCGTCTGGCCATGGTGTGGGCCACCCCTGGCCCTCAACTTATTCTCCCACCTGCCACTCCCTTCTCTCTCCCGAGAAAACACCTTTTCATTGCTCAAACCCGTGTTCTTGCTATTCTTGCTCGTGATTTTTGATCTCCTTGCTCAGCCCACCTTTGCTGCTAAGATTTGGAGCTTTTGTTCTCCGGTATGTGACTCCTCCGCTTGTCCAAGTAGATTTGTGATTAGTGGATTATATGTTGATCATTTTGCTATTGTGGGTGGCAGGTTATGTGAGCTTGCATGCTTGTTATTTGCTTAGAGAAAGTGTTTTGATTCATGTTTAGCCCTCTTACAAGTCCTTATAAGTAGTTCCTTTCATTATGTAATCACTTTGCAATCATTTGTGTGATGGCTGTCTAAAATTTTAGAAATGGAGATGAATGAACACCAACTCAACCAACATGAATTAAGGGTGCCCGAGGTTATGAAAGTTCATCATGAGGAAGAAGTTTTCTCTTCTATTTATCCATGCACCAAATTCATGAGGGCTGCAGGGATTTCTCAAGATTTCCATACTCTAATTTCTAATGCAGGATTGGAGCATTTTGTGGGAGATGAACCTTACCAATATGTGAAACTAACTATGTCTATGGTGCAGGATTTTCTATTTAGTTGGTCCTTGCCTAACCCTATGGTTCATTACAAAATTTACAATGTAGCTGTCGACCTCCCTTTTGATGATTTTTGTGCAGCTATCGAAGTACCACAGTGGGGTTCGCGTGAAAGGATTAGACAACGAACTACACCACTCGTGGAGTTGTATGCAGAGATTTGCCAAGGGAGCAGCTTCTCAAAGGAGAGTGGTAAAATTCATAATATTCATCTCCCATCCATTCGTTATTTTGCCTACTTTATTGCCAAGTGCGTTCTTGCTAGAAAAACTGCTAGTAAATTATTTTCATAGGATCTAGCCTTTATCTCAGCTGCCTTGAAACAAGATAGGACTTATAACTTGGCTGCTTTGATAGCTTTCCGCCTTGCTGATAACCGCGAGAAAGGTGGAATTTGTAGAGGCCTCATCGCCTCTCGTTTATTAGCTTTGCATGGTGTAGCGCCTCATCATTCAGACTTACAGTTTCCCATAGAGAGGCTTGGTCTTAATTCCATGATACAACATAAATTTGTTTCTTCTTGGGATAATTTGAGTGATTTATGTTATGAAATAACCTTTCTCAAGGGTGGATGGAGAAGTGGTAAGTCCGAGCAAGTGGTTCTTTTGCCCGCGCCTGTTTTGTTTAACCTTGATACCAGGGTAGGGTGGTCACTGATGGAGGAAGAGCTCGACACATATTTGGAGGAGCTCTCCCAGCAAGAGCAGAATAGTGGAAGGGAGGTTGAGGACGATTCGGTCCATCCTTCCAACGAGGGGGAGTCTTCATACCAGCAGCCTGCCTATGATTGGAGAGTTTCTTCTTCTTCACAAGGGCCTGACTATGATCATTCTTATGATGACCCGCTGGCTTGGAGTTCCTACCCGCGTTGGGGTTGATCCCCACTTAGGCCAAAAGCCTAAGCTTGGGGGGAGGTATACCGACATCACACTCACCTACATATCATGTATGTTGTTACTTTGCATATCCATGCTTCGTTTTCTTTTTAGTTTTTTTTCTTGCTATATTTCTGCTTCCCAAAACACAAAAGACCAAAAGTATTTTCGTTATTACTCTTTGTTTGCTTTTTTATCTTTTAGCCTTGGTTTGTTTCATCCTTTTTAGCTTTTATTTGATTATTCAAAAAACCCAAAACGATTTTGCTTTGTTTGCTCTTTCCTTCGGTTATTGTCTTTAAAAATCGAAAACCCAAAAATATTTGTTGTTCTTCCCTGGTTTTACAAAGTTCATTGCAGGGTTCAGCGGTCCTCAGTGACTCCTTGGAGTTTGGTTTAATCTTATTATTCAAGTCACACAATGTAACATACCACCTCTATGTGTAATAAATAAACAACATGTTTGTGAGCATTGCATACATGCATTACATCTTGCACTTGGTTCTAATCAAGAGAGAATAAAACCCTAAAATTTTCCCCTTTGAAAAATCAATTCAAATGCTTTTATATTTTGAAAATTACCAAAATGTTTGGATCCCAAAAGGACTAATAGGGCCCCTACAATATTTCACTACATTTACAAAAGTCTCTTGTATTTTTTTGAATTATACAAAACAGAAAAGAAATTGAAATACAATTGAAAAAACTTGTCCCTAACCTAATCTGGGCCGAAGCGCATCTTCCCTCTCTCTATCTGCCACCGCAGCAGCCCGCCTGGCAAGACTTGTCGCAGCCCAGCAGTGGCCCAACCAGCCTGCCTGCGGCTCGTACCGCTTCGGCCTTCCTCTCTCCCCATCGTCCTCATCGACGACGACGCAGAGCAGTTGCGTGGCGTCGCTGCCGCTGTCCTGCCGCACCAGGATGCGTGCTTCCGCCACGATGCACGCTGCCACTCGCCGTTTTCTATAAAGCTCAGCCGCATCCGCTAAGACGAACCCTCCAGCCGACCCCCTCCGGCCTCCCTGACCTCATCGTCGTGCTCCTGGTGAGCTACTGGTCCTCGTGGACCCTCTCCTTCTTCCCCTCTCGCCCTGCATTGTTGCCCCGACGACCACCTGCCGCCACCGCCACTCACCGTCGTTGTGCCGTCGCCCCCAATGACCAAATAGCAGCCACGCCACCATAGTTCGGTCCGCCTTGGCCTCCTCTTGCCAACACCCCTAACCGCGCCAGCCCACAACGCCCCTAGCGCCGGATTCGAACCCCATTAGTGGGCATCTCCATTGCTGACATCATCATGACGTCAACATGATGCAATAAGTGTTTTTCTCTTTTTATTAAATGGTTTTCTAGATTATTAATATGACATGTGGGCCCAGTCTATCTGGGTTTTAATAATTTTGGAAATATTTTCTGAAATTATTAAATACCTGACATGTGGGTCAAGGTTGTAAGATATTTAATAATATCCAAATATGTTTAATTTCTTTAAAAATGATTTTAAAATGGATTAAAATTGGGAAAAATCATAACTAATTCATTTTAAATCAGAAAAATGTGTATAATATATCAAAATGTTCAGAAAAATGAGATATACACAATAGACTCATAATCATGCATTGTTTAACAACTTCAATTGCAAATTTAATTAGAAGAATCAATTGAACCCTGTAGGTGATTCCGGGGTGTCTCCTATATTAGGGTTTGGACCCCTCGGACCCCGTTTAAATTGCCAAACATGTTTTAGGGAGTCATTTTAATACAACTTAACTTGTCAGATCATCATCCTTGATTGAGCATTGCACATATGCCATGTGTTGATTGTTGCTTCTTCTTTCTAGTGTTGGTTCTTCGCGAATAGGAACCGAGCCCGAACCTGAAGTCAACGCCACCGAAGAGCAGTACCGTTTCAACGATGGACAAGGCAAGCGTAGCCCCATCATTCTGAACCTATGTTTCCAAAGTATTTCATTCTCGCTGTATGCATATGATTCCAATGTGGTCTTTTGTTTAAGATAGAGTATCCTATCTGGTGCATGTTTTCCTTTGTACACCAAGATACCGATCCACCGCTCCTAGCATAACTAGGGTTGAGCTTATGAGCATTGCTAGTGCCATCTTTCAGTCAAGCTTAGCCATGCTAAGTATAACAAGACCGATCCATCCAGATGATGTATCGGAGATGCGATGAACCTAGTTTGATAGGATGTTGAGATATGATCAGAGATGGTTAATAAACATGCTAAGGCAGGTATGTTGGGTTCGCAGCATAGAAAACAAAAAATTTCCTACAGTGAGAACTATACGCCAAGATCTATCTACTAGATACAAGCAACGGGTGGATATACATTCATAGAGAACTTTCCCTCGAAGAGAACAAAGCTTTGTTATAGAGTTGGAACTCGTGGATGATGTAGTCGTACACTTGCCGATCTCAAGATCGTGATGAAGTCCAGCAGGTCCGGCTCCAGCACGTCCATCAGATCCGGCTCCAGCAAGTCCAGCACCACCAAGTCCAGCACCACAAAGCAGCGGTGCATCCGTGATCGCACACACATTTGGTACCCCGACAACCTCCGTCCCTCGCTCCAGCAAAGCAGCAGAAGCATCAACTAGTTTCTAGATAAAGCCACTAGGAACATGTATCTTGTTAATCCGAGACCATGGGAGAAAAATACTAGAGGGGGAGAGATATCCTTCACGAGGAGGTGTGAGGAAGAAGGGGTGTGAGGGGGGGCCTTTTATAGGAGGAGGGGGGTACCCCTCCCCCATGGCCGGCGCCCCATGGGAGGGTGACTCCTCACCTCCCCCATTCATGTGGTGGTAACCCCTCCACATTAAAATCCCCTTCACATTCTCTTTTAAAGTCTCCACTTTAAATGCAATAAATTTCTCCAAATTTAATGCTCTCTCATTTAATAAAACTCTTTTATTAATTTTATTCAGAATTTTGTTAATTACTTTAATTAACAAACATCCACATAAAACCCCCTGCAATATTTCAATATTACATGCAGAACCAAATTCAGCAATTTCACCCGAAACAGTTTCGGTGTCTATTGAAATAATTCCAGCGGTTTCTTAAATCTTTATCTGAAACATATTTGCTCCAAATGGTGTCGGTATCCCATAAGTGTGTCACCCTACGGTTCGCGAATAATGCAGACATGACCGAGACCCCTCTCACATCAATAATCAGAAGCGGGACCTAGAGATCCATACTGACTCCTACACATTCAACGATGACTTCTGTGATCGTGAGAACCTTTAACGCTAGTAACTAAATCCCTTTGTCTCGCAATATATTACATGTCCGAGATTCAATCATTGGCATCCAAATACCTAGTTTGATCTCGTTACCAACATGCACTCTTTTCTTGTTCCTGTGATATAACATTCTAGTGATCACATCACTTGCTTACAACCTATTTCAGTGTGATATCACCGAGAGGGCCCAGAGTATATCTATCCATCATCGGGATGGACAAATCCCACTCTTGATCCATGAGCCTCAACATAACACCTTCGTAGCACTGAACCCACCTTTATAGTCACCCCGTTACGATGTGACGTTTGATGTAATCAAGATACTCTTCCGGTGTTAGCAATTAACATGATCTCATGGTCTAAGGACTAAGATTACTTCGTATGATGTTATAGCAATATAAACATAATGACTTTGATCGTAATGCTATACTTCATATGAATGTTCATCACATCATTCCACCAATGTTGTGACCTCGTTATTAACAACATCCAATGTCCATGATCAGGAAACCTTGATCATCTTGTTAATCAATGAGCTAGTTTATATGAGAGGCATTACTAGGAACTTTGTATTTTGTTTATTAAACACACATGTATTAACGTTTCCAATTAATACAATTATAGCATGCAAAATAAACATTTAGCATAAACATGGAATAAGATAATAACTACTTTATTATTGCCTCTCGGGCATATTCCCTTCAGTCTCCCACTTGCACTAGAGTCAATAATATAGTTTGTAAACTTGTATATACAACACCTAGGTGTTGAATATACACGTTTTCTAGTGGTTAACATAATCTCCGGATCTGACACTTTCAGGTCCGTGTGTATTTGCACGTCTTTGCGTCTCGACGCATCACTCATTCTCAAATGAGATGGCATTGTATAAATTTGGTCCTTTGGTGAGACCTTTAGTTCGTTCAGGTTAAAATATGTTGATATTATTGTCATACAATATATCTTCATAGTATTAGCCCACTTTGAACCACACCTAGTTTGATACAAACTACTTAACACAAATGCCCTCCTTTGCTGCTACTATAGCAGTCATATACTTAGCCTTTTGTTGTAGTATCCGTCATAATGTCTCAACTTTGGATCTCATCCAAATCCATGGAATATCCTTTCCATTACATTCTGCCACCCATAGTCTAAATTGAGATAAATTTTAAGTTGTATCTTGTGACAAAACTAGTATCAATGTAACACTTTACAATGAACTACCTTTAACTATTTGTCACTTATACATGATATATTCCTAGTTCTTCCAAAGATCATAAGAATATCTTTACTATTGTCCAATGATCATCTTATGAATCATTCGGGTATGTGCTCATAATATTTAGAGCATAGGACATATCTGGATATATACATATCATGGTATAATCGATCAAAATATTCATGTGATTTTACTCACCAAGTGTTGATGCACTTGAATCTTGATACAATCATTTCCATGCAGCAAGAACCTTTCCTGTTGTTTCAATATTGAACCCTTTCTATATCTCATATATGTATGTCTGGCATAACCCTATTAGCGCCTCAATCTATCCATACAGACATTGATGCCAAATATTCCGGTTTTGCCCAAGTCTTTCATCGAAATCCTATTTTAATGAAATTCTGAACTTGTGTCCATAAAAGATACATCATTACCAATCAACAATATGTACTCTGCGTAATGTATTGGAAATTTGTCTCAGCGCTCCCACTTAATTTCTTGCAAATGCAAGCATTACCATCATCTTCGATGAAATTAAACTCCTTTAACATTTTCATCATGGTGAAGATTCCAACTCCGCTATCCTCACTTCTACTATTGAAGTTTGCATGCCCTTTTTAGCACCCTTTGAATAAACAAAACCCTTCGGACCATGTCTTGTACACGTCCTAGGTAACCATTCTATTATAAGAACATTGTTTTGTTTGTTCAACTACCATACATCAAATTATATGTAGTGGTTGCTACATTAATCCGTCAAGACTAAATATTGCTATGAAAGATCAAATCTTGTCATAGTCAACTCCTTGAACATTGTCGTAAATTTCTTTCTGACATGTCGACTATTTCATAGATGTTAAACATCCATGTCTATTTCTTTATAGATCCAAACACGACCGATAGGCTTCATGCCTTTCCGGAGGGTCTTCCAAGTTCCGAAACTTGATTTCTCGTGTATGGATACTATCACGGATTCTATGACTTCTAGTCATTTTAAGGAGTCAGGGCCCATCATCGCTTCTTTGCATGTAGTCGGTTCATCATTGTCAAAGCAGTAACGACTTGTTTATCAAATCTCACTATTTGATTCTTACCAACCCACATGGTTCAATAGGAACTCTAATCTTCGAGATCACAACCTTTGTAATCACGGGAGCCATGAGCATTGTGGCCGCCACCGGGACACTTTCCGGCGCTGCGCTACTTAGCACATATAGCTAAGGTTCAACAACCTTATCAAAGTTCTATTGTCCTCACACTTAACTTTTCATGAAAAAATCCTTCTGAAGAAAATTTGACGTTCCAAGCGACAAACTCATTTGTCCTCGGTGTTATGGAGGAATTCCCAACAAATTCTTTGGGATAACCTACAAAGATGTGCTTATCCTACTTTGGTTGTAAACATCTTACTTATGCATAGCATACCAAAATTTAAGAAAAGACAATTCGGGTTTCACCCCAAACCATAACTCATATGGTGTCATTTCAATGGATCACGATGGTGCTCTTTTCAGTGTAAAAGTGGTAATCTATAAAGCTTTAATCCTTAAAACATAATGGTAGTTTTATAAATGACACCTTTGATCCTACCATGTCAAACATGGTTTGATTTCATCTCTCGAATATGCCATACTCCTATGGTTTACCGGAAAACACAAATCATGGAACAATTCCTCAAATCTTAAGTGTTTTGCTAAATATGTAACTCAAATATCTTCCTTTATGATCAAATCATAAACTCTTTTATTTTCTTGTTACAATGATTTTTCACTTCATCTTGAAAGTCTTTGAACAATTTTCAAATGTTTCATACTTCTTTCTTATTAAGTAAATATATAGATATATTCGCTCAAATTTCTAGAGAAAGCATATGAAGCAAAAAGATCCATCGCATATGGCTATACATAATGGACTATGCACATCAGCATGCACAATTTCCAATAAGCTAGTCATCCGTTCCTCTTTGGCCTATGAACGGAGTTTCAATTATCTCAAGGAAAGTCTCACAAGCGTCAGTTGATCAAAATCAAAGACTCCAAAATCCATCAACATGGAGTTTCTTCATGTTTTCTTTCCAATATAATTTAAACAGCGGTGTCACTTCATAAGTGATCTTTCAATCATTTGTCTTGCGACATTTTAGCAATAGTGTTTATGGATGTGATTTCTCCCACTAGACTTGTAAAAGTTCATCCATCCTTTATGGAATACAGTAATTATTTGAACAACCATTGTTCTCGTAATACCGGAATAAAATAATAATTATTAAAACAAATCTTGAAGGCTAGGTTTGACGACAACGAAAAACACAATAACACTTTATTTGTTTTCTATGAACATCATCACTTATTCTTTTGCCAGTTACTTAGGCCGTTGCAGTTCATGAATTGTGTTGTTCTGTATGACACATCATACCAACCAATTCGGTATCCAATACCGGTATTCAATACCTAAGAACCACATTGTTTAAGAAGCAAAGAATACATCCATAACATGTATATCTTCTATATACCTAAGTTGGACATCTCCAACCTTTTCTTTTCTGCCAAATATTTTATAGATTCTCTTTCAGCAATTCCTTTTCCTTTTAAAAGAATCTATCAACATCAATAGTGCTGTCATTCACATGACACATAGTACAAAGTGTATATAGTCAAATACTAATACCTTTGAACTTGCACTTTGAAGTGGATCACCATCATCAAATGTTTGGTATTCTTTCAAAAATCCATTCTTTAGTAATCTATTAGTGTAGTAAACATTTTACTTACATATTCTATTCATCCTTATCATGGCAACTTTCATGATCAAGCTACTATAGCCTGTAAGGAAGAATCGCGAGTATAATGTTAGTTCCCAAAACCTTTTGGGAGATCCAGATGCTTAGCATCTCCATCCTTCACAAATTCTCATACAATATGAGAACATGTATTTTGCTAAATTATACTCTATCATAATGAAACCAAAAACATTATTTCAGATATCACAATATCTTTCACAGATGATGGTTTTTGAAACAATTTTTAGATCCTATATAATCTTGATATTAAAACAACTTTTGAATATCAATAATCATGGAGGCAAACATGATAGTTTAGATACTAACATTGGAATTCTTACTCTTGATTTAATACTACTTATTAAACTTCACAGAGTAAATAGAGTTTGCTGAAAGTTTGCAATAGGACTTCTAAACTTTAAATTGACATTCAAAACAATACGATACTAGTTCATAAAGTAAATATCCAGAATTATATAGTTCTATTATCTCAATTAAAACTAAGCATAAGGTAGTGAATAGATGCCAATGACTACAACAAATTATGCAAATTCACATCTATTTAGTTTATGACAAATTGAGTTCGACTAATCCAAATTAGAAATGAACTCCCACTCAAAAACGACATCCCTCGTGCCCTTTTGGTGATTACATGAACCAAATCCACTACACCAAGTCCGATCATCACGTGAGTCGGTGCAGCTTCAAAGGCGAGCATCTATATGGACATCATATCAACTATATGACTCATGCTTAACCTTTCGGTCCGTGTTCCGAGGCCATGTTTGTACATGCTAGGCTCGTCAAGTAAGAACCTTAGTATTCCGCGTGTGTAAAACTGTCTTACACCCATTGTGTGAAAGCGTGGAGTCGAGTACACCCGATCATCACGTGATGTCTCGAAACATGATCCATAGAACGGTGCATACTAAAGAAAGAACACATTTTTATCTTGATATCTAAATGAGGGATCATCTTAAAATGCTACTAAAATGCCAAACTAGCAATATAAGATGGAAACATCTAATGTGTAAAGTGAGATGATATGGTCCATGCATTTGATCTCTATCATTTGCATCGTGGTATGATCTCTATCATTCCTTTGTGTGTAAGGCCAAGGTCTATGGAACTTACACGTTAAGTGTGTTGTAAGAGTATCTATCATACATCTACTTACAACAATACCATATCAAGACACTAGCCCAGCAACAATCTAAACTAGACGCCTCTAATTTATCAATTGCAAATTTTACGTGGCTTAGGGCTTTCGAAGATAGAACCAGTCTTACCTACGAACATGGAACCACAACGATGATAACTAAGTTATTAGCAACTCGTTGTAAATCAGATATTGACTATAGTAGGAGAGACAGACACCCGCCAGCCACTTATGCAAAACTAGTTGCATGTCAGCCATGGAACCGGTCTCATGTGTGATGACTTGTAAGGTTGGTCCGGGCCGCTTCATCCCACTATGCCACCAATATCCAAAATACATGAAAGAAGCAATAACATGATCATCATCGCCCACATATAAACATATGTGTACTACCCGTGCAAAGCACGTACGCATAGATCAGGCTCTGATACCACCGTTGGGTTCACATCATAGAAAACAAAAAATTTCCTTCGGTGGGAACTATACGCCAAGATCTATCTACTAGGTAGAAGCAACGGGTGGATTTACATCCATAGAGAACTTACCCTCGAAGACAACAAAGCTTTGTTAACGAGTTGGAACTCATGGATGATGTAGTCGTACACTTGCCGATCTCAAGATCGTGATGAAGTCCAGCAGGTCCGGCTCCTGCACGTCCATCAGATCCGGCTCTAGCAAGTCCAGCACCACCAAGTCCAGCATCACAAAGCAGCGGTGCATTCGTGATCGCACACACATCCGGTACCCCAAAAACCTCCGTCCCTCGCTCCAGCAAAGCAGCGGAAGCAGCAACTCCTTTTCAGATAAAGCCACCGGAACATGTATCTCGCTAATCCGAGACCATGGGGGAAAAATACTAGAGGGGGGGAGAGATCCTTCACGAGAAGGTGTGAGGAAGAAGGTGTGTGAGGGGGGCCTTTTATAGGAGGAGGGGGGTACCCCTCCCCCATGGCTGGCGCCCCATGGGAGGGTGACTCCTCACCTCCCCCATTCATGTGGTGGTAACCCCTCCACATTAAAATGCCCCTTCACATTCTCTTTTAAAGTCTCCACTTTAAATGCAATAAATTTCTCCAAATTTAATGCTCTCTCATTTAATAAAACTATTTTATTAATTTTATTCAGAATTTTGTTAATTACTTTAATTAACAAACATTCACATAAAACCCCCTGCAATATTTCAATATTACATGCATAACCAATTTCAGCAATTTCACCCGAAACAGTTTTGGTGTCTATTGAAATAATTCCAGCGCTTTCTTAAATCTTTATCTGAAATATATTTGCTCCAAATGGTGTCGGTATCCCTTAAGTGTGTCACCCTACGGTTCGTGAATAATGCAGACATGATCGAGACCCCTCTCAGATCAATAATCAAAAGCGGGACCTGGAGATCCATACTGACTCCTACACATTCAACGATGACTTCTGTGATCGTGAGAACCTTTAACGCTAGTAACTAAATCCCTTTGTCTCGCAATATATTACATGTCCGAGATTCGATCATCGACATCCAAATACCTAGTTTGATCTCGTTACCGACATGCACTCCTTTCTCGTTCCCGTGATATAACATTCTAGTGATCACATCACTTGCTTGCAAGCTATTTCAATGTGATATCACCGAGAGGGCCGAGAGTATATCTATCCATCATCGGTATGGACAAATCCCACTCTTGATCCATGAACCTCAACATAACACCTTCGTAGCGCTGAACCCACCTTTATAGTCACCCTGTTACGGTGTGATGTTTGATGTTATCAAGATACTCTTCCGGTGTTAGCAATTAACATGATCTCATCGTCTAAGGAGATTACTTCGTATGATGTTATAGCAATATAAAAATAATGACTTTGATCGTAATGCTATACTTCAGATGAATGTTCATCACATCATTCCACCAATGTTGTGACCTTGTTATTAACAACATCCAATGTCCATGATCAGGAAACCTTGATCATCTTGTTAATCAACGAGCTAGTTTATATGAGAGGCATTACTAGGAACTTTGTATTTTGTTTATTAAACACACATGTATTAACGTTTCCAATTAATACAATTATAGCATGCAAAATAAACATTTATCATAAACATGGAATAAGATAATAACCACTTTATTATTGCCTCTCGGGCATATTCCCTTCAAGGTATGGGAGGCCACTTTGGGTGTGGTTTTTGTACTCCCATGCTAGCCACCCTTAGGACCTGAGTTCTTGCCTCTTGAACCAAGACGAGCGTACAACCACACGGGGGCCTGGAAACCCCCTCGACTAACTAACTTGCCAAGTAGATTCCATGAGTCACATAGTTTGGGCTTTCCTTTCGATATATGCATTCTGGTTGTTCTCGAAGGAGGTCGAGGAGGTGCATTCATACAGGTAGGTAAGCATGGTCGGGAACAAGAGACGCACGACCTCCGTAATGTTGAACCCTGCGCACATCTCTAGGGACCGGCTTCAGGACTTGACCCGTTACGGCGGCATCTCCTTAGGGCATGACTCATGGTCTCGGCGAAAGCAAGGTAAAGGTCATGGTCAACCACCCTCTGCTGGCCTTCCAAGGAAGAGGGCTAATAATTTGGCATTAAGAGTTGGTTGGTACGTGTGGGTAACGTTGTGCACCCCTGTAGGGTAATAATATTTTTGAAAAGCTAATGCTAAAACTTGGCAACTAATGAGTTGGTTGGTACGGTTATGGACGACTTGGGAACGGACATGACGATCATAGAGAACTATAACCTAATGTTAAAACTTGGCAACTAAAGAGTGTTCTGGAATTACTTCCTCCGGGTTGTTTGAGGGGGTGTTCCAAGTTGAAAGGATCAGATGATGATGAAGGCGATCTAAAAGAGTTAGAATTTAGTCTTCTTACCCCTTTTTGGAAATGATCTGATTAGACGAGCCTCTTCTCTCACTTGTTTCAAAACAAATCTGGCTTTTGCAAACTAACCATAGAAAGCCTCTCTAAACCAAGCATGTATCGTAGGTTATTAAGTCTTGCAGAGTACATCCTGCACTCAGCCTTGCCTCATTGATGTTTTTCTACAGATGAAGCTACTCCAACTGAAGGTGGTTTCTACGTTGATGTCGACGAGTAGTTGGGGTTCCTGGGCAGCAGCCTAGGATCTATGGAAGGGTCATTTGCTTATCTTTATGGCCTCTTAGGACCTTTGCTAAGTTTGTTGTTTAGAACAACTTATTTGCTTATGTTGCTTGGTGTTTGATGGGTCTTTGACCCCTGGTTTGTAATACTTGTATGCAGCTCTGCTAAGAGCGTACCTTAATAATGTATGGTTTGTATGTTCTATAATGTTACCGAATTATTCACTACGCGCTTCGAGCTCGAGGTTAGGCTTATGTCAGATGAAGATCTAGTATTTGTCTAACCCTGATCCCGGGTCATGACAGATTTTGGTATCAGAGCAGGACTGCATGTAGGAAACCCTTCTTACTGGTCGATGTCGAGTCTAGCAATTGTGAAAACTATTTGAAGGTTAAAATTATTTGCAAAATTCTAAATATGACTCTTTTTACTCCTTATCTAGGGTTGTTCTACTGCTAGGTTAACTTACCTTGTTTGGTTTGAAAGGTTTTCACTTCTCGTCTATCATTTCAAATTACTAGGATTTACGGGGTTGGGTTGTTCTTCTAGTACTCCGTATCCGCTTGCAAAGCTTAGAGTTTCTAAGATATATCCAGGCATCTGAAGCATTGTTTCCAACCTTGCTAATGGTGTTTGGAATTCACCTTCCTTTCTTCTCCTATGATTTGTTGGTATCATACCATATTGCATTCCATTGTTATGCTTTGTACTTAAGTTGGTAGTGTATACATTTCGTATGCGTGTTCTACTGCCATACTTGGTGTTATGATGTGCCCTCAACTCATATGGTTGTTTCTACCGTGATGTTCGATATGGTTCATGTCATCTTTTGATGTATTTGTCTTGGTGATCCACTCTCATGCGTTCTGTTTTCTCCTCAGGATGTCTTCGATACCCGTGGTTCCGTTGGCCGTTGAGGCCACAACAATGCTGACGCAGAACTTCCGCCACCTCCCACAACGGCCAAGGTTCTCAACAATATTGAGACCAACCGTCTGAGGAATGAACGCCTTCTCGAGCGTGTGGCTCAGAACACTGAACGTCGTTCCGACGACTGTGTCACACTTGGGGATTTCATCCGCTCATTCCCTCCAATCTTCAACCACCCCAAGGAACCCCTTGATGCTGATGATTGGCTACGCACAATCGAGTGCAAGTTTAGTGCTCTTCATGTTCGCCAGGATGACCGTGTCAATTTCGCCACCTATCAGCTGGAATGTCGGGGTGGTGTCATGGCAGATGCCATGGATAGGCTAAAGGTGGGGACTAAATGCACTAGGGGAATCCAGGGAGGGATAGTGTGGTGATTCCACACACAGTTGCCTTGTATTTGATTCGCTTCCACAGTTTACAAGTGCTCCTTGAGCTGTATTGGGGAGGGGAGGAAGAGGAACTCTCTTACTCACACCACTAGTTAGCCCTCAGGAAAACACTAGTAAAACCACTACTCACTAGAGATCAATCAAGCAAAGACCAACCCTTTCTACAGAGGCCCTAGCCCTCCTTATATAGGGGTGGCTAGGTCTCCCCTTAGGGAACACGTGGAGGCATATTCTAGGGAATATGCCTCTTCCCAAAATAGTAAGCCGACCGGGTCACTTTAGCCCAGCGTCATCCATGCAGAGGCTACGTGAGCCTTTGCGGTGCCTGCGTCATCCGACATAGACATCGTCACCTTTGTCGGCCACGCCTTGGTGGTCCTGGCCTCTGTCCGCTTCGCTCACGCTCTGCGTACAGTGGTCACCTTTGACCAGCGAGATACCTTCCTTCTCTTACAAGCTTGATATAACCCGGATCGTACCAAGTTGATCCGGCCATACCTGTTCCTGCATATAAGTTAGATACATCTTATCGACATACGACATAGGTCGGTTGAGACCTAGTTAGGTGGACGTCCCCTGGTCCAGGTTACTCCGTGACTTGGCCTGCCTTGAGGTGACTCGGCCAACACTTGCTTTGACCTTGCAGTACCTCGGCTAACTTGGCCTTTATACCTCGGCGTGACCCTACCCGGGGGTATCCCCCCAACATTAGTCCCCGAAGCTGGTGCGGTCTTAGCTGCCTTAGCCGCAGCCTCTTGCTCCTTTTCCGAGTTACCTCATAATTCGGATTTAATAGGTTTATTTTCCCTTGGCACATTCCGAGTTTTCACTCGCTGGCCAGGTCACCTCATACTCATCCGGGTCATCCTTCCTTCTCTTGTACGCTTCCCCACGTGGAAGCTAATCATTACTTTGCCTCATTTTAAGGGCCTGCGACAGTAACCGCCGCAGTTATTGTCAAATTTTACTATAGCACACGTCACATCGTGCCTGCCTCCTCGTTAACTGTATCATAACGTCGCGTCGTGGGATCCGCTGCGCCCTGTGGCCCTTCCTGTGGCTTGTCGCTGATTGGTCGATCCGGGTCATACACGGCCACACCGTGTGGCCCGTCCGCACAGCGCGATCCCACTACCCCTCTAGGGCATGGTTAAATAGGGGAGGGTGCGCCCCTTGGGTCTTTTCCCCACTTCCGCACCCCTCTGCCTCTACTTCTTCCTCTTCCTCTCCAGCGACAGCGCCGCCGCCACCGCACTTGCGCAGCTACGACGCCCCCGCACCGCTTCCACGCGCACCAGCGTCGCTGCCACCTCCACGCATCTCCTCTGCCACGGGTCCTCGCCAGTCCAGGCCACTGCCTCCCACCACTGCTAGCGCTAGTGAGGATAGTGACATTGAGATGACAGAGGAGGCGCTCGCCGTCGCGGAGCAGGAAATGGAGGAGGACGCGGCGAACGCCGACCGTGGCGCCTGGGCGGGGTCCTAGGTGTGCCAAGATGATCTGGACTGGCTTTATTGCACCCGGTGTATCCCGGAGGGCGACACCGCACGCCTTGCTGCTACGGAGCTTGCCCCTCACCTAATCCGGGTGAGTACGTGGTATTCCTCTCCCACTTCCAACGTGGGTTTGGTCTTCCGGTTAGCGATTTTTTCCACGACTGGCTCAACACGTATGAGCTTCAGCCGCACCATCTTCCGGCTAACGCCATCACCTTTCTCTCCGCCTTTGCTTCCACCATCAAGGGCTACGTCGGACAGTGGCCCACGAAGGAGCTCTGGATTCGGTTCTTTGGCCTCTGCCGGAACGTGATTCCGAACATAGAGCTTAACCCAGAGGACAAGCAGCTCACGCAATTCGGTGCAACCTCTATTTCTCCTAGGAAACAGTCAATCTTCCCCCGAGTCACGGGGCTTGACTCTTGCAAGGGATGGGCCAGGACCTTCTTTTATGTCCGGAACAGCACATCCGAGGATCTGATCCAGGCTGCGCCCCTACGCTCCGGGTCCTCCTAACCCGGATCTGTGGGACAAGATCCCCAAGAAGCCCACTGCCCTAGCGAACCAAGTCAACAAGAGGTTCCAGGAGCTGAAGGATCTTGGATTGCGCAATGAGGACGCAATGATCAGATTTGTCCACAACCGGATCTCCCCCTCCAGAAACTCACGCATAAACTCTGTCACATGAGCTGGGGCCGCGACCCCAACCGGCCCTCCTCATTCGAGTTGAGCAACACCGAGATCTTCCGCCAGGTCAAGGCCCTCTTCAGCACCCACAAGAACTTCTCTTCTGAGTGGACGTGGGGGATCGAACACTTCTGCCGAGATAGGCTTGCCCATGTGGTAAGTCTCGGGCCCCAAACCTTTTCTGAATTAAACCATACGTCGGTTTTTGTCGTAGGTTTAAACTTGTTGCCTTTTCTTTCCCTTAGATGTTTCTTCAGCAAACCCTTGAGGATGGCACCGAGCCTTCCCTGAAATGGGCGCCTGACCGGGATACCTCGGACGAGGAGGAACCGGATCAGGAGATGTTCCTGCCGATGGCTGATGCGACCAAGCGACACACCGGTAAACTCTCTTCCAGTAGAGATTGGCCTGAGGATGAAGATGATTCGGACGTTGAGGTGATGGAGGCATTTGATACTGTCCCCTTTCTTATGATTTTCCGGCATCATCTAACCCTGGTGGGCAGATCCATGAAGATCCTCTCCTTGCCACGGGTGAGCCTGTCCTGATCGCTCCGAAGAAGAGGGGAGCCGCATCTGCTTCTTCCTCCGAAACTTCTCAACCAGCTAAAAGGCGAAAGAAGTCCGGGGACAAAACTGCCACCAAGTCCACGACCAAGGCCGTGGCCCGGAGAGCTCGCAAGCCCAAGGAGCCCTTGACTTCGGATGAGTAAATCAGTTATCCCTTTGCTATTCACTTGCTCTTCCTTTGTTATAGTTTCTCATCATTCATGATTTGATTTGGCAGGGCCGCGGTGGAGGTCCCCCAGAGTGGGTCTAGCATTGCTTCACCGCTCTAACACAGCCCTTCTCCCCCTCGTGGCGACGATTCACGCCTGTTGAGCCCCATTCAGGAGGGTTCAGCGATGCTTAGGGTTCCAACCCACCTCGTCAAGAGGAGGGCAACCTCAGAGCGGGGGAAACTGGCTCTGCTGAGGCAGCGGCAACCACCACTTCGGCTTTGCCGCAACCAGCTTCATCCGAGATACCCACAGCACCTCCGCCAAAACAAAAATCAGTACCAGCATCAGCTCTAGCACCAGCAGCAAAGGCACCAGCAATAGCGCCAAGCCCTTCCGCCTCGTCCGAGCCTTCCAAGGCTCGGCGAGAAGGCACCAGCAGCACCAAGGCAAGCACCAAGGCAGCACCTAAGGGCAAATCAGCCATAGCAACTTCCACCTCACAGCAGCAACCCAAGGGCAAAAAGGCTCCTGACGCTGCCAGGGCAGCGTCAATCGAGGCTGGACAGTGCACACTTGCGTCCATGCTCCCGAAGAAGCCTCCACCACTGAAGGACGCCCCTACCGAGCCAGCTGATGCGCAACTCGTTTTGCACACCAGCCCCGCCATTGCCCAGGTTGAGAGGAGGGAAGCTCACGCTAAAGGTCTAGTTGCACCCCACATGCTCAGCGGTGAACGTTATCCTCTGACCTTAATCGAGTTTGTAAATAACTGGAACAAGGCGGAGGTCGTCCACAATGACGATCTCTCGGAAACATTCGGGCCCGCTGAGTTTGCTGCCCAGATGAACACCGCTTCCAAGGCAATTAACCTTGCAGGCCGGATGATGGAGGTATGTTACCTCGCCTTTTCCTTAGCATGTAGAAGATATTAGTGATATAACCATTAGTCCCCGAGCCTCCGGGGGAGTAACTTGTTACTCGGCCGGATGCTCCTTAGAGAACTAACGTAGCTCCTTAATAACTTCGAATATGCATACACCTAGAGCCGGGTTAAGTTCCACTTGGCCCGGATCTTGTACACTTCGAATATGCACACACCTAGAGCCGGGTTAAGTTCCACTTGGCCCGGATTTTGTACGCTTCGAATATGCACACACCTAGAGCCGGGTTAAGTTCCACTTGGCTCGGATTACCCTTCGAATATGCACACACCTAGAGCAGGGTTAAGTTCCACTTGGCCCGGATTTTGTACGCTTTGAATATGCACACACCTAGAGCCGGGTTAAGTTCCACTTGGCCCGGATTTTGTACCCTTCGAATATGCACACACCTAGAGCCGGGTTAAGTTCCACTTGGCCCGGATTTTGTACACTTCGAATATGCATACACCTAGAGCTGGGTTAAGTTCTGCTTGGACCGGATTTTGTACACTTCAAATATGCACACACCTAGAGCCGGGTTAAGTTCCACTTGGTCCGGATTTTGTACACTTCGAATATGCACACACCTTGAGCCGGGTTAAGTTCCACTTGGCCCGGATTTTGTACACTTCGAATATGCACAAGACCGAGCTGTCCATTTTTACTCTTTCAGGTGACCACCAATCGTCGGAGCGCTGAGTTTCAGCGTCTCCTAGATACTCAGAAGATGTTGCGTGCAAAGCATACCGCGCTTCTCGCCGAACACGATAAAAGTGGTAAGTTTTCTCCTTGGCAATTTTCTATTTCTCTTCATCTTTTTCCGCCGAACTAATCCCTCATTCGGATTTCGCAGCTGGAGTGGAGGCTGAGAATATCCTCATGAGGAAAAACTTGGACCAGATAAAGGGTAAGTTAATCTTGCTCCACCTTGCTGTGCTTTCTATCTCCTTTTCTCCTTGGCTCGGCAAATATTCATACCTCGGCTTTGCCGGGTCAACAAACTATTTCAGCCTCTCTTGAAGATAGTGTGCTCGTGCCTGATATGATGCTGCATTTTCTCGAACAAGCAGGGCAACACCAAGCTGAACTCAAGAAGAAGGACGACGAGCTTGCCCTCCTCCGGACCAAAGATGAAGAAATTGCCAAGCTTAAGGCACACATGAAGAAGCTTAAGGCGCAACACAAATCCGAATTGGAGAAAGCAGGCCAAGAATTTACTAAAGAACGAGAGTGCCTCAGCCTGCAGATCGCCAAGGACCAAGAACTTCTTAAGGAGGCCGACGTCAACCTTGAGTCGGCGAACACTAAACTTGCGCAACTCTGCAAAAGGCGTGATGACTGTACCAAGGAGCTGACCCGGATCCACAGCCACATTTCTCGTAAGTTCTTTTCCTTCAGCCGGCATTGGTCTCTCCGGGTTGCTTTACTTGTCTTTTCCTTACTTGCTTCACTTGTTTTGTTTTAGGCAAATTTCCAGAGGGCAATGCCATTGCAACCACTAGTGTAACCAAGTTCCGCCAGCAGAGGGGTACCCCAATTGCTCCTGACACTAGAGAAATTCCTTATGACATTGAGGACCTGCTGGTCAGCTTGTCTTCTCGCGTTGAAATTGTGAAAAATTATGGCAAGGACATTCTTGATGTAGCAATCCGGATCTTCAATGCCTTTTGTCCTGATGAAGATACACCGGAAGCGACCGAAGCTCTCATTGCCAAGTTAATGGAATGCGAAACCCAGCTTGACCTTTGGAGGGAATCTGCTGGATGCGCCGGGGCTGAAATCGTTCTCCACTACGTTCTTATGTGGTATGAGAAGATCGACCTCAACCTCCTTGCGCGCATGCGCACCAGATCTAGATGGTCCAGCGACCCGGAGTGGATTGCTCGGCGCAAGGCTTGCGCCCATAGCCTCATTGAATATGCCCCCATTCATCAATGGAATGAGGGTCCAAGCTTCCTTGGCGCCGCCGACGATGAAAATGCCGAAGATGGTTCGGGTGAGGACGAAGGACACGACGCCTCGGACGTCGAGGAAAGTGAAGATGACGTTGAAGCCAAAGCTGGAGCTGCACCTTCTGCCGCCGAATTTCCTCCCCTGTTGCTCCTTGAGCGAAAAAACTTTAAAGTTTATCAGATCCCTGGTATGCCGGGTGCAATTATATTAAGCACATCAGTTATATTTTGCTACTAAGTTTTTATGCCGGATTAACTTGGGCGTAGTCCTCGAGTTTCATTTTCTTGTTTCTCCAATTTCTTGGCTCGGCTCGTGTCCACCTTGGTTCGGTTTTATGACTTACGAGTCCGAGTTTCAAAAAATGACTTAACAATACTTGGAAACTTTAGGATTAGCTCAAAATAATTCAGCGTAATAAATTTAAAGTAAGCACAAGGTTAGTCTGAAAAACAAACATCGGCTCGATTAAGTTTCTTTCCTTAGTCGTTTTTCATGTGCTTCGCAATTCCAAACTTGTTCTCTTGCTTGCCATGAAGCCAAATCTTATTGGACAGCAGCAAGTCGAAGAGTTAGGTTTTTGGTGCTCACACACTACTAATCCGGCTTAAGTAGAAGCAACTTACGCCAGCCGACATATAAATAATAAATACAGAAGACAACCAATATTATTAAGGCAGTCCCCGAGTTACTGCTCAAGGTGCCAAGATTTCATTGATAAGCTCATTGCCGGCATACATACCGACATATGAGAGACTCGGATACATACACTTCTCTGCTAAGTGTAGAAAGGACGAAGTAGAGCTACATACCATGGACGCTTAGATTCCTCGCCGGACCTGTCCGCCTTGTTCTTCTCCTGCGGTTTTGCATCGATAAGATAATGAGAATCATTGTGCAATGCTATGCTCACAATGAATGGCCCTCCCCATGGGGGGATAATTTATGAATGCCAGCAGTATGTTGTACCAACCGGAGTACCAGGTCACCTTCCCAGAAAATTCGGCGGTTTACTTTCCGGCTATGATAGCGTCGGAGATTTTGCTGATATATGGCGGATCTAGACAATGCCAATTCTCTCGCTTCTTCCAGCAGATCAACATCATTTTGCCAGGCTTCTTGCACTTCGGCTTTTGTGTATTGGGTGACCCTAGGCGAGTCATGCTCTATGTCGGCTGGTGATACAACTATTGCCCCATATACCAGAAAGAATGGCGTATAGCCTGTTGATCGATTCAGAGTTGTTCTTAAGCTCCACAGTACCGCTGGTAGTTCTTCTATCCAGCACCCCGCTAATCTTTGTAGCGGCTCAATGAGCCGGGGTTTTATTCCGGATAACACCAATCCGTTGGATCTCTCCACTTGCCCGTTCGATGCGGGGTGGGCTACGGAGGCAACGTCCAGCCGGATCTTCTTATCTCGGCAAAAACGTGCAAATGCTCCTTCAGCAAAATTTGTGCCATTATCTGTTATGATACCGTGAGGATAACCGTACCTCAAGATGATATCTCTGAGGAATGTTACGGCAGTAGCTCCATCACATTTTCTTATTGGCTTCACTTCAATCCATTTCGTAAATTTGTCAACCATGACCAAGATGTGGGTCATGTTCCCTCTTGCTGGTTTAAACGGGCCAACCATATCCAAGCACCATACGGCAAATGGCCATGTAATTGGTATGGTCTTGAGCTCCGACATTGGCATATGTGTCTTTGTCGCATATCTCTGACAGCCATTGCACTTTCTTACTAGATCCTCTGCTTGTTCCAAGGAACTTGGCCAGTAACACCCATGGCGGAAAGCTTTTGCTACCAAGGCTCTGGACGAGGCATGATGCCCAGATTCCCCTTAATGTATATCTCTGAGGATGTCAAGTCCTTCGTCCGGGTCAACACATCGCTGGAGGACATTAGTCACACTCCTTTTGTATAGCTCGGAATTGATGATCGTGTATGCTTTTGCTCTCCTCTGAGGTTGCCTGGAAAGCATCTCCTCAGCGGGTAAAGTTCCATCTTTTAGGAATTGTAATATGAGCAATGCCCAAGCTGGTACAGCTCCCACTGGGAACACATCCTCATCAATTTCCATCTGATCCACCGGCATAACTTCAACCAGATCACGCTGTGCAGTCCCCGGGTTTGCTAAGGCAGTCCCCGGGTTTCGCGAACCACTCCCCACATCAATGTCCATGGGCACAGCCTCCGATTCCGGATTTGCCAGGATACAAATTGAGACAGATTTCGGGGATGGTCTGATAGATGGTTTTCTGAGGTGCTCTAATGCTACACCCGGTGGAATTGCTTGTCGGGTTGATCCGAGCTTCGACAATACGTCAGCAGCCTCATTTTCCACCCGGGGTATATGGTGAAATTCGCATCCCTCAAAGTAACCAGATATCTTCTGCACGTGGAATCTATATAATGCCATGTTTGCATCCAAAGCGTCCCATTGTACGGAGACTTGCTGGACTACAAGATCCGAGTCACCGAAGCATTGGATCCGACGTATTCCAATCTCTTTCGCCACTTTGAGCCCATGCACAAGTGCCTCGTATTCTGCAACATTGTTTGATGTAGTGAAGTGGATCTGCAGCACATATTTCAGCTGGTCCTTCTTGGGCGAGGTAAGCACAACTCCAGCGCCTAACCCGGTTTTCGTTTTTGACCCGTCAAAGTGCATCCTCTAGTAGTTCGGATCTGGCAATGGTGGCTCATATTGTACTTCGGCCCAATCCATGAAAAAGTCAGCTACAGCCTGAGATTTGATCGCTTCTATTCTGTCATATTGTGGCGCATAAGGAGCTAGCTCAATTGCCCATTTTGCAATCCTGCCACTTGCATCCTTGTTGCTCATTATCTCGGATATGGGGGCTTCACATATTACCTTGATTGGGTGCTCCTCGAAATAGTGCTTCAGCTTCTTAGCTGCCATATACACACCATATGCCACCTTCTGATAATGAGGATAGTTCTGCTTTGATGCGGATAATACCTCGCTTAGGTAATATACTGGCCTTTGCACGGACTTACCCTCTTCATCGTGCTCTACCACAATTACTGCATTTACAACTCGGTTGGTTGTGGCTATATAGAGCAGCATTGGCTCCTTTGATAGTGGAGAGGCTAACACTGGTGCAGTGGCTAACATCTTCTTTAGTTTGATAAAGGCTTCATTGGCCTGCGGCGTCTAGATGAACTTGTCCAACTTTTTTCATGAGTTGATAGAGAGGTAGTGCCTTTTCTCCCAACCGACATACAAACCGACTTAAGGATGCCAGGAAACTAGTGAACTTCTGGACATCGTTAAGACACTTCGGCAGTTCCATTCGCTCTATGGCCTAGATTTTAGTTGGATTAACTTCGATACCTCGGCTGGAGACAAGAAATCCGAGTAATTTTCCAGCCGGGACACCGAAGGTACATTTCTCCGGATTAAGCTTCATTCGGAACCTCCTTAGGTTCGCAAATGTCTGCCTGATATTGTCAAGGAGCGTTTTGCTTTCCTTGGTCTTTATCACAACATCATCCACATACACCTACACATTTTGACCAATTTGGTCATGCAAACATTTTTGCATACATCTTTGGTACGTTGCCCCTGCATTACGTAAACTAAAAGGCATGGTGCGATAGCAATAAGCCCCATACGGGGTGATAAACGCAGTCTTCATTTGATCACTTGGGTTCAGAGGTATCTGGTGGAAACCAGAATATGCATCAATGAACGACAAAAACTCACACCCAGCAGTAGAATCTATGACTTGGTCTATCCTTGGTAGTGGGAATGGATCTTTTGGACACGCCTAAATCAGGTTCGTGTAATCGATACACATACGCCAAACCACTGCCACGTTCAGATACTCTTTCTTCTTCTCCACCAGCACCGGATTAGACAGCAAATCCGGGTAAGGCACTTCCATGATAAATCTAGCAGCCAACTACCGAGCTATCTCATCTCCTATGACCTTTCTCCTGTCTTCGGCGAAGCGGCGGAGAGATTGCTTCACCGGCTTTGCTCCGGGTCTCACATTCAAAGAGTGCTCGGCCAACTCCCTCGGAACACCTTGCAAGTCTTGAGTGGACCAAGCAAAGATATCCCGATTCTCACGGAGGAAGTTGACAAGCTCGCTTTCCTATTTGTCATTTAACCCGGCACCAATTGTTACAGTGCGCTCTGGGAACATCTCATCAACAGGCACTTTCTTGGTATCTTTTGTCGCTTGGAATGAGACACTACCATGCGGGTTACTCAGCGCCGGCATATACTGCTGCGCGGATTGAGCCAATGCCGCCACTTCTTGGATCTTTCGCTTCTCCTGCGCGATCACAAGTGACTCAGCCAGGTTAGATCCGGCAGATGCGCACTCAATGGAACGTCGGAAATCACCAGCTATGGTAATCACACCATTTGGCCCGGGCAACTTCATCTTTAGGTAACTGACGTGACAACTTGCCATGAATTTTTTCAGGGCAGGCCTGCCGAGTAACGCGTGATACGCACTTTCCAAATTGACAACTTCGAATTCCAAATTCTCAATTCGGCAGTTATCTCTCGTACCGAACAACACATCAACCCGGACCTTGCCAATGGGTTCACAAGAAATGCCTGGCACAATGCCATGGAAAGTTGTCCTCGTAGCTTGGAGCATGTTCTCCGAGATACCCAACTTGCGCATCGTGTCCATATACATGATGTTGATGCTACTACCATTGTCAATTAGCACCTTTGAGAACCTCACATTGATGTTAGGCCCAATGAATCTTGTATCCAACACTAGTGCATATGAACCAGGACTAGGCATAAGCTTCAGATGATCTTTGATGCTCCAGGTAATCTCCTGATCCGACCCAGGCATATACCTCGTCACGGCCGGCATTAATGCATTGACCTCCATATGTCGGCGCTGCAAGCTCTTTCTGTCTGTCTCTTCCGTGGTGAACACACAGTAACTCTGATGATGCTCTCTTTACTCATTCCTCCCCTCGTTTTCGGGGTACCTCTGATCCTGTTGATTTTGGTTCTCCATCTGATGCACAGCATCCCTTCTCTCATGGTTGTCATACCTCGGCGGAGGGGGAGGCAACATTAACTGTTGTGTGTTCGCTTCGGAGAGCAATTGCTGCCGGTGTAACTCCTGCCAAGGTTGATCATTCCGAGGTGCCTGAGCATTCCCCGAACCACTTTGTTCTATCTTTTGCATCTATTCACATTGCCTGGTTTTGTGACCCGCTGGGTTACTCGGATTTGGCGTGTGAAATTTACACGGATGATCCATCATTGCCTCATAGGTATACCTCGGACGGTCCTTCTTTTCTTGCCACTGTGTCTTCTACTCTGGCATCCAAGTTTTCTTGCCATCATTTCTTGGAGTCCATTGCTGTCCTCCAGTTTTCTGACGTTGACCTCCAGTCTGTCATCCCTTCTTTTACCTCGGTAATCATTTCTCCAGGATGACCTGGCCCCATCTCGCTGACAATACTCCTCGCTTGACTCGTTTGACGTGAGCCTAGGTTGCGTCGGATCACCCAAGGCATATGAATCAGCAATCCGAATTGTTTCTGCCAATGTGGTTGGCCTATCTCTTTGCAACCTTTGCCATAGCATGCTTGCATATCTGCATCCTTGTGCAAACCAAGCTATGGCCTGTGACATAATCACACCCTCCCAGGAGTTTCGCACTGTGCACCAGCGGGTCATGAATTCCCGGTCTGTCTCATTCGGTCTCTGCCGGCACATTGCTAGGGTCTGTGGCCTGTTGGGCCTCTGATACGTACTTGAGAAATTGCTAACGAACATTTCCTCAAAATCGATCCAACAGTTAATACTTCTGGGTGGCAAATTATTTAACCATACCCTCGCAGGCCCCTCCAACATCTAGGGTACATATCTCACAGCCCATCTCAAGTTGCCTGTGGCAATTTTTACAACAGTTGCATAGTTAATCAACCAATCCTCTGGCTTAGTGCCACTGTCATACGTCTTTGTGCCTCTAGGTAACTGGAAGTTAGGTACCGGAGGTTCCTTCATGATCCGGGGCCCAAAACATGCTCGACCTGGAGGACCTTGACACTCAATTTGCTCCAACATATATAGCCGACCTAGTTTTAACCTGGCGTCATCGGGCATCAAGTTCCCGCCTCCCAATCTTGACCCTATCATGTGATAGTCCGGCCTGGGATACCCATCATTCACCATTTCTGAGTCACCGTCATTGTACCTATCTTGCTCCTGTGGAGCTGCTCTCTGTTGCATACCTTGGCCGGCACTGCGCTCTTGCCGTGGTATATTCCGCTATTGCGGTTGACCTGCACCTACCGAATTACGTTGCCCGGCATTGTCGTTTACAACATTCCCTTGACCGGCATTGCCTTGGTCACGGTTACCTCGGCCAGCTTCACCTCGGTTCACACTCCTTCGATCCTCATTTCTCTGCACTTCTTTTCCTTTCCCTGCCCTTGCCGGGTCATATGGGACTATCTGCTTATTCCTCCTGGCCGAGGTTACTACCTCTTCTCTCCTAGGACCACCATGAGGAGACGATGCAGTTCCAGCGGATTTCTCTGGGTTACCCACCGCCGAATGAATGATCTTGGAGGCCCCTTCTCTCTCCGAGTTAGCCATGAGCAACTCCTCGTTTTGCCTATTCGCGATCCGAACCAACTCATTGACCCTATCTTGCTGTCTTTGACGGGCTTCACCCGTCAGACCTTCTAACTCGGATGCAGCTGCATCTGCTGCTCTGAGGTTCTTTGTCGGGGTGCTATACTTCGGCAGCCCCACGGACAGATAGTTTTCTGACTCCTCAATCCTAGTATCACCCTCTTTGTTCATTTCACTCATGAGGTTTCTCCCCTTCACTTTTACATTATCTACCTTATTTGCCTTTGTGTACTCACGCAGTGTCATGTTCAACGACTGCTGAGCCGCGGCTATATTTTTCGCACCCTCTAGTATTTTTTGCCTAGTCACCTCTAGCTCGGCCTGTGCCTGAGCCGGATCTACTGTTGCTGCTACTGGGTTTGCCAAGCTATCCATCGCCTGCTGCAGCACATTCTCTGGCCTCTCTAGCGGAGGACCTCTACTTTTCCTCGGTGCCTTAGGTGTTACCTCCGGATCTGGTGCCAGGTCCTTGCTTGCGCCAGCGCCAGGTGCGGTCATCATCACCTCAGCGTGGTCCGGGGAGTGAGTGATACGTGCCCCGCGAGCCGCACTAAGGGGTGGCTTGCCTCCTTCGACGACGTGCCGCAGATGAGCGCACGACACATCGATAGCAATGTAGATCTTGTGCGTGCCGAGCTTGACAAAGAGGCCGTTGCACGGAAGAGGACGCTTGCCGAAGCAGCTAGCGTTGTCGCTGACGAAATCCAGTGCTCCAAAGCACTGAACGAGCCCGGAGATGATGCGTTCGCTGGTGCCGATGAAGTTTCCCGTCTGGATCTTCACCCCTGCTAGCGCTGCTAGCCCCACGGTGGGCGCCAACTGTCGTGGTGGTGTCACGGCAGATGCCATGGAAAGGCTAAAG
The DNA here is from genome assembly GCA_910589775.1 of Avena eriantha. Classification (NCBI taxonomy): domain Eukaryota; kingdom Viridiplantae; phylum Streptophyta; class Magnoliopsida; order Poales; family Poaceae; genus Avena; species Avena eriantha. The sequence continues at coordinate 175,012,828 of OU342742.1, read as the reverse complement.
GTGGGGACTAAATGCACTAGGGGAATCCAGGAAGGGATAGTGTGGTGATTCCGCACACAGTTGCCTTGTATTTGATTCACTTCCTCAGTTTACAAGTGCTCCTTGAGCTATATTGGGGAGGGGAGGAAGAGGAACTCCTTACTCACACCACTAGCTAGCCCTCAGGAAAACACTAGTAAAACCACTACTCACTAGAGATCAATCAAGCAAAGACCAACCCTTTCTACACAGGCCCTAGACCTCCTTATATAGGGGTGGCTAGGTCTCCACTTAGGGCACACGTGGAGGCATATTCTAGGGAATATGCCTATTCCCAAAAAAGTAAGTCGACCGGGTCACTTTAGCCCAGCGTCATCCATGCAGAGGCTACGTGAGCCTCTGCAGCGCCTACGTCATCCGACATAGACATCGTCACCTTTGTCGGCCATGCCTCGGTGGTCCTGGCCTCTGTCTGCTTCGCTCACGCTCTGCGTACAGTGGTCACCTTTGACCAGCGAGATACATTCCTTCTCTTACAAGCTTGATATAACCCGAATCGTACCAAGTTGATCCGGCCATACCTGTTCCTGCATATAAGTTAGATACATCTTACCGACATACGGCATAAGTCGGTTGCGACCCAGTTAGGTGGACGTCCCCTGGTCCGGGTTACTCTGTGACTCGACCTGCCTTGAGGTGACTCGGCCAACACTTGCTTTGACCTTGCCGTACCTCAGCTAACTTGGCCTTTATACCCCGGCGTGACCCTACCCGGGGTATCCCCCAACATGGAAGGTGAGGCTGGTGTTTGGTGGGATAGATATCTGGACATGCAAGCTCAAGGACATGTTGTTACCTGGGAGGAGTTCGTTGCAGCTTTCCGCGCCTCCTATATTCCTAAGCCCGTCATGGATCTCAAAAGGTGGGAGTTTTTGGACCTGACTCAGGGGAGTATGGATATTGAAACATATGGGCGTGAGTTCACCCGCCTGGCTCGTTATGCACCCAGGGATGCGACCAATGATGAAGACATGCAAGAGCTGTTCCGTAAGGGACTTAGTCCAACAATTCGCTATGAGTTGCTTCCTTTCAAGTTCAGAACCTTCCAGGCACTGCACAACCAGGCTCTTACCCTAGAGCATGGAAGAAAGGAAATGGAGGTTTCCCAGAAGCGTGAAGAAGGGAACTCTCGTGTATCTTCCTCTAGCAACAAGAAGCGTCGAGTCATTGTTCCATACAATGCAGTTCCTCGTGCTCCTTATGCACCCAAGTCATCTGGTAATGCTCCTCGTCTACCACAGTCAAATACTAGTGGATCAAGTTATCATCCTCCTACTGGTTCCTTCTCTGGAACTACATGTTACTCATGTGGTCAGCCTGGTCACTATTCAAGGGAGTGTCCTCAAAGGTCTGCTGGTCGCAATGATCAACCGGCAAAGAAGTATGATAAAACTCAGGGTGCTGGACGTGGTCGCCTAACTCATGTGACCGTTGAAGAAGCTCAAGAAGATCCACATGTCATTCTGGGTACGCTTCGTGTCAATTCAATTCTAGCAACAACTTTGTCTGACTCTGGAGCATCGGATACATTCATATCTCAAGAGTTTGCACGGATGCATGACATATATTTTGAAGAAATGCCTTCACCTTTAGAGACTAGAATTCCTGGGTCTCGTTGGTAGACCATCTGGGTTACTCATGGGGTTGAGATAGATATAGGGTACCAGAAGTTTCCCACATCCCTCATTGCACATAAGTCAACTGACATTGATGTCATTCTGGGCATGGACTGGTTATCCAAGTATCAAGCCGTCATTGACTGTGCACTTAGGTCTATTACTGTGACCTCCCCTGCTGGCATAACAATCAAGTACTGGTCTGATGGGTCGAAGTCGCCATCGGCAGTTTTTGTTCCATTTTCGGAGTTGTATGCCATGGAAGGTATGGAAGAGTTACCCCCTCTAGAAGTTCAAGATGTCCAGGTAGTCTGTGATTTCTCGGATGTCTTTCCTGAAGAATTGCCTGGCATGCCACCTGATCGAAGTGTGGAGTTTGTCATCGAGCTGGTTCCTGGAACTGCTCCTATCTCTAAAAGACCTTACCGTATGCCCCCTCATGAGTTGGTGGAGATAAAGAAGCAAATTTAAGAGCTAGAAGGCCTAGGATATATTCAACCTAGTACCTCCTCTTGGGGTTGTCCTACCATCTTTGTCAAGAAGCGGGATACAAATATTCCAAGATTGGTCGTTGATTACCGTCCACTCAATGTGGTGACAATCAAGAATAAGTATCCTCTTCCTCGGATAAATAACCTCTTTGATCAATTAAGTGGTGCTACCGTCTTCTCCAAGATGGATTTAAGGTCGGGGTATCCCAAAAACGGCATTCATAACTCCTTATGGTCTTTATGAGTATATAATGATGTCCTTCAGGTTAACCAATGCCCCTACCACCTTTATGAGGCTCATGAACTCTATCTTTATGGAGTATCTGGACAAGTCCATAGTGGTCTACATAGATGATATTTTGATCTATTCCAAGACCGAAGAAGAGCATGCCGAACATCTACGTTTGGTATTGACTAAACTTCGTGAACATCATCTCTACGCCAAGTTCTCCAAGTGCGAGTTCTGGTTACAAGAGCTCGTATTTCTTGGTCATGTGGTCTCAGCCAATGGTGTTGCTATCATTCTGGACAAGGTACAAACCATTCTTGAATGGAAGTCACCTACCTCAGTCAAGGAAGTCCGAAGTTTTCTTGGAATGGCTAGATATTACCGCCGATTCATTGAGTACTTCTCCAAGATTGCCAAGCATATGACTGATCTTCTTAAGAAATATAAGAAGTTCGAATGGTCTGAAAAGGCAGAAGAAAGCTTTCAAGTTTTGAAAACTAAGCTAACCACTGCTCCTGTGCTCGTCCTCCTGGACACAAGCAAGGACTTCGTCATCTATTGTGATGCTTCTCTCCAAGGGCTCGATTGTGTGTTGATGCAAGATGGTCATGTGGTAGCTTATGCCTCCCGGCAGCTAAAGCCACATGAGAATAATTATCCAACCCATGATCTCAAGCTTGCTGATGTTGTTCATGCTCTTAAGCAATTGCGAAATTACCTCATCGGTAATCGTTGTGAACTCTACTCGGACCATCAAAGTCTGAAGTATCTTTTTACCCAACCAGATCTCAATCTCAAGCAAAGACAATGGTTGGAACTCATCAAAGATTATGATTTGGGTCTCAACTACCAACCCGGCAAAGCCAATGTTGTTGCTGATGTGCTAGGTCGGAAGTCTTATTGCAACAACCTGATGATTTCACAAGCTCAACCTGTTCTTTATGAGGAAATCAAGCGTCTTAACCTTGAAGTGGTTCCTCGTGGATTCCTCGCTAACCTTGAAGTAAGATCTTCTCTTGAGGATCAAATCAAGGAAGCTCAGAAGCAAGATGATGAGATTACCAAGATCATGGAGCGTGTTGCAAGTGGAGACGCTAAATGTTTCTCCATCAATGAACAAGGTACCCTCTACTTCAGTACCGGCTAGTGGTGCCAAACAGTCGGAAGATTAAAGAGCTAATCCTTCGTGAAGCTCATGAATCACCTTTGTCCATTCATCCTGGTGGTACCAAGATGTATTGTTAACTTCGTCAACGATTCTGGTGGAGTGGAATGAAACCAGACATTGCTCGTTTTGTTGCAGAATGCGACATCTATCGTCGTGTGAAAGCTGAACCCCAAAGACCTGCTGGACTTCTGCAGCCATTGCGTATCTCTGAATGGAAATGGGATGAAATTGGCATGGAATTAATTACTGGACTTCCAAAAACATCCGCAGGAAATGATGCTATACGGGTAATAGTTGATTGGTTATCCAAAGTTGCTTTAAAAATGATTTTAAAATGGATTAAAATTGGGAAAAATCATAACTAATTCATTTTAAATCAGAAAAATGTGTATAATATATCAAAATGTTCAGAAAAATGAGATCTACACAATAGACTCACAATCATGCATTATTTAACAACTTCAATTGCAATTTTAATTAGAAGAATCAATTGAACCCCATAGGTGATTCCGGGGTGTCTCCTATATTAGGGTTTGGACCCCTCGGACCCCGTTTAAATTGCCAAGCATGTTTTAGGGTGTCATTTTAATGCAACTTAACTTGTCATATCATCATCCTTGCTTGAGCAATGCACACATGCCATGTGTGTATTGTTGCTTCTTCTTTTCGGTGTTGGTTCTTCGCGAATAGGAACCGAGCCCGAACCTGAAGTCAATGCCACCGAAGAGCAGTACCATTTCAACGATAGACAAGGCAAGCGTAGCCTCATCATTCTGAACCTATGTTTCCGAAGTATTTCATTCTCGCTGTATGCATATGATTCCAATGTGGTCTTTTGTTTAAGATAGAGTATCCTATCTGCTGCATGTTTTCCTTTGTACACAAAGATACCGATCCACCGCTCCTAGCATAACTAGGGTTGAGCTTATGAGGTTTGCTAGTGCCATCTTTCAGTCAAGGTTAGCCATGCTCAGTATTACAAGACCGATCCATCCAGATGATGTATCGGAGATGCAATGAACCTAGTTTGATAGGATGTTGAGATAACATGCTAAGGCAGGTATGGGAGGCCACTTTGGGTGTGGTTTTTGTACTCCCATGCTAGCCACCCTTAGGACCTGAGTTCTTGCCTCTTGAACCAAGACGAGCGTACAACCACACGGGGGCCCGGAAACCCCCTCGACTAACTAACTTGCCTAGTAGATTCCATGAGTCACATAGTTTGGGCTTTCCATTCGACATATGCATTCTAGTTGTTCTCGAAGGAGGTGGAGGAGGTGCATTCATACAGGTAGGTAAGCGTGGCCGGGAACAAGAGAGGCACGACCTCCGTAATCTTGAACCCTGCGCACATCTCTAGGGACCGGCTTCGGGACTTGACCCGTTACGGCGGCATCTCCTTAGGGCGTGACTCATGGTCTTGGCGAAAGCAAGGTAAAGGTCGTGGTCAACCACCCTGTGCCGGCCTTCCAAGGAAGAGGGCTAATAATTTGGCATTAAGAGTTGGTTGGTACGTGTGGGTAAAGTTGTGCACCCCTGTAGGGTAATAATATTTTCGAAAAGCTAATGTTAAAACTTGGCAACTAACGAGTTGGTTGGTACAGTTATGGACGACTTGGGAACGGACGTGACAATCATAGAGAACTATAACCTAATGTTAAAACTTGGCAACTAAAGAGTGTTCTGCAATTACTTCCTCCGGGTTCTTTGAGGGGGTGTTCTAAGTTGAAAGGTTCAGATGATGATGAAGGCGATCTAAAAGAGTTAGAATTTACTCTTCTTACCCCTTTTTGGAAATAATCTAATTAGACGAGCCTCTTCTCTCACTTGTTTCAAAACAAATCTGGCTTTTGCAAACTAACCACAGAAAGCCTCTCTAAACCAAGCATGTATCGTAGGTTATTAAGTCTTGCAGAGTACATCCTGTACTCAGCCTTGCCTCATTGATGTTTTTCTACAGATGAAGCTACTCCAACTGAAGGTGGTTTCTACGTTGATGTCGACAAGTAGTTGGGGTTCCCGGGCAGCAACCTAGGATCTATGGAAGGGTCGTTTGCTTATCTTTATGGCCTCTTATGCCCTTTCCTAAGTTTCTTGTTTAGAAAAACTTATTTGCTTCCGTTGCTTGGTGTTTGATGGGTCTTTGACCCCTAGTTTGTAATACTTGTATGCAGCTCTACTAAGAGCGTACCTTAATAATGTATGGTTTGTATGTTCTGTAATGTTACCGAATTATGCCCTGCACGCTTCGAGCTCGAGGTTAGGCTTTTGTCAGATGAAGATCTGGTATTTGTCTAACCCTGATCCCGGGTTGTGACACACAAGTGAAAGGCAATGATGATTTATGACACCTCGAGGTGTGGTAAGAGGCTGGTATGAACTCTATTTGTTTTCATTTTGTACATATACTCATCATTGTGGGCATGCTTAGTCTGTTCATGTAAGGTTTATGATATTTAATGGATGCTTAGTAGTTCTTGCTCTCTTATGATCAGTTCCAATCCATTAATAGTTTGTAGCATGTCATATAAATGTTTGCTTGCATTGTTCTATTCATAACTTGGTATGACATTGTGGTATCCTCCTCTGAATGTTTTATTTGAATCGACTTGGCACATGCTCACGCATGCATATGACTAAACATAAAGTCAGTTAAGCCTCGATGATTTATTCTGCCTCAGAGTTCTTGTGTCACTTTTATGCCACTATTAATTTTGTTTTGTTGCAAGCATGATTATGACAGTTAATGCTCTCCCGATTGTCGCTCCCTTTCTATTGCTAGCCTTTACTTGTGCTGAGTATAAGCTTTACTCGTGCATCCAACTCCCCAAAACCAAAGTTATCAAAAAGAGTCCACCATATCTACCTATTAGCTTCATTGCTATTCCTTGCATATTTATTATGCTTTGTTTTCTTCCAAATAAAAATGTTTGCTTGTTATATGAAAATTAGTTAGTAAATCTCTCACGAACTTGATGACACTCTTTATTTTCTTGCACTTAATAAACTTGAACCATTGTGTCCATCTATGTTGCGTATATGCTTGTGCTTTATAAGTTCTGAATTAGCAGAACCATGTTACCATGGGGAACACTTTCAACATTGCACTTATTATTCAGTTGATATCATGTTCTTTTGTTTATGGATCCCGGCGGTGTGAAATAAAAGGGGAGCTCGTAAGCTCATGGAGTTTGTATGTGTGTTAGAGAAACGACTGGGCGGATAGCCTAAGTGATACGTCCATTTTGCATCACTATTCTATGTCATAATTCACTGTTATTCATTGATATATTTTGTATTGAGGGGTGATACTTACGTTATTTCATATGTTTTTGCATGGTTGATGACTTTTGGAGCATGGACCGCTACAGTCAGGATTCTGGTGGAAAAGGTGCTGTTTGGAGGCAAAATTCGCGAAGATCAGAAAATCCGGGAAGATACATGGAAAATCATATTTTTCCAGAAGACGAAGGAAGCCAGAAGGGGAGCTAGAGATGGGCCACAGGGGGTCCACACCACCCCCTAGCATGGGCCAACCTAGGCGGCGCCACCAGGTGGTGTGGCCACCCTGGTCCACCCCTGGCACTCCCCTCTGGCGTATATTATCCTCCCGAAACCCTAAGACTTGGGGAGCGACCACAGAAAGATTCCGCCGCCTCTACGGGGCGGAAAACACCGAGAGAGAAAGATCTCTCCGGCGGATAGATTTCTGCTGGGGGAATTACTTCCCGTAGAGGGGAGATCGTCACCATCAACACCACCATCAAGCTGGACTTCACCGGGATCATCATCATCATCACCACCATCATCACCATCAGCACACTCATCATCATCTCCATACTGCTGTGACAATTGAGTTGAATCTTGCATAGTTCATAGGGGAAACTTTCCCGGTGTTGATTACTCTTTGTAGTTGATGCTATTGAGTGAACCATTGAATTATTGTTTATGTTCAGATTGTTATACATCATTATTCCATCTCTGATCATGATCCATATGATGTCTTGTGAGTAGTTTGTTTTGTTCTTGAGGACATGGGAGAAGTCATGTTGTTAGTAGTGGAGTTGTGTTGAGAAAGATTCAATGGTTTGATATTTAAGTTGTGGTGTACTTCTTCTAGTGGTGTCATGTGAACGTCGACTACATGACACTTCACCTATATGGGCCTAGGGGAATGCATTGTGTATTTGGCTACTAATCGTAGGGGTTGCCGGAGTTACAGAAACCTGAACCCCCGTTAGGAAACCATTGCACAAGGGACGTAAGGGTCTTAGAGTTTAAAGTTGTGGTTAGGTTTCTACCTTAATTACTTTCTTGTACTTACGGATGTTTGCAAGGGGTATAATCACAAGTATGTATTAGTCCTAGGAAGGTCGGTACATTAGCACAGGTTCACCCACACAACACTTAGCAAGCTAAAGAAGATTAATCAACTATATGAAGCGAAAGCACTTGACAGTCTTCCCATGTGTCCTCGAGAACGTTTGGTCATCTTAAGTAATACAACTGTCTTGTCCTTTGCTGAATAAAGGATTGGGCCACTTGCTGTATTTATTCCTATTGTCTTTTATTTACTCGTACTTCGTTTACTTGCTATATCAAAAACCCCTAAAAATCCGTTTGCTAAGTATTTGCAGAGAATTCCTGATCCATACCACTAGCCAACACCTTCTGCTCCTCATTGGGTTCAACACTCTTACTTATCAAAAATACTGTGATACACCCCCTATACTTGTGGGTCATCAAGACTATTTTCTGGCACCGTTGCCGGGGAGTGAAGCGCTATTGGAGAGTGGAACTGGTAAAGGAAACTTCTATTGTGAGTATTTTTTACTTCTGCTAGTTGCTTTATTTTTGTTATGGATAATTCGCTGAGTTTCTTATTTGGTAATGCTACTACAACTGCTAAGGTAATAGATAAACCACCACCTACTGAGAATGATGTTTTTAAAATACCTACAAGAATTATTGATTGTGTTATGGATAACTACTATGTTGGGGATGGAACTGTCCATCCCGGTGATCATTTGCTCTTTATACACGAATTATGCGGGTTGTTCAAGTGTGCAGGTATTACTACAGATCAAGTTAAGAAGAAGTTATTCTCATTATCGCTGAAAGGAAGAGCCGAGGAATGGTATAAGCTCCTGAAGAATGGTCAAGCTCTAGAATGGGAGGAAATAGTGCCTCTCTTTTATTCAAAGTTTTATCCTCCTAGTGAGATTCATAAAGATCAGAATCAAATATACAACTTTTGGCCTCTTGATGGAGAGAGTATAGCTCAATCTTGGGGGAGATTGAAGTTACTAATGCTCAAATGTCCCATTCATGAGCTCCACAACAATATTATTATCAATAACTTTTATGCAAGGCTCCCTCTACATGACAAGGATTTATTGGATGCTTCTTGTGCTGGATCATTCACTCGCATGGAAGAAGAAGCTAAATGGGACCTTCTGGACCGTATTCAAGACAATGCTGAAGCTTGGAAGAATGACAAAGGTAGAAAGTCAGGTATAAATTATGATTATGAATGCATTGAATCTTTTATGGGAATTGATGACTTTCAAAATATTAGTAATGCTTATGGTCTTGATTTACAAGTTATTACGAATTTCTTTAGGGCTTTTGCTTCTTATATTGAGATTCCAAAAAGAGGATGGAACAAGTACCATGCACCTTATAAAGATATTGTTGACTGTGTTCCTGTTGGGAGTGCTGAGTATTGCACTATTGATCACATCTTACCTGAAACTTATATCGAGAATATTCCCTTCCCAGATAATGTAAAGGATCATCCTACGATAACTAATGTAATCACTAACAGTGAAAAGAGAACTGTAAAACCTGATGAACAAATAAATGTTGAACTTGTGGTAGCAATTGTGAAAGACCTTGTCACTAAAAGCATGAAGATGGACACATAGTTTTTTGTGTGGATGCTTCTAATATTGTTTCACATCCTAATAGAGTTAAAAAAGCTAGTGTCCCTATGCTTTCTATTAGAATTGGTGATCATTGCTATTATGGTTTATGTGATATTGGTGCAAGTTCCAGTGTTATTCCTTATGAGCTTTACAGAGAAATTATGCATGAAATCAGTCCCTGCGAACTGGAAGAGATTGATGTGGTTATTCACCTTGCCAATAAAGAGACCATCTCTCCAATTGGTATTGTACGAGATGTGGAAGTTCTTTGTGGTAAGATTAAGTATCCTGCTGATTTTCTAGTACTTGGTTCAACTGCTAGTAAAACTTATCCTATCATTTTTGGTAGAACTTTCTTGAGTACTTGTGGAGCTATTATAGATTGCAAGAGGGAGAAAATCTTGACTAAGTTTGATGGGGAATCTTATGAGTTTAATTTTTTGAAATTTACTAAAGAACCTTGTGAAGAGGAAACCCATAATGAGGATTTTAGAATTGAACAACTTGCTTCTATCTCTCTTGCTCCTAACAATGCTTTGCATCAATTTATGAAAGATCACGAAAGTGAGATCTTCATGGAAGAAAAGAATGAGATTGACGAGATTCTCCGTCGTCAACCCAAGATGCTTAAGCATAACTTGCCTATAGAAGACTTGGGTACCACGTTGCCACATAAAAAGGATTCGGTCTTCGATCTAAAACCTCTCCCTGATGATCTTAAATATGCTTATACTGATGATAAAAAGATATATCCTATTAGTATTAGCTCTAAACTTTCAGGAAAGGAAGAAGAAAGGTTATTGGAGGTTTTGAAGAAACACCGAGGAGCTATGGGCTATACTCTAGATGATTTAAAAGGGATTTCACCTACTATATGTCAGCATTCTATCAATATAGAACCAGATGCAAAGCCAGTAGTAGAGCACCAACGATGTTTAAATCCTAAGATGAAGGAAGTGGTAAGGAATGAGGTATTGAAACTCCTTGATGCTGGTATTATTTACCCTATTGCTGATAGTGAATGGGTTAGTCCTGTTCATTGTGTTCCTAAAAAGGAGGTATTACCGTTGTTCCTAATGATAATTATGAGCTTATTCCCCAAAGAATAGTAGTAGGCTATAGGATGTGCATTGATTTTAGAAAAGTCAATAAAGTTACTAAGAAAGATCACTACCCGCTTCCTTTTATTGATCAAATGTTGGAAAGGTTGTCTAAAAAGACCCATTTTTGTTTTCTTGATGGTTATTCTGGTTTCTCTCCAATTGCTGTTAAACAACAAGATCAAGAAAAAACTACTTTTACTTGCCCTTACAGAACTTATGCTTATAGACGTATGCCTTCTGGTTTATGTAATGCTCCTGCTACTTTTCAAAGATGCATGTTTGCTATCTTTCATGGGGTTTGTGAGGAAATTGTAGAAGTGTTCATGGATGACTTTTCTGTCTATGGAACTTCTTTTGATAATTGTCTGCACAACCTTGATAAAGTTTTGCAGAGATGTGAAGAAACTAATCTTGTTCTTAATTGGGAGAAATGCCACTTCATGGTTAATGAAGGGGTTGTCCTTGGGCATAAAGTTTCTGAAAGAGGCATAGAAATTGATAGAGCTAAGGTTGAGGCAATTGAGAAGATGCCATGCCCAAGAGACATCAAAGGTATTCATAGTATCCTTGGTCATGCTGGTTTCTATAGAAGGTTTATTAAAGACTTTTCTAGGATATCAAAACCCCTCACTAATCTTCTTCAAAAAGATGTACCCTTCGTTTTTGATGATGATTGTAAGGAAGCTTTTGAAACTCTTAAGAAGGCTTTAAGTATAGCCCCTATTGTTCAACCACCTGGTTGGAGTTTACCCTTTGAAATAATGTGTGATGCTAGTGATTTTGCTGTAGGTGTTGTCCTTGTGCAACGAATTGATAAAAAGTTAAACGTTATTCATTATGCTAGTAAGACTTTAGACACCGCTCAAAGGAATTATGCTACTACTGAAAAAGAATTTATATCTATCGTTTTTCCTTGTGATAAGTTTAGACCCTATATTGTAGACTCAAAACTCACCATTCATACTGATCATGCTGCTATTAAATACCTTATGACGAAGAAGGACGCTAAGCCTAGGCTTATTAGATGGGTGATGCTTTTACAAGAGTTTGATCTACATATAGTAGATAGGAAAGGTGCTGAAAACCCTATAGCTGATAATTTATCTCGATTGGAAAACATCTCTTTTGACCCTATGTCTGTTAATGATAGTTTCCCAAATGAACAGTTAGCCGCAGTCGGGGTAAGCTCGCGAGGGAGCCCTTGGTACACTGATTATGCTAACTTTATTGTCTCCAAGTATTTGCCTCCAACTTTTACAGCTTAGCAAAGAAGGAAGTTCTTCTATGATTTGAGGCATTATTTTTGGGATGACCCACACTTATACAAAGAAGGAGTAGATGGTATTATGCGAAGATGTGTTCCAGAATATGAACAAAAGGAGATATTGCGTAAATGTCATGGTAGTGCTTATGGAGGACATCACGCAGGAGATAGAACTGCACAAAAGGTTCATATTTCTTATGTGAGCATCATCTCAAACTTTTATGCCTGAAGATGATAATATGTCTATTATTCTTGGGAGACCTTTTCTTAAATACTGCAGGAGCTGTAATTAATTGTAATCAAGGGAAGGTGACCTTCAATGTTAATGAAAAGGAACATACTATCTATTTCCCCAATAATAATTATAGGACTTATGGTTTTGAATTCAATTGAACATGTTGAGGGATTCAAGTTGGAGAAATATATTGTCCCATACCAAGACGAAAAATTGAAACTATTATGATTGGGACTATTGCTATCAAGGTTGAGGTAACATAATCATTAGTGGAATACAAAGTTTTGTCTCATATGGAATTGCTTTGGTAGCAAGACCTGATAAACCTTGTTAACAAAAAGATTTCATTGAACAGAATAATGTTTTCACCATGATTATATCTGCTTACTTCTATTCTATCCATTTTAGTTTTTGGTTATGCCTAACTTAAAGGCGTTAAAGAAAAGTACTTATTGGGAGATAACCCAAAAGTTTTAGATGAGTCTTGTAAGTTATTACTTCGATAATAACCGCTCCTTATCCTTTTTATTTGCTTTTTGTGCCAAGAGTAACCTCTAATGAGAGAGAAGTAATGATTGGGAAAGTTGCTGTCCCGAAACAGATTTATGGGCTTCACCCTAAAAATTCGTGTAAAATCTCTGAACGTCTTTTTGAGGAGTGCATTTTTTGCTTCTGCCTAAGGTTGTTATCTAACTTTCGTTAGTTCAACACTTTTTGATTTGAGCAACAGAAGTTCTTCGAAAAAATTCGTCTTTACCTTCTGGTCTGTTTTGACAGATTTCGGCCATTTTCTGCATTTGCTTCTTGTTGGTTCCTTTGTGAGTTCTTTTAGGGAATTGAGATTTTTGAGGGAAGTGCTACAGTAGCTAGTGCTTTAATGGAAGTTTATTTGGTAGTATAACTGAACCTTCAGACTTATTTATCTTGAGTGCACTAATGTTGCTAATAAAGATTGTGTGAAGTTTTGTATGAAGAAAAATTTCAGGTGTATGGAAGGAATGAGTAATGAGATGAAGGATGGACTAAAGCTCAAGCTTGGGGATGCCACGCATGTCACCCCAAGAAATATCCAAGAAGTACAAGCGTCAAAGCTTGGGGATGCCCAAGGCATCCCCTTCGTCATCAATAAAAATCCCAGGTTTCTTCCAAACACTTCATTTTTATTGTTTCATGCATAGTTGTGTTGTTCTTGGAGCGTCTTCTTTTTTGTTTTCGTTTTGGTTTTTCGTTTGCTTTGTTTTCTTGGTTTGCTAAATAAACTGGTTGGACCTCCTCTTTCATGCATTGGTTTTCAAATAGTTTGGTTTGGTTTGGAAAAGAGTAGGAAAATTCATGCTTAAGTGTTAAAGAGAGCTTGTTTTTGACTGTGCCTATGCTTTGTCATGCCATGCTTGATATTGTTTTGGCTTTATGCTTAGTATTCTTTGCTGTAGCATGACTTGTTATAAACAACTGAGATTGCTTAATGTGCCTTGGAAGAATGATGCGTTGTTTTAGCATACTAAAGCATAGTATTGTGGTATTCTCCTTTTATGCTTTATTTGGGTTGACTTGGCACATGCTCACACCATGTTATGACTATCCCAAGTCACCATAAGCCTTTATGATCCTTTAGTTTTCAACTTGTAGTATCACTTTATGCTTTGATCAATGATGTTTTGTCGCTCTGCATGATTATGGCCATTATTGCTCTCACATTTGTCGCTCCCTTACTATTGCTAGCCTTCACTTACACTGAGTATGTTTTTACTCAAGTTTCGAACTCCCTAAAACCAAATATTGCCAAAGTGTCCACCATACCTACCTATTAGCATCATTTTCTACTTCCGTGCATATTCAATATGCCTTGTTTTCTTCCGAATAAAATGTTTGCTTGTTATGAGAAAGTTAGTTAGTAAAGCTCTCACGAACTTGATGGCACACTTTATTTTCTTGCATTTAATAAACCTGAACCATTGTGTCCTTCTTTGTTGTGTATATGCTTGCGCTTTATAAGTTGAAGTTAGCAGAACCATTTATAATGGGGAACGCTTTCAACATTGCATTGGTACTTTGTACCTAGTTGATATCATGTTCTTTTGCTTATGGATCCCGGCGGTGTGAAATAAAAGTGGAACTTGTAAGATCATGGAGTTTGTATGTATGTTAGAGAAATGCCTGGGCCGCTAGCCTAAGCCAGGCCTAATCATGGTGGAAACTTGCAGCATAACCATAATGAGCATTCTATGAAGCATCCTCAATAAAAATCTATGCACATAGTAAATAAAAAGATCACTGAGATGCTCATTGTCTGCTTGCCTTGTCATTTTAATTATGGGATAGCTCCTGTATCATGTGCAAGGGGTACCCCGTTGGCGGTTCTCTATGATACGTATATACTTACAATGACAAGAGCTTACTCGTGACTAAAGTTGAGTAGCATGAGGATCGGTCTTCGTAAGTAAGGGGCATGAGACTTCGATTTATAACTTGTCAAGCATATCCTCTTAGTTGTGTCACTTTAACCTTAACCATTTAAAGATGCTTATGATAGGGGCAATGAGAGCTCAAAGCTAATGAGTACCATACTTTCAGCATTTGGAAGCCTTTCAAACTTTTCAAAACCTGTTCATTTCCTTGTTGAGTCTCCGCACATTCTTTGAGAACTTTCTTGAGAGCACAGTGGCCATTCTTAGTTCTATGTGCATTGTCCCAAGACTTGTTGATTGATGCATACCCATATATTGCTTGTTTTAAACTATTTGTATCTAGTCACTCTTGTAAACTTTGAAGGTGTCCTATGCATTTATATTTTCTACTGTATGAGGGACAAGCTGAATACTACTATGCTATGTTTTCTTTATGTGAAACAAACAAACGTCTTGCAAAGCATTGTTATTCATGAATCTTTTGTTTGTGCCTTTTCTTTATGTAATGGCATCAGATTGTTAGGGCATGGTGCCTAGTATCTTTTATTAGTGCTTTATGACTTTGTTGCGACTTGTTGTGCTTAATGCTTGTCACTAGGGCCCGAGTGCCATGATTTCAGATCTGAACATGTTATTGATTCATTATGATAGTATTGTTTTTGGTCTTATCTACAAGTTGTATACACACGTTGTTGTCCGGAACCAATGGCCCCGAAGTGACAGAAATCGGGATAATCTGAGGGAATGGCTTTGATGTGAGGATCACATGTGTTCATAGAGTGTTAATGCTTTGCTCCAGTGCTCTGTTAAAAGGAGCACCTTAATTGCCAGTAGTTCCCTTGAGGCCCCGCTGCAAATGGGCTGGCAGGACAAAAGATGTTGTGCAAGTTCTCATTGCGAGCACGTATGACTATATATGGAACACATGCCTAGGATTATCTAGTACTTGGATGCTTTATCTTATTTATCTGCAATTGCCCTATGTTCTGATTGCTATGTGAATTGTCTTGTCCATGCAACGCTCGTCCATCCATCCCTATGCCTACCGCACTCGAATCCTATTGTTTACTGTTATTGTTACTACTGTCTTTACTCTACTGCTGCTATTACTTTACTATTCCTACTACAAAACTGTTTCTACTGATAAACTGTTGTGAGCAAGATTGTTTCCAGGTGCAGCTGAATTGACAACTCAGTTGTTAAGGCTTATAAATATTCTTTGGCTCCCCTTGTGTCGAATCAATAAATTGGGTTTCAGTTCCCTCGAAAATACTGCGATACACCCCTATACTTGTGGGTTATCAACCATTTTTAAAGATGCAAGAATTTTTTTATCTTGTGATGAATGTCAGCATGTTGGTAATATTTCTAGACGCAATAAAATGCCTATGAACTACTCTCTAGTTATTAAACCCTTTGATTGCTGGGGATTTCACTTTATGGGTCCTTTCCCTCCCTCGAAAGGTTATACTCATATTCTTGTTGCCATTGATTATGTTACTAAGTGGGTAGAAGCCATTCCTACGAAGAGTGCTAACGGGGAAACTTCTCAAAAAATGCTTAAGGATGTTATCTCTCCTAGGTTTGGAGTGCCTAGGTATCTCATGACTGATGGGGGTTCTCATTTCATTCATGCTGGTTTTAGAAAGACCTTTGCTAAATATGATGTTAATCATAGAATTGCTTCAGCTTATCACCCCTAAACTAGCGGCCAAGTAGAGTTATCAAATAGAGAAATGAAATCCATCTTGCAAAAGACTGTTAATAGATCTAGAAAAAACTAGGATAAAAAGTTGAATGATGCTTTATGGGCTTATAGAACTGCCTACAAAAATCCTATGGGGATGTCTCCTTATAAAATGGTTTACGGGAAAGCTTGTCACCTACCTTTAGAATTAGAACACAAAGCTTACTGGGCAGTTAAAGAACTAAATAGAGATTGTAAGCTCGCTGGTGAGAAAAGGTTATTTGACTTAAGTTCTTTAGATGAATGGAGGAGTGAAGCCTATGAAAATGCTAGGCGCTTTAAGGAAAAAGTTAAAAGATGGCATGACAAGCAAATACTTAAGAGAGAATTTCATGTTGGTGAGAAAGTTCTATTGTATAGGTCTCGTCTCGGATTTTTTGCAAGAAAGATACTGTCAAAATGGGAAGGACCTTTCATTATTGGAGAAGTATACCGTTCAGGAAAAATAAAAATTTCTTCTTTAAAAGATAATACTACACAAGTAGTGAATGGGCAGCGACTCAAACACTATATTGATGGGGATTCTTACAATGAAGATGTTGATGCCTTTCAAGTTATAACTCCGGAAAATTTTATCAAGGACCAAATTTAGAGACCTACAGAGTCCGCTTTCAAATAGGTAACAGTTCTGGTAAGAAAAGTTCCGCAAAAACACTATCCAACTATATTTTTGCAGTTTTTAGTCAATATGGAAAGCTACGAAGCGAAAAGGGGACGAAAACGGAGCCAGGGTGGCTCACACCACCCTTTGGCGTGGGCCCACCCCAGGTGGTGTGGCCACCCCAGACTCCGCCTTCAACTCGTTTTCTCCCAGTACCTTCCTTTTGATATGAAACTTCGTAATATATAATCCCCCGGATCCCCCGAGGTTCGTATATCGTGTTTTCGTCATGTTTTTGTTTCGATCTGTTTCTGCCAGGACATACTCTTTGAAGGTTTAGAAGCACCAAGAGTCCCTTCCATGCCTTTATCCATAACCATGAAGGAAAAGAAGACTCCAAGAGGGAAGAACGGAAAAAGAATCACAAGAGCTGGGATCCACAATCTGACATGATCATGCACCGCATCGAGCACAACTCGGAGTTGATTCGTACCCTCACCTTCGAGATTGAGGACTTGGGGAAATTGATCAAAGAGCTCATCAAGAGGATACCACCACCACCGAAGGAGTAATTCGTCATCAGGTTTGGCATCCCCTTGGTTTGTTCCAAGCTTGGGGGAGTGTCGCGGTATCACATCACTATCTTCTATCTTTTTACCTTATTAGTAGAGTCATATCATGAATAGAGAAGTTGCCGTTATGGAATATTAATGAGAAGTTTTGTCTTATGTAGGATGGTTTGCATTATGGAAGTGTCCCCTCTCTCGTTAGATATGTATCCCTTGGTGTGAGTTTCCGTTATGGAATATTAATGAGAAGTTCTATCATTTACTCTTTTGCATAGCTTATATTAGTTTTCAATTCGTGGTTATACGATTGATCTTGTTGTTTGTATTGGTAGCACTTTGGGATCATTGAGTTAATTTATTTGGTTTTGGCAAACCTGGCTTGGTCAGTAGGACACTATTTTTGAGAGTTGAAAGAAAAGATAAAAGTACTCTAAAGAAATATAATTTCATCATCTTTCTTTCTTGATTTGCTCATAAGTCTAGTATTCTCTAGTTAAGATCTTTTGTGCTTCCAAGGAAGATTGCATGTTTGTCTTTATCAATTGTATGTTTGTTTGTTTCCTTCAACTCTTGTACTTGCTACCCAGCCCTGCTAGCCTAAAACCTGTACTGAGAAGGAATTCTTCTCGTGCATCCACACCTTAAAACAAAAGCCTTTGCCATTTGTGTCCACCATACCTACCTATTAGCATTATTGCTATTCCAAGTAAATTCGTGTTTTATCTACCTCCCAAATTAGTGATTAAAGCTCTCACGAACTTGATGGCACACTTTACTTTCTTGCATTTAATAAACTTGAACCATTGTGCTCACTTATGCTACGTATATGCTTGCGCTTTGTAAGTTGTGAATTAGCAGAACCATGCTATCATGGGGAATGCTTTCAACATTGCACTGGTACTTTGTACCTAGCTGATATCATGTTCTTTTGTCTATGGATGTCGTCGGTGTGAAATGAAAGGGGAGCTTGTAAGTCCATGGAGTTATGCATGTGTGTTAGAGAAACGCTTGGGCCGCTGGTCTAATCAATGGTGACATGGTGGAAACCTGCAGCGTAACCATAACGAGCATCTATGAAGCGTTCTTCTTATAAAAAAAGAGATAGAGATTAAGAAAAAGAAAAAAGAGAGGTTATGAAAAGAGGAAAGAGAAAAAAGCACCATTTTCCCATGGTAAATAAGAAGATTGCTGAGATGTTTGTTGTCTGCTTGCCTTGTCATTTTGATATGGGGATTCTTCCGTATCATCGGGCAAGGGGTACCCCGTTGGCGGTTCTCTATAATACACATATTCTTACGATGACAAGAACTTACCGGTGACTAAACTTGAGTAGCATGAGGAGCGGCCCTCGTATTCAAGGGACATGAGATTCTCAATTTACAACTTGTCAATGCATATCCTCATATTTGATCACTTTAACCTTAATCACCTAAAGATGCCTATGACAGGGGCAATGAGAGCTGAAAGCTAGTAAGTATCATAATTTTTGGGAGCTCTTTATGAGACTTGCAATCCCTGCTTCCCTCTGCGAAGGGCCTTTCTTTTACTTTTTAGTTGAGTCAGTAAACCTACTCCCTTCTATCTCAGCAAGTATTTTGAGTTTTTGTGTTTCATTCATTCATATGATGATTTATTCAATCATGTTTCTATTGGGTCCACAGCATAGAAAACAAAAAAATTCCTACGATGAGAACTATACGCCAAGATCTATCTACTAGATACAGAGCAACGGGTGGACATACATCCATGGAGAACTTACCCTCGAAGACAACGAGTTTTTTTAACGAGTAGGAACTCGTGGTTGATGTAGTCGTACGCTTGCCGATCTGAAGATCGTGTGGAAGTCCGAGCGCCGCAAATCAGCAGCGCATCCATCCTCGCACACACGTTCAAGCCACCGGACAACCTCCACCTCCTCGCTCCAGCGAATCAGCAGAAGCAGCAACTCCTTCCAGACGCAAGGCCACCGGGAACATGTATCTCGCTAATCCGAGACCATGGGGGAATATCTAGAGGGGGAGAGAGATCCTTCACGAGGAGGTGTGAGGATGAAGGAGGGAATGGGTGGCCTTTTATAGGAGGAGGGGGGTGCCCCCTCTCTCCATGGCCGGCGCATGGGGGGTGACTCCTCACCTCCCCCATTCATGTGGTGGTAACCCCTCCACATTAAAATGCCCCTTAACATTCTCTTTTAAAGTCTCCACTTTAAATGCATTAAATTTCTGCAAATTTAATGCTCTCTCATTTAATAAAACTCTTTTATTTATTTTATTCAGAATTTTGTTAATTACTTTAATTAACAAACATTCACATAAAACCCCTTGCAACATTTCAATATTACATGAATAACCACTTTCTGCAATTTCACCCGAAACAATTCCGGTTTCTATCGAAACAATTCATGTTTCCATCGAAACATTTCCTAGGCTTTGCAAACCTTTTGTCTGGAACATATGTGCTCCTAAATGGTGTCCGGAAATCCTTAAGTGTGTCACCCTACAGTTCGCGAATAATGCAGACATGATTGAGACTCCTCTCAGATCAACAATCAGAAGCGGGACCTGGAGATCCATACTGACTCCTGCACATTCAACGATGACTTCTGTGATCGTGAGAACCTTTAACGTCAGCAATTTAATCCCTTTGTATCATGATATAATACATGTCCGAGATTCGATCATCGGTATCCAAATACCTAGTTTGATCTCGTTACCGACATGCACTCTTTTCTCGTTCCCGTGATACAACATTCTAGTGATCACATCACTTGCTTGCAAGCTATCTTAATGTGATATCACCGAGAGGGCCCAGAGTATATCTATCCGTCATCTGGATTGACAAATTCCACTCTTGATCCATGAGCCTCAACATAACACCTTCGTAGTACTGAACCCATCTTTATAGTCACCCTGTTACGGTGTGACGTTTGATGTTATCAAGATACTCTTCCGGTGTTAGTAATTAACATGAGCTCATGGTCTAAGGACTAAGACTACTATGATGTTATAGGAATATAAACATAATGACTTGATCGTAATGCTATACTTCGGATCAATGTTCATCACATCATTTCACAAATGCTGTGACCTTGTTATTAACAACATCCAATGTCCATGATCAGGAAACTTTGATCATCTTGTTAATCAACAAGCTAGTCTATAAGAGAGGCATAACTAGGAACCCTTTTGTTTATTAAACACACATGTATTGATGTTTCCTATCAATACAATTATAGCCTGCAAAATAAACATCTATCATATACAAGAAATATATAATGACAACTTTATTATTGCCTCTAGGGCATATTTCCTTCAGTCTCCCACTTGCACTAGAGACAATAATCTAGTTCACATAGTGATAAATCTAACACCCATGGAGTTCTGGTGTTGATCATGTTTTTCCCTAGGGAGTACTTTAGTCAACGGATCTGCTAAATTTAGGTCCGTGTGCACTTTACAAATCTTTATATCTCCATCCTTGACATGCTCGCGGATGGAGTGAAACCGGCGCTTAATATGTTTGGAATTCTTGTGAGACCTTGGTTCCTTTGCGTTGGCTATGGCTCCATTGTTGTCACAATAGATCACCATCGGGTCCAATGCACTGGGAGCCACACCCAGTTCTGTAATGAACTCTTTCATCCAAACTGCCTCCTGCGCTGCTTCTGAAGCAGCAACATATTCCGCCTCCGTTGTTGATCCAGCCACCACAGGTTGTTTGGAACTCCTCCAACTAACTGTTGCTCCATTCAAGATAACGTATCTGGATTGAGACTTAGAGTCATCCGGATTGGTGTCAAAGCTAGCATCAACATAACACTTAGCGACTAGCTCTTCTTCACCTCCATATATAAGAAACATATCCTTAGTTCTTCTCAAGTACTTGAGGATGTTCTGTACCGATATCCAGTGTTCCGAACCTGGATCAGATTGGTACCTACTAGTCAAACTAATAACATGTGCCACATCCGGTCTTGTACATAGCATGGCATACATAATAGAGCCTATGGTCGAGGCATATGGGATCTTATCCATCATCTCTCTTTCTTCCGCCGTAGTCTTACTCAATGTCTTGCCTTGCAACATAGGTAAGAACCCCTTCTTACTTTCGTCCATATTAAACTTCTTTAATATCTTATCAAGGTATGTACTCTACGATAGCCCAATTAGGCGTCTTGATCTATATCTATAGATTTTAATGCCTAATATATATGAAGCTTCACCAAGGTCCTTCATCGAAAATTTGCTGTTTAGATAACTTTTAACACTGTTTAAAAGATCTATATCATTTCCAATCAATAATATGTCATCCACATACAATATCAGAAATGCCACATTGCTCCCACTCACTTTCTTGTAAATACAAGCCTCTCCATAAGTTTGGACAAATCCAAACTCTTTGATCACCACATCAAAGCGGAGATTCCAACTCCGGGATGCTTGCTTCAGTCCATAGATGGATCGCTGAAGTTTGCACACCTTATTAGCATCCTTAGGATCGACAAAACCCTTTGGTTGTATCATATACAACTCTTCTTCAATATTACCATTGAGGAACGCAATTTTGACATCCATCTGCCATATTTCATAATCGAAATATGCAGCAATTGCTAACATAATCCTAACCGACTTAAGCATCGCTACGGGAGAGAATGTCTCATCGTAGTCAACTCCTTGAATTTTAAGAAACCCCTTTGCGACAAGTCGAGCCTTATAGATGGTTACATTACCACCAGCATTAGTTTTTCTTTTGAAAATCCATTTATTCTCAACGGCCTTTCTATCGTGAGGTAAGTCCACCAAGGTCCAAACCTGGTTTTCGTACATGGATTCCATCTCGGATTTCATGGCTTCTAGCCATTTTTTGGAATCAGGGCTCATCATCGCTTCTTCATACGTCGCAGGGTCATCTATTTCATCAATCATGAAATTCATAACAGGATTGCCGTACAGTTCAGGAGCTGCACGTGTCCTGCTTGACCTGCGAGCTTCGGTAGTGTCCTCTTTCGGAGTTTCATGATCAATATCATTAGCTCTCTCTTCATTAGGTGAAGTCAACTCCGAAACAACTTCCGGTGCTGCGCTACTCGCCATTTCAAGAAGAGAAGGTTCAATAACCTCTTCGAGTTCTACCTTCCGACTACTCACACCTTTCGCGAGAAACTCCTTCTCAAGAAAGGATCCATTCTTGGCAACAAAGACCTTGCCCTCAGATCTGTGATAGAAGGTATACCCAATCGTTTCCTTAGGGTATCCTATGAAGACGCATTTTTCCGCTTTGGGTTCGAGTTTATCCAGTTGAAGTTTCTTCACATAAACATCACATCCCCAAACTTTAAGAAATGACAGCTTAGGTTTGTTACCAAACCATAATTCGTACGGTGTCTTTTCAACGGATTTAGATGGTGCCCTATTTAAAGTGAATGTAGCGGTTTCCAGTGCATAACCCCAAAATGACAGTGGCAAGTCAGTCAGAGACATCATAGATCGAACCATATCCAATAAAGTACGATTACGACGTTCTGACACACCATTACGTTGTGGTGTTCCGGCAGGTGTGAGTTGTGAAACTATTCCACACTCTTTCATGTGTGTGCTAAACTCGTAACTTAGATACTCTCCTTCACGGTCAGACCGTAGAAATTTGATCTTTCTATTACCGACATGCACTCTTTTCTCGTTCCCGTGATACAACATTCTAGTGATCACATCACTTGCTTGCAAGCTATCTTAATGTGATATCACCGAGAGGGCCCAGAATATATCTATCCGTCATCTGGATTGACAAATTCCACTCTTGATCCATGAGCCTCAACATAACACCTTCGTAGTACTGAACCCATCTTTATAGTCACCATGTTATGGTGTGACGTTTGATGTTATCAAGATACTCTTCCGGTATTAGCAATTAACATGATCTCATGGTCTAAGGACTAAGACTACTTTGTATGATGTTATAGCAATATAAACATAATGACTTGATCGTAATGCTATACTTCGAATGAATGTTCATCACATCATTTCACAAATGCTGTGACCTTGTTATTAACAACATCCAATGTCCATGATCAGGAAACTTTGATCATCTTGTTAATCAACAAGCTAGTCTATAAGAGAGGCATAACTAGGAACCCTTTTTGTTTATTAAACACACATGTATTGATGTTTCCTATCAATACAATTATAGCATGCAAAATAAACATCTATCATATACAAGAAATATATAATAACAACTTTATTATTGCCTCTCAGGGCATATTTCCTTCAGTTTCTTATGTTCCTTGTTTTGCACATTGCTCTTATCTTGATGTTTACTACTTTGAAAGCTATCATTGAAAACTAGTTATTTGTGAACTCCAGCAAATTATCAACTACTCTTCGACCAAGAGCTAAGTTTGCCATTACCAATTATGATTTACTTTATGTATCTTTATTGTGTTTCCTTTGCTTATTGCAAGTTGAGTTATATAATAGTGAGTTGTCTTCTATTATGATATATGTATTGATGAATGTGATGCTTCTTGTCCGTATTCTTTTATCGACTCTTCACTCCATAAACCTGAGGCCATGTTTATTGAGCTCAGTTTCGCTTGGGGACAAGCGAAGTCTAAGCTTGGGGGGAGTTGATACATCCATTTTGCATCACTATTCTATGTCATAATTCACTGTTATTCATTGATATATTTCGTATTGAGAGGTGATACTTATGGTATTTCATCTATTTTTGCATGGTTTATGACTTTTGGAGCATGGACCGCTGCAGTCAGGATTCTGGTGGAAAAGGTGCTGTTTAGAGGCAAAATTCGCGAAGATCAGAAAATCCGGGAAAATACATGGTAAATCCTATTTTTCCAGAAGACGAAGGAAGCCAGAAGGGGGCTGGAGATGGGCCACAGAGGGCCCACACCACCCCCTGGCGCGGGCCAGCCTAGGACGCGCCACCAGGTGGTGTGGCCGCCCTGGTCCACCCTGGCACTCCCCTCTGGCGTATATTATCCTCCCGAAACAGTATGGATAATTACAAGTGGTAATGGTGATAGAAAATAGCTTGATGGTGTGGAAGAGACTAAATGCAAACTGAAATAAAGATTGAAGCAAGCAAACATGTAACAGATCTAATTGCAAATGGCGTATCAATGCTTAGAAACAAGGCCTAGGGATCATACTTTCACTAGTGAACACTCTCATATAAATATCTTCTCTTTATGATACTACTCTCCGGTTGGACACTCTAATCGATGGTAGGGCTATAACATCACACCTCAAAGTTCATCTTTCCCATCTAGATAACCCCGCACTGTCACCTTGAGCACTAGATGAGTCCAACAAACACCACAATTTCATAAAGACATCCAACTCCAAATATAACTCATAACAAGTATTTGTAATCTCTAGCCTAAGTGCCACCATGGTGAGCATGCTGTCACTTTCACACACATGGGGAGAGCAGAGATCTATTAAAGCACTTGAGTAGCAAGGTAGATCTAGTTGATTACAAAGCGCATGATCACAATATGATCATGCATAGAGAGAGAGAGATGAACACATAGCTACCGGTAGAACCCTTAGCCTTGAGAGAGAACTACTCCCTCCTCATCATGGGAATCAGCAATGGTGATGGAGATGGCGGTGGAGATCGATGGAGATGGCTCCGGGGGCACTTCCCCGTCCCGGCAGGGTGCCAGAACAGAGACTTTCTGTCCCCCGAATCTCCCCTTCGGTGGCGGCGGCTGATGACCCACAAGTATAGGGGGTGTATCGCAGTATTTTCGAGGGAAGTGAAACCCAATTTATTGATTCGACACAAGGGGAGCCAAAGAATACTTATCAGCCTTAACAACTGAGTTGTCAATTCAGCTGCACCTGGAAACAATCTTGCTCACAGCAGTTTATCAGTAGCAACAGTTTTGTAGTAGGAATAGTAAAGTAAAGACAGTAGTAACAAAAGCAGTAAACAGTGGGATTCGAGTGCGGTAGGCATAGGGATGGATGGACGGGCGTTGCATGGACAAGACAATTCACATAGCAATCAGAACATAGGGCAATTGCAGATAAATCAGATAAAGCACCCAAGTACTAGACAATCCTAGGCATGTGTTCCATATATAGTCATACGTGCTCGCAACGAGAACTTGCACAACATCTTTTGTCCTGCCAGCCCGTTTGCAGCGGGGCCTCTAGGGAACTACTGGCAATTAAGGTGCTCCTTTTAATAGAGCACCGGAGCAAAGCATTAACACTCCGTGAACACATGTGATCCTCACATCAAAGCCTTTCCCTTCCGGCTACCCCGATTTCTGTCACTTCGGGACCATAAGTTCTGGACAATGACGTGTGTATACAACTTGTAGATAAGACCCAAAACAATACTATCATGATGAATCAATAATAAGTTCAGATCTGAAATCATGGAACTCGGGCCCTAGTGACAAGAATTAGGCACAACAAGTCGCAACAAAGTCATAAAGCACTAATAAAAGATACTAGGCACTATGCCCTAACAATCTGATGCCATTACATGAACGATCTCATCCGATCCCTACCATCCCCATAGCCTACAGCGGGGGATTACTCACTCATAGATGGGGGAAACATGCATGGTCGATGGAGATGATGGTGAAGATCGATGGAGATGGCTCCGGGGGCACTTCCCCGTCCCGGCAGGGTGCCAGAACAGAGACTTTCTGTCCCCCGAATCTCCCCTTCGGTGTGGCGGCGCAGCGGAACTTTTCGTGGAAAAACGTCGAACCCCCTTAAGTTTTTAGGTCAGAAGGCTTCTTATAGGCGAAGAGGGAGACCGAGGGGGTGTCTGGGGCCACCACACTAGGCCCTGGCATGGCCAGGCCTAGCCCGCACCTGGGGGGTGTGGCCAGCCCCTGGCCCTCCTCCGTCTCGTATACTGGCTCCTGGAGTCTTCTGGAAAAATAGGCACTTTGGCTTTTGTCCCGTCCAATTCCGAGAATATTCATTTTCTGACTTTCCTAGAACCAAAAACAGCAGAAAACAGGCAGCTGGCACTTTGGCTCTTGTTAATAGGTTAGTCCAAGAAATCATATGAAAAGTACTCCAAAGTGTGGACAAAACACAAGAAAGTGGATAAAACCAAGCATGGAGCATAAAAAATTATAGATACATTTGCAATGTATCAACATCCCCAAGCTTAACTCCTGCTCGTCCTCGAGTACGTAAGTGATAAAAAAAATTGAGGTGACATGCACCATCAAAGACTTGATCAAAGTATTTGCAAAACATTTAAAGCTAGGATCATAGTACTTCAATCATAACATGAAAGACAAAGTTCTAGCAATAAGACAAAGAAACTATGATGCAACATGAAAAGGCACAAACAAAAGATTCATCAATAAGAATGCTTTGCAAGACGTTTGTTTGTTTCAGATAAAGAAAACATAGCATAGTGGCATTCAGCTTGTCCCTCATAGAGTAGCAAACATAAATGCATAGGACATCTTCAAAGTTTACAAGAGTGACTGGATACAAATAGTTTAAAACAAGCAATATCAAGGTATGCATCAATCATCAAGTCTTGGGACAATGCACATAGAACTAAGAATGGCCACGATGCTCTCAAGAAAGTGCTCATAGAATAAGTGGAGACTCAGCAAGTGGAAGAAAAAGGTTTTGAATAATTTGAAAGGCTTACAAATGCTGAAAGTATGGTACTCGTTAGCTTTGAGCTCTCATTGCCCCTATCATAAGCATCTTTAATGTGGTTAAGGTGAAAGTGACACAACTAAGAGGATATGCTTGACAAGTTATAAATTGAAGTCTCATGCCCCTTACTTACGAAGACCGATCCTCATGCTACTCAACTTCAGTCACAAGTAAGCTCTTGTCATTGTAAGTATGTACGTATCATCGAGAACCGCCAACGGGGTACCCCTTGCACATGACACGGGAGCTATCCCATAATCAAAATACAAGGCAAGCAGACAATGGGCATCTCATCAATCTTTTTATTTACTATGTGCATAGATTTTTATTGAGGATGCTTCATAGAATGCTCATTATGGTTATGCTGCAAGTTTCCACCATGATTAGGCATGGCTTAGGCTAGCGGCCCAGGCGTTTCTCTAACATACATACAAACTCCTTGATCTTACAAGTTCCACTTTTATTTCACACCGCCGAGATCCATAAGCAAAAGAACATGATACCAAATAAGTACAAAGTACCTATGAAGCGCTGAAAGCGGTCCCCATGATACATTGGTCTGCTAACTTCAACTCATAAAGCGCAAGCATATGCACAACAAAGAAGGACGCAATGGTTCAGGTTTATTAAGTGCAAGAAAATAAAGTGTGCCATCAAGTTCGTGAGAGCTTTACTAACTAACTTTCTCATAACAAGCAAACATTTTATTCGGAAGAAAACAAGGCATATTGAATATGCACGGAAGTAGCAAGTGATGCAAATGGGTAGGTATGGTGGACACTTTGGAAATATTTGGTTTAGGGAGTTGGAAACATGAGTAAAACACTCAGTGGAAATGAAGGCTAACAATAGTAAGGGAGCGACAAACGAGAGAGCAATAATGGCCATAATCATGCAGAGCGACAAAACATCATTGATCAAAGCATAAAGTGATACTACAAGATGAAAACTAAAGGATCATAAAGGCTTATGGTGAATTGAGATAGTCATATCATGGTGTGAGCATGTGCCAAGTCAACCCAAATAAAGCATCAAAGGAGAATACCACTATACTATGCTTTAATATGCTAAAACAACGCATGATTCATCCAAGGCACATTAAGCAATCTCAATTTTTATAACAAGTCATGCTACAACAAATAATACTAAGCATAAAGCCAAAACAATATCAAGCATGGCATGACAAAGCATAGGCCACAGTCAAAAACAAGCTCTTTTTACCACATAAGCATGAACTTTCCTACTCTTTTCCAAAACCAAACCAAACTATTTGCAAACCAATGTGTGAAAGAGGGGGTCCAACCAACTTATTCAGAAAACTAAACAAACCAAGCAAACTAAAAACCAAAACAAAAACGAAAAAGAAGACGCTCCAAGAGAAACACAACTGTGCACGAAACAATAAAAATGAAACGTTTGGAAGAAACCTGGAATTTTTATTGATGAAGAAGGGGATGCCTTGGGCATCCCTAAGCTTTGACGCTTGTACTTCTTAGATATTTCTTGGGGTGACACGCGTGGCATCCCTAAGCTTGAGGTTTAGTCCATCCTTCATCTCATTACTCATTCCTTCCATACACCTGAAAATTTTCCTTCATACAAAACTTCACACAATCTCATTAGCAACATTAGTGCACTTAAGATAAATAAGTCTTAAGGTTCAGTTCTAACACCAAATAAACTTCCATTAGAACACTAGCTATTGTAGCACTTCCCTCTAAATGCTCAATTCCCAAAGGAACTCAAGAAGGCACTAACAAGAAGCAAATGCAGAAAATGGCAGAAATCTGTCAAAACAGACCAGCAGGTAAAGACGAATTTTGTCGAAGACCTTGTGTTGCTCAAATAAAAAAGTGTTGAACTAACGAAAGTTAGATAACAACCTGGGGCAGAAGCACAAAAAATTACAACCCAATACGACGTACAGAGCTCTCTCAGGAATGTTTACGGTGAAGCACAAAAATCTGTTTCGGGACAGCAACTTTCCCAATCATTACTTCTCTCTCATTAGAGGTTACTCTTGGCACAAAAAGCAAATAAAAATGATAAGGAGCGGTTATTACAAAGGTAATAACTTCCAAGACTCAACTAAAACTCTTGCGTTATCTCCCAACAAGTACTTTTCTTTAACGCCTTTAAGTGAGGCATAAGCAAAAACTAAAATGGATAGAATAGAAGTAAGCGGAGATAATCATGGTGAAAATATTTTTTTTGTTCAATGAAATCCTTTTGTTAACAAGGTTGATCAGGTCTTGCTACCAAAACAATTTCATATGAGACAAAACTTTGCATTCCACTAATGATTATGTTACCTCAACCTTGATAGCAGTGGCCCAATCATAATAGTTTCAAATTTTTCTCTTCGTATGGGACAATATATTTCTCCAACTTGAATGCCCTCAACATGTTCAATTGAATTCAAACCATAAGTCCTTTCAATCTTCTTGAGTAAATAGACAATGTGTTCATTGAAGGTCACC
The DNA here is from genome assembly GCA_910589775.1 of Avena eriantha. Lineage (NCBI taxonomy): Eukaryota > Viridiplantae > Streptophyta > Magnoliopsida > Poales > Poaceae > Avena > Avena eriantha. Next base: position 174,983,280 of record OU342742.1, on the reverse strand, counting down.
TTCCTTTGATTACAATTAATAAAAGCTCCTGCGGTATTTAAGAAAAGGTCTCCCAAGAATAATAGACATATTATCATCTTCAGGCATAAAAGTTTGAGAGGATGCTCTCATAAGAAATATGAGTTGAAGTAAAAGAGAGCATCAAGAAGCAAATCCAAAACACATTTAAGTCTAACCCACTTCCTATGCATAGAAATCATGTATGTAAATAAATTCACAAAGAACAAAGTGATAAGCATAGGAAGATAAAACAAGAGGAACTTCAAAACTTTCAGCACATAGAGAGGTGTTTCAATACCATGAAAACTTCTACAACCATATTTTCCTCTCTCATAATAATTTTCAGTAGTCTCATGAATAAACTCAACAATATAACTATCACATAAAGCATGCTCTTCATGATCTACAAGCACTAGAGCTTTATTATAAACATTTTCAAGAGAAACCTCAGGAACATAACATTCATTCTCCTTTAGTAAGCAAGGGGGACAATCAAATAATGTAAGGGATAAAGAGTTACTCTCATTAGAAGGTAGGCATGGGTAGCTAATCCATTCTTCCTCCTTTTGTTCATCACTCTCCTCCACTTTTTCATCTAATGAGATTTCCGGTTCATCAATTTCTTCTTACATAGGATCCTTCAAGGCACTAGTCTCTTCCATTTGTGGAAAGCATCTATTCACATATTCAAGAATATAGCGGTTTTCTTCCTTGTAATTATCAAAGAAAAATTTAAGTATACCATAAACCTCATACTTATAAGGTGAATCATCAATATTTTCAAGCAAACTAGCAAGTTCAAAAGCACCCTTCCAAGCAATAAATTCTTCAAATTGTTCCGCATCATAAAAGTCATAAATTCCTTTAGCATAGGAAGATATGGTATCATTATCATTATACTCACATTGAAAAGGGAGGTGTTTGTACCTCCTTCGGCAACAAGATTTATCAAAGCAATAAGTAACATTATAAGTAGAGCACACGTTTCTAGCAATGGTATACAATCTATCAATTTGTCCCCATAAGTGTTTCCCTTTTTGTGACAAGCGGTGTTCCTTATAATAATCCTTTTGATCTTCCGTGAACCCACCTTGCCAGTAAGATTCAGTTTCAAAGAAACCAACCATTGACATCAAGCATGATAAAGCAAGACAATAACAAACCAACGAAAATAACAACTAGAGTAGGAACTATTTTTTTGTATTTTTGATAAAGAAACAAGCAAACAAGGAGAAAGCTATGCTCCCCGGCAACGGTGCCAGAAAAAAGTCTGGATGACCCACAAGTATAGGGGGTGTATCGCAGTATTTTCGAGGGAAGTGAAACCCAATTTATTGATTCGACACAAGGGGAGCCAAAGAATACTTATCAGCCTTAACGACTGAGTTATCAATTAAGCTGCACCTGGAAACAATCTTGCTCACAGCAGTTTATCAGTAGCAACAGTTTTGTAGTAGGAATAGTAAAGTAAAGACAGTAGTAACAAAAGCAGTAAACAGTGGGATTCGAGTGCGGTAGGCATAGGGATGGATGGACGGGCGTTGCATGGACAAGACAATTCACATAGCAATCAGAACATAGGGCAATTGCAGATAAATCAGATAAAGCACCCAAGTACTAGACAATCCTAGGCATGTGTTCCATATATAGTCATACGTGCTCGCAATGAGAACTTGCACAACATCTTTTGTCCTGCCAGCCCGTTTGCAGCGGGGCCTCTAGGGAACTACTGGCAATTAAGGTGCTCCTTTTAATAGAGCACCGGAGCAAAGCATTAACACTCCGTGAACACATGTGATCCTCACATCAAAGCCTTTCCCTTCCGGCTACCCCGATTTCTGTCACTTCGGGACCATAGGTTCCAGACAACGACGTGTGTATACAACTTGTAGATAAGACCCAAAACAATACTATCATGATGAATCAATAATAAGTTCAGATCTGAAATCATGGCACTCGGGCCCTAGTGACAAGCATTAAGCACAACAAGTCGCAACAAAATCATAAAGCACTAATAAAAGATACTAGGCACTATGCCTTAACAATCTGATGCCATTACATGAACGATCTTATCCAATCCCTACCATCCCCATAGCCTACAGCGGGGGATTACTCACTCATAGATGGGGGAAACATGCATGGTCGATGGAGATGATGGTGAAGATCGATGGAGATGGCTCCGGGGGCACTTCCCTGTCCCGACAGGGTGCCGAAACAGAGACTTTCTGTCCCCGAATCTCCCCTTCGGTGGCGGCGGCGCAGCGGAACTTTTCGTGGAAAAACGTCAAACCCCTTTAAGTTTTTAGGTCAGAAGGCTTCTTATAGGCGAAGAGGGAGACCGAGGGGGTGCCTAGGGCCACCACCCCAGGCCCTGGCGCGGCCAGGCCTAGCCCGCGCCTAGGGGGTGTGGCCAGCCCCTGGCCCTCCTCCGTCTCGTATTCTGGCTCCTGGAGTCTTTTGGAAAAATAGGAACTTTGGCTTTTGTCCCGTCCAATTCCGAGAATATTCATTTTCTGACTTTCCTGGAACCAAAAACAGTAGAAAACAGGCAGCTGGCACCGTGGCTCTTGTTAATAGGTTAGTCCAAGAAATCATATGAAAAGGACTCCAAAGTGTGGACAAAACACAAGAAAGTGGATAAAACCAAGCATGGAGCATCAACAATTATAGATACATTTGCAATGTATCAGCGGTGCTGCGGAACTTTTCGTGGCTAGAGGCTTGACGATTTAGGGTTTTTGCCTCGGGGGGAATATATAGGCGAAGGAAGCAAGGTCGATGCCCGGCCAGGGGGCCCACACCATGCCCTGGCGCGACCTAGGGGCACTGGCGCCTGGGGGGTGTGGCCACCCTATGGCCCCTCTCCGACTCTCCTTCTTCCTCCGTGAGTCTTCCGGGAAAATAGGAACTTTGGCTTTTGTCCCGTCCAATTCCGAGAATATTCATTTTCTAACTTTCCTGGAACCAAAATAAGCAGAAAACAGGCAACTAGCACTGTGGCTCATGTTAATAGGTTAGTCCAAGAAATCATATGAAAATTACTCCAAAGTGTGGACAAAACACAAGAAAGTAGATAAAACCAAGCATGGAACATCAAAAATTATAGATACATTTGCAATGTATCACACCCTCGTCACCATCTCCATATTGTTGTAACAATTGAGTTGAATCTTGTATAGTTCTAAGGGGAAACTTTCTTGGTGTTGATTACTCTTTGTAGTTGATGCTATTGAGTGAAACATTGAATTATTGTTTATGTTCAGATTGTTATACATCATTATTCCATCTCTGATCATGATCCATATGATGTCTTGTGAGTAGTTCGTTTTGTTCTTAAGGACATGGGAGAAGTCATGTTGTTAGTAGTGGAGTTGTGTTGAGAAAGATTCAATGGTTTGATATTTAAGTTGTGGTGTACTTCTTCTAGTGGTATCATGTGAACGTCGACTACATGACACTTCACCTATATGAGCCTAGGGGAATGCATTGTGTATTTGGCTACTAATCGTAGGGGTTGCCGGAGTGACAGAAACCTGAACCCCTGTTAGGAAACCATTGCACAAGGGACGTAAGGGTCTTAGAGTTTAAAGTTGTGGTTAGGTTTCTACCTTAATTACTTTCTTGTACTTACGGATGTTTGCAAGGGATATAATCACAAGTATGTATTAGTCCTAGGAAGGTCGGTACATTAGCACATGTTCACCCACACAACACTTATCAAGCTAAACAAGATTAATCAACTATATGAAGCGAAAGCACTTGACAGTCTTCCCATGTGTCCTCGAGAACGTTTGGTCATCTTAAGTAATACAACCGGCTTGTCCTTTGCTGAATAAAGGATTGGGCCACTTGCTGCATTTATTCTTATTGTCTTTTATTTACTCATACTTCGTTTACTTGCTATATCAAAAACCCCTAAAAATCCGTTCGCTAAGTATTTGCAGAGAATTCCTGATCCATACCACTAGCCAGCACCATCTGCTCCTCGTTGGGTTCGACACTCTTACTTATCGAAAATACTGCGATACACCCCCTATACTTGTGGGTCATCACTAAGCCATGCCTAATCATGGTGGAAACTCGCAGCATAACCATAGTGAGCATTCTGTGAAGCATCCTCAATAAAAACCTATGCAACTAGCAAATAAACAGATTGCTGAGATGCTCATTGTCTGTTGCCTTATCATTTTGATATGGGATAGCTCCTGTGTCATGGGGAAAGGGGTACCCCGTTGGCGGTTCTTGTGACACCCCCGGGATTAAGGCTAGACAAATCCAAGACCTCTGTCTAATATAAGCCTAACCTAAATCTCAGAAGCGTATAGAGAGAGAAGAAGTAACATTACAGTGACCCTATGACACAAAAATTATTACATCAAGCTCATAACTAAGCAAAGAACCAAAATATTACAAGCAGAGGTCACTGACCACAAACATCAAACAATGGAAGGAAAATTATGCTATTAAGTATAGCAAACTTATTAAGAGGCCTGAAGCATAAAGATGGCGTCCCAATCCATAGATTCCAAGCTGCCGATCGGGAACCCCAAGCTACTCGTCGATGTCGATGTTGTAACAAACTCACCTTCTGTGGTAACACGTACCTGCTGCAAAAGTGTCAACAAAGCAAGGCTGAGTACAGGGTGTGCCACGCAAGACTTATGGCTGGTGGGGTTACTTTGCATAAAGCTAACTTTCTTTGTAAAACGGAGAGGAGAAGCTTGGCTAATAGAACCTTTTAAAAGGGGATAAGAAAGCGATATCTCTATATTTGATCATCTTTGGTATCCGCTGAACCTTTATCAGCTAAACCTACTAACTAGGATCACCCCCTTGATCCCTGAGGAATCATCCTTAAGCACACTTTACCTTACTTGCCAAGTTTTATGATTAGGTTATAGTTCTCTATGATCATCACGTATGTTCCCAAGTCGTCCATAACCGTGGACACAACTTTTCGAAAAGATTATTACCCTGCAGGGGTGCACAACTTTACCCACACGTACCAACCGACTCTTAATGCCACTATAGATTATGTAACATCCCAATTTCAGCAACCCTGATTAGTTGTCCAGAATACAAAAATCAGGGGGAACAAAAAACTTTTTCTTGTTAAGTGTTGTAGTGTTTGCTTGTGTTTGTTAGCGCCTATGCATCTGAATGTATAGCATAGGACATACTTCTTACCTCAACATCAGTAGACAAAAGCTATTTAACAAATTTTTCCTGGCTCAGTTTACATCTTCTCAAATGTTCTAGCATTTCAACACCTGAGCCAAGATGCCTTTGCAAACCAAAACTATTTTAGTAGCTTCTATTGACCAAACTATGGAGAGCTACATAATAGAACCTCCTTATGTTTTCTAGATGGGACTTTCAACTACTCTTATCTTTAGTTTTTTCAAAACCTTTTTATAAAGCCTTTGAATCCTACTCTTGGTAGAAATACCAAGGACTCTCGCCTTACTCAACTCCAACTCTTCAAAATACCCATCTCTACCTCAAGCTAGGCTTGATGGTATCCATAGAAGTAGAGTGTTTTGTCTAGAAGATGAATTGCCTTGATCTGTTGTTTGATTCGTTTGCTTAGCGGAAGTTTGAGATAATCTAGGATCTCGTCCACTAGGATCAAGATGTTTTAAGATCACAACACCCTAATAAAGAATACAAAGCTAGATATAATCTCTATCCACTAGGTGATCATCCAAAACCCTTAACCAGATCAACTCTGAAGTGATCCATTCTAGAAGTTTCCAAATCATTAAAGACCAATATCAAACATGGATCTATGCTACTCAATATAACCTTCATAACCATATACTTAATGATGATTTGGAACCTTGTATCCTCTCAAAAGCATCCCTCCCTTGTACTCTAGTCAAAATCCTCAAAACTGCCAAATTTGACTAAGTCTAGAAACTATTTCAACATCACTTCCTTGAATGTCTCCCTCTCAACCCTTGTGCATTTTTGGAAATGCACTTGAGAAATATTGTAGAACATCATAAGGACTACCAAGTACCACTCTTTACCTTGGCTATATCACCTTTTAACCCACTTGTTCTTGATGGTTTTGCAGGCAAGAAAATAACATTTTCTGTAAATCTTATCAACTGGCCTACTTGGTGAGAAGCTCACACCTTCATCCTACATTCTTTGGACCAACTCTTTGCATGATTGTGTTATAATCATAAAGGTCTACCAATCTCAACTTCACTTGTTCCAAATGGATCCTTGTGATTCAAAACCCACAAGGTTTTAAAGGCTATCTAACAATATGTTATGGCACCCTTATTTTATTCAAAGTTTGGTATCAATCCTAGGAAGGCTCAATCCTTATCAACCTCAAACTTCTGTACCATGGTAATCTACACCACTTGGTATATCCGTACATCTATCCCATGAACCAAGGTGAGCTCTGAGCTCCAAGATCCAACCATGTTTTGATGGTATAAAAGTAATAGTGCCCAAGATCCTTTATCCCTTGTTCTCCTTCCAAATCAAGTTAAATAATCAAAACCAAAGGTTGGAAATGATTGATACAGCATGTGGACACCATCTAACGTGGATATAAGATTTACCCAATATTATCCATAATTATTATGGCTCAAAAACTATTTAATTCGTTTAATGGGCGAAATCTCAAAAAGTCCATCTACAAAGGAAGGTTTGGTTTTTGACAAAGAACTTCCCCAACTCTAAGCACTTTTGAGGCCCATATATCACACCCTATCTTCCCACTTCAAAAATAAATATTTTTGAAGAGTTTTAATAATTCTTTCTGCCCATTTTCTTAAATGGCAGAAACAAGAAATAAATCCTTAAAAATACTTTTCCATCTCAATAAATTACAAGAAAATTACCCAATATATATGGTATTTAGTACCATATCACATCAAAAACCAACCTTGTCCAATATAAAAATATCAAATGAGCTTCCAAAAACCATTTCTGCACTTCTTGAATAATTGAGATTAAGTGGACTAATAATCTTTGGAAAAATCCCAAACAATTCCCAGGGTTGTGTTATGACCTTACCTACCCACCAGTACCATTTCCTCAACTTATCAAGACATCCTTTAAGTACTTCCTTCATAACCCTTGCTTTGGTTAATTTGACAAACCAATCAAGTCCACTACTCAAAACCCACCAAACTTTCCCCAACCTAATCCACCAAGCTTGCCCAGCACAACTCACACCCCCTTGGACGTGTACCACTGTATCATCAGCCCTCTCCCTTATCTAATAGCTCTTGAGTAAGTACTAAAGAGAGAGATAGCAATACCTTGCCCCAAAATATCTTGTATATCAAAACCAGCAGCCACCACCAGTCCCCTCCACTCATCTGGTCGAGCACATGGCCCACAGACACCCCATCACCACCCCTCCTGGCCAATCCCTGGCCTCCCGTACTCCCCAACCTCTCCATGAGACAAGTCTAGCATGGACCATCCCTCCTCGGGTTAAAAAGGGCCAGAGGTCAGGAAACACTCCCTCCTGCCTCATTTCCACTCCTCTCCCTTTCCTCACCCCTCTCCCAGATACCTAGAGCTTCCCTCTCACTGTTCTGTCTAGGAGACGCCAGAGGAGAGGCCTCGGCCATTTTCAAGATCTGGCTAGCATCCTCTCTCCCTTGGTCCTCTCTCTCTGCATGACACCCTACCAGGATTGCCCCGTCCCCCTGCATCTCACCTTTCTCTTCTTTTTGCTCGGGACCGTCCCAGAAGCCATGCCGGCGATCTCCCGACATGTCTATCGTAGGTGCGCTCATGCGGGATCCCTCTGGATGTCGAACCCTTGCTCCGCGCCCCTCTACGAGGCCGCCGCGACGCACTGCTTTGTCCTGCAGCCTTCCTGGTGCCTCCCCGCGCCCCAGGTGAGCTCCCCCGAGCCTGCCAATCCCCCAGCTAGGGTTCTCTCTCGTCGAGGTGGCCAGAGGAAGAGGATGAAGCGGAGCCGTCGGATCCACCCCCAATCATACGGCCGGTGTCGCCTGATACCTCTTTGGCGCCTCACCCCACTGACGTTGTGCCCCGCCTCGGGCTAGATTTGAATCCCCCTCCCGTTCACTGAGATGCCTGGCTAGGCCGTTTTGAGCACTCCGGCCCAGGATCACCCTAGATCTAGCCCGCAAGAGCTCCTGCTTTGTTTTCTTTTGTTTTAGAAATTCCAGTTCTGCTTTTCTGCCACTTGGTTTAAATCTCAAATAAAATCAAAACCACATGGAACTTGATAAAAAAAATCCTTATGTTCCACAATATTTTCTTAAACATTCAGAACAAACTGTCTGGCCATAATAATAATCATCTTTTTCTGATAAAATAAATGCAAAGAAGTATCTGTTTACACTAAAAATTTCTTTCTGGAAGTTTTATAAATCCAAATGATGTAAACCCTATTGGAATTGAATGTTATTAGTCATACCTCGCACATTCCCCTGGCCCACCCTAAATGGCTTCCTATTTTGCCCAAAACAAAAATAACAAAAACATCCCATTTATGCAATTAGGAATTTATCTAGGTCAAATAAAAATAGGTACTGACACATTTAAAACTCTCGTAATTCCTAAAACATAACATCTATCAAAGCCCATGAGAACAGTATTTATTGATATTTCTTTGAATTATTGAGAACTAAACAGTTCTGTGCATAGTTAATTCACCAATTAATTGGCTACAGTAGTTTTGTAAATCCAAAAAGAGTGATTCCAATTTCTATAGAAAGGTATTATTGGTACCTACCATGTTTGTTTGGATTCGTACTAAAATCCCCTGTAGAATAAATATGGCGAAAAGGACAAAACCCTCTAGAAGTGCCTTTGAGAATTTCCTGAGGGCATTCTGGTCAATATTTTGAAGTGTTTCCAACTCTCCCTGAACCAATCTATTAAATAATACTTAACCATCCAAGGAAATAATTTTTGGACACATAGAAATTTTATGGTGAATTATTTCCTAAAACTAGAGCTTTTATCACTAGAAAATGCATAATAAATCAAAGGAAAATGATAAAATAGTGAACCCACTTTTGTTGGTTTCATTTTATCACCACATATCTATATGTAACATTTTTATACAATGGTATCCTACAGAACTTGGACCTTATATTAAAACCCCTTAATTAAGTAGTTTTGGCCTCCAAACCATTAAAGAAAACCCACAAAGGCATTTCCAGTAATTCCACTTGCGTAGAATCCGACTACTCAAAACCTACTGAATTGTAAACTTGTATTGTTCATTGCTTGCTATATGTATTGATACTTGTATGCGCTGTTTTGATTGTGGCATTGCTTGTTTGCATGTATACTCGATGACGGCGATAGTTGTGATTGTATTGACGACAAGAAGAAGAGATCTTATTATTTTTGGCTTTGGTATTCTTGGCTATCTAAAGAAGAAGTCCAGGGACATATTACCATATTGCTGATCCTCAGGCAAGCCACCTTCTTGCTCATAAGCCTTGTCCTACTTTTCTACTTATGCATGTTTTACCTACTCTTTATGAAACTGCATTATTTTATACTATGATGATCTGTATCTAGTAGTGTCTTGGATCCTCCACGCCATTACGCAATGGTACTACCAAGTACAACCCCCTTGATGACACCTACTTGTCCCTAGTATGGTAGATGGTGTAATACACCATACCCCTTTAGAGACCCCGATTTAGCCGAAGCAAAGCTATAGGATGGGAAGACCCCGGAAAAGTTTACAAAATGTCTTACGATGAAACCTTGGTGAGGTTAGACCTACCAAGAGATGTTTGAGGAAATCAAAATGGTTTTGTTTTACAAAATGCTGAAGGAAAGATGGAGGAAAAAGGTTTACGAAAACACACCCGGTTCTTTGCAGTTTTGCTAGAATAATTACCTCGTGCAACCACACTACCCCTATATGGGAAGGGGCTTGACCCAAAAGTGGTTCATTCTGATGCAAGTGCCTCACAACTACTACAAGGGATCACGATCCCCGGAGGATGGGCCTTCTCCTGTAAAGGTCCATGTGGGACATCGACCTAGAGAAGGAACAAACTGTCTGTGGGCAGCTAGGCGTTACTATGACCCCTCATTTAAAGCGCCCACTGTGTGCAGCGTAAAATGAGCTCCGGTTGGTCCTCGGTACCCAACGTCCCGGTTTTGAGGGGAAAAACACTCATAGGGAAGGTCTCGTTCGATTATCCGAAACCCGCATACTAGTGTATGACGATCCGCGACTGTTCGTGACAGATGTATCGGATCTTGTGGGTAAAGTGTACAACCTCTGCAGAGTGTAAATCTATTTGAATAGCCGTGTCCACAGTCATGGACGGTTGGGAAGGTTGCTGTAGAGAGGTGTTGGTTTTGTTATCAAAAAGGATTTCGGAAAAGCAATGGATTTGGAAATGTTTTGACCATGGGATAGTCGAAAAGGATGAATGTGTTGACCATGGGATGGTCGGAAGGAAAGGAAAGGAGCTGGTCATGGGATGAATGGAAGGAGGAACTAATGGGTGACCCAATCCTAGTGTTTTCCAACACTTTTCAAAAAGGTTTCCAAAATGTTTTACAAAAGTTTTCAATAAATATATGTAGATGCTATATCTACAAGAGAAGCTATTTGAGAAAAGAACCTCTCTTGGAGCCCTCCTACTACCACAGCCATATTGCATATCCTCTTGTTATTATTATTGTCTTAAGGTGGTTTGCGAGTACATTCAAAGTACTCACTAGCAGTGTCCCCGGCTATTAACTTGGTCAGATCTCAAGAAGATGACGAGGATGACGACTATGCGAGCTAGGACATTTCTCCCTGTCAGTTGCATGTAGGTTAAGGCATGGCTCGGGCTCTACGCTTGATGAAGGTCCGCTGATGATTATTGATGTAGCCATAATGGCATGTAAGGTATGATATGTATCCACTTAAGTAAGGGATGTTTACTTTGATACTTGTCGGTTATGTGCCACGACTAACTGATCATGGGATCGTGGCGTATGCATAACAGGAATTCTCAGAAGATTAATCTGGGGGCCCCAACAGATTAGCCCTCTTCCTTGGAAGGCCGGCAGAGGGTGGTTGGCCACGACCTTTACCTTGCATTCGCCGAGACCATGAGTCACACCCTAAGGAGATGCCGTCGTAACGGGTCAAGTCCCGAAGCCGGTCCATAGAGATGTGTGCGGGGAACAAGATTACGGAGGCCGTGCCTCTCTTGTTCCTGGTCACGCTTACCTACCTGTATGAATGCACCTCCTTCAAGAACGACCAGAATGCATATCTCGAATGGAACGCCCGAAATATGTGACTCATGGAATCTACTAGGCAAGTTAGTTGGTCGGGGGGGTTTCCAGGCCCCCGTGTGGCTGTACGCTTGTCTTAGTTCAAGAGGCAAGAACTCGGATCCTAGTGGTGGCAAGTATGGGACTACAAAAACCACAACCTGACGTGGCCTCCCATACAAGCCTTAGCATGTTTAACTTTCATCTCTGATCATACCACATCATCCTGTCCAACTAGGTTCACTCGCAGCTCTGGTTCATCAACCAGATGGAGCAGCGGTAACAGCTAAGCATGGCTAAGCACAAACAAATATAGTATCTCTAACGAAGCTCATAAGCCAAACCCTAGTTATGCTAGGAGAAGTGGATCAGGGAATATAGGCTACAAAGGGGAACATGCATCATATAGGAGTACTCTATCTATCGATAAAAGACTTTGGAATCATATGCACATGGCAAGAATGAAATACTTTGAAGCATATGATTATATCATGCGTGGGGCTTTGCTTGCCTTTTCCTGTTGATATTCAGATATAGAACTTCAGGTTCATCTTCTTGGCATCATTCGTCGTTATCCTTCAATGGTGTTGATCTCGATCTTCAATCTTGGACTCGATATTGTTGCTCACATCAACTCTGAGGTCTACCGAGAAGAAGTAGAAACACCAGAAAGGAAAGCAACAATGACCACATGGCATCGATGCAATTCTCAAGCAATGCTGATGATATGGCAAGTTAAATTGTATTGAAATTAAACCCTATGACATGCTTGGCATTTTAAACGGGGTCTGACGGGTACAAACCATAGAATAGGGAGAACCTCGGAGTCACCAGCGAGGTTCAATTAGTTCTTCTAATTAAACTTTTCATGTAAGTTGCCTAACAATGCATGATTATGAGTCGATTGTGTAGATCTCATTTTTCTGATCATTTTGATATATTATACATATTTTCTGGTTTAAAATGAATTAGTTATGATTTTTCCCAACTTTAATCCATGTTAAATCATTTCGAAAACAATTACCATTTTCAGGATATTATATAAATTATTTCCAGCTGGGCCCACATGTCAGACTTTTATTAATTTCAGAAATCATTTCCAAAAAGAATAAAACCCTGATAGACAGGGCCCACCTGTCAGCATTTTCATTTAATAAAACAATTCCAAAAAAACATTTAAGAAAAATAAAAGGAGATATTGTGTCAGCATGATGTCAGCTTCACCATTGCCCACAGATTGAGCATGGGGCGGAAGATTGGGGGCGCGCAGGGCTTCGCGGAGGGGTGCGCTCGACTCAGCGTTTCGCGCTGAGCCATCTAGAAGCGGCGCCACCAGCAGGAGGTCACCGGAGCAGGCCACGCAACGGCGAACAGCGGTGGCAGTAGCAAGTGGTCGACGGGGGAGACCTGCAGGGCGAGAGGGAGAGAATGAGAGGGTCCATGAGGACCAGCAGCTCACTAGGAGCACGACGATGAGGTCGGGGAGGCCGGAGGAGGCTGGACGGAGGGGAATCAATGGTGGCTGGCATCGGGAGAGGTGATGTCAGCGACGAGGATTCACGGTGCGCAGGAGCGATTCCTCCTACGAGGATGCTCAACACGACGAGCCGGTCATGGTGGCGTGCTCGATGAGGCGCGGGACGGCGCGGGTCGACGGCGACGAATGACACCTGCGTCGGCTAGGGTTTCGGCCTTGCGGAAGAACGAGAGAGGCAGAGGCAGAGAGCAAGGGAGAGGATAAGGGAGGAGTAGGGCGTCGCGGAGGGTCTTATCCACGTCTCCACTGCGGCAGCGCGCATCGCAGCGTGGCAGCAAGGCGATGGCAGCCGGCGTGCCACGCAGCTGCTTCGCTGGTCGCGAGGAAGACGACACAAAAAGAAAGGCCGAAGCGGTACTAGGCTAGGGTGGGCTGGTCTGGGCCGCACTTGGGCTGCTGGCGGCGATAGATAGGGAGAGGGCGGACTAGGCTGCGGCCTAGTTTGGTTAAAAGCATTTTTTCTGTCAAAAACCTTTTTCTTTTCTGGTTTTTCTGTTTTTCTCTTTTGTAATTCAATTTCAAACCTGTTTTGAATATTTCAAAAATACTAGAACTTTTGTAAAAGTATTGAATTATTGTAGGGGACCTATTAGTCCATTTGGGTTCCAATAATTTTGTACTTTTCAAATTCAAAACATTTTGAATTGATTTGAGAGAGGGAGGGAACTAGGGTTTTAGGGTTTTCTTCTTAATCCAAGATTTATCAAACAATGATATGCATGACATTCTCATGATGCACAATCAAACACTAAATACTATTAATAAAACTAGGAGTGTTACAGTTCTATCCCCCTTAACAGAATCTCCTCCCGAGATTCCTAGATAGGAAGATAGAAGGAACAGGGTTACACTAGACTTCGACGATCTTCTCAAAGAGGTTGATCCATGCCACCATTATTGAATGAATGAGGCGCTTCATTTTTTTCAAGGTAGCTGCACACACTAGAGAAGAGAGGGAAAGACACAAACCACAAACAGAGTATCTCATGGTCAACTCGTGGATAGATGTTTCATAACATCTCTGGAGCCAACGAGCATGAAACACGTCAAGGTAATGGAGGAAGCGAAAAGAGATAGTTTCAGGTTATTAGATAACTGGTTTTCATAAGGATTGAAACCATGGAACATCAGAAGAGTTTGAGCTTCTAAAAAGGAGAGCTTACAAAGGAAAGAACACGACCTCAGACTTCGAAGGATGAAACTCTACTAGACGGCTTATATAGAGCTTCGAGGGATACAGAGACGTGGAGAACCAAATTATTGAACTACTTTTGATACAGAAGGATCACTCTTTCGTTCAGCGGAAGGTCAAGACAGAAAGGTATTTTGGTGTAGAGGACTCATAAGAGTCACAAAGAACATGTAATAAGAGAAACTTCCGGTTATCAAAATCATAGTCGCTCTTTAAACACGTTAGAGGAACCGAAGGAAACTGTTTATTCATCTAGGTCTATCAAAATCTTTGCCAAAGATCGTGATATCACTTTACACCACTAAAATAAATATATAAGGAGATTCCCGATGACACGAGGAAAAAGAAACTTCATTCTCAGACTTCAGTTACTTGGCACAACAAAAACCTTGCCAACATAAAAGGGTTTGGAGGATCAACAGAGAGACATTTAGCAACACTACTTTAAATGTTCTCCTTGATGTTCGAGAAGCGGACATCAAGTAAAGGACGGACGTCAGATACAAAGGAAACCATGAGCACAACTCCTATAACAAATCATAGAAGATGCCTCATGAGGAGTGGTTGCTATTGCTGATTTAAGAGAATGTGGCAATAGGTCTTTCGGCTAATTATGTCAACCATCACATCAATCTTGCCGGATTTTCAAAGAGACCCACGTCAAAAACCTTGATGAACACTAACCATCATATCTGCTTGAGATTCAGATTTGGTTAAGTGGAAAGATACTTTAGACTCGGCATGTCCGAATAGAAAGTTTGCAACATTTACCACAAAGGTAGAGTTACTAGATTCTCAAGTCATGGGTTCGTTTGTTACGCTCCAAATGAATGAGCTAGGTTGCAAAACCCATGTATTAGCAAGTTCTCAAGGGATAATTGCACCTACATGAATTGATTGCAACGAAACACAGATGCATCCTCGTTGTTGGGAGACATTTAGGAGGGTATTGAAGTTTTTAGAACCTCTTCTCTTCTATGACAAATCAGTCAGTGGCTTTGCATGCTTAGAGGATGCTCTTGAGATGGAAAGGTATTGACCTACCATATCAAGAATACTTCGCACATGCTTGACTAACTTGAAACGATTCCTGATGAATTAAAGATAACTCTTCTCAAATCCACTATGACAACTTTCAACTTTTGGACATGAATCGGAGAAGGTCACTTCTAACATCCAGAACACATACTTCTAAATGACATGAAGAAGGTTCTTCAAAGTTTCCATCATTAATGCCAAATGCTCCGTATGAATCTAATCTAGTATGGAGAAGGTAAGAAAGTCATTGATGGGCTCAATAACAAACTTATCAAGACACTCCAAGAAGATGGACTCATATGTTCTATGCACAAGACATCGATACTGGTCAGACCAAAGAACATGAAGATGTACTCAGGTGAAACATCACAAATAGATACACCATCAGGATAGTCCCTAGGACTGAGTTTGATTTGACGATAGCCCGAATCAAACCAAAGGTGGGGACGATAACATTTCCATGAAGGAAACACTATCTTTCTTCAGCACGAACAAAACTAGACATGTCGTGGTGGTGTCACGGCAGATGCCATGGATAGGCTAAAGGTGGGGACTAAATGCACTAGAGGTATCCAGGGAGGGATAGTGTGGTGATTCCACACACTGTTGCTTTGTATTCGATGAGATTCCAAGGTTACAAGTGCTCCTTGAGCTGTATTGGAGAGAGGAGGAAGAAGGAGCTCTCTTACTCTCACCGCTAGCTAGCTCTCAGGAAACTAGAACTCAACAAGTAAAGACCAATCCACTAGCGATCAACCCCTTCTACAGAGGCCCTAGCCCTCCTTATATAGGGGTGGCTAGGTCTCCAATTAGGGCATATGTGGCGGCATATTCCAAGGAATATGCTTCTTCCCAAAATAGTAAACCAACCGAGACATTTTTCCCTGTCGTAAGCCATGCAGAGGCTACGTGAGCCTCTATGGCGCCAGCGTCATCCGACATAGGAAACGTCACCCTTGTCGGCCACGCCTCGGTGGTCCTAGCCTTTGTCCGCTTTGCTCACGCTCTGCGTACAGTGACCTCCTTTTGACCAGCGAGATACCTTCCTTCTCTTGCAAGCCTGATATAACCCGGATCATGCCTGGTTAATCCGGCCTCACCTGTACCTGCACACTAGTTAGATATATCCTGCCGACATATGATATAAGTCGGCTGAGACTCAGTTAGGTGGACATCCCTTGGTCCGGGTTACTCCGTGATTCAGCCTGCCTTGAGGTGACTTGGCCAGCACTTGCTTTGACCTTGCCGTACCTCGGCTAACTCGTCCTTTATACCCCGGCATGACCCTACCCGGGGGTATCCCCCCAACATTAGTCCCCGAAGCTGGTGCGGTCTTAGCTGCTTTAGCCGCTAAGGCCACATCAGGTTCAATTTTAGTGAGCCTCTTGCTCCTTTTCCGAGTTATCTCTTATCTCGGATTTCATTTACTATCTTTTCCCTTGGCACATTCCGAGTTTTCACTCGCTGGCCGGGTTACCTCATACCCATCCGAGTTATTCTTCCTTCTCTTGTACGCTTCCCCACATGGAGGGTAATCATTACTTTGCCTCATTTTAAGGGCCTGCGCCAGTAACCGCTGCAGTTATTGCCAGATATTACTATTGCTCACGTCACATCGTGTCTGTCTCCTCGTTAACTGTATCACCACGTCACGTCGTGGGATCTTCTACACACTGTGGCCCTTCCTGTGGCTCGTTTCTGATTGGTTGATCCGGATTATACACTGCCACACGGTGTGGCCCGTCCGCACAGCTCGATCCCACTACCCCTCTGGGGCATGGTTAAATAGGGGATGGGCGCGCCCCTTGGGTATTTTCCCCATCTTAGTGTCCCTCTGCCTCTTCTTCTTCCTATTCCTCTCCAGCGACAGCGCCGCTGCCGCCGCACTTGCATAACAGCGTCGCCGCTGCACCGCCCCTTGCACACTAGCATCGCCGCCACCTCCGCGCATCTCCTCTGCAACAGGTCCGCGCCAGTCTAGGCCACTGCCCCCCACCACAGTTCGGGCCTGTGAGGACAACGACTTAGAGATGACAGAAGAAGAGCTTGCCTTCGCGAAGCAGGAAATGGAGGAGGAAGCGGGGAATGCCGACCGTGGCGCTTGGGCTGGGTCCTGGGTATGCCAGGATGATCTTGACTGGTTATACCGCACCCTGCGTATCCCGGAGGGCGTCATCGCCCGCCTTGCTGCTGAGGAGCTTGCTCCCTCACCCAATCCAGGTGAGCTTGTAGTATTCCTCTCCCACTTCCAGCATGGGTTCGGTCCCCCGTCAGTGACTTCTTCCATGACTGGCTCAATACCTACGAGCTTCAACCACATCACCTCCCGGCGAATGCCATCACCTCTCTTTCCGCCTTTGCTTCCACGGTAGAGGGCTACGCTGGATTATGGCCCAATAAGGAGCTCTAGATCCGGTTCTTTGGTCTCCACCAGAATGTAATTCCGAATAGAGAGCTTGACCCGGAGGACAAGCAACTTACGCAGTTCGGCCCTGCATCAATCTCTCCTCGGAAGCTGTCCATCTTTCCCCGAGTCACGGGGATTGAATCCTGCAAGGGCTGGGCCCGAACCTTCTTCTATGTCAGAAATGGCACGGATGAAGATCTGATCTGGCTGCGCCCCTACGCTCCGGGTCCTCCTAATCCGGATCTGTGGGACCAGATCCCCAAGAAACCCACAGTCCTAGCGAACCAAGTCAACAAGCGGTTCCAGGAGCTGAAGGATCTGGGACTGTGCAACAAAGACGCAATGATCACCCTCGTCCGCAACCGGATCTCTCCCCTCCAGAAATGTACGCATAAACTTTGCCACATGAGCTAGCGCCTTGACCCCAACCGGACCTCCTCATTCGAGTTGAGCAGCACAGAGATTTACCGCCGGGTCAAGGCCCTCTTTACCACCAACAAAAACTTCTCCGCTGATTGGGAGTAGGGGATCGAGCACTTCTGCCGAGATAGGCTTCCTCATGCGGTAACTTTCATGTCCCAATTCTTTTTCGAGTTACATCATATGTCGGATTTTGTTGTATGCTTGATTCCTTTGCACTTTCT
Source organism: Avena eriantha (assembly GCA_910589775.1). Taxonomy (NCBI): domain Eukaryota; kingdom Viridiplantae; phylum Streptophyta; class Magnoliopsida; order Poales; family Poaceae; genus Avena; species Avena eriantha. Next base: position 174,965,206 of record OU342742.1, on the reverse strand, counting down.
CTTTCTTAGATGTTTCTTCAGCAAACTCTTGAGGATGGCACCGAGCCTTCTCTCAAGTGGGCGCCTAATCGAGATACTTCGGACAAGGAGGAACCAGATTAGGAAATGTTCCTGCCGTTTCCTGATGCGACCAAGCGGCACACCGGTAAACTCTCTTCCATTAGAGATTGGCCTGATGATGAAGATAACTCTGATGTTGAGGTGATGGAGGCATTTGACGTTGTCCCCCTTTATAACGCTTTTCCGACATCAGCTAACCCCGGTGGGCAGATCCATGAAGATCCTCCCCTTGCCACGGGTGAGCCAGTCTCGGTCGCACCAAAGAAAAGGGGAGCTGCATCCGCTTCTTCCTCTGGACCTTCTAAGCCAACCAAAAGGCAAAAGAAGTCCGCGGACAAAGCTGCCACCAAGCCTACAACCAAGTCCATAACCCGGAGGGCTCGGAAGCCCAAGGAGCCTTTGACCTCGGATGAGTAAGCCATTTCTTCCTTAACCAATTTTCTACTTCGTGCCTTCCTTTTGTTGTAACTTATAGTTTGTCGTTTGATTCGGCAGGTCTGCGGTGGAGGTTCCTCAGAGCGGATCTGGCATTGCCTTGCCGCTCCGACATAGCCCTTCTTCCCATCATGGCGATGATTCTCGCCCACTAAGCCCCATTCAAGAGGGTCCAGCGACTGCTCCGGGTTCTAGCCCACCTCGCCAAGAGGAGGGCAACCTCGGAACAGAGGGATGTGGTTCTGCCGAGGGTAGCGGTTGCTCCCAGTTCCTCTTCGGCTCAGCCGTAACCAGCTACCACCGAGGTTCCTTCAGCATCCCCACCAAGATCAACACCAGCGCCAGCACCTGCGCCAGCAGCACAAGTACCAGCAGCACCAACTCTTTCTGCCTCGTCTGAGTCTTCCAAGGCTCGGCGAGAAGACACATCTAGCACCAAGGCTAGCACTAAGGCTGCGCCCAGGGCCGTGCCCAAGGGTAAATCCGCCACCCAAACCTCAACTTCTCAGCAGCAGCCCAAGGGGAAGAAAACTTCTGATGCCGCTAGGGCGGCAATCATCGAGGCTGGACAGCGCACGCTCGCGTCCATGCTCCCGCAGAACACCCCACCTAAGAAAGACACCTCTACTGGGTCAGCTGATGCGCAACTTGTCTTGCACACCAGCCATGTCGTTGCACAAGTTGAAAGAAGGGAGGCTCACTCCAAGGGTCTGGTCGCGCCCCACATGCTCAGCGGAGAACGCTATCCTCCAGCCTCGATCGAGTTCATTAACAACTGGAACAAGGCGGAGTTCGTTCATAATGACGATCTGCCTGAAAAATTTGGGCCTGCCGAGTTTGCTGCACAGATGAACACAGCTGCCAAGGCAATCAAACTAGCAAGTCGGATGATGGAGGTACGCTATTTCGCCTTTACCTTAACATGTATTAGGTATTAGTGATATAACCATTAGTCCCCGAGCCTCCGGGGGAGTAACTTGTTACTCGTCCAGATGCTCTTTAGAGAACTAGCGTAGCTCCTTAGGAATTTCAAATATGCACACACCTAGAGCTGGGTTAAGTTCCACTTGGCCCGGATCTTGTACACTTCGAATATGCACACACCTAGATCCGGGTTAAGTTCCACTTGGCCCGGATCTTGTACACTTCGAATATGCACACACCTAGAGACGGGTTAAGTTCCACTTGGCCCTGATCTTGTACACTTCGAATATGCACACACCTAGAGCCGGGTTAAGTTCCACTTGGCCCGGATCTTGTACACTTCGAATATGCACACACCTAGAGACGGGTTAAGTTCCACTTGGCCCGGATCTTGTACACTTCGAATATGCACACACCTAGAGCCGGGTTAAGTTCCACTTGCCCCGGATCTTGTACACTTCGAATATGCACACACCTAGAGCCGGGTTAAGTTCCACTTGGCCCGGATCTTGTACACTTCGAATATGCACACACCTAGAGCCGGGTGAAGTTCCACTTGGCCCAGATCTTGTACACTTCGAATATGCACATGCCTAAGCTATCCTTTTGTACTCTTTTCAGGTGACCACCAATCGCCGAAGCGCTGAGTTTCAGCATCTCTTGGACACTCACAAGATGCTGCGCGCGAAACATTCTACACTTCTCGCTGAGTTCGAGAAAAGGGGTAAGTTTTCTCCATATCTTTTTTCCACCTTGCTTTGTTTTTCTTGCCGTGCTAATTTATCATTCGGATTGCGCAGCTGGAGTGGAAGCTGAGAATATCCTTATGAGGAAAAACTTGGACCAAATAAAGGGTAAGTTACTTTTGCTTAATCTTCCTCTGCGCTCTACCTCCTTGTCTCCTTGGCTCGGCAAATATTCATACCTCGGCTTTGCCGGGTCAACAACCTATTTCAGCATCTCTTGAAGATAGTGTGCCCGTGCCTGATATGATGCTGCATTTTCTCGAACAAGCAGGACAGCATCAGGCCGAACTCAAAAAGAAAGATGATGAGCTTGCCCTCCTCCGGACCAAGGATGATGAAATTGCCAAGCTCAAGGTAGAGATGAAGAAGCTTAAGGCGCTCCACAAATCTGAAATGGACAAAGCTAGACAAGATTTTACTGAAGAGCGAGAACGCCTCAACCTCCAAATTGCCAAGGACCAAGAATTGCTTAAGGAGGCCGACATTAAGCTTGAGTCGGCAAATGCTGAACTTGTGCAACTCCGGAAAAGGCGTGATAACAGCACCACGGAGCTGACCCGGATCCACAGTCACATCTCTTGTAAGTTATTTTTCTTTAGCCGGCCTAAATCTCTCCGGGTCAACCTCCGACCTTATTTCACTTGTCTTGTTTTTTCAGACAAATTTCCGGAGGGCGATGTCATTGCATCCAACGTTGTTACCAAGTTCCGCTAGCAGAGGGGTACTCCATCTGGTCCTAGCACCATTCCTCTTGATCTGGAGGACCTGTTGGTCAGCTTGTCTTCTCGCGTTGAAATCATGAAGAACCATGGCAAGGATATTCTAAGCGCAGCAATCCGGGTCTTCAATCCCCTTTGGCCTGGTGAAGATACTCTAAAGGGTTCCGCTCCTCTAATCAGCAAATTAATGGAGTGTGAGACTCAGCTTGACCTCTGGAGGGAATCCGCCAGACATGCCGGAGCTGAGACCATTCTCCATTACGTGCTCACATGGTACTAGAAAATTAATCTTGATCTTCTCGAGCGCATGCGCACCGGGTCAAGGTGGTCCACTGATCCGGATTGTGTAGCTCGGCGCAAGGCTTGTACCCATAACCTCATTCAATATGCCCCCATCCATCAATGGAACGAGGGACCAAGCTTTCTCGATGCCACTGACGACGAATACGTCGAAGATGGTTCAGGCGAAGAAGATGAGAGTGAAGCCTCTGACGCCGAAGAGGACGAAGATAACACTGAAGCCGAGGCTAGAGTTCCACCTACTGGTGCCGAGTTACCTCCTCCTACTGCTCCTTGATAAAAAAACACTTTGAATATTATCAGATCTCCGGTATGCCGGGTGCATATGTATTAAGCACAATGATCATATTTTGCTACTAAGTTGCTCGTGCCGGATTAACTTAGTCCCCGAGTTTCATTTTCTTGTTCCCCCAATTTCTTGGCTCGGCTCGTGTCTACCTTGGTTCAGTTTTATGACTTACGAGTCCGAGTTTCAAAAATTGATTTAACAATACTTAGAAACTTTAAGACTAGCTCAAAATAATTCAACAGAGCAAAAATTAGGTAAACATAAAGTTAGTCCAAATAACAAATGTCAGCTCGATTATGTTCTTCTCCTTAGTCGTTTTTCATGTGCTACGCAATCCCAAACTTGTTCTCTTGCTTGCCATGAAGCCAAATCTTGTTGGACAGCAGCAAGTCAAAGAGTTAGTTTTTGGTGCTCACACACTACTAATCTGGGTGAGGCAGAAGCAACTTAAACCAGCCGACACAAAAATTATAATAAGTACAGAAGATAACAAATATTATTAAGGCAGTCCCCGAGTTACTGCTCGAGGTGCCATCATTTCATTGATAAGCTCATTGCCAGCATACATACCGACATATAAGAGACTCGGATACGCACACTTCTCTGCTAAGTGTAGAAAGGACGAAGTAGAGCTACATTCCATGGACGCTTAGATTTCTCGCCAGACCTGTCTGCCTTGTTCTTGTCATGTGGCTTAGCATCGATAAGATAATAAGAGTCATTGTGCAATGCTTTGCTCACAATGAATGGCCCTTCCCATGGGGGGATAACTTGTGCATGCCAGCAGTATGTTGTACCAACCGGAGTACAAAATCACCTTCCCAGAAAATTTGGGGGTTTACTTTCCGGCTATGTTAGTGTCAGAGATTTTGCTGATATATGGCGGATCTGGACAATGCCAATTCTATTGCTTCTTCCAGTAGATCAACATCATTTTGCCGGGCTTCTTGCACTTCGGCTTCTGTGTATTGGGTGACTCTAGGCGAATCATGCTCTATGTCGGCTGGTAATACAGCTTCTGCCCCATATACCAGAAAGAATGGCGTATAGCCTGTTGATCGATTTGGAGTTGTTCTTAAACTCCACAGTACCGCTGGTAGTTCTTCTATCCAGCACCCCGCTGATCTTTGCAGCGGCTCAATGAGCCAGGGTTTTATTCCGGATAACACTAATCCGTTGGATCTCTCCACTTGCCCGTTCGATGCAGGGTGGGCTATCGAGGCAACGTCCAGCCGGATCTTCTTATCCCAGCAGAAACGTGCAAATGCTCCTTCAGCAAAATTTGTGCCATTATCTGTTATGATACTGTGAGGATAACCGTATCTCAAAATGATATCTTTGAGGAATGTCACAGCAGTAGCTCCATCACATTTTCTTATTGGCTTCACCTCAATCCATTTCGTAAATTTGTCAACCATGACCAAGATGTGGGTCATGTTCCCTCTTGCTGGTTTAAACGGGCCAACCATATCCAAACACCATACGGCAAATGGCCAAGTAATTGATATGGTCTTGAGTTCCGACATTGGCATATGTGTCTTGGTAGCATATCTTTGACAACCATTGCACTTTCTTACCAGATCCTCTACGTGTTCCAAGGCACTTGGCTAGTAAAACCCATGATGGAAAGCTTTTGCTACCAAGGCTCTGGATGAGGCGTGGTGCCCACATTCCCCTTGGTGTATATCCCGGAGGATGTCAAGCCCTTCTTCCAGGTCAACACATCGTTGGAGGACACTTGTCACACTTCTCTTGTATAGCTCGGAACTGATGATCGTATATGCTTTTGCCCTCCTCTGAGTTTGCCTGGAAAGCACCTCCTCATTGGGCAAAGTTCCATCTTTAAGGAATTGAAATATGGGTAGTGCCCAAGCTGGTATAGCTCGTACAGGGAACACATCCTAATCAATTTCCATCTGATCCATCGGCATAACTTCAACCGGATCACGTTGCGCAGTCCCTGGGTCTTGCGAAGCAGTCCCCGGGTTTCGCGAACCACTCCCCACATCAATGTTCATGGGTACAGCTCTGGGCTCTGGATCAGTCGGGATAAAAATTGAGTTGGATTCTGGGGATGGCCTGATAGATGGTTTTCTGAGGTGCTCTAGTGCTACCCTGCGGGATTGCTTGTTGTGTTGATCTGAGTTTTGACAATACGTCAGCAGCCTCATTTTCCAGCCGAGGTATATGATGAAATTTGCATCCCTCGAAGTATCCCGATATCTTCTGCACATGAAATCTGTACAGTGCCATGTTTGCATCCAAGGCATCCCATTGTCCGGGGACTTGCTGGACTACGAGATCCGAGTCACCGAAGCATTGGATCTGACGTATTCCAACCTATTTTGCCACTTTGAGCCCATGCACAAGTGCCTCATATTCTGCAACATTGTTAGATGATGCGAAGTGGATCTATAGCACGTATTTCAGTTGGTCCCTCTTGGACGAGGTAAGCACAACTCCGGCGCCTAACCCGATTTTTGTTTTTTATCCGTCAAAGTGCATTCTCCAGTAGTTCGGATCTGGCAATGGTGGCTCATATTGTACCTTGGCCCAATCCACAAAAAAGTCAGCCACAACCTGAGACTTGATTGCTTCTCTTCTCTCTTGTCATATTGTGGAGCATAAGGGACTAGCTCAATTGCCCATTTTGCAATCCACCACTTGCATCCTTATTGCTCATTATCTCTGATATGGGGGCTTCACATATTACTTTGATGGGGTGCTCTTCAAAATAGTGCTTTAGCTTCTTAGCTTCCATGTACACACCATATGCCATCTTCTGGTAGTGGGGATAGTTTTGTTTCGAAGCTGACAATACCTCGCTGAGATAGTACACTGGCCGTTGCACTGACTTACCCTCTTCGTCGCGCTCTACCACAATTACTGCACTTACAACTCGGTTGGTTGCGGCTATATAGAGCAACATTGGCTCCTTTGATAGTGGAGAGGCTAACACTGGTGTAGTGGCTAACATCTTTTTCAACTAGATAAAGGCTTCATTGGCCTGCGGCGTCCAAATGAACTTGTCCGACTTTTTTATGAGTTGATAGAGAGGCAGTGCCTTTTCTCCCAACCGACATACAAACCGACTTAAGGATGCCAGGTAACCAGTGAACTTCTGGACATTGTTAAGGCACTTCGGTAGTTCCATTCGCTCTATGGCCCGGATTTTAGTTGGATTAACTTCGATACCTCGGCTGGAGACAAGAAATCCAAGTAATTTTCCAGCCAGGACACCGAAGGTACATTTCTCGGGGTTAAGCTTCATTCGGAACCTCCTTAGGTTCGCGAATGTTTGCCTGATATCGTCAAGGAGCATTTTGCTTTCCTTGGTCTTTATAAAAATGTCATCCACATATACCTGCACATTTTGACCAATTTGGTCGTGTAAACATTTCTGCATACATCTTTGGTACGTTGCCCCTGCATTACGTAAACCAAACGGCATGGTGAGATAGCAATAAGCCCCATACGGGGTGATAAACGCAGTCTTTATCTGATCACTTGGGTTCAGAGGTATCTGGTGGAAACCAGAATATGCATCAATGAACGACAACAACTCACACCCAGCAGTAGAATCTATGACTTGGTCTATCCTTGGCAGTGGGAATGGATCTTTTGGACACACCTTATTCAGGTTCGTGTAATCGATACACATACGCCAAACCACTGCCACGTTCGGATCATCCTTCTTCTTCTCCACCAGCACCGGATTAGACAGCCAATCCGGGTAAAGTACTTCCATGATAAATCCAGCTGCTAGCAGCCGAGCTATCTCATCTCCTATGACCTTTCTCCTGTCTTCAGCGAAGCGGCGCAGAGGTTGCTTCACCGGCTTTGCTCCGGGTCTCACATTCAAAGAGTGCTCGGTCAACTCCCTCGGAACACCTTGCAAGTCATGTGTGGACCAAGCAAAAATATCCCGATTCTCACGGAGGAAGTTGACGAGCTCGCTTTCCTATTTGTCATTTAACCCGGCACCAATTGTTATGGTGCGCTCTGGGGACATATCATCAATAGGCACTTTCTTGGTATCTTTTGTCGCTTGAAATGAGACACTACCATGCGGGTTACTCGGCGCCGGCATATATTGTTGCGTGGATTGAGCCAATGCCGCCACCTCCTAGATTTTTCTCTTTTCTTGCGCGATCACGAGTGACTCGGCCAGGTTAGACCCGGCTCACGCGCACTCAATGGAACGTCGAAAATCACCAGTTATGGTAATCACACCATTTGGTTCGGGCAGTTTCATCTTCAAGTAACTAATGTGAGTACTTGCCATGAACTTGTTCAGGGATGGCCTGTCGAGCAACGTGTGATATGCGCTCTCCAAATAGACAACTTCAAACTCCAAATTCTCAGTCCGGCAGTTATCTCTTGTACCAAACAACACGTCAACCCGGACCTTGCCAATGGGTTCACAAGAAATGCTTGGCACAATGCCATGGAAAGTTGTCCTAGTAGTCTGGAGCATGTTCTCCGAGATACCCAACTTGCGCATCATGTCCACATACATGATGTTGATGCTACTGCCATTGCCAATTAGCACCTTTGAGAACCTCACATTGATGTTAGGCCCAATGAATGTTGGGTCCAACACCAGTGCATACGAACCAGGACTTGGCATAAGCTTCAGATGATCTTTGATGCTCCAAGTAATCTCTTGATCTGACCAAGGCATATACCTCGTCACGGCCAGCATTACAGCATTGACTTCCATATGTCGGTGCTGCAAGCTCTTTCTATCTGTCTCTTCCGTGGTGAACACGCAGTAACTCTGATGATGCTCTCTGTACTCATTTGTCCCCTCATTCCCGGGGTACCTTTGATCCGGTTGATTCTGGTTCTCCACCTGATGCACGGCATCCCTTCTCTCATGGTTGTCATACCTCGGCGGAGGGGGTGGCAACATTAACTGTTGTGTGTTCGCTCCGGAGAGCAATTGCTGCCAGGGTAACTCCTGCCAAGGTTGATCATTCCAAGGTGCCTGAGCATTCCCCGAACCACTTTATTCTATTTTCCTCATCCATTCACACTGCCGCGTTGTGTGACCCGCTAGGTTACTCGGATTCGGCGTGTGGAACTTACACGGCCGATCTAGCATTGCCTCATAGGTATACCTTGGCCGGTCCTTCTTTTCCTGCCACTGTTTCTTCTGTTCTGGCGTCCAAGTTTTCTTGCCATCATTTCTTGGTGTATGTTGTTGTCCTCTAGTTTTTTGGCGTTGACTGCTTCCTGCTCCGGGTTGGTCCTGATTCACAGCTGCAACTTGTTGCGAATTGTACCGGTAATCCGGTCTGTCATCTCTTATTTTACCCCGGTAATCATTTCTCCGGGATGACCCGGCCCCATCTCGCTGATAGTACTCCTCGCTTGACTCGTTTGACATGAGCCTAGGCTGCGTCGGATCACCCAAGGCATATGAATCAGCAATCCGGATTGTTTCTGTCAATGTGGTTGGCATATCTCTTTGCAACCTTTGCCATAGCATGCTTGCATATCTACACCCTTGCGCAAACCAAGCTATGGACTGTGACTCAATCACACCCTCACATGAGTTTTGCACTATGCACTAGCGGGTCAGGAATTCCCAGTCTGTCTCATTTGGTCTCTGTTTGCACATTGCTAGAGTCTGCGGTCTGTTGGGCCTCTGATACGTGCTTGAGAAATTGCTAACGAACATTTCCTCAAAATCGATCCAACAGTTAATACTTCCGGGTGGTAAATTGTTTAGCCATACCATTGCTGGTCCCTCCAGCATCTGAGGTACATATCTCACAGCCCATCTCAAATTGCCTGTAGCAATTTTTACTGTTGTTGCATAGTTAATCAACCAATCCTCAGGCTTTGTGCTTCTGTTAACTGGAAGTTAGGTACTAGAGGCTCCTTCATGATCCGGGGCCCAAAACACGCTGGACCCGGAGGACCTTGACACTCAATCTGCTCCGACCTATACAGTCGATCCAATTTTAACCTGGCGTCATCAGGCATCAAGTTCCTGCTTCCCAATCTTGACCCTATCACGTGATAGTCCGGTCTGGGATACCCTGCATTCACCATCTCCGAATCACCATAGTTATATCTATCTTGCTCCTGCAGAGCTGCTCTCTGTGGCATACCTTGGCTGGCACTGCGCTCTTGCCGTGGTATATTCCGCTGCTGCGATTGTCCTACATCCGCCGGGTTACGCTGTCCGGCATTGCCGTTCACAGCGTTCCTCTGACCGGCATTGCCTTGGTTGCGGTTACCTCGGCCAGCTTCACCTCGGCTCAGACTTCGTCGATCCTCATTTCCTTGCATTGCTTTTCCTTTCCCTGCCCTTGCCGGGTCATATGGGACTATCTGTCTGTTTCTCCTAGCCGAGGTTACTACCTCTTCTCTCCTAGGACCACCATGAGGAGACGATGCAGCTCCATCAGATTTCTCCAGGTTACCCACGGCTGAATAAACGATCTTGGAGGCCCTAAATCTATTCGGGTTTGCCCTGAGCAACTCCTCATTCTGTCTATTTGCGATCCTAACTAACTCATTGACCCTTTCCTACTGTCTCTGTCGGGCTTCACCCGTCAAACCCTCTAGCTCGGATGTAGCTGCATCTGCTGCCCTGAGGTTCTTTGCCGGGGTACTGTACTTCGACAGCCCCACGGACAAACAGTTCTCTGATTCTTCAATTCTAGCATCACCTTCTTTGTTCATTTCACTCATGAGGTTTCTCCCCTTCATTTTACAGCATCTACCTTATTTGCCTTTGCGTACTCACGCAGCGCCATGTTCAACGACTGCTGAGCTGCAACTATCTTTTTTGCACCCTCTAGGATTTTCTGTCTAGTCTCCTCTAACTCGGCATGTGCCTGAGCCGGATCTACCACTGCTGCTATGGGGCTTGCCAAGCTATCTATTGCCTGCAACAGCACATTCTCTGGCCTCTCTAGCGGAGGACCTATACTTTTCCTCGGTGCCTTAGGCGTTACCTCCGGATCTGGTGCTGGATCCTTGCTTGCACCAGCGCCAGGCGCGGTCATCATCACCTCAGCGTGGTCCGGGGAGCGAGATATACGCTCCCAGCGAGCCGCACTAAGGGTGGCTCGCCTCATTCGACGACGTTCTGCGGATGAACGCACAACACATCGACAACAACGTAGATCTTGTGCGCACCAAGCTTGACGAAGAGGTCGATGCGCGGGAGAGGTCGCTTGCCGAAGCAGCCAGCATTGTCGCTGACGAAGTCCAGCGCTCCAAAGCACTGAACGATCCTGGAGACGATGCATTCGCCAGTGCCGATGAGGTTTCCCGTCCGGAGCTTCACTCCTGCTAGCGCCGCTAGCCCCACGGTGGGCGCCAACTGTCGTGGTGGTGTCACGACAGATGCCATGGATACGCTAAAGGTGGGGACTAAATGCACTAGAGGTATCCAGGGAGGGATAGTGTGGTGATTCCACACACTGTTGCTTTGTATTCGATAAGATTCCAAGGTTACAAGTGCTCCTTGAGCTGTATTGGAGAGAGGAGGAATAAGGAGCTCTCTTACTCTCACCGCTAGCTAGCTCTCAGGAAACTAGAACTCAAGAAGTAAAGACCAAACCACTAGCGATCAACCCCTTCTACATAGGCCCTAGCCCTCCTTATATAGGGGTGGCTAGGTCTCCAATTAGGGCATACGTGGCGGCATATTCCAAGGAATATGCTTCTTCCCAAAATAGTAAACCGACCGGGTCACTTTTCCCCATCGTAAGCCATGCAGAGGCTACGTGAGCCTCTGCGGCGCTAGCGTCATCCGACACAGGCAACGTCACCCTTGTTGGCCACGCCTCGGTAGCCCTAGCCTCTGTCCGCTTTGCTCACGCTCTGCATACAGTGACCTCCTTTTGACCAGCGAGATACCTTCCTTCTCTTGCAAGCCTGATATAATCCGGATCATGCCTGGTTAATCCGGCCTCACCTGTACCTGCACACTAGTTAGATATATCCTGCCGACATATGATATAAGTCGGCTGAGACTCAGTTAGGTGGACATACCCTGGTCCGGGTTACTTCGTGATTCGGCCTGCCTTGAGGTGACTCGGCCAGCACTTGCTTTGACCTTGCCGTACCTCGGCTAACTCGGCCTTTATACCCCGGCGTGATCCTACCCGGGGTATCCCCCAACAAGACATCCCATTAGAAGGAACTATGTTGGATATAACTTTTGTCTTACAACTCTCCAAGTTGTTGTTTAAGCTCAACTGACTAGTTCAGGGTTATCCAGTACAGATCCTTGGAGAAGGGGGCAGTTTAGAGAACCTGCTTGCTCAAGAATTTGACCCCCCGGTCACGTGGCAACATGGAAATACTTCTAGTAGACATCTAGAATATTATGAACCACCGGTATGTCACTTAGTTCGAGAGGAAACTTGCTTGGTAAGGCAAGAAGACGTAGTCTCAGAGCTTCGGCACAAGCCTAACTCTTTGACTGAGGAGAGTGTACCAAAATAACGGACTTGGTAGCACAGTCAAACTTCGTTTAGTGATAGGTTAACCATCACGCTAAGAATGACACAAATGTCCTTAGAGGTCAAAGCAATAGGAATTGCTAAGAATCTTAGATGGCCACATTATTACGCACACGCATCATTCACGAGCACGAAAGCTCAGAGGAAGGGTGGGTAAAGATGTATAAGAGTATCACTTCATTAGGAGGTCATGGAATTCAGCACGACCTCATAGTATATAAGAGTGTGATACTTTAAGGTAGAACAGATCAGAAGCTAATCAATGCTCATTGATCTGCGGTTACAACACTTTGTCCCGGTCCTAAAAATGAAAGGTACTAGAGTTTGTTTCTCCTGACATCCCAAGATGGTTTGTCTGATAGACAACAAGAGTATATTGCATCGAAAGATATCGATGCGCATTTACTAATTGGCTACCAACTGGTAAACAAAGGTCAGAAACAACAAGGGAAAAAGGAACATGCTCAGAATATAATCTCGAGATGTGGATGCATAAGTCAACAATCTTCTGAGGACCAATGCATAGAAAAGGGAAGGTGTGGCAGAGTCACGAATACAGATGCGAGACTCAAGAGGAGTACTCTTGTCGTGATCTATTTGGTTCCATTAAAGAACATCTGCCACAACATGTCGTAGGGGAAGTCCTTAATTGTCACAATTCAATCGCGACAATAACCACAAGCTTGAAGGCTATACCAGAGGGTACTAGCTGTCCTAAGGTAATGTTTAGATATTAACAATAGGGATCAACAAAATGGATCTTGGGTTAAAGGTCAGCTTCATGTGCAAGATTCACAACACCAGAATCAAGCACAATCAGGGTCTTTGGTTCAAGTCCAAGGTTAAAACCCAAGAAAGGAGTAACAAATATCTTGGTAGCATAGAGGGTACTACAAGGTAGTAACCACGAGGTAGCTTCCAAGAGAAGAAACAACTTCTAAAGTACCCAAACAAATAAAAAGGAGGCACCCAAGGCGAAAGGAAACTTCGAGGACTAGAATAGATCACTGTGGAACCATCAACATAATGTTGCGGGCCCATAAGATAGAGAGATCATGATGGAAAGGAATCTCTGAACTGAAGTAGAGCAAAGGGAAACAAGGAACACACACAACTGACTAGGTCAACTAGTTGAGAATCGACATGCCTAAAAGGCACCTAAATTTTGAAAGACGAGATAGCGAAACTTTTCCAAATCAACGCAAGATAAGATGACCTAGAGTTAGAGCGAAACTGGATAAGGAGAAAAAGAAGCATACCGGAGTTTTCGCAAATACTTTTCATCTTTGAAATAGTTTTCACAAACACTAGACTCAATGATGCGCTCGACTTTCGATGTAGAGCTCATTGGGAACCCTAAGAGGAAGGTACGATGAATACAGCAGCAAGTCTTCCCTCAGTTATGAAACCAAGGTTTAATCGAACCAGTAGGAGCAAGGAAACACCCCAAAGGTGTTACTAGCTGAGCTTTGGCAGGGCGCACTACCGGTGCTAGTAGCAACGTGGAGACCTGCACAACACAACCACAGAACTTTGTCCCCAACTTGCGATGAGGTTGTCAATCTCATCGTGTTTTGCTGAAAACAAAGGATTAAACATATTGAATGGCAAGAAGTAAAAGTTTGCAGAAAGTAAACACAAAGCAGAAACAGTTTATAGATTGTATGTAAAGAAAAAGGATCGGTCCATAGTTCACTAGCGGTGGCTCTCCTTAGATAGATAACATACTGGGTGAACAAATTACAGCGGGGCAATTAACAAACACCGAGAAAGCAATACATGCATATACTAATCATCTTGACTCCTCTGGGACTTGATTGGGCATTACAACATAATACATAGACCGCCATCCAACTGCATCTATGACTAATAATCCACCTTTAGGTTATCATCCGAACCCCCTCCAGTATTAAGTTGCAAGCAACCGATTATTGCTTTACGAACTATGTGTAAGGTAAACAATACGATTGTTCTATGAACAAAGGATTGTTGTTTTCTCCCTAGTAGCAACAGCACATATAGTACCTTAGAGATTTCTGTCACTTCCCTAGATTACCAGAGGCATGAACCCACTATCGAGCATAAATACTAACTCTTGGAGTTGCTAGCATCTACTTGGCCAAGATAGCTACTAACAACGGAAAGCATGCAAGATCTCAAATAACAAAGACATGATAGAATGAATAATCAATCTGAAATAGCATCTCAATATCCATCGGATCCTCGCAAACACAACATGTATGAATTACAAATAGATGATCTTGATCATGAACGGAGCTCACAAGATCTAAACATGAAAGCACAAAGGAGGAGAAACCAGCCATCTAGCTACTACATGGATCCGTAGTCCAAGGATGAACTACTCGCGCATCACACCGGAGGCTTGCATGGTGACGAAGAAGGCCTCCAGGGTGAATTCCCCTCTCCGGCAGGGTGCCGGGAAGAGCTTCAGATCCCCCCGATCTAGGGACAGAGATGACGGTGGCTACAGACTCTTTCGTGGATTTTGGATCGGGTCCTTAGGGTTTTCGTCCCGAGGGAAACTTATAGGCGGAAGGAGAGGCTGAGCGGGTGCTGGGGTTGGCCAGACCACCCCCTGGTGCGGGTTAGGCCTGGCCGCGCGGCCAGGTGGTGTGGCCGGCCCCCAGCCCTTCTCCGTCTCGTATTCTGGCACTTGATCCCTTCCAGAAAAATAGGCACTTTGGCTTTTGTCCCGTCCAATTCTGAGAATATTCATTTTCTGACTTTCCTGGAACCAAAAACAGCAGAAAATAGGCAGCTGGCACTGTGGCTCTTGTTAATAGGTTAGTCCAAGAAATCATAATAAAAGTACTCCAAAGTTGGAACAAAACACAAGAAAGTGGATAAAACCAAGCATGGAACATCAAAAATTATAGATACATTTGCAATGTATCAACATCCCCAAGCTTAACTCCTGCTCATCCTCGAGTAGGTAAGTGATAAAAAGAAATAATTTTTGAGGTGACATGCACCATCCAAGACTTGATCAAAGTATTTGCAAAACATTCAAAGCTGGGATCATAGTAACTTCAATCATAACATGAAAGACAAAGTTCTAGCAATAAGCAAAGAAACTATGATGCAAACATGAAAATGCACAAAAAAAAGATTCATGAATAACAATGCTTTGCAAGACGTTTGTTTGTTTCACATAAAGAAAACATAGCATAATAGTATTCAGCTTGTCCCTCAATAGAGTAGCAAATATAAATGCATAGGACACCTTCAAAGTTCATAAGAGTGACTAATACAATAGTTTCAAACAAGCAATAACAAGTAGTGCATCAATCAACTAGTCTTGGGACAATGCACATAGAACTAAGAATGGCCACTATGCTCTCAAAGTAGGTGCATAAAGATAGAAGGTCGAGACTCAATATAATGGTGGAAGAAAGGCCTTTTGTAAAAGGAAGTAGGGATTCAAGTCTCATAAAGAGCTTCCAAGAATTATGATACTTAAAGTTTTCAGCTCTCATTGCCCCTATCATAAGTATCTTGAAGGTGATTAAGGTTAAAGTGAACAAACTATGGTGTACATGCTTGACGAAGTATAAGTCAGAAATCTCATGTCCCTTGTATACGAGGGCCGCTCCTCAGGCTACTCAAGTTTAGTCACCGGTAATTTCTTGTCATCGTAAGTACATGTGTATCATTGAGAACCGCCAACGGGGTACCCCTTGCCCGATGATACGGAAGAATCCCCATATCAAAATGACAAGGCAACCAGACAACGACCATCGCAGCATTCTTCTTCTTTACCATGGGAATATGGTGCTTTTTTCTCTCTTTCCTCTTTTCATAGTATCTCTTTTTTTCTATTTTCTCTTCTTTTTCTCAGTATAGGACTCTTTTTTTATAAGAAGAATGCTTCATAGACAGCTCATTATGGTTACGCTGCAGGTTTCCACCATGTCAGCATGGATTAGACCAGCGGCCTAGGCATTTCTCTAACACATATACATAACTCCATGGACTTACAAGCTCCCCTTTCATTTCACACCGACGACATCCATATACAAAAGAGCATGATATCAACTAGGTACAAGTACCAAGTGCAATGTTGAAAGCGTTCCCCATGAAAGCATGGTTCTGCTAATTCCCAACAAGTAAGTGCAAGCATATACAACATAGAAGACACAATGGTTCAAGTTTATTAAGGGCAAGTAAAGTAAAGTGTGCCATCAAGTTCGTGAGAGCTTTAATCACTAGTTTTCTCATAACAAGTGGAAGGTAAACAAAAGCATGAATATACTTGGAATAGCATAAGCTAGTAGGTAGGTATGGTGGAATCTTTGGAATAACTTGGTTTAGGGAGTTGGATGCATGAGTGGAACTCATACTTTGTTGTGGAGGCTAGCAAAAGACTGGGAGCGACAAACTAAGAGAGCAATAATGGCCATAATCATGCAGAGCGACAAAACATCATTGATCAAAGCATAAAGTGATACTACAAGTTGAAAACTAAAGGTTCATAAAGGCTATGGTGACTTGTGATAGTCATAACATGGTGTGAGCATGTGCCAAGTCAACCCAAATAAAGCATCAAAGGAGAATACCACTATACTATGCTTTAATATGCTAAAACAACGCATGATTCATCCAAGGCACATTAAGCAATCTCAATTGTTTATAACAATTCATGCTACAACAAAGAATACTAAGCATAAAGCCAAAAAAAATATCAAGCATGGCATGACAAAGCATAGGCCACAGTCAAAAACGAGCTCTTTTTACCACAAAAGCATGAACTTTCCTACTCTTTTCCAAACCAAACCAAACTATTTGCAAACCAAAGTATGAAAGAGGGGGTCCAACCAACTTATTCAGAAAGCTAAGCAAACCAAGCAAACTAAAAACCAAAACGAAAAAGAAGACGCTCCAAGAGAAACACAACTGTGCATGAAACAATAAAAATGAAGCGTTTGGAAGAAACCTGGAATTTTTATTGATGAAGAAGGGGATGCCTTGGGCATCCCCAAGCTTTGATGCTTGTACTTCTTGGATATTTCTTGGGGTGACACGCGCGGCATCCCCAAGCTTGATATTTAGTCCATCCTTCATCTCGTTACTCATTCCTTCCATATACCTGAAATTTTTCCTTCATACAAAACTTCACACAATCTTATTAGCAACATTAGTGCACTTAAGATAAATAAGTCTCAAGGTTCAGTTCTAACAACAAATAAACTTCCATTAGAACACTAGCTACTGTAGCACTTCCCTCAAAAATCTCAATTCCCCAAAGGAACTCAAGAAGGAACTAACAAGAAGCAAATGCAGAAAATGGCAGAAATCTGTCAAAACAGACCAGCAGGTAAAGACGAATTTTTTAGAAGACCTTATGTTGCTCAAATCGAAAAGTGTTGAACTAACGAAAGTTAGATAACAACCTGGGGCAGAAGTACAAAACATTACAGCTCAATCCGACCTATAGAACTATCTCAGGAATTTTTACGGTGAAGCACAGAAATCTGTTTTGGGACAGCAACTTTCCCAATCATTACTTCACTCTCGTTAGAGGTTACTCTTGGCACAAAAAGCAAATAAAAAGGATAAGGAGAGGTCATTACAGAGGTAATAACTTCGAAGACTCATCTAAAACTTTTGGGTTATCTCCCAACAAGTACTTTTCTTTAACGCCTTTAAGTTAGGCATAAGAAACAAAGAAAGAATCAAGTGTTCTCAAATGAAGAAGCATTAAGACCAAATTTTGTTTTCATAGGAGAAGCAAAAGAAATCGTTTCTATCTTTTTAGGAAAGTGTTCTATACCTTTCTTGAGTGGGAGTTGATATTTAATGGTGCCTTCTTTCATATCAATGATGGCACCAACAGTTCTAAGAAAAGGTCTTCCCAAAGTAATAGGACAAGAAGCATTGTATTCAACATCCAAAACATAGAAATCAACGGGGACATAGGAATCGTTAACCATAATAAGAACATCATTAAGACTCCCCATGAGTTTCTTTTTAGCATTAGCATCAAGTGGGACATTCAAATAACAATCTTCAAGAGGAGGCAAATCAAGCATATCATAAATCCTTCTAGGCATAATAGAAATACTACTATCAAGATCACACAAAGCTTTGAAATCAAAGTCATTCACTTTCATATTAATGATGGGTTCCCAACCATCTTCTTGTTTTATAGGAATAGAAGCTTTATGTTTCATCTTTTCTTCTTTAATCTTTATGAGAGCATCAGTAATGTGTTTTGTAAAAGCCATGTTCATAGCACTAGCATTAGGACTTTTAGCAAGCTTTTGTAGGAACTTAATAACTTCAGAGATGTTGCAACCATCAAGATCAAAATCAACTTTATCATCTAAAGTAGTAGAACTATTGTTAGCCTCAACACTAGTGGTGGTGATAGTAGAAACACTAATGTTTCTAGCAATTTCATCTTCTCTTTCCCACTTAGCATGTAATTCAGCTAATAGTCTAACATTTTCATCAATTCTTACTTGTATAGCATTAATAGCTGCAAAGGGATTATCATTAGTTTTAGGTTTAGCAGCCATTTTATTAATCAATGAAGATTGAGCTTCAGATAGAGAAGATATATTCCTTTCAGCATTAGAGAGTTTCAATTGTAAACTAGGAATTTCCCTATTTAGACTCTCAAGTTGATGGCTAATGTTCTTCAAAATAATAGATTGTTCCTCCATAGTTTTAGTAAATAGCTTATTTTGCTCGTATTGCATTTGCATGAAGTTTTTAGTGGCTCTTTCAACTTCTAAGATTCTTCCTTCACTAGGTAATTCAGATTTACCATTGTTGGGAGGGTAAGGTTTATAATTGTTGTTATCAAAATTGTTCCTATAAGCATTATTACCATAAGCATTGTTGCCAAAGTTGTTATTTCTTATGAAGTTCACATCAACTTGCTCTTCTTGAGCAACCAAAGAGGCTAAAGGAACATTATTTGGACCAATATGGGCTTTCCCATTAACAAGCACAGACATAATAATATAAATCTTATCACTCAAGGAGGAGGTTTCCTCAACAGAATTTACCTTCTTACCTTGTGGAGCTCTCTCGGTATGCCATTCAGAATAATTAACCATCATATTGTCCAATAGTTTTGTTACAGCACCCAAAGTGATGGTCACAAAGGTACCTCCAGCAGCTGAATCCAATAGGTTCCTTGAAGAATAGTTCAATCCTGCATAAAAAGTTTGGATGATCATCCAAGCAGTCAGTCCATGAGTGGGACAATTCTTTACCAAAGATTTCATTCTTTCCCAAGCTTGAGCAACATGCTCATTATCAAGTTGTTTAAACTTCATTATTTCACTTCTCATGGATATAATCTTAGCAGGAGGATAATACTTTCCAATAAAAGCATCTTTGCACTTAGTCCAAGAATCAATACTATTCCTAGTTAAGGAATTCAACCATTCTTTAGCTTTTCCTCTCAAAGAGAAAGGAAACAATTTCAGTTTAATAATATCACCATCTATATCCCTATGCTTTTGCATCTCACAAAGTTCAACAAAGTTATTTAGATGGGAAGCAGCATCTTCATTACCAATACCAGAAAATTGTTCTCTCATAACAAGATTGAGCAAAGCAGGATTTATCTCAAAGAAAGTATTTTCAGCCACAGGTGGAGCAATAGGAGTGCTCATGAAATCATTGTTGTTGGTGCTAGTGAAGTCACACAACTTAGTGTTTTCAAGAGTAGTCATTTTTTTGCGTTTTCAAATAAGAAATCAAACAAGTAAAACTAATTTTTTTGGATTTTTGAAGAACAAAACAAGCAAACAAAGAAAAAAGAAAACTAAGCAAAACAAAAATAACAAAGTAAAGAGATTGGTTATGAGGGACTCCCCTTGTGAAGATGTCCTTGACTCCCCGGCAATGGCGCCAGAATAAAACCTTGATGCACTCGACTTTTGACGTAGAGCTCGTTGGGAACCCCAAGAGGAAGGTACGATGAATACAGCAGCAAGTCTTCCCTCAGTTATGAAACCAAGGTTTAATCGAACCAGTAGGAGCAAGGAAACACCCCAAAGGTGTAACTAGCTGAGCTTTGGCAGGGCGCACTACCGGTGCTAGTAGCAACGTGGAGACCTGCACAACACAACCACAGAACTTTGTCCCCAACTTGCGATGAGGTTGTCAATCTCATCGTGTTTTTCTGAAAACAAAGGATTAAACATATTGAATGGCAAGAAGTAAAAGTTTGCAGAAAGTAAACACAAAGCAGAAACAGTTTATAGATTGTATGTAAAGAAAAAGGATCGGTCCATAGTTCACTAGCGGTGGCTCTCCTTAGATAGATAACATACTGGGTGAACAAATTACAGCGGGGCAATTGACAAACACTGAGAAAGCAATACATGCATATACTAATCATCTTGACTCCTCTGGGACTTGATTGGGCATTACAACATAATACATAGACCGCCATCCAACTGCATCTATGACTAATAATCCACCTTTAGGTTATCATCCGAACCCCCTCCAGTATTAAGTTGCAAGCAACAGATTATTGCTTTACGAACTACGTGTAAGGTAAACAATACGATTGTTCTATGAACAAAGGATTGTTGTTTTCTCCCTAGTAGCAACAGCACATCTAGTACCTTAGAGATTTCTGTCACTTCCCCAGATTACCAGAGGCATGAACCCACTATCGAGCATAAATACTAACTCTTGGAATTGCTACCATCTACTTGGCCAAGATAGCTACTAACAACGGAAAGCATGCAGGATCTCAAATAACAAAGACATGATAGAATCAATAATCAATCTGAAATAGCATCTCAATATCCATCGGATCCCCGCAAACACAACATGTATGAATTCCAAATAGATGATCTTGATCATGAACGGAGCTCATAAGATCTAAACATGAAAGCACAAAGGAGGAGAAACCAGCCATCTAGCTACTACATGGATCCATAGTCCAAGGATGAACTACTCACGCATCACACCAGAGGCTTGCATGGTGATGAAGAAGGCCTCCAGGGTGAATTCCCCTCTCCTGCAGGGTGCCGGGAAGAGCTTCAGATCCCCCCTAATCTAAGGACAGAGATGACAGCGGCTACATACTCTTTCGTGGATTTTTTTATCGGGTCCTTAGGGTTTTCGTCCCGAGGGTAACCTATAGGCGGAAGGAGAGGCCGAGGGGGTGTTGGGGTCGGCCAGACCACCCCCTGGCGCGGGTCAGGCCTGGCTGCAGGGCCAGGTGGTGTGGCCGGCCCCTAGCCCTTCTCCGTCTCGTATTCTGGCACTTGATCCCTTCCAGAAAAATAGGCACTTTTGCTTTTGTCCTGTCCAATTCCGAGAATATTCATTTTCTGACTTTCCTGGAACCAAAAACAGCAGAAAACATGCAGCTGGCACTGTGGCTCTTGTTAATAGGTTAGTCCAAGAAATCATAATAAAAGTACTCCAAAGTTGGAACAAAACACAAGAAAGTGGATAAAACCAAGCATGGAACATCAAAAATTATAGATACATTTGCAATGTATCACTCAACATCGACCAATAGCAATGTTTTCCTGCGGTTGGTACTGCTCTGATACCAAAACCCGTGACACCCCCAGGATTAAGGCTAGATAAATCCCAGACCTCTGTCTGATATAAGCCTAACCTAAATCTCATAAGCGTATAGAGAGATAATCAGTAACATTACGGTGACCCTACGACACAAAAATTATTACAGCAAGCTCATAACTGAGCAAAGAACCAAAATATTACAAGCATAGCTCACTGACCACAAACATCAAACAATGGAAGGAAAAGTATGCTATTAAGTATAACAAACTTAACAAATGGCCTAAGAGGCCTGAAGCATAACGATAATGTCCTAATCCATAGATTCCAGGCTGCCGACCGGGAACCCCAAGCTACTCGTTGATGTTGATGTTGTAACAAACTCACCTTCTGTGGTAACACTTACCTGCTGCAAAAGTATCAACAAAGCAAGGATGAGTACAGGGTGTACTCCGCAAAACTTATGGCTGGTGGGGTTACTTTGCATAAAGCTAACTTTCTTTGTAAAAGAGAGAGGAGAAGCTCGACTAATAGAACCTTTTAAAAGGGGATAAGAAAGTGATATCTCTAGCTTTGATCATCTTTGCTATCCACCAAACCTTTATCAACTAAACCTACTAACTAGGATCACCCCCTCGATACCTGAGGAACCATCCTTAAGCACACTTTACCTTACTTGCCAAGTTTTACGATTAGGTTATAGTTCTCTATGATCATCACGTCCGTTCCCAAGTCGTCCATAACCGTGGACACGGCTTTTTCGAAAATATTATTACCCTGTAGGGGTGCACAACTTCACCCACGCGTACCAACCGACTCTTAATGCCACTATAGATTAGCCCTCTTCCTTGGAAGGCCGGCAGAGGGTGGTTGGCTACGACCTTTACCTTGCGTTCGCCGAGACCATGAGTCACGCCCTAAGGAGATGCCGCCGTAACGGGTCAAGTCCCAAAGCCGGTCCCTAGAAATGTGTGCAGGGAACAAGATTACGGAGGTCGTGCCTCTCTTGTTCCCGGCCATGCTTACCTACCTGTATGAATGCACCTCCTCCACCTCCTTCAAGAACGACCAGAATGCATATGTCGAATAGAACGCCCGAAATATGTGACTCATGGAATCTACTAGGCAAGTTACTTGGTCGAGGAGGTTTCCAGGCCCCCGTGTGGCTGTACGCTTGTCTTGGTTCAAGAGGCAAGAACTCGGATCCTAGTGGTGGCAATTATGGGACTACAAAATCCACAACCCGACGTGGCCTCCCATACAAGCCTTAGCATGTTTAACTTTCATCTCTGATCATACCACGTCATCCTGTCCAACTAGGTTCACTCGCATCTCTGGTTCATCAACCGGATGGACCAGCAGTAACAGCTAAGCATGGCTAAGCACAAACGAATATAGCAGCTCTATCGAAGCTCATAAGCCAAACCCTAGTTATGCTAGGAGTAGTGGATCAGGGAATATAGGCTACAAAGGGGAACATGCATCAGATAGGATTACTCCATCTATCGATAAAAGACTTTGGCATCACATGCACATGGCAAAAATGAAATACTTTGAAGCATAGGATTATATCATGTGTGGGGCTTTGCTTGCCTTTTCCTGTTGATACTCAGATATAGAACTTCAGGTTCATCTGCTTGGCATCCTTCGTCGTTATCCTTCGATGGTGTTGATCTTGATCTTCAATCTTGGACTCGATATTGTTGCTCACATCAAGTCCGAGGTCTACCGAGAAGAAGCAAAAACACCAGAAAGGAAAGAAACAATCAACACATGGCATCGATGCAATGCTCAAGCAATGATGATGATATGGCAAGTTAAATTGTATTGAAATTAAACCCTATGACATGCTTGGAAAATTAAACGGGGTCCGAGGGGTACAAACCCTAGAATAGGGAGAACCTCGGAGTCACCAGAGGGGTTCAATTAGTTCTTCTAATTAAACTTGTTATGTAAGTTGCTTAAAAATTCATGATTATTAGTCTATTGTGTAGATATCATTTTTCTAAACATTTTGATATATTATACATATTTTTCTGATTTAAAATGAATTAGTTATGATTTTCCCAATTTTAATCCATTTTAAATCATTTCTAAAACAATTAACCTTTTTGGTATATTATATAAATTATTTCTAGCTGGCCCCACATGTCAAACTTTTATTAATTTCAGAAATCATTTCCAAAAAGAATAAAACCCTGACAGACAGGGCCCACCTGTCAGCATTTTCATTTAATAAAACAATTCCAGAAAACATTTAAGTAAAAGAAAAGGAGATATGGCGTCAGCATGACGTCATGCTGACGTCAGCTTCACCATTGCCCACAGATCGAGCACGGGGCGGAAAATTGGGGGCGCGCGAGGCTTCGCGGAGGGGTGCGCTCGACTCAGCATTTCGCGATGAGCCATCTAGTAGAGGCGCCACCATCGGGAGGTCACCGGGGTAGGCCATGCAACGACAAACAACAGCGGTGGCAATAGGTGGTCCACGGGGGAGAGCTGCAGGGTGAGAGGGAGAGAAGGAGAGGGTCCACGAGGTCCAGTAGCTCACCAGGAGCACGACGATGAGGTCGGGGAGGCCGGAGGAGGCTGGACGGAGGGGAATCGATGGTGGTCGGTGTCGGGAGAGGTGAGGTCGGCAACGAGGATTCACGGTGCGCGAGACCGATTCCTCCTACGAGGATGCTCAGCACGACGAGGCGGTCATGGTGGCGTGCTCGAGGAGGCGCGGGTCGACGGCGACGAATGACACATGCGTCGGCTAGGGTTTCGGCCTCGCGGAAGAACGAGAGAGGGAGAGGTAGAGAGGAAGGGAGAGGATAAGGGAGGAGTAGGGCGTCACGGAGGGTCTTATCCATGTATCCAAGGCAGCAGCACGCATCGCAGCGCGGCGGCGAGGCGATGGCATCCGGCGTGCCACGCAGCTGCTTCGCCGGTCGCAAGGAAGACGACACAGAAAGAAAGGCCGAAGCGGTACTAGGCTGGGGTGGGCCAGTCTAGGCCACGCCTAGGCTGCTGGCAGCTACAGATAGGGAGAGGGCGGACTGGGCTGCGGCCTAGTTTGGTTAAAAGCATTTTTTCTGTCAAAAACCTTTTTCTTTTCTGGTATTTCTATTTTTCTCTTTTGTAATCCAATTACAAACCTGTTTTGAATATTTCTAAAATACTAGAACTTTTGTAAAAGTATTGAAATATTGTAGGGGCCCTATTAGTCCATTTGGTCTCCAATAATTTTGTACTTTTCAAATTCAAAACATTTGAATTGATTTGAGAGAGAGAGAGAGGAAACTAGGATTTTAGGGTTTTCTTCTTAATGCAAGATTTATCAAAAAATAATATGCATGACATGCTCATGATGCAAAATCAAAACCCAAATACTATTAATAAAACTAGGGGTGTTACAGTTCTCTATGATACACATGTACTTACGATGACAAGAACTTACTTGTGACTAAAGTTGAGTAGCATGAGGTTCGGTACTCGTAAGCAAGGGACATGAGATTTTCAACTTATAACTTGTGAAGCATATCCTCATATTTGTGTCACTTTAACCTTAATCACCTCAAGATGCTTATGATAGGGGAAATGAGAGCTCAAAGCTAATGAGTACCATACTTTCAACATTTGGAAGCCTTTCAAACTTTTCAAATCTTTTCTTTCACTTTTATGTTGACTCACCATCTATTCTTTGAACACCTTCCCGAGAGCATAGTTGTCATTCTTAGTGTAATGTGCTTGTCCCAAAACACGGTTAGTTGTGACATAACTTTGACGTTTGTATCTTTGATATTTTTATTTCTAGTCTTCACTTAAACTTCATAGGTGCCTTGGCATTTATGTTTTGCTCCGAAGAAAGGCAAGCGAGATACCACTTTATCATATCTTCTTATGAGCATTACAATCCTGCATATGCTTATGTGTCATGTTGCTTATTATTAATGGGTTTGAATCTCTTTATAACTTGCATGACTACTGGGTAAACTTATTTGCATACTCTTTATTATGAACTACCTAAGTATTTGATCATATGTTGAGAATATATACATCCTATGAAGCAAATGTATTCGTGAAAGTTTCTTTTATCGCACTCAGTTTTCAACTGAATTGCTTGAGGACAAGCAATAAGTTAAGCTCGGGGGAGTTGATAAGTCCAAAACGTATCTACTTTCCCGAACAGTTCTACTATTGTTTCTTCTCTATTTTGTGTGATTTCGATACAACTAATGCAGACTAGCACTGTTTTCAGCAGAATTGCTTTGGTGTCTCGTTTTTGTGCAGGAAATCAACTTTCAGGAAAAATCCCGAAAAATATCGCAAAACTCCTATTTTACCAGAATACTCATCGAGCCAGAACATGAGACGGAGGGGGGCAAGAGGGGCCCACACCACCTGGTGGTGCGGGCCAGGCCAGGCCGCGCCAGGGGGTGGTAGGGCCGCCTCGGCCTCCGCCTCGACCTCTCATTTCTCCTATATAAGCCCTCTGACCTAAAAACAAAGGGGGGTTTCGACGTTTTTCCAGATAGAGTTCCGCTGCACCGCCACCACCAGAAACCACGATTCAGAACCAGAAACTTCGTTATGGCACACTGCAGGGATGGGGAACTGGAGGATATCATCGCCATCATCATCACCAACGCTTCTCCATCAACTATCCATGATTCCCCCATCCATGAGTGAGTAATCCCCGATAGTAGGCTATGGGGATGGTAGGGATTGGATGATATCGTTCATGTAATTGCATCATATTGTTAGGGCATGGTGCCTAGTATCTATTGTTAGTGCTTTTAGACATTGTTGCAACTTGTTATGTTTAATGCTTGTCACTAGGGCCCGAGTGCCATTATTTTAGATCTGAACATGTTATTGATTCATGATGATAGTATTTTTTATGATCTTACCTGCAAGTTGTATACACATATTATTGTCTGGAACCCGAGGTCCCGAAGTGATAGAAATCGGGATAACTGGAGGGGATGGCTATGATGTGTGGATCACGTGTGTTCACGGAGTGTTAACGCTTTGATCTGGTGCTCTATTAAAAGGAGCACCTTTATTGCCAGTAGATTCCCTTGAGGCCCCGCCGCAACGGGCTGGTAGGACAAAAGATGTTGTGCAAGTTCTCATTACGAGCACATATGACTATATATGGAACACATGCCTATGATTATTTAGTATTTGGATGCTTTATCTTATTTATCTGTAATTGCCCTATGTCCTGATCGTTATATGAATTGTCTTGCCCATGCAACACCCGTCCATCCATCCATATGCCTACCCTGATTTAATACTACTATTTACTGCAATTGTTACTACTGTCTTTATTTTACTACTACTATTACTTTGATATTGCTATTAAAAAACTGTTGCTACTGATAAACTACTGCGAGCAAGATTGTTTCCAGGTGCAGCTGAATTGACAACTCAGTTGTTAAGGCTTATAAATATACTTTGGCTCCCCTTGTGTCAAATCAATAAATTGGGTTTTACTTCCCTCGAAGACTGTTGCGATCCCCTATACTTGTGGGTCATCACCCACTTGTCCTTGATGGTTTTTTAGTCAAGAAAATAATCCGTTTCTGCCAATTGTTTCAACATACCTACTTTGGCAGAAGCCCCCAACTCCATTTCACCTTTTCTTGGCCAAATCTTTGCATGATTATGCTCTACTCAACCTTATTTATCAACCCATCCCCTCCTTGTTCCAATTAGAGCCTTGTGCTTCTTAAACCATAATGATTTGGAGGCAAGATGATAATCTATTTCTACACCCTTTTTCTCAACAAAGTTTGCATCAATTCTAGGAGCACTCAATCATGATCAAGATCAACTCTTTGTACCATGCTAATCTACATCACTTGGTCTACCCATCCAAGTGGCCCTTCATCCAATTGAAGCCTTGGTCCACCTAATAAAGTTTGATCAATTTTGTATGATGATGTTAAACAACTAGATCACTAGTATCACTCAAACTTCCTATTTATTAATTTGATTTCTTTTAAAATTCAACTAGTGAAGTCACTAACCTTCCCACTCACCCTTGATCATACCCTACCACATCATCCACCAACCATCGTCACTTGATCATGTGAGATTTTGGAGAAACGAGTAATTAAGTGAATAGTATATACCCTAATCCCATTTTGCAAAATCACCAGAACCTCACTAATCCTTGGATTAATCACCACAGCACTCTCACACCTCTTCTATGGTCGTGCTACTATAGGATGACCACTGTATCCCCCTCTCTTGTACTTTTGAGCTTGGATGAGGTGTATGTCCTTATAACCAAATCTTACCATGTGATCTCTCTCTCATGCATAGCCACCATCACTCCCCTATTGTGCTATAGTACCCCAGCAACCCTGGCACCCTTGAACTCCACCCTATCCCACCCTATCTCCCTCTCTCCATTACATTTATTTTATGCATGTATGCATGGAGGTGGGAAAGCATTGCAGCATACGACTCCCCTGCCAACCCACACGACCACCCACCGCCTCCCTTGCCTAATCCCTAACTCAACTCCCTCTCCCTCACCTCCATAAGCCAATCTCACCATGAACCGAAGCCCTCCTGGTTATAAGCCCACCAGCCACCCCAACCTCACACTCGTCCCTCATTCCACTCCCCTACCATCCCACTCTCCCCTCCCTAACGCCCAGAAGCTCTCCTTCCCTCTACAGATCAGAAGAAGGAGGAACTCCTCCCAGTTATGTGAGGTTGTAGGCGGGTTCTCTCTTGGTTCCGACCTCCCTCGTTTCATCTCTTGGCATGCATGTTCCTCTCTGCTCCAGATCTAACCAATCTAACCCTTTCTTGCTCTAGTGAATGCCAGAGCCTCGTCCACCATCGACCTCCGACGAGCTCCGCCCGTGCAGATGTGTGCCTCCCCTTTTTCCTCACCGAACCCACTCGTGCTGCCCCTCTTTGGGATCACCAGGACGAGTTGTGTGTCCTCCGCTACCTCTCCATCACCACCAAGACCGAGGTGAGCTTCCTACGCCTCCCAACCCCGCATAGGGTTTCCTCTCTATCGTGACCTGTGGGAGGTAGGAGATGACCATGGTCCATCGATCTGGACTAGATCGAACGGCCACCGCTGCCCCGTACGCTTTGACCGCTCGCGCTCGCTAGGAGGTAGGCCCCGCCCTCTTGTTCAAATGCACGACGCTCCTATCCACGAGCATTTTTAGGCCGGCCTAGATTGGGCTGCTCTGCTTCATCATGAAGACCGGTCCCTTCATCATTGCTTCAATTCCATCGTCGCCTCCGCCCGACGATGATCCTTCCCTCTCCGTTGCCATGGTCAGATCCCACAACATACTACAGCAAGACCCCGGATGCACTACTAATCCAGAGGATAGCGATAGATCGGGGAAATTGACTCAACACCGATGTCGCCGCTAGCGAGAGAGATAAACCCTAACGAGAGGGAACTCAAGATTCCTACGGACATCTAACTCGGTCACGTGAGAAGCCCACGGTGATCTAGGCCCATTATATCATTTTGTCTTCCTATGCCCTTCCATTTTTTGTGTGTAAACCAATCATAGAGTGGAGCCATGCATGCTATGATAGGGTCTCTGATTTGCTATAGAGGAAACGAATAATAATAATTAGCACCTAGTTTCTCCTTGATCCCATGAGCTAAAGCTGCACACGACCTCCACTACAGGAAATGAGTCTAGCACCGACGGCCATCTCTCGCCGGCGTAGCCCGCGATTGCCTTCGGCGTAGGCTATGGTGCCGACTGCCCTCGGTGTCTGGACTTCGGCGTAATGCCCTATAGGCGTAGACGATTTAGCCGTCGGCGTAGCGCTTGTGGGGCCCACATTGGCTGTTGACGGCCGTTTGGTCTGGCGGTATCTATGTCAACGACATTTCCATCGGTCTAGTTGGTCTGGCGGTAGTATGCCGTCGGCCTAGTTGTTTTCATTTTTTTGAATTGTTTGACTCGTTAATCTCACAAGCGTCTTTTTAACTCTAAATACGATAAATCTCTAGTCAAATTTCACTCATGGTCAAACTTCTAGATTGGTCACCCATCCTCACACTACTCGAGCCCTAGCACACTTAACTTCTCTGTTCCTTCCGTATGAGCTTTTGATAAAAAAAATAAACCTTATTGATAATACTACCATATCAATCCTATTAACCCTTAGACCATTGTGTCACACGCCTTTATTTTTCAAATTTGAAATAATTATTTAAGTAAACAGAAATGAATAAGTAATAATAATCTTGAACTCAAATAATAATGAAATGATTTTTCCTTTTTCTATTTAATATGGAATAAGTCATATCTTTAAATCCATAAATTAGAAATCGATAAATAATGTGTCTAAAACGATCAGAAAAATGAGAAGAATCAAAACATGATATCCCTATCATCTTTTTAATCATGTGTTATGTCTTTTCAAATAAAATTCATTTAATAGTGTTCAAATTTTAAAAAAATCATATCAAAATTTCCCTTTTGAACTTGAGGATTCTAAAAAATCCTTAGCTCGGGGCTGAGCCTCACTAAAATTACAGTGGATCTCTGATGAAATAGCATATTGTGAATTAAAAAATGATTGTTCCAAAAAATCATGAGGATCATGTACCTGTAGTTCAAATCTGACTCACTTCGTACCGATTCAGCAGGAATTATCTTTTCAGGATGGGTTGACTGAGAGGTTTAAGATACACTGGTTGGGACATTGTCCATTCAAGGTGGCCTAGTATTTTTTAAATGGAGTGGTACCATTTTTGAAACTTTCATTTGATGGTTGCTTCACAAAACACACATTTTTGGCACCCAGTAAATGAAAAATGTCTTTTTGGTGCGACGAAAAGGAAAACTTCCTTCTGAAACATTGTTCTCCATCCCATGATGCACATGTATGCATAATATGGGCACATTATCACAAACAATGCCGCGATTCTAGCTATACCATTGGTCGTTTGGCGTGAAAGCCATGAAACCTCGAACATGATAGTTCATTTCTGAGAAGGTTTTTTGAGATGCAGTCAATATTCCAAGTTTTATATATTTTTTGCAACTATGTCACATAATATGACACCATGTGGAGGTTTTACATTGTTTGGATCGTTTTTAAATTTCTTATGCCCGTTTCAAAACAGCGGGCATGAAGATTCTTAGATCGGGGCTGAGTCTCGCTAAACTGGCAGTGGATCTCTAATAAAATAGCATATTGTGAACCTAAAAATGATTTTTCCAAAAAGTCATGAGCATCAGATCATGTACATGTAGTTCAAATCTGACCAACTTCCTACTAATTCGGCATGAATTTATCCTTTTCACGAGGGCTGCACGGAAAGGTTTAAGATACCCCGGTTGGGACATTGGCCTAGTATTTTTGAAAAATGGGTGATGCCATTTTGAAACTTTTATTTGGTGGTTGCTTCATAAAACACCTCATTATTGGCACTCGGAAAATGGGAAATAGCTTTTTGGTGTGACCAAAATGAAAATTTCCTCCTGCAACATTGTTCACCATGCAATGATGCATATGTGTGCATAATATGGGCACATCATCACAAACTATGATGCGATTCTAGCCATAATATTGGTCGTTGGCCTGAAAGCCATGAAACCTCGAACATGATAGCTTATTTATGAGAAGCTTTTTTTGAGATGCAATCGATATGCCAAGTTTGATATTTTTCCTTTCAACTACGAAACATAATATGACACCACGTGAAGGTTCTACATTGTTTAGAATGTTTTTGAATTTCTTATGTCCGTTTTAAACTTTGGTCAAAATAGCGGGCATGAAGATTCTTAGCTCGGGGTTGAGCCTCGCTAAACTTGTAGTGGATCTCTGATGAAATATCATAATGTGAACCTAAAAATGATTTTTCCAAAAATCATGAGCATCAGATCATGTACATGCAGTTCAAATCTAACGCACTTCCCACCGATTCGGCAGGAATTTGTCTTTTTTACAAGGGATGGACGGAGAATTTTAAGATACCCCGGTTGGAACATTGTCCGTGCAAGGTGACCTAGTATTTAAAAAAATGGGGTGGTACCATTACAAAACTTTCATTTGATGGCTGCTTCACAGAATACCTCATTTTTGACCCTTGGAAAATGGAAAATGTGTTATACAAAAGTATATGTAATGTTTTTATATTTTATTCAACAAAAATATGTAATATTTGAGTTCAGATAGATAGATTTTTTTATGTAAATTTTGATATATTATATGTATTTTACTGAATTAGAATGATTTAGTTATGATTTTTTTAGGATTAATATGGCAAAAAGGAAAATATCTACACTGACGGCCGACGTAGGTGTGAAACCTAGGCCGAGGGCTTAGCCATCGTCGGCATAGACTTGACGCCGTCGCATCGTCGTCACGTCCAATCCCTATGTCGATGGTTGCCGTCGACCTATCCTACCCTACGTCAACGATAAATCTAGGCCGACGACAAATTTGCTCGGCTACCCGGCTCGGGAACTATACCCTAGCTACTAATTGAGCATGCAAATGCATTTTGACCAGCCCAGCCCCACATGCAAGGATACTTGACCATGAAATCTGGGGCACGATCAATTCTGTTGCAGTCTACTAGCACCATATAGAGTACTACACATTTGTAGGTAGCATTGCAGCCAAATATATGTTACTTTTACGGGTAGCATGAACTATAGCTTGCTAATCAGAGCTATTTTTGTCCCTCCATCTTGTACACAACTACAAAGTGATATATCCAGCTTCTGTCGGCTAGGTTAACAAAAAATTTCACCAATAGCATTACTACTCCCACTGGAGATTGGTGAATTCAGTTTCAGATCTATTGAAACTCGAAAGTACAGAACCCATAAGACACTGGAGGAGTGGTGAAGCAAAACTATATTGTGAAAGATGTGTATCTATACCCCTTCTAGTGTGTAGGTTCACTCTAAACCTATATGAACCTACACACTAAAAGTGGCCTAGATACACTCCTTTCACAAAGCTAAAACATCTATATTTTAAAACAGAGGGAGTACAATGCATGTAATAGGCAGAAGTGTATTCTACTCTCTCTATCCAGAAATAACTGACTTGTGTTTGTCTAGATTCGAATGTATCTATACATTAAAACGCGTCTAGATACATGTGAATCTATACAAATGCAAGTCACTTATTTGAACAGAGGGAGTACTTTTTCTTGCCACCACTAGGCCATCCTCTTGAACCTAAGAACTTCTATGTAAATTGAATGGTCGACACTTAAAACCCACTGAGGCCTTCTTTGGTACTAGAGTTTTAGTGGGTATTAGAGGGGATAATCCCAAGGGGATTGGGTGAAACCCCCACCTACACTCAAACCCCTCTAATCCCCATAAAACCCTAATCCCCACCAATCCACTAGGTAGGGATAGTGTATTGGTATGGGAAAAATACACTAGAACTTAGGAAAAAGTGGGGATTACTAGGGATTGAATCAATCCAATACTCTAAAACCAAACGTACTATTTGAAGTAGGGATTTGGAGTTTGGTGGGGATTATACCCTCTAATCCCTACTTATACTCTAGTACCAAACAAGGTCTGACTGGGGAGAATCATTAGACTCCTCGGAAGCGATTAACGCTTCTCATACAACTCTGTGTTGTATGTAGTAGATTGAAGAAGACAGTAAAATAGGGATTTTTACTCCACTGAGATGGTGGATGTACGTTCGAATGGTGGATGTACGTCCGTCGTCTGATCATCGAGGAGCTCGAGGCGAGCACTACGTCCAATACCTGCAGTATGGTTAGGAAGCAACGCAGGATTATCTGCAACATCTACAAATTGATCAGGCGAAGGGATAGTGGAGTGCACATGTGGTGAGGAGTGCTGGAGTTGTTCAAAAATGCAAAAAAAGGAACACGTTCTCATCAAACACGACATCACGAGATATGTAAACGTGATTAGTGGGAAGGCACTTGTACAGTTTATGAAGGGAACTATACCCAAGAAAGACGCACTTTTTAGACCGAAACTCTAGTTTATGCTTGCTATACGGAAGAAGGTGGGGCCAACATGCGCATCCGAAAACCTTAAGGAACATGTGATCTATGATGTCACTGAGCAAGAGTTCAAGAGAATTTTTCATTTGCAGAAGTCATGAAGGAAGCAAAGATAGGCAGTGGAAAAAGCATCACTCCAAAAACAAAACAAAACGGAGGCATGAGCTATTAAGGTAAGGCCAGTCTCCACAAGATGACGATGCTTACGTTTAGCGGTGCCATTCAGCTGATGTGTGTGAGGATAAGACACACGGTGCGAGATCCCAAGCTTGTTAAAAAACAAATTTAGGTTGTGATATTCACCTCCCAGTTGGATTGAACATGAAGAATTTTATGCTTAAGGAGACGCTCAACATGTGCTTGAAATAGAACAAAAACATTGAACACATCAAATTTAAGCTTAATAAGATAAAACCAAGTGAACCGAATATAAACATCAATAAAACTAACATAATAATTGTGGCCACTAACAAACATTTGGGCAGGACCCCATACATCAGAAAACACAAGCTCAAGAGGATGTTTAACGACACGATTTGACTCTGAAAACGGAAGTTGGTGACTCTTATCTTGCTAACAGGCATCACATATAGTTTTAGCAATTTTATTGGACACAACTGGAAGTTCATGACGAACTATGGGAGCAGCAAGGTGGCCAAGGCGTGCATGCTAGTGCGTAGATGACACACGAACACCACTGAAAACCTGGGGAGCATGCGGAGAAGACGGCGCAGACGACGCATCAAGCGCATATAGGCGAAGGTGAAAATGACCTCTAAGCAAAACGACTCTCGTCTCTCGATCCTTGATGAGAAAATCGAAACGGTGAAATTCAGCGAGGATATTATTATTACGAGTAAGTTGACAAATAGACAACAAACTACGTGTAGCAGAAGGAACCCGAAGGAGATTGAGAAGATATAGTTTTATAGAGTTATGTGCAAGAAGAGAGGCCTGACCAACATGTGAGATGCACATACCTCCTCCATTGGTGGTGCGAACCTGATCATGACCACGATATGGCTCCTGGGTGGAGAGCTTGCCCATCTCACTCGTCAGGTGATTGGTAGCCCCCGTGTTCATATACCACGCCGGATCAATGGAGTAGGATGGAGTGTACTCATGCTCGTTACCCTCCACGGTAGCGGCAACCTTCTTGTCATTGCCCTTGCCATTGTTGCCAATGCCGAGGAAGTCCTGCTTGAAGCATCAATGATAGCGGGAGGCGATATGGCCCTCAAGGCCACACAGCTGGCATGCTTGCTGGGCGTCACAACAGGGGCAGCAGGCACGCGGACTACCACCGTCTGTGATGGGGGGCGCGGCAGGCCGTGGGGCATGCTGAGGTGCGGGTGTCGGCTTGCCACCAGCTGGTGACGGCTTATGGGGTTTATCGCGAGTTGCGGCATTGGTGGAGGAGAAGCTCGGGGAGGCATGGCGTGCCTTGACACGCTGTTTGTGGCCGAGGAGGCGCGAGTAGAGCTCACGAGGCTGAAGCAGAGTGTCGCGACCATTGACGTTATCCACGACGATTATCATACTCGTCGTCCAGGCCGTCCAGGATGTAGGTGGTGAAATCCTCGGGGCGAAGCGACTGGCCTCTCGGAGAGGCTGGTCATCTTGTTGAAGTAGTCCGTGATGCTGAGGTTGGGGAGCTTGGTCTCGCCCAGCTCGGTGCAAATAGCATGAGGACGTGCCTGAGACTGAGAGGCGAAGCTGGTGTGAAGCGCCGTCCATGCATCCCGAGACGTAGCAGCAAAGAGAACTAGGGACGAGACGCTCGGCGTGAGCGAAGACCGGATAGCAGAGAGGATTGTTGGGTCCGCAGCATAGAAAACAAAAAATTTCCTACGGTGTGAACTACACGCCAAGATCTATCTACTAGGTACAAAGCAACGGGTGGACATACATCCAACGAGAACTTACCCTCGAAGACAACGAGTTTTGTTAACGAGTAGGAACTCGTGGTTGATGTAGTCATACACTTGCCGATCTCAAGATCGTGAGGAAGTCCGAGCGCCGCAACTCAGCAGCGCATCCGCACTCGCACACACGTTCAAGCCACCGGACAACCTCCACCTCCTCGCTCCAGCGATCCAGCGGAAGCAGCAACTCCTTCCAAACGAAATGCCACCGAGAACATGTATCTCGCTAATCCGAGACCATGGGGGAATAATTTTAGAGGGGGAGAGAGATCCTTCACAAGGAGGTGTGTGGATGAAGGAGGAAGAGGGGGGCTTTTATAGGAGGAGGGGGGTGCCCCTCCTTCATGGCCGGCGCATGGAGGAGGTGTCTCTTCACCTCCTCCATTCATGTGGTGGTAACCCCTCCACATTACAATGCCTCTTCACATTCCCTTTTAAAGTCTCCACTTTAAATGCATTAAATTTCTCCAAATTTAATGCTCTCTCATTTAATAAAACTCTTTTATTAATTTTATTCAGAATTTTTTAATTATTTTAATTAACAAACATTCACATAAAACCCCTTGCAATATTCAATATCACATGCAGAACCACTTTCTGCAATTTCACCCGAAACAATTTCTGGTTTCTATCAAAACAATTCATGTGCTTTGCATATGTGCTCCAAAATGGTGTCCGGTAACTCTTAAGTGTGTCACCCTACGGTTCGCGAATAATGCAGACATGATCGAGACCCCTCTCCGATCAATAATCAGCAGCGGGACCTGGAGATCCGTAATAACTCCTACACATTCAACGATGACTTCTGTGATCGTGAGAACCTTTAACGCTAGTAACTAAATCCCTTTGTCTCGCGATATATTACATGTCCGAGATTCGATCATCGGTATCTCCATACCTAGTTTGATCTCGTTACCGACATGCACTCTTTTCTCGTTCCCGTGATATAACATTCTAGTGATCACATCACTTGTTTGCAAGCTATTTCAATGTGATATCACCGAGAGGGCCCAGAGTATATCTATCCGTCATTGGGATTGACAAATTCCACTCTTGATCCATGAGCCTCAACATAACACCTTCGTACCACTGAACCCATC
Source organism: Avena eriantha (assembly GCA_910589775.1). Classification (NCBI taxonomy): domain Eukaryota; kingdom Viridiplantae; phylum Streptophyta; class Magnoliopsida; order Poales; family Poaceae; genus Avena; species Avena eriantha. The sequence goes on along the minus strand of OU342742.1, from coordinate 174,928,675 downwards.
TTTATAGTCACCCTGTTACGGTGTGACGTTTGATGCTATCAAGATACTCTTCCGGTGTTAGCAATTAACATGATCTCATGGTCTAAGGATAAAGATTACTTCGTATGATGTTATAGCAATATAAACATAATGACTTTGATCGTAATACTATACTTCGGATGAATGTTCATCACATCATTCCACCAATGTTGTGACCTCGTTATTAACAACATCCAATGTCCATGATCAGGAAACCTTGATCATCTTGTTAATCAACGAGCTAGTCTATAAGAGAGGCATAACTAGGAACCTTTTATTTGTTTATTAAACACACATGTATTGACGTTTCCGATCAATACAATTATAGCATGCAAAATAAACATTTATCATAAACATGGAATAAGATAATAACCACTTTATTATTGCCTCTTGGGCATATTCCCTTCAAGGATGGCCTAATCCCGGGCTACCCACATGTGATACGATGGATGATAGGTCGGTAGGCACGACAGTGAGCCGTCGACGTACCCCTCCAAGTAGCGGCTCCAGAGGAGCGGCAACAACTGTGCACGCCAAGACAAGTAATTGTCCGACGTGAGCTTCACCGGGATGAGGTGCGAGAAGTAGAAGGACGACAGTGCCGCAGCATGATCTACGTGAGCCAACGGCTGTGACGTGTAGAAGCCCATCGGCGGGGCTGTCTCTAGAGACGGGGCAGGGGCAGCGGTCACCGAGGAGGCCCCGTAGGCAGGCGTGACACTGTCGTACGCCGACGACGAGTAGGCGCCATAGGGAGCGGCGGTCGGGGAACCGTAGATCGGTGCCGAGTAGGCACCGTAGGGCGCGGGTGCAGGACCACCATAGGGTGGCAGCGTAGTCACGCAGGTCAAGGAAGAAGGGCCGTCGTAGGAGACCGGCGGCGGTAGATCGCCCTCTACGCCAGGGCCGGCAGCGAATGATGGAGGAGCCGATCCGATCGGGGGCGGCTGCGGGAGAGGACACAGAGGCACGACCCCAGGGGATCGGGCTTTCCACCACGCTAAGGGATGTGAGGCGAGGAAGGACGAGGCAGGGGCAGGGGCCGGCCCAGCGGTAGCGGCGGCGACATGGGCAGCGGAAGCCATCGTAACCTATTCTGATACCATGTAAAGCAATAAGATTGTGGCAAACAATCTTGACGCAGACTGCTGGCCTGAGTCAGTTTATATAATAGGATTAACAGAGTTTCGTTATAATACGTTTATATATAGGCCTCCTACTTTTTATGATTATTAGTTTGAAGAACCTTTGCACTACTAGGAAACAACGTATAGAAAAACAAGTACCGTGGGCGCGTCCAACTACCACCGCGCGCCAGTGCTATGTACCGCCGGCGCGTTTTATAGACCGTGTGCCGGTGCTACTGACTAGTTGATGTAACTTAGCTTTATGACATGTCTTTATCTTTCGTTTTATTCCAATTTGCATGATACGATGTACTCCAAAATCGCGCGACTCTATAGGCAGTCTTTCGGCAGTCCAACTTACGAGACGGGAATGCCCATCTACTCAGGATACCCACAAACGTCCAACTCGGCCCCGTGAGAAACCCAGGGAGATCTAGGCCTATGATATCATTTTTTCTTCCCATCTTCTTTCATTTTTGTGTGTAAACCAATCATAGAGTGGAGCCATGCATGCTATGATAGGGTCTTTGATCTGCTGTAGAGGAAATGGAAAATAATAATTAGAGCACCTAGTTTCTCCTTGATGATCCCACGAGCTAAAGTTGAACACACGGCCTCTGAAAAGCTATCTAGCTACTAATTGAGCGTGCAAATGCATTTTGACCAGCCCGGCCCCACATGCAAGCATACTTGGGCATGAAAATCTCCAGGAACATGATCAACTCATTGCAGTCTACTAGTACCATACATGGAGTACTACACATTTGTAGGTAAAATTGCAGCCAAATATGTGTTATTTTTACCGGTAGCGTGAACTACAGCTTGCTAATCAGAGCTACTTTTGTCCTTCCATGTACACAACTACAAATTGATATATCCAGCGACTAGAGGACTTCATTTTGTGCGGCTAGATTAACTTTTTTTACCAGTAGCATTTCTACTCCCATTGGATATTGGTGAATTATTAAGTTTGAGACGTGCTGAAACTTGAAGGTACAACCATATTGTCTTCACCCATAAGATTGGTCTTTTTAGTTCCTTCATCGGTTGCTTGGCCAAAACTCGCAATGCAAATGGTATAGATGGAGAATGTGACTTGAGATTATTTTGATGTACTACCTCCGTTCCATAATATAAGCATTTTTAGCAAGCTGGGTAGTAGCTTATAGGACCATTATCAATGATCTTTGTTCCTAGTTGTGTTCCAGTTTCTTCGATATATTCAAATATTCTCGAGTAATGAATAGAGTATGATCATTATACAATGCATGAAATAGGCAGAGTGTATTCTACTTTTCTCTCTTGCCACAACTAGGTCATCTTCTTAAACAAAGAACTTGTATGTAAAGCGAATCATCGACACTTCAGTCCAACTGATTCGAGGAGAGTCGTTAGACTCCTCGGAAGCGATCTAGGCCCATGATATCATTTTGTCTTCCCATCTCCTTCCATTTTTTTGTGTGGAAACCAATCATAGAGTGGAGCCATGCATGATATGATAGGGTATCTGACTCTCTGATCTGCTGTAGAGGAAATGAATAATAATAATTAGAGCACCTTGGTTCTCCTTGATGATCCCACAAACTAAAGCTGAACACACAGCCTCTGAAAAGCTAGCTAGCTACTAATTGAGCATGCAAATGCACTTTGACCAGCCCAACCCCACATGCAAGGAGACATGGCCATGCAAATCTCCAGGAACATGATCAAATTCTATTGCAAGTCCACTAGTACGATATGGAGAACTACACATTTGTAGATAAAATTGCAGCCAATTATGTGTTATTTTTAGCGGTAGCATGAACTATACCTTGCTGATCAGAGCTAGTGCTTTTTGTCCTTCCATCTTGTATACAACTACAAAGTGATATATCCAGCTTTATTTTGCATGGCTAGTACTCCGTCCAAAAATAAATAATTTAGATTTATCTAAATTCGCATATATCTACACGTTTTAGTGTGTAGATACATGTGAATCCAGTCGAATCCACGTCACCTGTTTCCGGACAGAGCGGGTATTTTTTCTTCGTCAGTAGCATTTCTACTCCCATTGGAGATTGGTGGATTCAGTTTGAGATCTGCCGAAACTCGAAGGTACAGAACCCATAAGACGCTCGAGGAGTGATGAAGCAACTATATTGTCTTGATCCAACAAATAATTTCGGTCCAAGCCCTGACAATTATTCGGGCCCCTAAACCACCTGGCCCACGCTAGCACTGAGTGCGACGCGGGCCACATGCATGCAATGCTTTGGCGCTCCGGGGGAGTAGAAACAAACAAATCAAACAGGGCTTTGCCTACATTGTCTTCACCCCTTTCAACAGTACAGAAATCATGGACCATCCGCCCATGCCTGTCCGGTCTCAAACAAAGGCCGGAGTAGGTTCACTAGTGCCACTTTATGATCAAATTAAAACCTAGCTAAGCTAGCAACCGACCCTTTCATCGGCATAAAATGCTAATTAACAGTAAGGTGGAGTGGCACGGTGGCAGGTTAGATTAAAGAATAGGAAAAGAGATGAGGAAACATGACAAATCACAATTCCCCAACGATTCCCTTCTTCCAAGATCTTCGTTCTTTTAGTACTGGATATCTGGGGCTAGAATCCTGCAAAGAATATCCCCGACGCAAAATCATCCAAAGGAACGGCAAAAAGGTGTCGCCACCTAATGAAGCATAGAATACACAGATGCTAGCTAGTACAGGCATGGTGTATGCAGTAGTAGTAGTAGTATTAACCAAATAAAATCCCACACGATTTCCTGATGCAGCCGAATCAACCAATGTAAAATAACTAGCGCTCGTACAAATGTACTGTAGTACTACTATTCTTGTTTTTTTCTAACCGGGTCGAGCTAGCGGTGGTTGGGAGCAACCAAGTGATTACGAACAAAACCAATTGAAGCATCGGTGAGAGAAGGCGACGATCGATGGGAACACACCCGGAGACACACCGCCATTGTTGGCTTGGAACCTTGTACAGTAGGCCGTAGTCCTATATAGCGAGCGTTGCTCTCGAGCGAGCGAGTGACGCGTGGAGGAGAGCGACACCGGCTCTCGTGCTCGCTTGCTTGTCTGTTTCTTCCCGGAATAAAATGATGATGACGATGAATAGATTAGTATGCATATGCATGCATAATTGCAGGAGATGTCTGAATTTATGGTGCTGGGGGACTTAATTGTTTTTCTGTGCCCTCTGCGCTCGTGAAGGAGAATAATGGCCACAATAAACCTTTGTAGGTGAGGTGAGTAGCATCAAGCATGCCATGGTCCACGTACGATCTGGGGCAGGAATTTTTAGTTTCTCGTGAAGTGCACCGCCCGCGGGTGAAAGCAGTTGTAAGTAAAATCTTCCTTTTTTTCTTACTCCAAGGAGATAAACTGGAATATATTTTCAACGTCATTTTAGTAAACAAACAAGCAGATGATAACACGCCGCGGACGAACATCCAAAAACCCTCGTGTTTTTTTTTAAATATTTGAGCATTTTTCTTCGGTGTCCGACTGCTTCAAACTTGGCGATCTGAAAATCCTATATATACACGCATGATACCTCTTTGTTTCTAAAGCCCATACTAACCAACATGAAGTCCATATGGCCCGCTTAGACGTACATGCACCGTGTGCATAAATGTGTGCTGGCGTAATCGCCACGAATCGGGTATAAAAATCCTAGCTACGAACCAACGAAACCCTAGTGACGAAGAGATTAACCAATCGGCGTGATCAACGCGAGATGCGAGTAGCGACCGGGGCAGAATCGATCTGAGTCGCCACACCCCTTGGCTAGGATGGCGACTCGAACAATGCCGTCGGCGTGAAGTTGCTATAACAACGGCAACCCAAATTCAAAACATGCAATGCAAGGACGTGGATCATGATAAGGGAAAGTGGGGTCGGCTGGTGGGGACGTGGAGTATACCCAACTCTACCGAGTATTACGATACAAGATAATACATTGCTTGAAGTCGGTTTCGACGGGTCAAACACTACCTGGGACAAACTTAAGTTTAGGAGTGGATACCCAAGCACGCCTCTATTTTGAGGGAAAACTTATGTGTTGCAACATCGAGTATAAAAAGAAAATCCATAGTGCAAAACAAGTAGTATAACAACCAGTTGGACCCATGTGCTCGGATAACCTAGTTTAGGATTTTTTTACGAAGAAGTGATTAATGAAAACATGGAAGATAAGCGAAGGAGATATGCCCTAAAGTTAAATAATAAATGGATTTTATTATCATATCTCAGTAAGTTTATAATAGTCTCATACTATGCTATAACTATATCAATCGGAAACATCGATATAAGTATGGTTTGTAAAAGAACCACAATCCCTAGTAGCCTCTATTTAGACTAGTTTGTTGGGCAACCGATGATCAAGGTTTCCTGATCACGGAGAATTTATACCAGTTGATAATGAAGTCATATCATTAGTAAATGATGTGATGGATATTACCCATATAAGTATTGCAACGCGATCAAGTCACATAGTTCATGTCGCAATAGTTAGAAATGAAGTATCCTAATACTTAGACTGTGAGATCTTGTTTAATCACTATCACTCGCGGCTGCTTTGACTGCATCAACCATCACACTGTAGAAGGATGATAATAAAGGTGTATGTTGGGTATTCTAGAGGGGAACGTTGAGGCGCATGCATCAAGATCGGGATTTGTTCACCCACGTGACGGGAAGATATGCAGGGCCCACTCGGTGAGATTGCATCCATAATGTTGCAATATGTGACTAGGTTACGAGGATGGAATATCATGGAAACGAGTAAAGCAGCACTTGTCGACAACGAGATTGAACAAGGTATAATGATACTAATAATCAGATCTCGAACAAGTCAAGTATCGAAGTAACAAAGGGAATTGGACTTGACGTTTATGGTTCAAACTATATTAAACATTATGGAATGCACAGGGATCATTATGGGCATCCTGGTCCCGCTATTCATCATTGATACGAGAGGTGTCTCGATCATGTATGTGATGTTCCCGAATCGTAGGTTAAAACACTTAAGGGTGCGATGACGCACGGAGATCGTTTTGGTTGTATCTGAATCACAGGAAGAAAGAGAATAGAAAGCCGGAAGTGTTCCGTGAGCTGGAATCATACCAAGAGGATCCGAAGAAGTTCATAAAGAGCTAAATGGTGTTTCAGATCAAAAGGAATTTAAAAATATGTAATTCATATTAATTATTGGAATTGATCTTAAATAAATATTTTTTAATTGGCAAACTTCCCTAATGGGACAAGTTCCCGGAGGGAACAAGGCCCAAGTGGGCAAGCCACCCAATGGGGGCAAGCCGCCGCTGCCCTAGGGGCACACTCGACCGGCCTAGTGCCACGTGCAGGGGTGGGAGCCCACCCAGTCGGCTTCCGCATGGCGCCTCCTCCTCCACCTCCATTTGGTTTAGTCTGACCCCGGGACTTGACTAGATTGGGGTGTCCTCCCTTCCCCTATATATGAAGGGGCCTATGGGAGGGAGATACACACTAATATTTCCTTAAGGCATTTTCCTTAGGGAACTCTTTCTCTCTCTCTCTCTCTCTCTCTCTCTCTCTCTCTTGTTGCCTTTTGTGATGGCGCTTTCCCTAGAAGGACTATGCACGCAAGAGACGACACACTTGTAGTACGCTGTTGTGCTGCAGGCATTCCGGCCAGAAGATCTACTTCTGCACTCTCGGTAGGGATTAGAGAACCGAAGGTTGTCATCGTACACTGGATGTGTGCGAAACCATGGAGGTGCTGCCATTAGTGGCACCTGATTTATCGTGCAAGGACCATGGGTGACTTGCGAGGAGCTTTGCGACCTTGAGGTCGGCTACGAGTACGACTACATTATCCACCTTCCCTGCGGAACATTAACTGCTTTTGGTCTACAAGGGTATGTTACTAAAACTTCTCCGTTACACAATTACTCTTAGATAGATCCTGGCATATGTTGTTGTGCTAGCTAAGAAAAAATGTGTTTTCTACTATAAACCCCTTCAGTGGTATCAGAGTCGATCTATGTGGAGTAATGCTTGTATGGTCAGAATACATGTTGAATATGTGCATTGATCCTACAGTTATTATCTTCTCCCATGTACTTTTTTATTTTGCGGTATTGTTTGATGAAGCGGCCCGGACCAAACTTACGCGTAATCTTAGGCGAGACCGGTTCCACGCTCAACATACGGCTTGTACCGTATAAGTGTCTAATGGGTGTCTGTCTCTCTTTCAGTAGTTGATATGGCATTTGCAATGCAGGGCCCTAAGAGGGGTGTAATAGAGACAAGTGTTTGATTTTATGTTGTGGTTGGAAGCCTGTAGGTAAGAAACGGCTCTATCGCGAAAGCCCTCGCAGCCACGTAAAACTTGCAAAACATAAAGTAGAGGAATCTAACTTTATTTTGTAGGGGGCATGTGATTTGATATGGTCTTGGTCGTGGCTATGGTAAAGTAGTTTACTTTCCTGTTACTAAGTAGTATAGTAATAATCATCATATCTATGGACGACATACTGGTGGCGTCGTGGACTTGGCACCATACCGGTGGCAAGATGGAGAGCATGCCGGAGCGCTCAATAGAGATCACGGCACGTGAAGGACCATATCATATCACTAAATATGCATGTGATGTTGATACCTTTATACATCTTGTTGTGTGCTACATTACTTACACTAAATTATCATTAAAGCAAGATGATCCTTAATTAATACCAATCATAGTGTTCAACCACCAAGAAAGTCCATTGTTATGAAGTAGGACATGAAGATCGGGTGTTATACATATCAACGTTCACATACAATGGGTGCAAGCTATGTATGCACTACGAATACACTAAGGTTGAGTTGGCGAGCCTAGTATGTACAGACATGGTCTCAGAACATGAGAAGATCGAAATATCGAGCATGAGTCACATGAATGTTGTGATCAACATTGTGACTATATCAAAGGTCGTGACAATCAAGATGATATAGTGAATGGGGATCGTGTAATAAACTAAAATCATCTAGGAGATGATAGTTTTGGTGGGATCTCAATTGATAATTTGATTATGAATTGAACTCATATTATAAACTTAGTCTAAATGTCTTTGCAAATATCCTTGTAGATCATGGCCTATCCTAGTGAGTCTTTCTGATCATGGGACTTTTCTTGCAGGATGAGAAACTTAAGATAGTCGGGTTAAACTTGATAGATTGATACCAACGCCTAAGGGATACCCTCGACATAGATGATCTTCTCTATGTGATACAAGAACCATTAGGAGATTATTCCTATGAATCCGCGGATGATCAAGAGAATGATGATTATGATGCTCATCATGATGTCTCCATTGTTGCCTAATGTGCCATGCTTCGGTCGATGGAGACTGGGATGTGGTTGCGATTCTTCAATACCGACGTGTACGAGATGGTTGATGAGTTGAAGGTGATCTTCGCATCACAAGCTAGGCTTATGAAGTATGAGCTATTGGATGAGTTTATTTCAATAAAGATGGAAGAAAACGCCTCCTTGGAGAATCACTTAGCGATTATGCATGAGCTTCATGAACGCCTCACATACGATGTGGACTACCTAGTGATAGACAAATTTGCGATAGGTGGGGTGTTGTGATTGGTTCCTCCCAACTACAAATATGTCGTCATGGGATATAGCATGAGAGATGAACCGTTCACCTTTCATGAGTTTGTGATAGAGTTGAGAACTCTCAAAGTAGGCTTGATCGCGGTGAAAGTCATGGATAAAAGAGGTATATACCTGATATACAACTTATAAATGTTATTCTTATAGAACTTGTTGCAGTTTACAAAGTATTTGATACTTGTTTTGTTATATGAAAACAGGATCTTCAGCTTGAGAGTTGCCGGAAGAAATGAGGCGACTTGACATGATGACGGCAAGAAAGATAGTTGATGGCTGACATCACTCCTTCCCTTGATGTTTATCATTTTTATTAGTGGATTTGAATAAAGTTTGTATTCGCTGTGTGAACTTTATTGCTATGTCTTGCTTTTAGCGAGACGATTATTCATCTCAGTAAGTAACAAGCCAATTATACTATTCTTATGAATAATATATTTTATGGTCACATTACGATTATGAATGAGTTATTCTCATCGTTATCTAAATGATGATAATTTAAGCATTTATAAAGACTTAGAATGCTGAAAGATATCCAAAGTTTAGTAATTATATTATTTTGAATGACACTATCATTTAAGTCACATCAGTATTTTTATTCTGATGAAAAGTGAAGTCTTTAGATATTCAATCTTTTGACACAAGCAAAAGCATGCCTCGATGGGTAAAGTAACTAAAACTCCGCATTATGGTAAAATAGTTATATGCAAAGAACTATTGGATATCATATATATAACTATGTATTGTATTTCAATAAAATAGTGGAAATCATTATTTCATAAACTTCGTTGTGGATTTAAGTGAATATGTGTATTTACTTAATAAAACACAAGTCTAAAATTATTTGAGTTCTTCAAATGATTTGAGAATCAAGAAGGATATTAAACTAATAGGAATACAAAGTCTCTCTAATTTGATCGATATGACTAAGTATTTAAGTTAAGTTTTGGCATAAAATGACTTGTGAAAGAGATTCCACAAATTACGATGATTGGACACTTCAATTTGTATTTATATGTATAAACATCATAATCATATTGTATTGGATACATATGGTCTAATATTGTCTCTTGCCGGATTACCGTTATTATTTAAAGTTAGAGATAAAATAGAAAACACTCATTTGAAATATAAGGAACATCTAAATATTTGTGGAAACAACACCATAAGAGTTATGGCATGTTCGAGTTTCTAGAGATTTCGATAATTCAAAGTCGTGGCAAATAACAAAATCTTTGTAGTGTATTCTTAGGCAACTATGAACACATCTTTCACAATTGGAACCAAAAGGGCAAACCTATTGTTGACCGAGGTATTATTTTTCTCAAGAAGCAGGTTCTCGATGAAGATGATGGTGGAGGAAAGTGAAATCTCAAAACAAGGTATTTGACCTTACCTCCGGATTGTCGAGTGGCATAACAGAATATGTTCTGGGAACCAAACTCTACAAAAAATAGGAGAAAGTAATGATAATTATCATGAAGTTACATCTAATACTTTTACTAAAGAAATTAGGATTCAAGAATATATTCTGCCAGTTTGCGGAATTATATTGTTGATTCACTTGTCATGTTAATGAAACAAGACATATCTATGAACTACAAAGAAGCATGATTGACCTAAGTATGATAAATGACTAAAAGTCATGAAATTTGTATTAAGTTACATTTAAGATTACAAAGTAATATGCTACTTGATCTTATTAAGTATCTTGATCTTTTGCAATCGACTACAAAGTCAGAAGGAAGAAACAAAACTTAAAGGAAGACTTTAAAAGCTTGATTTGTTACAAAACATGTTTTAAAAAATTCAAATAAATGACTACGATATGTAGTGATGCTTGAAGTCTATTAGATTTACACCAATAGTTGCTTCAATTTGATAATTGATAGTAAGCTGTCAAAACTGCATGTTCTTTAGTGACAAGATTGAAGGAGGATTGTAATTGGTACAACAAGCAATGTTTTCTCATACGGATGCTAGTGTCTCATAACTAGAATTATCGATTTCATAAATGATCAAAGGATTTTGGAATTGCCAAGATTATCGAGAAGACCTTCATTTACATGATTTTGAGTGGGAGCTAAATACCTTGCCTAAATCCTAATATGTAAATGACATATTTTGAGTGGGAGCTAAGTGAGTATCCTAACCTCATATGTGGATGGCATATTTGAGTGGGAGCGTGACAACATTCTTACATGTGTAAATGACATATTATTAATGATGTAATTGGTATTAATGATATTTAAATTAGTAAGTATTCTATGGATGAAGTTTAACAAAGTATTAAACATTGAAATCTATCGATATAGATCGATACATTTAATAAACATAAAATCATATTGAGTCAAAATGTTTCCTAGATTTGATATTAGGGATGTTCAAAATATCCTAGATGAGATTCTAAAGAAATTTAGAATGGAACAAGCCAAGAAAGAATTTCTTACTTGTATAATCTAGATGAAGCATTGAGTTAATCTCAGTATTACAACTATTGTTAAAAGAAAGAAAAGAGATGCATTGCATCTCATATGCCTCATTCATAGGTTCTTTCATATAACCGTGTTGAATACTCGACATAATGTGACCCAAGTTTTTGGTTAAAAAAAGTTCTTAGTTGTAAGACATGTCTTGAAGTGATTCCCGAGTCCATCACTAGACCAGAGTTAAGTTTATCCTTAAAATTATAAGGAGTAAGATTAGGCATCAAATTTGCATTTTATACACTGTTGATTAGGATCTACATAGATATAGAAGTAAATAGCTACTTCTGAAGTGGCTAGTGTAGTTGTTTTGGCTAAAAAAAGTTTGACTTATGTTTAGTGTGTTCCTGAGTTTACTTGACAATATTGAAAGTTCACTTGACTGATCGACCGTCATTGTAAACACTAGGAAACAAAGTCCCACTCTGTCGCTAAACGAATACTTCAACACATTATGTGATAATGGTGTAGATGTCAAAAAAGGAGACATTAACGATTTGCAAAAGACATACATATCTGGTAATACAGATCAAGGACATGACGTTTCCCACGAGCAAGCATAATTAATAAACACATATGTAATATGGTTTATGGTCAGTTACAAATGCAAGATATATTATTTGTACTTTAGTGTAAGTGAGAGACTGAAGGAGATATTCTCTAGAGGAAAATAAAAAATAGATTTTATTATTATATCTCAATAAGTTTATAATAATTTCATACTATGTTATAAGTGTACCAATCAGAAACATTGATACATGTGTGGTATGTAAACAAACCATAGTCCCTAGTACTCTCTATTTATACTAGTTCGTTGGACAACCGATGATCAAGATTTCCTGATCATGGAGCATTTATGCCAGTTTACAATGAAGTCATATCATTTGTAAATGATGTGACGGACATTACCCATATAAGTATTGCAACAAGATCAAGTCAGATAGTTCATGTTGCAATAGTTAGAAACAAAGTATCCTAATCCTTAGACCGTGAGATCTTGTTTAATCACTGTCATCCGCGGCTGCTTTGACTGCATCAACCGTCACACCATAGAAGGGTGATCATAAAGGTGTATGTTGGGTATTCTAGAGGGGCACGTTGAGGCGCATGCATCAAGATCAGATTTGTTCACCCGCATGACAGGAAGATAAGTAGGGCCTACTTGGTGAGATTACATCCATAATGTTACAACATGTGACTAGGTCACATAGGTGGAATATCACGGGAACGAGTAAAGCAGCATGATACATTGCAAATGTATCTATAATTTTTGATGTTCCATGCTTGGTTTTATCCACTTTCTTGTGTTTTGTTCCAACTTTGGAGTACTTTTCATATGATTTCTTGGACTAACCTATTAACAAGTGCTGCAGTGCCAGTTGCCTGTTTTCTGTTGTTTTTGGTTCTAGGAAAGTCAGAAAATCAATATTCTCGGAATTGGATTGGACAAAATCCAAAGTTGATATTTTCCCGGAAGACTCATGGAGCCAGAAGGAGAGTCGGAGAGGGGCCACAGGGTGGCCACACCACCCCATGGCGCGGGTCCCCCCAGGCCACGCCAGGGCATGGTGTGGGCCCCCTGGCCGCCCACCGACCTTGTCCTCTGGCCTATAAGAAGCCTCCCGAGGCATAAACCCTAGGAGTCAATCAGAAATCCATGAAAAGTTCCGCTGCGCCGCCACCACCGAAGGGGAGATTCGGGGGACAGAAAGTCTCTGTTCTGGCACCCTGCCAGGACGGGGAAGTGCCCCCGGAGCCATCTCCATCGATCTCCACCGCCATCTCCATCACCATTGCTGATTCCCATGATGAGGAGGGAGTAGTTCTCTCTCGAGGCTAAGGGTTCTACCGGTAGCTATGTGTTCATCTCTCTCTCTCTCTATGCATGATCTTATTGAGATCATGAGCTTGTAATCTATAGATCTACCTTGCTACTCAAGTGCTTTAATAGATCTCTGCTCTCCCCATGTGTGTGAAAGTGACAGTGTGCACACCATGGTGGCACTTAGGCTAGAAATTACAAATACTTGTTATGAGTTATATTTGGAGTTGGATGTCTTTATGAAATTGTGGTGTTTGTTGGACTCATCTAGTACTCAAGGTGATAGTGTGGGGTTTTCTAGATGGGAAAGATGGACTTTGAGGTGTGCTGTTATAGCCCTACCATCGATTAGAGTGTCCAACCGGAGAGTAGTTCAGTGTAGTATCATGAAGATAATATGTTTATATGAGAGTGTTCACTAGTGAAAGTATGATCCCTAGGCCTTGTTTCTAAGCACTAAAACACCGTTTGCTATTAGATCTATTGCATGTTTGCTTGCTTCTATCTTTATTTCAGTTTTACTTTAGTATCTTCCACGCCATCAAGTTATCTTCTATCACCGTTACCACTTATAATTATCCATAGCACTTGTATTTCACTATCTCTTCGCCGAACTAGTGCACCTATACACCTGACAAGTGTATTGGGTGTGTTGGGGACACAAGAGACTTCTTGTATCTTGATTGCAGGGTTGCTTGAGAGGGAATACCTTTGACCACTTCCTCCCTGAGTTCGATAAACCTTGGGTGATCCACTTAAGGGAAAACTTGCTGCTGTTCTACAAACCTCTGCACTTGGAGGCCCAACAACTGTCTACAAGAATAGAAGTGCGTAGACATCAAGCTATTTTCTGACGCCGGTGCCGGGGAGGTAAGGTAAAAGGTACTCACATCCTCCGGTGTGAGTGCTCGAAGTTATTTCCTTTAGATTCTGCAATTTTGTCTTTTTGTTTCTTGTTTTCACTAGTTAGGCTTAATGGAAAACAACAACAAAATTAGAGAGCTTTATAGTATTTATCTTGAGTTAGGACATGAAGTGTTTGAAGATAAAATTAAAAAATCTATGGAACTTTATTTGCATGCTAATAGCAATGTTGTTAGTATGAATTCTTTGGACACTATTATTGCTAATGTTATGGAAAAGTCTAAGCTTAAGGAAGCTAGTTTTTATGAAAATGATCTTTTTAGTTACCCAGCTTTGGAAGATAGCTATTCTATTGATTATGATGATACCAAACTTCCAATATATGATAATTACAATGATGACTATCATATTTTCAGTCCACCTACTATTGAGGAGAAAATTAATTATGATTATAATACGCCTCCTATATTAGATGATTATGGTGATGAGAATAATAATGATAGCTATTTTGTTGAATTTGCTCCCACTACAATTAATAAGAATGACTATGCTTATGTGGAGAATATTAATTCTTTTATGGATGTGGCTCAAGATAAGAATGTTTCTTGTGATTGTTATATTGTTAATTTTATTCATGAGGCTACTAAAAGTTATTATGAGAGAGGGAAACATGGTTTTATGTGTCTCAACAATATTAAGTTTCCCCTCTTTATGTTGAAAGTCTTGAAGTTGCACTTGTTTTGATTTCCTATGTTTGTTGCTTTGTGCTTTCATGACTTGTTTCTTTACAAGATTCCTATGCATAGGAAGTGGGTTAGACTTAAATGTGCTTTGAATTTGCTTCTTGATGCTCTCTTTTACTTCAATTCATATTTCTTACGTGAGCATCTTTTCAAACTATCATGCCTAACTTAAAGACGTTAAATAAAAGTACTTATTGGGAGATAACACAAAAGTTTTAAATGAGTCTTGAAAGTTATTACTTATGTAACAACCGCTCCTTATCCTTTTTATTTCCTTTTTGTGCCAAGAGTAACCCCTAATGAGAGAGAAGTAATGATTGGGAAAGTTGTTGTCCCGTTACAGATTTCTGTGCTTCACAGTAAAAATTCGTCTAGAATCTCTGTACGTCTTTTTGAGGCGTGATTTTTTGTGCTTCTGCCCCAGGTTGTTATCTAACTTTCGTTAGTTCAACACTTTTCGATTTGAGCAACAGAAGTTCTTAGAAAAAATTCGTCTTTACCTGCTGGTCTGTTTTGACAGATTTCTGCCATTTTCTGCATTTGCTTCTTGTTGGTTCCTTCTTGAGTTCTTTTGGGGAATTGAGCTTTTTGAGGGAAGTGCTACAGTAGCTAGTGTTCTAATGGAAATTTATTGGTGTTATAACTGAACCTAAAGGACTTATTTATCTTGAGTGCACTAATGTTGCTAATAAAGATTGTGTGAAGTTTTGTATGAAGGAAAACTTTCAGGTGTATGGAAGGAATGAGTAATGAGATGAAGGATGGACTAAAGCTCAAGCTTAGGGATGCCACACGTGTCACCCCAAGAAATATCCAAGAAGTAAAAGCGTCAAAGCTTGGGGATGCCCAAGGCATCCCCCTCTTCATCAATAAAAATCACAGGTTTCTTCCAAACACTTCATTTTTATTATTTCATGCACAGTTGTGTTGTTCTTGGAGCGTCTTCTTTTTCATTTTTGTTTTGGTTTTCCGTTTTCTTGGTTTGCTTAGTTTGCTGAATAAATTGGTTGGACCCTCTCTTTCATACATTGGTTTGCAAATAGTTTGGTTTGGTTTGGAAAAGAGTAGGAAAGTTCATGCTTAAGTGTTAAAGAGAGTTTGTTTTTGACCGTGGCCTATGCTTTGTCATGCCATGTTTGATATTGTTTTGGCTTTATGCTTAGTATTCTTTGCTGTAGCATGACTTGTTATAAATAATTGAGATTGCTTAATGTGCGTTGGATGAATCATGCATTGTTTTAGCATATTAAAGCATAGTATAGTGGTATTCTCCATTGATGTTTTATTTGGGTTGACTTGGCGCATGCTCACACCATGTTATGACTATCTCAAGTCACCATAAGCCTTTATGATCCTTTAGTTTTCAACTTGTAGTATCACTTTATGCTTTGATCAATGATGTTTTGTCGCTCTGCATGATTATGGCCATTATTGCTCTCTTAGTTTGTCGCTCCCAGTCTTTTGCTAGCCTCCACAACCAAGTATGAGTTCCACTCATGCATCCAACTCCCTAAACCAAGTTATTCCAAAGAGTCCACCATACCTACCTACTAGCTTAAGCTATTCCAAGTATATTCATGTTTTTGTTTACCTTCCAAATTAAACTTGTTATGAGAAAACTAGTGATTAAAGCTCTCACGAACTTGATCACACAGTTTACTTTTCTTGCCCTTAATAAACTTGAACCATTGTGTCTTCTATGTTGTATATGCTTGCACTTATTTGTTGGGAATTAGCAGAACCATGTTGTCATGGGTAACGCTTTCAACATTGCACTTGGTACTTTGTACCTAGTGATATCATGCTCTTTTGTCTATGGATGTCGTCGGTGTGAAATGAAAGGGGAGCTTGTAAGTCCATGGAGTTATGTATATGTGTTAGAGAAATTCCTGGGCCGCTGGTCTAATCCATGCTGACATGGTGGAAACCTGCAGCGTAACCATAATGAGCTGTCTATGAAGCATTCTTCTTATAAAAAAGAGTCCTATATTGATAAAAAGGAGAAAAGGAGAAAAAAAGAGATTATGAAAAGAGGAAAGAGAGAAAAAAAACACCATATTCCCATGGTAAATAAGAAGATTGCTAAGATGCTCGTTGTCTGCTTGCCTTGTCATTTTGATATGGGGATTCTTCCGTCTCATCGGGCAAGGGGTACCCCGTTGGCGTTTCTCTATGATACACATGTACTTACAATGACAAGAACTTACCGGTGACTAAACTTGAGTAGCATGAGGAGCGGCCCTCGTACTCAAGGGACATGAGATTTCTAACTTATACTTCGTCAAGCATGTACACCATAGTTTGTTCACTTTAACCTTAATCACTTCAAGATGCTTATGATAGGGCCAACGAGAGCTGAAAACTATAAGTACCATAATTTTTGGAAGCTCTTTATGAGACTTGAATCCCTACTTCCTTTTACAAATGCCTTTCTTCCACCATTACATTGAGTCTCCACCTTCTATCTTTATGCACTTACTTTGAGAGCATAGTGGCAATTCTTAGTTCTATGTGCATTGTCCCAAGACTAGTTGATTGATGCATACTTTGATATTGCTTGTTTTAAACTATTGTATCTAGTCACTCTTATGAACTTTGAAGGTGTCCTATGCATTTATATTTGCTACTCTATGAGGGACAAGCTGAATACTATTATGCCATGCTTTCTTTATGTGAAACAAACAAACGTCTTGCAAAGCATTGTTATTCATGAATCTTTTGTTTGTGCCTTTTCATGTTGCATCATAGTTGCTATGTCCTATTGCTAGAACTTTGTCTTTCATGTTACGATTGAAGTACTATGATCCCAACTTTGAATGTTTTGCAAATACTTTGATCAAGTCTTTGATGGTGCATGTCACCTCAAAAATTATTCTTTCTTTTTATCACTTACCTACTCGAGGACGAGCAGGAGTTAAGCTTGGGGTTGTTGATACATTGCAAATGTATCTATAATTTTTGATGTTCCATGCTTGGTTTTATCCACTTTCTTGTGTTTTGTTCCAACTTTGGAGTACTTTTCATATGATTTCTTGGACTAACCTATTAACAAGTGCTGCAGTGCCAGTTGCCTATTTTCTGTTGTTTTTGGTTCCAGGAAAGTCAGAAAATCAATATTCTTGGAATTGGACCGGACAAAAGCCAAAGTTGATATTTTCTCGGAAGACTCATGAAGCCAGAAGGAGAGTCGGAGAGGGGCCACAGGGTGGCCACACCACCCCATGGCGCGGGTCCACCCAGGCCGCGCCAGGGCATGGTGTGGGCCTCCTGGCCGCCCACCGACCTTGTCCTCTGGCCTATAAGAAGCCTCCCGAGGCATAAACCCTAGGAGTCAATCAGAAATCCATGAAAAGTTCCGCTACGCCGCCACCACCGAAGGGGAGATTCGGGGGACAGAAAGTCTCTGTTCTAGCACCCTGCCAGGACGGGGAAGTGCCCCCGGACCCATCTCCATCGATCTCCACCGCCATCTCCATCACCATTGCTGATTCCCATGATGAGGAGGGAGTAGTTCTCTCTCGAGGCTAAGGGTTCTATTGGTAGCTATGTGTTCATCTCTCTCTCTCTCTATGCATGATCTTATTGAGATCATGAGCTTGTAATCTATAGATCTACCTTGCTACTCAAGTGCTTTAATAGATCTCTGCTCTCCCCACGTGTGTGAAAGTGACAGTGTGCACACCATGGTGGCACTTAGGCTAGAAATTACAAATACTTGTTATGAGTTATATTTGGAGTTGGATGTCTTTATGAAATTGTGGTGTTTGTTGGACTCATCTAGTACTCAAGGTGATAGTGTGGGGTTTTCTAGATGGGAAAGATGGACTTTGAGGTGTGCTGTTATAGTCCTACCATCGATTAGAGTGTCCAGCGGGAGAGTAGTTCAGTGTAGTATCATGAAGATAATATGTTTATATGAGAGTGTTCACTAGTGAAAGTATGATCCCTAGGCCTTGTTTCTAAGCACTGAAACATCGTTTGCTATTAGATCTATTGCATGTTTGCTTGCTTCTATCTTTATTTCAGTTTTACTTTAGTCTCTTCCACGCCATCAAGTTATCTTCTATCACCGTTACCACTTATAATTATCCATACCACTTGTATTTCACTATCTCTTCGCTGAACTAGTGCACCTATACACCTGACAAGTGTATTGGGTGTGTTGGGGACACAAGAGACTTCTTGTATATTGATTGCAGGGTTGCTTGAGACGGAATACCTTTGACCACTTCCTCCCTGAGTTCGATAAACCTTGGGTGATCCACTTATGGGAAAACTTGCTGCTGTTCTACAAACCTCTGCACTTGGAGGCCCAATAACTCTCTACAAGAATATAAGTGCGTAGACATCACATCACTTGTCGGAAACAAGGTTGAACAAGGTATAATCATACTCATGATCAGATCTTGGACAAATCAAGTATAGAAGTAACAAAGGGAATTGGACTCGATGGTTATGGTTCAAACGACATTAACATCGTGGAATGCACGTGGGTCATTATGGGCATCCCGGTCCCGCTATTAACCATTGATATGAAAGGTGTATCGGTCATGTGTGTGATGTTCCTAAACCATAGGATAACACACTTAAGGGTGTGATTATGCATAGAGATTGTTTTGGTTGTATCGGAATCATAGGAAGGAAGAGAAGAGAAAGCTAGAAGTGTTCTGCGAGATCCAAAATCATTCTGGGAGGATCCGAAGGAGTTCTTAATGAGATGAAAGGTGTTTTGGATCAAAAGGAATTTAATAATATGTATTTCATATTAATTAATGGAATTAATGTTAAATAAATACTTAAATTAAATTAAAATGGGCAAATTTCCCTAATGGGTCAAGTTCCTGGAGGGAACAAGGCCCAAGTGGGAAAGCCGCCGCTACCCTAGGGGCCCACCCGACTGGCCTAGTGCCGCACACGGGGGTGGGTGCCCACCCGGTCGGTTGCACCATGGCGCCTCCTCCTCCACCTCCCTTTTGTTTAGTCCCACCCTGGGACTGGACAAGGTGGGGGTGCCCTCACTTACACTATATAAGAATGGGCCAACGGTAGGAAGAGACACACCAATATTTCTCTAAGTCATTTTCCTTAGGGAACTCTCTCTCTTGTTGGATTTTGCAATGGTGAGATGATTTACCACTTCGTGAAGCTCCAGTTAATATCAGGTTCCAAACTTGCTCTCTCATGGGTACATATACACCATCCGACGCTTGACTTGGATGTTGTGTCATAGAGCCTGCCTTCTCCTCCCGGGGGTGGGCCAATTAACATGGAACCCCATTATGAGGATGCCCGTAGGCTGGTATTAGGATCATCCACACATGCTTGGAGGAGGACAAAGACTTCTTTCTAAACTTTGCCATCTGAATTTGTCCTACAGAACAAAGCATGTATGTTATGTAGATTTGTATTCCTATAGTTTTGTAAATATGCAACTCTTTTTACTATGATGAACGAGTTTATATGAAAGATTTGCTTGTTGTGCGAGACCCTTTCGTTTGCCTCACGCCCTGGGGCTGAGTCAGCTATTTGTGTCAAAAGTGTGTTACATTACAGCCGAAGATCTTCATACTTATGTTTTTAGCGAAGCCCCCGAGTATCAGGTGAATTTTTGATTGATTATCATATGATATAGCCCCTGAGTGTCGGGTTGAGGAAAAAATAAAGAGAGACCGAGTCTCAGTTTTTTGAAAACTTATCTTTATTCTGCTTTGAATCGTAGAGGATACATGTTTTGGCGTGCTCGCCTGGCAGTTGGCCTTATTGAATATAAAATGCATAAAAGTAAAAAGAACATCCTAAAGTCCACGGCTTCTGTCTTGAGGTGCTCCATTGTTGTCTTGTCACGTTTCCTGTGGATTCAAGGGGGTTTTAACCTTTCGACTGGAGGCACGGCTTCAGTGCGGTGGACCAGAGAGAAAGGTGTGTGTTCTGTTGATCTCTTTGGATTGGAAAGTCGATACACACACGAAGTCATGTGCTTTTCTTCGGGATGAGTATTGGGTTAGCCACCCATATTGATTTTGTTATCTTTGTGATGTGCCATGAATTGGTGAGGCAAAAGGTCTGTTGTCCAGCGGCCCTGATTTGTCGGGTGGGTCGTACATTGGCGGTTGCTTGTAGTTTGACTAAGTGCTCGTCGGGTTCCTTGGGGATTTCTTGCATTTTGATTGAGTCCACAAGAGTTTCCCAATTCTCACGAGGGAACCGACGAGTGCGCCTTCCTATACGGGACCAATGTTGGAGGCCGGATAGGTCGCCTTTGATTTTGCGTGGTACACCTAATTTTCTTTATTTGTTCGATGGGGACATGTCCTTCGGGTAATAGCTCTGTGTCTAGAATTTTTAGCTGGCCAAATTCTGCTTCCATCCCGAAAGATTCTGATATTTTGTTGAACTCTCGGTCACAATTATCCGAACGAGTGAAGCTTCCTCTTACGATTATGATTTCATTGGGGCTGGCATTTTTAGTACCAGGTATGCATAGTGGGGTACTGTCATGACCCTGGCGAAAGTTGGGCATCCCAGGATCGCGTGGTATTGTGATGGCCAGTCCATGACCTCAAATTCAAGTTTTTCGTGCCTGAAGTTGTTCCTTGATCCAAAGACTACATCAAGATAGACTTTGCCTAGATGAATCTTGGCTTTGCCCAGAACTATCCCGTGGAAGTTTGTACCATGGGTGCTAGATTTGTCAGGGACCAATTCATTGCCCGCAGGTTTTTGGCATAAATTCGATTGATGCTGCTTCCTGCGTCCAAGAAAACCTTGCTCATGTCGAACCTGCCAATTTGTGCCTCCACTATTAAGGCTGACTGACCCAATCATGGTACCCGAAGCGGGTGATCAGCTCTCCTGAATGTGATTTCTTGCTCTAACTAATGGAGATACTCGGGTGTGGCCGGTGGCACCATTTCTTCCATGTTAACCTACTGTATAATCAGTTTCTGGATCCTATTGGATGGGCGCCCTTTTTGGATCATCGACATTGCTCCTCTGGAGCTAGGGTATTCTTCCTCCTTGTTTTTGTTTATAGCGGGTTTTCCTTGTCCTGCTGATGGCTGGATTGATGGAGGTGGTGGTGCGCCAATTGCCACGGCTCTAGGTGCGGTGGCGTATCCTCGGCTTGCTGCTTTGTTTGCCTTTGTATTGCACACTTCCTGCATCTTTATAAATGTTCGGCAATCCTTCATGAGGTGACTTGATTGCCTTTTGCTTGCTAAGTCGACATAGAAGTGCATGTTGCAGGGTCCCTCCAACATTTGCATTGGGGACATTGGCTGATATCTCTGTGTTTATTTGCTTCCTCTGACATCATCTCTTCGGTATCTGCTATTGTGTTTGTCATTTTTTTTATTGTCCCCTCATGAAAAACTTGCTGCGACATAGCTTGGTCCATCATGCCCGTTGTTATTTCATCGCCTCCTATCATTGTCGCGCATGTCCCTTTCTTCTTTAGGTGAGCGCATTTTATTGTTGTGTACCGCGTCTTCTCCGTCAGCCCAACGATTTGCCATATCCATCAGCTATGAGATGGCTTTGGTCTTAACCCGTCCCATCTCTTTTATGAACTCTCGTCGGTGAAGGCCGCCATTGAAGGCATCAATTGCTCTTTCATCGGATATAGCTTCAGCCGAGTTTTTGATAATGTTCCATTGCTAGACGAAGGCTCGTATTGATTCTCTGAATTTATGCTTACTGCCCACAATTGTTCCAGCGATGCCAGTCGTTTGAACGTGGAGTGGAAATTCCGGATGAACTTGTCTTCAAGATCGTTCCATCTGCTGATGGATTCTTCGGGTAACTGCCTTAGCCAGGATCGGGCGGCACCAGTTAGGTGCATCTGTAGGCTTTGCATTGTGGTGGCCTTGGAGCCACCCTGCAGTTTGATGGTTGTCAGGTAATCTACCAACCAAGCTTCGGGTTCCTGGAGGCCGTCGTATTTCTGACAGTCGTGAGGGAGTTTTAAGTCTTTGGGTACTTGAGTCTTGCGAACCCGTTGGGTAAAGCAACTGGCTCCGCATAATTCATAGTCATCCTCGCTGTCACCGTCGTAGTATCTTCGGCTACTGCGCTCTTCCCTAGATCTATCGATCTTGCGCTGTGTGATGTTGTATCTTGCGTCGTTTCGTGGCTCAGAGCTTGAAAAGTGCACCCGATGTGCCGACCGCGATCGTCAGGTGTGCCCCACCTGTCGTGGGTTGCTGCGATAGCGTGGGGATCTGTTGGGTTGTCGTGTGATTCCTTGTTCCGCTTGTACAAGAGACACGCCCACCATACCGAGGTTCATGAGGGCAGAGCGATGGAGAGCTGCACGGGGATCGTCTGGTGCGGGTTGAGTTGTGATCAGATATGTTTGCGCGGTTACGATTGCGTCTTGAGCTATTTTTGCTTTGATGTGTCCTATTGGATCTACTAATATAAACGATAAATCGAGGTCCCGGGTTAGTTCTTTTCTTTCGGCTTCAGGGATTTTTTGCAGTCGTGAGGCTCCTCTCCTTGGTTGTGCTCCTCTAGTTACGCTTCCTGATCCACGGGTAGAGCTTAGTTGCGCCCGCCAAAGGCTGGATTCGTTGGCTAGCCGTTTTCTTTTGTCGAGTTGCCTATGCATCCTTAGTATATCTCTCTTCTTGTGATGGAGCAGGTATTGGTAGGCCATTAATTCTTCGTGTGTGGCTTCGGCTGTCATTGGGACTACACCCAATATTGCGTCCCTTACTTTTTGCCATGCTCCGGGTGGTAGCCGGAGGGTTTGTTGCCCGCCTCCACGTGGTTCTCCTCCTCCTTGGATTATGCAGTTGTTTGTCGAGTCTCCTTCATTTCCGTGATCTCCTGCATTGTCATCCGACAAAATATCATTGGGGTCAAGGATGGGGTTACCGTTGGAATCGCGCTGAGTTGAGGTGTCCCCGATGATCATGCACACTTGGTGGTGCGTTATGTACGAACTAGTGACGTCGTCGTCGGATCCGAGGGAGACACTGTTCAGAGGGACAGTGAAGTCCAGCAGTTTTTGTTCTATGTAGATTTCGGCCATCCTGATTCCGAAGTCGATACTTTAGCCAGTTTCTTCAGCTTCCGTGTTTACTAGGCTTGCTCCACGTGGTGGCGTTGGTTGGGAGTCTGATCCGAGGTAGAGACCATCATAGAGACCGTCAAGATCCCCCAGATCTACTGATTCTATAGAGTTTTCTTTGCCGTTTGCCGGCTCCGGCACAGTTTCTGCGGATGATCCGATAGAAGATGCATGTATCGTTGTAGGCGCAACTTTTTCGACCGATGGTTCTGACGAAATCGGAGCCGATAGGTGTGGTTCTTCGGGTTCTTCCACATGAAAGTGCAAACTTCCGACCATGAGATCGGATCCATCGTTGAAGTCGACGGGAACCTAGATAGGGGTTGGCGGGCGTGGTTCCGCTTCCGCCAGTTTGTTGCTTGATGAAAAGGGGTCCGCCGAATCCATGACTCCGGCATTCAGGTTTCCCATAGAAGGCGCCAATTGACGAGGGGTAGCCTCGGCAATGCCCATGGTTATGAACTTAGGTTTAGAGGAGAAGAGAACGTTGGGGATTTTATCAGATGTCAGACAAACAAGGAAGTTGAAGTCGTCTGATTATTGGTGGACAATAAGGTTACAGATTGCTCAGGTATTTTTCGGTACCTCTCCATTGGATCCTCCTAGCCTATATATAATTGTTTGGATCCCTAGACCGTATACGAATAGGTTACAATTTTATGATTACAACACCAATGCAAAGCCGGTTTCTATTTCCTTATCAAGCAAAACTATGCCTTCCGTCGGATGCCTCCTGGGCCTTCTTCTAGTTCTTCATAGGCCGTGAACCTTCATGTAGCTAGGGTAACCAAACATAAGCACCCGAGTAATTATATCCATGTCAATTGGTTTTAGAAAATGGTTACAACATCTTATATTTTAGAACGGATAGAGTAGAAGAGAGCAGTTGGCACGCACATGATGTTCGAGTTAGTTTATACTAGAAGGACCTAGCGCGCGTCTAGCGCGAAATTAATTTAGTTATATTTTAAACTAATTAATTCAATGAACCGACCTTTCGCTAATCATCAATTGGTAGACCTGCTCATACAAACTGTCCACTATACCATTGTACTCCCCCCGTCTCAAAATAGATGTCGCAAATTTATGAAAATTTAGATGAATCTAGCGGAAATCTATTTTTGAACCCGGTATAAAAATAACATATTTTAAAATGTTGAAAATTTCAAAAATATATGTTCATGTTTAGCTTCATGTTTTAGGTTCACGCGAAGTTATTTCACGAAAAAACACGATGTGTTCTGTGGGCTGTGCAAAAAAGACAAAACGCACAACTTTTTGTCTTTTTTGCACAAGTCACCCAAAATGTTCATTTTCGCGAAACGACTTTGCGCGCACCTAAAACTTGAAGTCCTATGAGTGCACATTTTTTTGAATTTTTTGGCATTTCAAATTTTGACAAAAATCAAATTCAAATAAAGGGTGTATATGAGCTCGGGAGCCAAAGAGCCGCATCCTGAATGTACATGCTATTTAGTATATAGATAAATCTAATTTTTGACAAATTTCTGATATCTATTTTAAGACGGAGGGAGTACATGATATCCTTGTCAACACAGATAGAATATTTAACCAAACATCCTTCATTTTTCGTCATGAACTACGCTGCAAAACATGGAGGGGATTTATCGATTAAATGCACCAGATCATATGGAAAACATGATTATTAAAGGACCAACACATTAATGCAAACGAGCAGAGGAAAATCACATCTTGACGTATAAGAAATATAAACCGAGCTTCCTGCTTGGATTGCACATGAAACTCTTGCATGAACATTTCTCTTATTGGATGGTTGAAAAAAATTATAAATAAATGCCTATCCAAACTGATGGCACCAAAATGTAAGTTAGCGCAAATAAGCCTTTTATATTTTCATTTGCTTGTTATTTATTCTACAGAAAGTGAGAAATTATCGAGTCTATAGATTACATACATGGTGCAGTATTGTACACGGTATTTGACATGGATGCATGTTGATCGGTGCTTCGGTAGGAAGAGGCAAAGCCATGCTAATGATCATCCATCGGAGAAAGATTCACCTTAACAGTGCACAATCGTAGCCTCAAAAAATCATGTAACTCGGACTAACAAGCTGATGCAAACACGATTAGGAAGAATAAAATTAACTTCTTTTGTTTTAGATCCCAAATTTTTCTTTATTTGCTGCCACGGGTTCTAGATTTCCTAATTTATATGAAGCGAAGAAGCTGAGAAAAATTCTAATAAGATTTTTAAGCTTGAAAAAAGCATAGTACATCAATGATATACCGCTTTTTTTAGGGTAAATATTTCAGATACATAATTTATTGTAACTATCAGATCGCAATGTACAGAGTACTCAATTGAACTGTCAGACCCCCTCTATCATTCCTTGTATACTATACCCAGATCAACTCGGGAAAAAACACTTTAAATTGTTAACCTTACTCCAAGGCTCTCACCGACGGGGTTGAATGAAATGAACACCAAAAAATTGTAGAGGACAGTGGACAAAGAAAAACCCAGCTCATATCCGAAGAAATGAACTGAACACGAACAAATTGCACTAGACATTTTACAATATCTAAATTAGTGGGTCAAGGAAAAACCTAGTTCAGATTAGAAGGATAAATATATCACGATAGACTTAAACAGAAATGGAGCATTGTGGCATACCTTTCTTTCAAGCATGCAAACTTCCACAATGCTACTACTCTGCATGGCACAAACCTTGTTCTGTTATCATTAAGATTGAAAATTAGAGAGTGAACACATGCACCATTTGCCTGACCAAAAAATAATACCATTATCGCCAAAATAATAGGAACCTCTGTGTTAGCTATCAGGTACTATGTAGATTCAACTTATGGGTGAAGGTAGAATAATGGTAGCAATGAAAAAATACTGAATAATACAAATGTAGGGCACTTAGATATCCACTGGTATTTACTAAAGCCCTTTTTTGGCTAAAAAACGTGAACTTTAGTACTCAATCAATTGTATCTCTACATGCTTCAGCATAGCTAATTTAATTGATCTTAAAGTATCATCGCATCATAGCTATATTAAAGTCAAACATGGAAACTATTTATAGAATAGAAAGACTTGCTTTCCGGAGAAGCATTGCAATTCAAGCAACCTAACATACATCTACATGAACAATTTAAAACTACATAGTGAACTCAACCTCACTAAGATATCGACCACACCAAGAACCACCCATCACTATGAGCCAAAAAATGATAGGCACGACATGAGGGAAAGTAGGAGGCATATATGTCAGCGAGAGTTCTCGTAGAGGAATCAACTCAAGTTTATCTCCCGGCATTTACATGCACAAATGCTTGTGGATGAAGAAGCTTTGCCCTCACCGAGCGGTTCGCTATGGCTCTCTGTGGGAGTGTGTGGGGGCGTCTGGGGGTATGTGGGGAGTTGAGGAAGCGATGAAGAATCGGTAGGGAGATAGAGTCAGAGCTGGTTGGCGATGGGTCGTGCCGGTTAGTGGTGTAGGCATCCAGAATTAGAGGCTGCATCAACGGATTCTTGGTGAAAGGACATCTACTGTCATAATCACTTTTGGTGTTCGTTAACAACTAGTAGACCTTTTTACAGTTTGCTATTGTCTACAGGTTGATATTCTACAAAGGAAAAAGGACTATTGGCCTACGGATCATTCCATGCATGTCCTCTTACATCTTGGGGATTCCAGACCGGAGTCTCTGGTCTTCACAGACCGGAGTCTCCGGTGTGGTCCGGAGTTTCTCCAAGAATCTCCGGTGTGGCCTCTGTTTTCTTGCCTGGGTCAATCTGAGAGGTGGTCCGGAGGTTGGTCCGGAGTCTCCGGTCTCTATCTCAGGCCGGAGTCTCCGGTGTGGAGGGACCGGAGTCTCCGGTCCACTTGGCTCCCAACTGAGCTGGGTCATTCTGTCAAGGGGTCCGGAGGCTGGACCGGTGTCTCCGGTGTGGTGACCGGAGTCTCCGGTCTGCTTCTTCTCCAACGGTCAGAAAAACGGTTTGCTGACAGAAGGGCTATAAATAGGGGACCTTATCCCCTTGTTCCAGCTGCTCGTTCCAAAAAAAGAAGAGCACCATTTGAGAGCCACCAAAACTCCAAGATCTCCCTCTCCAACCACCCAAAGTCCCTGATCTTTGGGGAATCGCAGGAGGAGGCCTTGATCTACAGCTTCACCAAGAGAGATCTTCATTTCCCCTCATTCACTTGAGGACCCCTTGCTCTAGGGTTTCATTGGAAACCCTAAGCCTTGTTTTGGTTGATTTGATTCTTACAAGCTTATCTTTGATTGTTTGACAGCTTGCTTGTATTTGGGAGCCTCCAATTAAGTTGTGGATGTGTGCCCCGAACTCGTTGTAAAGGTGTCGGTTTCCACCCCGAAGGTTGTCGTATAGTGGAAGAGGTGAATCGAACCCGTTGGGGTGAGGTTCATCGGAGAACAAGGGAGGCCTCTCGTGGCGTTGGTGGTTTGAAACCACCCCCTCTCCAAACGTAGACGTACTTCCCCTCAAAAGGAAGGAAGTACGGGAAACAAATCCTTGTGTCTCCGTGTGCTCCACTTTGGTCCCTTCTATCATTTACCTCACTTTACTTATCTAGTTATTGTTTAGTTTGTGCATGTGTGTCATATAGGTAAATTCACCTTAGTTGCATAATCTAGAGAATTTACCTTTCTTCTCAAACCCTAATTTGAAAAAGGAGTAAAATTGAAGTAGCACCTATTCACCCCCCCCTCTAGGTGCCCATACGATCCTTTCAATTGGTATCAGAGCCTCGGCTCTTTATTCGGGTTTAACCACCTAAGAGATGATGGGCAACCCAGAGGAGGGAGAAAGTGAGGCTAGACATTCGGTGACCATGGTAGATCTCAAGAATTTGGAAACTAGCTTGAGCTCTACCTTGGGCAACGAAATCCTACAATTTCGTCAACTCGTTGAGCAACTTGTTAAGGATAAGAAAACCTCACCTCCTCCCTCTCTAGTGGAAACACCACCAAACCCAAAGGTTAATGCTCCGGCAAAGCCTTTGGAGGAAGTGGTAGGGGATGAACATAATTCCACTAACTCCGCCACCAAAAGGGGTGATGGGAAGGAAGAGTTCCATACGGTTCCCGGATGGTACTCTCCCGACCCTCCTACCCCTCATCAACATATAAACAATAGAGGAGACCCACCTAAGTTAGCTGGACATACTTTTGCTCAATGGCAAGTGTTAATGAAATCTCATGTGCGCAGCTCTTGCATTGATTTGTGGAATATTATCGAAGATGGACTCAAAATTGAGGATCCAACCAACTTGACAAGAAGAGAAGTGGTCAACAGCCAACTCAATGCAACTGCCTTGCACATGATCCAACTTGGGGTGGGGCCAAAGGATTTTCCCCACATTAAGCACTACAACACCGCCAAGGAAGCTTGGGATGCTCTCATTGACTTGTTTGTTGGCAATGAGAGTATGAGGATAAATAGATATGATGCCTTAAGCGATGAGGCCGAAGGTTTCTTTATGAAGAATGGTGACGATCATGAAGACATGTATCGAAGACTCAAATCCACAGCCACCGCCTTCAGGAATGTTGGCGCCTCTCACATTGATGACGCTTGGATCAAAAGGAAGTATGTGAGTTCTCTCATGCCCTTCGAGCCTACTGACTTGAAGAGTCTCCAAGGAAGACACAACTACCATATCATGACCTCCAATGAAGTGATGGAAGAGATGGATGCCTTCAAGGTTGCTGCCAAGAATGCCAAAGACGCCTGTGCTCGTGCCATTGGAATGAGTAGTGGTGTAAATCTTGCCTTGAAGGCCAAGGTTGTGGAGTATGATAAAGATGAAGGAAGTGATGACGGACCCTCAATGAGCCACCCGGACGATGTCAAGACTGCCCATGGAGAATACATGGCCTTCTATGCAAGAAACTTTTGGAAAGACCCCGCCAAGGCCAAGATGGAAATGCAATGTAGAAGCAACCCCAATGGGAGAAGAGACAATGGGTCCAAGTTGAGAACTTGTTTCAATTGTGGTGACCGTTATGACTTCGTTGCAGCCTGTCCCTATGAGAAAAGAGAAGATAATGGGGGTAAACTTGTGTTGAAGAAGACCTCCAAGGTTCCATACAAGAAACCCTTCATCAAAAGAAACCCAACCAACAAGAAGCCGGGAGAAATTGTCTTGATCACACATGAAGAGTACTCCTCCGATGATTATGAGGAGGAGGAAGAAGAGGATACACCAGGTGGTGTGGCGGCTCTTGCCACTACCTCTACTCCTTCATTCTCACGCTTCGCCTCTCCAAATGAGAATATTTCCAACAAGAACGTCACTTGCCTCATGGCAAGAGGAACGGAGGTATTATCATCATCGCACCCCACTTCCTTAATCAATGATGATTTTGATGATGAGTTATCTCTTGAGGTCAAAAAGGAACAAGTTGCTTTTGATGTGTTTATGAATAACTTGCAAGGGGAACACAAGAAACATGTTATGGACCTCCTAAATCAACTTTCACACACACAAGAACTTCTAGATGAGAGGTGCCAATTAGGAAGAGAGCACATGATTGAGGTAGAAGCTCTTAGTAATGCTCTAGAAGAAGAACAAGAAACTAGAATATCTCTGGAAACTAAACTAGAGGGCCTTGATGAAGCTAACGACCTCATTATTAATAAACTCATCAAGGAACGTGATCATGCGATTGCTAAATACAAAAAGGCTAAAAAGGATAAGATTGAGTATGATGTTGTTCATAAAAAACTTTCCGAGGACTTTAGGACACTTGACAAGGCTCACAAGGCCTTGGAAAGTGAGCTCTTGTCCCTCACAAAGTCTTGTGAAAAGCTTCAAACTCAATTGATCAATACTCCCTCACCTAGTACATTCATTCCTTCTAGTTGTACAAATATTCTTGAAGAACATGCTAGGTTGAAGGGGGATCTAGCTCAGACTTCCTTTCCCGAAGGAAATAAGTCTATTGATGACCTCTTAAACAAGCAAAGGTCAAATGGTGAAAAAGGGGGCTTAGGCTTTGTCTCTAAAGCCAAGAAGAAAAAGAATAACAAGAAGAAGAAGGCCAAGCTCGCTCAAGAAAAGAACAAGGTCATTGTGGGAAGTAAAACCACAAGTGGCAAAACTATGTCTCGTGATGACTTTGTGGGCAGTGCTAACCCTCACTATGTCTTAATGCGTGATTACTATGGTGATGTGTATGCACAATATGTTGGCCCTTTTGATGGTTATATTGCATGGTTGATTTGGGTTCCCAAGACCCTTGTTGCTAACAAAAGAGGACCCATTGAGAAATGAGTACCTAAAAACTAGTTTGATCTTTTGTAGACCTATGCTTCCGGAGGGTCAAAATGGGTGCTTGATAGTGGATGCACAAGTCATATGACCGGAAGTGCTTCTAGTGTCAAGGAATTAAGACCAAATGTTGATCAAATATCTGTGACATATGCTGACAAATCAAAGTCTAAGGTAATGGGTTTTGGCAAAGTTGTGGTGGCACACGATATCACTCTTGTGGACGTCATGCTTGTTGAGACCCTTGGCTATAATTTACTTTCAGTCCGTGCTCTAGGAAAGATGGGTTTTGCTGTCTTCATTGATGTTGATATTGTGATCCTCTTGTGGAGCAAGACTCTAGAGGTTTCTTTTGTTGGGTATGTCGAGGATGACTTGTATGTGGTGGACTTCTCCGGGAAAACCACTACAGGTCCGATGTGCCTATTCGGAAAGGCCGATGTGGGTTGGCTATGGCACCGCCGTCTAGCCCATGTCAACATGAGAACTTTGCAAAGCCTCCACAAGGATGGTCATATTGTTGGACTAAAAGAAAATGTTTGCTTTGCCAAAGATCGTGTTTGCAGGGCATGTGTTGAAGGAAAGATGCATGATTCTCCCCACAAGCCAAAGAACTACATCAAGTCCAAGAGGATCTTGGAGCTTCTTCATGTGGATCCCTTTGGTCCCCCATCTCATGCAAGTCTTGGTGGGAAGAAATATTGTTTGGTGATTGTTGATCATTACTCAAGATACACCTGGGTATATTTCTTCAAGTTAAAAAGTGAGACCCAAGAGAAATTCATCGACTTCATCAACATGGCTCAACGTCAACACAATGTCCCTGTACTAACAATAAGGAGTGACAATGGTACCGAGTTCAAGAACTACACACTAAATGTATTTCTTAGTGATGAGGAAATAAAACATCAATATTCTGCTGCATATACCCCTCAACAAAATGGTGTAGCTGAGAGGAAGAACCGGACTCTCATTGATATGGCTAGGACTATGTTGGCAGAATTCAAATCTCCTTACAATTTTTGGGCTGAAGCTATCTCCACCGCATGTCATGCCTCAAACCATCTCTAGCTCCGCAAAGAATTGATCAAGACTCCATATGAGATCCTTACGAGTAACAAGCCTAATGTTTCTTACTTTCGAGTATTCGGTTGCAAGTGCTTCTATCGCATTAAGGGCATTCGTTTATCCAAGTTTGATTCCAAAGCATTAGAGGGTATTTTTGTTGGTTATGATCTTGAATCCCACACTTATAGAATCTATGACAAGCTCTCAGGAATTGTCATAGAATCTTGTAGTGTGGTGTTTGAAGACTACGATGGTCCCCAAGCGGGGCGTGTTGATGTTTGTGATGTAGATGATGAAATGCCTCATGATGCCATAGGAAGAATGGGTGCGGGTTTCATCCGCCCTGATGAGGAACCCCTTATGGTCGATCGAGAAGAACTATGCTCTACTCACGTGGAGCCCTCATCTTCACAACTTCAACAAGCTACTATCGAGGTGGACAATGACCCATGGCAAAGACAAGTTGTGGACCCTCAACCTACTGATCAAGAAGATGCCCCTAGCCAAGAGGTGATTAAGTCTCCATTTGCCAGGATGTCTAGTGGTGCTAAGGCCATTACACAAGCAAGATCTATACAAACTGCCATAAGAACAGCTGAATACCTGGCCAGTTGTGGGACTGATCAAGACCGAGGTCAATCCTCTCCTCCTATAGAAGAGAATATTTCCAATGATGATCAAGGTCAAGTTAATGGTCAAGACGAGGACCAAAATGATGGAGTGATCCCACCAAGAAACAACAAGGAGATCGAAACTCGTCGCCAAGCTAGAATGGATAGAGTATTGGAATTAAGGGACCACACTCTTGAGAATGTGGTTGGAGATCTAATAAGAGGAATATCTACTCGAGCTCAATTGAAGAATTTTGGTGAGCACCAAGCACACATTTCCATGGTGGAACCAAAGAAAGTATGGGAAGTTCTTGAAGATTCGGATTGGTTGGATGCAATGCACAAAGAGCTCAACAACTTTGAGAGAAACAAAGTATGGAAGTTAGTGGAAAAGCCAAAAGAGTGTCGCAATGTTATAGGCACCAAGTGGATTTTCAAGAACAAGCAAGATGAGCATGGAATTGTGATAAGGAAAAAGGCAAGATTGGTTGCACAAGGGTTCTCTCAAATTGAAGGCATTGATTATGGAGAGACTTATGCTCCCATGGCCCGCCTTAAGTCCATCCGTATCCTTCTTGCTTATGCGGCACATCATAATTTTAAATTACAAAAAATGGATGTAGAAAGTGCATTTCTCAATGGTCCATTGCATGAGTTGGTATATGTGAAACAACCCCCGGGATTTGAGGATCCCGACTTTCCAAACCATGTCTACAAACTTGATAAGGCTCTCTATGGGATCAAGCAAGCCCCACGCACGTGGTATGAGCACCTTAGAGAGTTGCTGTTAGATCGTGGTTTTGAGGTCGGGAAAATCGATCCCACTCTTTTTACCAAGAGGGTCAATGGGGAACTTTTTGTATGCCAAATTTATGTAGATGACATTATATTTGGCTCTTCTAACAAAGCGTTTAATGATGAATTCTCTAAGTTAATGACTGACATGTTCAAGATGTCTATGATGGGACAATTGAGAGTATTTCTTGGTTTTGAGATCAAGAAATTGAGAGGTGGTACATTCTTCAACCAAGCCAAGTATACTCAAGATATGCTCAAAAGATTTAACATGAAAGATCTCAATGGAGCTCCCACTCCCATGGCAACAAAGACTCATTTTGAACTAAACCCAAATGGTAAAGATGTGGACCAAAAGGTATACCGGTCCATGATCAGCTCTTTGCTTTACCTTTATGCATCTAGACCCGATATTGTGTTGAGTGTAGGAGTATGTGCAAGATTTCAAGCGGCTCCTAAAGAAAGCCATTTGATGGCAGTCAAGAGAATCTTTCGATATTTGGTTCATACCCCAAACTATGGTATTTGGTATCCTAGGGGCTCTACTTTCTCTCTTTGTGGGTACACGGATTCGAATTGGGCTGGTGACAAGGATGATAGAAAATCAACCTCCGGGGCTTGCCAATTCCTTGGGAGGTCCTTCGTGTGTTGGTCGTCCAAGAAGCAAAACTGCATATCTCTTTCCACCGCTAAGGCCGAGTATGTGGCTGCTGCTAGTGCCTGTACACAATTGCTATGGATGAGGCAAACTTTAAAGGAGTACGGTGTACATTGTGACAAAGTGCCTCTTCTATGTGACAATGAAAGTGCTATCAGGATTGCTTATAACCCAGTGGATCATACAAGGACAAAGCACATTGAGATTCGTCATCACTTCATTAGAGATCATGTTGCCTGAGGTGATATTGAGCTTTCATATGTGTCAACCAAAGACCAACTTGCCGATATCTTCACAAAGCCACTTGATGAAGCAAGGTTTTGTTATTTGAGGAATGAACTAAATATCGTGGATTCTAGGAGCTTGACTTGGTTGCCTTGCATACTCACCTATGTCTTGACCCATATTTGGTGTAGGTGTAGGCATGGAAATAGGGGGAGTGCGGTTCTAATTCATTGGACTATCCCTCCCCCCATAATGCCAACATTAAGAAATTAAATTCTCGTAGTATCATTTAGTGATATGTGAGCATCATTGATGAGTAGTGGCTATGAACCCAAGGATAATTCTTCGCGGTTTCATGCCACAAACTCCTACAAGGTGGCTTCGGCCACCACCCTCTCCTCATTCGAAGAATTGGCTCTTAGCTTGGATTTATTTGGCATTTTGATGAACATTTGGAGAGTTTTCCGTGGTTTTCTTGAGTTTTCACAGTATGTCATCTTAACCCAAGCCCTCTCTCAGTCTTGAAAACCCTCTCTATCTAATATATGTCCCCATACACACACCCTGGAAGTAGTTGGTCGAGGAGGACCGGAGTCTCCGGTGTGTTCACATCGGAGTCTCCGGTGTGGACCAGAGTCTCTGGTGTAGACCAAAGTCTCCGGTCTGGGCGGTTTCAGTCCACTTTAAGGGAGGATGGGGTGAACTAAAACAGCAGTTTCATTCATCCACCCCCATCCTCCCCGCTCTACCCCCGTCGCCTCCTCTCCCAAATCTTCTCCCCAGAGGTCAAGAAGCCCACGGGATCCGCCGTGCCGCCGGCCAATCATCTCCTTTCCACCATTGGGTGATTCCCACCGGTGGAATCTCCTCCATGGACAGATCTGGTACATCTCCTCCTCTTCTTCACCTAGGGTTCTTCCCTTACCTTGTTTATGAGGATTGGTACTAGTTTTGACCACTGGAATTCCTTATTTGCGTGCACCTGAGTACTTTATCATTGTTACCATGCCCGATCTGCTGGATTCAACCCCATTGAAGCCTCCCTGATCTTCCCCTGAGTGTCCAGAGCGGAGACTCCGGCCCGCAGGCCGGAGAATCTGGTGTGGACCATGGAGACTCCGGTGTGGTTTGAATCTAACACATTTTTTCATGGTCTCAATGATTTTGTGCTGCCTCAATGGGACATATATACTTACCTTCATGCTATCTCCCTCGCTGCTGTTCACAGGCTCTGGCTCTCATCGTCCTCCTCGCACCAAGGCTAAGATGAAGAGGGGGGATCCTTGCTATGATGAGTCTGAGGGTCAGTACATTGTGCCCCCATCCAACCGCAGACAGCTAGCCCGTGATGCAGCCTATATGCAACGAGAGCAGGAAAGGGCTAAGGAAGAGAAACGTGCCAAGAGGGCAAAATATGACAACATCCAGTCGTTGGCTCGCATGTCTAAGCAGGAGTACCGTGAGTTGCGGAAGACCAATTTCTATGAATTGCCTCACACTAGTGATGACCCCTGTTATTGGAGGAAGGAGCAACGTGTCTTCATGAAAGACATTTACAGTGTGCTCAAGAGATCTCCTGTATGTCCCCAGAAGTACTTGAGTGTTGAGCAGATGAGAAAGAGTCCCTACTTCTCTGATGCTCTGTGGATTTGTGAGAAGTTGGGCCTGTTCAACTTGATGGAGATTCATGAAGACTACAACATTACCCTTGTGCAGCAGTTCTATGCCACAGTTGTGTTTGGAACTGATCAAGCCAGGACTATGACTTGGATGACTGGCGACCACTGCTGTTCTGCCACGTTCTATGACTTTGCTGAGGCCATCTTCGAGACTTTTCAGGGGGTATCTACTCATGTTGGAGTTCGCATGCACTAAGCGGCTCTTGGGGTGAACAAGAACAAGCTTGCCCCTCTATATGGTAGTGAGGGTGTTGTGGGTGGGTCGAAGGGACTCAAGCCTCTCTACAATCTGATGTTGAGGATCTTCCGCCAGACCATTTCCCCTAGTGCTGGAAATGATGATGCCATCAGATGTGGTTTGGTAAACTTGTTGTATCACA
This sequence comes from Avena eriantha, assembly GCA_910589775.1. Classification (NCBI taxonomy): domain Eukaryota; kingdom Viridiplantae; phylum Streptophyta; class Magnoliopsida; order Poales; family Poaceae; genus Avena; species Avena eriantha. The sequence continues at coordinate 174,892,188 of OU342742.1, read as the reverse complement.
CCCACAAGACTTACATGGCTGGCCCCGACGCTGATGCTGATCCTATTGATGTGATGGACTACATATTTGAGGAGATGTATCATGCCATCTTGTACAGGAAGGCCCCTCCATATGCACCTCTGGTCATGAGACTCATCAACACTCAGCCACATGGTTCGCCACTTGCTATGCCTTCCAATCTTACCGAGCACTCTCTCGTATCTCTGCAGCAGAAAGGGGCTATTAGGGCTCCTCCTAGACGCTCCCATGCACATGAGGAAGAGGAGATTTCAGAGACTGAACGGGCCCCCTCACCTCCTAGGGCTCGAAGGAAGAATGCTTCCAATGCACCTCTTCCACCCATGACACGTGACTATGTCCAAGAGAAGGTCAAGAAGGCCTCATTCTGGGAGAGAACCTTGTGTTGCATGAATGTGGACATCCGCAAGCAACAACATGATTCCTACAAGAGCAATCACCGTATCGAGAAATTACTCAAGGAGATCAAGGCCCAGGGTGAAGCGTATGATGAGGAAGGTGAGGGTGAGTACACTGATGAGCATGGGGCTCAGCCCTCCACTGAGTCAGATCACACTCTTTCGTTTGGGGCATGGAATGCCCATAAGGATAGCTTGGTGGATTGGAAGACCCTCTATGATGTCACATCTGGGTTTGCGTCTCAAGGTACTTCATCCTCTTGCCCTCACGGCAAAGGGCATGCAGCTCCAGATGGTGATGAGGACTATGATGATGAGGATCATGATTTGGATGAGGAGGACGAGGAGGATGATGACGAGGACTACTGATCCATTGGGATGCTAGCTTAGGTCTTTTCCCTTTTTCGGTGTTTTGATGCCAAAGGGGGAGAAGACATTGTCATCGGGATTTGCATGGGTTTGGGCTATTTTGATTCGCATTTGCCTTATCGTTTCTATTTGCCTTATGTTATTGTGGGACACTGTTTGATATTTGTGTGTGTGTGACTCTGTGGGTGCTCCAACTTTATTGTAACTCATGTGTGAACCATGTGTTTTATCCATGCTCTATCTACCTTGCCTGCTTTACTTGTTTACCTTTATGCACCTAGAAAGGGGAGCATGTCATAAGTAATTGCGTAGTTTTGTTCATGCAAATTCACTAGTTGTCATCGAACACCAAAAAGGGGGAGATTGAAAGGACATCTACTGTCATAATCACTTTTGGTGTTCGTTAACAACTTGTAGACCCTTTTTACAGTTTGCTATTGTCTACAGGTTGATATTCTACAAAGGAAAAAGGACCATTGGCCTGCGGATCATTCCATGCATGTCCTCTTACATCTTGGGGATTCCATACCGGAGTCTCCAGTCTTCACAGACCGGAGTCTCCGGTGTGGTCCGGAGTTTCTCCAAGAATCTCCGATGTGGTCTCTGTTTTCTTGCCTGGGTCAGTCTGAGAGGTGGTCCGGAGGTTGGTCCGGAGTCTCCGATCTCTATCTCAGGCCGGAGTCTCTGGTGTGGAGGGACCGGAGTCTCCGGTCCACTTGGCTCCCAATTGAGCTGGGTCATTCGGTCAAGGGGTCCGGAGGCTGGACCGGAGTCTCCGGTGTGGTGACCGGAGTCTCCGGTCTGCTTCTTCTCCAACGGTCATAAAAACGGTTCGCTGCCAGAAGGGCTATAAATAGGGGACCTTATCCCCTTGTTCTAGCTGCTCGTTCCAGAAAAAGAAGAACACCATTTGAGAGCCACCAAAACTCCAAGATCTCCCTCTGCAACCACCCAAAGTCCCTGATCTTTGGGGAATCGCAGGAGGAGGCCTTGATCTACAGCTTCACCAAGAGAGATCTTCATTTCCCCCTCATTCACTTGAGGACCCCTTGCTCTAGGGTTTCATTGGAAACCCTAAGCCTTGTTTTGGTTGATTTGATTCTTACAAGCTTGTCTTTGATTGTTCGACAGCTTGCTTGTATTTGGGAGCCTCCAATTAAGTTGTGGATGTGTGTCCCGAACTCGTTGTAAAGGTGTCGGCTTCCACCTCGAAGGTTGCCGTATAGTGGAAGAGGTGAATCGAACCCGTTGGGGTGAGGTTCATCAGAGAACAAGGGAGGCCTCTCGTGGCGTTGGTGGTTTGAAACCACCCCCTCTCCAAACGTAGACGTACTTCTCCTCAAAAGGAAGGAACTACGGGAAACAAATCCGTGTGTCTCCGTGTGCTCCACTTTGGTCCCTTCTATCCTTTACCTCACTTTACTTATCTAGTTATTGTTTAGTTTGTGCTTGTGTGTCATATAGGTAAATTCACCTTAGTTGCATAATCTAGAGAATTTACCTTTCTTGTCAAACCCTAATTTGAAAAAGGAGTAAAATTGAAGTAGCACCTATTCACCCCCCCCCCCCCCTCCCCTCTAGGTGCCCATACGATCCTTTCACTTGGGGAGAGGGAATTGTGTCATGGCTTCCAATGGCGGAGCCAGCACCCGGCGACCCCGGGCCGCTGCCCGAGCTTAGCTGCTCCGTCTACTTTGAAGTTTAGTGCAAAATAGCTAGTTCAACCGATTGTTTCTTTGGCCAAATGTTAATTAATCTGGGTGCACTAAGGCTTTGCCCAGGCTCCATGAACGGGCAAGCTCCGCCACTGATGGCTTCAATAACAAGCAGCCCAAAGATATAAGTAAAGGTTAAAACAAAGTACTAAAACGGCTAGATAAATATGGAATTCGAAGAACGACAGAAATTTGGTGTAATACCGATCGTATAGAGTTGGCAGAGTTGATGTAATGTCAATCATATAGCATCAATGCCAGACTGCATGTTTCAATGGCCCAAACTCAAGATTGTTGTAGGATACTGGGATGGATTTTCCAAAGGAGCAAATGCTTGTCCGACAAACACACGCAAAAAAATGCTGGTCTAAATTTCAAAAAAAGCAGAACTAATATTCTTCCAAAGGTGCAATGAGAAAACAACACACTTCAAATTCCTTGCAACATGCCCTTCTAATTTGTGTCTTGCCTATGTCCCATCTTTTGAGATTAGCAATACTTGGAACGCTAAAAGGCACCATTGTCACGGAAATTAAAACCAAATCGACAAACCATATATGTTTTGCAATTGTATGATAGAAGAAAGATAGTATTTGAGTTTAAAAAGGTTATATAGATTCTCTAAGACGAATAGGAGTATAAAACTACAATAATTTACTCAAAGCTTAGGCATTTTTTGACTTGTGTATGCTTGATACGTAAAAGGGTGCTTTTAGTCTGATCTATTCTAGCTTCTCATCTTACGTAATAAACTGGCTTAGCACTGGAAAGTGGAAACTCCTGCCCCTAATTCAGTGCATCTCCCATGTACACATAATTCTAGAACTGAAGATTAAAACCAACCTTTTGAAGGAGTAGTGCATCAACTGAAACCATAGACCGAGCTTGAAAATTGTTATTTCCCTTTTCAAAAAGCGTATAAAGGTTTGTAAGCAGAAGCATGATCTCTGCTATAAACTTCATTCGAACTCAAGATTGGCACACAAGAACTTTACCTAAGAACTCACGGAGCCCAATATACCAGAAATTCATCTCCAAATCAACGCAATCGATCTGCTACTCACAGTGGAGGCAGTTTCTTTGAGAGTCAACAAATGTTATGGCAGTCAGCACTTTTCTTACCCCTTAGCCCACACAAAATCGACACGTAAAAGCCCCTTCAAACTAGGGAAGCGGTGCACCAGCAACATCGGGCGACCAAATAACCAAACTCACCTACAGGTGGGGCAACCCACCATTCCATCCTAGAGGCAACCACAACTCTCTAATTCTAGGGAGCTTAGTGTTTTTAGAAGGTAAGGAAGATTCTTGGTTTAGATGTTGCGTGAGTAGATACATCTAGACTACATGATCAACTCAATGGATGACACAACACGTGGAAGATGTTTTAGCTCTATCCCACCAGCTACCAAAAGAGAGGACCTCCATTCTGGTCCATATGGAAAAGAATGTGCTCTACCTATTAAAAAATAAGGAACTTGGATTTTGTCTAGATTCATATGTATCTATACAAGCCATTTATTTCTGGATGGAGGAAGTACTTCTACATGACCCAGCATGTGTCTGTTACTGCTTTTTTTTTCGAATACGTATGTGTTACTGCCGACGCTGGCGTACCCAAAAACGTAATATGCGAATAAAAGAAGATAGCATTGGTCATTCCTGCCTCTTCTCTGTTGTGTTTACTGCATCTTTTTCTTGAATTTTTTTTAAGCATGTCGGTAGAGCATAAAAAAGTGTGGTTCGGAGCAGCGATACGTACGTACAGTACTCCTTTGTACGTGCCTCTGTTTGCCACGTGCCGGACCGTGGGAGCACGTGCGATGGGCCTGCCTACGCCACCATGTCCCTCGGCCCGTACCATCGCAGGCGGATCTTCCTGCTGCGCCGTCAGATGCGCGCCCTCGAGATGTGCGTTTGTGTGAACGTGAGCAGAGTACTATCCCGCCCGCAAGGCGACAGAGAGGCCCTCCGCTGCTCGCTCCAATGTCCGAGCTTTAATTTTTTCTTTCCCTCTGCTTGTGCTTTTCAGATTTGATTTGCTTGAAATTTCTCGAAAGCTGTACAACGTCACTAATTGCGTGGCAGAAAACGTCCCTTCCCGCTCAAAATAGACGTTGCAAATTTTTCTAAATTACGATATACTACTCCTAGTACTATTTAGATACTGCTACTACTATTTAGTATATACTCTCAGTTTAAATGACACATATAGTCTCAGACTCTCTCTCATTTGAGCTAATTTGGCTCTCACTAATTCTTTGATCGACTCTTTCTCTGAAATTAAATACTTATATGACTAGGGGGATTTGGAGATTGCATGATTTTCAATATATGTCCTTTAAACTGGAATTGATGGAGTATTTAAATTTAGATAAACTTTCAACATCTATTTTAAGACGAAGAGAGTACCACATATCCACCAGGATCTACGAGCTTGTTGGTGGACTCAAATTGTTTGCTTATGATGAAATCTCAGCCAAATCCTAGATCGACGAAGGAGTATGATTTTTTACCCATAGTATGACATCTACAGCTGGTCATAAAGAGAAATAACTTGGACTAGTGTGATGCACATGATACTAGTCTAAATTACATGCATGCATTGACAAGTCCATCGGGAGTAGTTGCATGTTACTACTGATGTTACTTTCACTACGATTAGTCTAAGTGCTTGTATCGGACAAAACTGTATGTCCGGTTAGCTTATGGCGTGAGATGTCGAATTATTTTGCAGGAAGAAACAAGAATAGCACCGTTGCAGGTACGTAATTATTTTGCAGCAAGAAAGTGATAGGGAATTGTTTGCAGGAAAAAAATGGTTTGGGTTTCCCCAGCGAGAAATTAAAAAAGGAATCCCAGGCAGGCCCAGCGGGACCCCACGGGACCCCACGGGCGGGGCCAGTCTCATCAGTCAGCTTTGTCAATGCCGGGCCATCGCTGTCCCCGTAAAGCGGTGTGACCAATGGCTACTCTCTGCCCGTACGCCGTCTCTCCCTGCCCTTTGGGCCCCACTACTCGAGGGATCCTCCGTGCCGGTGCGCACTTGCTTCGCCACCTTTGCCGATGCTGCGTAGCCCGAGAGAGGACAGAGGAGTGCGCCGCAGAGGATCCGACATGTGATTACACAACGGAGTTAACCGTCCAGACGTGGGTTATCGCGCGCGGGTGCGGAGGCGCAGAGTTGTGTCCCTGGGATTCCGTGGAGAATCCCAAAAAATTTGCGTCACGCGTCGGGCCACGCATCCTCTGTCTCTCACCTGGAACTTCAGATTTTTTATTTATTTATTAACGGCCTACGATGTCCTGGAATTCACCCGGGTCACCCTGTTGCAAACCTCCTAAATTCAACCCTCATACAATCGAATACATAGAAACTTTAGTTCGCAGAAAAAAGAAAAATACATAGAGACTTTAAGCGCCGGTCAAGTCCAAATGAGCTTGGTCCAATAGTGGTAACTTTCTTCCTAGCCTAGTTCACACCCTAGCCAGATCTTGCAAGATTACCTCTGCTTAGAGCATCTCCAGCGGACAAGCCATTTTAGCGCCGCGCGGGAAAAATCGTCATTTTACCCTAAGCGCGCCCTGCAGCAGCTCCAACGGACATGGGAAAAAGCACACACGGGATTGTGTGCTATCGGGAGCGCCATATATGATGCTCCCGCTGCAGCGGGCCCACCGAGACACCCTAAAAAATCCTGCTTCGCCCGTGCGGGCCATGCACCGCTTCCTCTGCGCGCGCCTCGCACCACTCCAACCGACGACGAGATGTCGCGGCGCAGCCGCACGAACTCCTCCGGCTACATAGGCGTACGTGCGCGCGGCCGACTGGGAACTTCTACGCGGAGATCCGCTCCGGCGACGAGCGCATCGGTGTCGGCACCTTCGAGACGGTGCACGAGGCGGCGCGCACGTACGACGCGGTGGCTTGGCGGCTCAGCCGCCCACGCCACTCATGAACTTCCAGGACGTCGCTAACCGCGAACAAGCGGAGATGCTCGCAACGCCGTCGCGCCTCATCACAGAGGAAGAGCGCTGCCTCGTCATCGCTGAGTAGAACGAGCAACGCCACCTCATGTGGGCGGAGCGCTTTCCGGAGGACGTCCACGCCGAGATCTCCTTTCTACGCGGAGAAGGAGCGGATGATGGAGGAGAGAAAGAAGAGGCGGACGGATAGGAGGGCTAACAAGGCGAGGAGGCAGGCCTTTGGCGAAGCACAACTGGCTAGTCCGACGACGATTCCGGATGGCCACCCCCGTTGGTCCGATCTTTGGTCGTCGACACCGGTTTTGTCCTCAATGGAGGGGTCCTCCGATTTCGATTTCGGAGATGAGTAGGGTCATTAGTAGTAGTATTTCCTAGTTATCGTGTTAATTTCCTAGTTTTATGTGTTAATCTCGTCGTTGTTGAACTCTATCTAAATTTGTTTGTAATATAATCCTAATTTCTAGTCTTTTTATTTGTGCGTGTTTAACCCTTTTTTTTGCAAATGTGTGTGTTTCCTCTTTGCACCGCCAAGCGCGTTGTGATATGAGGCGTCCGATGGAGCTCTGTTGTTGCCGGGCGGCAAAATACAGTCTCCGCTGGAGTGCCACACGCCCATGCGCGCTGCAAAGCTAAAAAAAGCGTTGCAAACTGATTTTAACGCGCGCATTCTTGCCGTTTCTGTGGGAGATGCTCTTGGGGGAGAAGCATGTACCAACAAGAAGTAAAGCAGCCAAGCTAGGGCCAACGTGAGGTGGTAATGGATAGATATTCGTATATCACCATCACTAGGTTAATAGTGATAACAGTGGCGGATGTAGGATTAAATCTGAGGGGTGTCAGGCTCAATTATCATAAATTTAATATCATGTATTAGTATTTTTTTTAACACATAGAATTAGACTAATTGCTACAAGATCAAAGAATATGCATTTGTTAGGGGTGCCATGGCACCCATGACACCCCACCCCTGAGTGATAACAATGTACTCCCTCTGACCCAAATTAGATGACTTAAATTTATCTAGATTCGAATGTATCTTGTTTTAGTGTTAGGTATCTTTGAATTTAGACAAAACCAAATCAACTAATTTAGGTTAAAGGGAGTACTTCTTTTACAAACTAAAATATCTTATATTTTGGAACAGAGTGGGTAGCACCGTTTGGTGATGTACCGCAGAGCTGCTGGAAACCCGAAGCCAAAGGCCAAAGCCACACTGCTTTATCGAGAAAACGAGCTCTCACACACTCACTCACTCACAGGCCGAACAGAGACGCAGAAAAGAGAAGGGAAAGATGAATTACTCACTTACTATACCACGAGAAGGTATGCATACATAGGCTCGGCCCGTCGCTTTATACCTTTTGTAACCCAGTAGGCATCATCAGTGCAGGAGACAGCTTCGAAACTGGAGAAAAAAGCTTACTCACTTCACTTACTAGTTACTGCCGCTGTAACACTGTATTTCCCTCCTCTGTTTTTTGCTGCATTTTCAGCGCAGCAGCGCAAGGAAAGAAGAGAGGGGAAAAGAGAAGACCCCCAAAGGCCCAATGATTGTGCTAGTACACACAGCGAGCGCGACGCAATAGGAAATTTGGGCGAGATCAGGAGAAGATTTACATGCTCGGTTAGTTAATTGTGCCGTGCGTAAGAGAAGTGTTGGGTGGGACGATTGGCTGATTGGCTCCTGCTGATCGATGCAGCTAATTTGATTTGATATATCAGGCCGGAAACATGTTGGGACCTGATTGGAGTGTGCCTGTGCACGGAGAGAGCCGCTTCGGTTATGTGGTTGGGAGGGGATTAAATACGAGTTTGAGCGAGCTGGTGCCTGTAGTGGAGTACAAGCAATGTGTTTTGGACATTTGCGTTCACTGTGATTACGTACGTACTCAACGACCGGCTGCTCCACAAGTGTGTAGATTCATCCGGCTCCAGCCACGCTCCCCAAGCAGCGCAGCGCCTAAACGGATAATCGAAACAGTCCGTTTCTGTTGTTTGGGTTGGTCCGCGATCATTTTTAGGTCGTTCTTCGGTCTGTTCGGCCAACCACGTCTAGCGTCGCGACCCATCTATCGGCGCTTGGCAAATAGGCTCTCACCGACACCAGTGCCGGTGTATTTTCAGTGTGTTCCCGTCACCCCGCCGCCTCCCGTCTTTCTTTCCGGCCGCTTCCCGTCTCTTCTAGGCATTTCCCGCCGCGTCCAGGCGCAGCCATAAAAAGGGGAGGCCAGCCGAGGTAGGCACAACCAGACCTAAAGCACAAACCACGATGTCTGGCCGTCCGCGTTGCCACACTGTCCTCCATGGCAACCCCGACATCCGCGCAGAAGAACCCGAGCACCCGTTGCCCTCGTGGTGGCCGAACCCGCTGAAGTTACCCGACGTGTTGCCGCCTCTGATTCCGGGGCGCCCGCAGATATACAGTATGCCCCGCAACCACCGGCAGCGGCGCACTCACTTCGACCACAACAAAGACCACCGACGAGCCTTTCACGTGGGAGTGATGGACCGTGTCTTTCTGCCGGAGCACCGGTGGCATGTAGCACTCGCAGACATGCGCGACGAGATCCGGAAAGCGGTGCATGCCAATCCCGACGACGCGTACCTGTGTACCCGCCTCGCCCAAGCTGTAGAGGAGTTGCAGATGTAGGAAACGATCTACCACTGTCTCGAAGAAGAATGGGGGCTCACCGGCCCACCGCCACCGCCAGTGCCGTAGGTGGCACATAGAATGATGTTCTAGGCTTGTAAAGTATTTGAATAAAAACTTGTCATTGCAAATGGCCGACACCCACATTGCAAATTTCATTCCAAACATGATAGACGGCGAGTACACATCCTAGTCTAGTGCAGCCTACTCGTCGGAGTCTGAGTGGTAGCAGCGATGGCACATGGTGTTGTCGAAGCCGCTGATGGTGAGCATGGCTTCGCCATTGTAATTGAAGACGGCGAAGTTGTTGACTTCGATTTGGTACCGGTGGGCGAACTCCTCCCATCCGTTGGCGAGGAGTATTTGGCTAAGGTGGTCGAACAACACCTCCACCGGCCACGCGCCGGTATTGACACCAGCCACCAGCGGCATGACCTGCTGGGGCTCTGCACCGTCGACCAGCGACGCGAATTTGCGGAGAAGGAGCATCCTGTCCCGCGCCATGCCCGAGCGGATGGTCACGGCGAACTCAAAGCCGACGAGGCCGATGTCGATGGGCTCGAGCTCGGGCGACGACAGTGGTGAGGGAGAGTGTGGCGGCGTGCTGCTTTGGCCGTGCCCTCCGCGCCTTCCTCGACACCCATAGCCAGGACATGGTGGTCATCCTAGACGCCCTCCCATCGATCCAATGCCGCCGGCCATGGCTAGCTACTGGTAGTGATGTGGTGCGGTGTGGTGTGGTGTGGAAGAAGATGGTCGCGAGTGACCTGTTAAAAAGGCTCAGGATTGGATGTCGGTGTGTAGGCCGAAGGGACGACATTGAAGTGTCGCGGCAGGATGGCAGGCATCGGGTGGCGCCAGCAGCGGCACGACCAGACTTTGGAGTAGCCTTCCTCTCTCCATTGATGGCTAGTGGAAACAGGTCATTGGGTCGTGGCAAGCGGGCCCACTGCTCTCGCGGGAGGACACGGGAGGACGTGCGCGCTGTTTGGGCTGACGCAATCGTTGCCCAAATTTGGTGCACGGATGGGTCGAGCTGGACTCGTCGGTCTGGATAGGTCGTGCCGCTATGAGGCCGTGCACGTCTCGCACGGCGGCGCGGACACGTTCGGACGCCCTCGAACGGGTTGGATCGACCCAGTGGAGATACCTTAAAGGCCTTTAGGGAGTGTCGGGCACAAATCCGTGCTCAGTCACGAGCCTCACGGGCGCGTTTTGTCCGGCACAGTCCAACATCGTGTCCGGCGTTCCACCCCGCCCCCGTGCCATCGGGCCCCTTCTAGGTACACCGAACTTAACCCGCGCGTCGCGTAGGCCAGCAATAGTAGCGACTAAACCTTGATTTCCTCTCCTCACCCTCTTCCCGTCTCCCAACACCGCCAAATCATCGGTTCCCCCGCCGCCCGTTCAACACCGATTGGCCACCCACCCTACCACCATCTAGCATTCATAAGCGGTTGCTACCATTCCCCAAGTAGTCAAAAGTGTCCATCGGGCAACTAGGCGCTCGTGATGACCTCGCGTGCTCACCTCGCCCAGAAGGTGCTTAGCGGTTTGCCTAGGAACATTTGTTTGCAACTTTTGTGATCGTGAAGTGCGCGTCATGCAATCCATGGACAATGACGACGAGCTAATGATCCAGTCGTTCATGGACGACGAAACAGAGGCCGACGCTGACGAAGAGGATCACTTGACCATCCTCACCTGCCTGATGTAGCTAGAAGTCGATCAGTTGAAAGTTGCACTGCCAAACGTGGCGGCTCCTCCAAGGCATGGGAAAGTCTCACTTTGTTGCGCGGCAGGAGGCTTGTAGGAAGGATGTCGAACGGCATTTCGTGTGCTCCAATCTTGATTTGCTATAGTCTGGTACCCTTCTCTAACCTAGTTGTTGAAATAAATTGTCTAGCTCTTTCCATCAGTTCGGACTGTTGGTTGCATTGGCTAGTGCATGCAATTCAATATGGTATCAGAGCAGGAGGTCTTAGGATCAAATACTAGCCAACGCAAGAATTAAATAATAATATTGCGGCTCCCCAAACATACGTCAGAATAGGCCAGAGGGCGAAAGACGTAGGATGAGTGTTGAAATAAATTGTCTAACCCTTTCCATCAGTTCGGACTGATCAAATTCTGGCCAACGCAAAAATTAACAAAAAATATTGCAGCTCCCTAAAACACACGTCACAATAGACCAAAGGGCAAAGACGTAGGGTGAGTGTTGAAATAAATTGTCTAGCCCTTTCCATCAGTTCATACTATTGGTTGTGTTGGATAGTGCATGCAATTCAATACTAGTCTCCAGATCAAATGTAGGACGTGATGAATGCCTGTTTGATCATGTACAACATGATCATCGAGAGTGAGCGAGAACACCCAGCTTCCCCAGACGATCTTCCGTATGAGTACATAGGTCCTCTTCGAGATATTGATCACTAGGTGCCGGCAGATTGGGTCAACTACGTCGCAATGCATGCAGAGATTCGTGACCACGTTATTCACCCCAATTTGCAAAACAATTTGAACGAGCATTTGTGGAGGCTCAAAGGATAGGGGACAATGCCCTGAGAAGAAGAAGAATAAAACTTCATTTTATTTAATTTGTATCAATTTATTGTTTAAGGCACTGTTTTTATTTTTTTGAACTATGTTTGTAATAAGGTTGAATTTGAATCTATGTGTTTAACTGTTTATATTTGTATTACAAATTGATATGAAAATAGTTGAAAAAATCATATAAGAAATGCATATGGGGAGCGAGTGACCCGCGCTGCTGCCAGCGCCGCTTGGGGAGCATGGCCGGAGATGTTCTTAGAACCTGCTCATGAATAAATTGAAACAAATTTATGCTCGAATGTAGTCCTTCCTTGGTTCCAAAATAAGTGACTTGGGTTTGACTAAATTCGATGTATCTAAAATATCGTATAAATACATGTAATTTAGACAAATTAAACCCAGGTCCCTTAGGCTAGCCCGGAGTATCATGCAGTCCATGTTGATAAAAATCTGATGTGGCACAACAATTATTGAATAAATAGATGGTTAGAGTATCATAGGAGAGGTGGCTATTCGGATCACGGATGTATTTGCACCCACTATGAGAAAAAATATTTCAAAATATCAAAAAAATCGAAAAAATATCTACATATACTTTCGAAAAATTTATGTTTGTTCATAAGTTCTCGGGATAAAAGAACATTCTATGTGTCCCATGCAAAAAAGACAGAAAATATCCTTTAAATAGTCTTATTCATGTACATTATTGTCTTTTTATACATGACACATAAAGTATTCTTTCATAGCGAAAACTTATGAACAAACATAAAATGTTCCAATGTGTAGGTATACATTTTTTGGTTTTTTTATTGTTTTCTCACAATGGGTGCAAATGCACCCATGAGCCGAAAGGGATTCCGTATCATAGGTAGATATCGTGTCATAGCACGTAAACTAGAATCCTAATGCATGCAAATCTTGTACACATGATACTACTAGTATGATACGACCGCATGATATCATGCACTATAGAGATAATATCATACACTAGTATCATATGCATGATACTACTAGTATGTGGCCTTTCATAATGGGAGGTTCTTGACGTGGTATCATAGGCAAATTGTTAATGTGGCACTATACTTAATGAAAAGGGATATTGGTGTTGTATCTTAGCTAAGATACAAGCTTGCACGAAACCATATACATAAAAATGGATAGCCCAATGACATGCCTACAAATCATTAAAATCATTAAATATAGAGACAATACTTAAGATACAATCCATTGGAAAATTGGTCTATTAATTTTTTTATGATAATGTGCTAAGAGCATCTCCACTCGTTTTGGGTTCCCAGGAAAAAAATTAGCTCTGGGTGAAGCTAAATAGCTCCGGATGGAGCTAATTTTTTGGTCTGGGACTCGCCGTTTCCTAGCAGGATTCCTAGGCCCAAATTCCCAACACACCGTTGTGGCCGCACGCGAGCCTTCGTTCGCCGCGTCGGACAATGCCTGGCGAAGCAGAGAGGGCCTCGCCGGCGACGCAGTCGGGGCTGGCGTCGGACAATGCGAGCAAGTGACAGGTTTGAGGAGGAGCACCACCGTGGCAGGGTCGGAGGCGAGGGGGCGCCACCACCGCGTCCAATGCGGCGGCGGCGTCGAACACCTCGCCGGACTAGGCGGCGGCCAGGGCGAGCTTGGCGAAGAGCCGGACGGAGAGCGGCGAGCTCGAGGGCGTCGTCGTCGAGGCCGCCGCAGGAGAGGGCCACAGTGAAGAGTCTACAGAGCGGCGAGCTCGAGGGCGTCGTCGCTGAGGCCGCCGCAGGAGAGGGCCGCGGCGAAGTGCCTATAGAGCGATGTGGGGTTGACGGGGGCGACGTCGCGAGGAGGAGGCGGAGGGAGAGGAGGGTCGCGATGAGGGCGGGCTCGGCGACCTTAGGAGAGCCAGGATCGAGCGCGAGGAGGAGCGCCTGGAGCACGGCCTCAGCGACGGGGGCGGGGAGGCCGGGGATAGGGGAAGTAGGCGAAAACTCGTCGCCGGAGGGCGGGGCGAGGGCGAGGCGAGGAGGTCGATGGCGTAAGAGGACGCGGCCTGCCAGGGAAGCGCCGCTGAGGGGATTCTGCCACTTGCTGCCTTGCTGGTAGCTGTGGAGAGGAGCGGTGGGCGAGGAGTGGGGAGAGTGGGGCGTGGGGCCAGATGGGACACGTGGGGGAGGGAGATAGGACAATCGTTTCTTCCGGCGTTCCCAGCGCGCTCCCGGTGTCCTAGGGTCGGCCTAGGAACGCCGGAGCTATTTTGGGCCTAGGAATCCCCTCGGAATGCTACTAGGGAGTTTTTTACAAATGCAGACGAAAAAACGGCATGGGAATGGCCTCCTGAGAATGCTAGTGGAGATGCTCTAAGAAACACTCTATTGTGAAAGGTGTGATACTCCCTCTACGACAGAGGGAGTACGTAGGTTGGAGTAGTGCTAATAATTGGGTCTTAGAGCATCTCCACTCGTTGGCCGTTCCCAGGCCGAATTCCGGAGGTAAATAGCGTCGGACGGAGCTAGTTTTCGGCCTAGGAACGACCTGTTTTTCAGTCGTGTTCTCAGGCCGGACTCCCAGTTTTGGACAAATTTTATGAAAATACGGCAAAATTTGGGTGAATATAGGCGGATTTCATTGATAGATGGGCGGTTCATAAATATTACATCGAATTTAGGTGGGCACCCGAATTCTGACTTCGCCTAGGCTAAAAAAACTTAAAAATACTAAAAAAGGCCGCCGCCAATGCCGATGCCAATGCCAGTGGACGCCGTCTACATGCCGAAGTTGTGGTAGAAGTTGGTGTAGTCCGGGTTCGCCGTGCCGTCGCTGTCGCCTCCATCATCGTCGTCGTCGCTTGGTGTCTAGGGGGGCGTGAGCTGCCCTGGCCTGCGTCGCCGTACCTCCACGGCTAGTACGAAGGGCCGACGTCGTCGTCGTTGAGGACGACGAGATGCGCTACCAGGTAGGCGGGCTAACGACGCGCGCTGGCCTGGCGCTTGGTCTCTTCCTGCAGGAGCTAGACGAGCCGTGCCTCCTCCTGCTCCCAGTCCGTCCTCGCCTCCGAGATCAGCGAAGGCGGCACGGCGTCGTGTAGAGGACGCTCGATCGCCATTTTGATGGCGAAGGAGTCCTAGTCGACTGCTACACCCCAGTCCGCGGGCTCCGGCTTCGGCTGGCGCGGGGTCGCCGTTCGCCACCGCGGGGTCGTCGGGGTGTCTCTCCGCCATCTCCTTCTTCACCGAGTGCTTCTTTTCGCCTAAGTTCATGGTGGTCTGGGAGTAGAGAGGGCAGTGTACTTCAAACCGGCGATATGGCCGTGTTTTATAGGCCGAGCTCGGGCGGCGAAGGCGGGAAGGGGGTAGTGGCATGGCGGGAAAAGGGAAAATGGCGGGAAGCCATGGCGGCAGTGGCGCGTCATTACGCCGACGTGTGGTCGACGAGACGGGCAGTTAATGCCCGGCGGTCGGTCCGGCGGTCCTTAGTGGGAGCCGAGGCGGAAAGATGACTACGACCGGGCTCCAGTCGCTGACTGGGTGGGTCCACACGCCGAATCATTTTTCCCCACTGATACATTGCAAATGTATCTATAATTTTTGATGTTCCATGCTTGGTTTTATCCACTTTCTTGTGTTTTATTCCAACTTTGGAGTACTTTTCATATGATTTCTTGGACTAACCTATTAACAAGAGCCACAGTGCCAGCTGCCTGTTTTCTGCTGTTTTTGGTTCAAGGAAAGTCAGAAAATGAATATTCTCGGAATTGGACGGGACAAAAGCCAAAGTGCCTATTTTTCTGGAAGTGATCAAGTGCCAGAATACGAGACGGAGAAGGACCAGAGGCCGGCACTACCGATGCTAGTAGCAACGTGGAGACCTGCACAACACAACCACGGAAATTTGTCCCCAACTTGCGATGAGGTTGTCAATCTCACCGTGTTTTGCGGAAAACAAAGGATTAAACGTATCGAATGGAAAGAAGTAAAAGTTTGCAGAAAGTAAACAGAAAGCAGTAAAAGATTGTAGATTGTATGTAAAGAAAAAGGACCGGGATCCATAGTTCACTAGAGGTGGCTCTCCTTAAGATAGATAACATGCTGGGTGAACAAATTACAGCGGGGCAATTGACAAACACCGAGAAAGCAATACATGCATATACTAATCATCTTGACTCCTCTGAGACTTGATTGGGCATTACAACATAATACATAGACCTCGATCCAACTGCGTCTATGACTAATAATCCACCTTCAGGTTATCATCCGAACCCCCTCTTGTATTAAGTTGCAAGCAACAGATTATTGCTTTATGAACTGCGTGTAAAGTAAACAATACGATTATTCTATAAACAAAGTATTATTGTTTTCTCCCTAGTAGCAACAACACATCCAGTACCTTAGAGATTTCTGTCACTTCCCCAGATTACCAGAGGCATGAACCCAGTATCGAGCATAAATACTAACTCTTGGAGTTGCTAGCATCTACTTGGCCAAGATAGCTACTAACAACGGAAAGCATGCAAGATCTCAAATAACAAAGACATGATAGAATCAATAATCAATCTGAAATAGCATCTCAATATCCATCGGATCCCCGCAAACACAACATGTATGAATTACAAATAGATGATCTTGATCATGAACGGAGCTCACAAGATCTCAACATGAAAGCACAAAGGAGGAGAAACCAGCCATTTAGCTACTACATGGATCCGTAGTCCAAGGATGAACTACTCACGCATCACACCGGAGGCTTGCATGGTGATGAAGAAGGCCTCCAGGGTGAATTCCCCTCTCCGGCAGGGTGCCGGGAAGAGCTTCAGATCCCTCCCGATCTAGGGATGGAGATGACGGCGGCTATAGACTCTTTCGTGGATTTTTGGTCGGGTACTTAGGGTTTTCGTCCCGAGGGCAACTTATAGGCGGAAGGAGAGGCCGAGGGGGTGTCGGGAGCCACCACTCCATCCCTGGCGCGGGCCCAGCCTGGCCGCGCGGCCAGGTGGTGTGGCCGGCCCCTGGCACTTCTACGTGTCGTATTCTAGAACTTGATCACTTCCGGAAAATAGGCACTTTGGCTTTTGTCCCGTCCAATTCCGAGAATATTCATTTTTTGACTTTCCTGGAACCAAAAACAGCAGAAAACAGGCAGCTGGCACTGTGGCTCTTGTTAATAGGTTAGTCCAAAAATCATATGAAAATTACTCCAAAGTTGGAACAAAACACAAGAAAGTGGATAAAACCAAGCATGGAACATCAAAAATTATAGATACATTTGCAATGTATCAACATCCCCAAGCTTAACTCCTGCTCGTCCTCGAGTAGGTAAGTGATAAAAAGAAATAATTTTTGAGGTGACATGCACCATCAAAGACTTGATCAAAGTATTTGCAGAACATTCAAAGCTGGGATCATAGTACTTCAATCATAACATGAAAGAAAAAGTTCTAGCAATAAGCAAAGAAACTATGATGCAACATGAAAAGGCACAAACAAAAGATTCCTGAATAACAATGCTTTGCAAGACGTTTGTTAGTTTCACATAAAGAAAACATAGCATAAAAGTATTTAGCTTGTCCCTCAATAGAGTAGCAAATATAAATGCATAGGACACCTTCAAAGTTCATAAGAGTGACTAGATACAATAGTTTCAAACAAACAATAACAAGTTATGCATCAATCAACTAGTCTTGGGAAAATGCACATAGAAGTAAGAATGGCCACTACGCTCTCAAAGTAGGTGCATAAAGTTAGAAGGTGGAGACTCAATATAATGGTGGAAGAAAGGCCTTTTGTAAAAGAAAGTAGGGATTCAAGTCTCATAAAGAGCTTCCAAAAATTATGGTACTCATAGCTTTCAGCTCTCATTGCCCCTATCATAAGCATCTTGAAGTGATTAAGGTTAAAATGAACAAACTATGGTGTACATGCTTGATGAAGTATAAGTCAGAAATCTCATGTCCCTTGTATACGAGGGCCACTCCTCATGCTACTCAAGTTTAGTCACCGGTAAGTTCTTGTCATCGTAAGTACATGTGTATCATTGAGAACCGCCAAAGGGGTACCTCTTTCCCAATGATACGGAAGAATCCCCATATCAAAATGACAAGGCAAGCAGACAACGAGCATCTCAGTATTCTTCTTATTTACCATGGGAATATGGTGCTTTTTTCTCTCTTTCCTCTTTTCACAGTATCTCTTTTTTTCTCTTTTTTTTCTTTTTTCTCAATATAGGACTCTTTTTTATAAGAAGAATGCTTCATAGACAGCTCATTATGGTTACGCTGCAGGTTTCCACCATGTCAGCATAGATTAGACCAGCGGCCCAGCCGTTTCTCTAACACATATACATAACTCCATGGACTTACAAGCTCCCCTTTCATTTCACACCGATGACAACCATATATAAAAGAGCATGATATCAACTAGGTACAAGTACCAAGTGCAATGTTGAAAGCGTTCCCCATGAAAGCATGATTCTGCTAATTCCCAACAAATAAGTGCAAGCATATACAACATAGAAGACACAGGGCAAAAAGTAAAGTGTGCCATCAAGTTCGTGAGAGCTTTAATCACTAGTTTTCTCATAACAAGTGAAAGGTAAACAAAAGCATGAATGTACTTGGAATAGCATAAGCTAGTAGGTAGGTATGGTGGACTCTTTGGAATAACTTGGTTTAGGGAGTTGGATGCATGAGTGGAACTCATACTTGGTTGTGGAGGCTAGCAAAAGACTGGGAGCGACAAACTAAGAGAGCAATAATGGCCATAATCATGAAGAGCAACAAAAAATCATTGATCAAAGCATAAAGTGATACTACAAGTTGAAAACTAAAGGTTCATAAAGGCTATGGTGACTTGTGATAGTCATAACATGGTGTGAGCATGTGCCAAGTCAACCCAAATAAAGCATCAAAGGAGAATACCACTATACTATGCTTTAATATGCTAAAACAACGCATGATTCATCCAAGGCACATTAAGCAATCTCAATTGTTTATAACAATTCATGCTACAACAAAGAATACTAAGCATAAAGCCAAAACAATATCAAGCATGGCATGACAAAGCATAGGCCACAGTCAAAAACGAGCTCTTTTTACCACATAAGTATGAACTTTCCTACTTTTTTCCAAACCAAACCAAACTATTTGCAAACCAAAGTATGAAAGAGGGGGTACAACCAACTTATTCAGAACACTAAGCAAACCAAGAAAAACTAAAAACCAAAACAAAAACGAAAAATAAGACGCTCCAAGAAAAACACAATTGTGCATGAAACAATAAAAATGAAGCGTTTGGAAGAAACCTGGAATTTTTATTGATGAAGAAGGGGATGCCTTGGGCATCCCCAAGCTTTGACGCGTGTACTTCTTGGGTATTTCTTGGGGTGACACGCGTGGCATCCCTAAGCTTGAGCTTTAGTCCATCCTTCATCTCATTACTCATTCCTTCCATACACCTGAAATTTTTCCTTCATACAAAACTTCACACAATCTCATTAGCAACATTAGTGCACTTAAGATAAATAAGTCTCAAGATTCAGTTCTAACACCAAATAAACTTCAATTATAACACTCGCTACTGTAGCACTTCTCTCAAAAAGCTCAATTCCCCAAAAGAACTCAAGAAGGGACCAACAGGAAGCAAATGCAGAAAATGGCAGAATTCTGTCAAAACAGACCAGCAGGTAAAGACGAATTTTTTCTAAGAACTTCTGTTGCTCAAATCAAAAAGTGTTGAACTAAGGAAAGTTAGATAACAACCTGGGGTAGAATTATAAAACATTACAGCTCAATCCGACATACAGATCTCTCTCACGAATATTTACGGTGAAGCACAGAAATCTGTTTCGGGACAACAACTTTCCCAATCATTACTTCTCTCTCATTAGAGGTTAATCTTGGCACAAAAAGCAAATAAAAAGGATAAGGAGAGGTTATTACAGAGGTAATAACTTCCAAGACTTATCTAAAACTCTTGGGTTATCTCTCAACAAGTACTTTTCTTTAACGCCTTTAAGTTAGGCATCAAATTTTGAGAAGATGCTCTCATAGGAAATATGAATTGAAGTAAAAGAGAGCATCAAGAAGCAAATTCAAAACACATTTAAGTCTAACCCACTTCCTATGCATAGGAATCTTGTATGCAAATAAATGCACAAAGAACAAAGTGACAGGCATAGGAAGATAAAACAAAAGTAACTTCAAAACTTTCAGCACATAGAGAGGTGTTTCATTACCATAAAAACTTCTACAACCATATTTTCCTCTCTCATAATAATTTTCAGTAGCCTCATGAATAAACTCAACAATATAACTATCACATAAGGCATGCTTTTCATGATCTACAAGCACTAGAGCTTTATTATAAACATTTTCAAAAGAATCCTCGGGAACATAACATTCACTCTTCTTTGATAAGCACGGGGGACAATAAAATAATGTAAGGGATAAGGAGTTACTCTCATTAGAAGGTAGGCATGGGTAGATCCATTCTTCCTCCTTTTGTCCATCACTCTCCTCCTCTTTTTCATTTAATGAGCTTTCAGGTTCAGCAATTTCTTCTTCCATGGAGGTTCTAGAAGGCGGTGGTTCATCTATTACCTTAGCAGTCATAATACTATTCCCAAATAGGAAACTTAGTGAGCTATCCATAATGAAATAGTGATTGGAGCAGAGGTAGTCATAAAGGCAACTTAAGAAAGGAACTAATTGTTTTTGTGTTTTTTGAAAAACAAAACAAGCAAACAAAGCAAAAAGGAAACTAAGCAAAACAAAAACAACAAAGTAAAGAGATTGGTTATGAGGGACTCCCCTTGTGAAGATGTCCTTGACTCCCCGGCAACGGCGCCAGAAAAATGCTTGATGGCTCAATGCACGACGCCCAGAAAAATGCTTGATGGCGGTGTTGATGTAGAGCTCGTTGGGAACCCCAAGAGGAAGGTATGATGAGCACAGCATCAAGTTTCCCTCAGTTATGAAACCAAGATTTAATCGAACTAGTAGGAGCAAGGAAACACCCCAAAGGTGTTACTAGCTGAGCTTTGGCAGGGCGCACTACCGATGCTAGTAGCAACGTGGAGACCTGCACAACACAACCACAGAACTTTGTCCCCAACTTGCGATGAGGTTGTCAATCTCGCCGTGTTTTGCGAAAAACAAAGGATTAAACGTATCGAATGGAAAGAAGTAAAAGTTTGCAGAAAGTAAACACAAAGCAGTAAAAGATTGTAGATTGTATGTAAATAAAAAGGACCAGGAACCATAGTTCACTAGTGGTGGCTCTCCTTAAGATAGATAACATGTTGGGTGAACAAATTACAGCGGGGCAATTGACAAACACCGAGAAAGCAATACATGCATATACTAATCATCTTGACTCCTCTGAGACTTGATTGGGCATTACAACATAATACATAGACCGCCATCCAACTGCATCTATGACTAATAATCCACCTTCAGGCTATCATCCGAACCCCCTCCAGTATTAAGTTGCAAGCAACAAATTATTGTTTTACGAACTGCATGTAAAGTAAATAATACGATTGTTCTATGAACAAAGGATTGTTGTTTTATCCCTAGTAGCAAGAGCACATCTAGTATCTTAGAGATTTCTGTCACTTCCCCATATTACCAGAGGCATGAACCCACTATCGAGCATAAATACTAACTCTTGGAGTTGCTAGCATCTACTTGGCCAAGATAGCTACTAACAACGGAAAGCATGCAAGATCTCAAATAACAAAGACATGATAGAATCAATAATCAATCTGAAATAGCATCTCAATATCCATCGGATCCCCGCAAACACAACATGTATGAATTACAAATAGATGATCTTGATCATGAACGGAGCTCACAAGATCTCAACATGAAAGCACAAAGGAGGAGAAACCAGCCATTTAGCTACTACATGGATCCGTAGTCCAAGGATGAACTACTCACGCATCACACCGGAGGCTTGCATGGTGATGAAGAAGGCCTCCAGGGTGAATTCCCCTCTCCGGCAGGGTGCCGGGAAGAGCTTCAGATCCCTCCCGATCTAGGGATGGAGATGACGGCGGCTATAGACTCTTTCGTGGATTTTTGGTCGGGTACTTAGGGTTTTCGTCCCGAGGGCAACTTATAGGCGGAAGGAGAGGCCGAGGGGGTGTCGGGAGCCACCACTCCATCCCTGGCGCGGGCCCAGCCTGGCCGCGCGGCCAGGTGGTGTGGCCGGCCCCTGGCACTTCTACGTGTCGTATTCTAGAACTTGATCACTTCCGGAAAATAGGCACTTTGGCTTTTGTCCCGTCCAATTCCGAGAATATTCATTTTCTGACTTTCCTGGAACCAAAAACAGCAGAAAACAGGCAGCTGGCACTGTGTCTCTTGTTAATAGGTTAGTCCAAGAAATCATATGAAAAGTACTCCAAAGTTGGAACAAAACACAAGAAAGTGGATAAAACCAAGCATGGAACATCAAAAACTATAGATACATTTGCAATGTATCAGTGCGTCCTGCCAAAGCTCAGCTAGTAACACCTTTGGGGTGTTTCCTTGCTCCTACTGGTTCGATTAAACCTTGGTTTCATAACTGAGGGAAAACTTACTGCTGTGCTCGTCATACCTTCCTCTTGGGGTTCCCAACGAGCTCTATGTTGAAAGTCGAGCGCATCACCGGACGAGTTCGCTTTGTCCGGCGTTCCCAGCACGTTCCCGTCGCCCCGAGAACGGCCTGGGATCTCCGGACGTATTTTGGGCCAAATCCGGACGAAATCGACGTCCTGTGAACGCGACTGGGCCAATTTTCGACGTCTAGACAAAAAAACACCCTGGGAATGGCCCAATGGAAACCCTAATGGGGGTGCTCTTAGCATTTTTTTTGAAACGAGGCAAAAGCTTTGGCTTTCATTGATATAGGAGAAAAGATTTGGCACATTTATAAGAAAAAACTGGCCGAAAAACCATTACAACACAACACCACACGCCAGCCCCGAGGCTGCGCTCCAAACGGGTCGATGACCAACCAGGTCGACACCACACCTCAACGCAACAGGCGGAGGCGAAAGACCGGAGCTGGCACTCCAAACTACCACGTCGGCCCCAGGGCTATGCCCTGCCTGGCCGAAGACGAACCCGCTCCACCAACCACCACAACAGTCCACAAGTGCCTTTGTCCGGTGGACGTCCAAAGCGAGGCCCCAAGAGGCAAAGCGACACCAGAGCGTCGCCCACGCCTGATCCCATGAGGGATCTCGGGTTCCCCCCGGAGAGCCCAGGCGGAGGAGCATGAAAACACCCGCAACGACGACGGCTTCAAGAAGTATGTGACAGGCACGGGCGTCACCGTCGTCGGCCCCAGCCAGCCGACAGGACAAGGCTTTCGCCTAGCGAAGAGTCCCAAACCTCATGCCCGCCCAACAAGGACTGGCACAAACCACCACACCTCCCCTCTTACCCCAAGCTCCCGACGATCAACAAACATCCACTCTCGCCGCCACGCCTAGACTTCCCGTCGCCGCGACGAAAGCCGCCGTCCGGATCATCACCACTGCCCGCGAGATAGTTGCCGAAAAACAAATAGAGCGAACCCGGGCAGCCGCCACCGCGAAAGGGACAGAGATCGCTGCCACCATAACATCTCCTTGGCGGCCCAGATCGAAAACCGGACAAGCCTGCGCCGCCACGACGAGCCATCCGACCAAGCGCCCAGGGCCACGACCAGCACCGCGCCGATCTAGCGCCGGGCCAGCCCAGGCGCAACCTCCACCGCCGACCACCGCAAGCAGCACCCCCACGGCCACCCAAAACCACCGCTGATCGCAGCCACCATCAGCTCTCCAAGGCGGCCAACACGCCTGCGCCGCAGTAGCGCCACCGTCGCCCCCCAACCTCAGATCTCAGAGCTCCGCAAGCACCGCCGTCACCACCCGCACCACGCGGAGGTGAGGAGCCGAGCTGCATCCAGCCACCGACCACCGAGCACAACCAAGGGTGTTGCCAAACGCCACGGAAGAGGGCGTGCCGACCACGGCCGACAAGGGGCACAAGGTTGGGACCGACCGCAGCAGGGCCTGGGCCCGTAGATCTGGCCGCTGTGCCGCCCACATGGCCACAGCGGCCGCCACCGTCGCCGAAGGAAACCCCGGGGCCGCCGCCCGGGCGTCCAGACTCCGCCGGAAGTGCCGCCACGTCCAAGGCCGCCACGCCACGCCAGCCGGAGGTCTCCCCGCGCAAGAAGGAAGAAGCCCCTGCCACCGCCCGCCGTGAGAGAAGACGAGATCCCGCCGCCGCCGTCTGCCGCAAGGGCTTAGCCCAGCGTCGTCCTCTGGCGGCGGCAGGGGGTTGGGGAGGGGGAGGAGGCTAGGGACGGCGGCGATTTAGGGTTCGCACGAGCCGCCCCCTGGAGCGACGCGGGCGCGGCCTATTTTGGCACCACAGTTCAACATCATACGAATATTCTACAAGATACATATATACTATTCTCTCTATCATGAAAATACGTATTAAATAGGGTAGATATATACGAATATACTACTAGATAAATTTGTAACATACTTAGAAATTTTATCTAAGCCATAAAAAAAGGAAATTGTATTACTGCAGTAAATACCGTCGTGTAAACGCTGCATCTACGCGTAGCACCAGAGGGCAGACGGACGGAGTTGACAGGTGTACCAGTATTGAAGTCCTTGGGGCCGAGGGGAAGACCGTCCTCGGATTCGTATCACACCTCCTAGAGTGTATTCATACGCGTACGTACAGAACGCAGCGTGCAGTACAGTAGTACGGTAGAGGGCAGAGCCGCTGTGAAAACGTCGCGTCTGCCTCAGTTTCTTTGACATCCATGAATGGCAACGAGAAGGACGTTGGTGTAAGTAGTAGTATTTCACAAGCCACTACGCCACGCCAGCCACTCTCCTCTCTCTTCTCTCCTCTCTCCTGGGCGTCCGTCTCTGATTTTGATGCATGCGAACGAAAGTGACGCACACAGTAGAGAGAGAGAGGGAGCATCATCAGTGGTATAGAGTGGTACGAGTAGGAGTAGCACAGTCAGTCGCTGTGGTTTGGCTGCGACTGTGCTCCCCTCTCCCCCTCCTCGCTTGCTTTTTCCCTTCCCCCTCCGTGGCCTCTACCTTTCTTCATCGTCTCTGTCGACCCACAGCCATTTGTTGCAGAGCTCGTGAGAAAGAGTGAGAGCAGGAGGAGGGAGGAAGAAGTGGGATTCTCCTGCTAGCTATAGCTGCAAAAGCAAAAGGGCAGAAAAGAGAAAGGTGAGGACGGTGGCCGCTGCTGCTTGCTTATTTCTTTCTTTCTTGCTCACGAGTTGCTCCACGGACGAGGGCTTGCATTTCTGAGATGGGATGGGAGGGACTGTGTGGAAGTTTCTAGTGGTTCTTGGCGGTGGGGGGCAAGAACGTGTTGCAGATTCGCGGAATGGAGTAGATTTGTGATGTTCTGCGTGCGTTCTTGACCGATCGATCCCCGGTTTCAGGCGGCCGGCGATGCTGCGGAGGATGGTGTCGGACCAGGGCCCGGGCTCCGGCGCCGGAGGAGAGGCGGCCAGGCCCCGCGGCGCCGGCGGCGCGCTGTTCGCCGTGCCGCGCCTCTTCGTCGGGCTCGCCGCCGCCAAGCGCTCCCCGGACGAGTCGGAGCGGAGCCCGACGTCGCCGCTCGACCCCAAGGCGCTGCTGCTCCGCTCCCCGCGCTCGCCGAGGACCTGGGACGCGGAGCCCGTGGGGCTGGGCCTCGTGGTGGACGTCGCCCTCGCGGGTTCCGGCGGCGTCGACAACGCCAACGGCACCACCACCTGCCTGCTCAGCCCGCGCCTGCGCCTCAAGTCCACACCCAAGGGCTGCGGCGGGGGCGGCCACTCGCAGCCGGAGCTCGGCAAGACGGTCTCCTGCCCGGCCTCCGCCTCCGCCACCGCCGGCATGTCCGTGCCCTGCAGCAGGTTCTTCCACGCCGGGGATCTCAAGTCTGGTCCGGAGGCCACTCGGCCCGATGCTGGCGGACCTCACTCCAGCGCCAAGCGCCATTGCTTCCACCTCGGCGAGCTCCCGGGGCCGGGCTCGCTTCCGGCGTCGATAGCCGGACGCCGCCGGTTCGTCGGCTCGGTCTCGGCCAGCGAGGTCGAGCAGTCGGAGGACTACACCTGCATCATCGCCCGTGGCCCCAACCCCAAGACCACCCACATCTTTGGGGACTGCATCCTGGAGCCCCAGAACGTCGGGAAGAGTGCCATGGAACTCGAGGACGGAGCTGCCAAGTCCTACCTGGTGGTCAAGTGCGCCACCGAGACCCCCGCCGATGCCGCTGAGGATTTCCTGAGCTCCTGCTTCACCTGCAAGAAGGAGCTGGAGGGCAATGACATTTACATCTACCGGTATGTATTGTCGACCGACGACTTCTCTTCTGCTGCCTTCGAGTGCATTGTTTTGGCAATCATTTCAGATTCAAAA
Source organism: Avena eriantha (assembly GCA_910589775.1). Classification (NCBI taxonomy): domain Eukaryota; kingdom Viridiplantae; phylum Streptophyta; class Magnoliopsida; order Poales; family Poaceae; genus Avena; species Avena eriantha. The sequence continues at coordinate 174,866,086 of OU342742.1, read as the reverse complement.
TATTTTTTACAGAAAACTGAATCTTGATCTGAAATAAGTGCTATAACAGAGTTCATCGAACGACAGACTGCCGCATTGGTCATCTGGGAGCGTTCCTAATTATTTTGGGGGAAGAAATCTTGCTACTACTAGAACGATAATGAACTGAACAAGTTGCTTGGGCGTCCATTTGAACTGACTGCATAATCTGTTCTTGCGATGCATCTTCAGAAAGAAAGGCACACTGACTGAACAAACTGTTCTGTTTGTTGCAGCGGCGAGAAAGCATTCTGCAGCGCCGAGTGCCGTGACCAGGAGATCCTGATCGAGGAGGAAGCCGAGAACAACATCAACACGGGCTCCCCTCGCTCGTCCTGCTCGTCCCTGCACGAGGACATCTTCATGGCCGGCATGATCGTCGCGACATGACCCCTCCGCGACGATGGCCCGACCATGAACACACACACGCGCACCGTCTTCGCCTCGACAAGCAAGCATGCACACAACCAATTTTTCCCTCTGCTATCTATCACAGCCTGACAGCCAGGGGGCGGATGGTATCGCAGACCCATCCACATTCATCAGCCGTGCACATTGCCATCGTCGATGAGCTCGCTGTTTATTTGATTCAGCAAGCGAAGAAGAACTGGAGAGGAGGAGACGGTGTTGGTTCTTGGCGGGTCATCGTCACTTGTGGGGGTCGGATCGGATGAGCTGCTGCTGCTGCTGCCATTTTTACCGGTCCCGGAAACCTGCGGGGATCTGGGCTTTGTAGTAGAACCAAGAAAAAAAAAAGAGGTCGCCTGCCTGCCTGCCTTTTAGTCCTGTAGTTTTGATCTTAAGGCTGCTGGCCAGTGCCACCCATCCTTTTTTTCTTCTTCTTTTTTCTTTTTTTTCCTCCTGCCGGCAGCAGTGACCATGTCTGCACATTGCTACACTACCCTGTGAGAGATAATGACATTGAGCTGCTTTGGGTCATTTCCATTCTACTTTTACTTTGAGCTGCAGCTGCAGCAGCTGCACTGATGATGATCATGATGGACAGGACATGATCGATGATGATGATGATGATGGTTTAACTGACTTGATTTGCCTGCTCCACTACAACTAAAGGCATCTTTTCTCCATGGCCTACCAAAACCTATCTAGCTAGGGCTAGATTATACATAATGGAGTCAGATCAAGAGCAGGACAGTAGTCAATAACTCATGACTAGTACTAGTAGCTGAAGTGATCAAGCAAGACAACAAGACTAGAATGTAATCTCCCAACTACCTGTGTGAAAGATGAGAATTCAACAGGAGTATTTGACTGAACACTTGTGCTGATCCTGGAGCCTAAATATAGCACTGGTAGTGCCGGTGGCAATAGGCCAATGACTAGCAAGAGGCAAGTGACGCACGCAGCGCAGGCGCACTGCCAGATCGAATTAAGAAAGCTTTTGCTGAATTCTATGGTGAGATCAGATCAGATCAGATATATTCACCGCGGCAGCGAGAATTCAGGGACGGTGGATGGATGGATGGAACCGATTTTTCTAGAAATGGGCTCTGCCGATCCTGGAAATGAACCTGACAGGGCAGAGGCCCCTGTATGTGTATAGGATTCAGAGCCGGCCATGCCATTGCTGAGATGAGCTCGACGTCTGCATCTCTTTTTATCGGGATGGCAGCGGCTGGTGATGATGATGATGGGCGGGTACGTCGTGTGAGTGTGCGTGCGATGCTGCAAAACCATGGGCGCGGCCGTCACCGCGCGTGCATTGGTTTATCTTTTTACGGCGGTAGTTTCGGAAAGCGGTGGCACGTTTTAAGAGCATCCCAACGGCGCGCCCAAATCAGACGAAATGTGTCCGATTTGTCCATTTGGGCCACATCAGGTACCGGTTGTCCCCCGTCAGCGCCTACGCCCAACGGGAAGCAAATTTTTATTATTTCAAAATTAGCTATATTTGTCTTGCTCTTTACATAGTTTTGACCCATTTGCTTACTGCAGGGGCATACGTAGAGGTAGAAAAACATACTACCTCCGTTCCAAAATAATCTAGAGACCCAAACATCTTTGTCTAGCCTAGTCATTGGAGTCGGAGTCAGAGTGGTGGCGGCACAAGGTATGGTCAAAGACGCTAACGCTAACGGTGAGCAGGGCGTCACCGTCGTACTTAAGACGAGGAAGTGTCTGACTTCAATAGCGTGCGCGTGGGCGAACTCCTTCCAGCCGCTCACGAGGTACATTTGGTCGACGTGGTCGAACAGTACCTCCACGGACCATAGGTCGGTCACGCTGCCAGGCAACCGCAGAAAGACCTTGCGGGGCTCTTGCCCATCGACTACCGACGCAAACTTCTGGGGAAGGCATAGCCTATCCCAGTTCATGCAATGTGGATGGTAAGGGTGAACTCGAACCCAGAGAGGTCGATGGCGCCGGTCTCGGGCGACGAGGGTGGCAACGGGCCGGTGGGGGAGAAACGTCCTGGCCAACACCTCTACGTCTCCCTCGCCGACCTCGACCACGCCTCAGTTCAGGGGATGTCCTAGCCGCCCTCCCCTCGATCCTATGCCACTGGCCATGGCTATGGCGGAGAATGGATGTGGTGGTGAATGATGGGAGTGTGGAAAAATGGCTGCGAGGGGCCTATTTAAGAAGGCGAAGGCATTAGATGTCCGGTATGGAGTGGATGCCACATTGATGAAGGCTGGCGCAGGAGTCGGGGAGTGCGACCAGACGATGTCGGGGAGTGCGACCAGCAGATGCGTTAGGCGGCGTGGTCAGCTTTGGCGTCAGCGAGGAAGACGAGAGACCCGCGCAAGCCACCATTAATGAGCAGCGCAGGAGGTTGTCTGGGACGCTGGCATGTTGGCTAGGGCGGACGGAGGGAGATAATGTGCGCGGTGTCCGCACACACACATGCCAGCGCAAATGCCTCCCAATTTGGGTCACGCATGCGTGGGCCAGGGCTAGCGGATGGTTTGCTTTCCCTGTTGGGTGTTGTTTTCGCTGCCTGCGATCGCCTGTCCTGGTGAGTCTTTTTCGATCTATACGTCAGGTTTTTTCTGCGTTGGTCGCTTGGCCGGTCTTATTTTTTGGTTTACCGGTCATATATCAGATTGAGTCGCCCACCGCCATCATCATCGTCGTGCCTCTACTCCGACCATCAGCATCAACGATCTACTCCGCGCCCGTGCACCTGCCTCCTCCGTTGTCGCGCTTGCCTCGACAGACTGTCACGCACTTCGGCCGACTACTACGCCTTTCTCGGAAGGCTGTCGCGGTCGCCCCCTCGGATCATCTTCGTCGTCATCATCCGGGAGTTCACCGACAACGCCGTCATCGACTCCGATCTACGCATCGTCCATGCCATTGTGCATGCGGCGCAACATCGATCTAATCAAACTGATCCCGCGCCCATCTACGCCAAGCACGTCCCTGAGCACGCGCCTACCACTGATTGAGCTATGGGCTATTGCTGTGTCCCCCTTAGGACCGCAGCATCGCCGGCTTAGAAAAACCACCGGCTTCCAACGCGTATTCGCTAGCGTGTACAATGCTGGTGGTCTCCAGCCACTGCAACGACTCACACCCTACAACATGTTGCGCCCCTTCGGGTTCTAGCATTCATGCACGGTCATCATCGTAGTCCCCGTGAACCGACGTACTTGGCTCCACCGCGCCACCTCCCACGGCGTGGTTCGCCACTATTTGCGCAAGGTCGTCGTCACGCCGCCAGGTTCTTCCTCACCAACTTCGAGTACGGCCATCACGCCAATCTAGGCGTCCAACAGGACCACTCCAGGTCACCGTTGTTTTCGCCTTCTTCTACGTTTTTGTCCTTCCCTTGCGTTCCTGGTATTGGCAACACCGGTGCGTGCCTTTGTCCCTGACACGTCGCCGAGCATGGCAATCTCGGATCAGCGCCTCGTGTTCTTCGGTATCGACACCTTCCTCTACGACTGCATCGACCGTGTCATCGATAAGTTCTTCTTTGTGTACTCGGTTCTGGCACAAGCGAAGTATGAAGGAGATATGCCCTAGAGGCAAATAATAAATAGGTTTTTATTGTCATATCTCAATTAGTTTATAATAGTTTCATATTGTGCTATAACTGTGCCAAGTAGAAACATTGGTATAGGTGTGGTATGAAACAACCAAGTCCCTAGTAGCCTCTATTCATAATAGTTTGTTGGTCATAAGGATGATCTGCTTCAAGATCATGGGCATTTATGCAAATTGACAGGGGGGTCATATCACTGGAGAATGATGTGATGGACATTCCTCGAAGGATTGCAACACAATCAAGTCATATAGTTCATTGTTGCAATAGCTATACCTAGACTCCTTTTCCTTAGACCGTGAGCTCATATTACTCACTATTTCCCGAGGTTACTTAGACTGCATCAACCGTCATCTGGTAATACGGTGGCCATAAAAGTGTACGTTGGGTATTCCAAAGGAATAGTAGATGACATATTACTGCAAGACTGGTATTTGTTCACCCACATGACGGGTACAGATACATACGACCGGCTTGGTGAGATTACACCCATAAATGTTGCAACATGTGACTCGGCCACGGGGATGTAATATCACGGTAACAAGAAAATGGAACTTGTTGTTAACGATATTGAACAAGGTATGTGATACCGATGATCGGATCTTTGACAAGTCGTAGCAAGAAACAAAAGGAAATGGATGCTACATTTAGCGGTTCAAACGACATTGTCATCAGGAATGCATAGGGGTCACATGGATATCCCTGGTCCCTCTATTGATCATTGATACAGATCATGTCTAGAGCATTCTCGAGCCGTGAGAGGATACACTTAAGGGTACGATGAGAGCGATCATTCGTAAGACAGAATCATAGTAGAGAAAGAGAAAGCCAGAATCATTCCGGGAAAGATCCGAAGTCTTTCGGAGGAAATCGAAAGGGAACCGAAAGGTGTTTCAGGTCAAGACGGATTTTGTAATATGTATTTATATATTAATTAATGTGATTAATATTAAATATAATGTTAAAATCTAATTTAAAGGGGTATTTCACTAATGGGACAAACTTCCTAAGAAAAAGGGCCCATGAGGGAAAACCGAAAGAGGGAAGGGCCAAGGGGTAAGAAGGCCAAGGCCCAGCCGCCACAAGGGGGTCCACCCGGCCAGTCTAGGGCTGTGCGCGGGGTGGGGCCCACCCCTGGCCGGCTGGCCCATGAAGCACTAAGGGCCCATGCGCCTCCCCCCTCTGTTCCCCTTGTTTAGTCCCACATGGCTTAGCCTTTGAGAAAGGCACACCCCCTTAGCCTATATAAAGGGGTTCCCATGGGTGGGATGAAACACACCAATATTTGGATAAGTCCTTTGGTTGACTTCCCCCTTTTCTCTCTCTAGCCCTTGTTACCATGGCCCTAAGTTTGGGCTGTGTGAACGGGGCACACCTGCAGTATGCCATTGAGCTGCAGGGCTTCCTAGACGGATATCAACTTCTGCACTTCCGGCGGGATCGGGGAGCCGGAGGTCTCATCGTGCACCGGATGTGTACGAAGACACGAGGCGCAACACTTGGGGCGTTTAAATGTCATGAGCCAGAGTTGCTGCACGATGAACAAGGAGCAAGGGGTGACCTGCGAGGAGCTTCGCGACCTTGAGGTCGGCTACGAGTACGACTACATCAACCACATTCCCCTCGGAATATTAACCGCGTACGATCTACAAGGGTATGTATTCTCTACGCATTGGACATTACCGCATTACTACATAAATAGATCCTAGGCAGTTTTGGGGTTCCAACGTAGGAATTTTTTTATTTTCTACTGCGGATCCCCTTTAGTGGTATCATAGTCGATATATGTGTAGGAGTGATGAACGACCAGTACGCACAAGTTTTGTGCGGGCATTGATCCCTTAGTTGTTACCCTCTAGCGTTTACTTGTTTATATCGTGGTATTGTTTGATGAAGCGGCCCGGACTAACCTTACATGTATTTGTACGCGAGACTGGTTCCACGCTCAACATACGACTTGTATCGTATAAGTGGCTAGCGAGTGTCTATCTCTCATTCGATAGTTGATATAGCATTTACAACGGAGGGCCCCGAAAGGGGTGTAATAGAGACAACTGTTAGATCCATGTTGTGGTTTGAAAGTTCGTAGTTTAGAAACGGTTCTATTGCGAAAGCCCTAACAACCACGTAAAACTTGCAATAGATAAAGTAGAGGCTTCTAACTTTATTTTGCAGGAGGGCATGTGATTATGATATGGCATTGGTCGTTATAAAGGTAAAGTAGTTTACTTTTGTGTTACTAAGTAGTATAGTAATAGTCATCGTTCCGATGAACGACCTGGTGGAGGCGTCGTGGACTTGGCGTTAAACCAATGGCAGGATGGAGATCATGCCGGAGCGCTCGATGGAGATCAAGGCGCAAGAAATACCATATCATATCACAATATATATATATATGATGTTGATATCTATTTTACATCTTATTATGTGCTAGTATTAAGATACTCAACGGTAGCAAATAAGATAATCCCTATTGAATTTCAATGTTCCGTGTTCCCCTTGTGTGTGCACCACCAAGAAAGTTATTTGGTATGAGGTGGCCTGCTGGTGAGTAGGGGTCAGACATATCTACGTTCGCATACAGTGGGTGTAAGCCATGTTGCACAGCGAATACACACAAGTTAGATTTGGCGACCCTAGCATGTGCATACATGGCCTCGGAACACAAGAGATCAAAAGATCGAGCATGAGTCACATGGATGATGTGATTGACATTAGTGAATGTCTACCTTTGATGATGCACTGATGGTCGTGACGATCGGGGAGGTGTATAGGATAGGGATCATGTGATCACTAAAGTCATCCACGGGATGACAATTTTAGTGGAGACCAATTATAAATTGATCTCTTATTATAAACTTAGTCTAGATGTTTTAATCTCATTGAGGTCCTTTGCGACCATGGAAATATATTGCTTAATATGGAACTTAGCAAAATGGTCCAACTTCATAGATTAATACCCACGCTTGAGGGATATCCTCGTAAAAGGTGATCTTCTCTTCTTGATAAAATAACCATTAGGAGATAATTTGATGACTCCGCAATATTTGTGTTTTCTCCATAATCATCCAATAAGCCATTCCCCATTCGATGGAGAGTTGGGCTACATTTTGTATTCTACAGAATAAGTCACATAGAGTATGAGCTGCTGGATGGGTTTTCCTCCATCATGGATGAAAAAGAGAATATGTGGAAAAACACTTAGTGATCTTGCATTAGAGTTGTGAACTCTTGGAAGGGCTTGATTGCAATGGAGGTCATAGATGAAAAGGTATATGTAAGATATACAGATTATAAATATGGTTCTTGCAAAACTTGTTGCAGTTTGCAGAGTATTTGATACTTGTCCTGTTTTGTGAAAACAGGAGGATCTGCTTGAGAATTGCTGGTTTTGAGGCAACGTGACTTGATGCCGACAAGCAAAATAGTTGATGGCCGACATCACCTCTTTCCTCAAAGTTTGTCATTTGGATTAGTGGACTATGAATATAATTTGTAATCCCTATTTGTGTCTTGCTTTTGGCGAGACAATTACTCATATGAACAAGTTACAAGCCAGTTTATACTATTCTTATGAACAATACCTTATGGTCACATTATGATTATAAACAAGTTATTCTCATCACTATGTTAATGATAATGGTTTAAACATTTATAAGAGGATTAGAATGTTAAAAGATATCCAAAGTTTAATAATGAAATGACACTATAGTTTAAGTCATTTTGGTTATTGTGTCCTTAATGTAGATCGGGGTCCTAGATGCTTAATCTAGAGACTTTGCAAAACCATGCTTCTTGGACAGAATGACTAAAACTCCGCATTCTGGTAAAACGGTGATATGTGAAGAAATGTTGAATCTTATACATAGTGATGTATCATATTTTCAACAAGTAGTGGAAATCATTTATTGTGGACTTAAGTGAATAAGCCTATTTACTTAATGAAATATGACTTCGAAATAATTGTTCAAATGAGTTCACAACAATAAGAGGATATTGAAATTAATGAGAATGCGAAGTCTCTTTCATTTGATCGACATTACTGAAGTATTCAAGTTAAGTTTAGCATAAAAGGAACTTGTGAAAGATGTTTCACAAATTATGATAATTGGACGAATTCAAACTGTGTTGAAATGTCTAAACATCATAATCATTATGTATTAGATACATATGGTATAATATTATCTCTTATCGAGGTTATAGTTGTCATTTAGAGTTAGAGATCAAAATAAGTAAACACTCATTTAAAATACAAAGGAACATCTAAAAGTTTCGTGGAAACAACACCATAATTGTTACGGCAAGTTTGAGTTTCTGGAGATTTCAATAAGTCGAAGTCGTGGTGAATAAACAAGTCTTTGTAGAGCATTGTTAGGAAGCTATGAATGCATCTTCCACAAAGAGGCAAACCTGTTGTTGTCCAAAGTTGACATGTCTTGATGAAGATACAAGGGGAAGGAAGTAAAAGATCAAAACAAGTTATTTGATCTTACCTCCGGATTGTTGAGTGGCGCAGCGGAATTTGTTTCGTGAATCCAAACTCTACATATAGAGGAGAAACCAATGATAATGATCATAAAGTTTCAGTGAATACTTTTACCAAAGAAAGTAGGATTCAACTATATATTCTACAAGCTTGTGGAATTATATTGTTGATTCACTTGTCATGTTTTGAACAAGACATACCTACAAATTACAAAGAAGCGTGATGAACCCGAGTGCAAGAAATGACTAGGAGTCATAAAATCCTATATTAAATTACATTTAAGATTGCAAAGTAACATGTTACTTGATCTTATTAAAGTAAAGAAGTTTACTTGATATTTCTGAATGATTGCAAAGTCATAAGAAGGAAATGAAACTTAATGGATGACAAAAAGCTCGATTTGTCACAAGTTTGGACAAATTCAATGAGTTTGACTACAACAGTAGTGATGCTTAAGTCTTTTGGATTTACACTAGAAATATATGGATATTGAAGTCTCGTAATTGTAATTCTCAAATTTATGATGATCAAAGAATTTTGGAATGTCCAAGATTATCGAGAGGACCTGGTTTTGAGTGGGAGCAAATCAGCTTGACTAATTCATAATATGTAGCTGACATATTTTGAGTGGGAGCTAAGTGAAATCACTAGATCTCAAACATGAATGTCATATTTGAGTGGGAGCTAAGTGAAATCCCTGGATCTCAAACATGAATGTCATATTTGAGTGGGAGCGTGAAATCATTCTGGGATATGTGGATGAGATATGTGAATGATGTGATTGGTGTTAATAATATTTAAGTTAGATAAATAAGGATGAAGTTGAAGTTATTAAACAATAAGATATATTGAGATAGATTGGTGAGTTTAATAAACAGTGAATGTGGAATGCTTCTTGGACTTGATTCTGAAAGATGTTCAGAATGTCCTAAGCAAGATTCTGAAGAAGCTCGGAATGGAACAAAAAAGAAGTTCTTACTATATGAAGCATTGAGTTAGTGTTGAAACTATGGTTGAAAGAAAGAGATGTGTTGCATCCCCTATGTCTCAGTCATAGGTTCTTCCATATAACCATGTTGTATACTCGACGTAATGTGACCCAAAATTCTGGTTGGTAGGAAAAAGTCTTAACTGTAAGAACGTGTCTTTAAGTGATTCATGAGCTGATCACTAAACCAGAATTAAGTTTGTACTTAAATGGCAAGAAGCAATGTAAGTGGCATAGATGCGTTTCATGCACTAGGATCTACATAGATATAGAAGTATAAAGGCTCCATCTAATGTGATGTATAATGTTATGGCGGGGCTAGTTCGCTTTTAACGTAGAATGATGTGTCCCGGGCCCAGTGCCCATGAGAAAGCCCTCGAGATTGATTTAAAGTCACTGTAAGCTCCTAGAATCTGGCCTTGTTCTGCTGCCATGACTACATTATATACAGAAAGGATAGCAAAGTGTGTTTCAAAGTTTAGATGACAACAGTGAAGACGACCGTCATTATAAACACTAGAAACAAAGTCTTACTTTGTTGCCAAACAAATACTTTGACCCATTATACGTTAATGGTGTGAATGTCAAAATTAGAAATACATTAACGATTTGCAAAATATATAATGATCTGGTAAAACAAAACATGGACATGACGTTTCCCATGAGCATGCATGATCTGTAAATGCATATGGTATATGGTTTATATGAGTAAAATGCGAGCTAGGTTATTTGTACTCTAGTGCAAGTGGGAGACTGAAGGAGATATGCCCTAGGCAAATAATAAATAGGTTTTTATTGTCATATCTCAATTAGTTTATAATAGTTTCATATTGTTATAATTGTGCCAAGTAGAAACATTGGTACAGGTGTGGTATGAAGCAACCAAGTCCCTAGTAGCCTCTATTCATACTAGTTCCTTGGTCATGAGGATGATCTTGGTTTCAAGATCATGGGCATTTATGCCAATTGACAACGGAGTCATATCATTGGAGAATGATGTGATGGACATTCCTCGAAGAATTGCAACACGATCAAGTCATATAGTTTATTGTTGCAACAGCTATACCTAGGCTCCCTTTTCTTAGACCGTGAGCTCATATTACTCACTGTTTTCCAAGGCTGCTTAGACTGCATCAACCGTCATCTAGTAATACGGTGGCCAAAAAGGTGTACGTTGGGTATTCCAAAGGAACAGTAGATGACATGTCACTGCAAGGCCGGGATTTGTTCACCCACATGACGGGTAAAGATACATACAGCCGGCTTGGTGTGATTACATCCATAAATGTTGCAACATGTGACTCGGTCACGGGGATGTAATATCACGGTAACAAGAAAACAGAACTTGTTATTAACGAGATTGAACAAGGTATGTGATACCAATGATTGGATCTCGGACAAGTCGTATCAAGAAACAAAAGGAATTGGATGCTACATTTAGCGGTTCAAACAACATTGTCATCAGAAATGCATATGGGTCACATGGATATCCCTGGTCCCTCTATTGATCATTGATACAAATCATGTCTAGAGCATTCCCGAGTCGTGAGAGGATACACTTAAGGGTACCATGAGAACGATCATTTGTAAGACGGAATCACAGTAGAGAAAGAGATAACCGGAATCATTCCGGGAAAGATCCGAAGTCATTCGGAGGAAATCGAAAGGAAACCGAAAGGTGTTTCAGGTCAAGACGGATTTTGTAATATGTATTTACATATTAATTAATATAATGTTAAAACCTAATTGAAGGGGTATTCCACTAATGGGCCAAACTTCCTAGGGAAAAAGGGCCAATGAGGAAAAGCCGAAAGAGGGAAGGGCCAAGGGCCAAGAGGGCCAAGGCCCAGCCGCCACAAGGGAGCCCACCCGGTCAACCTAGCGTTGTGCGCGGGGTGGGGCCCACCCCTGGCCGGCTGGCCCATGAAGCACTAAGGGCCCATGCGCCTCCCCCTCTCTTCCCCTTGTTTAGTCCCACATGGCTTAGCCTTCCCCTTAGCCTATATAAAGGGATGCCCATGGGTGGGATGAAATGCACCAATATTTGGAGAAGTCCTTTGGTTGACTTCCTCCTTTCCTCTCTCTCTAGCCCTTGTGACCATGGCCCCAAGTTTGGGCTGTGCGAACGAGGCACACCTGCAGTACGCCGTTGCACTGTAGAGATTCCTAGCCGGACGTCAACTTCCGCACTCTTGACGGGATCGGGGATCCAGAGGTGTCATCGTGCACCGGATGTGTACGAAGACACGAGGCGCAACACTTGGGGTGCTTAAATGTCGTGAGCCGGAGCTGTTGCACGATGAAGGAGCAAGGGGTGACCTGCGAGGAGCTTCACGACCTTGAGGTCGGCTACGAGTACGACTATATCAACCACGTTCCCTCCGGAACGTTAACCGCGTACGGTCTACAAGGGTATGTATTCTCTACGCATTGGCCGTTACCGTATTACTACATAGATAGATCATAGGCAGTTTTGGGGTTCCAACGTAGGAATTTTTTTGTTTTCTGCCGCGGATCCCCTTCAAAGTATGCCTTCGTTCCCGACGTGCGCCTAGTTATGTTAAAATTATGGATGCACCTCGTCTCCGACGGCTCAGACTGCATCGACTTCGGCATCGACATCCTCGGTGACTGCCTCGACATCCTCGGTGACTGCCTCGACGCGTCTCCGTCATTCTACTCACGCACTATGCGCTTGCGGCTTCATGTGTGGCTATCTCGACACCGGCACCCGACCACGACATCGACCACGTAGACATCTCGCACGGCTACCTCGACCAAAGTTGCAGCGCCCTATGCTCTCAGCTACACCGACATCGGTAGAAAGGGCTACCACCTCGCTTGAGCACCTCATCAGCTTCCTCTAGAGTCCAAGCATTCGCGTCGCGACACGCCGTCTACGACACTCCCGCTGCTACTATGAGGGATGCCAACCTAGTAGATTCTACTTCGATTGCTCTCCAGTCTGACCGTCCACGACGTTTCTATTCTTCACGGTGCTACAGTTACGACTATGGGGGCATATACAATAGTTATGATAGTTTAGATAGAGTTGGTATTTGTTTCCATATCGTACTAACTTGACTTGTACTCTAAGATAATTTCATGTACATTTATATATACTCGCACATAAGACGTAATAATACATTCATCGTATTTCGTCAAACTCATACTCTTTGGGATATTTCTATATTTCCGAAGATAGATCAACAATTTTAAGTGTGAAATGTATGGACATTTCATGAACATCTTTTCTAAATATTCCGGCGTGGAAGAGCCAGCTGCACGGCACGGACATGCCGGCGGTGGCGGAGGCGGAGGCCGGGCAGGAGACCGTCTTGCCAGGCTCCGGCTGCGACTGCGAGTGGCCGCCCCCGCCGCAGCCCTTGGGCCTGGACTTGAGGCACATGCGCGGGTTGAGCAGGCAGGTGGTGCCATTGGCGCCGTCCGCGCCGGGGCCGGCGAGGGCGATGTCCACCACGAGGCCCAGCCCCACGGGCTCCGCGTCCTAGGTCCTCGGCGAGCGCGGGGAGCGGAGCAGCAGCGCCTTGGGGTCGAGCGGCGACATCGGGCTCCGTTCCGACTCGCCGCTGCCGTCCGGGGAGCGCTTGGCGGCGGCGAGCCCGATGAAGAGGCGTGGCACGGCGAACAGCGCGCCGCCGGCGCCGCGGGGCCTGGCCGCCTCTCCTCCGGCGGCAGAGCCCGGGCCCTGGTCCGACACCATCCTCCGCAGCATCGCCGGCCACCTGAAACCGGGGATGGATCGGTCAAGAAGGCACGCACAACATCACAAATCTACTCCATTTCAGGAATCCGCGACACGTTCTTGCACGGCCCCCATCGTTCAAGAACCACTAGAAACATCCACACAATCCCTCCCATCCCATCTCAGAAATGCAAGCCCTCGTCCGTCGAGCAACTCGTGAGCAAGAAAGAAAGAAATAAGCAAGCAGCAGCAGTCACCTTTCTCTTTTCCCCCCTTTTGCTTTTGCAGCTATAGGTAGCAGGAGAATCCCACTTCTTCTTCCCCCTCCTGCTCAGCGACTGTGCTACTCCTACTCGTACCACTCTATACCACTGATGATGCTCCCTCTCTCTCTCTACTGTGTGCGTCACTTTCGTTCGCATGCATCAAAATCAGAGACGGACGCCCAGGAGAGAGGAGAGAAGAGAGAGGAGAGTGGCTGGCGTGGCGTAGTGGCTTGTGAAATACTACTACTTACACCAACGTCCTTCTCGTTGCCATTCATGGATGTCAAAGAAACTGAGGCAGACGCGACGTTTTCACAGCATCTACCGTACTACTGTACCGCACGCTGCCTTCTGTACGTACGCGTATGAATACAGTCTAGGAGGTGCGATACGAATCCGAGGACGGTCTGCCCCTGGGCCCCAAGGACTTCAATACTACTGGTAGACCTGTCACCTCCGTCTGGCCTCTGGTGCTACGCGTAGATGCAGCGTTTCGTACACGACGGTATTTACTGGAGTAGTAAAATTTCCTCTTTTTTCTTGCTTGGATAAAATTTCCAGACCCGGATGAAAATCGAATGAATGCGTGAATTCATTGAATTTAGGCTCAATGATTGTACAGTACTACGTACTACTGCGACGTCGACGACGAACACTGAGCAGAATTCAGTTTCAATTTAGTCATGAGTAGGTCCGACCGGGTCGATGAATCTAGACGCTTCTGGAGCAGCCGGTCGTTCATCAGTACGTAATCACAGTGAACGCAAATGTCCAACACACGTTGCTTGTACTCCATACAGGCACCAGCTCGCACAAACTCGTATTTAATCCCCTCCCAAAGCACATGACCGAAGCGGTTCTCCGTGGCGTTTGGTAGGCTGCGAGAGGGTCAGCGGGCCCTGGTGGAGACGAAAATGGGGGTATTATTTTTTGGTAAAACATCGTATATTAACCATACAAACGCTTTATTAAAACCTCTCAGTCCCTTTAGATATCCTGGTAAGAAAAAAAAATACGTCTTAAACTTGCAGCCAATCAAACAATTATATCATCGTTTACAATAGGTTGCAGAGTGGAAATGGGATATTTGGATACCGCATGAGGCCTTGTTCGGTTCCTTAGGGATTGGGAGGGATTGACATGGATTGAAGTGGATTAGATCCCGTCTAAGTCAAAATTCCCTCTAATACTCTCCAATCCACTCCATTCCACCTCTGAAAAGGATTAACCGAACAAGAGAGTTTGGCCTGTGCCACGCTTCCCGAAGCCAGATTTAGGGATAATGTCGAATTGGCCGTTTGCAGGAACTAGCCTCACGAGGGGTGCAAAATGGGCAGGTGTCACGCAACTATTCCACGCGTGGGGAAGCGCGGAAAACGCGAATAACTCTGCCCCCACTCTCTCACTCTAGTATCACCACCCTCACTCTGCCACTCTCTCTACGTCCTATCGGAGAGACCGATGGCCTTCTCCTCTCCTCCCCCGCCACCGCCTCCGGCCCGCCTCCCTGCCGACAAGGTGGTGCCCCGCATCAAGACCCCACCACGCAAGCAGATCGGGCGTGTGGTCCACGACGCCGTTGACCGCGTCGTCGTCGAGTATGAAGCAGGGGGATTGAGGAGCGCAAGTCGACCCCATCGTCATTCCATCTATGAGGCGGTCATCGCCGATATCGAGTAGGCCACGTGACGTGCCCATTACGGCGGGGGCGGTCGAGGCGATGCAATCCATGGGGATTGCACTGGGGTATTTCCCCGTTCCCACCTGCTTCATCCCTGACCCGACCGCCCATTCATTTAGGGTGGCGGCCATCACCGCGGGGGCGCCTAGGTCCTGCCGAGAGATGGCGGGGCCGTCGGTCGTCAGGCCCGTGCTGAGGCAGGAAGTTCGATTCGACTCCGGTAGGGTTTCCTCCCCTGCCGTCCGAAGGTTCAGGGGCTACAGCTGCAGGTCGCGTCTCCTCAGGCCAGGCCGCAGCCACGACGAATGCTGTAGCCGTCGCCATGATGCCCCCAACCACCTGTGCTTCAGCAACCACTACACCGATCAGGCCGTCGAGCGCCCCGCCGCAGGTAAGGTTTTTCTTTTCCAATCTGTAGTTGGTGCTGGAGTAAAATTAGTAGGATTCTTTGGTAAATTGTGCTTGTGCTTGCTTGATTGTGCATTAGTTTCCATACTTTGCACATTGTGGATTTTCACTAATTTTGTCTGGTTTCAATTGTGAACATTGATAGTTGGTGTTGCACATTCCCATTGCTACTAGCTTTTGTGTTTGTGCTCATGCATTTTAGATTGGTAGGATTCTTTGCTACATTGTGGTTGTTCTTGTTAGATAGGAATGTAGATTTGCACACTTCCATTGCTACATTGGTTTTGCACAATGCCTTTGATACTAGCTTTTTTTGTGCACATTGACATTGCAATTAGCTTTTGCATGTTGCTAGTTGTATGTTATATGATCAGTTGTGGTTGGCAAGGTACCCCAAAAGGACTGGGACACCTTATGCAGGAACACAGTTCCTTCTATGCCGGGGTATGACAACTTCATCCGAGACCTCTCTCCCTAAACCGCTAGGCTTGATCTGAACCGCTTACTGGCGGAAGTGAAGACCAAGAATAAGGAACAGCACAGACATCCTCCTCGTATTGTGCACAGGAACAAAGAGGACCTTCCTCATCGGTTCTTCATCCAGATCAAGGTGGCTGACATATGTGCACTTCAGATCCCGGACTGCATGAAGCCGATGGTGCTCAAGCAGCTGCGGATAAGGCAGCAGGTCTGCACTGTGCCCCACAAGATCTCCGACTTCTGTGAGTATGTGAAAGGATAGAGATGTCGCCTAGAGGGGGGTGAATCGGCAATTTCAAAACTATTACGGTTTTGGCTTGATAGAATGCAGAATTAAACTAACGTTTATTTTACAAGCACAAAACCTAAATACACTAGGCTCAACTAAGTGCACCAACAACAAGATAAGCTAAGCAAGATAGCACAAGATAAATATACCACAAGTGATAAGCAAGATATAAGTACTTCAAGCTCGATGGCTATCACAAGGAAAGTAAGCTCGGGTATAGAGATAACCGAGGTACGCGGAGACGAAGATGTATTCCCGTGTTCCCTTACAAGTAAGGTACGTCACGTTGGAGAGGTGTGGGATTCCACGAAGGATTTCCCAATGCCACGAAGGCTCACTTTCTTCTCCGAGTGTATCCCACGAAGGAATAGGCCCTTTCCTTATGGCTAGCTTTTCCTCCACTCCAGAGATGGCAAGCTCCACAACCACTTCACAAGCTCCACGAAGGAGAAGCCCGAGTCTCTTCACAATCTTCCACAAAGAGGACACCATGGCACCAACCGCCAGCCAACTAGGAGGTCACCCTCCAAGAGCAACAAGCTCACGGTCTCTCACTCGAACAAATCGTAGTGGAGAGCTCAACACTTATGCAAGAATGCAAAGCAAGAACACCAAGGGCATTCAAATCCCTCTCAAATCCTACCAAAGCAACAAGTGCTAGGGAGGAATTAGAGAGGAAGAACAATGGTGGAAGTCAACCAATGACTTTAAGATCTAGATCCAAAGGGTTCCCCTCACTTAGAGGAGGAATTGATTGGTGGGGACTGTAGATCTAGATCTCCTCTTCCAAAGCCCTCAAAAAGATGCAAGAATCATAGGAGGGAAAGGAGAGGAAGCTAGCTCAAGAAGGTCAATAATGGAGGTCAATTTCGGGCTCAAGAACAACCAAAAACATCGGGGGAAGAACCCCCTTTTATAGGGAAAAGCAAATATGGCCGTTGGAGAGAAAACAGCGAAAACTCGGTTCCAAAGTCGGTTGGACCGGCCCCAGAACCAGGAAACTCGGTCCCCAGGCCGGAGGACCGACCTACAAAACGAAATACCTCTGTTTGCCAACCCGGAATAGACTCGGTCGCGAAAACTGGAAAACTCGGTCTGAGATCCGCTCTATCGGAGCTGGAACCGGACCGTCCGGTGTGGGGCTCGGTTGAACCGGATCCACAATCGGGATGAAACTGACTTCACGAAGAACGCAATAACTTTTGCATCCGGACTCCGATTTCGATGATCTTGGGCTTGTTTTGATGAGGAAAACAAGCTCTACAATATGGTGCATGAAAACATCATAGTCCAACAAAGGAAGATAGAACCAAATGAGGAAAGGTATGAAGCCTCCCTATAATAAGAACCGGTAAAACCTTCAAACTCGAAAACGCCATATAAGATGCATACGAATTCCGTTTTCGATGAACTTGGGCTTGTTGAAGAGCTAGCAACAAGCTCAAGAACCTCACATAGAGAAAATACCATGAAGCAACAAAATAGGAAGATGCAAAGTATGCAAAGGATTGAGCTCCCTATGACGATGTGATCAAGTTACCCAACCGAAAGCCCCTCTTTATACTGCGACTATCTATCCTATAACCCAGTCTCCCAACAACCACCTTGAGACCGGTAAAAGGAAAACCTAGCAAGGACATACCTTTGCCTTGCGCTTCCCGCTTGATCTTGATGATAGTGCTTCAAGCTCCATCCAAGCCGGAATGCATCACTTGATCATTGTTGCTTCGTGAAGATTCATAATTTGCTCCCCCATACACCACTATGGGATAGCTTCATTAGGACACATCTTCACATGTCCATTTTCACCAATATGGACGGCAAGCTTCAGGCAAATGATCTTCTCGAGATGCTTATCTTGAACTTGCCCTTCTCAACCTTGATGGCGATCACCTCTTGATGCCATCCTCTCATGGGCTATTGAGATCTTCACTTTTGAAGCATGCCCATGGAAAGATACATATCCCATATATAAAACACAAAGGAACATATATAATGGGTTAGTTCATGATGCATAAATGACAAGGCTTACCACACCACAAGATCCATGTGGTACATTATTTATGCTTCATGCGTTGACCAACTTGAAATCACTCTTCATTGCATTGGTCAACCAAGAGTCTTCTCATGCTCCATCTCAATATCTTGAGGTACATAAGGAATTCTTCATTTGATTACATGAACTACAAGCATGACCTATGGAATATTCCTTCATATAAAAACTCAATGAAAACATTAGTCCATAGGAATTGTCATTAATCACCAAAACCACACATAGGGGCAATTACCCTTTCAATCTCCCCCATTTTGGTAATTGATGACAATCACAACAAGAGGGTTTATATAATGAATATTAGAAACAAGTACGCAACTTATCCGACAATAAGTTGTATACAAGAGGATATATTTGATATGGTTAAGTAACACAAAGATACTAGCCCATATCAAAACTGCTTCTACTCACACAAACTACAACTAATGCAAGAGATGTGAGTAGATCCAACATATATAGAGCAAACTCCCCCATAATATATGCACGTGTGATGAACTTGAATTTCATTGCATACATTGTCAAGCATAACCTTTGGGAGAGTTTCCACTATATATTCAACCATGCAATACATAATAAAGATGAAATGCATGAAAGGCAAACACTTAAGAACAAACCAATATTAAGTAGAAAACCATTTCCCTTAAAACCCTCTAAACTTCTCCCCCATTGACAACAAGTGCCAAAATGGATGACAAAGTTAGAAGGCCAATATAGTTCAAGTTCCTCCCAAGGTGTGCATTTCTCATAATATGAGTGAAATCATATGCACATATCCAATGAAGAATACTTGGAGGAAATCAACTATATTGAGAATCAAATATTGCTAAAAAGGATAACAAGGTGAAGAAACTACAACGGATGAAGCAAGCAATCAAAAGATCCAAATAATAAAGTGGACAAATAGTTCTCTAAATGAAATAAGGAAGCTCCCCAAGGTTTGTGCATAAATTAGTTGTTTCATTTGAATACAATATGCACAAACATGGAATCCTCACTCCCTCTATATCATTTAGAACACAACCAAGATACAATGAGTAGAGATATAAATCAATACACTTGTCAAGACAAGATTAAGTCCAAAAGAAACCAAATATGAGATATGAGTGCATGAAGATGCAATGAAAGTAAACCAAGCACTCATAAATCAAGACCTTACCAAAACCATTAAAAACTAAGCGGATAAGTGAGATGGTTGGCAAAAGGCAAAGATATCAAGGCGAGAGATTAACACTCTTGTGTATATAAGTTTCTAATTGGGAAATCATGGGAATAATCCACAAAGAAACATCCACACATAAGAGGTTAATAAAGATAAGAAAACATGATATCCAACACGAAGTCATAAGATATACCCAAAAAAATGATATTTTGCTTAAGTGCATATATATAGCCCATGGCTCTATTTTCTCTTATGATATATCAATGAACTTCACCAAAGAAAAAGAAAACCTCAAAAACATCACAACTAACACTAAGGGAACTAATGCTAGTTGGGATATTTTGAGAAAGGCAACAAGTATCAAAAGGAAGGATTCAATGCAATTTCAACAATATTGCACATGAGAGTACCTTGAGGAATTGATATGCAATAAATTGCTAGAAGGCATATTTGGGATTGGTGAATCATGACCATGATTTTATATACTCCCCATTATATGCATCATCTCAAATTACTCACATAAGCAATAAGGATAGAAAATTCTTTCAAAGATCCTTGCAAGAACCGCAACATTTACAAACAAATAAATTCATGCCAAGATGCAACCTACAAGAGATTGGATGGAAGAATAGTATGCATGGAAAAGATACTTGTTACCGAGATAGCAATGGTATGATGTAGTAGATAAGAATTATTTGATCACCCTAGCTTGGATCCAATTATCATGTGGTGACAACATGTTCCTTATAGATAATACAAGCATCCATTGCATCTCCAATGTACCTAAAACAACATTCAAGTACATCTTGGTCCCCAAACTTATTGGGTCCAAAGTGGTTAGACTAACCACAACACATAGGACATACTCCATAAAAATATGTGCATATTTAGAGATGAAATTTGAATTTCATCCACATCATAGCCGTTTAAGGATTTGATGGAGTATACCCTATATATTGGATCAAAGAAAGCAAAACATGATATAAGATATACATTTAGTAAACATGCATGCACGAGACTTTCAAGAACCAATGAATATATAATTTGGACAAAACACCAAAATATTCAAGAAGGCATACAAGGTGTGACAAAACACATTTGTTGTCCAAACTATATCAAAGAATCAAATCAAAACAAGATTTGTTCAACAAAGTTCAACAAATGAACTAAGCAAAAACTATTGAGCATAAAAGATGAGATAAAAACATAAATGCTCAAAGATTTATCTCATTCAAGCAAATAACATAGAGAAGAAAGAATGAGATAACAAACTCCGAAAAGAGCAAGGTTTCAACAAATAAACCGAACCCTTAACACTTTTCACAATGGCACAAGGTTCCGAGAAGAAAAGGTTTGTCTTCCACTAAAAGCACATTTGATAATAATCAAAAACACCATCAAAGAGATGTTCAAAAGCCAAGGAAGACAATGGGAGCCACAACAATTTTTGTAAATAAAAAAAGGCCATAGTAGGTGAAATCCAAGGTGAAGATGATCCACAAATGCTACCACACCCAAGTATATCAATTGTCGAAGACAATGAGTGTATTGTAATTTATTTTCGGTGGTATATTGCACGGATATTAAAGATAAATCTTCACAATAAAAAGCATAGGATAGGAATAAAAATATTAAGCACTATGCAAAGATAGAGATTCTTGATAGCTTCAACTAGTCACACAATCATGCAAAGCAATGATTCTAATAACTTGAAGCAAATGGTCTCCCAAATAAGATATAGAGATATGCATTTGAGGAAGGCCACACCAACAATTTCTTACTCAAGCAAAGACCAAAAAGACGAGCAATAAAATCTTCTAACAAAAATTAGGACCTTGTTTGAGCTAACATGCCACCTAGATACAAGATAATCAACAATATCAACTCTAAGTGGCACCACCTCATATGATCACATTTCCTAGGATTGTCATATGCAAAAGTAGCATATTACTCCCCCATAATGTGGTATTCATTTTTCTTAATAAGAGGAAAAACAACCTCGACTAGAGATAATTAATGGACATTTAGAATTTGAATTTCTCATGAGCATGAAACACCACATAGTGACTAGATAAGCTTGCAATATCAATACTAAGTGGTAATACTCATGTACACACATTTTAAGGTATGAGAGATGAGCGAGGCATATCACTCTCCCAAAATGGGATGTTCCATTAATCACTCGAAAAGATCCAAAAAAGATATCATCAAGATGCATTAGAGGCTCAAAGCAAAACACACAAGTAAATGATGTGCCAAACACATAGACATACTTAAATACACAAAATAAGCAAGCATGATGCACAACAAATATAAACACATACTTGGTACAAAACCAAAACATGTAAAGGGGCAAGTAACTTACAATATAAAAGAGTTGAGTTCGAGTTACCGCAAAGAGGCACATTGGGTATATGGTAGGGAGATGATAATCCTTATAACTTGGCTTGATCAAATATAGTATATGAAGATCCCTTAATTCTTCATGAGTTAGCCAAGTCTCCAATGCCCTCCACAAACATCTATTGATCAAGTTTGAGCTTGTTGGTCCCCAACCAAGTTGGGTCCTAAGAAGTTAGTCACAATAGGATTGGCAACCCAAATGGTTCTTTTCTTAACACCACTTTGAGTTACAACAAACTTGGCAAACACATTCCCATCCTTATCCTTCCCAAGAGAATAATCATCATTAACAATGATAGGGTTAGATAAGGTACCATTTGAACATGAAGAGGCCAAGTGTCCTTTCTCACGACATATGTAGAAACAAGTGCTCCCCTTTCTCTTCTTATTGATTTCTTGTCTTGGGGAGCCTTATCTTGATTATTCTTGGGAAGTGGCCTAGCTTCAACTTGAGGTTGAGATTGGGCTTGACCTTGAACTTGTGGCCACTTCCCTTGTTGCTTCTCATTCAAGTGATTTTTCTTCAATGGACAAGATCTTACATGATGTCCTACAACCTTGCACTTGAAGCAAATAATCTTGGCCGAATCCTTGACTTGGTCTTGGCCCTTCTTCTTGTTGCTCTTGGACTTGTTCTTGTTATTAGAGTTGAATCCAAGTCATTTTTATCATTGGGGTATTTTTGCACACTCAAAATATTATCGAGTGTGGATTTGCCTTCATGACTCTTTTTCAAGTCTTTCTTCAAAGAAGTGACTTGGGCCTTGAGCTCTTTGATTTCCTCTACATGGTTAGTATAAATAGAGGTACTAGAGGAAGTAGAAGCTTCATTGTTAGAGCAATAAGGCAAAGCAAGTAATCCAACACAAGGTTTATCACTAGTATGACTAGAGGGATCACTAGGACTAGCACATGGCAAAATAGAATTTTGATTAGAAGTTGTGCTAATGTCCAAAAGAGGCTCACAAGATGTTACCTTAGTGATACTTGCCTCACGAGCTAATTTTAGCCCATCATAGGAGATTAGAAGATCATTATGAGAGCCCGAGAGCATTTCATGACTCTCTTCCAATTTCCTATACTTGCTAGTTAGCAACTCAAGTTGAGCCCTTAGCTCAACATTCTCCTTTAACATAGATGCTTCACAAGAATTATAGTTAGTAGCACTAGCATCATTAATAAAATTTTCATTTTCAAGCTCAAAAGATTCAATTTTTTGTGTGAGGAGACAATTAGTGTGCTTCTCCTCAGCAAGCTCTTGCTTAAGGAGATGGAATCTACGACTCCCATCATCAAGTTGGAAATCCAACTCCTCTATGGTTTCCGTTTGTTTAGTTATGGTGTCCATAACATGTTTGATACAAGCAACGGCCTTATTATTACCACAAAGAGAGGTACACAAAAAGGTCAGCTCAAGCACAAGAGCTCTAGTATCCTCATCAAGGTCATCATCACTATCATCATTATCATTGCTATTATCTAGAGAAGATATGTTGGGATCCAAAGTAGGAGATACCTTTGATCCTCTTGCCATAGGGCACATGTGAGCAGAGGAGGATGAAGATGAGGATATTCTTGAATCTTCATTCATGATCGTGTCTTGCTCCATAGGGTATTTGATTTCCTCTACATTGTTAGATACACAACTAGAGGAAATAGAAGCATTTTGTTTATTGGAACAAGACAAATCAAGCATATCATCTACACTAGTACACAAATTATTCCTAGACAATATGCAAGGACTAGCAACACAAGGGGATATATAATTATCATTGCAAGAAGTGCTTAAGTCCAAACTCTCTACACCATTAGCATTTATAGAACATGAATCATCGGTGTAAAGAGAACCACTACCATCATTACATATGATTTCTCCACTCACCATGCCATTACCTTGTGACTTGTCACATGTAGGTGAAGTGAAGGGAATTGAAATCTCATCGCGGCCGGAGGTGGAAGCCACTTGGAGCTCTTCATGATGTGAAGGAGAAGAGAACTCCTCGGAGATACCACTGACCCTATGAGAAATGGACCCACCAAATATTTCTTTAAGCTTGGTCCACATCTCATGAGATGACGTGCGCTTTACATTTGTCAAGAACAAATTAACTATGGAGCTCTAAGAGAAAATAAGCTCATTAGATACTTGAGCTTCGAGATGTAAATTTTTCTCATCCTCTAAGGATAGATTTTGAGGATCCATCGGAGGAGAAAAACCTACATATAGAAATCGCTCAATATTTGGACACAAGGTCCGAAGATTACAAAGCAAGAAATTTCTCCACAAAATATAATTTGTGCCATCAAAGATAATTGTGTCATTGTGCACTATACTACTAGCCGACATCTTTACACTCTAGGCGGTGAAGCCTAAACAAGGAGAGACCTTGCTCTGATACCAATTAAAAGGATAGAGATGTCGCCTAGAGGGGGGTGGATAGGAAATTTCAAAACTATTATGGTTTTGGCTTGATAGAATGCGGAATTAAACTAACTTTATTTTACAAGCACAAAACCTAAATACACTAGGCTCTACTAAGTGCACCAACAACAAGATAAGCTAAGCAAGATAGCACAAGATAAATATACCACAAGTGATAAGCAAGATATAAGTACTTCAAGCTCGATGGCTATCACAAGGAAAGTAAGCTCGGGTATAGAGATAACCGAGGCACGCGGAAACGAAGATGTATTCCCGTGTTTCCTTACAAGTAAGGTACGTCACGTTGGAGAGGTGTGGGATTCCACGAAGGATTTCCCAACGCCACGAAGGCTCACCTTCTTCTCCGAGTGTATCCCACGAAGGAATAGGCCCTTTCCTTATGGCTAGCTTTTCCTCCACTCCGGAGATGGCAAGCTCCACAACCACTTCACAAGCTCCACGAAGGAGAAGCCCGGGTCTCTTCACAATCTTCCATGAAGAGGACACCACGGCACCAACCGCAAAGCCAACTAGGAGGTCACCCTCCAAGAGCAACAAGCTCACGGTCTCTCACTCGAACAAATCATAGTGGAGAGCTCAACACTTATGCAAGAATGCAAAGCAAGGACACCAAGGGCATTCGAATCCCTCTCAAATCCCACCAAAGAAACAAGTGCTAGGGAGGAATTAGAGAGGAAGAACAATGGTGGAAGTCAACCAATGACTTCAAGATCTAGATCCAAAGGGTTCCCCTCACTTAGAGGAGGAATTGGTTGGTGGGGATTGTAGATCTAGATCTCCTCTTCCAAAGCCCTCAAAAAGATGCAAGAATCATAGGAGGGAAGGGAGAGGAAGCAAGCTCAAGAGGGTCAAAAATGGAGGTCAATTTCGGGCTCAAGAACAACCAAAAACATTGGGGGAAGAACCCCCTTTTATAGGGAAAAGAAAATATGGCCGTTGGAGAGAAAACCGCGAAAACTCGGTTCCAAACTCGGTTGGACCGGCCCCAGAACCGGGAAACTCGGTCCCCAGGCCGGAGGACCGACCTAAAAACCGAAATACCTCTGTTTGCCAACCCGGAATAGACTCGGTCGCGAAAACCGAAAAACTCGGTCTGAGATCCGGTCTACCGGAGCTGGAACCGGACCGTCCAGTGTGGGGCTCGGTTGAACCGGATCCACAACCGGGATGAAACTGACTTCACGAAGAACGCAATAACTTTTGCATCCGAACTCCAATTTCGATGATCTTGGGATTGTTTTGATGAGGAAAACAAGCTCTACAATATGGTGCATGAAAACATCATAGTCCAACAAAGGAAGATAGAACCAAATGAGGAAAGGTATGGAGCCTCCATATAAGAAGAACCGGTAAAACCTTCAAACTCGAAAGCGCCATATAAGATGCATACGAATTCCGTTTTCGATGAACTTGGGCTTGTTGAAGAGCTAGAAACAAGCTCAAGAACCTCACATAGAGAAAATACCAAGAAGCAACAAAATAGGAAGATGCAAAGTATGCAAATGATTGAGCTCCCTATGACAATGTGATCAAGTTATCCAACCGAAAGCCCCTCTTGATAGTGCGGCTATCTATCCTATAACCCAGTCTCCCAACAACCACCTTAGACCAGTAAAAGGAAAACCTAGCAAGGACATACCTTTGCCTTGCGCATCCCTCTTGATCTTGATGACAACGCTTCAAGCTCCATCCAAGCCGGAATGCATCACTTGATCATTGTTGCTTCGTGAAGATTCATAATTTGCTCCCTCATACACCACTATGGGATAGCTTCATTAGGACACATCTTCACATGTCCATTTTCACCAATATGGACGGCAAGCTTCAGGCAAATGATCTTCTCGAGATGCTTATCTTGAACTTGCCCTTCTCAACCTTGATGGCGATCACCACTTGATGCCATCCTCTCATGGGCTATTGAGATCTTCACTTTTGAAGCATGCCCAAGGAAAGATACCTATCCCATATATAAAACACAAAGGAACATATATAATGGGTTAGTTCATGATGCATAAATGACAAGGCTTACCACACCACAAGATCCATGTGGTACATTATTTATGCTTCATGCGTTGACCAACTTGAAATCACTCTTCATTGCATTAGTCAACCAAGAGTCTTCTCATGCTCCATCTCAATATCTTGAGGTACATAAGGAATTCTTCATTTGATTACATGCTCTAAATCTTAGTCAACCATAGCTCAACTAATGAGGCTATCATGACACCGGCTTAGAGCCATATCTTGAATTCTTCTATTGAGATCACACTCTCAAGATCTTGAACATATCATATTCTTCTCTTCAATTTGATGATCTTGATGCCAAAACTCAAGGTATATCTTTATCTTCATGGCATCCATACTTGAATCCAACACATGAACTACAAGCATGACCTATGAAATATTCCTTCATATAAAAACTCAATAAAAACATTAGTCCATAGGGATTATCATTAATCACCAAAACCACACATAGGGGCAATTACCCTTTCAGTATGGTGTCGAGTTGCATATGTTTGATGGCAAGATGTACTTTGTGAAGGGCTGGCAGGAATTTGCGCTGAAGATCAGGTTGTGGTACGGTGACATCCTCGCCTTCAAGTACCTCAGCAGCAGAGGGGCTCCAAGGCGACTCTCTTCTGAGCTTTTAACAGCACACAGGAGTTGATCACCTTCTATATGCTCATCTTATAATCCTCCGATGTTGATGAACTTGATTGTAGATAGTAGTGTGCTGATCTTTTGTGTGTAGTGGATGTCGGAAGAACAAGTCTATTTTGGGTTAGGGGTACACAGGGGTGTGTACCTCTGACGTGAAAAAACTATCACGTGGCATGGGATGCACGTGTGGATGAACTACTAGCTAGTATATATTCTATGCAATGTTCTTATATATATGTTGTGTTCAAATAGTTTATTGTGCTTAGGGTTTAGGGGTTTAGGGTTACAAAATATGCTGCAGAAGTTGGCCCGAAACCTGTATGAGGCTGGCAGTGCCACCGCCAGCACTGTCGGGCCGGGCCAAGAATCGGTTACAGACTACCAAACTCCCCCGTGCACACTCCCATCAGTTCCCAACATGTCCCCGGCCAAACGAGTGCCCAAAATAAATCAAATCAAAACTAATTGCATCGATCTTCAAGAACCAATCAGCCAAATGACACAATTAACTAACCGAACATGGAAATCTTCTCCTGCTCTCGTCCAAATTTCATATCGCGTCGTGTTTGCTGTGTGTGTGCTACAATCATTGGGCCTTTGGGGTCTTCTCTTTTCCCCTCTCTTCTTTTCTTGCGCTGCTGCACTGAAAATGCAGCAAAAACAGAGAAGAGAAATACAGTGTTACAGTAGCAGTAACTAGTAAGTGATGAGTAAGCTTTTTTCTCCAGTTTCGAAGCTGTCTCCTGCACTGATGATGCCTACTGCTGCTGGGTTGCAAAGGTATAAAGCGACGAGCTGAGCATATGCATACCTTCTCGTGGGTGTGCTACGTGGTAATTCATCTTTTCCTCCTCTTTTCTGCGTCTTCTGTTCGGCCTGTGATCGAGTGAGCGAGTGAGAGCTCGCTTTCTCGATAAAGCAGTGTGGGTTTGGCCTTTGGCTTCGGGTTTCCATGACCACTGGATAAAGCTGCGGTACATCACGAAACAGTGCTACGTACATTGTTTTCACTGTTAAGCTAGTGATGGTTTGCGCATATCTATCCATTAGTTGGGTCCAGCTTGGCTGCTTTACTTCTTAAGCAGGGTAATCTTACCCATAAGCTTACCGATATACATAAATAAGAGAAGCAATAACCGCTTTTTTAGTAAGAGTGGTCAAAACAATGCTCCAAAAACTTACCCAAAAGTGTTGTCCACCAATTTTTTTGGGATGATTACCCAATTTTCAGCCCCTCCTACCCATTTTTGGTAAGACTACCCATATTTTGGGTATGACGCCACGTCAGCAAGCACCATAGCGGGAGCACCAACCGTTCCGCGCGGAAATTTCCTCGCTTTTGGCGTCGCTCGCCTGACCGTGCGCCGCTGCCGTCATTCCAACGCCCGCCGCCTCGACATGGCCAAGCTCCGCCAATCCCCGGTCGACCACAAGCCGCCACCTCCCATGCTCCTAGCAACCTCCCGGCATCACTGCACTGCCGGCAGCAAGCTCCGTCAATCCCCTGGCCGCGCCCTTGTTGGCCACACGTGGTGGCCGCGTCCCTGGCCGCGCTTCCTCGTCGCGCCCCTGGCCGACACGTGGATGGTCGCCGCTGCGCCAGGGAGGTTGATCGCCGGAGCTCCTCCTCACAAGAACAATATTGAAAAGGACCTGATTGCTTTTTTTATCTGAGGTCCCTGGTGTAAAAAAGATGAATAGTTTACTCTTTTGTGAAGACCCAGTTGCATTTTGGGTAGCCAAAAAATGGGTAAGCTGGAAAACCAAAACTTTGTTGCTTACCGATACCCTCTCTCTTCTCTTACCCAAACACTTTTTACTTACCCATTTATACTTAAGCTGTTGGAGTTGCTCTTAATAATCATCAAATATTAGCAGAGAAAAGGCCTAAAAGTAGTAACAATTACAAATAGGTCGATGGACCACCTGGCCGAGACAGCGGTGCGTCTTCGCCCCTCCATCACCAGAGTCGGGCAAAACTTGTTGTAGTAGACAGATGGAAGTCGTCATGCTAAGACCTGAAAGAACAAGTGCACTAGAGCATCAACCGTTGCCAATGATGGTATCCGTAGATTGGAAGACATTGACCTGAAAACATACCAACTAACACGAAAACTGACCAGATCCCAGGAGACCGGCCAAACACACGACTCCACCCGTCCTCGTTAGCGCTAGACGCACCACCGGAGCGACGGTATGGTGGTAGGGACCTTATTCTGACATTAGGATATAGCCATCGCCTCATCATTCCAAAAAGACAAAAAAAAGTATAAATGAACAATGAAAACCACCTGCCGGCGAGAGCCGTGGGCTGCCACATCCAGTGGCGGAGCCATACTTGAGCTATGTAGTCTATATAGTTTTCGAACTTTTGTTTGCAAGGTACATAGTTCTCAGACTAACTACACAGGTTTGGTGTTCTGGCTCCGTCACTGGACACACCTCCAAGCCTTATGAACACCGGAGATGGAATGGACCGACGACATCGGCGACTGAGGGAATAGAACCCTAGATGGGTTTCTTGAGCAGTCGCCTTCTCCTTGGTAGGGCATATCGTACGTACCGGTTCTAAGCAGGGGTGATCTTTGCAAGAGTTGGCTAGGGTGTGAACCAGGGCAAGGAAAAAAGTTACAGTATCATTCAGTAATGAACCAAGCTTGTGTGTATTCCGTCGTGTATGAGCTTTTGAATTTAGGAGGTTTGCGTATGGTTTTCAAACAGGGATGACCCGGGTGAGCGCCATGACATCATTGACATGGTAGGCCGGAAATAAATAAATAAATAAATAATCTGAACTTCCTTCCAGGTGAGAGACAGAGGATGCGTGGCCCGACGCGTGACGCAAATTTTTTGGGATTCTATACGGAATCCCAGGGACACAACTCTGCACGCACGCACGCACGCACGCCCTCGTCCGCGCGCGGTAACCCACGTCTGGACGGTTAACTCCGTTGTGTAATCACATGCCGGATCCTCCGCGGCGCGCTCGCGACGCAGCATCGGCAAAGGTGGCGAAGCCAGTGCGCACCGGCACAGAGGATCCCTTGAGTAGCGGGGCCTACCGGGCAGGGACAGACGGCGTACGGGCAGAGAGTGCCATTGGTCACACCGCTTTACGGGGACAGCGATGGCCCGGCCATTGACAAAGCTGACTGAGACTGGCCCCGTCCGTGGGGTCCGTCCTGCTGGGCCTGGCTGCCTGGGATTCCATTTTTTATTTCTCGGTGGGGAACCGACCATTTCTTCCTGCAAAATAATTACCTGCAATGCAATGGTGCTATGCTTGTTTCTTCCTGCCAAATATAGTACGATACGAGATCCCAACCATAAGCTAACAGTACATACGGTTTTGTCCGATAGCGCTTAGACGTCGACGCATTCGGTAAGCAAACAATTCGAACCCACCAACAGTTACGAATAGTCTCTACTAGTAGTAACTTGACCTCGGTTCCGACTTTTCAAACGAAATTCATCAAGCGCTTTAAGTGACAATTTGGTAGATCCTGGTGGATTTGTCGTAGTACGATTACTGCGACGCAATTAGTGACCTAGTACAGCTTTCGAGAAATTTCAAGCAAATCAAATCTGAAAAGCACAAGCAAAGAGAAAGAAAAAACTAAAGCTGAGACGGGTGCTCTCATCGGAGTGAGCCCTCTCTGTCGCCTTGCGGACGGGGGACTGTGCTCAGTGCTCACGTTCACACAAGCGCACATCTCGAGGGCGCGCATCTGACGGCGCAGCAGGAAGATCCGCCTGCGATGGCACGGGCCGAGGGACTGGGTGGCGTAGGCGGGCCCCGGCGCACGTGCTCTCACGGTCCGGCACGTGGCAAACAGAGGCACGTACAAAGGAGTACGTATGCATCGTACGTAGTACCGCTGCTGCGAAACTATATTTTTTTATGCTCTACCGACATGCTTAGAAAACAAAAAACATTCTCATGAAAAAGATGTACTACTACGCAGGAGAGAGATGGAAGGAATGACCCAACCAACGCTATTTTCTTTCGCATATTAATTTTTTGGGTACCGGCATACTGCAGCGTCAGCAGTAACAGATACGCACTAGTAGAAAACAGACCTTTGGTCCAGGCGTATTAGCAATGGTTTGGCTACAAACCGGGACTAATACTCCGGTCCAACGGCTAGAACTGGCCCCAGAGGGGTGGCAGACACTAGCCCGGTTCGAACGGGACCTTTAGCCCCGGGTCGTGTAATAAACCGGGGCTAAAGGGTTTCAGACAGGCCGGGTCGGGCGTCAGACCCTTTAGCCCCGGTTTGTTACACGACCCGGGGCAAAGGTGGACCTTTAGCCCCGGTTCTAGACACGAACCGGGGCTAAAGGTCTGGCTATATCTTCTTCTTTCCCCTGCCCGAGCCACCATTCAAGCTGGTGGCTCTCCTCCCTCTATCTCTTTCTTGCTTTAAGCTCGAGTTCATGCCCTTTTTCTCCTCAAGATTTGTCTAGATTTTGTGGTGTCCCATCTATCCAAAGGTTCTAAAAGGTGAGCAACTTCATCCTTTGAACTCTCATTGCTATATTAGCTCATTTCATGCTCTATCTTATAGATGGATATGTGGATTTAGTTTGGTAGTAATTTTTGCAGTGATAGCATGATATCAATGTTTAGATTCTATCTATCTTGTATCAATGTAAGGAACTCTAAGGTAAATATCACAATATGTGGATTATTCTATCAATATATATCTTGTTTTGGCACATAGAGTCTCGAAAATTGATTTTAGAAGCACACACATGCGTGAGTTCATCATTCTAACTAACTAGCTAGCTGGGCAAAATATCCTTCTTCGTCTACCTGTGTTCAACAAACTGAAAAATTTGTAACAAAGATAGGGTTAATTCATAAAAGCTTGATAAGAAGACATCACAATTCACATATTAGGGAGTGCCTCTATGGCGAGCTCCTCGAAGATGTCTGAGGACGGGATCCTAAGACATCTTCGAGAAGCTCTGCCGTAGTGGTGTCCCTGCTCTCCCACACCATCTTTCGGTTTATATCTTATCTAGCTAAATCAGTATGCTGGTGGAGCTAACTAATTTCACATATTAGAGAGTGTCTCTACGGTGAGCTCCTCGAAGATGTCTGAGGACGAGGTCCTAAGACATCTTCGAGAAGCTCCGCCGTAGTGGTGTCCCTGGTCTCACACACCATCTTGCAGTTCTTCACAAAAATGCATACCTATTTATAGATTAAGCAACACAACATAGTGTCGGGCACTGATGACATAATGTCGACACACTCACGCTAGCATAGTGCTGCCACCCACCCAAAATAGTGTCGGCATTTAATTTACTGGCTTAGTGCTGCCCACTGAGGACATAGTGTCGACATGTTGTCTCCACATCCACATTTAGTCCCGGTTGGTGCCTCCAACCGGGACTAAAGGTTTATCATATCTTTAGTCCCGGTTGCTGGTTTTAGATTAGTACTAATTAATTATGATTATGTTTGATGTACTTAATTAATTATATATTGCAGATGAGCCGACAATAGATGTACGCTGACCGACTCTCTAACGAGTTCATTAAAGGCGTGCATTCTTTTCTTCTTGTGGCCGAGGCAAACAAGCGGAGTGGTTTTATGTCTTGTCCATGTGGTGTCTGTCGGAATCATAAAGAATACTATTCCTCAAGAGTCCTTCACAGCCACCTGTTTCGGTCCGGTTTCATGACCGGCTATAATTGTTGGACCAAGCACGGAGAAAGAGGGGTTATGATGGAAGACAACGAAGAAGAAGAGAATGACAACGACTACCTTGAATACGATGGTACTACAATGGAAGACATTGATGAAGAAAAAGATGAAGAACGGGCATCAGATCTGCCCGATGATGATCTTAGTCGGGCCATTGCTGATGCCCAGGAAGAATGCATAACTGAAAGGGAGATGTTGAAGTTCAAGAAGATGTTAGAGGATCATAAAAAATTGTTATACCCAAATTGTGAAGATGGGCACAAAAAACTGGGTAGCACACTGGAATTGCTGCAATGGAAGGCAGAGAACGATGTGACTGACAAAGGATTTGAAAAGTTGCTGAGAATAATGAAGAAGTTGCTTCCAAAGGATAACGAACTGCCCGCCAGTACCTACGAAGCAAAGAAGGTTGTCTGCCCTCTAGGATTAGAGGTGCAGAAGATACATGCATGCATTAATGACTGCATCCTCTACCGCGGCGAGTACGAGAATTTGGATGCATGCCCAGTATGCACTGCATTGCGGTATAAGATAAGACGAGATGACCCTGGTGATGTTGAGGGCGAGCGCCGCATGAAGAGGGTTCCTGCCAAGGTGATGTGGTATGCTCCTATAATACCACGGTTGAAACGTTTATTCAGGAACAAAGAGCATGCCAAGTTGTTGCGATGGCACATGGAAGACCGTAAGAAAGACGAGATGTTGAGACACCCCGCTGATGGGTCGCAGTGGAGAAAAATCGAGAGAGAGTTTCCGGACTTTGCAGGTGATGCGAGAAACTTATGGTTTGGTCTAAGTACAGATGGCATGAATCCTTTTGGGGAGCAGAGCTGCAGCCATAGCACCTGGCCTGTGATTCTGTGTATTTATAACCTTCCTCCTTGGTTGTGCATGAAGCGGAAGTTTATTATGATGCTAGTGCTCATCCAAGGCCCGAAGCAACCCGGCAACGACATTGATGTGTACATAAGGCCATTAGTTGAAGAACTCTTACAGTTGTGGCACAGACAAGGTGTACGTGTGTGGGATGAGAACAAGCAAGAGGAATTTGACCTATGAGCGTTGTTGTTCATAACAATCAATGATTGGCCTGCTCTTAGTAACATTTCAGGACAGACAAACAAGGGATACAATGCATGCACACACTGTTTAAACGATACTGAAAGTATATATTTGGATAAATGTAAGAAGAATGTGTACCCGGGGAATCGTTATTTTCTTCCACCCTCGCACATCCTAAGAAAGAAAGGTAAGCATTTCAATGGTGAGGCAGACAACCGGTGTAAGCCTATCCGCCGTACTGGTGATGATGTATTTGACATGGTGAAGGATTTAAAAGTAATCTTTGGAAAGGGTCCTGGTAGACAATCTGTTCCGAATGACGATGTCGGACATGCACCCATGTGGAAAAAGAAATCTATATTTTGGGAGCTACCCTATTGGAAAGTCCTAGAGGTCCGCTCTGCAATTGACGTGATGCACCTGACGAAGAATCTTTGCGTGACGCTGCTAGGCTTCTTGGGCGTGTATGGGAAGAGCAAAGATACACCTGAAGCATGGCAGGACCAACAACGTATAAAAGACCGAGACGGCATGCATCCAGAGCTGTTTGAAGGTACTGCTAGTTACGCTCTTACCAAAGAAGAGAAGGAAATCTTTTTTGAAGTCCTTTACAGTATCAAG
Source organism: Avena eriantha (assembly GCA_910589775.1). Lineage (NCBI taxonomy): Eukaryota > Viridiplantae > Streptophyta > Magnoliopsida > Poales > Poaceae > Avena > Avena eriantha. The sequence continues at coordinate 174,831,634 of OU342742.1, read as the reverse complement.
GTCCCGTCTGGTTTCTCGTCGAACATAAAGGGAATAATAAATATGGCAGAGAAAAAATTTCAAAACCTAAAGTCTCATGACTGCCACGTGCTTATGACCCAGCTGCTTCCGATTGCATTGAGGGGACTCCTGCCGGAAAATGTTCGAGTACCCATTGTGAAGCTATGTGCGTTTCTCAATGCAATTTCTCAGAAGGTAATCAGTCTAGATAGTCTACTAAGGTTACAGAAATATGTGGTTACATAGAGGAGATATGGGAACTTGACTATGGACCTTGATTATGGAACTTTTTTAAGGTTCCTTTGTTTTAGTGCAAATGGGTCAAGCTGACAGGAGGCGGGGTTGAGGTAGACAAGAAATACGGAATGACAACAGTGGATCTCAACAACCTTGCGTATAGAGATGAACCATTTGTCCTAGTCAATGATGTGGCTCAGGTTTTTTATGTGAAGGACATGTCTACCAAACCGAGAAAAAGGAAAGATAAGCAAAAGAATACAGCATCCGATGAGCCAAAGCGCCACATAGTTCTTTCAGGAAAAAGAAGCATCGTAGGGGTGGAGGATAAGACAGACATGTCAGACGATTATGATAAGTTTCATGAAATTCCGCCCTTCGTTGTGAAGGATGACCCAAGCATCCCGTTAAATAAGGAAGATGCTCCATGGTTATGAATTAGAAGAAAACCCTAACATGTGTAGATGTTGGTAATGTACAATATTATTAAACCTTTATTTTTAATGATCTTCTTATATGTATATGGATATAAACTTTCTCGATCTCAATAGGTAGTATTGCAACTTGTTGTGGCCAGACATTTATTAATATTAAAACGTAAAAATTAGTCATAATCATATCTAGCCCTGTAGTATACAGCTTCTGGGTCGTCTTCGGAATCGTCATCGTCGTTGTCGTCACTCGTAGCACGCGGATGGATCCTCAGCCCTTCCTCGTAGCACACGGATGGATCCTCCGGCCTCGGATTCACGACGCGCGGGAGAGGGGGCTCCCGGATAACGACCCCAGTACGTCCTAGGCCTTCACCACCACCACCATTCTTGTGGCTATGCTGCTGGTGAAAGTGCGGGTACCTCAGGCGAGGATGGTCTCCCATGGCGATGTAGCGCATCACACCGGCGATAGTCTGGTTCGCCCACCACAGGCGGTGACCAGCCTCATTGTGGTTCACTGGGGGCGGGCCGTCACCCTCATACCTGGCAAGCTCCCTTTCCCGCCGGTTTGCGAAGAAGGCATTCCAGGTGTCGAGGTTGTCGGGATCCCAATAGGGATCCATCCGCTGCTCCAGCGTGAGCTCGAGGTAGAAGTGGTTCGTGATGGCCGCCTGGCGGGCCGAACCTTGAGACATAGGAGGAACAGGAACCCCTCCAGCGCTCAGCATCCAGCCAGCGGGCAGCCAGTACCCCGGCGGGCATGGGTAGCTGGAGGCGCACAACGCCTCGGTCTCCTCGAGCGTCAAAAAAGCCCAGTAAGCGGTGTCCATTGTTGTGAGAGAGAATGTGTGGATGTGTCGATGGAAATAGCGGTCGGTCTAGATATAGAGGGACATGGCGGGAGAAATGGCGGGAAGCGGGAGAAATGGCGGGAGAAACATGGCGGGAAGCGGGGGAAATGGCGGGAGAAACAGGACGGGAAGCGGGGGAAATGGCCGGAGAAACATGGCGGGAAGAGGGGGAAATGGCAGGAGAACATGGCGGGAAGCGGGGGAAATGGCGGGAGAACATTTCTACTATATTTTTGTGAATATTTTGCTATATTATATGTAGTTTTCCATTTTTAAATAATAAACTATATTTTTATTATAATTTGTGAACATTTCTACTAAATATAATACTTTTTAGATAATAGATAATTTCATTTAAGTTGTATAATAAAGTATGATACTAGATTTAAATTATAGATCTTCTTTTCTGAAAATTTTGATATATAATACATAATTTTCTGAAAACTATAAACCATTTTTGGGTTTGGCGCCAAAAATAACCTTTAGCCCCGGTTTGTAATACGAACCGGGGCTAAAGGTCCCCCTTTAGCCCCGGGGCTAAGGGTTTCGGCGCGCGGGAAGTGCGGCGGGCCGAAAACACCTTTAGCCCCGGGTTGTAATACGAACCGGGGCTAAAGGGGGACCTTTAGCCCCGGTTCGTATTACCACCCGGAGCTAAAGGGGGGTGGTATAAATACCACCCCCACCCCGGGTCGAGCCACGACCCGGAGATCCTCGCCAGTTTCTTCTTCTCCGCGCCCACGCCGTCCGCCGCACCGCCGCCCGCGCCCGTGAGAAGCCCCGCGCCGCCGCCGCCCGCGCCTGTCTCCGTCCTGCGCCGCGCCGCGCCGCCCCGCGCCGAGTCACCGCTCCCCGAGCCGCCGCGCCGCCATGACGTGCCTCCCCGCCACGACGCGCCTCCCCGCCGCACCTTCTCCGCCCCGCGTCGTCTCCGCCCCACGCCGCCTCGCCGTACGTCTTCAGGTGATCTCCGTGCTAGTTTTGGTTAATTAGGGTTAATTATATTAGTTAATTTTGGTTAGTAGTGTTAGTGTTAGTTAGTAGTATATTAGTATTTAGTGTTAATTGTATTAGTTATTAGTATTTTCGTTAGTAGTGTTAGTTAGTAGTATATTAGTATATTAGCATTTTAGTTAGTGTTAATTAGTGTTAGTTGTATTAGTATTTTAGTTAGTATTAGTATTTTGGTTAGTGTTAGTTAGTAGTATTAGTATTTTAGTTAGTGTTAATTAGTAGTATTAGTATTTTAGTTAGTGTTAATTGTATTAGTATTTAGTTACTATTAGTGTTATGGTTAGATAGTATTTTAGTAAATGTTAATTGTATTAGTATTTAGATAGTATGGTTAATGTTAGTTAGTAGTATTAGTTAGTGTTAGGTTTAGGGTTAGTGTTAGTAGTATTAGTATTTAGAATACTTAGTTAATGAGGTTTAGTTTAGTTAGTGATAGGTTTAGGGTTATTGTTATTAGGGCAATATATACTTAGTGATTTAGTTATTGTTTATGATTGTTTATTGCTATTATTTAGTTATGCCACGTCCATCTCGTCCGAGCCTAGTGGACTCTGTCGGGGATGTCGGAATCTGGGCTCCGCCGGGTTGGTACTGGGAGGTGCTACCTGTCAGGACTCGTACCTTGGTGAGGAATCCGGGTATCATCGTCGACCCGGAGCTTCTTTGGTGGCGTCCACGAGGTCCAGGAGCGGTGCAGAGGGAGCCAGCCCCTGAGGAGGTGGTATGTCATCGTATCAGGGAGGAGGACGAGCATGTACGGCGATACATGTATCTTTTGGAGACTAGGTTCTCCAATATCTGGCAGGTTCACGGATCTCACCCGATCTATTCTCCGGTGATGGTTCCTCTTCTGTGGCTGCAGAGCTCCCGTAGCACAGAATGCGGCAGCTGCGTTCGCTAGTTTATCTTAATAATGTACATCATCTTATACTTTATCCTATAATGCACCCGAGTTATTCTCCGGTGATGTATTAATAATGTACTTTATCTTATATTATTGTAATTCATCTTAATCACTAAGTACTGTATCCGAGTTGTCGCAGTTGTAATATTCTTTTACTTAATGCAATATTCTTTTTCTGTATTAGTTAAGCTATGGACGGTAGATAGAATGAAGAGGAGCTCATCGACATTATAGATGAGGGTACTGGGGGGTCTTATTATGATGGCTCCGAATATCTTAATTTGTCTGGAGGAGACGATGGTGGACCAAATAGTGGAGACGATGGTGCTGACCATCGTGGAGACCATCGTGAAGACACCATAATAATGACAAACTACGTCAAGGTATATAAAGCCTCTATCGATGGTTCACTAGTATAGATGCACTAATTGATTCGTATATATGTACTGACGAATGTTTCTTCTCTTAGACCTCTGCTTCCGGCCAATCTTCTACAAATACAAGAGGCCCGATACACAAGTTGCCCGCTGATGTCCGTTTCAGCATTGACTTAGTCTCTCCGCAGGGTCTACCGCTGGAGCCCAAAGAAGCTGCGAATGCATTTACAAGTCAATGCGGAGTGATTGGTAGAGACAAAGTCCCGATCACCACGCGAAATTGGAACAAGCCAGGAAAGAAAAAGGATCCAGCTGGGGCTATTTTTGTAGATGACAGAGCGAAAGATACAATGTGGAATTCTCTCATGACACATTTCACCCTACCTGTCTTGGAGACTGATGAGCTCACACAGCAAATGACGAGGAAAGTCAAGCACTTTGCTCTTAAGAAGATGGCCAAACTATTCAAGGAATGGAAAAAAAGATTGTACCACAAGTATGTCTTGAAGGAAACAACTCCTCCATTCGTTGGCCCACTAGAGTTGCAGCAGGATAACTGGGCCACATTTGTGGAATACAAGACCTCAGCACCAGCTAAGGCCATATCAGCAAAAAATAAGGAAAATGCAGCCAAAAAGAAATACCACCATCATATGGGCATAGGTGGCTACAGGAGTGCCATGCCTAAGTGGGATAAAGCTGAGGCTGACCTAGAGGCTAAAGGGGTCACTCCAGCTACGTCTAGTTGGCCCTTGAGGTCAAGAAATTGGGTATTCGGGCATGGGGCATCATTAGACCCAGAAACAGGCGAGATTGTTGCAGCCGAAGAAATTTCTACATCCAAGAAAGAACTTGTTAAAGTGATGAAAGAGGTTGAAGAGGGAACATTTGTTCCCGGCAGAGAGAATGATGAGCTGACAAAGGCTCTCGGGAATCCTGAAAAGGCTGGATGAACAAGAGGGTTCAGACCTTCTTATCCATGGGCTATCGGGTTTCCCGAGCACCGTGACACGTACAGAAGCCGATCGAGAAGAACAAACCGGCAAAAAGAGGAGGATACGGAGCGGTTCGCGAGGTTTGAAGCGGTGCTGCAGGACTCCGACAGCAAGATCCTACACCGGACAGTACGGTCGGCCCATCGCAACGGAAAAGCAGCGTGGCTTCCACGGAGGGCAACAGTAATGATGCAACGATGGATGTGTATCCCGTGGATGCAATTAAGGAGAACACTAGTTGTGAGCTGCATGTTGAACTGAAGAATATATCCATGAAGGTGGCGGTCGGCTTTGCTTTACCTTCTGTATCGGGAGCGACCTACCATTGCAATCCGATTCTAGCTGGCTATGCTCGTGTCGGTGTGGATGAAATTCCACCTATGTGTCAGTCACTACAGCTTGACATCCCTGGAGGTGAAGGGGAGACGACACTAGGAGAAGTCACGAGTGGCTTCATTTTTTGGAAAAAAGAATGCATCAAGTTTCCAGGCTCGACACCAAGGCCACCTTCTCCACCAAGCCAACCGTCTCCTCCCAGTAATAGTCCAATCCATGACCCCAACACGAGTCCATCTCAATCTACGCAGCCGCCTCCACCCACTAAGGGGCAAAAGCGGAAGAATACCACCGCTCCGTCGAGCGATAACCAACGCCCGAAGCGACAGTTGTCGCCCCTCCCAAGAGTACCGCCGGCTCCTCCCAAGAGGGCTTACGACCTGACCGATGAGGAGACCGATGCGGTCGTACGTGCCGAAGTGGATGCTCATTTTAAAAAGAAACAACCTGAGCCAGAGGTCCAAATAAAACCGGAAACCAAGGAGCACTTTAGGAAATTACTGACACAGCCATCCCAAGCTCAGTTAAATGCGCCAGATGACTATACACGATGTCTTCAGAAGACATTGAAACAAATGAGGTCAAGCGGTAGAGGAAGCATAAAAAAAGAGGTTCCCCAGCAGGGGGAACAAGCAAAACATTCGAGTGGTAGCGGAAGCATCAGAACAGACGTCCCTCAGCTGGGGAAACAAGCAAAACAATCGAGTGGTAGCCGAAGAACCAAAAGAGATGTTCCCCACCTGGGGAAACAAGCAAACCAATCGCTCCCCCCCACTCCAGGTGAACATACCCAAACCTCAACTATATGAGGAAGAGCCTATGGATCCGGAAACGGCTAGGATATTGGCCGAGCAATGTGGTATGCCTATTCATAAAATTATTCACGACGATATGCCCAAGGCTGAGGTAACACCCAAATTTGTTAACGGGGAGCCTCTGGTCAGTTCTGAGAGGCTTCGGGATATGCCAACACAAATGCGACGATTCCATGAATGGTACATGAAAGTATCAAAAGAACAGCGAAATTGGCTCATACTGAAAGTTCGAAAATTGCATTACTTCATTGAAGACGAGGTCCCTATTGAATTTACAGAATTATTTCAGTTATTCAATCTTAAGGAACTCGACAAAACTATCCTCAGTTCGTATTGTTTGTAAGTGATTACTTTATTTATGTAATTAGATCTCTATCTCAGCTTTTTCAATTCATTGCCGGTAAGTATACTCACTATATTCTTTTGTACGCTATATATAATGATGCAGAATGAAGATGCTCGATTGTAAAAGAAAGGCTATCAACGGATTTGGGTACATTGACCCACATCGAGTTCATGAAGCTATACTAAAGGATAAACCACTGGAGACCGAGCACAACTTGTTGCGGTTTCTCACGAAACAACATTTCTGTAACGAAATACTATTTCCTTACCACGACGGCATGTGAGTTTTTGTACACATTAACTTTTGCTTACTCGATGTTCAGTGTAAATGATGAGTTACTGACGTATGTAAACCTTGCGTAGGTACCACTGGATTCTTCTAAGCATTTCACTTGACATGGGAAGAGTTCACATCATGGACTCACTAAACAAAGACATTGAAAACTACCGCATCATTATCGATGCACTCCAGAGGTAATTTCAACCATCATCGCACTATATCGGTTTCTTTCGTTCATTTTCTGGGATATCAAGTAGTTATTAACTCATACATTAATTTTCTTTGTCGGGTAGGGTTTGGACACAGTTCAAGAAACATGTCCACAGTCAATGGCGTGAGGAGCTATTTTTTAAATCACTCTCGGTAAGTAGTACGAGCTAAGTCCGCGCATCTATTTAATTCTAGTTTATGTGCATTTATCATGCTAGCGTTATTATTTGATTGAATTCTATTCTTGTAAAGTGCGCGAGGCAGCCATAGGGAACTAATCTATGTGGATTCTACGTGTGCGAGTTCATTCGCATCAGTATTGAGAAGCCCTCGGAAAATGTTCGAGTAAGTAAACAATATATTCACCCTTTATTTTTATTACAAAAAATCGTGTTGAGTCCAATCCATACGATCTCTTTTTTACATAGTTGGACGCGATGCGGGACAAGCTCCTACCAGAGGACCGCCTAATAGCAATCCAAGAGGAATTTGCTGCATTTTTTATCGACGAGGTCATAGACCCACGCGGAGAATACTGTATAAGTAGACCCTAAAGCATACATGTAATGATCTCTATGTAATCAAATAGACATGCTCTGGACCTTGTTGGGACTCCATATATGCTTGTAAGAGTAATTATATTATATATTGCGTCAATGTGGCCAAGTACTATGTAGTACTCCCTCCGTTTAGAAATATAAGATGTTTTAGCTTTGTGAAAGAAGTGTATCTAGACCCTTTTAGTGTGTAGGTTCACTCTAAACCTCTATGAACCTATACACTAAAAGACATCTAGATACATTCTATTCACAATACGAAAACTTGTTTCTAATGAAAACACAGAATGAAAAATAATTGAACACAAAATGAAAAGAAAAACACAAACCCCTAAAACCCATCCCCTGCCGCGGCAGCCAAATGGCACAAAATGCTGCCGCGGCAGGGAACCTTTAGGCCCGGTTCGTAACACGACTCGGGGCTAAATGTCCTGCCACTCAGCGCGCCTAGCAGGCCACATGGTTGGACCTCTAGCCCAGGTTCGTAACTGACCCGGGGTTAAAACTTGGACCTTTAGTCCCGCTTTCGCAGCCCCGGTTTGAAATCCGGGGCTAAAGGCCCTTACGAACCGGGGCAAATTGCCCGGTTTCTACTAGTGACGTGCTGGATTACGTACATTCTTTTCTCATCAGGTGGTTCAGCATGGAGGTCACCGCTTTTGGTATCTGGCCGGATACAGTTAAAACATCTTTCACGAACAAAGGGCACTCTCTTCCTTTCAAAATATAACATGGTTTAGCTTTAGATGAATCTACACACTAAAAGAAGTCTATATACACTCTTTTCATAAAGCTAAAACAAACATCTTATATTTTAGAACGGAAGGAGTATAAACTAACTCTAACATCATGCGTGAGCAGCAACTGCTCTCTTCTACTCCATCTGTTTCAAATATAAGATGTTTTAGCCTTCTTTTCTAATAAAGTATCTAGACATCTTTTCTTATGTAGGTTAATTCGTTTTGCTCCGAACCTGCATACTAAAATTCGTCTAGATACATAAATTTTTAAAAAAGTGCCAAAACATGTTATATTCGGAGTGGAGGGAGTACAATACAAATAGCTTAATCAAAGTCCTAGAATATTATCTCACGCTCACCCGGTGAAAAAACCTAGTTTTAACTAAAGATGCTAGAGATTTGTGGATTTTACAATACGAATAATTGTAACTAGTGTCCCTTTCATGTTTTTACTAACCAACCCTTCAGAAAAACCTAAACTCTAGTATCTCATCATGTATATTAGGTCAATTAGTGCGCTGGTTCTTTGGGACCTTAGCACGGCGACTTCCCATTTGTCTACTACAACAAGCTCTACTACGACAAGCTTTGCCCGGCTCCGGTGATGGAGGGGCGAGGACGGCGGGGCGCCTTCGGCTCGTGCTAGTGTTTGTAGTCTTCGCTAGGTGGTCCATCGACCTATCTTATTTTTTATTATTTTTAGGCCTCTTTATACTACTGTTGATGATTATTAATAGATCGGTGGAATTTTCACAAAAAAATTAATATATTACGCCGGAATGCCTTCGCCAAGTCAAAAGACTTTAGAAGGAAATAGAAGCCTACCCTCGTGGTATTACGTCACTTAAGAACCATGCCCCGCAAGCGGTGGTTGTGCTACCGGGGGAAGAAGGGCGGACACAACAAGTGGGCCCTTAGCTTCCATGTTTTCATTAATCACCTCTCCGTAAATAAAACCTTAACTCGGGTATTCGAGTACACGGGTCCAAGTTGTTTTATACTACTTCTTTTGTACTATAGATTTCCCTTTTTATTCTCGATGTTGCAGAACACGATTTTTCTCTCGAAGTAGAGGTGTGATGTGATGTCCCCTCCTAAAGAGTACAATAAATATGTGACCTTCTTCTGGTGACCATGGGTGAATTAGTTATAGATCTATGAATATTTCGAACCAAATGGTTGTAGGATATTTTAGAGGATCCAAATCCTAAAAAACTACGACCTTTTCTTGTTAAGAAGGTCATAATTTTCTTACATCAATTGGTCATAATATAGACATCACAGGTCAACGATCTTAATTTTAGGAGACTATGACCAATTTAAATGGTCATGACATCTATGAACAAATAATAAGGTCATAAGCTGTGATGTATTGACATGATTGGGTAGACATCTCAATGGTCTCACCTACGGGTCAATGCTTAGGTGTCGTTTCAGCTTACGTGTCATCATTCAAACTTGCTTTGAACCCACTAACAAGTGGAGCCTATGGACATGAGGGAACATAAATTGACTTTTGACTAATCTAAAAGGTGGGACCGCGCACAAAAGCAATAAGCATTGGTTTTGGGAGTCAGCTAAGAACACTATAGTAAGTGACATGGACTGTTGGTTCTTTACTTGTTCTTAAATGATTGTTGACGTATAAGATTTGAACGCTAGTTTAGTTGCTCACTTAGCACTCTTGATGTCATTTCATCTTAGTAAGGTTTGAACTTTGCATTCTATTCTATGGACATGGACATGTATTTCCTTGTTGATTGTTTAACTTAATTAATTGGGTGCCATATATATTGGGAAATAATTGTGATTTTTTTGCAACTAGATGTTATCTTATATTATTATTGCATCTTCTAGTTGTGTTCTCTTCTGATAGAGTACCTTGGCGGTTTGATTCATCTTATTGCATCTTATATCTCTTAACGGTAGGCCGAGATGGAGAAAAGGATGGATGCACCAGTACCAAAAGGTCAACATCCAAAGTCTGATCTCCACGTTGTTGCCGAAGTGCTAATGGAGAAATGCCCTTCAAGCACATTCTTGATGAATGCTGGATTGTAGTCGAGGTTATCTGGCAACAACTCGGTTGTTGTAGCTTCCCATGTTCGTGACCTTACAAAGCAGCTAGCAAGTGTCGAACTTCAAGGTGAAGATATGCGAGAGAAGTTTGTGCATTGAAGAAGAAGTCGAAACAATCTGAAGATGCATAAGCTGCCTGAGACAAGCAATATCAGATGCAGTAGAATAAGGCGCAAGAATGGGATGGGAAGTTTGCTCACTTGATGGTACTATTTGGAGATAATGCCACTGGGAAATAGCTCAATCTTTGTTGTGAAGACTAGTTCTACGAACAGGTTCTACTTTGTGTGTTGGACTAGTTCACAGAACTAGTTCTGGAAACTTCTTTGTTGCCATGTGTGATATTCTGGGAACTTGTTTGTTTCCATGTGTTGGCTATCATTTTGTGAATTGTGAACCTTTGAGGTGATTTTAAGAGATAAAATAATATTTATTATGTGATGAAAAGATATGTAATATGCTGAGATATTATGATAATATTTGCTGAAATAATATTTGTTGTTATTATTATTGATATGTAAAGGCAAATCATTATTTGAAATTAGAGGCCTTGGCCCAATATCATTGAAGCGGTTAAAAGGCCATAGCCAAATACTATACAGATAATTTAGTTGTGAAAAGGCCATGGCCCAAAAAATATTGGACATATTTCGGATTTTCTTATAAAAAATCAAAAAATATAAATGAATTGGACTGTAAAAGGCCCAAGATCCAAAAAATAATTAGGTTGTAAAGAGAGCAAGGTCCAAAAGGAATTTGACTATAAAAATGCACCGACCCAAAACGGAGTGGAATGTAGAAAGGCTAAGACCCAAACAGAAATGGACTGCAAAATGGCCACACCTCACACAATTAAATAGGGCAAATTATTGGGCTCGGTCCATTTAAAAAGTAGTAGACCGAGCTGAATTTGATCTACGATTATTTAGTAAAGGTCACAGATGGATAACTATGACCATTCAGTGACTAATATGAGGTTAAAAAATTAGCACATTTCTTGTAGTGGAACTTAAGTTTGTCCCATATTGTTTTTTACTTGCCTAAACCGATATCCAAGCCATGTATTATGTTGTATTGGTATGGAAAGGATCGTATGGGAACCTAGAGGGGGGGTGAATATGTGCTACTTCAAATTTTACTCTTTTTCAAATTAGGGTTTGACACAAAAGGTAAATTCTCTAGATTATGCAACTATGGTGAATTTACCTATATGTCAATCTAACACAAACACTAAGAAAGAATAAGATAAGTAAAGTGCGGTAAAGGATAAAAATAACCGAAGTGGAGCACACGGAGACACAAGGATTTGTTTCCCGTAGTTCCATCCTTTTGAGGGGAAGTACGTCTACGTTTGGAGAGGGGGTGGTTTCAAACCACCAATGCCACGAGAGGCTTCCCTTGTTCTCCGATGAACCTCACCCCAACGGGTTCGATTCACCACTTCCACTATATTGGCAACCTTCGACGTGGAAGCCGACACCTTTACAACAAGTTCGAGGCACACATCCACAACCTAATTTGAGGCTCCTAAATAGCAAGCTATCAAAAAATCAAAGACAAGCTTATAAGAACCAAATCACGAGCTAGGGTTTCCAAAGAAACACTAGAGAAAGGGGCCCTCAAGTGAATGAGGGGGAAATGAAGATCTCTCTTGGTGAAGGTATATATCAAGGCCTCCTCCTTCGATTCTCCAAAGATCAATGACTTTGGATGGTTGAGTGAAGAGATCTTGAGGATTTGGTGGCTCAAATGGTGATGCTATTCTTGAGCTGGACGAGCAACTCTCAAGGTAGAAGAAGGGGCCTTTATATGGGCCCCCTAGATTTAGAGCCGTTGGGAGCCACTTACCCTGGACAGTCCGGCAAAAGGCAGTCAGACAGTCCGACCTAGCCAGACACTCTAGGTGACATCCACCAGACACTCCAGTCTGGCAAACTTTCCAGCCAGAGTCCGGCCAGTGTCCGGGTGGTGTCCGATGTGGTGTTCTAATTGTCTGAGCTGGTCGACGAATCCTCGGAGCCAGACAGTCCGACAGAAACTAGCCGGATGGTCCGGCGGGGGCCAGACACTCTAGCGCACATCAGCCGGACAGTCCGGTAGGGACTTTGTCACATCACAGAATTGATCCTGGGAAGCCCTTTTTTTGAGGCACAAAATACACTAATGTAGCTGATATTTCCTGAAACATTTAATAACAAATTAAACCTATCCCAGTGTTTTCAACAAGCATCAAAACAATAGGAAGGGCATAAATGCCCTTTCAATCTCCCCCTTTTTGGTGTTTGATGACAACCCAAGGATTTGCATATAGGATAGGTAATAATTTTCATAATAGGAGATTTACAAATTATAGTAAGGCTCCCCCTAGATGTGTGCCAATTTAGCTTTGCATTTGAATACAAGACCACACACCCTAGAGTCACATCCTCACTAGATTTTGTAGGTAACAGGTTATGACATGATATACTAAAGACTAGATCAATAAGCTAGGCATAACATAGTCTTTAACATAACCGGGTAAGCATGTCTCAACACACATAACGGAGTTCAACATAACATAGTACTAGAATAAACAAGATAAAGATATGAAGCTTCAAAGAGGCAAATCGAAATAACGTGAAGCTCGTGTACCCATGCAAATCCCTGGTAGCAACCTAATAAAAGGGATACTTCTCCCTCTTTGGCATCGAGATGCCAAAAAGGGAAAAGAGCACAACTAAAGCATCCCCAAGCCAGCTCTAGCCACTGTAGTCATCGTCGGCGGCATCCTCATCCTCATACTCGCCCTCATCCTCATCGCCATCCCCATCATCATGACCATCCTGAGTAGAGCTTTGGCCGTGAGGGCGAGAAGAAGAAGACACGTCCTCAAACATGGACCAGTCCACACGTCCTTGACTCCAGTAACCATAGGAAAGAGTACCATCTGATGCCTGCTGCTGAGAAGGATCAACATCCATGGGCTGGTTGATCCGCTTGAGTTCCTTCATGACATTCTGGTTAGCCTTGTAGGCATCATACTGTCCATGGCGAATGTCCATGTTCTGGCATAGGAGAAGCTTCTTCCACCAAGAGTCCTTCTTCACCTTCTTATGCACTTCCTCCTTAGAGGTGGTGAAGCGATATGCGTTGCTAGAATGCTTCATGCGAGGGCCACGGGTCACAACCTCCTGCACCTCCTCAGACCCATCATCAGTGTCAGAAGTATCTGCATCCATCACATCATCCTCAAAAATGTCCTGAGTAGGGGGTAGCCACGAGGAGCCTTGGTGGTAGGGGCACCCTTCCTCTGTAGCTTGGCAGGAAGGTGTGGGACAAGATCATTGTAGAGCAACGGATTTGCTAGATCCTAAGTAGCAATGAGCTTCATCACATAAGGAGCAAATAGAGGACACTTCTTTTCAGTGATGCACTTGTACAAGTCCTGATAGATGAAATCCATGACATATGTAACACCACCTGGATGGTCTAGACCATGAGTATACACTGAGTGAGCATGGGCCATAAGATTGATTTCTATACCTCTCATCTCATCCTTGTTGCCCACCTTGGGAGTGAGTGTGTGGCAAAACATGCGAAGCAGAATGTTGTAGATGAGCTTGATGTTGGTGGTTTGGCCAACCACACCATTCTGAGAGTAGATTAGGGCCAACCTCTTCTTGTCATATGCCTGATCATGTACATGCATTCTGAGACCACTGGGAGCATTGGGATTGAAAGGTAATCCAAGAATGTGTGCAAACTGAGCCATGCTGGAACGACACCTAGTAGTGCCAGAGATCCACTCAAGGGGAATATCTGTAGTGTCCCCAAAGACCACTATGGCATAGAACTGCTGGACCAACTCATCATTGTAGTCTTCCTTTACTTGAAAGATGGTGTGCAGCCCCATCTTCTCAGTCACCCAAAGAGAATCCTCAAAGTACATATGAGCTTGGAGCTTCTCAAGATCCAACCACTACATGGGGCACACAGGAGTCCTGAAAGCATAAAACACATCAGAAAAGAGTAACGCTTGTTCATTTCTCCAGAAGCGATCATCATCCGAGGTGCGAGACAGAGAATAGAACTGCTAGATTCTCATCTCCACAAACTCCTCGGTACCCAAATCTGCCACAGTGGTCAATGCTTCAAACTTAATGCACTTGGCTTCATCCCTTTTCAGTTTTCTGACCTTTTCTTGCTTTGCTGCAGCACGATCATGAGCAGGGCCTGCCTGACCACAGATGGGTCAACATGAATGTCTTCATCATGGAGCCTGCAAGGACGAGAATTTTGAGTAGTCTTGGACCGACGAGGACGCGAGCTACCTATGAGATCAGAGTAGAAGGATAGCATATGGGTAAGCACATTTGTCCAGGAGATACAAACACATAGCAGTAGTCAAAGTAATGCAGGAGCTGTACTGGCTAAGAACACCCGGACTGTCGGGCAAAATCATCTCGGAGACTCCGCCTCACCCGGACATTCCGGTGCGTATGCACCGGAAATTCCGGCTGGACCAGAGTACACACCGAAAATTCCGGCTGGACCGGAGTGTCCGATCCGTACACGCCGGACATTCGAGCTGGAGTCTTGATGATTTTCTGGAAGTTCAAGAGTGTTCAACCGGAGCAGATCGGGATTGCTAGTACCACTATAAGGACGAGTATTGCATGCAATATGATGTATCCATGGATCTAGGTAAGACATTGATGGCCCAAAATATATCGAGCTCGTTGCGGAACCCCAAGAGGAAGGAATGATGAGCACAACCGCAAGTTTTCTCTCAGTTATGAAGCCAAGGTTATCGAACCAGTAGGAGCAAGGAAACACCTCCAAGGTGTTGTTTCCAACTTGGAATCCTACACAACACAACCACAGAACTTTGCCCCCAACTTACAGTGACGTTGTCAATCTCACCGGTTTTGCTGAAAACAAAGGATTAAACATATTGTGTGGAAGAAAGAAATAGCTTGCAGAAAGTAAACAGAAAACAGTAAACAGTTGTAGATTGATGGTGAAAGAAAGGACCGGGGTCCATAGTTCACTAGTAGTGATTCTCCTTAAGACAGATGACATGTCGGGTGAACAAATTATAGCGGGGAAATTGACAAACATCGAGAAAGCATACATGCATATACTAATCATCTTGACTCCTATGAGATTTGATTGGGCATTACAACATTATACATAGACCGTAATCCAGCTGCATCTATGACTAATAATCCACCTTTAGGTTATCATCCGAACCCCCTCCAGTATTAATTTGCAAGCAACAGATAATTGCATTACGCATTGCGTATAAAGTAAACAATACGATTGTTCTATGAACAAAAGATTGCTGTTTTCTCCCTAGTAGCAATATCACATCTAGTACCTTAGAGATTTCTGTCACTTCCCCAGATTACTAGAGGCATGAACCCACTATCGAGCATAAATACTCCCTCTTGGAGTTGCTAGCATCTACTCGGACAAGATATCTACTAACAACGAAGAGCATGCAAGATCACAAATAACAAAGACATGATAGAATCAATAATCAATCTGAAATAGCATCTCAATATCCATCGGATCCCCACAAACACAACATGTAGGATTACAAATAGATGATCTTGATCATGAACGGAGCTCACAAGTGATACATTGCAAATGTATCTATAATTTTTGATGTTCCATGCTTGGTTTTATCCACTTTCTTGTGTTTTGTTCCAACTTTGGAGTACTTTTCATAGACTTTCTTGTACTAACCTATTAACAAGATGCCATAGTGCCAGTTGCCTGTTTTCTATTGTTTTTGGTTCCAGGAAAGTCAGAAAATCAATATTCTCGGAATTGGACCGGACAAAAGCCAAAGTTGATATTTTCCCGGAAGACTCACGTAGCCAGAAGGAGAGACGGAGAGGGGCCACAGGGTGGCCACACCACCCCTAGGCGCGGGTCCACCTAGGCCACACCAGGGCATGGTGTGTCCCCCCTGGCCGCCCACCAACCTTGCCCTCTGGCCTATAATAAGCATCCCGATGCGTAAACCCTAAATCGTCAATCAGAAATCCATGAAAAGTTCCGCTTCGCCGCCGCCACCGAAGGGGAGATTCGGGGGACAGAAAGTCTCTATTCTGGCACCCTGCCGGGATGGGGAAGTGCCCCTGAAGCCATCTCCATCGATCTCCACCACCATCTCCATCACCATTGCTGATTCCCATGATGAGGAGGGAGTAGTTCTCTCTCGAGGCTAAGGGTTCTACCGGTAGCTATGTGTTCATCTCTCTCTATGCATGATCATATTGTGATCATGAGCTTTGTAATCAAGTAGATCTACCTTGCTACTCAAGTGCTTTAATGAATCTTTGCTCTCCCCATGTGTGTGAAAGTGACAGTGTGCTCACCATGGTGGCACTTAGGCTAGAGATTACAAATACTTGTTATGAGTTATATTTGGAGTTGGATTTCTTTATGAAATTGTGGTGTTTGTTGGACTCATCTAGTACTCAAGGTGACAGTGTGGGGTTTTCTAGATGGGAAAGGCTTACTTTGAGGAGTGCTATTATAGC
The DNA here is from genome assembly GCA_910589775.1 of Avena eriantha. Lineage (NCBI taxonomy): Eukaryota > Viridiplantae > Streptophyta > Magnoliopsida > Poales > Poaceae > Avena > Avena eriantha. The sequence goes on along the minus strand of OU342742.1, from coordinate 174,814,927 downwards.
CCTACCAACGATTAGAGTGTTCAACCAGAGAGTAGTTAAGAGTAGTATCATAAAGTGAAGATATATTTATGAGAGAGTGTTCACTAGTGAAAGTATGATCCCTAGGCCTTGTTTCTAAGCATTGATACTTCGTTTGCTACTAGATCTGTTACATGTTTGCGTGCTTCCATCTTTATTTCAGTTTGCCTTTAGTCTTTTCCACGCCATCAAGTTATTTTCTATCACCGTTACCACTTATAATTATCCATACCACTTGTATTTCACTATCTCTTCGCCGAACTAGTGCACCTATACACCTGACAAGTGTATTGGGTGTGTTGGGGACACAAGAGACTTCTTGTATCTTGATTGTAGGGTTGCTTGAGAGGGAATACCTTTGACCACTTCCTCCCTGAGTTCGATAAACCTTGGGTGATCCACTTAAGGGAAAACTTGCTGTTGTTCTACAAACCTCTGCACTTGGAGGCCCAACAACTGTCTACACGAATAGAAGTGTGTAGACATCAAGCTATTTTCTGGCGCCATTGCCGGGGAGGTAAGGTAAAAGGTATTCACACCGAAGGATTAAAGAAGAAGAACCTCTCACGGCAAACTCCTATTTTCTGGCGCCGTTGCTGGGGAGGTAAGGTAAAAGGTACTCACATCCTCCGGTGTGAGTGCTCGAAGTTATTTCCTGCAATTTTGCCTTTTTGTTTCTTGTTTTAACTAGTTAGGCTTAATGGAAAACAACAAAAAAATTAGAGAGCTTTATAGTATTTATCTTGAGTTAGGACATGAAGTGTTTGAAGAGAAAATTAAAAAACCTATGGAACTTTATTTGCATGCTAATAGAAATGTTATTAGTATGAATTCTTTGGACACCATTATTGCCAATGCTATGGAAAAGTCTAAGCTTGGGGAAGCTGGTTTTGATGAGTATGATATTTTTAGTCCCCCAAGCATGGAGGAGAAAATCTACTTTGATGATACAAAACCTCCAATATATGATGAGTACAATGACGAGTATGATATTTTCAGTCCACCTACTATTGAGGAGAAAATTAATTATGACTACAATATGCCTCCTATATTTGATGATTATGGTGATGAGAATAATAAAGATAACTATTTTGTTGAATTTGCTCCCACCACCATTAATAAGAATGACTATGCTTTGTGGAGAGTATTAATTCTTTTATGCATGTGGCTCATGATAAGAATGTTTTATGTGATAGTTATATTGTTAATTTTATTCATGATGCTACTGAAATTTATTATGAGAGAGGGAAACACAATTTTATGCATCTCAATAATATTAAGTTTCCCCTCTTTATGTTGAAAGTCTTGAAGTTGCACTTGTTCTGCTTTCCTATGCTTGTTACTTTGTGCTTTCATGACTTGTTTATTTACAAGATTCCTATGCATAGGAAGTGGGTTAGATTAAAATGTGTTTTGAATTTTCTTCTTGATGCTCTCTTTTACTTCAATTCATATTTCTTATGTGAGCATTTTCTCAAACTATCATGCCTAACTTAAAGGCGTTAAAGAAAATTACTTATTGGGAGATAACCCAAAAGTTTTAGATGAATCTTGGAAGCTATTACCTCTGTAATAACCTCTCCTTATCCTTTTTATTTGCTTTTTATGCCAAGAGTAACCTCTAATGAGAGAGAAGTAATGATTGGGAAAGTTGCTATCTCGAAACAGATTTTTGTGCTTCACCGTAAACATTTGTGAGAGAGCTCTGTATATCGGATTGAGCTGTAATGTTTTGTCCTTCTGCTCCAGGTTGTTACCTAACTTTCGTTAGTTTAACACTTTTTGATTTGATCAACATAAGGTCTTGGAAAAAATTCGTCTTTACCTGCTGGTCTGTTTTGACAGATTTCTGCCATTTTCTGCATTTGCTTCTTGTTAGTTTCTTATTGAGTTCTTTTGGGGAATTGAGATTTTTGAGGGAAGTGCTACAGTAGCTAGTGTTCTAATGGAAGTTTATTGGGTGTTAGAACTGAACCTTGAGACTTATTTATCTTAAGTGCACTAATGTTCTAATGAGATTGTGTAAAGTTTTGTATGAAGGAAAAATTTCGGGTGTATGGAAGGAATGAGTAATGAGATGAAGGATGGACTAAAGCTCAAGATTGGGCATTCCACGTGTGTCACCCCAAGAAATATCCAAGAAGTACAAGCGTCAAAGCTTGGGGATGCCCAAGGCATCCCCTTCTTCATTAATAAAAATCACAGGTTTCTTCCAAACGCTTCATTTTTATTGTTTCATGCACAGTTGTGTTGTTTTTGGAGCGTCTTCTTTTTCGTTTTCAATTTGGTTCTTCGTTTGGTTGGTTTTTTTTAGTTTGCTGAATAAATTAGTTGGACCCCCTCTTTCATGCATTGGTTTTCAAATAGTTTGGTTTGGATTGGAAAAGAGTAGGAAAGTTCATGCTTAAGTGGTAAAGAGAGCTTGTTTTTGACTGTGGCCTATGCTTTGTAATGCCATGCTTGATATTGTTTTGGCTTTATGCTTAGTATTCTTTGCTGTAGCATGACTTGTTACAAACATTTGAGATTGCTTAATGTGCCTTGGATGAATCATGCGTTGTTTTAGCGTATTAAAGCATAGTATAGTGGTATTCTCCTTTGATGCTTTATTTGGGTTAACTTGGCACATGCTCACACCATGTTATGACTATCCCAAGTCACCATAAGCCTTTATGATCCTTTAGTTTTCAACTTGTAGTATCACCTTATGCTTTGATCAATGATGTTTTGTCGCTCTGTATGATTATGGCCATTATTGCTCTCTTAGTTTGTCACTCCTAGTCTTTTGCTAGCCTCCACAACAAAGTATGAGTTCCACTCATGCATCCAACTCCCTAAAACAAGTTACTCCAAAGAGTCCACCATACCTACCTACTAGCTTATGCTATTCCAAGTATATTCATGCTTTTGTTTACCTTCCACTTGTTATGAGAAAACTAGTGATTAAAGCTCTCACGAACTTGATGGCACACTTTACTTTACTTTCCCTTAATAAACTTGAACCATTGTGTCTTCTATGTTGTATATGCTTGCACTTATTTGTCGGGAATTAGCAGAACCATGCTTTCATGGGAACTCTTTCAACATTGCACTTGGTACTTGTACCTAGTTGATATCATGCTGTTTTGTATATGGATGTCGTCGGTGTGAAATGAAAGGGGAGCTTGTAAGTCCATGGAGTTATGTATATGTGTTAGAGAAACGCTTGGGCCGCTGTTCTAATCCATGCTGACATGGTGGAAACCTGCAGCTTAACCATAATGAGCTGTCTATGAAGCATTCTTCTTATAAAAAAAAGAGTCCTATATTGAGAAAAAAAAGAGAAAAAGATAAAAAAAGAGATACTATGAAAAGAGGAAAGAGAGAAAAAAGCACCATATTCCCATGGTAAATAAGAAGAATGCTGAGATGCTCGTTGTCTGCTTGCCTTGTCATTTTGATATGGGGATTCTTTCGTATCATCGGGCAAGGGGTACCCTGTTGGCGGTTCTCTATGATACACATGTACTTACGATGACAAGAACTTACCGGTGACTAAACTTGAGTAGCATGAGGAGCGGCCCTCGTATACAAGGGACATGAGATTTATGACTTATACTTCGTCAAGCATGTACACCATAGTTTGTTCACTTTAACCTTAATCACTTCAAGATGCTTATGATAGGGGCAATGAGAGCTGAAAGCTCTAAGTACCATAATTTTTGGAAGCTCTTTATGAAACTTGAATCTCTGCTTCCTTCTATGAAGGCCTTTCTTCCACTATTATATTGATTCTTCACCTTCTATCTTTATGCACCTACTTTGAGAGCATAGTGGCCATTCTTAGTTCTATGTGCATTGTCCCAAGACTTGTTGATTGATGCATAGCTTTGATATTGCTTGTTCTAAACTATTTGTATCTAGTCACTCTTATGAACTTTGAAGGTGTCCTATGCATTTATATTTGCTACTGTATTGAGGGACAAGCTGAATACTATTATGCTATGTTTTCTTTATGTGAAACAAACAAACGTCTTGCGAAGCATTGTTATTCATGAATCTTTTGTTTGTGCCTTTTCATGTTGCATCATAGTTTCTTTGCTTATTGCTAGAACTTTGTCTTTCATGTTATGATTGAAGTACTATGACCCCAGCTCTGAATATTTTACACATACTTTGATCAAGTCTTTGATGGTGCATGTCACCTCAAAAATTATTCTTTCTTTTTATCACTTACCTACTCGAGGACGAGCAGGATTTAAGCTTGGGGATGTTGATACATTGCAAATGTATCTATAATTTTTGATGTTCCATGCTTGGTTTTATCCACTTTCTTGTGTTTTGTTCCAACTTTGGAGTACTTTTCATAGACTTTCTTGGACTAACCTATTAACAACATGCCACAGTGCCAGTTGCCTGTTTTCTATTGTTTTTGGTTCCAGGAAAGTCAGAAAATCAATATTCTCGGAATTGGACCGGACAAAAGCCAAAGTTGATATTTTCCCGGAAGACTCACGTAGACAGAAGGAGAGACGGAGAGGGGCCACAGGGTGGCCACACCACTCCTAGGCGCGGGTCCACCTAGGCCACGCTAGGGCATGGTGTGGGCCCCCTGGCCGCCCACCGACCTTGCCCTCTGGCCTATAAGAAGCCTCCCGATGCATAAACCCTATATCGTCAATCAGAAATCCACGAAAAGTTCTACTACGCCGCCGCCACCGAAGGGGAGATTCGGGGGACAGAAAGTCTCTGTTCCGGCACCCTGCCGGGACGAGGAAGTGCCCCGGGAGCCATCTCCATCAATCTCCACCACCATATCTATCACCATTGCTGATTCCCATGATGAGGAGGGAGTAGTTCTCTCTCGAGGTTAAGGGTTCTACCGGTAGCTATGTGTTCATATCTCTCTCTATGCATGATCATATTGTGATCATGAGCTTTGTAATCAAGTAGATCTACCTTGCTACTCAAGTGCTTTAATGAATCTCTGCTCTCCCCATGTGTGTGAAAGTGACAGCATGCTCACCATGGTGGCACTTAGGCTAGAGATTACAAATACTTGTTATGAGTTATATTTGGAGTTGGATTTCTTTATGAAATTCTGGTGTTTGTTGGACTCATCTAGTCCTCAAGGTGATAGTGTGGGGTTTTCTAGATGGGAAAGGCTTACTTTGAGGAGTGCTGTTATAGCCCTACCAACGATTACAGCGTTCAACCGGAGAGTAGTTAAGAGTAGTATCATAAAGAGAGGATATATTTATGAGAGAGTGTTCACTAGTGAAAGTATGATCCCTAGGCCTTGTTTCTAAGCATTGATACTTCGTTTGCTACTAGATCTGTTACATGTTTGCTTGCTTCCATCTTTATTTCAGTTTGCCTTTAGTCTTTTCCACGCCATCAAGTTATTTTCTATCACCGTTACCACTTATAATTATCCATACCACTTGTATTTCAATATCTCTTCGCCGAACTAGTGCACCTATACACCTGAAAAGTGTATTGGGTGTGTTGGGGACACAAGAGACTTCTTGTATCTTGATTGCAGGGTTGCTTGAGAGGGAATACCTTTGACCACTTCCTCCCTGAGTTCGATAAACCTTGGATGATCCACTTAAGGGCAAACTTGCTGCTGTTCTACAAACCTCTGCACTTGGAGGCCCACCAACTGTCTACAAGAATAGAAGTGCGTAGACATCAACAAGATCTAAATATGATAGCACAAAGGACAAGAACCAACCATCTAGCTACTACATGGACCCGTAGTCCAAAGATGAACTGCTCACGCATCACACCGGAGGCTTGCATGGTGATGAAGAAGGCCTCCAGGGTGAATTCTCCCCTCCGACAGGATGCCGGGAAGAGCTTCAGATCCCTCCCGATCTAGGGATGGAGTTGATGGCGGCTACAGACTCTTTCGTGGAATTTTGATCAGGTGCTTAGGGTTTCTATATCAGAGGAAATATATAGGTGAAAGGGGAGGCCGAGGGGGGTGCCCTAGGCGGCCGCACCACCGCCTGGCGCGACCAGACCTGGCTCACGCAACCAGGTGGTGTGGGCAGCCCCTGGCCCCTCTCCGTCTCGTCTTCTGGCTCCGTGTCCCCCTCGGTGAAATATTGACTTTGGCTTTTGTCCCGTCCAATTCCGAGAATATTCATTTTCTGACTTTCCTAGAACCAAAAAGAACAGAAAACAGGCAGCTGGCACTGTGGCATCTTTTTAATAGGTTAGTCTAAGAAAGTGTATAAAAATACTCCAAAGTGTGGACAAAACATAAGAAAGTAGATATAAACCAAGCATGGAACATCAAAAATTATAGATACGTTAGCAACGTATCAGACATTGCCCCCAAAATTTCATCTAGAGCAAACCCTAGAGATGGAGAAGGGGAGGGGAACTATACCAGCATCCATGGATACCTTCACCAGAGGGGAACAGATCCCAGCGTCAAAGGGAAGGGAATGGCCGGCGGCAACAGCTAGATCCGGGGTGGAGGAGCCCTCCCGGTGGTGCTCCTGGTCGGGGGCAGCAGGTTGGGAGCAAGAGGGAGTCGGGGAGGAGAAGGGGGACTGAACCGTCCACTTCTCCCCGACCCCTTTTACGAGTTTGAAACTGGTGGGGCCGGAGTGTCTGGGTGAAATTCACCGGAGTGTCTGGAGTGAATCAAGCGGAGAGTTCGGCATGGCCGGACACTCCGATTGGTTGAGTGTGGACAGTCCGGCCCCCTGACGGCCAGAAAGCCCAGTATCAAGTAGTGGACAAATGTGTGGCAATAGGAGCATGTTTGAGAGGTGAGAGTAGGCCTGGGATTCAGAAGATGTACTGTGAAAAACCAAGAAAACATAGATTTTCAAGAAGATGACAAAGTAAGTTCCACATCAAATGAACCAAGAACCAACTCTTCAATAAGAAGAGAGCGGTGGCTGAGGCCACCATGGAAGAGTTTGTGGCATGACACCGTGAAGAATTATCCTTGGGTTCATAGCCACTACTCATCAATGAAGCTCACATATCACAAAATGATATTTAGAGAATTGAATTTCTTAATGTTGGCATTATGGGGGAGGGATAGTCCAATGTATTAGGACCGCACTCCCCCTATCTCCATGCCTGCACCTAAACCAAATAAGAGTCAAGACATAGGTGAGTATGCAAGGTGATCAAGTCAAGCTCCTTGACTCTATGATATTTAGTTCATTCCTCAAATAACAAAACCTTGCTTCATCAAGTGGCTTCGTGAAAATGTCGGCAAGTTGGTCTTTGCTTGACATATAAGATAGCTCGATATCACCTCGAGCAACATGGTCTCTAATGAAGTGATGAAAAATCTCAATATGATTTGTCCTTGTATGATCCACTGGGTTGTAAGCAATCTTGATAGCACTTTCATTGTCACATAGAAGAGGCACTTCGTCACAATGGACACCGTATTCCTTAAAAGTTTGCCTCATCCATAGCAATTGAGTACAAGCACTAGCAGCTGCCACATACTCGGCTTCGACGGTGGAGAGAGATATATAATTTTGCTTCTTAGAAGACCAACACACCAAGGACCTCCCAAGGAATTTTCAAGCCCCGGAGGTTGATTTTCTATAATCCTTATCACCAGCCCAATCCGAATCCGTGTATCCACAAAGAGAGAAAGTTGAGCCCCTAGGATACCAAATACCATAGTTTGGGGTATGAACCAAATATCGAAAGATTCTTTTGACCACCATCAAATGGCTTTCTTTAGGAGCCGCTTGATATCTTGCACACACTCCTACACTCAACACAGTATCGGGTCTAGATGCACAAAGGTAAAGGAAAGAACCAATCATGGACCGGTATACCTTTTGATCCACATCTTTACCATTTGGGTTTAGTTCAAGATGGGTCTTTGTTGCCATGGGAGTAGGAGCTCCATTTAGATCTTTCATGTTGAATCTCTTGAGCATATCTTGAGTATACTTTTCTTGGTTGAAGAATGTTCCTCCTCTTACTTGCTTAATCTCAAAACCAAGAAATACTCTCAATTCCCCCATCATAGACATCCATAACCTATTAGTCATAAGCTTTGAGAATTCATCATTATAAGCTTTGTTAGATGAGCCAAAGATAATATCATCAACATATATTTGGCATACAAAAAGCTCCCCATTGACCTTCTTAGTAAAAAGAGTGGGATCGATTTTCCCAACCTCAAACCCACGATCTAACAACAACTCTCTAAGGTGCTCATACCACGTGCGTGGGGCTTGTTTGAGCCCATAGAGCGCCTTATCAAGTTTGTAGATGTGGTTTGGAAAGTTGGGATCCTCAAACCCTGGGGGTTGCTTTACATGTACCAACTCATGCAATGGACCATTAAGAAATGCACTTTCTACATCCATTCGTTGTAATTTAAAGTTATGATGTGCCGCATAAGTAAGAAGGATACGGGTGGACTCAAGGCGAGCCATGGGTGTATATGTCTCTCCATAATCAATGCCTTCAATTTGAGAGAATCCTTGTGAAACCAATCTTGCCTTGTTCCTCACAACAATTCCATGCCCATCTTACTTGTTCTTGAATATCCACTTGGTGCCTATAACACTTCGTCATTCTTTTGTCTTTTCAACTAACTTCCATACTTTGTTCCTCTCAAAGTTGTTGAGATCTTTGTGCATTTCTTCCGACCAATCCAAATCTTCAAGAACTTACCATACTTCCTTTGGTTCCACCATGGAAATGTGTGCTTGGTGTTCACCAAAACTCTTCAATTGAGCTCTAGTGGATATCCCTCTTCTTGGATCCCCTACCACATTCTCTAGAGTGTCGTCTCTTAATTCCAACATTCTATCCATTCTTGCTTGGCGACGAGTTTCGATCTCCTTGTTGTTTCTTGTGGGGATCTCTTCATCATTTTGGTCCTCGTCTTGACCATTAACTTGACCTTGATCATCATCGGAATCATTCTCTTCTTCAAGAGGCAACGATTGACCTTGGTCTTGATCAGGCGCACTTCTAGACAGGCATTGAGCTGATCTTATGGCAGATTGTACATATCTTTCTTGTGTAATAGACTTAGCAGCGCTGGACATTCTGGCAAATGGAGACTCAAGCTCCTCCTCTCTAGAGGTTTCTCCCTGATCAACTTGTTGAGGGTCCACGGCTTGTCTTTGGCTTTGGTCATTGTCCTCCTCGATAGGAGCTTGTTGATGTTATGAAGATGAGGGCTCCACTTGAGTAGATCATAGTTCTCCTCGATCCGCCATAAGGGGTTCCTCAATGAGGCGGATGAATCCCGCACCCATTCTTCCTATGGCATCCTGAGGCATTTCCTCATCTACATCACATACATCAACACGCCCCCCTTGGGGACCATCATATTCTTTAAACACCACACTACAAGATTCTGTGACAATTCCAGAGAGCTTGTCATAGATTCTATAAGTGTGGGATTCGAGACCATAACCAACAAAAATACCCTCTAATGCTTTGGAATCAAATTTGGACAAACGAATACCCTTTATGCGATAGAAACACTTACAACCGAACACTTGGAAGTATGAAACGTTGGGCTTGTTACCAGTAAGAATTTTATATGGAGTCTTGATCAATTCTTTGCGGAGGTAGAGCCGGTTTGATGCATGGCATGCGGTGGAGATTACTTCGGCCCAAAAATTGTATGGAGATTTAAACTCTGCCAACATGGTCCTTGCCATATAAATAAAAGTCCGGTTCTTCCTCTTAGCTACACCATTTTGTTGAGGGGTATATGCAGCGGAATATTGGTGTTTTATCCCCTCATCACTATGAAATCCATAGAAGGTGTAGTTCTTGAACTCGGTACCATTGTCACTCCTTATTGTTAACACAGGGACATTGTGTTGACGTTGAGCCATCTTGATGAAGTCAATGAAGTTTTCTTGGGTCTCACTTTTCAGCTTGAAGAAATATACCCATGTGTATCTTGAGTAGTCATCAACAATCACCAAACAATATTTCTTCCCACCAAGACTTGCATGAGATGGAGGACCAAAGAGATCCACATGAAGGAGCTCCAAGATCCTCTTGGACTTGATGTAGTTCTTCGGCTTGTGGGAGAATCATCCATCTTTCCTTCAACACAAGCCCTGCATACACGATCTTTGGCAAAACAAACATTTTCTTTTAGTCCAACAATATGACCATCCTTGTGGAGACTTTGCAAAGTTCTCATGTTGACATGGGCTAGACGGCAATGCCATAACCAACTGATGCATAACTTGATATTGCTTGTTTTAAACTATTTGTATCTAGTCACTCTTATGAACTTTGAAGGTGTCCTATGCATTTATATTTGCTACTCTATGAGGGACAAGCTGAATACTATTATGCTATGTTTTCTTTATGTGAAACAAACAAACGTCTTGCAAAGCATTGTTATTCATGAATCTTTTGTTTGTGCCTTTTCATGTTGCAACATAGATGCTTTGTCTTAATTGCTAGAACTTTGTCTTTCATGTTATGATGGAAGTCCTATGATCCCAGCTTTAAATGTTTTACAAATACTTTGATCAAGTTTATGATGGTGCATGTCACCCCAAAAATTATTCTTTCTTTTTATCACTTACCTACTCGAGGACGAGCAAGAGTTAAGCTTGGGGATGTTGATACATTGCAAATGTATCTATAATTTTTGATGTTCCATGCTTGGTTTTTTATACTTTCTTGTGTTTTGTCCACACTTTGGAGTACTTTTCATATGATTTCTTGGACTAACCTATTAACAAGGGCCACAGTGCCAGCTACCTGTTTTCTGCTGTTTTTGGTTCCAGGAAGTCAGAAAATGAATATTCTCGGAATTGGATGGGACAGAAGCCAAAGTCACTATCTTAGCGGAAGACATCTGGAGCCAGAATACGAGACAGAGAAGGGCGGGGGTGATACGTCCATTTTGCATCACTATTCTATGTCATAATTCACTGTTATTCATTGATATATTTCATATTAAGAGGTGATACTTATGTTATTTCATCTGTTTTTGCATGGTTGATGACTTTTGGAGTATCGACCGCTGCAGTCAGGATTCTGATGGAAAAAGTGTTGTTTGGAGGCAAAATTCACGAAGATCAGAAAATCCGGGAAAATACTTGGAAAATCCTATTTTTTCAGAAGACGAAGGAAGCCAGAAGGGGGGCTAAAGATGGGCCATAGGGGGCCCATACCATCCCCTGGCGCGGGCATGCCTAGGCCGCGCCACCAGGTGGTGTGGTCGCCCTGGTCCACCCTAGGCACTCCCCTCTGGCATATATTATCCTCCGGAAACCCTAAGACTCGAGGAGCAACCACAGAAAGATTCCGCCGCCTCTACGGGGCGGAAAACACCGAGAGAGAAAGATCTCTCTAGCATACATATTTCCGCCAAGGGAATTCCTTCCCGGAGAGGGGAGATCATCGCCATCAACACCACCATCAAGCTGGACTTCATCGGGATCATCATCATCATGACCACCATCATCACCATCAGCACCCTCATCACCATCTCCATATTACTGTAACAATTGAGTTGAATCTTGCATAGTTCATAGGGGAAACTTTCCGGGTGTTGATTACTCTTTGTAGTTGAAGCTATTGAGTGAACCATTGAATTATTGTTTATGTTCAGATTGTTATACATCATTATTCCATCTCTGATCATGATCCATATGATGTCTTGTGAGTAGTTCGTTTTGTTCTTGAGGACATGGGAGAAGTCTTGTTGTTAGTAGTGGAGTTGTGTTGAGAAAGATTCAATAGATTGTTATTTAAGTTGTGGTGTACTTCTTCTAGTGGTGTCATGTGAACGTCGACTATATGACACTTCACCTATATGGGCCTAGGGGAATGCATTGTGTATTTGGCTACTAATCGTAGGTGTTGCTGGAGTGACAGAAACCTGAAACCCCGTTAGGAAACCATTGCACAAGGGACGTAAGGGTCTTAGATTTTAAAGTCGTGGTTAGGTTTCTACCTTAATTACTTTCTTGTAGTTACGATGTTTGCAAGGGGTATAATCACAAGTATTTATTAGTCTTGGATGGGGTGGTACATTAGCACAGGTTCACCCACACAACACTTAGCAAGCTAGAGAAGATTAATCGACTATATGAAGCGAAAGCACTTGACAGTCTTCCCATGTGTCCTCGAGAACGTTTGGTCATCTTAAGTAATACAACCAGATTGTCCTTTGCTGCATAAAGGATTGGTCCACTTGCTGCATTTATTCCTACTGTCTTTTATTCACTCGTACTTTATTTACTTGCTTTATCGAAAACCCGTAAAAATCCGTTTGGTAAGTATTTGCAGAGAATTCCTGATCCATACTGATGACCCACAAGTATAGGGGGTGTATCGTAGTATTTTCGAGGGAAGTGAAACCCAATTTATTGATTCGACACAAGGGGAGCCAAAGAATATCTATAAGCCTTAACAACTGAGTTGTCAATTCAGCTGCACCTGGAAACAATCTTGCTCACAGCAGTTTATCAGTAGCAACAATTTTATAGTAGGAATAGCAAAGTAGCAGCAGCAGTAAAGTAATGACAGTAGTAACAATAGCAGTAAACAGTAGGATTCGAGTGCGGTAGGCATAGGGATGGATGGACGGGCGTTGCATGGACAAGACAATTCACATAGCAATCAGAACATAGGGCAATTGCAGATAAATAAGATAAAGCATCCAAGTACTAGATAATCCTAGGCATGTGTTCCATATATAGTCATACGTGCTCGCAATGAGAACTTGCACCACATCTTTTGTCCTGCCAGCCCGTTTGCAGCGGGGCCTCAAGGGAACTACTGGCAATTAAGATGATCCTTTTAATAGAGCACCGGAGCAAAGCATTAACACTCCGTGAACACATGTGATCCTCACATCAAAGCCTTTCCCTTCCGGTTATCCCGATTTCTGTCACTTCGGGGCCATAGGTTCCGGACAACGACGTGTGTATACAACTTCCAGATAAGACCAAGAACAATACTATCATAATGAATCAATAATAAGTTCAGATCTAAAATCGTGGCACTCGGGCCCTAGTGACAAGCATTAAGCACAACAAGTTGCAACAAAGTCATAAAGCACTAATAAAAGATACTAGGCACCATGCCCTAACAATCTGATGCCATTACATGAACGATCTCATCCAATCCCTACCATCCCCATAGCCTACAGCAGGGGATTACCCACTCATAGATGGGGGAAACATGGATGGTCGATGGGGAAGCGATGGTGATGATGATGGCGATGATCTCCTCCAATTTCCCGTCCCGGCAGGGTGCCAGAACGGAGTTTCTGGTACTATTTCGTGGAATCTGGTGGTGGCGGCAGAGTGGAACTCCTTCTGGAAAAACGTCGAACCCCCCGAAGTTTTTAGGTCAAAAGGCTCCTTATAGGCGAAGAGAGAGGCCGAGGGGGTGCCTGGGGGCCCACACCACCCCCTGGCGCAGCCTGGCCTGGCCCGCGCCACCAGGTGGTGTGGCCACCCTAGGGCTCTTCTCCGTCTCGTATTCTGGCTCCTGGAGTCTTCGGGTGAAATAGGATTTTTGGCATATTTTCCGAGATTTTTCCTGATAGTTGGTTTTCTGCACAAAAAGTAGACACCAAGGCAATTCTGTTGAAAACAGCGTCAGTTCGCATTAGTTGCATCCAAATCACACAAGTATAGAGGAAAAATAATAGCAAAAGTGTTCGGGAAAGTAGATACGTTTAGACGTATCACATACCACTAGCCAGCACCTTCTGCTCCTCGTTGGGTTCGGCACTCTTACTTATCAAAAATACTGCGATACACCCCCTATACTTGTGAGTCATCAGGGGGCCCGGCCACACCACCTGGCCGCATGGCCAGGCCTGGCCCGCGCCAGGGGGTATGGCCGGGCACAAAAAACCAAACCCGAAGACCGAACCCGAAAAAAACCGACAATTTGGTCTTCGGTCACCAGTTCAGTCTTGCACTTCTGATGACCGAAATAATATCAGGCTGTTCGGTTATCCTGAGCAGAAGACCGATACGACCGAACTGACCGAGGTTCTTCCCTAGCGCGTCGATCCAGCCCTGCGTGCGCAGCCCACGGAGGCCATATTTGGCCTTATCCTCACTTATTTTCCCCGCTTGCACAACCAGAGTCCTCACCTCGCAGCTTCTTGACCAAGTCGATAGCCATTCCCAAGCGTCGCGCCGCCGCTACACTTCTTAGATGTTGCCTCGCCGGAAGTTGCAAACGGCGCCGCCACACCACCTTGCCGTCAGCCAGTGACCCTTGGGGACTCATGATCGAGTGCATCTCCACGGGCGTCGGCAACCGCGCTAGCTCACCAACGCTACACCACCTAGACACGACTGCCCCGGATCTCCAACACCAGGCGCCGCCGACGCACCCCCAGCAGGCCGATAGAACACCACACAATGCTGCAATAAGTACGATTCTCTTCTCTCCCCTGAATTGCTGCTGCTTAGGAATTTTGTTTCCAGATCGCGAGTGATAGATGATGAATTCATGGTGTAAAAAGATTGATTTTGCTACTGGATTAGTTGTAAATAACGATGATTTGGGTGCTAGTTATACATGTTCTGCTAGTTATACAAATTCTGCTAGTATATTATGTGCTAGTCATACATGTTTGGTCAGATTATGAATTGTATATGGCCATTTGCCTTTGAGAATCTAGAGTGAATCATACAATAAGAGATTTTTTGCTGCTTTTTCGTTGATGGCGTCCGAATCAGCGGAAGAGCTGACCATTTTTTCATACATTTATGTTGGTGCTAGAATCATCCATGTGTCCATGTTACTGATAATATTTCTGCACATGTTACTGATAATTTTGTCCATGTTCCTTCGTAAAGTTCAGTAGCGGAATGGGTGAAGGAAAGCGCAAGGCCGAAAGTTTAGTAGCGGCTGCATCTCTGGACTGTGATCTGTGTGCTTGTCAAGTTCAGTTTCTATGATATATTCATGTATCTGTATTGTACTTGTGTTTGTGATCTATGAGACTCTATAGTTGTGATCTGTGAGACTCTGTAGTTGTTGTTTGGAAGTTTCGATCATATATTCATGTATATGTACTACTTGTGCTTGTGTTTTGTGCACGTCCAGCAAGTTGTTGTTTGTAAGTTCTTATTTTCTTTGAACTATCAACTATGAAAATGTTGCCATGTTTTCTCTATTTGGGTAATATGGTCATGACCGAAGACCATACCGAAAAGACCGAAGACCAAATACAGAAAGACTGAAAAGACCGAAGATAATTCGGGTAGCATTTCCGGATGACCGAAATTATCAATAACCGAAAAGACCGGACTGAACAGACCGAACGCCCGAGCCTACTAGGGGGTGGTCTGGCCGACCCCAGCACCCCCTCGGCCTCTCCTTCCACCTATATACTGCCTCCGATACCAAAACCCTAAGTACCCGATCAAAATTCCACGAAAGAGTCTGTAGCCGCCGTCATCTCCATCCCTAGATCGGGAGGGATCTGAAGCTCTTCCTGGCACCCTGCCGGAGAGGGGAATTCACCTTGGAGGCCTTCTTCATCATCATGCAAGCCTCTGGTGTGATGCGTGAGTAGTTCATCTCTGGACTATGGGTCCATGTAGTAGCTAGATGGCTGGTTCTCCTCCTTTGTGCTTTCATGTTTAGATCTTGTGAGCTCCGTTCATGATCAAGATCATCTATTTGTAATTCTGCATGTTGTGTTTGCGGGGATCCGATGGATATTGAGATTCTATTTCAGATTGATTATTAATTCTATCATGTCTTTGTTATTTGTGATCTTGCATGCTTTCCGCTGTTAGTAGCTATCTTGGCCAAGTAGATGCTAGCAACTCCAAGAGTTAGTATTTATGCTCGATAGTGGGTTCATGCCTCTGGTAATCTGGGGAAGTGACAGAAATCTCTAAGGTACTAGATGTGTTGTTGCTACTAGGGAGAAAACAACAATCCTTTGTTCATAGAACAATCGTATTGTTTACTTTACACACAATTCATAAAGGAATAATCTGTTGCTTGCAACTTAATACTAGAGGGGGTTCAGATGATAACCTGAAGGTGGATTATTAGTCATAGATGTAGTTGGATGGCGGTCTATGTATAATATTGTAATACCCAATCAAGTCTCAAAGGAGTCAAGATGATTAGTATATGCTTGTATGCTTTTTCGATGTTTGTCAATTGCCCCGTTGTAATTTGTTCACCCAACATGTTATCTATCTTAAGGAGAGCCACCTCTAGTGAACTATGGATCCCGGTCCTTTCTTTTACATACAATCTACAAACTATTTACTGCTTGGTGTTTACTTTCTGCAAACTATTACTTCCTTCCATTAGATACGTTTAATCCTTTGTTTTTAGCAAAACCGGTGAGATTGACAACCTCATTGCAAGTTGGGGGCAAAGTTCTGTGGTTGTCTTATGCAGATCTCCACGTTGCTGCTGGCACCGGTAGTGCGTCCTGCCAATGTTTAGCTAGCTACACCTTTGGGGTGTTTCCTTGCTCCTACTGGATTGATAACCTTGGTTTCATACTGAGGGAAAACTTGCTACTGTGTTCATCATACCTTCCTCTTGGGGTTCCCCAACGAGCTCGATATATTTTGGGCCATCACCAACCCACATCCAGGCCCGGTCCTGAGAGTTTAGGGGCCCGGGGCGAACCTAAAAACAGGGGCCCCCCAATATACAAAGGTCAGATTATATTTGAAACATGTATTAGTACATGTTATCAGTAAACACTTAAGCATCCAAAACTAGTGTCCATATAAATATTTTATTTGTATATACATATTAATCATCATTATAAAGGTATCGGATCATGCTAGCAAAATCGCATAGGGCTGAGACAAGACCCCATGGGCTAGTGGGAGGTGGGCGTGGTGTAATTTATCATAGTACGGCCAACTCCGGAAGAGCGTCTCATGGGTAAAATCTTTAATCATTGTGTGCAGTGGAGAGGGTTGTTTCTCAATTTTTATCCCACTAATGGACTTCACTAATAAAACTTAGTCCATCTCCTATGCTAATTGAGGATGAAATAAGTTAATACTCTCTCTATTTACCAATGTAAGACCTTTTAGATATTTTATTAAAGTAGACTAGATCCACTCCAAAATAATTAAACCTATACACTAAAACATTCTACATACATATTATTTAGAAAAAGGCTAGAATGTCTTACATTAGTGAACTGAAGTAGTACTTTAAACAGTGAACATTTGCTCCAATCTGATAGTGGTTGCTTGGAGTCACCATACTTTAGGAAATAGATTGAGGACTTTCTTCTTCCTTGCGTTTCTCGCTCCTCCTCCAAATTCAACCAAACACCCAGTATATCTAATGGAAAGCCACGCCTTATCTGACTACATATCTCTACAACTAAAATCCATGTGCTATTCTATGTCCATACCACTCATTTCCCCGTCAGTTAAGTCCCATGGTGCCCTAATTTTTACCTATGAATATCCCTATTTACCGTAATGGAGGAGAGATTCTCCAAGAAAACACCAAAGCGAGGAGAGCGATCATTTTGTTTTGATAGGAGAGTTGTACCATATGGTGCTAGAGCTGGACATTGTAATATTTGTATCTTCAATTCGATTGGAGCTTGAGTCAAACTCTAGCTGTGGCTGAGCTATTAGCATCAGAGGTGCATCACACCATAACCGAGGAGGAGAGGGAGCACCGGTGGGTGATGCAGCAAATCATGGAGAAAGTCGACAAGGGATGTCTCGCTACTCAGAGGCGCATTCGGAGGAGGTGCAAGCGGAGCTCGACTTCTACGCAAGGAAGGAGGTCGAAGAAGAGGAGGAGGGCTAGCTGAGATAGGCTCTTCAATTCGATTGGAGATGGACATTGTAGTATTTGTATCTAGCGTCGGTGACTCGACCTCATCGCTCTCTCTCCAAGCTCACCCAGCCGCCATGATCTTCTGGCAGATGCGATCGCATTACGGAGATCAATCATCGGCCAGTCTATTTTCTCCTGCAGGCCCGTCCGTTAGTCTACCGTGCAAACAACCAAAGGCACTCTTGTGCGCTACTAATAACTAGGCCCTTTCACATGCTACAAGTAGTTACGTTCTTTTCCTAGACTCGTGTACGTGACCTTGCCTTCCCATGAGATAGGCTGAATATCTAGCTTAGACGGCCCCCTCAGTTTTATGGGCCCGGGGCGGCTGCTCCTCCGGCCCTGCCCCAGGGCTGGGCCTGCCCACATCGGCCTTTCCGAATAAGCACATCACAATTTTAGTGGCTTTACCCGAGAAGTCCACCACATACAAGTCATTTTCGACGTACCCAACAAAAGCGGCTTTTAGAGACTTGCTCCACATGGATCACAATATAATTATCAATAAAGATGGCAAACCCCATCTTTCCAAGAGCACGGACTGAAAGTAAATTATAGCCAAGGGTCTCAACAATCATGACGTCCACGAGAGTAATATCATGGACAACCACAACCTTGCTGAAACCCATTACCTTACACTTTTACTTATCGGCATATGTCACGGATATTTGATCAA
Organism: Avena eriantha; assembly: GCA_910589775.1. Classification (NCBI taxonomy): domain Eukaryota; kingdom Viridiplantae; phylum Streptophyta; class Magnoliopsida; order Poales; family Poaceae; genus Avena; species Avena eriantha. The sequence continues at coordinate 174,796,431 of OU342742.1, read as the reverse complement.
CATTTGGTCTCAACTCCTTGACACTAGATGCGCTTCCGGTCACATGACTTGTGCATCCACTATCAAGCACCCATTTTGATCCTCCAGAAGCATAGGTCTACAAAAGATCAAACTAGTTTTTTGGGACCCATTTTTCAATGGGTCCTATTTTGTTAGTGATACGTCCATTTTGCATCACTATTCTATGTCATAATTCACAGTTGTTATTCATTGATATATTTCATATTAAGAAGTGATACTTATGTTATTTGATCTGTTTTGCATGGTTGATGACTTTTGGAGTATGGACCGCTATAGTTAGGATTCTGATAGAAAAGGTGCTGTTTGGAGGCAAAATTCGTGAAGATCAGAAAATCCAGGAAAATATACGAAAAATCCTATTTTCCAGAAGACGAAGGAAGCCAGAAGGGGGGCTGGAGATGGGCCATAGGGGGCCCACACCACCCCCTAGCGCGGACCCTAGGCCGCGCCACCAGGTGGTGTCACCACCCTCGTCCACCCCTGGCACTCCCCTATGGCGTATATTATCCTCCGGAAACCCTAAGACTCGGGGAGCTACCATAGAAAGATTCCACCACCTCTGCGGGGCGGAAAACACTGAGAGAGAAAGATCTCTCTGGCAGACAGATTTCTGTCAGGGGAATTCCTTCCCGGAGAGGAGAGATCGTTCCCATCAACACCACCATCAAGCTGGACTTCATCGGGATCATCATCATCATCACCATCAGCACCCTCATCACCATCTCCATATTGCTGTAACAATTGAGTTGAATCTTGCATAGTTCATAGGGGAAACTTTCCCGGTGTTGATTACTCTTTGTAGTTGATGCTGTTGAGTGAACCGTTGAATTATTGTTTATGTTCAGATTGTTATACATCATTATTCCATCTCTGATCATGATCCATATGATGTCTTGTGAGTAGTTCGTTTTGTTCTTGAGGACATGGGAGAAGTCATGTTGTTAGTAGTGGAGTTGTGTTGAGAAAGATTGAATGGTTTGATATTTAAGTTGTGGTATACTTCTTCTAGTGGTCTCAGGTGAACATCGACTACATGACACGTCACATATATGGGCCTAGGGGAATGCATTGTGTATTTGGCTACTAATCGTAGGGGTTGCCGGAGTGACAGAAACCTGAACTCCCGTTAGGAAACCATTGCACAAGGGACGTAAGGGTCTTAGAGTTTAAAGCCGTGGTTAGGTTTCTACCTTAATTACTTTTTTGTACTTACGGATGTTTGCAAGGGGTGTAATCACAAGTATGTATTAGTCCTAGGAAGTTCGGTACATTAGCACAGGTTCACCCACACAACACTTAGCAAGCTAAAGAAGATTAATCAACTATATGAAGCGAAAGCACTTGACAGTCTTCCCATGTGTCCTCGAGAATGTTTGGTCATCTTAAGTAATACAACCAGCTTGTCCTTTGCTGCATAAAGGATTGGGCCACTTTCTGCATTTATTCCTACTGTCTTTTATTTACTCGTACTTTATTTACTTGTTTTATCGAAAACCCCTAAAAATCCGTTTGCTAAGTATTTGCAGAGAATTCCTGATCCATACCACTAGCCAACACCTTCTGCTCCTCGTTGGGTTCACACTCTTACTTATCGAAAATACTGCGATACACCCCCTATACTTGTGGGTCATCAAGACTATTTTCTGGTGCCGCTGTCGGGGAGTGAAGCGCTATTGGAGAGTGGAACTGGTAAAGGAAACTTCTACTGTGAGTATTGTTTACTTCTGCTAGTTGCTTTATTTTCGTTATGGATAATTCACTGAGTTTCTTATTTGGTAATGCTACTACCACTGCTAAGGTAGTAGATAAACCACCACTTGTTGAGAATGATGTTTTTAAAATACCTACAAGAATTATTGATCGTGTTATGGATAACTACTATGTTGGGGATGGAACTGTCCATCCCGGTGATCATTTACTCTTTATACACGAATTATGCGGGTTGTTCAAGTGTGCAGGTATTACTACAGATCAAGTCAAGAAGAAGTTATTCTCGTTGTCACTTAAAGGAAGAGCTGAGGAATGGTATAAGCTGCTGAAGAATGGTCAAGCTCTGGAATGGGAGGAAATAGTGCCTCTCTTTTATTCAAAGTTTTATCCTCCTAGTGAGATTCATAAAGATCGGAATCAAATATATAACTTTTGTCCTCTTGATGGAGAGAGTACATCTCAAGCTTGGGGGAGATTGAAGTTATTAATGCTCGTCCCATTCATGAGCTCCCCAACAATATTACTATCAATAACTTTTATGCAAGGGTCCCTCTACATGACAACGATTTATTGGATGCTTCTTGTGCTGGATCATTCACTCGCATGGAAGAAGAAGCTAAATGGGACCTTCTGGACCGTATTCAAGACAATGCTGAAGCTTGGGAGAATGACAAAGGTAGGAATTCAGGTATAAATTATGATTATGAATGCATTGAATCTTTTATGGCAACTGATGACTTTCAAAATATTAAAAATGCTTATGGTCTAGACTCTCAAGCTATTGCTTCTTATTTTAAGGCTTTTGCTTCCTACATTGAAGTGCCTAAAAAGAAGTGGAATAAGTATCATGAACCTTATAAAGATATTGCTAAGAGTGTTCCTGCAAGAAATACTGAAGTTTATACTACTAATCATGTCTTACCTAAACCTTACATTGAGAAAATGCCTTTCCTAGTTAAGATAAAGGAACATTCTATGATGGCTAGTATGGTTAATGAAAGTATAATCAAATCCGTTGAACCCGATAAATGAATGGTTGATGAACCTATAATAGCAAATCTAAAAGACTTTGTTACTAAATATGAAGAAGAGGGACACACTATCCTTTGTAAGGATACCTCTAATATTGTTTCACATAGTAGTGTTATGAGAGCTAATATTCCTGTGTTTTCTGTTAGAATAAGTGATCATTGCTATGATGGTCCTTGTGATAGTTATATTGTTAAGTTTATGCATGATACTAAAAGTTACTATGAAAGAGGGAAAAGTGTTCTTATGCATGTCAATAATATCAAGTTTCCTCGTTTTATGTTGAATGTTTTTATGTTGCACTTCTTTTTCCTTCCTATGCAAGTAGCCTCTGGTTTCAACAACTTGTTTGTTTACAAAATTCCCTTGCATAGGAAGTGGGTTAGACTTAAAACGTGTTTATTTTTGCTTCTTAATGCTCCCTTTCACTTCAATTCATATTCCTAAGTGAGCATCTTCAAAATTATCTTGCCCATCTTAATGGCTATAAAGAAAGAGCTTTTTGGGAGATAACCCAATTTATTTTTGCTTTCCGTTTGTTTTTGTTTCTTTGAGTCTTGGAAGTTATTACTTTGGTAATAACCGCTCCTTATCCTTTTTGTTTGGTTTTTGTGTCAAGATCAACTTCTAATGAGAGAGAAGTAATATTTGGGGAAGTTGCTGTCCCGAAACCTGCCCCAGGTTGTTATTTAACTTTCGTTAGTTTTGCACTTTTTGATTTGAGCAACAGAAGATTTTCTTAAAACTTGATCTTTACGTGCTGGTCTGTTTTGACAGATTTTGCAACTCTTGCTATTGCTTCTTTATTCGATTTCCTTTTTGAATTCTTTTTGGGTTTTCGGAAGGAGTTGCTACAGTAGCTTATGTTTTGATGGTTTTCAGTTGAAGTTGGACACAAAAGGTTTTATCACTTCACTTATACTAATGTTGCTAATGAGAACTGTGTGAAGTTTTGTGTGAAACAAATTTCCAGGTAGTGGAGATAATGGTGTAGTAAGGAAGTGAAAGGTTTTATGACTCAAGTAATAAGTGTATGAAGATGAAGATATTGATATTATTCAAGTGGTGACTCCGGAAGAATCTACTAGATACCAAATTCAGAAACCTACAGAGCCCGCTTTCAAATAGGTAACAGATTTCTCACGAAATTTTACGGTGAAGCACAAAAATCTGTTTCGGGACAACAACTTCCCCAAATATTACTTCTCTCTCATTAGAAGTTGATCTTGACACAAAAACCAGACAAAACGTATAAGGAGAGGTTATTACCGAAGTAATAACTTCCAAGACTCAAAGAAACAAAAACAAACTAAAAGCAAAAACAAATTGGGTTGTCTCCCAAAAAGTTCTTTCTTTATAGCCATTAAGATGGGCATGATGATTTTGAAGATGCTCACATAGGAATATGACTTGAAGTGAAAGGGGGTGTATCGCAGTATTTTCGATAAGTAAGAGTGTCGAACCCAACGAGGAGCAGAAGGTGCTGGCTAGTGGTATGGATCAGGAATTCTCTACAAATACTTAGCAAACAGATTTTAGGGGTTTTTGATAAGGCAAGTAAACAAAGTACGAGTAAATAAAAGACAGTAGGAATAAATGCAGAAAGTGGCCCAATCCTTTATGCAGCAAAGGACAAGCCGATTGTATTACTTAAGATGACCAAACGTTCTCGAGGACACATGGGAAGACTGTCAAGTGCTTTCGCTTCATATAGTTGATTAATCTTCTTTAGCTTGCTAAGTGTTGTGTGGGTGAACCTGTGCTAATGTACCGAACTTCCTAGGACTAATACATACTTGTGATTACACCCCTTGCAAACATCCGTAAGTACAAGAAAGTAATTAAGGTAGAAACCTAACCACGGCTTTAAACTCTAAGACCCTTACGTCCCTTGTGCAATGGTTTCCTAACGGGAGTTCAGGTTTCTGTCACTCCGGCAACCCCTACGATTAGTAGCCAAATACACAATGCATTCCCCTAGGCCCATATATGTGACGTGTCATGTAGTCGATGTTCACCTGAGACCACTAGAAGAAGTATACCACAACTTAAATATCAAACCATTCAATCTTTCTCAACACAACTCCACTACTAACAACATGACTTCTCCCATGTCCTCAAGAACAAAACGAACTACTCACAAGACATCATATGGATCATGATCAGAGATGGAATAATGATGTATAACAATCTGAACATAAACAATAATTCAACGGTTCACTCAACAGCATCAACTACAAAGAGTAATCAACACCGGGAAAGTTTCCCCTATGAACTATGCAAGATTCAACTCAATTGTTATAACAATATGGATATGGTGATGAGGGTGTTGATGGTGATGATGGTGGTGATGATGATGATGATCCCGATGAAGTCCAGCTTGATGGTGGTGTTGATGGTGACAATTTCCCCTCTCCGGGAAGGAATTCCTCCGGCAGAACTTTCTGCCGGAGAGATCTTTCTCTCTTGGTGTTTTCCGCCACGCAGAGGCGGCAAAATCTTTTTATGGTCGCTCCCCGAGTCTTAGTGTTTCGGGAGGAATATATACGCCAGAGGGGAGTGCCAGGGGTGGACCAGGGCGGCCACACCACCTGGTGGCGCGACCTAGGCTGGCCCGCGTCAGGGGGTGGTGTGGGCCCCCTGTGGCCCATCTCCAGCCCCACTTCTGGCTTCCTTCGTCTTCTGAAAAATAGGATTTTCCATATATTTTGCCGGATTTTCTGATCTTCATGAATCTGTCCTCCAAACAACACCTTTTCTATCAGAATCCTGACTTCATCGGTCCATGCTCCAAAAGTCATCAACCATGCAAAAAACAGATGAAATAACATAAGTATCACCTCTCAATACGAAATATATCAATGAATAACAGTGAATTATGACATAGAATAGTGATACAAAATGGACGTATCACCCGTACATTGCCTTATTGTACTATTTTGCACTGCCTTCGGTCACAGTGTACTGCGCGGTGTCCTGACAGTGCACCGTCGGTGCACTACCTTGTTGTACCTCGTTGCACTATCTTCCGTCGCAGTGTACTGCGCGGTGTCCTGGCAGTGCACCGTCAGTGCACTGCCTTGTTGTACCTCGTGTACTGCCTTCAGTCGCAGTGTATTGCGTGATATCCTAGCAGTGCACTCCTGCGCACTGCCTTGTTATCGTGTGTTGCACTGACTTCGGTAACAGTATACGGCGCACCACCTCGTATTTTTTTCTCTTTTTCGTGGTGCACAATATTTTTGCCGTATACTGTTTTTTCACATGCTGGATAGATAAAAATAGCACGTTGTAGACAACCTCCGTACAACCACACGTGCGCACAACAGTGTTAGCTGCGGCCATGTGCTGCCACGTGGCGAGCATGGAGCCTCTCGCGCGCCCACGCGATGAGCATTGCGCGCCCGCGTCCCGTGCGCGCCCACATCCCGCGCACTGCGAAGGGCGTGCTCCTGCTAGCGACTCAATCATGTGCTCTCTTCCTAATTTACATCTCCCATCAAGAAGCTCTTGTGTGTGTGTGAAAGTTGATTTAAGAGGTCCACAAAATGTTTCTTGTGCTCCCCTTGCAAGTTAGTAATAAACACATCAACAACAACTAATTCCTTTTTGACCTCAAGAGATATCTCATCATCAAATTCATTATCGACTAAGGAGGTTGGGTGTGACGATGATAATTCCTCCGTTCCTCTTGCCATAAGGCAAGTGACGTTCTTGTTGGAGATATTCTCATTTGGAGAGTCGAAGAGTGAGAAGGTAGGTGTAGAAGTAGTGGCAAGAGCAGCCACACCACTTGATGTTTCCTCTTCATCATCATCATCATCATTGTCGGAGGATAATTCTTCATGTGTTATCAAGACAATTTCACCCGACTTCTTGTTGGTGGAATTCTTCTTGATGAAGGGTTTCTTGAAAGGAGCTTTGGAGGTTTTCTTCAACACAAGTTTACCCCTATGATCTTCTATTTTCTCATAGGGACAACCGGCAACAAAGTGATAGCGGTCACCACAATTGAAGAAACTTCTCAATTTAGACCCATTGTCTCTTCTCCCGTTGGGGTTGCTTCTTTGTTGCATCTCCATCTTGGCCTTGGCGGGGTCTTTCCAAAAGTTTATTGCATAGAAGGCCATGTATTCACCATGAGCAACCTTGACATCTTCGGGGTGGCTCATTGAAAGTGCATGATCACTCCCTTCTTCTTCATCATACTCCACAACCTTGGTCTTCAAGGCAAGATTGACACCACTACTCATTCCAATAGCACGAGCACGGGCGTCTTTGGCATTCTTGGTAGCAACCTTGAAGGTGGCCATCTCTTGCATAACTTCATTGGAGGTCATGAGATGGTAGTTGTGTCTTCCCTAGAGACTCTTCAAGTCAGTGGGCTCAAAGGGCATGAGTGCACTCACACACTTCCTCTTGATCCAAGCATCATCAATGTGAGAGGCACCAACATTCCTGAAGGCGGTGGCTATGGATTTGAGTCTTCGATACATGTCTTCATGATCCTCACCATCCTTCATAAAGATAGCTTCAACCTCATTGCTTAAGGCATCATACCTATTTCTTCTCATGCTCTCGCTGATAACAAACAAGTCAATAAGATCATCCCAAGCTTCCTTGGCGGTATTGTAGTGCTCAATGTGGGGAAAATCCTTTGGCCCCACTCCAAGTTGGATCATGTGCAAGGTTGTCGCATCGAGTTGGCTATTGACCACCTCTCTTCTAGTCAAGTTGGTTGGATCCTTAATTTTGAGTCCTTATTCAATAATGTTCCACAAGTCAATGCAAGAGTTGCGCACATGAGATTTCATTAAAACTTGCCATTGATCAAACGTATGTGCAACTAACTTGGGTGGGTCACCTCTATTATTCATATGGGGATGAGGGATCGGAGGGTCAAGAGAGTACCATCCAAGAACCGCATGGTGCTCTTCCTTCCCATCACCCTTTTTGGTGGTGGAGTCAGTGGAATTATATTCATCCCCCACCACTTCACCTATTGGCTTAGTCGGAGCATTTGCCTTAGGGTTAGGTGGACATTCCTCTTGAGAGGGAGGCGGTGAGGCCGACTTTTCCATAACAAGTCGCTCAACAAGTTGACGCAACTTTTGGATTTTGTTGCCCAAGGTAGAGCTCAAGCTTGTTTCCAAATTCTTGAGATCTACCATGGTCACCGAGTTACTAGCCTCACCCTCTCCCTCTTCTCCTTGGTTGCCCATAGTCTCTTAGGCGGTTAAGCCCGAATAAAGAGCTGAGGTTCTGATACCAATTGAAAGGATCGTATGGGCACCTAGAGGGGGGGGGGGTGAATAGGTGCTACTTCAAATTTTAATCTTTTTCAAATTAGGGTTTGACACAAAAGGTAAATTCTCTAGATTATGCAACTATGGTTAATTTACCTATATGTCAACCTAACACAAACACTAAGCAAGAACAAGATAAGTAAAGCGCGGTAAAGGATAGAAGTAACCAAAGTGGAGCACGCGGAGACACAAGGATTTGTTTCCCGTAGTTCCTTCCTTTTGAGGGGAAGTACGTCTATGTTTGGAGATGGGGTGGTTTCAAACCACCAACGCCACGAGAGGCCTCCCTTGTTCTCCGATGAACCTCACCTCAATGGGTTCGATTCACCTCTTCCACTATATCGGCAACCTTCAAGGTGGAAACCGACAACTTTACAACAAGTTTGAGGCACACATCCACAACCTAATTAGAGGCTCTCGAATACAAGCAAGCTGTCAAACAATCAAAGACAAGCTTGTAAGAACCAAATCACAAGCTAGGGTTTCCAAAGAAACACTAGAGCAAGGGGCCCTCAACTGAATGAGGGGGAAATGAAGATCTCTCTTGGTGAAGCTATAGATCAAGGCCTCCTCCTTCGATTCTCTAAAGATCAATGACTTTGGATGGTTGAGTGAAGAGATCTTGAGGATTTGGTGGCTCAAATGGTGATGCTGTTCTTGAGCTGGATGAGCAGCTCTCAAGGTAGAAGAAGGGGTCTTTATATAGGGCCCCTGAAATTAGAGCCGCTGGGAGCCACTTACCCCAGACAGTTTGGCAAAAGGCAGCCGGACAGTCCGGCCCAGCCGGACACTCCGGTCTGGCAAAGTTTCCGGCCAGAGTCCGGCTAGTGTCCGGGTGGTGTCCGATGTGGTGTTCTGATTGTCCGAGCTGGTCGACGAATCCTCACAGCCGGACAGTCCGGTAGAAACCGGCTGGATAGTCCGGCGGGGGGTGGACAGTCCGGCGCACATTAGCCGGACAGTCCGGCAGGGACTTTGTCACAACATAGAATTGATCCTGGGAAGCCCTTTTTCCTTAGGTACAAAATACACTAATGTAGCTGATATCTCCTGAAATATTTAACAACAGATTAAACCTATCCAAATGTTGTCAACAAACATCAAAATAATAGGAAGGGCATAAATACCCTTTCGGGTATACTCAGTAGAGCTGAGTATGCTCCACATCCCCACTAGACGATTCTACTTTTCCTTGTCTCGATCCACGTCTTTACATTCCGAGTGTCGTGTTTTGAATTTGTGTTACCCCGCAACTCCTCACTGGCGGCTTTGTTTTAGTTGCCATTCTAGTCAAGTGAAGGGATAAGGCAGGTCAGACCGATTCTGCCCCGACCGCTACTCGTTGTTCCATGGTAATCATGTCGCTTGGTCAATCTTTTCATCGTTGTGGTTTCATTGGTTCGTCACTAGGGTTTTATACCTGATTCATGGTGATTACGTATACACACGTATTGTGTGTATACATCTAAGCGGGCCATACGGGCTCAGTGGGGTCCGTATGAGGTTCGGAAACAAAGAGGTATCATGCGATAATCTGATTGCCAAAGTTTGAAGCTCAGGAGACACCGAAGAAAAGTGCTTAAAATATTAACGCGGGGATTTTTAGATGTTCATCCGCGGACGTGTAAAAATCCGCTTGTTAACCAAAATGACGATGAATATACTCCTTGTAAAAAAGGGAAGAATTTACTTACAACTGCTTTCACCCGGGGGTGCACTTCACGAGAAACTAAAAATTCCTGCCCCAGAGGCCAGATCGTACGTGGACCATGCCCCTACTCACCTCACCTGCAAAGGTTAATTGTGGCCATTATTCTTCTTCACGAGGGCAGAGGGCACAGAAAAACAATTAAGTGCCCCGGCCAGCACCATAAATTCATACAACTCCTGCAATTATGCATGCAATATATAAACTCATGCGTCCTATTCATCGTCATCATCATTTTTATTTTGGGAAGAAACAGACAAGCAAGCCAGCACGGAGAGAGCCGGTGTTGCTCTCCTCCATGCGTCACTCGCACGCTCGAGAGCAATGCTCGATAGTATATAGGACTACGGCCTACTGTACAAGGTTCCAAGCAAACATTGGCGATGTGTCTGCGGGTGGCGACGCGACGTGTTCCGATCGATCGTTGCCTTCTCTCATCGATCCTTAAATTGGTTTTGTTCGTAACCACTTTGTGGCTCCCAACCACCGCTAGCTCGACCCACTTAGAAGAATCAAGAATAGTAGTACTCCCTCCGATTCATATTATTTGACGTGGGTTTGTCTAAATTTGGAAGTATTTAGACATGTTTTAGTGCTAGATACATCCGAATCTAGACAAACCCAAATCAACTAATATGGGTCGGAGGGAGTACTACAGTACATTTGTACGAGCGCTAGTTATTTTACATTGCTTGATTCGACTGCATCATGTCAGGAAATCGTGTGGGATTTTATTTGGTTAATACTACTACTACTGCATACACCATGCATGTACTAGCTAGCATTTGTGTATTCTATGCTTCATTAGGTGGCGACACCTTTTTGCCGTTCCTTTGGATGATTTTGCGTCGGGGATATTCTTTGCAGGATTCTAGCCCCAGATATCCAGTACTAAAAGAACGAAGATCTTGGAAGAAGGGAATCGTTGGGGAATTGTGATTTGTCATGTTTCCTCATCTCTTTTCCTATTCTTTAATCTAACCTGCCACCGTGCCACTCCACCTTACTGTTAATTAGCATTTTATGCCGATGAAAGGGTCGGTTGCTAGCTTAGCTAGGTTTTAATTTGATCATAAAGTGGCACTAGTGAACCTACTCCGGCCTTTGTTTGAGACCGGACAGGCATGGGCGGATGGTCCATGATTTCTGTACTGTTGAAAGGGGTGAAGACAATGTAGGCAAAGCCCTGTTTGATTTGTTTGTTTCTACTCCCCCGGAGCGCCAAAGCATTGCATGCATGTGGCCCGCGTCGCACTCAGTGCTAGCGTGGGCCAGGTGGTTTAGGGGCCCGAATAATTGTCAGGGCTTGGACCGAAATTATTTGTTGGATCAAGACAATATAGTTGCTTCATCACTCCTCGAGCGTCTTATGGGTTCTGTACCTTCGAGCTTCGGCGGATCTCAAACTGAACTCACCAATCTCCAATGGGAGTAGAGATGCTACTGGTGAAAAAATAGGAATAGTTAACCTAACCGCACTAAATGAAGCTGGATATATCAGTTTGTGGTTGTGTACAACATGGAAGGACAAAAAGTACCACTCCCTCAGTTTCATAATATATCTTATATTTTGGAATGGGGGGAGGAGCTCTGATTAGCAAGCTATAGTTTATGCTACTGGTAAAAATAACACATGTTTAGCTGCAATTTTACCTACAAATGTGTAGGACTCCATATGGTACTAGTAGACTGCAATGAGTTGACCATGTTCCTGGAGATTTTCATGGCCAAGTCTGCTCATGTGGGGCCTAGCTGGTCAAAATGCATTTGCATGCTCAATTAATAGCTAGCTAGCTTTTCAGAGGCCGTACGTGTGTTCAGCTTTAGCTCGTGGGATCATCAAGGAGAAAATAGGTGCTATAATTATTATTATTCATTTCCTCTACAGCAGATCAGAGACCATATCATATCATGCATGGCTCCACACTATGATTGGTTTACACACAAAAAATGGAATGAGATGGGAAGACAAAGTGATATCCTAGATCGCTTCCGAGGAGTCTAACGATTCTCCTCCAATCAGTTGGATTGAAGTGTCGATGATTCACTTTACATACAGGTTCTTTGGTTAAGAGTATATGACCTAGTGGCGGCAAGAAAAAAGTAGAATACAGTCTGCCTATATCACGCATTGTAGAATGATCATACTCTATTCATTACTCGAGAATATTTGAATATATCGGAGAAACTGGAACACAAACTAGGAACAAAGATCATTGATAATACTATAAGTTACATCAAAATAATCTCAAGTCGCATTCTCCATCTATACCATTTGCATCACGAGTGTTGTTATATGTTGATCCAAATTCTACAAAGTAGAGGCCAACTGTGGGGGGTGCGGGGGGCGACAGCCCCCCGCGGTACGGATCGTTGATGACCTAGGTTACCACCGCTATATATACTTCTTGTAAGCCGCCGGCTGGGATAAGTTGCATCTGTAAAATCCCCGGCGTTGTGTAAACATCTCCGTTAAAGTGAAGTTTCGCTGGCTGGCGCCCGTGGTTTTTTCCTTCTCTTTGTTGGAGAGGGTTTTCCACGTTAAATCTTTGTCCCCTTGCTGTGATTTTGTTTTCGTTCTTCGTTATTTACTTGTCGCAAATCTAACAAGTGGTGGCCAAGCAACCGATGAAGGAACTAAAAAGACCAATCTTATGGGTGAAGACAATATAGTTTCTTCATCACTACTCAAGTTTCTTATGGGTTCTGTACCTTCAAGTTTCGGCACATCTCAACCTTAATTCACCAATCTCCCATGGGAGTAGAAATGCCACTGGTGAAAAAAAAAGTTAACCTAGACGCACAAAATGAAGCTGGATATATCACTTTGTAGTTGTGTACTGTACAAGATGGAAGGACAAAAATACTAGCTCTGATTTGCAAGCTATAGTTCATGCCGGTAAAAATAACACATAATTGGCTGCAATTTTACCTACATATGCGTAGTACTCCGTATATGGTACTAGTAAACTGCAATAGAGTCGATCATGTTTGAGATCTCATGGCCAAGTCTGCTTCCATGTGGGGCTAGGCTGGTCAAAATGCATTTGCATGCTCAATTAGTAGCTAGCTAGCTTTTCAGAGGACGTGTGTTCAGCTTTAGCTTGTGGGATCATCAAAGAGAAGCTATGTGCTCTAATTATTATTCTTCATTTCATCTACAACAGATCAGAGACCCTATCACATCATGCATGGCTCCACTCTAAGATTGGTTTCCACACAAAAAACGAAAGGAGATGGGAAGACAAAATTATATCATGGGCCAAGATCACCATGGGCTTCTCACAGGGATGAGTTACAAGTCTGTGGGCTTCCTGAGTAGTTTGCGACGAACCGCCAGGCATCAGGCAAACAGGAATCTGCATTCCCGTCTTAAGTCGGCCCACCCTATTTGCCGCCTTCAGCCTGAAGGGGTCACTAGATGGGTCGAGGCCCACTGATAGGTATGCTGCTATTTTTTCTGTTTTTTACTTTTAATTATTTTTATGATTTTTCAAAAGTGTTTGAAAACTGTTTAGATTTGCAAAATATTCTTGTTTGAATTTTTTTCAGATTTGAAATTTGTTCAAAACTCAAAAATGTTCGAAGTAAAAAATTGTCCAGACTATGAAAAAGTTCAAATTTGGAAGTTGTTCGGATTTGATAAATGTTCATATTTCGAACTTTTTAGAATTTTATAAATGTTCAAATTCATAAAATGCTCAAATTTAAGATACAAAAAAATAAAAAGGGATCCAAAACTGAAAAAACAGTCAAAAACCGAACTAGCAAAAAACCGAAACCGAAGAACAGAAACCAGAAAGGAAAAACCGCACTAACAGGCCGCAGCCCAGCTCGCGCCCCACGCGTGCAGGACGTGTTCCGTCCCGCAGCAGGTGAAGAATAGGGTTTTCTCTCAAGTCGGACTGCCGGAGGACCAACTGCTCCGCCTATAGAGTCGCGCTATTTTGCAGGTCCACCTAGCAAGTTTTTCTTGATGGTTTCAAAAAAATACATCATATCATGCAAACCAGAATAAAAACGAAAGATAAAGACATATGATAAAGCTAAGTTACATCGAGGTTCTTCAAACTAGTCATATCCAGCATCGTACATACATCCACCATCTAAGTGGAGTAAAAATTCCTATTTTATTTACTTCTTCAATCTGCACCATACAACGGGAGTTACACCATACAATGGGAGTAGTATGAGAAGGGTGAATCCCTTCCAACTTTCCAAGGAGTCTAACGATTCCCGACCCTCGCGTTGCCCTCACGGACAACTCGGGGGACTAGCGTGCTTGCCGCCGCCGGCCCCCTCCCCACCATTTCCTCTCCTCCGCCGCTGCCGCCGGCCTCGCCCCGGTGGCGGCGGCCCCCGCTGCCGAAGGTGGCTGGGGGGATCCCGTGGTGGACGCGGTTCTGCCCGGCGGCCCCTTCTTCGTCCTCCGGTGGCTGCGTTGGCGTCGCATCAAGGGGGGATCGGCGGGCAGCGCGGTGCGGCGGCGGGCGGGGGTGGCGCAAGCCGCCTGGCTCTGGTGGCATGGCCGGGCCCGATTTGGGCCCAGATGGGCTTGGCGGGCCACGGGGCTGCTCTGCCTCTACGGTGCTTTCTTCCTCGATGGAGGGGGATGCTGGGCGGCGGCCCCAGGGAGTGGCGGTGGCGGCCAGCGCGGCTGTGCGAGCGGCGGGGCTTGGAGGTGTTGGAGCTACTGCTTGCGTCCGTTTCGGATGGGGTGGTTCTCCGGCCATCGTGGAGCTAGGCGGAGCCGCTTGTCTTTGTTCTAGTCTTCTTCGCGTGGTGCGGTGCTTATGGAGCGGGATAGATGGGCTCTCCACCTCTCGGCTTGGTGGTCTGCTGGTGGTTGGCAGTGGCATCAGATGGTGTTCGGCGGCGTCTTCGGAGTGGATGTCGGGGTGGCGGCCCTTGGACGAAGGGCGTGGCATGGGGCCCCGTGGGATGAGGTTCCCAGGGGGTTTCTTGCGGCAAGAGGTGGTGGCGGCGGGGTGCTGCAAGGCGGGCATGGCTTCTTTGTCTTGGTGGATCAGCTTGTATGGCTTCGGGTTTGCTGAACTCCGCGCAAAAGCATTGCATCGACCTAGGTTGATGTCGGTGATGCCGGCGTCCGCGGACGTCGGTCCCCTTGTTGGAGGCATCGTTGAGGAGCTCCTTCACCTCCCTCGTCGTTTCGGGTCTCAGACTCTCCGGGTGAAAACCTAAGCTCTGGCTTCTGCCGGAGCGGGCATCGGCGGCGCCACCACCGTTCTCTCTCTTGGGGGCGATGCCTTGGAGGTTTGGTGTTCCGCCAGGCGCTTTGGCTTGTTCTTCTTGGTTGCTGCCTCGTCGGCTAGGAGTGCGCGTGATCTCGGGACCGGTGAGGTTGCCGGAGCGGAGGCTCTGTTGCTATTGTGCTGGTGTCTGTCAGGATGCTCCAAACCTAGTCGAGCTAGGTCATGTGGTCTCGTTTTGGTTTTGCTGGTTTTCCTGAAAACTGTGCCGGTTGGGGTTTTTTCTGGTCCGGGTCTCCTTTTAACCGGACCCGTGTGTATATACGGCTGTATCGGGTTTTAGCCGGTTTCCCTTTCAAATCAACCAATTCTCTTCTTCTAATAGAATAGGCAGTGCTCCTGCCGGTTGCTCTAAAAAAAGGGATCCCTCCCCACAACCAGTTGGATTGAAGAGTCGATTATTCTTTGGTCCAAGAGGATGACCTAGTTGTGGCAAGAAAAAAGTACGATACACATATGCCTATTTCATGCATTGTACAATGATCATACTCTATTCATTACTCGAGAATATTTGAATAGATCAAAGAAACTGGAGCACAAACTAGCAACAAAGATCATCGATAATATTGTAAGTTACATCAAAATAATTTGAAGTCGCATTCTCCATCTGTACCATTTGCATCGCGAGTTTTGTCTAAGCAACCGATGAAGGAACTAAAAAAAGACCAAACATGTGCGAGCTGGATGTGCTGGACTAACCGCATATATATTATAAAGCTACGTGAGCCGCAGGTACCAAATAACCGAAAGATCCTAAAATCACCGCAAAGGTAGGTCCATTCTATGATGAAAATCTAAAAAGTAACGTATATGAAGCCCAATATTTCTTTGAAAGCAAGAAAACATACTTTTTTTGAGAAGTCCGCCCACTCTTTATTGATCACTTACGATGTTCCTGGGATATAAAGGTTGTGGTTGAAGCAACCAAACCTGACACCCAAAATCTAAACTTACAGAGCTACGAGCTAGACGGTGAATCTCACTATTGGAAGCCCTATATTCATGCTTGAAGGCGACACAGGCCATCGTCTCTTTAATCTCACAGATCACCGCTCCATACCCTCCCTGGTATGGCATCGACAGGTTCTTGATCACCTCCAGGCAGTCGTTAGCAACACAAATATTCTGGATATTAAGATCTTGCGCTAAAGCCAGCGCCTCCCAACACGCCATCGCCTCGAAAGTAGCACGCGAATAACCGCCATCCAACGTGAGCAAAGACAAGGAACTCGCATGTTCCGCTGCGGCAGACTGCTGCAAGCGCACCGCCATCCCCCGTCTTTGCTTTTGCTGCATCAACATTGAGCTTTACCATTCCTGTAGGAGGAGCTATCCATTTTGGCTGGATAAGCATAGGGGTATGTCTTCTCTGTACTACCGCCATCCCCGGACCCTGGCCCAGATCCTTAAGGAAGTTATGCACAAAAAGGAAAGTAGAGAGTGGACTCTGCTGCTCTCCCTCATGAATTAGCCTTCTGCGTGCATACTAGATCGCCCACATGGTGACGATCATCTCCACAAGGTCCGAATGGTGTAAGGAATCCATCATTGCAAATAACCATTGTTTTGTAGTCGGCTCTTCAGTCATGGACATATGTTGGGTAATATCCTCATTCACGAGTACCCACACACACACTTCGACAGTGGGCAGTCGATGAGTGAGTGTCTCCATGAATCTTCTGCGCCACAAACTGAGCATGAACTCGTAGCAGCCATGTTTCGATGCTGGAGGACATCACTAGTAGGCAGTGATTGTTGGGCTAGCCGCCAAAGGAATATTCTCAATTTCGAAGGATCCTAAATTTTCCACATTTGTGCCACATCTTCTCATCCAGCGCTTGGTTTGAGGTAGTTGGCCTTTCTTCTAGCCAATCCTCGTGCCTCTTCCTGGTATTAACCAGGAAGCGGTACACTGACCTGACTGAGAGCATACCAGATCGCTCATAATGCCACGTCCACGTGTCCTTTTAGTGCCTCATGCTGAGAGGAATTCTACAGATGTGATCAATATTCATGGTCTAGAAAAATTCCTCCAACATGTCCCTATTACATGTCATAGTATCAGAGGAGATGAAACTACTCACATGGATAGGAGGATTATCCTTTTTGCTTGGCACTAGACGAAGTAGATAATCCCGAGGGATCTAATTGTCATTCCATGCATGTGTTGTTGCCCCGGTGTCAATCCTCGGAATTAAGCCTTGCTTCATAGCATCCCTCCCCTCAATTAGCGAGCGCCAAACTTGGGACGGATGAGAACCAGCAGTAGCCTCAAGGAATTCTGTAGTAGGGAAGTACACAACCTTGAGAATTCTTGCACTTAGGGATTCAAGATTCTAAAGGATGCGCCATGCCTGTCTTGCCAGGAGAGCAATATTAAAAAGCTCTATATCACGGATACCCAAACCCCTGCACCTTAGGGTGAGCACATGACTTCCTAGGAGACCCAATGTGTCTTCCTCTTCCCCGCTTTTTTGCCCCGCCAGAAATAAGGAATCAGCTAGTTGATGTGGAGACATAAACCTCTCGGAAGCTTAAAGCAAGCCATCGAAAAAATAGGTATGGCTTGCACCACTGATTTAATGGGGACTTCCTTCCCTCCAACTGACAGTAACAATTCCAACCAGCCTTGTATTCTCTCCCACACCCTATCTTTCAGGTACTTAAAAGCATCATTAAGTGATCGTCCCACATCCGAGGGCATACCAAGATACTTCTCGTTTAGAGTCTCATTTGGTACCAGCAGAATACTCTCAACGGTTTGGCGCACCCCATCCGAGCACCCCTTGCTAAAAAAGACTGAAGATTTATCAAAATTTACACGCTGGCCTGAGGCATCATAATACCTTTTCAGAATATCATTAACATCCCTTGCTCCTGCCGCACTAGCTTTGGCAAACAACAGGTTGTCATCTGCGAAGAGAAGATGGTTAACAACCGACACTGTTTGGGCCCCCTGAATTCCCTGGAGGTGTAGTGACTGACGACTCTATTTTAGGAGGCCAGGAAGGCCCTCTACTACTAGCAAGAACAAGTAAGGGGATATTGGATCTCCTTGGCAGATCCCTGGACGAAACGTCTCAAGAGGTGTGCCATTGAAAAAGCACCAAGAAAGACACTAATGAAACTAGCTTCCTAATCAAGCTCACCCATCGGCCATGAAAACCCATACACAACATGATTGCTTTGAGATAATCCCATTCTACTCTATCATATGCCTTGTGCATGTCAATTTTGAGTGCACAGTGTTGGTGATTTTTGCCCCATTCCTTTTCATAAAATGCAAGCACTCATACGCTATAATATTATTATCTGTAATCATCCTGCCCGGGACAAAAGTAGATTATTCATCTGAAATGATCTCCGGTAAAATTACTTTCAGCCTATTAGCCAGAACCTTTGAAGAAATCTTGTAAATGACGTTGCAAAGGATGATAGGGTGAAACTTGCCGAGCTCCTCTGTCTGGGCAACCTTCGGTATTAGCACAATGAAGGTGTTATTTATAATCTTTGGGTTATCCTCTCCCTCTAGGATTTTTAGGACATCTTTAGTAACTTCCACGCCACATAGATCCCAATGCCTCTAGAAAAAATGTGCGGGAAAACCATCGGGGCATGGCGATTATGTCGGGAACATCTGGAATAATGCAGTTGAAAGGGCATTTATGCCCTTCATATGATTTTGATGTTTGTTGACAACACTTGGATACTTTAATATGCTGTGAAATGTTGCAGGGGATATCAGATACAAGAAAGTTTTTATGCACTGAAGAATTAGGTCTGTCCAGGATTATATATGTCCAGGAACTTTGTCTCTCTTAAACTGTCCGGCTGGATCGCACCAGAGTGTCTGGCCCCGGTCGGACTGTCCGGTTGGATTCGGCCGGACTGTCTGCCCCTGGGAAGTGGGCGACCTACTCGGACATTTTGTGTGCCACTTTGGACACTACCCGGATACAGTCCGTACACTGGCCGGAAACTTGGCTAGGCCGGAGTGTCCGGTTGGTCTCGCCTAGAGTGTTCGGCTAGGCCGGACTGTCCGACTGGTGTTGGCCGGACTATCCGGGGTAAGTGGATTCCAACGGCTCTAATTCTAGGAGGCCTATGTAAAGGCCCCTTCTTCTACCTTGGAAGCTGCTCGTCCACCTCAAGAACACCAGCACCATTTGAGCCACCAAATCCACAAGATCACTTCACTCAACCATCCAAAGTCATTGATCTTTGGAGAATCGAAGGAGAAGGCCTTGATCTATAGCTTCACCAAGAGAGATCTTCATTTCCCCCTCATTCACTTGAGGGCCCCTTGCTCTAGTGTTTATCTTTGATTGTTTGACTTTGATTGTTTGACAGCTAGCTTGTATTCGGGAGCCTCCAATTAGGTTGTGGATGTGTGCCTCGAACTTGTTGTAAAGGTGTCGGCTTCCACCTCGAAGGTTGCCGTATAGTGGAAGAGGTGAATCGAACCCATTGGGGCGAGGTTCATCAAAGAACAAGGGAGGACTCTCGTGGCATTGGTGGTTTGAAACCATCCCCTCTCCAAACATGGACGTACTTCCCCTTAAAAGGAAGGAACTACGGGAAACAAATCCTTGTGTCTCCGCGTGCTCCACTTTGGTTACTTCTATCCTTTACTGCACTTTACTTATATAGTACTTGCTTAGTATATGTGCTAGTTTGACATATAGGGAAATTCACCATAGTTGCATAATCTAGAGAATTTACCTTTTGTGTCAAACCCTAAATTGAAAATGAGTAAATTTTGATGTAGCACCTATTCACCCCCTCTAGGTGCCCATACGATCCTTTCAATTGGTATCAGAGCCTCGGCTCTTTATTCGGGCTTAACCGCCTAAGAGATTATGGGTAACCTAGGAGATGAGGGCGAGGGTGAGGCTAGCAATTTGGTGACCATGGTAGATCTCAAGAATTTGGAAACAAGCTTGAGCTCTACCTTGGGAAACGAAATCCAACAGTTGCGTCAACTTGCTGAGCGACTTGTGATGGAAAAGATGGCCTCACCACCTCCCTCTCAAGAGGAGACACCACCTAACCCAAAGGCAAATGCTCTGGCTAAGCCTATGGGTGAAGTGGTGGGGGATGAACATAATTCCACTGACTCCACCACCAAAAAGGGTGATGGGAAGGAAGAGCACCATGCAGTTCTGATACATCGCAAATGTATCTATAATTTTTGGTGTTCCATGCTTGGTTTTATCTACTTTCTTGTGTTTTGTCCACACTTTGGAGTACTTTTTATATGATTTCTTGGACTAACCTATTAACAAGAGCCACAGTGCCAGCTGCCTGTTTTCTACTGTTTTTGGTTCCAGGAAAGTCAGAAAATGAATATTCTCGGAATTGGACGAGACAAAAGCCAAAGTTATTATTTCACCAGAAGACTCCCGGAGCCAGAATACGAGACGGAAGGAGGCTGGGCCCATGCCACACCACCTGGCCGCCCCAGACTCCCCCTAGGTCTCCCTCTTCGCCTATAAGTTGCCTCCTGACCTAAAAACTCAGGGGGTTCGATGTTTTTCCAGAAGGAGTTCCGCTCCGCCACCACCACCAAATTCCACGAAACAGCACCAGAAACTCCGTTCTGGCACCCTGCTGGGACGGGGGAATTGGAGGAGATCATCGCCATCATTATCACCATCGCTTCTCCATCGACCATCCATGTTCCCCCATCTATGAGTGAGTAATCCCCCGTTGTAGGCTATGGGGATGGTAGGGATTGGATGAGATCGTTCATGTAATGGCATCAGATTGTTAGGGCATGGTGCCTAGTATCTTTTATTAGTGCTTTATGACTTTGTTGCGACTTGTTATGCTTAATGCTTGTCACTAGGGCCCGAGTGCCACGATTTTAGATCTGAACATGTTATTGATTCATTATGATAGTATTGTTTATGGTCTTATCTGCAAGTTATATACACACGTTGTTGTCCGGAACCAATAGCCCCAAAGTGACAGAAATCGGGATAACCGGCGGGAATGGCTTTGATGTGAGGATCACATGTGTTCATGGAGTGTTAATGCTTTGCTCCGGTGCTCTATTAAAAGGAGCACCTTAATTGCCAGTAGTTCCCTTGAGGCCCCGCTGCAAACGGGCTGGCAGGACAAAAGATGTGGTGCAAGTTCTCATTGCGAGCACGTATGACTATATATGGAACACATGCCTAGGATTATCTAGTACTTGGATGCTTTATCTTATTTATCTGCAATTGCCCTATGTTCTGATTGCTATGTGAATTGTCTTGTCCATGCAACGCCCGTCCATCCATCCCTATGCCTACCGCACTCGAATCCTACTGTTTACTGCTATTGTTACTACCGTCATTACTTTACTGCTGCTGCTACTTTGCTATTCCTACTATAAAATTGTTGCTACTGATAAACTGCTGTGAGCAAGATTGTTTCCAGGTGCAGCTGAATTGACAACTCAGTTGTTAAGGCTTATAGATATTCTTTGGCTCCCCTTGTGTCGAATCAATAAATTGGGTTTCACTTCCCTCGAAAATACTGCGATACACCCCCTATACTTGTGGGTCAACAAGACTATTTTCTGGCGCCGTTGCCGGGGAGCATAGCTTTATTTATCAAGTTCACTTGGATTCTCTATTGTTCACTGCTATCCATCCATCATGGGTAAGTCTCGTGATGGCAAGTTTCCTATTTTACCATCCACTACAAGAAGAGGTACGGTTCTGAACACCTCTGCTACTCTTGATTCACCATCTGTTACAAGTAAGCTCGTTACACCACCACATACACATGCTACACATACTGCTACTACTGCTGAATCTGAAACTTCTGATGCTTATGATGCTGCTTCTACTGTGCTTGACAAGAGTGGTTCATTAGGTCCTTTCCTAGATGCTACGATTGCTAGAACTATAGCTGGAAATACTGAAACTCCTAATGAAGACACTACCACACCTGTTAGTTCACCTGAGTCTAGTGAAAGTTATGATATTGAAGATGGTTATGTTGAGATGACCGATTAATTTAATAAAGAATGTAAAAACACCCATGATAGGAGCGCTGCTAAGAGTCTCCTTGAGAGGCGTACTATTAGACCCAAATTATCTCCTATTGCTAAGTTTGCTGCTTCTCCCATAAACATTTTAGATAAAGATTATGATTTCTCTCTCGATCTATCAATACTTTTTTATTTGAGGAACATAAGGTCTTCGAAAAAAATTGTCTTTACCTGCTGGTCTGTTTTGACAGATTTCTGCCATTTTCTGCATTTGCTTCTTGTCGGTTCCTTTTTGAGTTCTTTTGGGGAATTGAGCTTTTTGAGGGAAGTGCTACAGTAGCTAGTGTTTTAATGGAAGTTTATTGGTGTTAGAACTGAACCTAAAGACTTATTATCTTGAGTGCACTAATGTTGCTAATAAAGATTGTGTGAAGTTTTGTATGAAGGAAAAATTTCAGGTGTATGGAAGGAATGAGATATGAGATGAATGATGGACTAAAGCTCAAGCTTGGGGATGCCACGCGTGTCACCCCAAGAAATATCCAAGAAGTACAAGCGTCAAAGTTTGGGGATGCCCAAGGCATCCCCTTTTTCATCAATAAAAATTCCAGGTTTCTTCCAAACGCTTCATTTTTATTGTTTCATGCACGGTTGTGTTGTTCTTGGAGCATCTTATTTTTCGTTTTAGTTTTGGTTTTTCGTTTGCTTTTGTTTGCTTAGTTTTCTGAATAAATTGGTTGGACCTCCTCTTTCATGCATTGGTTTTCAAATAGTTTGGTTTGGTTTGGAAAAGAGTAGGAAAGCTCATGCTTAGGTGGCAAAAAGAGTTTTTTTTGACTGTGGCCTATGCTTTGTCATGCCATGCTTGATATTGTTTTGGCTTTATGCTTAGTATTCTTTGCTGTAGAATGACTTGTTATAAACAATTGAGATTGCTTAATGTGGCTTGCATGAATCATGCGTTGTTTTAGCATATTAAAGCATAGTATAGTGGTATTCTCCTTTGATGCTTTATTTGGGTTGACTTGGCGCATGCTCACACCATGTTATGACTATCTCAAGTCACCATAAGCCTTTATGATTGATGGCTCAGTGTCGGCGCTAGAAAAATGCTGGTGCGATGTTGATGTAGAGCTCGTTGGGAACCCCAAGAGGAAGGTATGATGAGCACAGCAGCAAGTTTCCCTCAGTTATGAAACCAAGATTTAATCGAACCAGTAGGAGCAAGGAAACACCCCAAAGGTGTTGCTAGCTGAGCCTTGGCAGGGCGCACTACCGGTGCTAGTAGCAACGTGGAGACCTGCACAACACAACCACAAAACTTTGTCCCCTACTTGCGATGAGGTTGTCAATCTCACCATGTTTTGCGGAAAACAAAGGATTAAATGTATCGAATGGAAATAAGTAATAGTTTGCAGAAAGTAAACACATAGCAGTAAAAAATTTATAGATTGTATGTAAAAGAAAAGGACCGGGATCTATAGTTCACTAGAGGTGGCTCTCCTTAGATAGATAACATGTTGGGTGAACAAATTACAGCGGGGCAATTGACAAACATCGAGAAAGCAATACATGCATATACTAATCATCTTGACTCCTTTGGAACTTGATTGGGCATTACAACATTATACATAGACCGCCATCCAACTGCATCTATGACTAATAATCCACCTTCAGGTTATCATCCGAACCCCCTCCAGTATTAAGTTGCAAGCAACATATTATTGCTTTACGAACTGCATGTAAAGTAAACAATACGATTGTTCTATGAACAAAGGATTGTTGTTTTCTCCCTAGTAGCAACAACACATCTAGTACCTTAGATATTTCTGTCACTTCCGCAGATTACCAGAGGCATGAACCCACGATCGAGCATAAATACTAACTCTTGGAGTTGCTAGCATCTACTTGGCCAAGATAGCTACTAACAACGGAAAGCATGCAAGATCACAAATAACAAAGACATGATAGAATCAATAATCAATCTGAAATAGCATCTCAATATCCATCGGATCCCCGCAAACACAACATGCAGAATTACAAATAGATGATCTTGATCATGAACAGAGCTCACACGATCTAGACATGAAAGCACAAAGGAGGAGAACCAGCCATCTAGCTACTACATGGATCCGTAGTCCAAGGATGAACTACTCATGCATCACACCGGAGGCTTGCATGGTGATGAAGAAGGCCTCCAGGGTGAATTCCCCTCTCCAGCAGGGTGCCGGGAAGAGCTTCAGATCCCTCCCGATCTAGGGATGGAGATGATGGCGGCTACAGACTCTTTCGTGGATTTTTGATCGGGCACTTAGGGTTTTCGTCCCGAGGGAAATATATAGGCGGAAGGAGAGGCCGAGGGGGTGCTGGGGTCGGCCAGACCACCCCCTGGCGCGGGCCAGGCCTGGCTACGCGGCCAGGTGGTGTGGCCGGCCCCCAGCCCTTCTCCGTCTCGTATTCTGGCATCTGATGACTTCCGGAAAAATAGGCACTTTGGCTTTTGTCCAGTTCAATTCCGAGAATATTCATTTTCTGACTTTCCTGGAACCAAAAATAGCAGAAAACAAGCAGCTGGCACTGTGGCTCTTGTTAATAGGTTAGTCCAAGAAATCATATGAAAAGTACTCCAAAGTGTGGACAAAACACAAGAAAGTGGATAAAACCAAGCATGGAACATCATAAATTATAGATACATTTGCAATGTATAAATGATCCTTTAGTTTTCAACTTGTAGTATCACTTTATGCTTTGATCAATGATGTTTTATCGCTTTGCATGATTATGGCCATTATTGCTCTCTTAGTTTGTCGCTCCCAGTCTTTTGCTAGCCTCCAGAACCAAGTATGAGTTCCACTCATGCATCCAACTCCCTAAACCAAGTTATTCCAAAGAGTCCACCATACCTACCTATTAGCATATGCTATTCCAAGTATATTCATGCTTTTGTTTACCTTCCAAATTAAATTTGTTATGATAAAACTAGTGATTAAAGCTCTCACGAAATTGATGGCACACTTTACCTTTTTGCACCTAATAAACTTGAACCATTAGGTGCTTCTTTGTTGCATATATGCTTGCGCTTTATAAGTTAAAATTAGCATAACCATGTATCATGGGGAACGCTTTCAACATTGCACTTGTACTTTGTACCCCGTTGATATCATGTTCTTTTGCTTACGAATCCCGGCGGTGTGAAATAAAAGTGGAACTTGTAAGATCATGGAGTTTGTATGTGTGTTAGAGAAACGCCTGGGCCGCTAGCCTAAGCCATGCCTAATCATGGTGTAAACTTGCAGCAACACCATAATGAGCACTCTATGAAGCATCCTCAATAAAAACCTGTGCAAATAGCAAATAAAAAGATCGCTGGGATGCTCATTGTATGCTTGCCTTGTCATTTTGATTATGGGATAGCTCCTATATCATGTGCAAGGGGTACCCCGTTGGCGGTTCTTAATGATACACATGTACTTACAATGACAAGAGCTTACTCGTGACTAAAGTTGAGTAGCATGAGGTTCGGTCTTCGTAAGTAAGCGGCATGAGATTTCGGTTTATAACTTGTCAAGCATATCCTCTTAGTTGTGTCACTTTAACCTTAATCACCTTCAGGATGCTTATGATAGGGGCAATGAGAGCTGAAAGCTATAAGTACCATAATTTTTGGAAGCTCTTTATGAGACTTGAATCCCTACTTCCTTCTATAAAGGCCTTTCTTCCACTATTATATTGAGTCTCCACCTTCTATCTTTATGCACCTACTTTGAGAGCATAGTGGCCATTCTTAGTTCTTTGTGCATTGTCCCAAGAATAGTTGATTGATGCATAACTTGATATTGCTTGTTTTAAACTATTTGTTTCTAGTCACTCTTATGAACTTTGGAGGTGTCCTATGCATTTAGATTTGCTACTCTATGAGGGACAAGCTGAATACTATTATGCTATGTTTTCTTTATGTGAAACAAATAAACATCTTGCAAAGCATTGTTATTCATGAATATTTTGTTTATGCCTTTTCATGTTGCATCATAGTTTCTTTGTCTTATTGTTAGAACTTTGTCTTTCATGTTATGATTGAAGTACTATGATCCCAGCTTTGAGTGTTTTACAAATACTTTGATCAAGTTTATGATGGTGCATGTCACCTCAAAAATTATTCTTTCTTTTTATCACTTACCTACTCGAGGACGAGCAGGAGTTAAGCTTGGGGATGTTGATAGATCGCAAATCTATCTATAATTTTTGGTGTTCCATGCTTGGTTTTATCTACTTTCTTGTGTTTTGTCCACACTTTGGAGTACTTTTCATATGATTTCTTGGACTAACCTATTAACAAGAGCCACAATGCCAGCTGCCTGTTTTCTGCTGTTTTTGGTTCCAGGAAAGTCAGAAAATGAATATTCTCGGAATTGGACAGGACAAAAGCCAAAGATATTATTTCACCAGAAGACTCCCGGAGCCAGAATACGAGACAGAGGGGGGCTGGGCCTAGGCCACACCACCTGGCCGTGATACATTGCAAATGTATCTATAATTTTTGATGTTCCATGCTTGGTTTTATCTACTTTCTTATGTTTTGTCCATACTTTGGAGTACTTTTCATATGATTTCTTGGACTAACCTATTAACAAGAGCCAAAGTGCCAGTTGCCTGTTTTCTGCTGTTTTTGGTTCCAGGAAAGTCAAAAAATCAATATTCTCGGAATTGGACCGGACAAAAGCCAAAGTCAATATTTTACGGGAAGACTCACAGAGCTAGAAGACGAGATGAAGAGGGGACACAGGGCGGCCACACCATGTGGTGGCGTGGGCTAGCCCTGGCCGCACCACCAAGTGGAGTGGGCTCCCTGGCCGCCCACCGACCTTGCCTCTTCACCTATAAGTTTCCTCCCGATGCAAAAATCCTAAATCATCAAGCCTCCAGCCACGAAAAGTTCCGCAGCCCTGCCGCCACCGAAGGGGAGATTCGGGGGATGTAAAGTCTCTGTTCCGGCACCATGTCGGGACGGGGAAGTGCCCCCGGAGCCATCTCCATCGATCTCCACCACCATCTCCATCACCGTTGCGGATTCCCATGATGAGGACGGAGTAGTTCTCTCTCGAGGCTACGGGTTCTACCGGTAGCTATGTGTTCATCTCTCTCTCTCTATGCATAATCTTATTGAGATCATGAGCTTGTAATCTATAGATCTATTCTGCTACTCAAGTGCTTTAATGAATCTCTGCTCTCCCCATGTGTGTGAAAGTGACAGCGTGCTCACCATGGTGGCACTTAGGCTAGAGATTACAAATACTTTTTATGACTTATATTTGGAGTTGGTTGTCTTTATGAAATTGTGGTGTTTGTTGGAACCATCTAGTGCTCAAGGTGACAGTGTGGGGTTATCTAGATGGGAAAGATGAACTTTGAGGTGTGTTGTTATAGCCCTACCAACGATTAGAGTGTCCAACCGGAGAGTAGTTAAGAGTAGTATCATGAAGAGAAGATATTTATATGAGAGTGTTCACTAGTGAAAGTATGATCCCTAGGCCTTGTTTCTAAACATTGAATCACCGTTTGCAATTAGATCTGTTACATGTTTGCTTGCTTCCATCTTTATTTCAGTTTGCCTTTAGTCTCTTCCATGCCATCAAGCTATTTCCTAGCACCATTACCAATTATAATTATCTATACCACTTTTATTTCACTATCTCTTTGCTGAACTAGTGCACCTATACACCTGACAAGTGTATTGGGTGTGTTGGGGACACAAGAGACTTCTTGTATCTTGATTGCAGGGTTGCTTGAGAAGGAATACCTTTGACCACTTCCTCCCTAAGTTCGATAAACCTTGGGTGATCCACTTAAGGGAAAACTTGCTGCTATTCTACAAACCTCTGCACTTCGAGGCCCAACAACTGTCTACAAGAATAGAAGTGCGTAGACATCAAGCTATTTTCTAGCACCGTTGCCGGGGAGGTAAGGTAAAAGGTATTCACACCGGAGGATTAAAGAAGAAGAACCTCCCACGGCAAACGCCTATTTTCTGGCGCCGTTGCCGGGGAGGTAAGGTAAAAGGTACTCACATCCTCCGGTGTGAGTGCTCGAAGTTATTTCCTTTAGATTCTGCAATTTTGCCTTTTTGTTTCTTGTTTTCACTAGTTAGGCTTAATGGAAAACAACAACAAAATTAGAGAGCTTTATAGTATTTATCTTGAGTTAGGACATGAAGTGTTTTAGGAGAAAAATAAAAAACCTATGGAACTTTATTTGCATGCTAATAGCAATATTATTAGTATGAATTCTTTGGACACCATTATTGCTAATGCTATGGAAAATTCTAAGCTTGGGGAAGCTAGTTTTTATGAAAATGATCTTTTTAGTTCCCCAGCTTTGGAAGATAGCTATTCTATTGCTTATGATGATACCAAACCTCCAATATATGACGATTACAATGATGAATATCATATTTTCAGTCCACCAACTATTGAGGAGAAAATTAATAATGATTACAATATGCCTCCTATATTTGATGATTATGGTGATGAGAATAATAATGATAGTTATTTTGTTGAATTTGCTCCCACTACGATTAATAAGAATGACTATGCTTATAGGGAGTGTATTAATTCTTTTATGCATGTGGATCATGATAAGAATGTTTTGTGTGATAGTTATATTGTTAATTTTATTCATGATGCTACTGAAAGTTATTATTAGAGAGGGAAACATGGTTTTATGTATCTCAACAATATTAAGTTTCCCCTCTTTATGTTGAAAGTCTTGAAGTTGCACTTGTTTTGCTTTACTATGCTTATTGTTTTGTGCTTTCATGACTTATTTCTTTACAAGATTCCTATGAAAAGTGGGTTAGACTTAAATGTGCTTTGAATTTTGTTCTTGATGCTCTCTTTTACTTCAATTCATATTTCTTATGTGAGCATCTTCTCAAACTATCTTGCCTAACTTAAAGGCGTTAAAGAAAAGTACTTATTGGGAGATAACCCAAAAGTTTTAGATGAGTCTTCGAAGTTATTACCTCTGTAATAACCGCTCCTTATCCATTCTATTTGCTTTTTGTGCCAAGAGTAACCTCTAATGAGAGAGAAGTAATGATTGGGAAAGTTGCTGTCCCAAAACAGATTTTTGTGCTTCACCGTAAAAATTCGTGTAAAATCTCTGTACGTCTTTTTGAGGCGTGAATTTTTGTGCTTCTGCCCCATGTTGTTATCTAACATTCGTTAGTTCAACACTTTTTGATTTGAGCAACATAAGGTCTTCGAAACAATTCGTCTTTACCTGCTGGTCTGTTTTGACAGATTTCTGCCATTTTCTGCATTTGCTTCTTGTTGGTTCCTTTTTGAGTTCTTTTGGGAAATTGAGCTTTTTGAGGTAAGTGCTACAGTAGATAGTGTATTAATGGAAGTTTATTGGTGTTAGAACTGAACCTAAAAGACTTATTATCTTGAATGCACTAATGGTGCTAATAAAGATTATGTGAAGTTTTGTATGAAGGAAAAATTTCAGGTGTATGGAAGGAATGAGTAATGATATGAAAGATTTACTAAAGCTCAAGCTTGGGGATGTCACGCGTGTCACCCCAAGAAATATCCAAGAATTATAAGCTTCAAAGCTTGGGGATGCCCAAGGCATCCCCCTCTTCATCAATAAATGTCCCAGGTTTCTTCCAAACGCTTTGTTTTTATTGTTTCATACACAGTTGTGTTGTTCTTGGAGCATCTTCTTTTTCGTTTTCATTTTGGTTTTTCATTTGCTTTTGTTTGCTTAGTTTTCTGAATAAATTGGTTGGACCCCCTCTTTCATACATTAGTTTGCAAATAGTTTGGTTTGGTTTGGAAAAGAGTAGGAAAGCTCATGCTTAAGTGGTAAAAAGAGCTTGTTTTTGACTGTGGCATATGCTTTGTCATGCCATGCTTGATATTGTTTTGGCTTTATGCTTACTATTCTTTGCTATAGCATGAATTGTTATAAACAATTGAGATTGATTAATGTGCCTTGGATGAATCATGCGTTGTTTTAGCATATTAAAGCATAGTATAGTGGTATTCTCCTTTGATGCTTTATTTGGGTTGACTTGGCGCATGCTCACACCATGTTATTGACTATATCAAGTCACCATAAGCCTTTATGATCCTTTAGTTTTGAACTTGTAGTATCACTTTATGCTTTGACCAATAATGTTTTGTCGCTCTGCATGATTATGGCCATTATTGCTCTCTTAGTTTGTCGCTCCCAGTCTTTTGCTAGCCTCCACAACCAAGTATGAGTTCCACTCATGCATCCAACTCCCTAAACCAAGTTATTCCAAAGAGTCCACCATACCTACCTATTAGCTTAAGCTATTCCAAGTATATTCATGATTTTGTTTACCTTCCAAATTAAACTTGTTATGAGAACACTAGTGAGTAAAGCTCTCACGAACTTGATGGCACACTTTACTTTTCTTGCCCTTAATAAACTTGAACCATTGATTCGTCTATGTTGTATATGCTTGCACTTATTTGTTGGGAATTAGCACAACCATGCTATCATGGGGAACGCTTTCAACATTGCACTGGTACTTTGTACCTAGTTGATATCATGCTCTTTTGTCTATGGATGTCGTCGGTGTGAAATGAAATGGGAGCTTGTAAGTCCATGGAGTTATGTATATGTGTTAGAGAAACGCCTAGGCCGCTGGTCTAATCCATGCTGACATGGTGGAAACCTGCAGTCTAACCATAATGAGCTGTCTATGAAGCATTCTTCTTATAAAAAAGAGTCAGAAGTTGAGAAAAAAGAGGAAAAAAAGAAAAGAAAAAAGAGATTATGAAAAGATGAAAGAGAGAGAAAAGCACCATATTCCCATGGTAAATAAGAAGATTGCTGAGATGCTCGTTGTCTGCTTGCCTTGTCATTTTGATATGGGGATTCTTCCGTATCATCGGGCAAGGGGTACCCCGTTGGCGGTTCTCTGTGATACACATGTACTTATGATGACAAGAACTTACCGGTGACTAAACTTGAGTAGCATGAGGAGCGGCCCTCGTATTCAAGGGACATGAGATTTCTAACTTATACTTCGTCAAGCATGTACACCATAGTTTGTTCACTTTAACCTTAATCACCTTCAAGATGCTTATGATAGAGGCAATGCGAGCTGAAAGCTATGTGTACCATAATTTTTGGAAGCTCTTTATGAAACTTGAATCTCTGCTTTCTTCTATGAGGGCCTTTCTTCCACCATTATATTGAGTCTCCACCTTCTACCTTTATGCACCTACTTTGAGAGCATAGTGGCTATTCTTAGTTCTATTGCATTGTCCCAAGACTAGTTGATTGATGCATAACTTGATATTGCTTGTTTTAAACTATTTGTATCTAGTCACTCTTATGAACATTGAAGGTGTCCTATGCATTTATGTTTTGCTACTCCATGAGGGACAAGCTGAATGCCATTATGCTATGTTTTCTTTATGTGAAACAAATAAACGTCTTGCAAAGCATTGTTATTCATGAATATTTTGTTTATGCCTTTTCATGTTGCATCATAGTTTCTTTGTCTTATTGCTAGAACTTTGTCTTTCATGTTATGATTGAAGTACTATGATCCCAGCTTTGAGTGTTTGACAAATACTTTGATCAAGTTTATGATGGTGCATGTCACCTCAAAAATTATTCTTTCTTTTTATCACTTGCCTACTCGAGGACGAGCAGGAGTTAAGCCTGGGGATGTTGATACATTGCAAATGTATCTATAATTTTTGATGTTCCATGCTTGGTTTTATCTACTTTCTTATGTTTTGTCCATACTTTGGAGTACTTTTCATATGATTTCTTGGACTAACCTATTAACAAGAGCCACAGTGCCAGTTGCCTGTTTTCTGCTGTTTTTGGTTCCAGGAAAGTCAGAAAATCAATATTCTCGGAATTGGACCGGACAAAAGCCAAAGTCGATATTTTACCGGAAGACTCACGGAGCTAGAAGACGAGACGGAGAGGGGCCACAGGGTGGCCACACCATGTGGTGGTGCGGGCTAGCCCTGGCCGCGCCACTAGGTGGTGTGGGCCCCCTGGCCGCCCACCGACCTTGCCTCTTTGCCTATAAGTTTCCTCCCGATGCAAAAACCCTAAATCATCAAGCCTCCAGCCACGAAAAGTTCTGCAGCGCCTCCACCACCGAAGGGGAGATTCGGGGGACAGAAAGTCTTTGTTCCGGCACCCTGCCAAGACGGGGAAGTGCCCCCGGAGCCATCTCCATCGATCTCCACCACCATCTCCATCACTGTTGTGGATTCCCATGATGAGGAGGGAGTAGTTCTGTCCCGAGGCTAAGGGTTCTACCGGTAGCTATGTGTTCATCTCTCTCTATGCATGATCTTACTGAGATCATGAGCTTGTAATCTATAGATCTATTCTGCTACTCAAGTGCTTTAATGAATCTCTGTTCTCCCCATGTGTGTGAAAGTGACAGCGTGCTCACCATGGTGGCACTTAGGCTAGAGATTACAAATACTTGTTATGAGTTATATTTGGAGTTGGATGTCTTTATTAAATTGTGGTGTTTGTTGGAACCATCTAGTGCTCAAGGTGACAGTGTGGGGTT
The DNA here is from genome assembly GCA_910589775.1 of Avena eriantha. Taxonomy (NCBI): domain Eukaryota; kingdom Viridiplantae; phylum Streptophyta; class Magnoliopsida; order Poales; family Poaceae; genus Avena; species Avena eriantha. The sequence goes on along the minus strand of OU342742.1, from coordinate 174,763,820 downwards.
ATCTAGATGGGAAAGATGAACTTTGAGGTGTGCTGTTATAGCCCTACCAACGATTAGAGTGTCCAACCGGAGAGTAGTTAAGAGTAGTATCATGAAGAGAAGATATTTATATGAGAGTATTCACTAGTGAAAGTATGATCCCTAGGCCTTGTTTCTAAACATTGAAACACCGTTTGCAATTAGATCTGTTACATGTTTGCTTGCTTCCATCTTTATTTCAGCTTGCCTTTAGTCTCTTCCATGCCATCAAGCTATTTTCTAGCACCGTTACCACTTATAATTATCTATACCACTTTTATTTCACTATCTCTTCGCCGAACTAGTGCACCTATACACCTGACAAGTGTATTGGGTGTGTTGGGGACACAAGAGACTTCTTGTATCTTGATTGCAGGGTTGCTTGAGAGGGAATACCTTTGACCACTTCCTCCCTGAGTTCGATAAACCTTGGGTGATCCACTTAATGGAAAACTTGCTGCTTTTCTACAAACCTCTACACTTGGAGGCCCAACAACTGTCTACAAGAATAGAAGTGCATAGACATCAAGCTATTTTCTGGCATCGTTGCTGGGGAGGTAAGGTAAAAGGTATTCACACCGGAGGATTAAAGAAGAAGAACCTCCCACGGCTGCTCTTTCTCCGATGATAACACATGAAGAATTCTCCTCCTCCGATGATGATGAAGAAGATACATCAAGTGGTGTGGCTGCTCTTTCTACTACATCTACACCTACATTCTCACTCTTCAACTCTCCAAATGAAAATATATCCAACAAGAACGTCAGTTGTCTTATGGCTAGAGGAACGGAGGTATTATCATCGTCACACCCCACCTCCTTAGTTGATGATGAATTTGATGATGAGTTATCTCTTGATATCAAAAAGGAATTAGTTGCTTTTGATGTGTTTATGAACAACTTGCAAGGGGAACACAAGAAACATTTTGTGGACCTCTTAAATCAACTTGCACACACACAAGAACTTCTAGATGACAGATGCAAACTAGGAAGAGAGCACATGATTGAGGTAGAAGCTCTAAATAATGCTCTAGAAGAAGAACAAGAGACTAGGATGTCTCTAGAAACTAAACTTGAAGGGCTTGATGAAGCTAATGACTTAATTATCAATAAACTCATCAAGGAACGTGACCATGCTATTGCTAAATATAAAAAGGCTAAAAAGGACAAGATTGAGTTTGATGTTGTTCATGAAAAACTTCCCGAGGACTTTAGGATGCTTGACAAGGCTCACAAGGCCTTGGAGATTGAACTCTTGTTGCTCACAAAGTCTCGTGAAAAGCCTCAAACTCAATTGACCAATATTCCTTCACCTAGTACTTTCATACCTTCTAGTTGTACAAATATACTTGAAGAAAATGCTAGGTTGAAGGGGGAGCTAGCTAAAGCCATCTTCCCTAAAGGGAACAAGTCAATTAATGACCTCTTAAGTAAGCAGAGGCCAAATGGTGAGAAAGGGGGCATTGACTTTGTCTCCAAATCCAAGAAGAAAAAGAACAACAAGAAAAAGAAGGCCAAGCCTAATCAAGAAAAAGACAAGGTCATTATGGGTAGTAAGACCACGAATGGCAAAACTATGTCTCATGATGATTTTGCGGGAAGTGCTAACCCTCACTATGTTTTAATGCATGATTATTTTGGTGATGTTTATGCACAATATGTTGGCCCATTTGATGGTTATATCGCTTGGTCTATTTTGGTTCCCAAGACCCTTGTTGCTAACAAAAGAGGACCCATTGAAAAATGGGTACCTAAAAACTAGTTTGATCTTTTGTAGACCTAAGCTTCCAGAGGGTCAAAATGGGTGCTTGATAGTGGATGCACAAGTCATATGACCGGAAGAACTTCTAGTGTCAAGGAGTTGAGACCAAATGTTGACCTACATGACATATACCGACAAGTCAAAGTCTAAGGTAATGGGTTTCAGCAAAGTTGTGGTTGCACACGATATCACACTCATGGACATCATGCTTGTTGAGACCCTTGGCTATAATTTACTTTCAGACCGTGCTCTTGGAAAGATGGGTTTTGCCGTCTTTATTGATAATGATATTGTGATCCTCATGTGGAGCAAGTCTCTAAAGGTCGCTTTTGTTGGGTACGTCAAAAATGACTTGTATGTGGTGGACTTTTCGGGAAAAACCACTACAAGTGCGATGTGCTTATTCGGAAAGGCTGATGTGGGTTGGTTATGGCATCGCCGTCTAGCCCATGTCAACATGAGAACTTTGCGAAGCCTCCATAAGGATGGTCATATTGTTGGACTAAAAGAAAATGTTTTCTTTGCCAAAGATCATATGTACAGGGCATGTGTTGAAGGAAAGATGCATGATTCTCCCCACAAGCCAAAGAAATACATCAAGTCTAGGAGGATCTTGGAGCTCCTTCATGTGGATCTCTTTGGTCCTCAATCTCATGCAAGCCTTGGGGGAAGAAATATTGTTTGGTGATTGTTGATGACTACTCAAGATACACATGGGTATATTTCTTCAAGATGAAAAGTGAGACCCAAGAAAACTTCATTGACTTCATCAACATGGCTCAATGTCAACACAATGTCCCCATGTTAACAATAAGAAGTGACAACGGTACCGAGTTCAAAATCTACACATTGAATGGATCTCTTAGTGATGAGGGGATAAAACATCAATATTCCGCTGCATATACTCCTCAACAAAATGGTGTAGCGGAGAGGAAGAATAGAACTCTTATTGATATGGCAAGGACCATGTTGGCGGAGTTTAAATCTCCATACAATTTCTGGGCTGAAGCAATCTCCACCGCATGCCATGCATCAAACCATCTCTACCTCCGCAAAGAATTGATGAAGACTCCATATGAAATTCTTACCGGTAACAAGCCCAACGTTTCATACTTCTGGGTGTTCGGTTGTAAGTGTTTCTATCGCATTAAGGGTATTCGTTTGTCCAAGTTTGATTCCAAAGCATTAGAGGGTATTTTTGTTGGTTATGGTCTCGAATCCCATACTTATAGAATCTATGACAAGCTCTCCAGAACTGTCATAGAATCTTGTAATGTGGTGTTTGAAGAATATGATGGTCCCTAAGCGGGGTGTGTTGATGTTTGTGATGTAGATGATGAAATGCCTCAGGATGCCATAGGAAGAATAGGTGCAGGTTTCATCCGCCCTATTTAGGAACTCCTTATGGAGGATCGAGAAGAACTATGCTCTACTCAAGTGGAGCCCTCATTGTCACAACATCAACAAGCTCCTATCGAGGAGGACAATGACCCAAGCCAAAGACAAGTTGTGTACCCTCAACCTGTTGATCAAGAAGAATCTTCTAGCCAGGAGGTGCTTGAGTCTCCATTTGCCAGAATGTCCAACGGTGCTAAGTCTATTACACAAGGAAGATCTATTGAAACTGCCATAAGGGAAGCCCAACGCCTGTCTAGAAGTATGATTGATCAAGACCAAGGTCAATCTTTGACTCTTGTAGAATAGAATGAGTCCAATGATGATCAAGGTCAAGTTAATGGTCAAGACGAGGACTAAAATGATGAAGTGATCCCCCAAGAAACAACAAGGAGATTGAAACTCGTCGCCAAGCTAGAATGGATAGAATATTGGAATCAAGAGACCACACTCTTGAGAATGTGGTAGGAGATCTAAGAAGAGGGATATCCACTCGAGCTCAACTGAAGAACTTAGGTGAGCACCAAGCACACATTTCCATGGTGGAACCAAAGAAAGTATGGGAAGCTCTTGAAGATTCAGATTGGTTGGATGCAATGCACAAAGAGCTCAACAACTTTGAGAGAAACAAAGTATGGAAGTTAGTTGAAAAGCCAAAAGATTACCGCAATGTTATAGGCACCAAGTGGATTTTCAAGAACAAGCAATATGAGCATAGAATTGTGGTGAGGAACAAGGCAAGATTGGTTGCACAAGGGTTCTCTCAAATTGAAGGCACTGATTATGGAGAGACATATGCACCCGTGGCTCGCCTTGAGTCCATCTGTATCCTTCTGACTTATGCGGCACATCATAAATTTAAATTACAAAAAATGGATGTAGAAAGTGCATTTCTTAATGGTCCTATGCATGAGTTAGTATATGTAAAGCAACCCCCGGGGTTTGAGGATTCCAACTTTCCAAACCACGTCTACAAACTTGATAAGGCGCTCTATGGGCTCAAACAAGCCCCACACACGTGGTATGAGCACCTTAGAGAGTGGTTGTTAGATCGTGGGTTTGAGGTTGGGAAAATCGATACCACTCTTTTTACTAAGAAGGTCAATGGGGAGCTTTTTGTATGCCAAATATATGTTGATGATATTATCTTTGGCTCATCTAACAAAGCTTTTAATGATGAGTTCTCAAAGCTTATGACTAATAGGTTATGGATGTCTATGATGGGGGAATTGAGAGTATTTCTTAGTTTTGAGATCAAGCAAGTAAGAGGAGGAACATTCTTCAACCAAGCCAAGTACACTCAAGATATGCTCAAAATATTCAACATGAAAGATCTAAATGGAGCTCCCACTCCCATGGCAACAAAGACTCATCTTTAACTGGACCCAAATGGTAAAGATGTGGATCAAAAGTTATACCGGTCCATGATTGGTTCTTTGCTTTACCTTTGTGCATCTATACCCGATATTGTGTTGAGTGTAGGAGTGTGTGCAAGTTATCAAGTGGCTCCTAAAGAAAGCCATTTGATGGAGGTCAAGAGAATCTTTTGATATTTGGTTCATACCCCAAACTATGGTATTTGGTATCCTAGGGGCTCAACTTTCTCTCTTTGTGGATACACGGATTCGGATTGGGCTAGTGACAAGGATGATAGAAAATCAACCTCTAGGGCTTTTCAATTCCTTGGGAGGTCCTTGGTGGGTTGGTCTCTAAGAAGCAAAATTGTATATCCCTCTCCACCACCGAAGCCGAGTATGTGGCAGCTGCTAGTGCTTGTACTCAATTGCTATGGATGAGGCAAACATTAAAGGAATATGGTGTCCATTGTGACAAAGTGTCTCTTCCATGTGACAATGAAAGTGCTATCAAGATCGCCTATAACCCAGTGGATCATACAAGGACAAAGAATATTGAGATTCGTCATCACTTCATTAGAGAATATGTTGCTCGAGGTTATATTGAGCTATCCTATGTGTCAACCAAAGACCAACTTGCCGACATTTTCACGAAGCCTCTTGATGAATCAAGGTTTTTTTATTTGAGGAATGAACTAAATATCATAGATTCTAGGAGCTTGACTTGATCACCTTGCATACTCACCTATGTCTTGACTCTTATTTTGAATGGGTGCAGGCATGGAGATAGGGGGAGTGCGGTCCTAATACATGGACTATCCCTCCCCCATAATGCCAACATTAATAAAATCAATTCTCTTAATATCACTTTATTGATATGTCAGCTTCATTGATGAGTAGTGGCAATGAACCCAAGAATAATTCTTCACGGTGTCATACCACAAACTCTTACATGGTGGCCTCGGCCACCGCCCTCTTCATATTTGAAGAGTCGGTTCTTGACTTATTTGGTTTCGATCTTAATTTGTCATCTTTTTGACTATCTATGCTTTCTTGGTTCTTCACAGTACACATTCTGAATCCTAGGCCTCTACTCATTCCTAAACATGCTCCTCTTGTCACACATTTGTCCACTGTTTAAATCTAGGGTTTTCTGGTCGTGGTGGCCAGACTGTCCGCACTGAACCAACCGGAGTGTCCGACCAAGCTGGACACTCCGCTCGATTCATCCCAAACACTCCGGCCGGGCCGGACACTCCGGTGAACTTCACCCGGACACTCCGGCCCTAATGGTTTCGAACCTATAAAAGGGATCATGGAGAAGTGGACGGTTTAGTCCTCCTTCTTACCCTCGACTCTCTCCTCTCCACACCCCACTGTCCCCGACCAGGATCTCCACCAGGAGGGCTCCTCTACCCTGGATCCGGCTATTGCCGCCGGCCATTACCTTCCCCTTGCCGCTGGGATCCATTCCCCTCTGGTGAAGGCTCCATGGATGCTGGTATTTTGCCTCCCCCTTCTCCATCTCCAGGGTTTCCTCTAGATGCATTTTTGGAGGCAATGACCCATCTAGATCCATGGATACATCATACTGCGTGCAATACTTGTCATTGTAGTAGTTCTAGCAATCCCGATCTGCTCGGCTGAACATTCACGTACTGGCCGAAAAACCACCAAGGCTCCGGCCGGAATGTCTAGCGTGTATAGGGCAGACACTTCGGCCTAGCCGGAATGTCCGGCTTGTACATACCGGATTGTCCGGGTCTGGCGGAGTCTCAGGGGTGGTTTTGCCGGACAGTCCGGGTTTTCTCAATCACTGTAGATCCTGCATTACTTTTGCTACTGCTATGTACTTACACCTCCTGGACAAATGTGCTTACCCATATGCTACCCTTCTACTCTGAATTCACAGGTAGCTCCTTTCCTCGTCGCTCTAGGGCTGCTCAGAAAGCCCATCCTCACAGGTACCGTGATGAAGAGAGTGAGGTTCATGTTGATCCTTCCATGGTTAGATAGGGTGCTCGTGACCGTGTTGTAGCTAAGAAAGAGAAGGTCAGAAGACAAAAGGGATGAAGCCAAGTGCATGAAGTTTGAGGCATTAACCACTTTGGCAGATTCGCGCACCGAGGAGTTTGTGGAGATGCGTGTCCAGCAGTTCTATTCTCTGCATCGCACTTCTAAGGTGAACGCTTCTAGAGGAATGAGCAGGCCCTACTCTTTTCTGAGGTGTTTTCTGCTTTCAGGACTCTGATACATTGCAAATGTATCTATAATTTTTGATGTTCCATGCTTGGTTTTATCTACTTTCTTGTGTTTTGTCCACACTTCGGAGTACTTTTCATATGATTTCTTGGACTAACCAATTAACAAGAGCCATAGTGCCAGCTTCCTGTTTTCTGCTGTTTTTGGTTCCAGGAAGTCAGAAAATGAATATTCTTGGAATAGGACGGGACAAAAGCCAAAGTCATTATTCTACCGGGGGACACACGGAGCCGGAATACGAGACGAAGAAGGGCTAGAGGGTGTACACACCACCTGGCCACGCGACCAGGCTTGGCCCATGCCTGGGGGTGGTGTGGCCAGCCCTAGACACCCCCTCGGCCTCTCCTTCCGCCTATATATTGCCTCTGATACGGAAACCCTAAGTACCCGATCAAAAATCCACGAAAGAGTCTGTAGCCACCGTCGTCTCTATCCCTAGATCGGGAGGGATCTGAAGCTCTTCCCGGCACCCTACCAGAGAGGGGATTTTACCCTAGAGGCCTTCTTAATCATCATGCAAGCCTCCGGTGTGATGCGTGAGTAGTTCATCTCTGGACTACGGGTCCATGTAGTAGCTAGATGGCTGGTTCTCCTCCTTTGTGCTTTCATGTCTAGATCTTGTGAGTTCCGTTCATGATCAAGATCATCTATTTGTAATTCTGCATGTTGTGTTTGCGGGGATCCGATGGATATTGAGATGCTATTTTAGATTCATTATTGATTCTATCATGTCTTTGTTATTTGTGATCTTGCATGCTTTCCGTTGTTAGTAGCTATCTTGGCCAAGTAGATGCTAGCAACTCCAAGAGTTAGTATTTATGCTCGATAGTGGGTTCATGCCTCTGGTAATCTGGGGAAGAGACAGAAATCTCTAAGGTACTAGATGTGTTGTTGCTACTAGGGAGCAAACAACAATCCTTTGTTCATAGAATAATCGTATTGTTTACTTTACATGCAATTCATAATGCAATTATCCGTTGCTTGCAACTTAATACTGGAGGGGGTTCGGATGATAACCTAAAGGTGGATTATTAGTCATAGATGCAGTTGGATGACGGTCTATGTATAATGTTGTAATGCCCAATCGAATCTCAAAGGAGTCAAGATGATTAGTATATGCTTGTATGCTTTCTCGATGTTTGTTAATTGCCCCACTGTAATTTGTTCACCCAACATGTTATCTATCTTAAGGAGAGCCACCTCTAGTGAACTATGGACCCCGGTCCTTTCTTTTACATACAATCTACAAACTTTTTACTACTTTGTGTTTACTTTCTGCAAACTATTACTTCCTTCCATTCGATACGTTTAATCCTTTTTTTTCAGCAAAACCGGTGGGATTGACAACCTCATCGCAAGTTGGGGACAGAGTTATGTGGTTGTGTTGTGCAGGTCTCCACATTGCTGTTGGCACCGGTAGTGCGCCCTGCCAACCCTGAAAGACCTTTCTATAGGTAGTGGCTCTATAATTGGGAAAGATAATATTGTAGAATTCTTTAATCATGTTAGTAAGCATGAGGATATTGAGGATAGATCCCTTGCACATCTTGCTCCAAATTATGAAATTTGTGCAGCTTATTTAGTTCACATGTTGGAGGCTAGGTTTGTTAACCTTAATCCCTTAATGCAAGTAATGTTTCTTAAGCTTAAAGAAATTGAAGACCCTAAAAAGAGGGATTTTATTCTAGAAACTTTGCTTAATGAATTCCATGATGTTACTAAGGAAGCTAGAAAAGTTTTTGAACAATTTAATATGCTAGGCTCATGTGTAGATATTATTGGTACATGAGAAAAGATGAACAAAACCGAACCTAATGGGGAGGAACCTAAGATACCAATACCCTTTAAACTAGTAGCAATACATGAAGCCATAGAAAAGAATCTTGATTGGATTGTTCCCTAAAACCCGTTTGATGAAAATAGTGAACCTAAGATCATTGAGAGAGGATCCACTAGAACTTATTTTGATGATATACCTTGCCTTGATGAAGATATTTCTGGTATTAATCTTAATGCTTCTTCATTTGAGAACACTTGATTATTTCTCATGCTTCTGAAGCCTAACTTAAAGGCGTTAAAGAAAAGTACTTATTGAGAGATAACCCAAAATTTTTAGATGAGTATTGGAAGTTATTACCTCAGTAATAACTGCTCCTTATCCTTTTTATTTGCTTTTTGTGCCAAGAGTAACCTCTAATGAGAGAGAAGTAATGGTTGGGAAAGTTGCTGTCCCAAAACAGATTTCTGTGCTTCACCGTAAAAATTCGTGTAAAATCTCTGTACGTCCTTTTGAGGCGTGAATTTTTTTGCTTCTGGCCCAGGTTGTTATATAACTTTTGTTAGTTCAACACTTTTTGATTTTAGGAACATAAGGTCTTCTAAAAAATTGTCTTTACCTGCTGGTCTGTTTTGACAGATTTCTGCCATTTTCTGCATTTGCTTCTTGTTGGTTCCTTTTTGAGTTCTTTTGGGGAATTGAGCTTTTTGAGGGAAGTGCTTAAGTAGCTTGTGTTTTAATGGAAGTTTTATTGGTGTTAGAGCTGAACCTAAAGACCTATTATCTTGAGTGCACTAATGTTGCTAATAAAGATTGTGTGGAGTTTTGTATGAAGGAAAAAATTTAGGTGTATGGAAGTAATGAGTAATGAGATGAATGATTGGCTAAAGCTCAAGCTTGGGGATGCCATGCGTGTCAACCCAAGAAATATCCAATAAGTACAAGCTTCAAAACTTGGGGATGCCCAATGCATCCCCTTCTTCATCAATAAAAATCCCAGGTTTCTTCCAAACGCTTCATTTTTATTGTTTCATGCACAATTGTGTTGTTCTTGGAGAGTCTTCTTTTTTGTTTTTGTTTTTGTTTTTAGTTTTCTGAATAAAATGATTGGACCCCCTCTTTCATACATTGGTTTTCAAATAGTTTGGTTTGGTTTGGAAAAGAGTAGGAAAGCTCATGCTTGAGTGGTAAAGAGAGCTTGTTTTTTACTGTGGCCTATGCTTTGTCATGCCATGCTTGATATTGTTTTGGCTTTATGCTTAGTATTCTTTTCTATAGCATGAGTTGTTATAAACAATTGAGATTGCTTAATGTGCCTTGGATGAATCATGCGTTGTTTTAGCATATTAAAGCATAGTATAGTGGTTTTCTCCTTTGATGCTTTATTTGGGTTGACTTGGCGCATGCTCACACCATGTTATGGCTATCCAAAGTCACCATAGCCTTTATGATCCTTTAGTTTTCAACTTGTAGTATCACTTTATGCTTTGATCAATGATGTTATATCGCTCTGCATGATTATGGCCATTATTGCCCTCTTAGTTTGTCGCTCCCAGTCTTTTGCTAGCCTCTGTAACCAAGTATGAGTTCCACTCATGCATCCAACTCCCTAAACCAAGTTATTCCAAAGAGTACACCATACCTACCTACTAGCATATGCTGTTCCAAGTATATTCATGCTTTTGTTTACCTTCCAAATTAAACGTGTTATGAGAAAACTAGTGATTAAAGCTCTCACGAACTTGGTGGCACACTTTACTTTTCTTGCCCTTAATAAACTTGAACCATTGTGTCATCTATGTTGTATATGCTTGCATTATTTGTTGGGAATTAGCAGAACCATGCTGTCATGGGGAACGCTTTCAACATTGCACTGGTACTTTGTACCTAGTTGATATCATGCTCTTTTGTCTATGGATGTCGTCGGTGTGAAATGAAAGGGGAGCTTGTAAGTCCATGGAGTTATGTATATGTGTTAGAGAAACGCCTGGGCCGCTGGTCTAATCCATGCTGACATGGTGGAAACCTACAGCGTAACCATAATGAGCTGTCTATGAAGCATTCTTCTTATAAAAAAAGAGTCCTATATTGAGAAAAAAGAGAAAAAAGAAAAAAAGAAGAGATTATCAAAAGAGGAAAGAGAGAAAAAAGCACCATATTCCCATGGTAAATAAGAAGATTGCTGAGATGCTCGTTGTCTGCTTGACTTGTCATTTTGATATGGGGATTCTTCCGTATCATCGGGCAAGGGGTACCCAGTTGGCGGTTCTCTATGATACACATGTACTTACAATGACAAGAACTTACCCGTGACTAAACTTGAGTAGCATGAGGAGCAGCCCTCATATTCAAGGGACATGAGATTTCTAACTTATACTTCATCAAGCATGTACACCATAGTTTGTTCACTTTAACCTTAATCACTTCAAGATACTTATGGTAGGGGCAATGAGAGCTGAAAGCTATAAGTACCATAATTTTTGGAAGCTCTTTATGAAACTTGAATCTCCGCTTCCTTCTATGAAGGCCTTCACCATTATATTGAGTCTCCACCTTCTACCTTTGTGCACCTACTTTGAGAGCGTAGTGGCTATTCTTAGTTCTATGTGTGATACATTGCAAATGTATCTATAATTTTGATGTTCCATGCTTTGTTTTATCTACTTTCTTATGTTTTGTTCCAACTTTGGAGTACTTTTTCTACACTTTCTGGGACCAACCTATTAACAAGATGTCATAGTACCAGTTGCCTGTTTTCTGCTGTTTTTGGTTCCAGGAAAGTCAGAAAATCAATATTCTCGGAATTGGACCGGACAAAAGACAAAGTCGATATTTTACCGGAAGACACACGGAGCCAGAAGACGAGACGGAGAGGGGCCACAGGGTGGCCACACCACCCCATGGCGCGGGTACCCCCCCGGCCGCGCCAGGGCATGGTGTGGGCCCCCTGGCCGCCCACCGACCTTGCCTCTTCGCCTATATATTCCTCTCGATGCGAAAACCCTAAAGAGTCAAGCCTCTAGCCACGAAAAGTTCCGCAGCGCTGCCGCCACCGAAGGGGAGATTCGGGGGACAGAAAGTCTCTGTTCCGGCACCCTGCCGGGACGGGGAAGTGCCCCGGGAGCCATCTCCATCAATCTCCACCACCATCTCCATCATCGTTGCTGATTCCGATGATGAGGAGGGAGTAGTTCTCTCTCGGGGCTAAGGGTTCTACCAGTAGCTATGTGTTCATCTCTCTCCCTATGCATGATCATATTGTGATCACGAGCTTGTAATCTATAGATCTATCCTGCTACTCAAGTGCTTTAATGAATCTCTGCTCTCCCCATGTGTGTGAAAGTGACAGCGTGCTCACCATGGTGGCACTTAGGCTAGAGATTACAAATACTTGTTATGAGTTATATTTGGAGTTGGATGTCTTTATGAAATTGTGGTGTTTGTTGGACTCATCTAGTACTCAAGGTGACAGTGTGGGGTTTTCTAGATGGGAAAGATGAACTTTGAGGTGTGCTGTTATAGCCCTACCGTTGATTAGAGTGTCCAACCGGAGAGTAGTTAGGAGTAGTATCATGAAGAGAATATATTTATATGAGAGTGTTCACTACTGAAAGTATGATCCCTAGGCCTTGTTTCTAAGCATTGATACACCGTTTGCAATTAGATCTGTTACATGTTTGCTTGCTTCCATCTTTATTTCAGTGTTACTTTAGTCTCTTCCACGCCATCAAGCTATCTTCTATCACCGTTACCACTCATAATTATCTATACCACTTGTATTTCACTATCTCTTCGCCGAACTAGTGCACCTATACACCTGACAAGTGTATTAGGTGTGTTGGGGACACAAGAGACTTCTTGTATCTTGATTACAGGATTGCTTGAGAGGGGATACCTTTGACCACTTCCTCCCTGAGTTCGATAAACCTTGGGTGATCAACTTAAGGGAAAACTTGCTGCTGTTCTACAAACCTCTGCACTTGGAGGCCCAACAACTGTCTTCAAGAATAGAAGTGCGTAGACATCAAGCTATTTTCTGGCGCCGTTGCGGGGGCGGTAAGGTAAAAGGTATTCACACTGGAGGATTAAAGAAGAAGAACCTCCCACGACAAACGCCTATTTTCTGGCGCCGTTGCCGGGGAGGTAAGGTAAAAGTTATTCACACCGGAGGATTAAAGAAGAAGAACCTCCCACGGCAAACGCCTATTTTCTGGCGCCATTGCCGGGGAGGTTAGGTAAAAGGTACTCACATCCTCTGGTGTGAGTGCTCGAAGTTATTTCCTTTAGATTCTGCAATTTTGTCTTTTTGTTTCTTGTTTTCACTAGTAGGCTTAATGGAAAACAACAACAAAATTAGAGAGCTTTATATTATTTATCTTGAGTTAGGACATGAAGTGTTTGAAGAGAAAATTAAAAAACCTATGGAACTTTATTTGCATGCTAACATCAAAGTTGTTAGTATGAATTCTTTGGACACCATTATTGCTAATGCTATGGAAAATTCTAAGCTTGGGGAAGCTGGTTTTGATGAGAATGATCTTTTTAGTCCCCCAAGCATGGAGGAGAAATTTTACTTTGATGATACTATGCCTCCAATATATGATGATTACAATGATGAATATGATATTTTCAGTCCACCTACTATTGAGGAGAAAATTAATTATGATTACAATATGCCTCCTATATTTGATGATTATGGTGATGAGAATAATAATGATAGCTATTTTGTTGAATTTGCTCCCACTATAATTAATAAGAATGACTATGCTTATGTGGGGAGTATTAATTCTTTTATGCATGTGGCTCATGATAAGAATGTTTATTGTGATAGTTATATTGTTACTTTTATTCATGATGCTACTGAAATTTATTATGAGAGAGGGAAACATGGTTTTATGCATCTTTACAATATTAAGTTTCCCCTCTTTATGTTGAAAATTTTGAAGTTGCACTTGTTTTACTTTCCTATGCTTGTTGCTTTGTGCTTTCATGACTTGTTTCTTTACAAGATTCCTATGCATAGGAAGTGTGTTAGACTTAAATGTGTTTTGAATTTGCTTCTTGATGCTCTCATTTACTTTAATTCATATTTCTTATGTGAGCATCTTCTCAAACTATCATGCCTAACATAAAGGCGTTAAAGAAAAGTATTTATTGGAAGATAACCCAAAAGTTTTAGATGAGTCTTGGAAGTTATTACTTCTGTAATAACATCTCCTTATACTTTTTATTTGCTTTTTGTGCCAAGAGTAACCTCTAATGAGAGAGAAGTAATGCTTGGAAAAGTTGCTGTCCCGAAACAGATTTCTGTGCTTCACCGTAAAAATTCGTGTAAAATCTATGTACGTCACTTTGAGGTGTGAGTTGTTGTGCTTCTGCCCCAGGTTGTTATATAACTTTCGTTAGTTCAACACTTTTTGATTTGAGCAACAGAAGGTCTTCGAAAAAATTCGTCTTTACCTGCTGGTCTGTTTTGACAGATTTCTGCCATTTTCTGCATTTGCTTCTTGTTGGTTCCTTTTTGAGTTCTTTTGGGGAATTGCCCTTTTTGAGGTAAGTGCTACAGTAGCTAGTGTTTTAATGGAAGTTTTATTGGTGTTGGAACTGAACCTAAAGACTTATTATCTTGAGTGCACTAATGTTGCTAATAAAGATTGTGTGAAGTTTTGTATGAAGGAAAATTTTCAGGTGTATGGAAGGAAGGAGTAATGAGATGAAGAATGGACTAAATCTCAAGCTTAGGGATGCCACGCGTGTCACCCCAAGAAATATCCAAGAAGTACAAGCGTCAAAGCTTGGGGATGCCCAAGGCATCCCCCTCTTCACCAATAAAAATCCCAGGTTTCTTCCAAACGCTTCATTTTTATTGTTTCATGCACAGTTGTGTTGTTCTTGGAGTGTACTCTTTTTTGTTTTTGTTTTGGTTTTTCGTTTGCTTTGATTGCTTAGTTTTCTGAATAAATTGGTTGGACCCCCTCTTTCATACATTGGTTTTCAAATAGTTTGGTTTGGTTTGGAAAAGAGTAGGAAAGTTCATGCTTAAGTGGTAAAGAGAGCTTGTTTTTGACTGTGGCCTATTCTTTGTCATGCCATGCTTGATATTATTTTGGATTTATGCTTAGTATTCTTTGTTGTAGCTTGACTTGTTATAAACAATTGAGATTTCTTAATGTGCCTTGGATGAATCATGTGTTGTTTTAGCATATTAAAGCATAGTATTGTGGTATTCTCCTTTGATGATTTATTTGGGTTGACTTGGCACATGCTCGCACCATGTTATGACTATCCAAAGTCACCATAGCCTTTATGATCCTTTAGTTTTCAAGTTGTAGTATCACTTTATGCTTTGATCAATGATGTTTTGTCGCTCTGCATGATTATGGCCATTATTGCTCTCTTCGTTTGTCGCTCCTAGTCTTTTGCTAGCCTCCACAACCAAGTATGAGTTCCACTCATGCATCAAACTCCCTAAACCAAGTTATTCCAAAGATTCCACCATACCTACCTACTAGCTTATGCTATTCCAAGTATATTCATGCTTTTGTTTACCTTCCAAATTAAACTTGTTATGAGAAAACTAGTGATTAAAGCTCTCACGAACTTGATGGCACACTTTACTTTTCTTGCCCTTAATAAACTTGAACTGTTGTGTCGTCTATGTTGTATATGCTTGCACTTATTTGTTGGGGATTAGCAGAACCATGCTGTCATGGGGAACGCTTTCAACATTGCACGGGTACTTGTACCTAGTTGATATCATGCTCTTTTATCTATGGATGTCGTTGGTGTGAAATGAAAGGGGAGCTGGTAAGTCCATGGAGTTATGTATATGTGTTAGAGAAACGCCTGGACCGTTGGTCTAATCCATGCTGACATGGTGGAAACCTGCAGCATAACCATAATGAGCTGTCTATGAAGCATTCTTCTTATAAAAAAGGGTCCTATTGAAAAAAAAGAGAAAAAGGAAAAAAAAGATTATGAAAAGAGGAAAGAGAGAAAAAAGCACCATATTCCCATGGTAAATAAGAAGATTGCTGAGATGCTTGTTGTCTGCTTGCCTTGTCATTTTGATATGGGGATTCTTCCGTATCATCAGGCAAGGGGTACCCCGTTGGCGGTTCTCTATGATACACATGTACTTACGATGACAAGAACTTACCGGTGACTAAACTTGAGTAGCATAAGGAGCGGCCCTCGTATACAAGGGACATGAGATTTCTAACTTATACTTCGTCAAGCATGTACACCATAGTTTGTTCACTTTAACCTTAATCACCTTGAAGATGCTTATGATAGGGGCAATGAGAGCTGAAAGCTATAAGTACCATAATTTTTGGAAGCTCTTTATGAAACTTGAATCTCTGCTTCCTTCTATGAAGGCCTTTCTTCCACCATTATATAGAGTCTCCACCTTCTACCTTTATGCACCTATTTTGAGAGCATAGTGGCCATTCTTAGTTCTATGTGCAGTGTCCCAAGACTAGTTGATTGATGCATACCTTGATATTGCTTGTTTTAAACTATTTGTATCTAGTCACTCTTATGAACTTTGAAGGTGTCCTATGCATTTATATTTGCTACTCTATGAGGGACAAGATGAATGCTATTATGCTACGTTTTCTTTATGTGAAACAAACAAACGTCTTGCAAAGCATTGTTATTCATGAATCTTTTGTTTGTGCCTTTTCATGTTGCAACATAGTTTATTTGTCTTATTGCTAGAATTTTGTCTTTCATTTTATGATTGAAGTACTATGATCCTAGCTTTGAATGTTTTACAAATACTTTGATCAAGTTTATGATGGTGCATGTCACCTTAAATATTATTCTTTCTTTTTATCACTTACCTACTCAAGGACGAGCAGGAGTTAAGCTTGGGGATGTTGATACATTGCAAATTTATCTATAATTTTTGATGTTCCATGCTTGTTTTATCTACTTTCTTATGTTTTGTTCCAACTTTGGAGTACTTTTTCTACACTTTCTGGGACTAACCTATTAACAAGATGCCACAGTGCCAGTTGCATGTTTTCTGCTGTTTTTGGTTCCAGGAAAGTCAGAAAATCAATATTCTCGGAATTGGACTGGACAAAAGCCAAAGTCGATATTTTACTGGAAGACTCACGGAGCCAGAAGACGAGACGGAGAGGGGCCACAGGGTGGCCACACCACCCCATGGCGCGGGTACCCCCAGGCCGCACCAGGGCATGGTGTGGGCCCCCTGGACTCCCACCGACCTTCCCTCTTCGCCTATATATTCCTCCCGATGCGAAAACCCTAATGAGTCAAGCCTCCAGCCACAAAATGTTCCGCAGCGCCGCCGCCACCGAAGGGGAGATTCGGGGGACAGAAAGTCTCTATTCCGGCACCCTGTCGGGACGGGGAAGTGCCCCCGAAGCCATCTCCATCGATCTCCACCACCATCTCCATCATCGTTGTTGATTCCCATGATGAGGAGGGAGTAGTTCTCTCTCAAGGCTAAGGGTTCTGTCAGTAGCTATTTGTTCATCTCTCTCTCTATGCATGATCATATTGTGATCATGAGCTTGTAATCTATAGATCTATTCTGCTACTCAAGTGCTTTAATGAATCTCTGCTCTCCCTATGTGTGTGAAAGTGACAGCGTGCTCACCATGGTGGCCCTTAAGCTAGAGATTACAAATACTTGTTATGAGTTATATTTGGAGTTGGATGTCTTTATAAAATTGTGGTGTTTGTTGGACTCATCTAGTACTCAAGGTGACAGTGTGTGGTTTTCTAGATGGGAAAGATGAACTTTGAGGTGTGCTGTTATAGCCCTACCGTTGATTAGAGTGGCCAACCGGAGAGTAGTTAGGAGTAGTATCATGAAGAGAAGATATTTATATGAGAGTGTTCACTAGTGAAAGTATGATCCCTAGGACTTGTTTCTAAGCATTGATACACCGTTTGCAATTAGATCTGTTACATGTTTGCGTGCTTCCATCTTTATTTTAGTTTTACTTTAGTCTCTTCCACGCCATCAAGCTATCTTCTATCACCGCTACCACTTATAACTATCTATACCACTTGTATTTCACTATCTCTTCGCCGAACTAGTGCACTTATACACCTGACAAGTGTATTGGGTGTGTTGGGGACACAAGAGACTTCTTGTATCTTGATTGCAGGGTTGCTTGAGAGGGGATACCTTTGACCACTTCCTCCCTGAGTTCGATAAACCTTGGGTGATCCACTTAAGGGAAAACCTGCTGCTGTTCTACAAACCTCTGCACTTGGAGGCCCAACAACTGCCTACAAGAATAGAAGTGCGTAGACATCAATGTGCATTGTCCCAAGACTAGTTGATTGATGCATAACTTGATATTGCTTGTTGTAAACTATTTGTATCTAGTCACTCTTATGAACTTTGAAGGTGTCATATGCATTTATATTTGCTACTCTATGAATGACAAGCTGAATACTATTATGCTATGTTTTCTTTATGTGAAACAAACAAACGTCTTGCAAAGCATTGTTATTCATGAATCTTTTGTTTGTGCCTTTTCATGTTGCAACATAGTTTCTTTGTCTTATTGCTAGAACTTTGTCTTTCATGTTATGATTGAAGTACTATGATCCCAGCTTTGAATGTTTTACAAATACTTTGATCAAGTTTATGATGGTGCATGTCACCTAAAAAATTATCCTACTCGAGGATGAGCAGGAGTTAAGCTTGGGGATGTTGATACATTGCAAATGTATCTATAATTTTTGATGTTCCATGCTTGGTTTTATCTACTTTCTTGTGTTTTGTCCACACTTTGGAGTACTTTTCATATGATTTCTTGGACTAACCTATTAACAAGAGCCACAGTGCTAGCTGCCTGTTTTCTGCTGTTTTTGGTTCCAGGAAGTCAGAAAATGAATATTCCCGGAATTGGACGGGACAAAAGCCAAAGTCATTATTTTACCGGGGGACACACGGAGCCAGAATACGAGACGGAGAAGGGCCAGAGGGCGGCCACACCACCTGGCCGCACGGCCAGGCTTGGCCCGTGCCAGGGGGTGGTGTGGCCAGCCCCAGGCACCCCCTCGGCCTCTCCTTCCACCTATATATTGCCTCTGATACGGAAACCCTAAGTACCCGATCAAAAATCCACGAAAGAGTTTGTAGCCACCGTCGTCTCTGTCCCTAGATCGGGAGGGATCTGAAGCTCTTCCCGGCACCCTGCTGGAGAGGGGATTTCACCCTGGAGGCCTTCTTCATCATCATGCAAGCCTCCGGTGTGATGTGTGAGTAGTTCAACTCTGGACTACGGGTCCATGTAGTAGCTAGATGGTTGGTTCTCCTCCTTTGTTCTTTCATGTCTAGATCTTGTGAGCTCCATTCATGATCAAGATCATCTATTTGTAATTCTGCATGTTGTGTTTGCAAGGATCTGATGGATATTGAGATGCTATTTCAGAGTGATTATTGATTCTATCATGTCTTTGTTATTTGTGATCTTGCATGCTTTCCGTTGTTAGTAGCTATCTTGGCCAAGTAGATGCTAGCAACTCCAAGAGTTTGTATTTATGCTCGATAGTGGGTTCATGCCTCTGGTAATCTGGGGAAGTGACAGAAATCTCTAAGGTACTAGATGTGCTATTGCTACTAGGGAGAAAACAACAATCGTATTGTTTACTTTACACGCAATTCGGAATGCAATTATCCGTTGCTTGAAACTTAATACTAGAGGGGGTTCAGATGATAACCTGAAGGTGGATTATTAGTCATAGATGTAATTGGATGACGGTCTATGTATACTGTTGTAATGCCCAATCGAATATCAAGGGAGTCAAGATGATTAGTATATGCCTGTATGCTTTCTCGACGTTTGTCAATTGCCCCGCTGTAATTTGTTCACCCATCATGTTATCTATCTTAAGGAGAGCCACCTCTAGTGAACTATGGACCCCGGTCCTTTCTTTTACATACAATCTACAAACTATGTACTGCTTTGTGTTTACTTTCTACAAACTATTACTTCCTTCCATTCGATACGTTTAATCCTTTGTTTTCAGCAAAACCGGTGAGATTGACAACCTCATCGTAAGTTGGGGACAGAGTTCTATGGTTGTGTTGTGCAGGTCTCCACGTTGCTGCTGGCACCGGTAGTGCGCCCTGCCAACGTTCAGCTAGCAACACCTTTGGGGTGTTTCCTTGCTCCTACTGGATTGATAACCTTGGTTTCATAACAGAGGGAAACTTACTGATGTGCTCATCATATCTTCCTCTTGGGGTTCCCCAACGAGCTCATTAATACACGAGTCAGCAGACTCCTGTGTGCCCCATGAAGTGGTTGGATATTCCAAAGCTCCAAGCTCATAGGTACTTTGAGGATGCTCTCTGGGTGACTGAGAAGATGGGGTTGCACGCCATCTTTCAAACAAGAGAAGACTACAATATTGAATTGGTCCAGCAGTTCTATGCCACGGTGGTCTTTGGGGACACTACTGATATTCCCCTTGAGTGGATCTCTGGCACTACCAGGTGTCGTTCCAGCATGGCTCAGTTTGCACACATCCTTGGAGTGCCTTTCAACCCCAATGCTCCCAGTGGTCACCGAATGTATGTACATGGTCAGGCGTATGACAAGAAGCTGTTGGCCCCAATCTACTCTCAGAATGGTGTGGTTGGCCAAACAGCCAACATCAAGCTCATCTACAACATTTTGCTCCGCATGTTTCGCCACACACTCACTCCCAAGGCGGGCAACAAGGATGAGATGAGAGGTGCTGAGATCAATCTTATGGCCCATTACCACTCAGTGTATGTTCGCGGTCCAGCTCATCAAGCTAGTGCCATAGATGTCACGGATTTCATCTATCAGGATATGTACAAGTGCATCACTGACAAAAAATTCCTCTATTTGCTCCATACGTGATTAAGCTCATTGTTGCTCAGGCTCCAGCCACTCCACTGCTCTATACTGACCTTGTGGCACACCTTCCTGCCAAGCTACAGAGGAAGGGTGCCCCCACCTAAAAGGCACCTCGTGGCTACCTCCTTGCTCAAGACACATTTGAGGATGATGAGATGGATGCAGATGCCTCTGACATTGATGATGGGTCTGAGGAGGTTCCGGAGGCTGTGACCCGTGGTCCTCGCATGAAGCATGCCAGCAATGCATATCGCTTCACCACCTCCAAGGAGGAAGTGCACAAGAAGGTGAAGAAGGCCTCCTGGTGGAAGAAGCTTCTTCTTTGCCAGAACATTGGCATTCGCCATGGACAGTACGATGCATACAAGACAAACCGGAATGTGATGAAGGAACTCAAGCGGATCAACCAGCCCATGGATGTTGATCCTGCTCAGCAGCAGCCATTAGATGGCACTCTGTCCTATGGTCACTGGAGTCAGGGACGTGTGGACTGGTCCATGTTTGAGGATATCTCTTCTTCTCGCCCTCACGGCCAGAGCTCTACTCGGGAGGATCAGGATGATGAGGACGGCGATGAGGACGAGGATGAGGAGGACGACGACTACTGTGGCTAGAGTTGGCTTTGGGATGCTTTAGTCATGCTCTTTTCCCTTTTTAGCGTCTCGATGCCAAAGGGGGGGGGAAGTAGCCCCTTTATTAGGATGCTACCAAGGATTTGCATGGGTGCACGAGCTTCACGTTATTTCACTTTGCCTCTTTAAAGTCTCGTGTCTTTATCCTACTTGTTTGACTACTTGTTTGAATACTATGTTGTGTGGAACTCTGTTATGTGTGTGCTGACATGCTTACCTGGTTATGTTAATAACTATGTTATGCCTAGTTTATCGATCTAGTTGTTACTATAACTTGTTAGCTTCAAAATTTAGTGAGGATATGATCCTAGGATGTGTGATCTTGTATTCAAATGCAAAGCTAAAAATGGTCACACATCTAGGGGGAGCCTTACTATATCTTGTAAATCCTCTATTATGAAAATTGTTATCTATCGTATATGCAAATCCGTGAGTTGTCATCAAACACCAAAAAGGGGGAGATTGAAAGGGCATTTATGCCCTTCATATGATTTTGATGTTTGTTGACAACACTTGGATAGTTTAATATGCTGTTAAATGTTGCAGGAGATATCAGATATGTGAAAGTTTGTATGCACTGAAGAATTAGATCTGTCCAGGGTTATATATGTGCAGGAACTTTGTCTCTGTCGGACTGTCCGACTGGATCACACCGGAGTGTCCGGTTGGATTCGGCCAGACTGTCCGCCCTAGGAAGTGGGCGACCTGCTCGGACATTCTGTGTGCCACTTCGGACACTACCCAGACATAGTCCGGACACTGGCCGGAAACTTGGCCAGGCCGGAGTGTCCGGTTGGTCTCGCCCGGAGTGTCTGGCTGGGCCAGACTGTCCGGCTGGTGTTGGCCGGACTGTCCGGGGTAAGTGGATTCCAATGGCTCTAATTCCAGGGGGCTATAGAAAGGCCCCTTCTTCTACCTTGGAAGCTGATCGTCCACCTCAAGAACACCAGCACCATTTGAGCCAACAAATCCATAAGATCTCTTCACTCAACCATCCAAAGTCATTGATCTTTGGAGAATCGAAGGTGGAGGCCTTGATCTATAGCTTCACCAAGAGAGATCTTCATTTCCGCCTCATTCACTTGAGGGCCCCTTACTCTAGTGTTTTTTTGGAAACCCTAGCTTGTTATTTGGTTCTTACTAGTTTATCTTTGATTGTTTGACAACTAGCTTGTATTTGAGAGCCTACAATTAGGTTGTTGATGTGTTGGGGGGATACCCCTGGGTAGGGTCACGCCGAGGTATAAAGGCCGAGTTAGCCGAGGTACGGCAAGGTCAAAGCAAGGGCTGGCCGAGTCACCTCAAGGCAGGCCGAATCACGGAGTAACCCGGACCGGAGGATGTCCACCTAACTGAGTCCCGGCCAACGTATGCCGTATGCCGGCAGAATTTATGTAACATGTATGCAGGTACTCACGGGGACGGATTAACCAGGCACGATCCGGGTTATATCAGGCTTGCAAGAGAAGGAAGGTATCTCGCTGGTCAAAAGGTGTTCACTGTATGCTAGACCATGAGCGAAGCGAATAGAGAGAAGGGCCACCGAGGCGTGGCCGACAAGGGTGACGCTGCCTGTGTCGGATGACGCTGGCGCCACAGAGGCTCATGTAGCCTCTACATGGCTTACGATGGCGAAAAGTAACCCGGTCGGTTTGCTATTTTGGGAAGAGGAATATTCCCTGGAATATGCCTCCATGTATGCCCTAATTGGATACCTAGCTGCCCCTATATAAGGAGGGTTAGGGCACCTGTAGAGGGGGTTGATCTTTCTGAGTTGGCATTTGGTAGTTGGTTCCTGGGAGCTAGCTAAGGTGAGAGTAAGAGAGTTCCTTCTTCCTCCTCTCCGCAGGATAGCTCAAGGGGCATTGTAAACCTTGTGAACCTAGTGAATACAAAGCATTTGTGTGTGGAATCACCACACTATCCCTCCCTGGATTCCTCTAGTGCATATTGGCCCCATCTTTAGCCTATCCATGGCATCTGCCGTGACACCACCACGACAGTTGGCGTCCACCGTGGGGCTAGCGGCGCTAGCAGGAGTGAAGATCCGGACGGGAAACCTCATCCGCAACGGCGAACGCATCGTCTCTGGGCTCGTTCAGCGCTTCGGAGCGCTGGACTACGTCAGCGACAATGCTGGTTGCTTCGGCACGCGACCTCTTCCGTGCAACAGCATCTTCGTCAAGCTTGGCGCTCACAAGATCTACGTCGGCGTCGATGTGTCGTGCGTTCATCCGCGGCACGTCGTCGAGGGAGGCGAACCACCTCTTAGTGCGGCACACGGGGCGCGTATCACTCGCTCCCCTTACCGCGCCGAAGAGATGATGACTGCGCCTAGCGCCGGCGCGAGCAAAGATCCGGACCAGATCCGGAGGTAACACCCAAATCACCGAGGAAAAGTAGAGGTCCTCTGCTAGAGAGGCCAGAAAATGTGTTGCAGCAGGCAATAGATAGCTTAGCAAGCCCAGTAGCAGCAGTGGTAGATCTGGCTCAGGCACAAGCCAAGTTGGAGGAAACTAGGCAGAAAATACTGGAGGTTGCGAAAAATATAGCCGCGGCTCAGCAGTCGTTGAACATGACACTGTGCGAGTACGCAAAGCCAAATAAGGTAGATGCTGTAAAAGTGAAGGGGAGAAACCTCATTAGTGAAATGAACAAAGAAGGTGATACTAGAATTGAGGAATCATAGAACATTTTGTCCGTGGGGCTGCCAAAGTACAGCACCTCGGCAAAGAACCTCAGAGCAGCAGCTGCAGCTGCATCCGAGTTAGAGGGCTTGACGGGTGAAGCCCGGCAAAGACAGCAGGAAAGGGTCAATGAGTTAGTTCGGATCGCTAACAGACAGAATGAGGAGTTTCTCAGGGCTAACCCGAAAAGAGCCGGGGCTTCCAAGATTGTTCATTCGGCAGTGGGAAACCTAGAGAAATCCGCTGGAGCTGCATCATCTCCTCATGGTGGTCCTAGGAGAGAGGAGGTGGTAACCTCGGCCAGGATGAACAAACAGATAGTCCCATATGACCCGGCAAGGGCAGGGAAGGGAAAATAAGTGCAGGGAAACGAGGATCGATGAAGTGTCAACCGAGGTGACGCTGGCCGAGGTAACCGTGATCAAGGCAATGCCAGTCAGAGAAATGTTGTAAACAGCAATGCTGGACAGCGTAACTCGGCGGGAGCAGGGCAACCGCAGCAGTGGAATATACCACGGCAAGAGCGAAGTGTCATCCAAGGTATGCAACAGAGAGGCATGCCACAAGAGCAAGATAGATACAATGATGGAGATTCGGAAATGGTGAACGCAGGATACCCTAGGCTGGACTATCATGTGATAGGATCAAGGTTGGGAAGCATGAACTTGATGCCTGATGTCGCCAGGTTAAAGCTGGATCGGCTTTATAGGTCGGAGCAAATTGAGTGTCAAGGTCCTCCGGGTCCAGCATGCTTTGGGCCCCGGATAATGAAAGAACCCCTCGTACCTAACTTCCAGTTACCCAGAGGCACGAAGATGTATGACGGCAGCACCAAGCCGGAGGATTGGTTGATCAATTACGCAACAACAGTGAAGATTGCCACAGGCAATCTGAGATGGGCAGTGAGATATGTACCCCAGATGCTCGAGGGGCCAGCGAGGTTATGGTTAAACAATTTACCACCCGGAAGTATCAACTGATGGATTGATTTTGAGGAAATGTTTGTCAGTAACTTCTCGAGCACGTATCAGAGGCCGAATAGGCCACAAACCCTAGCAATGTGCAAGCAGAGACCGAATGAGACAGACTGGGAGTTCTTAACCCACTGGTGCACTGTGCGAAACTCATGTGAGGGCGTGATTGAGTCGCAGGCCATAGCATGGTTTGCACAAGGGTGCAGATATGCAAGCATGATGTGGCAAAGGTTGCAAAGGGATATGCCAACTACACTGGCAGAAACAATCCGGATTGCTGATTCATATGCTTTGGGTGATCCGACTCAACCTAGGCTTATGGCAAACGAGTCAAGTGAGGAGTACTACCAGCGAGATGGAGCCGCATCATCCCGGCAAAATGATTACTAGGGTAAGAGAAGAGATGATTGACCAGATTATGGTTATAGTTCGCAACAAGTTGCTGCGGTAAATCAAGACCAACCCGGAGTAGGGAGTAATCAGCGTCAGAAAACTGGAGGGCAACAATGGACCCCGAGAAATGATGGCAAGAAAACTTGGACGCCCGAACAAAAGAAACAGTGGCAAGAGAAGAAAGACAGGTCGAGGTATACGTATGAGGCAATGCTGGATCAGCCGTGTAAATTTCACATGCCAAATCCGAGTAACCCAGCGGGTCATACAACGTGGCAATGTGAGTGGATGAGGAAGATAGAACAAAGTGGTTCGGGGAATGCTCAGGCACCTCGGAATGATCAGCCTCGGCAGGAGTTACCCCGGCAGCAATTGCTCTCCGGAGCGAACACACAACAGTTAATGTTTCCACCACCTCCGCCGAGGTATGAAAACCATGAGAGAAGGGATGTAGTGCATCCGGTGGAAAACCAGCATCAGCCAGATCAAAGATATCCCGGCAATGAGGGGAGAAACGAATACAGATAGCATCACCAAAGTTACTGCGTGTTTACCACGGAGAAAATGGATAGAAAAAGCTTGCAACGCCGACATATGGAGGTGAATGCAGTTATGCCGGCGGTGACAAGGTATATGCCTTGGTCGGATCAGGAAATTACCTGGAGTATCAAAGATCACCCCAAGCTCATGCCAAGTCCTGGTTCGTATGCGCTAGTGCTGGACCCAACATTCATTAGGCCAAATATCAATGTGAGATTCTCAAAGGTACTAATCGATAATGGCAGCAGCATCAATATTATGTACGTGGATACAATGCGCAAGTTGGGTATCTCGGAGAACATGCTCCAGGCTACAAGGAGAACTTTCCATGGCATCGTGCCAGGCATTTCCTGTGAACCCATTAGCAAGGTCCGGGTTGACGTATTGTTTGGCACGAGAGATAACTGCCGAACTGAGAACTTGGAGTTCGAGGTTGTGAATTTGGAAAGCGCATATCACGCGTTACTCGGCAGACCTTCCCTGAACAAATTCATGGCAAGTACTCACATTAGTTACCTGAAGATGAAGCTGCCTGGGCCAAATGGTGTAATTACCATACCTGGGGATTTTCGACGTTCCATTGAGTGTGTGTTAGCCGGGTCTAACCTGGCCGAGTCACTCGTGATCGCGCAAGAGAAAAGAAAGATCCAGGAAGTGGTGGCATTGGCTTAATCCGCGCAGTAGTATATGTCGGCGCTGAGTAACCTGCATGGAAGTGTCTCGTTTCAAGCAACAAAGGATACCAAGAAAGTGCCTGTTGATGATCTGTTCCCAGAGCGCATTGTAACAATTGGTGTCGGGTTAACTGACAAATAGGAAAGCGAGCTCGTCAACTTCCTCCGTGAGAATCGGGATATCTTTGCTTGGTCCACACAGGACTTGCAAGGTGTTCCGAGGGAGTTGGCCGAGCACTCTTTGAATGTGAGACCCGGAGCAAAGCCGGTGAAGCAACCTCTCCGCCGCTTCGCCAAAGATAGGAGAAAAGTCATTGGAGATGAGATAGCTCGGCTCCTCGCAGTCGGGTTCATCATGGAAGTGCTTTACCCGGATTGGCTATCCAATCCGGTGCTGGTGGAAAAGAAGAAAGATGATCCGAATGCGGCAGTGGTTTGGCGCATGTGCATCGATTACACGAACATAAATAAGGCATGCCCAAAAGATCCATTCCCACTACCAAGGATAGATCAAGTCATAGATTCTACTGCTGGATGTGAGCTGTTGTCATTCATAGACGCATATTCTGGTTTCCACCAGATACCTCTGAACCCGAATGATCAAATAAAGACTGCGTTTATTACCCTGTACGGGGCTTATTGCTATCGCACCATGCCTTTTGGTTTACGTAATGCAGGGGAAACATACCAAAGATGTATGCAAAAATGGCTACATGATCAAATTGGTCGAAATGTGCAAGTGTATGTGGATGATGTGGTAATAAAAACCAAGGAAAGCAAAACGCTCCTTGATGATATCAGGCAAACGTTCGTGAACCTAAGGAGGTTCCGAATGAAGCTTAACCCGGAGAAATGTACCTTCGGTGTCCCGGCTGGAAAATTACTCGGATTCCTTGTCTCCAGCCGAGGTATCGAACTTAACCCAACTAAAATCCGGGCCATAGAGCAAATGGAATTGCCAAAGTGTCTTAACGATGTCCAGAAGTTCACCGGTTGCCTGGCATCCTTAAGTCGGTTTGTATGTCGGTTGGGAGAAAAGGCACTGCCTCTCTATCAACTTATGAAAAAGTCGGACAAGTTCATTTGGACGCCGCAGGCCAATGAAGCCTTTATCCAATTAAAGAAAATGTTAGCCACTGCACCAGTGTTAGCCTCTCCACTATCGAAGGAGCCAATGTTGCTCTATATAGCCGCAACCAACCGAGTTGTAAGTGCAATAATTGTGGTAGAGCGCGACGAAGAGGGTAAGTTAGTGCAAAGGCCAGTATATTATCTAAGCGAGGTATTATCAGCTTCAAAGCAAAACTATCCTCACTATCAGAAGATGGCATACAGCCTGTATATGGCGGCTAAGAAGCTAAAGCACTATTTTTAAGAGCACCCCATCAAAGTAATATGTGAAGCCCCCATATCTGAGATAATGAGCAATAAGGTTGCAAGTGGCCAGATTGCAAAATGGGCAATTGAGCTAGCCCCTTATGCTCCACAATATGACAGGAGAGAAGTGATCAAGTCTCAGGCTGTGGCCGACTTTTTCGTGGATTGGGCCGAGGTGCAATATGAGCCACCGTTGCTAGATCCGAACTATTGGAGAATGCACTTTGACGGATCAAAAACAAAAACTGGATTAGGTGCCGGAGTTGTGCTTACCTTGCCCAAGAAGGACCAGCTGAAATACGTGTTACAGATCCACTTCGCAGCATCAAAAAATGTTGCGGAATATGAAGCGCTTGTGCATGGGCTCAAAGTGGCAAAAGAAGTTGGAATACGCCCAATCCAATGCTTTGGTGACTCCGATCTGGTAGTCCAGCAAGTCTCAGGGCATTGGATGCGTTGGATGCAAATATGGCATTGTACAGATTTCATGTGCAGAAGATATCAGGATACTTTGAGGGATGCGAATTTCACCACATATCTCGGCTAGAAAATGAGGCTACCGACGTACTGTCGAAACTCGGATCAACCCGACAAGCAATCCCTCAAGGGGTAGCGCTAGAGCACCTCAGAAAACCATCTATCAGGCCATCCCCAGAGTCTGAGTCAATTTATATCCTGGCAAATCCGCAATCGGAAGCTGTGCCCATGGACATTGATGTGGGGACTGCTTCGCAAAACCCGGGGACTGCTTCGGCAAACCCGGGGACTGCTTCGCAAGACCCGAGGACTGCACAGCGAGATCCGGCTGAGGTTATGCCGGTGGATCAAATGGAAATTGACGAGGAAGTGTTCCCGGTGCGATCCATACCAGCTTGGGCACTGCCCATGTTCCAATTCCTGAAAGATGGAACCTTGCCCAGCGAAGAAGTGCTTTCAAGGCAAACTCAGAGGAGGGCAAAGGCATACACGATCATCAACTCCGAGCTATACAAGAGAAGTGTCACCAACATTCTGCAGCGATGTGTTGACCCAGAAGAAGGGCTTGACATCCTCCGAGATATACATCAAGGGGAATGTGGGCATCACGCCTCGTCTAGAGCCTTGGTAGCAAAAGCTTTCCGGCATGGGTTTTATTGGCCAAGTGCCTTGGAACAAGCAGATGATCTGGTAAGAAAATGCAATGGTTGTCAGAGGTATGCCACCAAGACACACATGCCAATGTCGGAGCTCAAGACCATACCAATCACATGGCCATTTGTCGTATGGTGTTTGGACATGGTTGGCCCGTTTAAACAGGCAAGAGGAAATATGACCCATATATTGGTTATGGTGGATAAGTTTACAAAGTGGATTGAGGTGAAGCCGATAACAAAATGTGATGGAGCTACAGCCGTGACATTCCTCAAAGATATCATTTTGAGATATGGCTATCCTCACGGTGTCATAACAGATAATGGCACCAATTTTGCTGAAGGAGCATTTGCGTGATTCTGCCGAGATAAAAAGATCCGGCTGGACGTTGCCTCGGTAGCCCACCCCGCATCGAACAGACAAGTGGAAAGATCCAACGGATTAGTGTTATCCGGAATAAAACCCCGGCTCATTGAGACGCTGCAAAGATCAGCGGGGTGCTGGATAGAAGAACTACCAGCGGTATTGTGGATTTTAAGAACAACTCCTAATCGATCAACAGGCTATACGCCATTTTTTCTGGTATATGGGGCAGAAGCTGTATTACTAGCCGACATAGAGCATGATTCGCCTAGAGTCACCCTATACACAGAAGCCGAAGTGCGAGAAGCCCAGCAAAATGATGTTGATCTGCTGGAAGAAGCGAGAGAATTGGCATTGTCCAGATCCGCCATATATCAGCAAAATCTCTAACGCTATCATAGCCGGAAAGTAAACCCCCGAGTTTTCTGGAAAAGTGATCTAGTACTCCGGCTGGTACAACGTACTGCTGGCATGCATAAGTTATCCCCCACATGGGAAGGGCCATTCATTGTGAGCAAAGCATTGCACAATGACTCTTATTACCTCATCGATGCAAAACCACAGGAGAAGAACAAGGTAGACAGGTCCGACGAGGAATCTAAATGTCCATGGAATGTAGCTCTACTTCGTCCTTTCTACACTTAACAAAGGAGTGTGTGTATCCGAGTCTCTCATATGTCGGTATGTATGCCGGAAATGAGTTTATCAATGAAATCTTGGCACCTCGAGCAGTAACTCGGGGACTGCCTTAGTAATATTATTCATCCTTTGTGTTAGTTATTTATTCTTATGTCGGCTGGCTTAAGTTGCTTCTACCTAAGCCGGATTAGTAGTGTGTGAGCACCAAAAACTCAACTCTTCGACTTGCTGCTGTCCAACAAGAATTGGATTCATGGCAAGCAAGAGAACAAGTTTGGAAATGAGCAGCACACGAAAAACGACTAAGGAAAGGAACATAATCGAGCCGACGTTTATTGTTCATACCAACCCCATGTTCATAATCGAGGTCAAGCTGGGTCTCGCACTCCATTAACTTGGCAATCAGAGCTGTGGATCCCTCCGAAACATCCTTATTAGGCCAGAGGGCACAAAAGATCTGGACAGAGGAATCTAGGAGGCCAGAACCATAGTTCTTCATGATTTCCACTCGGGAGGATAAGCTGACTATCAAATCCTCCAGGTCAAGAGGAATGGAGCCAGGACCAGATGGAGTACCTCTCTGCTAGCGGAACTTGGTAGCGACATTGGATGCAATGGCATCGCCCTCTGGGAATTTATCTGCAGACAAAACAAGTAGAATAAGTAAAAGAATTTAACTCGGAGAAATTCACGTCAGCTTGAGGAAAGGAGATTATGGGAGACGTGGCTATGGATCCGAGTGAGCTCCTTGATGAAATTATCACGTCTCGTCTGGAGCTGCTCAAGTTCAGCATTTGCCGACTCAAGCTTGACGTCGGCCTCCTTCAGCAGTTCTCGGTCCTTTGCAAGTTGGAGGTTGAGGCGCTCTTGCTCCTCAGTGAAATCTTGGCCAGCCTTGTCCATCTCCGCCTTATGGAGCACCTTGAGCCTTTTCATTTCGGCCTTGAGTTTGGAAATCTCATCGTCTTTGGCTCGGAGTTGGGCGAGCTCATCATCCTTCTTCTTGAGTTCGGCCTGATGCTTCCCTGCTTGTTCGAGAAAATGCAGCATCATATCAGGCACGGGCACACTATCTTCAAGAGATGCTGAAACAGTTTGTTGACCCGGCAAAGACGATGTATGAATATCTGCCGAGCCAAGAAGAAAAGGAGAAAGAGCACAGAAGGAGATTAGCCAAACCTAGTTACCTTTTATTTCATCCAAGTTCTTCCTCATGATTTTATTTTCGGCCTCCACTCCGACTGCGCAGACCGAATGACAAATTAATCCGACAGCGAAAGACAAAGAAAGATGGAAGAAAAGGCAAAGAGGAAGCTTACCCCTTTTTTCGAACTCAGTAAGAAGCGTAGAATGTTCGAGCGCAACGCTTTATGTGTGTCCAAGAGGAGCTAAAACTCAGCGCTCCGGCGATTCGTGGTAACCTGAGAAAATCAAAGTTGACTTGATCTTGTGCATATTCGAAGTGTACAAAATCCGGGCCAAGTGGAACTTAACCCGGTTCTAGGTGTGTGCATATTCGAAGTGTACAAAATCCGGGCCAAGTGGAACTTAACCCGGCTCTAGGTGTGTGCATATTCGAAGTGTACAAAATCTGGGCCAAGTGGAACTTAACCCGGCTCTAGGTGTGTGCATATTCGAAGTGTACAAGATCCGGGCCAAGTGGAACTTAACCCGACTCTAGGTGTGTGCATATTCGAAGTGTACAAAATCCAGGCCAAGTGGAACTTAACCCGGCTCTAGGTGTGTGCATATTCGAAGTGTACAAGATCCGGGCCAAGTGGAACTTAACCCGACTCTAGGTGTGTGCATATTCGAAGTGTACAAGATCCGGGCCAAGTGGAACTTAACCCGGCTCTAGGTGTGTGCATATTCGAAGTGTACAAGATCCGGGCCAAGTGGAACTTAACCCGGCTCTAGGTGTGTGCATATTCGAAGTGTACAAGATCCGAGCCAAGTGGAACTTAACCCGACTCTAGTTGTGTGCATATTCGAAGTGTGCAAAATCCGGGCCAAGTGGAACTTAACCCAGCTCTAGGTGTG
Organism: Avena eriantha; assembly: GCA_910589775.1. Lineage (NCBI taxonomy): Eukaryota > Viridiplantae > Streptophyta > Magnoliopsida > Poales > Poaceae > Avena > Avena eriantha. Next base: position 174,731,917 of record OU342742.1, on the reverse strand, counting down.
TGCATATTCGAAATTACTAAGGAGTTATGCTAGTTCTCTAAAGAGCATCCGGCCGAGTAACAAGTTACTCCCCCGGAGGCTCGGGGACTAATGGTTATATCTCTAAGCACTTGTGCATGCTAAAGAAAAGACAAAGTAACGTACCTACATCATCCGCCTGATGAGGTTGATAGCCTTAGCCGCTGTGTTCATTTGTGCGCTAAACTCCGCAGGCCCAAATTTCTCCGGAAGATCGTCGGTGGGATTGATGAACTCCGCGTTGTTCCAGTTATTGACATATTCAATTAGGGCCAGGGGGATAGCGTTCTCCGCTAAGCATGTGGGGCGCGATCAAGCCCTTGGCGTGGGCCTCCCTCCTTTCAACTTGCGCAGCAGCGGGGCTGGTGTGCAATGCAAGTTGTGTGCTAGCTGACTCGGGGCAACATCCTTCTTCGGTGGAGTTTTCTTCAGAAGCATGGACGCGAGCGTGCGCTGTCCAGCCTCGATGGATGCTGCCCTAGCGGCATTAGAAGTTTTCTTGGCCTTAGGCTGCTGCTGAGAGGTTGAGGTTTGAGATGCGGATTTAGTCTTGGGCGTAGCCTTGGTGCTAACTGGGCCTTCTCGCCAAGTCTTGGAAGACTCAGACGAGGCGGAGGGAGTTGGTGCTGCTGTTGTTGGTGCTGCTACTGTTGGTACTTGTGCTGCTGCTATTGGTGCTGGCACTGGTGCTTGCGCTGGTGCTGGTCTTGGCAGGGGTGTTGTTGGTACTTCGGTGGTGGCAGGTTGCGGTGGTGTTGCACGGGAGCGACAACAATGCAGATGCGAAAAGGCAGGGTGCAGCGGCGGCGCTGCTAAGCAAATGCGACGGTGCCGGTGCTGTCACTAGGAGGACGAAGAAGAAGAAGAGGCAGAGGGGCGCGTGAGGGGGAAAAAGACCAAGGGGTGCGCCCCTCCCCTATTTAACCATGCCCCAGTGGGGGTAGTGGGATCGTGTGGTGCGGCAAGGCCACACGGAGTAGCCATGTATCTGCCGGGTCAGCCAATCACAGACGGGCCACAGGAAGGGCCACAGGGCGCAGACGATCCCATGACACGATGTGGTGATACAGTTAACGAGGAGACAAATGTGACGTGATGTGTGCAACAGTAACACCTGACATTAACTGCGGCAGTAATTGGCGTAGGCCCTTAAAATGAGGCAAGGTGATGATTACCCTCCACGTGGGGAAACGTATGAGAGAAGGAAAGATAACCCGGAAAACTGAAGGGTGACCCGGCCAGCGAGTGAAAACTCGGAATGTGCCAAGGGAAAAGCTAGCCAATGAAATCCGGGCTATGAGGTAACTCGAAAAAGGGAGCAAAAGGCTCGGTAAATTGAACCTGCTGTGGCCTTAGCAGCTGGAGCTGCTAAGACCGCACCAGCTTCGGGGACTAATGTTGGGGGGATACCCCCGGGTAGGGTCACTCTGGGGTATGAAGGCCGAGTTAGCCGAGGTACGGCAAGGTCAAAGCAAGTGCTGGCCGAGTCACCTCAAGGAAGGCCGAATCACGGAGTAACCCGGACCGGAGGATGTCCACCTAACTGAGTCCCGGCCGACGTATGTCGTATGCCGGCAGAATTTATGTAACTTGTATGCAGGTACTCACGGGGCCGGATTAACAAGGCACGATCTAGGTTATATCAGGCTTGCAAGAGAAGGAAGGTATCTCGCTGGTCAAAAGGTGGTCACTGTATGCTGGACCATGAGCGAAGCAAACAGAGAGAAGGACCACCGAGGCGTGGCCAACAAGGGTGACGCTACCTGTGTCGGATGACGCTGGCGCCGGAGAGGCTCACGTAGCCTCTGCATGGCTTACGATGGCGAAAAGTAACCCGGTCGGTTTGCTATTTTGGGAAGAGGCATATTCCCTGGAATATGCTTCCACATATGCCCTAATTGGAGACCTAGCCGCCCCTATATAAGGAGGGCTAGGGCACCTGTAGAGGGGGTTGATCTTTCTGAGTTGGCATTTGGTAATTGGTTCATGGGAACTAGCTAAGGTGAGAGTAAGAGAGTTCCTTCTTCCTCCTCTCCCCAAGACAGCTCAAGGGGCATTGTAAACCTTGTGAACCTAGTGAATACAAAGCATCTGTGTGGAATCACCACACTATCCCTCCCTGGATTCCTCTAGTGCATATTGGCCCCATCTTTAGCCTATCCATGGCATCTGTCGTGACACCACCACGACAAGATGTGTGCCTCGAACTTGTTGTAAAGGTGCTGGCTTCCACCTCGAAGGTTGCCGTATAGTGGAAGAGGTGAATCAAACCCGTTGGGGTGAGGTTCATCGGAGAACAAGGGAGGCTTCTCGTGGCGTTGGGGGTTTGAAACCACCCCCTCTCCAAACGTAGACGTACTTCCCCTCAAAAGGAAGGAACTACGGGAAACAAATCCTTGTGTCTCCGCGTGCTCCACTTTGGTTACTTCTATCCTTTATCGCACTTTACTTATCTAGTACTTGCTTAGTATATGTGCTAGTTTGACATATAGGGAAATTCACCATAGTTGCATAATCTAGAGAATTTACCTTTTGTGTCAAACCCTAAATTGAAAATGAGTAAAATTTAATGTAGCTCCTATTCATCCCCCTCTAGGTGCCCATACAATCCTTTCAGCAGTTTTTATCTCTACTCGATCAAAGGCCACCAAAAGTCTAGAGTTCATCTTCGGGGCAACCGAGGGGTTGAACGCAGCCAGCACCTCCTCCATCCCCGTCGTACCTTCTGAGGTGTACAGGTTAGCACAGAAATCCCTAGAGAGTGTATTTAGTTCCTGCACATCTTTAGTGATATTACCATCCGGTTTCTTCAGCTTTATTATCCGATTCTTCTTCCTCCTACGATTAGCACGCTGATGGAAAAAATGTGTATTCTTATCGCCCTCAGAAAGCCACTGTACCCGGGATCATTGCTTCCACATAGTTTCCTCACGATGGCAAAGTTCCATGAGTCGGCAAACAACCTTTGTCTCCTTGTACGTTGGCCCAAGCCTTGTCGGTTCACCTCTATAGGATCAAGCTCCCTATTTCAGTTTCTTAATCTCACTCCGAACATGACCAAAAGTCTCTCTACCCCACGTGGAAAGATCACTCGAGATGTCCTGCAATTTGGAGTGAAGTGCTCGCATTGGCTCACCCCGTCAACACAGCATAGGTATGTGCAAGCATGCGATCAAAGTTGCAATGGGACTCCCACATCGTCTTGTACCAAAAAACAGGTGGTGGGGGATGTACTAGGTCCGCCCTAGGCTCCAACTGCAATAAGATAGGCAAATGGTCAGACATCGTTGTACTGGTCAAATGCGTCACCTCAGCCATGGGATATCGTGCACTCCAGCATGGGGACGCAAGCGCCCTGTCAAGATGTGCGTGACAAGGATCCCCTAGAAATATTTTTCTCAAACGTCCAAGGGATGCCAGTGTATCCTAGATCGGTCAAACCGTGCATCCATTGTCTCTCTAAACTCCATAATCTATGTATAAATTCTTTCGTTAACTCCTTGATGTTCTTCTCTGTGGAGTACTTCACTAAAATCACCCATGCATACCCACGGGAGACGCGATGATGATCTCAAGAATTTCAACAAGTCCCACGTCTTGTGTCGCTCGCTGACCTGAGCCTCTCCTTAAACACATGTTAATCTCCCTGCTCCATTGAAGGGGAAGATATAATCGCATCTATGTGGTAATGAGAGCAAGGCAAAACCTCCAAATTTATTTCATTATTCCAAAATAGGCCGAGACCACCACTACGGCCAGAACTGCTTACAACAAATGAATTATCAAAACCTAGAGTATGTGCTAAACCTTCCACCCTCTTCTTATTGATTTGGATTTCTAGAAGACAAAGTAACATGGGGGCGTGTTCTTTCGCTAAACTGCGAACTTCCCTCACTGTCACATTGTCACCCAGTTCGCGACAATTGCAACTTAGACAACTTATTTTCCCAGGCGGTCCTTTGAGACGGAGGCCACCAAGTCAGGATCAATGGTGCTACCTTGCTCAAGGGAGGCATGCCAAGCACGGGACCACACCTTTTCTTTTCCCAATATCACCCCCATTCTTCTTCCAGCTCTTCTTATCTTTTACACATTGGGTCGGCGGTCGGGGAACCCTCTCCACCAAAGCACCAGCCTCTTCTCCCATGTCCAGCTGTTTCTGTGCTACCGGTTTTCCCACAGTATTTCTCGTTCCCTCCAACACTATCTTAATCGGACTCATTGATGTGTCCTCTAGAACATCTCCATCCACTCCCAAACCAGCATCACCCGACGAGCGTTTGTGTGTCCCATTAATTGCTGCAGTCTGGCCTTCCTTCTCCTTCCACACAGCCTCACGTACGAATCCACCTACACCTCCAAAATGTGCACGGCCACCTCCATGTCCAGCTGCACGCCCACCATGGTCAGCTGTATAATTCGGACCACACATTGTTGTTAATTGACTCTGGTCAACAATCTCACTTGGGCAATAAAAAAATTCTCATTCGATTTATCATGGTTGCGGCATGAGGGTTTTTATGAGATGGTGGCGGCTGAATGGAATGGGGTATCCAATGGGAACACACCCATTCAAATTTGGCAAACTAAAATAAGACATCTTTGATGTTTTCTAAGAGGCTGAGCAATGAATCTCAGTGGTAAGTATAAAAAAGAAAAAGAAAGATTGCTGGCTATTATTGATAAATTGGACATCAAGGCCAAAAATTCTCCCCTTAATGAGACAGAGAAAAAGAGTTTGAAAGATGCGAATGATCGCATTTGTTCTCTTAGACGCGATGAAGAGACAAAGTGGGCTCAACGTGCTAAGGTTAAACATGTGCAGGACGGCAGGAATAATACCAAATATTTTCATTTGATTGCAAACGGAAAACATAGAAGGAAAAAAATCTTCCAATTAGAGCGGGATGAAGGAACCATAGCGGGAGATGAAAATCTGAAAATATACATTACTGAATTATATAAAAAAATTTGGGGATCCTGATCCAAGTACTATCACTTTAATGGAGGATAGGGTTGAGGATATTCCATAGTTGCCTTGGGAGGAAAATGTTCTTCTGACAAATGTCTTTAGTGAGGAGGAAGTCTTTGAGGCTATCTCTCAAATGGAACATAATAAATCTCCAAGGCCAGATGGGTTCCCTGTAGAATTTTATCAAAAGTTTTGGGAGTTTATAAAAAATATTTGATTGCATTGTTTGTCAATCTTCAACCAGGAGAGCTCCCCTTATTTAAATTGAATTTCAAGGCCATTACTCTCCTTTCCAAAAAGTAAAATGCGGTCCAAATCTAGAAATATAGACCTATTTGTCTCCTTAATGTTAGCTTCAAAATATTCACGAGAGTGGCCACTAATTGTATCACAAACCTATCACAAAAGGTGATTAGACCATTGCAAAGTGCTTTTATGCCAGGACGGCATATTTTGGAGGGCGTGGTTGTTGGGTCCGTAGCATAGAAAACAAAAAATTTCCTACGATGAGAACTATACGCCAAGATTTATCTACTAGATACAGAGGAACGGGTGGACATACATCCATGGAGAACTTACCCTCGGAGACAACGATTTTTGTTAACGAGTAGGAACTCGTGGTTGATGTAGTCGTACGCTTGGCGATCTCAAGATCGTGTGGAAGTCCGAGCGCCGCAAATCAGCAGCGCATCCATCCTCGCACACACGTCCAAGCCACCGGACAACCTCCACCTCCTCGCTCCAGCGAATCAGCGGAAGCAGCAACTCCTTCCAGATGCAAGGCCATCGGGAACATATATCTCGCTAATCCGAGACCATGGGGGAATATCTAGAGGGGGAGAGAGATCCTTCACGAGGAGGTGTGGTTTGTGAGAGGGGAGAGGGGGGCTTTATATAGGAGGGAGGGAGACCCCTCCCCTCCCATAGCTAGCGCATGAGGGGGGGACTCCTCCCCTCCTTCATTCATGTGGTGAACCTCCACTCACATAAACATGGCCTCCACCCAAAATCCCACTCACATGTATTTAATTTCCACCAAATTAAATGCAACTCTCAATTTAATAAAACTCTTTTATTTATTTTATTCAGAATTTTGTTAATTACTTTAATTAACAAACATTCACATAAAACCGCTTGCAACATTTCAATATCACATGCAGAACCACTTTCTGCAATTTCACCCGAAACAATTCCGGTTTCTATCAAAACAATTCCTGTTTCTATCGAAACATTTTTTGCGCTTTGCAAACCTTTTGTCTGGAACATATGTGCTCCTAAATGGTGTCCGTCAACCCTTAAGTGTGTCACCCTACGGTACGCGAATAATGCAGACATGATTGAGACTCCTCTTAGATCAATAATCAGAAGCGGGACCTGGAGATCCATACTGACTCCTGCACATTCAACGATGACTTATGTGATCGTGAGAACCTTTAACGCTAGCAATTTAATCCCTTTGTCTCATGATATAATACATGTCCGAGATTCGATCATCGGTATCCAAATACCTAGTTTGATCTCGTTACCGACATGCACTCTTTTCTCGTTCTCGTGATATAACATTCTAGTGATCACATCACTTGCTTGCAAGCTATCTTAATGTGATATCACCGAGAGGGCCCAGAGTATATCTATCCGTCATCGGGATTGACAAATTCCACTCTTGATCCATGAGCCTCAACATAACACCTTCATAGCACTGAACCCATCTTTATAGTCACCCTGCTACGGTGTGACGTTTGATGTTATCAAGATACTCTTCCGATGTTAGCAATTAACATGATCTCATGGTCTAAGGACTAAGACTACTTCATATGATGTTATAGCAATATAAACATAATGACTTGATCGTAATGCTATACTTCGGATGAATGTTCATCACATCATTTCACAAATGATGTGACCTTGTTATTAACAACATCCAATGTCCATGATCAGGAAACCTTCATCATCTTGTTAATCAACAAGCTAGTCTATAAGAGAGGCATAACTAGGAACCCTTTTTGTTTATTAAACACACATGTATTGTCGTTTCCTATCAATACAATTATAGCAGGCAAAATAAACATCTATCATATACAAGGAATACATAATAACAACTTTATTATTGCCTCTCAGGGCATATTTCCTTCAGTCTCCCACTTGCACTAGAGACAATAATCTAGTTCACATAGTGCTAAATCTAACACCCATGGAGTTCTGGTGTTGATCATGTTTTGCCCTAGGGTTAACTTTAGTCAACAGATTTGCTACATTTAGGTCCATGTGCACTTTACAAATCTTTATATCTCCATCCTTGACATGCTCGTGGATGGAGTGAAACCGGCGGTTAATATGCTTGGAATTCTTGTGAGACATTGGTTCCTTGGCGTTGGCTATGGCTCCATTGTTGTCACAATAGATCACCATTGGGTCCAACGCACTAGGAACCACACCTAGTTCCGTTATGAACTCCTTCATTCAAACCGCTTCCTGCGTCGCTTCTGAAGCAGCAACATATTCCGCCTCCATCGTTGATCCAGCCACCACAGGTTGTTTGGAGCTCCTCCAACTAATTGCTGCTCAGTTCAAGAGAAATACGTATCCGAATTGAGACTTAGAGTCATCCGGATTAGTGTCAAAGCTAGCATCGACATAACACTTAGCGACTAGCTCTTCTTCACTTTCGTATACAAGAAACATATCCTTAGTTCTTCTCAAGTACTTAAGGATATTTTTGACCGCTATCCAGTGTTCTGAACCTGGATCAGATTGGTACCTACTAGTCAAACTAATAGCATGTGCCGCATCCGGTCTTGTACATAGCATAGCGTACATTATAGAGCCTATGGCTGAGGCATAGGGGACCTTATCCATTATCTCTCTTTCTTCCGATGTAGCCGGACTTTGAGTCTTACTCAATGTCTTGCCTTGCAACATAGGTAAGAACCCCTTCTTACTTCCGTCCATATTAAACTTCTTTAATATCTTATCAAGGTATGTACTCTGCGATAGCCCAATTAGGCGTCTTGATCTATCTGTATATATTTTAATGCCTAATATATATGAAGCTTCACCAAGGTCCTTCATCAAAAATTTGTTGTTTAGATAACTTTTAACACTGTTTAAAAGATCTATATCATTTCTAATCAATAATATGTCATCCACATATAATATTAGAAATGCCACATTGCTCCCACTCACTTACCTGTAAATACAAGCCTCTCCATAAGTTTGGACAAATCCAAACTCTTTGATCACCTCATCAAAGCGGAGATTCCAACTCCGGGATGCTTGCTTCAGTCCATAGATGGATCGCTGAAGCTTGCATACCTTATCAGCATCCTTAGGATCGACAAAACCCTTAGGTTGTATCATATACAACTCTTCTTCAATATTACCATTGAGGAACGCAGTTTTGACATCCATCTGCCATATTTAATAATCGAAATATGCAGCAATTGCTAACATAATCCTAACCGACTTAAGCATCGCTACGGGAGAGAATGTCTCATCGTAGTCGACTCCTTGAATTTGTCGAAACCCCTTTGCGACAAGTCGAGCCTTATAGATGGTTACATTACCATCAGCATCAATTTTTCTTTTGAAAATCCATTTATTCTCGACGGCCTTTTGATCGTGAGGTAAGTCCACCAAGGTCCAAACCTGGTTTTCGTACATGGATTCCATCTCGGATTTCATGGCTTCTAGCCATTTGTTGGAATCAGGGCTCATCATCACTTCTTCATACGTCGTAGGGTCATCTATTTCATCAATCATGAAATTCATAACAAGATTTCCGCACAGTTCAGGAGCTGCACGTGTCCTGCTTGACCTGCGAGGTTCGGTAGTGTCCTCTTTCGGAGTTTCATGATCAATATCATTAGCTCTCTCTTCATTAGGTGAAGTTAACTCCGAAACAACATCCGGTGCTACGCTACTCGCCATTTCATGAAGGGAAGGTTCAATAACCTCTTCGAGTTCTACCTTCTGACTACTCACACCTTTCGGGAGAAACTCCTTCTCAAGAAAGGATCCATTCTTGGCAACAAAGACCTTGCCCTCGGATCTGTGATAGAAGGTATACCCAATCGTTTCCTTAGGGTATCCTATGAAGACGCATTTTTCCACTTTGGGTTCGAGTTTATCCGGTTGAAGTTTCTTCACATAAACATCACATCCCCAAACTTCAAGAAATGACAGCTTAGGTTTGTTTCCAAACCATAATTCATACGGTGTCTTTTCAACGGATTTAGATGGTGCCCTATTTAAAGTGAATGCAGCGGTTTCTAGTGCATAACCCCAAAATGATAGTGGCAAGTCTGTCAGAGACATCATAGATCGAACCATATCCAATAAAGTACGATTACGACGTTCCGACACACCATTACGTTGTGGTGTTCCGGCAGGCGTGAGTTGTGAAACTATTCCACAATCTTTCATATGTGTGCTAAACTTGTAACTAAGATACTCTCCTCCACGGTCGGACCGTAGAAATTTGATCTTTCTATTACGATGATTTTCAACTTTATTCTGAAATTCCTTGAACTTTTCAAAGGTTTGAGACTTATGTTTCATCAAATAGATATACCCATATCTACTCAAATCATTCGTGAAAGTAACAAAATAACGATATCCACCTCGTGCCGACACACTCATTGGTCCACACACATCAGTATGTAAGATTTCCAATAAATCTGTCGCCCGTTCCATTGAACCGGAAAATGGCATTATAGTCATCTTGCCCATAAGGCATGGCTCACATGTATCAAGTGATTCCAAAAGTCCATCAGAATGGAGTTTCTTCATGCGTTTAACGCCAATATGACCTAGACAGCAGTGCCACATATATGCGGATATATCATTATCAAGCTTAATCTTTTTAGCATCAACATTATGAATATGCGTAATACTACTATCGAGATCCAACAGAAATAAACCATTCAACACAGGTGCATGACCATAAAAGATATTATTCATATAAATCGAACAACCATTGTTTTCAGACTTAAACGAATAACCACTTTGCATCAAACATGATCCGGATGCAATGTTCATGCTCAGTGCAGGCACCAAATAACAATTATTTAGGTTTATAACTAATCCCGACGGCATATGGAGAGGCAGCGTTCCGACGGCGATCACATCAACTCTTGATCCATTGCCGACCAGCATCGTGACCTCATCCCTTGCTAGTTGTCGCTTGTTCCGCAGCCCCTGAACCGAGTTACATATATTAGCAACCGATCCCGTATCAAATACCCAGGTGCTACTGCGAGTACTAGTCAAGTACACATCAATAACATGTATATCACATATACCTTTGTTAGCCTTGCCGGCCTTCTTGTCCGCCAAATACTTGGGGCAGTTGCGCTTCCAATGGCCAGTCCTCTTGCAATAGTAGCACTCAGTATCAGACTGAGGGCCGGCTCGGGGTTTCTTTTCAGGTGCGGCAACATATTTGCCGCCCTTCTTTCCCTTTTGCTTGCCTTTCTTGTCCTTCTTGAAACCGGTGGTCTTATTGATCATCAACACTTGATGTTCTTTCCTAATCTCCACTTCTACAGTCTTAAGCATTGACAGAAGCTCGGGAAGAGACTTCTTCATGCCCTGCATATTATAGTTCATCACGAAGCTCTTGTAGCTAGGTGGCAGAGATTGGAGAACACGATGTATGCCTAAGTCAATGGGAATCATTATTCCCAAGGACACAGGCTTATCGATGTACCCAGACATTTTGAGTACGTGATCACTAACGGAGATGTTCTCCTCCATCATGCAGCTAAAGAACTTTTCAGAAGCATTATAACTCTCTATGGCAGCATGGGTATCGAAAATCATTTTCAATTCTCCCATGGTATCAAAGGCATTGCGATTTTCGAAACGCTTTCGAAGTTCTGGCTCTAGCCCATATAGTATGCCGCAATGAACTAAGTTATGGTCCTCCTGGCGAGTTATATAGACGTTCTTTTCCTCGTCAGGGGCATCAGGAGCTGGTGGGGGCCCTAGCGGCGCCTCTAGCACATATTGCTTTTGTGCAGAAGTGAGGAGAATCCTCAAATTCATAGCCCAGTTGGTGAAGTTGCTACCATTCGCAGCAAGCTTCTCTTTCTCCATGAACACATTGAAATTAAAAGCAGGTGGTACCATCTACAACAGAATTTGTAAAGTATATTTAGACTAAGTTTATGATAGATTGAGTTCAACTAATCCAAATTTCTAATGAACTCCCACTCAAAAACGACATCCCTCATGTCCGTTTGGTGATTACATGAACCAAATCCACTATACCAAGTCTGATCATCACGCGAGTTGGTGTAGCTTCAAAGGCGAGCATCTATATGGGCATCATATCAACTATATGACTCATGCTTAACCTTTCGGTCCGTGTTCCGAGGCCATGTCTGTACATGCTAGGCTCGCCAAGTAAGAACCTTAGTATTTACGTGTATAAAACTGTCTTACACCCGTTGTATGAAAGCGTAGAGTCGAAAACACCCGATCATCACGTGATGCCTCAAAACACGATCCACAAAATGGTGTAGACTTAAGGAAAAACACATTTTATCTTGATATATAAAAGAGGGATCATCTTATAATGCTACCAAAAGCGCCAAACTAGCAATATAAGATGCTAACATCTAATGTGTGAAGTGAGATGATATGGTCCATGCATTTGATCTCTATCATTTGCATCGTGGTATGATCTCTATCATTCCTTTGTGTGTATGGCCAAGGTCTATGGAACTTACACGTTAAGTGAGTTGTAAGAGTATCTATCATACATCTACTTACAACAATACCATATCAAGACACTAGCCCAGCAACGATCTAAACTAGACGCCTCTAATTTATCAATTGCAAGTTTTACGTGGCTTAGGGCTTTCGGAGATAGAACAATTCTTACCTACCAACATCAACCACAACGAGGATAACCAAGTTATTAGCAACTCGTTGTAAATCAGATATTGACTATAGTAGGAGAGATAGACACCCACTAGCCACTTATGCAAAACTAGTTGCATGTCAGTCGTGGAACCGGTCTCATGTACGATGACATGTAAGGTTGGTCCGGGCCGCTTCATCCCACTATGCCACCAATATCCAAAGTACATAGAACATGCAATAACATGATCATAATCGCCCACATATAAACATATGTGTACTACCCATGCAAAGCACCTACGCATAGATCAGGCTCTGATACCACTGTTGGGTCCGCAGCATAGAAAACAAAAAAATTCCTACGATGAGAACTATACGCCATGATCTATCTACTAGATACAGAGCAACGGGTGGACATACATCCATGGAGAACTTACCCTTGAAGACAACGAGTTTTGTTAACGAGTAGGAACTCATGGTTGATGTAGTCGTACGCTTGCTGATCTCAAGATCGTGTGGAAGTCCGAGCGCCGCAAATTAGCAGCGCATCCGTCCTCGCACACACGTCCAAGCCACCGGAAAACCTCCACCTCCTCGCTCCAGTGAATCAGCGGAAGCAGCAACTCCTTCCAGATGCAAGGCCACCGGGAACATGTATCTCGCTAATCTGAGACCATGGGAGAATATCTAGAGGGGGAGAGAGATCCTTCACGATGAGGTGTGGTTTGTGAGAGGGGAGAGGGGGGATTTATATAGGAGGGAGGGAGACCCCTCCCCTCCCGTAGCCGGCGCATGAGGGGAGGACTCCTCCCCTCCTTCATTCATGTGGTGAACCTCCACTCACATAAACATGGCCTCCACCCAAAATCCCACTCACATGTATTTAATTTCCACCAAATTAAATGCAACTCTCAATTTAATAAAACTCTTTTATTTATTTTATTCAGAATTTTGTTAATTACTTTAATTAACAAACATTCGCATAAAACCCCTTGCAACATTTCAATATCACATGCAGAACCACTTTCTGCAATTTCACCCGAAACAATTTCGGTTTCTATCGAAACAATTCCTATTTCTATCAAAACATTTCATGTGCTTTGCAAACCTTTTGTCTGGAACATATGTGCTCCTAAATGGTGTCCGGCAACCCTTAAGTGTGTCACCCTACGGTTCGCGAATAATGCAGACATGATTGAGACTCCTCTCAGATCAATAATCAAAAGCGGGACCTAGAGATCCATACTGACTCCTGCACATTCAACGATGACTTCTATGATCGTGAGAACCTTTAACGCTAGAAATTTAATCCCTTTGTCTCATGATATAATACATGTCCAAGATTCGATCATCGGTATCCAAATACCTAGTTTGATCTCGTTACCGACATGCACTCTTTTCTCGTTCCCGTGATATAACATTCTGGTGATCACATCACTTGCTTGCAAGGTATCTTAATGTGATATCACTGAGAGGGCCCAGAGTATATCTATCTGTCATCAGGATTGACAAATTCCACTCTTGATCCATGAGCCTCAACATAACACCTTCATAGCACTGAACCCACCTTTATAGTCACCCTGTTACGGTGTGACGTTTGATGTTATCAAGGTACTCTTCCGGTGTTAGCAATTAACATGGTATCATGGTCTAAGGACTAAGACTACTTTGTATGATGTTATAGCAATATAAACATAATGACTTGATCATAATGCTATATTTTGGATGAATGTTCATCACATCATTTCACAAATGTTGTGACCTTGTTATTAACAACATCCAATATCCATGATCAGGAAACCTTGATCATCTTGTTAATCAACAAGCTAGTCTATAAGAGAGGCATAACTAGGAACCATTTTTGTTTATTAAACACACATGTATTGACGTTTCCTATCAATACAATTATAGCATGCAAAATAAACATCTATCATATACAAGGAATACATAATACCCACTTTATTATTGCCTCTCAAGGCATATTTCCTTCGGTGGTGGTATTGCATGAAACCATTAATTAACTTCATCATAATAAGCTAGATGATGTCCTTTTCAAAATTTATTTTCAAAAGGCATATGACAAGGTGAAGTGGCCTTTCCTACAACAAACCTTGCATATGAAGGGCTTTGATCCCGTTTGGTGTGAGTGGATTAAGGACTTTGTACAAAGAGGCAGCATCGATATTAAGGTAAATGATGATATTGGTCATTATTTACAAACAAGAAAAGGTTTGCGACAAGGTGACCCATTGTCTCCTATGATTTTCAATATAATAGTTGACATGTTGGCCATCCTAATAGCACGGGCGAAAGAGGATGGTCAAGTTGGCAGCCTCATACCTCACTTGGTCGAAGGAGGAGTGTCCATTTTGTAGTATGCCGACGACACAATTCTTTTTATGGAACACGATCTTGAAAAAGCGGTGAATATGAAGCTAATCTTACGTATATTTGAACAACTATCTGGTTTAAAAATAAATTTTCATAAATTGAAGTCTTCTGTTCTAGGGAAGCTAAAGATATGGAGCATCAATATAAAGAAATTCTTGGATGTGAGTCGGGTTCTTTGCCTTTCCGGTATCTTGGGGTACCTATCTATTATAGAAAATTGAGAAATTCTGAATGGAATCCGGTAGAGATTCGTTTTATGTACAAGTTGGGATGTTGGCAAGAAAAATTACTCCCTTAAGGAGACCGTTTAGTTCTTATTAACGTTGTCTTAACTAGCCTATCAATGTTTATGCTCTTATTTATGGAGATACCTAAAGGGGTACGTAAACGGTTAGATTTCTTCCGATCTATTTTTTTTTTTGAAAAAGTACCGGCTCCGGTAAGAAATATAGGCTCACAAGATGGAATATTATTTGCCGTCCTAAGGACCAAGGAGGGTTAGGCGTTGAGGTGTTGGAACTAAAAAATAAATGTCTTATAAGAAAATGGCTATTCAAGCTTTTAACTAAAGAAGGTTTATGGCAACAGTTGCTTAAAAACAAGTACCTATATAATAAAATACTTTCACAAGTAGAAGCAAAACCAAGTGATTCCCCTTTCTGGAAGGGCCTCGTGCGTGTTAAAAATTATTTTTTTCACCAAAGGCTCCTTCAAAATTGGTGATGGGGTTGTTGTTCGTTTTTGGGAGGATGTGTGGTTGGGAGAGTCTCTACTAGTTGAACAATATCCGTCATTATTCAACATTGCGCAAAGAAAAAATGTTTTAGTTGCGAACGTTTTATCCAATGTACCACTGAACATTGAGTTTTGATGGATATTAACTGGCAATAAGTGGAATGTTCGGTTATCTAACACCCTGGATAAATTTATCTGGAACCTTACATCTACGAGTGTTTTTACTGTCAAATCGATGTATCTAGATCTTATGAATGGTCATACTCGATTTCTTCACAAGTATCTCTGGAGACTGAAAATTCCACTCAAGATATTTTTTTCATGTGGTTCCTTAAACATAAGGTCTTGCTAACTAAGGATAATCTCGCCAAACGTAAATGGGAAGGATGTACTAGATGTTGTTTTTGTGTCTCAATGGAGTCGGTGGAACACCTTTTTCTCTCATGTCATTTTGCACGCATTATTTGGCGGATAGTTTACATCATATATAATATACCACCACCAACTAATATTACTAATATGTTTGGTAATTGGTTGAACATAATGGCTAAAAGGACAAGTCACATATGCGCATGGGGGTATCAGCCTTATGTTGGTCTATTTTGACTTGTAAAAATAGTCTTGTTTTTTACAAGGAAAATGGTACCAATTTTTTGCAGGTTATTTGTCTAGCTGAGAACTGGATACTACAATGGTTTATCCTCCTTCCTGCGGATCAGCAGGAGTCCATGGCTTTTGGATGCAACCGGCTTTTCACGGTCGCTCAGGACTTCTATTTCCAGGCTACTAGATGGCGGCACATTAATAGACTATAAAATGGATAGTTTCTTGTTACTTTTCATTTTCCGTTGGTTGATACATGTCTCAACCTTACGTGATCCATGATGTAATACTCTGAATAATAACCTTGCAATAAATAAGAGGCTTCCTAGGCCACACCATAACTTTTACAAACGCGTGGGGTGCTCGGATGCCCGACTCCTCTGCAGCCAGCATCCACTTGCCAAAATGCAGATCATCAACTGCATACTCACCCGTACCACATTCTAGGTGATCATGCCCCATCATGCCACAAAATCACAAAATTTAGGAATTTTTTCATACTTGATCAGCACCAACATACTATCACTTCCCTCCGATGAAAAAGTCACCACCCGAGGTAGCGGTTTGTCAGCACATAATTTTACGTTGGCCCGCTGGAACTCTCCATTGCCGAATGACGTCACCTTCACCTCAGCTTTATCCACCTCTCCCACCTTCATAGCTAGACGCTTGAGGATGTTTTCAGTTCGGTATAGAGGCGGGATACGGTGGATTTGAACCCAGGCTAGAACCCTATTCGGTACCACCGTTGGGGCAGAGGGTTTACCATCATATTTTTAAGCATCCACGCGCAATCTCGAAAGAGCCATGGCCCTTCAAGTATGAAGCGGTTCTAGTCCCCAAGGCAAAACGCTTGTATCACAAACATATTCTTCCCAATTGGCCTAAAATGCACCTCCCTCACAGCGTTCCACACCGCCCTCATCATATTCTCCAACGACAACTCATTAAAACCCTTGACGGTCAGAAGCTTGGCGACCACCATCCACTTCACCTCCAGCAAGTTCCCCTGATCCGCCTTTGCCGGAACCACTCCTTCTCTCTCCGTCTCACTCAGATTGAGCTTGCTGAGTAACTCATCCACCTCGACAAACCTCGCCTCCTTTAACGATCCAGACGCCATCTCGCAACCCCTCCTGATCGGCAGGACCGGCACTCGGCCACCGCGACCCTGGCAACGGCTAGGGGCCCATGGCTAGGGGGGAAAAATATGTATGTATATATACTCTTTGGTATATACATATGCCTAGGATTTTTTTTGCAAAGGCCCACTGTGCTTCCTGGAAGCGCACGACAAGCCTAGACACCACACGGGGGAATTTGCGATCGACATGCCTGAACACCACACAAGGGAGTTCGCGATCGAAACCACGCACGATGGCACGAGGTACAACTGGACTGGCGCATCGCGATTGACACCACTCACGATGCCACACATGAGGCACAACCGCACATGCGCGTCACATCGGCGATTGATCTCCTATATGTATTTTGGCCTTCTGGCCCTTCTCCCGTGTCCCCTCCTACCTTGATTGTTCATGTCCGTTCGGCTATTCGCCCCTCTCCGGAGTAGGGCGCCGGAAAATGGATCACCACAACCAGATGGCAGACGCCAGGCAGGTCGATTAATATAACATCCCAAATCTTTAATCAAGGTTATCAAGATCCAAAGCACCCAATTTAGGGTTAACAAAAACTTGTTATCATTAAAATAATCAAGTATGCATATGTGTGTTGCATTAATATGGAATTGTTTGGAATTGCCATGTTTAATTGTTCTAATGGTTGTAAAATGATTCTAAGGTGAATGCCACATCATCTAGATCATTCCCAAGCAAAATCCAAATAAAAAGAAATCAAATAGAATTAATAAAGGCAAATGGTCACTTTTGCCATTTTAATCACTAGGTCACTTTAGGTGTTCCTAGAACTCATTTTCAAAAAGAAACAATTCTAACTCTTTGCACCCCTTACTAGTACAAGTAAAGATCTACCAAGGCCTACTTTGTGATCTTCCAAAAACATTCAAACTCTAATTTTAAATCGCATTTGAAAATGGAATCAAGTGCATGTACCTTGATCCCACTTTTTCAAAAACCACTCAAATGAATTCAATTTGATAATCCCCAGCAACCATAGACTACCAAGCAACAGTGAAGATCACTCAAAAAAATTCATTCAAAAATTTCAAAGTTGAATTCTTTCGGCCATTTTGTCAAACACATTATGTGCACAAATCTGGCAAAATCCACAAACACTATGTACACGACCAAATGGTCATGGCCACCATGGCCGAGCCTATTTACCACCCCCATCATCGACAGCATGACCCAAACACCGCCAGCCTCACCTACCATGTATGGCGCATCGCCTGTGCTCCACTTCCTCCTCCAGGCCAGCCCCAACTCAAGGAAAGAGAGAGGAGAAGCCAGGAAACGCCGTGCCCGGGCCGTGTCTGCCATGCCGACGCCCGCACCCGTGTGTATTATTTGGTGATTGTGTATCCCGTGTGTGACTTAGTGTGCTAAGTAGACTAGTAAAGTATTATTTGGTGATTGTGTATCCCGTGTGTATTTATAGACGATAGTATCGACCAAGTCTACGAAGAGGAGGAGTTCTACCCCGAAGAAGACGAGGAGAATTTCAAACTACTGCACCAACCAAGGCAAGCCATCACTAGATGCAAGTTAACCTAAGCAAGATGCAATAGGCATGCTTGGTTATACATTTTGACTTATACCTACCCCAAGTTTTACTTACAAGCTTTACTTTCTTTTACTTTACCAAAGTTCTTTACTTTGTTTACGAGAATGAGAGATGAGTTCAGAGAACTGAAGCAGGGCAGGATGATTGTAGTAGAGTACCATGACAGATTCCTGTCGCTCGCTAGGTATGCACCAGATGAGATCAACAGTGAAGCCAAGAAGAAGGAAAGATTCCTGAATGGATTACATGATGAGATGCAAACGGTGTTAATCAACATCCGTTTTGATGATCTAGAAGAGCTAGTCAACTCTGCAATTTAGATGGAAGGAAAGATCAACTAAGCCAACGACAACCGCAAGCGCGGAATGATGCACCAGAGTGGATCCAACCATGTTCAGAAGTATCGCCTCAACCCGTCTGCAGGATATGCCCCAAGGAACAATAGACCCCCAATGTCTCGTCCAAGCTACCCCAACTGTAGCGGAGGAAATGCGAAGTCCGGAGGAAACCACAACAACAACCCCGGCAACTCCAACAACTTCAACCGTGCACCGCCCTAGTCCAACAACAACAACAACAACAATATTGCCCCAATGACTGGAAGCAATGTCGTGCCCGTTGCAGCCAAAGACAAGTCGCAGATTACTTGTTTTGAATGTGGAGTGAAGGGTCACTACTCCAACGAGTGTCCCAAGAAGATTGCCACCACTGCCAATGTGAATGCCCCAGCTCCGTACCAACGCCGTGTTCAGCCTGGAATGAGATTCGCCCCAGGGAACTCTCTCAACCGCAACGGCTGTCTCTTCCACATGAACGCCAAAGAAGCCTAAGAAGCGCCAGATGTCGTGCTGGGAATGTTTTCTGTTAACTTAGTATTAGCAAGAGTGTTGTTTGATTTTGGAGCATCACACTCGTTCGTTACAGAAGAATTTGCATGCACTAGTAAGATTCACCAAACCAACTTGAAGCATGTCATGGTAGTTCAAATACCTGGTTCAACCACCAAAGCTAGAAAATTTTGCAAGGCAGTACCTATCAGAATCCATGGGATAGATTTTTATGCTAATTTAATAGTACTTGGAACCAAAGGTTTGGAAGTAGTACTAGGAATGGATTGGATGTCAAAACATAAAGGATTGATCGACTGTGTTAAGAAAGCCATCACCATGACCAGTAGCTCTGGAGTAACAATAGAGCATATATCTGAAACCTTACCCCGTCAATTCAAGTGCAACAAGAGTCTAGCCCTACCAACCATTGACCAAGTCAAAGTAGTCTATGAATACGCCGACGTATTCCTAGATGAATTGCCAGGTATGCCCCCAGATCGGGATATTGAGTTCATTATTGAACTAATTCCTGGAACCGGACCTATATCTCAGAGGCCTTACATCATGAACCCATCAGAATTAGTGGAATTGAAGAAGCAACTTGATGCTATGCTGGAGAAAGGCTTGATTCAACCAAGCACATTGCCATGGAGATCCCCAGTTTTGTTTGTTGACAAGAAAGATGGAGGTAACCGTTTGTGCACAGATTACCGGAAGCTGAATGATGTCACCATCAAGAACAAGTACCCAGTGCCAAAGATCGAGGATTTATTTGATCAGTTGATGATGACCCACAAGTATAGGGGGTGTATCGCAGTATTTTCGATAAGTAAGAGTGTCGAACGCAACGAGGAGCAGAAGGTGCTGGCTAGTGGTATGGACCAGGAATTCTCTACAAATACTTAGCAAACAGATTTTTAGGGTTTTTTGATAAAGCAAGTAAACAAAGTACGAGTAAATAAAAGACAGTAGGAATAAATGCAGCAAGTGGCCCAATCCTTTATGCAGCAAAGGACAAGCCGGTTGTATTTCTTAAGATGACCAAACATTCTCGAGGACACATGGGAAGACTGTCAAGTGCTTTCGCTTCATATAGTTGATTAATCTTCTTTAGCGTGCTAAGTGTTGTGTGGGTGAACCTTTGCTATTGTACCGACCTTCCTAGGACTAATACATACTTTAGATTATACCCCTTGCAAGCATCCGTAAGTATAAGAAAGTAATTAAGGTAGAAACCTAACCACAGCTATAAACTCTAAGACCCTTACGTCCCTTGTGCAATGGTTTCCTAACGTGGGTTTAGGTTTCTGTCACTCCGGCAACCCCTAAGATTAGTAGCCAAATACACAATGCATTCCCCTAGGCCCATATAGGTGAAGTGTCATGTAGTCGACATTCACATGACACCACTAGAAGAAGTACACCACAACTTAAATATCAAACCATTGAATCTTTCTCAACACAACTCCACTACTAACAACATGACTTCTCCCATGTCCTCAAGAACAAAACGAACTACTCACAAGACATCATATGGATCATGATCAGAGATGAAATAATGATGTATAACAATCTGAACATAAACAATAATTCAACGGTTCATTCAATAGCATCAACTACAAAGAGTAATCAACACCGGGAAAGTTTCCCCTATGAACTGTGCAAGATTCAACTCAATTTTTACAGCAATATGGAGATGGTGATGAGGGTGCTGATGGTGATGATGGTGGTGATGATGATGATGATCCGGATGAAGTCCAGCTTGATGGTGGTGTTGATGGCGACGTCTCCCCTCTCCGGGAAGGAATTCCCCCAACAGAAATCTGTCTACCGGAGAGATCTTTCTCTCTTGGTGTTTTCACCCCACAGAGGCGGCGTAATCTTTCTGTGGTTGCTCTCCGAGTCTTAGGGTTTCAGGAGGATAATATACGCCAGAAGGGAGAGCTAGGGGTGGACCAGGGCGGCCACACCACCTGGTGGCGCGACCCAGGGTGGCCCGCGCCAGGGGGTGCTGTGGGCCCCTTGTGGCCCATCTCCAGACCCCCTTCTGGCTTCCTTCGTATTCTGGAAAAATAGGATTTTCCATGTATTTTCCCGGGTTTTCTGATCTTCGCGAATTTCGCCTCCAAACAGCCCCTTTTCCATCAGAATCCTGACTGCAGCGGTCCATGCTCCAAAAGTCATCAACCATGCAAAAAAATGAAATAACATAAGTATCATCTCTCAATATGAAATATATCAATGAATAACACTGAATTATGACATAGAATAGTGATGCAAAATGGACGTATCAACTCCCCTCAAGCTTAGACTTCGCTTGTCCCCAAGCGAAACTGAGCTCAATAAACATGACCTCAGGTTTATGGAGTGAAGAGTCGATAAAAGAATACGGACAAGAAGCATCATATTCATCAATACATAGATCATAATAGAAGACAACTCACTATTATATAACTTACTTGCAATAAGTAAAGGAAACACAATAAAGATACATAAAGTGAATCATAATTGGTAATGGCAAACTTAGCTCTTGGTCGAAGAATAGTTGATAATTTGCTGGAGTTCACAAATAATTGGTTTTCAATGATTGCTTTCAAAGTAGTAAACATCAAGATAAGAGCAAAGTGCAAAACAAGGAACATAAGAAACATGATTGAATAATCATCATATGAATGAATGAAACACAACAACTCAAAATACTTGCTAAGGTAGAAGGGAATAGGTTTACTGACTCAACTGCAAAGTAAAAGAAAGGTCCTTTGCAGAGGGAAGCAGGGATTGCAGGTTTCATAAAGAGCTCCCAAAAATTATGATACTTATTAGCTTTCAGCTCTCATTACCCCTATCATAGGCATCTTTAGGTGATTAAGGTTTAAGTGACATAACTAAGAGGATATGTTTGACAAGTTATAAATTGAAGTCCCATGCCCCTTACTTATGAAGGCCGAACCTCATGCTACTCAACATCAGTCACGAGTAAGCTCTTGTCATTGTAAATACATGTGTATCATCGAGAACCACCAACGGGGTACCCCTTGCACATGACACAGGAGCTATCCCATAATCAAAATGACAAGGCAAGCAGACAGTGAGCATCTCAGCGATCTTTTTATTTGCTATTTGCATAGGTTTTTATTGAGGATGCTTCATAGAATGCTCACTATAGTTATGCTACAAGTTTCCACCATGATTAGGCATGGCTTAGGCTAGCGGCCCACGCGTTTCTCTAACACACATATAAACTCCATGATCTTACAAGTTCCACTTTTATTTCACACCGCCAGGATCCATAAGCAAAAGAACATGATATCAACTAGGTACAAAGTACCAATGCAGTGTTGAAAGAGTTCCCCATGATACATGGTTCTGCTAACTTCAACTCATAAAGTGCAAGCATATACGCAACAAAGAAGGACCCAATGGTTCAAGTTTATTAAATACAAGAAAGTAAAGTGTGCCATCAAGTTCGTGAGAGCTTTAATCACTAATTCTCACATAACAAGTTTAATTTGGAAGGTAGACAAAACAAGAATTTACTTGGAATAGCGATAATGCTAATAGGTAGGTATGGTGGACACAAATGGCATGGTTTTTGGTTTAAGGATTGGATGCACGAGAAGAATTCCCTCTCAGTACAGGTTTTTGGCTAGCAAGGCTAGGTAGCAAGTATAAGAGTTGAAGGAAACAAACAAACATACAAGTGATAAAGACAAACATGCAATATTCCTTGGAAGCACAAAAGATCTTAAATAGAGAATACTAAAATTATGAGCAAATCAAGAAAGAAAGACGACGAAATTATATTTTATAGAGTACTTTAATCTTTTTCATTCAACTCTCAAAAATAGTGTTGCTACTGACCGAGCCAGGTTTGCGAAAACCAACTAAATTAACTCAATGATCCCAAAGTGCTACCAATACTAATAACAAGATCAATCATATAACCATGAATTGAAAACTAATATAAGCTATGCAAAAGAGTAAATGATAGAACTTCTCATTAATATTCCATAACGGCAACTCACACCAAGGGATACATATCTAACGAGAGAGGGGACACTTCCATAATGCAAACCATCCTACATGATAACTTCTCTATTCATGATATGACTCTACTAAAAAGGTAAAAAGATAGAAGATAGTGATGTGATACCGCGGCACTCCCCCAAGCTTGGAACAAACCAAGGGGGTGCCAAACCTGATGACGAATTACTCCTTTGGTGGTGGTAATATTTTATTAGTTGACGTGAGGAAATCTTCCAGCATCTTGCGAAGCCTGTTATTATCCCATTGAAGCATGTCCACCTTCCTCCTCAAGTATCGGTACTTATCGCAGAACTCATTAGTGACCCGTAGAGCTTCCGTTGATGTAGGGCAAGAGACTAAAGGTACCAGCCCCTACTTGGGGTCTTGAAGGTCTTCCTCCATCGGCTCCTTCCCCTTATCCTTGGCGGACACCATTGTGCTTCTAAACTTTCAAGAATAGTTCCTGGCAGAAACGGATCGAAATGAAAACACGACGAAAACACAATATACAAACCTCAGGAGATCCGGGGGATTATATATTACGAAGTTTCACATCGAAAGGAAGGTACTAGGAGAAAACGGGTCGGAGACGGAGTCCGGAGTGGACACACAACCTGGTGGCGTGACCTGGGGAGGGCCCGCGCCACAGGGTGGTGCGAGCCACCCTGTCTCTGTTTCCATCCCTCTTTCGCTTCAGAACTTTCCTTATTGACTAAAAACTGCAAAAATATAGTTGGATAGTATTTTCGCGGAACTTTTCTCACCAGAACTGTTACCTATTTGAAAACGGACTCTGCAGGTCTCTGAATTTGGTATCTAGTAGATTCTTCCGGAGTCACCACTTGAATAACATCAATATCTTTATCTTCATACACTTATTACTTGAGTCATGAAACCTTTCACTTTCTCATTACACCATTATCTCCACTACCTGGAAATTTCTTTCACACAAAACTTCACACAGTTCTCATTAGCAACATTAGTATAAGTGAAGTGATAAAACCTTTTGAGTTCAACTTCAACTGAAAACCATCAAAACATAAGCAGCTGTATCAACTCCTTCCGAAAACCCAAAAAGAATTCAAAAAGGAAATCAAATAAAGAAGCAAATGCAAGATTGGCAAAATATGTCAAAACAAACTAGCAGGTAAAGATCATTTTTTTTCGAAAATCTTCTGTTGCTCAAATCAAAAAGTGCAAAACTAACGAAAGTTAAATAGCAACCTGTGGCAGAAGCACAAAAAATTACAGCTCAATCCAACATACAGAGATCTCTCACGAATGTTTAAGGTGAAGCAACAAAATCTGTTTCGGGACAGCAACTTCCCCAAATCTTACTTCTCTCTCATTAGAGGTTGATCTTGACACAAAAACCAAACCAAAAGGATAAGGAGAGGTTATTACCAAAGTAATAACTTCCAAGACAAGAAACAATAACAAACTGAAATAAAAAACTAAATTGGGTTGTCTCCCAAAAAGCTCTTTCTTTATAGCCATTAAGATGGGCATGATAATTTTGAAGATGCTCACATAGGAATATGAATTGAAGTGAAAGAGAGCATTAAGAAGCAAAAATACACGTATTTAAGTCTAACCCACTTCCTATGCAAAGGAATTTTGTAAACAAACAAGTTGTTGAAACCAGAGGCTACAAGCATAGGAAGGCAAAATAAGTGCAACATAAAAACTTTTATCATAAAACGAGGAAACTTGATATTATTGAGATGCATAAGAACACTTTTCCCTCTCTCATGGTAACTTTAAGTATCATGCATAAACTTAACAATATAACTATCACAAGGGCCATCATACCAATGATCACTTATTCTAACAGAAAACACAGGAATACTAGTTCTCATAACACTACTTTGTGAAATAATATTAGAGGTATCCTTACAAAGGATAGTATGTCCCTCTTCTACATATTTGGTGACAAAATCTTTCACATTTGCTATAATAGGTTCATCAACCATTTGTTTATCACGTTCAACAGCTTCATTTGTACTTTCATTAACCATACTAGCTATCATAGAATGTTCCTTTATCTTAACTGGGGAAAGGCTTTTTCTCAATATAAGGTTTAGGTGAAACATGATTAGCAGTATAAACTTCAGTATTTCTTACAGGAACACTCTTAGAAATATCTTTATAAGGTTGATGATACTTATTCCACTTCTTTTTAGGCACTTCAATATAGGAAGCAAAAGCCTTAAAATAAGACGTAATAGCTTGAGAGTCTAGACCATAAGCATTTTTAATATTTTGAAAGTCATTAGTTTCCATAAAAGATTCAATGCATTCATAATCATAATTTATACCTGACTTTCTACCTTTGTCATTCTCCCAAGCTTTAGCATTATCTTGAATACGGTCCAGAAGATCCCATTTAGCTTCTTCTTCCATGCGAGTGAATGATCCATGACAAGAAGCATCCAATAGATCCTTATCATGAAGAGAAAGCCTTGCATAAGAGTTATTGATAATAATATTGTTGGGGAGCTCATGAATGGGACATTTGAGCATTAGTAACTTCAATCTCCCCCAAGCTTGAGCTGTACTCTCTCCATCAAGAGGCCTGTATATTTGATTCTGATCCTTATGAATCTCACTAGGAGGATAAAAATTTGAATAAAAGAGAGGTACTATTTCCTCCCATTCAAGAGCTTGACCATTCTTCATCAGCTTATACCATTCCTCAGCTCTTCCTTTCAGTGACAATGAGAATAACTTCTTCTTAACGTGATCTGTAGTAATACCTGCACACTTGAACAACCCGCATAATTCGTGTATAAAGAGCAAATGATCACCGGGATGGACAGTTCCATCCCCAACATAGTAGTTATCTATAACACGATCAATAATTCTTGTAGGTATTTTAAAAGCATCATTCTCAGCAGGTGGTTGTTCATCTACTACCTTAGCAGTGGTAGTAGCATTACCAAATAAGAAACTCAGCAAATTATCCATAACAAAAATAAAGCAACTAACAGAAATAAACAATACTCACAGTAGAAGTTTCCTTTACCAGTTCCACTCTCCAATAGCGCTTCACTCCTCAGCAACGGCGCCAAAAAATAGTCTTGATGGCCCACAAGTGTAGGGGGTGTATCGCAGTATTTTCGATAAGTAAGAGTGTCGAACCCAACGAGGAGCAGAAGGTGCTGGCTATTGGTATGGATCATGAATTCTCTGCAAATAATTAGCAAACGGATTTTTAGGGGTTTTTGATAAAGCAAGTAAACAAAGTACGAGTAAATAAAAGACAGTAGGAATAAATGCAGCAAGTGGCACAATCCTTTATGCAGCAAAGGACAAGCTGGTTGTATTTCTTAAGATGACCAAACGTTCTCGAGGACACATGGGAAGACTGTCACGTGCTTTCGCTTCATATAGTTGATTAATCTTCTTTAGCTTGCTAAGTGTTGTGTGGGTGAACCTGTGCTAATGTACCGACCTTCCTAGGACTAATACATACTTGTGATTATACCCCTTGCAAACATCCGTAAGTACAAGAAAGTAATTAAGGTAGAAACCTAACCACAACTTTAAACTCTAAGACCCTTACGTCCCTTGTGCAATGGTTTCCTAACGGGGATTTAGGTTTCTGTCACTCCGGCAACCCCTACGATTAGTAGCCAAATACACAATGCATTCCCCTAGGCCCATATAGGTGAAGTGTCATGTAGTCGACGTTCACATGACACCACTAGAAGAAGTACACCACAACTTAAATATCAAACCATTGAATCTTTCTCAACACAACTCCACTACTAACAACATGACTTCTCCCATGTCCTCAAGAACAAAACGAACTACTCACAAGACATCATATGGATCATGATAAGAGATGAAATAATGATGTATAAAAATCTGAACATAAACAATAATTCAACGGTTCACTCAATAGCATCAACCACAAAGAATAATCAACACCGGGAAAGTTTCCCCTATGAACTATGCAAGATTCAACTCAATCGTTACAGCAATATGGAGATGCTGATGAGGGTGATAATGGTGATGATGGTGGTGATGATGATGATGATCCCGATGAAGTCCAGCTTGATGGTGGTGTTGATGGCGATGATCTCCCCTCTCCGGGAAGGAATTCCCCCAGCAGAAATCTGTCTGCCGGAGAGATCTTTCTCTCTCGGTGTTTTCCACCCCGCAGAGGCGGCGAAATCTTTCTGTGGTTGCTCTCCGAGTCTTAGGGTTTCGGGAGGATAATATATGCTAGAGGGGAGAGCCAGGGGTGGACCAGGGCGGCCACACCACCTGGTGGCGTGGCCCAGGGTGGCCCACGCCAGGGGGTGGTGTGGGCCCCCTGTGGCCCATCTCCAGCCCCCCTTCTGGCTTCCTCCGTCTTCTAGAAAAATAGGATTTTCCATGTATTTTCCCGGATTTTCTAATCTTCGTGAATTTTGCCTCCAAACAACCCCTTTTCCATCAGAATCCTGACTACAGCGGTCCATGCTCCAAAAGTCATCAACCATGCAAAAACAGATGAAATAACATAAGTATCATCTCTCAATATGAAATATATCAATGAATAACAGTGAATTATGACATAGAATAGTGATGCAAAATGGACGTATCAGTTGACTGGTGCCAGTGTGTTCTCTAAGATTGATCTTAGGACTGGTTATCATCAACTCAAGATTCGTGCAACGGATATTCCAAAGACCGCCTTCACCACCAGATATGGATTGTATGAGTATACGGTCATTTCTTTTGGATTAACCAATGGCCCTGCTTATTTCATGAATCTCATGAATAAGATCTTTATGAATTTCCTAGATAAGTTTGTCGTTGTGTTTATCGACGATATTCTTATCTACTCCAAGTCAGAAGAAGACCATGAGCAACATCTGAAAATCATCCTTGAAAACCTGAGAGAGCACCAGTTGTATGCCAAGTTCAGCAAATATGAGTTTTGGCTAAAAGAAGTAGGATTCCTCGGACATATTGTGTCGGCACGAGGAGTCGTTGTTGATCTCGCCAAGATCAGAGATGTTGAAGCCTGGGAAGCCCCAACCACTCAAACCCAAGTCAGTGCATTTCTCGGATTAGCGGGATATTACCGCAAGTTTGTAGAAGGATTTTCGAGCATCGCAAGACCGATGGCCCAATTGTTGAAGAAAGATAAGAAGTTTGAATGGACGGAAAAATGTGAAGCGAGTTTTCAAGAACTCAAGAAGAGATTGATTTCAGCCCCAATATTGATTATGCCAGATATCAAGAAACCGTTTGATGTGTATTGTGATGCATCCAAGATTGGTCTCGGATGTGTGTTGATGCAAGAAGGCAAAGTCATAGCGTATCTGTCTCGACAACTGAAGTAGCATGAGCAAAACTACCCTACCCATGATCTAGAACTAGAAGCTGTAGTTCTAGCGTTGAAGACATGGCATCATTACCTCATGGGTAATCGCTGTGAGATTTATTCAGATCACAAGAGCTTGAAGTATATTTTCACTCAGAAGGAGCTGAATATGAGGCAAAGGAGATGGATAGAGTTAATCAAGGATTATGACCTTGACATCCACTATCACCCCGACAAAGCCAATGTGGTAGCGGATGCTCTTAGCAGATTGCCGTGTAGATTAAATACCATGATCAAAGAAACCCAGCCCAGTTTGCATGAAGAGTTGGAGCAGTTTAAAACTGAGCTAGTTAGCAAAGGATTCTTAGCTAGCATTGAACTTCAACCCACTTTGATTAGTCAAATCAAGGAATCCCAGAAGGGAAATGCAAGTATCGACGGAATCAAACGTCGTATTGGTCCAGGAAAGGTACATGGATTCACCGAAGACGAAGAAGGAGTTCTATGGTACAAAGGACGTATCTGTGTGCCAGCAGATTCGGAGTTGAAGCAAGTTATCATGCAGGAAGCTCATAATACTCTTTATTCTATCCACCCCGGAGGAACGAAGATGTATCAGGATTTGAAGGAGCAATTTTGGTGGCACAAGATGAAGAGAGAAATCGGAACCTACATCGCCAAATGTGACATCTGTCAGAGAGTCAAGGCGGAACATCAGAGACCCGTAGGATTGTTGCAACCATTGCAAATTCTAGAATGGAAATGGGATTCCGTCGGAATGGACTTTATCACTGGTTTGCCTACTTCTAGTAGGGGAAACGACTCTATCTGGGTCATCGTCGATAGACTGTCCAACGTAGCCCATTTTATACCGGTCAAGACAACCTACCATAGTTTGAAGCTAGCTGGTGACCCACAAGTATAGGGGGTGTATTGCAGTATTTTCGAGGGAAGTGAAACCCAATTTATTGATTCGACACAAGGGGAGCCAAAGAATATTTATAAGCCTTAACAACTGAGTTGTCAATTCAGCTGCGCCTGGAAACAATCTTGCTCACAGCAGTTTATCAGTAGCAACAGTTTTGTAGTAGGAATAGCAAAGTAACAGCAGTAGTAAAGCAAAGACAACAGTAACAAAAGCAGTAAACAGTGGGATTCGAGTGCGGTAGGCATAGGGATGGATGGACGGGCGTTGCATGGACAAGACAATTCACATAGCAATCAAAACATAGGGCAATTGCAGATAAATAAGATAAAGCATCCAAGTACTAGACAATCCTAGGCATGTGTTCCATCTGTAGTCATACGTGCTCGCAATGAGAACTTGCACACCATCTTTTTTCCTGCCAGCTCGTTTGCAGCAGGGCCTCTAGGGAACTACTGGCAATTAAGGTGCTCCTTTAAATAGAGCACCAGAGCAAAGCATTAACACTCTGTGAACACATGTGATCCTCACATCAAAGCCTTTCCCTTCCGGTTATCCCGATTTCTGTCACTTCGGGGCCATAGGTTCCGGACAACAACGTGTGTATACAACTTGTAGATAAGACCAAAAACAATACTATCATAATGAATCAATAATATGTTCAGATCTGAAATCATGGCACTCGGGCCCTAGTGACAAGCATTAAGCACAACAAGTCGCAACAAAGTCATAAAGCACTAATAAAAGATACTAGGCGCCATGCCCTAACAATCCGATGCCATCACATGAACGATCTCATCCAATCTCTACCATCCCATATCCTACAACGGGGGATTACTCACTCATAGATGGGGGAAACATGGATGGTTGATGGAGAAGCGATGGTGATGATGATGGCGATGATCTCCTCCAATTCCCCGTCCGGCAGGGTGCCAGAACGGAGTTTCAGGTGCTGTTTTGTGGAATCTGGTGGTGGCGGCAGAGCGGAACTCCTTCTAGAAAAACGCCGAACCCCCTAGAGTTTTTAGGTCAGAAGGCTCCTTATAGGCGAAGAGAGAGGCTGAGGGGGTGCCTGGGGGGCCCACACCACCCCCTGGCGCGGCCTGGCCTGGCCCGCGCCACCAGGTGGTGTGGCCACCCCCTGGCTCTTCTCCGTCTCGTATTCTGGCTCCTGGAGTCTTCAGGTGAAATAGGGTTTTTGGCATATTTTCCGGGATTTTTCCTGATAGTTGGTTTTCTGCACAAAAAGTAGACACCAAGGCAATTCTGCTGAAAATAGCTTTAATCCGCATTAGTTGTATCCAAATCACACAAGTATAGAGGAGAAACAATAACAAAAGTGTTCGGGAAAGTAGATACGTTTTGGACGTATCAACTCCCCCCCCAAGCTTAGCTTATTGCTTGTCCTCAAGCAATTCAGTTGAAAACTGAGTGCGATAAATGAACTTTCACGAACACATTTGCTTCATGTAAATATTCTCAGCAATGTGATCAACTACTTAGACAAAGTATGCAACTGAGTCTACTTAATAGTCATTGCAAGTCTATGAAGAGATTCCAACTCAAGAATAATAAGTAGCATGAGGCACAAACATAAGCAACATTACAACGCTCATAAAAAGGTATGATAGAGTGGTATCTTGCTTGCCTTTGATTCTGAATATCAAGGCACCTCTGAAGTTCAAGTGATGGCTAGAAGTAAAGATATCAAGGATACAAGCATCAAAATCATAACACAAATAATCAAGTAATGGAACAAACACAAAGAATGACAACTATGCTCTCAAGAAGGTGCTCGGAGAATATGTGGAGACTCAACAAGTAGAAGAAAAGGTTTTGAAAAATTTGAAAGGCTTCCAAATGCTGAAAGTATGGTACTTGTTAGCTTTGAGCTCTCATTGCCCCTATCATAAGCACATTTAAATGGTTAAGGTTAAAGTGACACAACTAACAGGATATGCTTGACAAGTTATAAATCAAAGTCTCATGCCCCCTACTTACGAAGACTGATCCTCATGCTACTCAACTTCAGTCACAAGTAAGCTCTTGTCACTGTAAGTATATACGTATCATAGAGAACTGCCAACGGGGTACCACTTGCACATGACACGGGAGCTATCCCATAATCAAAATAACAAGGCAAGCAGACAATGAGCATCTCAGTGATTTTTTTATTTACTATGTGCATAGATTTTTATTGAAGATGCTTCATAGAATGCTCATTATGGTTATGCTGCAAGTTTCCACCATGATTAGGCATGGCTTAGGCTAGCGGCCCAGGCGTTTCTCTAACATACATACAAACTCCATGATCTTACAAGTTCCACTTTTATTTCACACCGCCGGGATCCATAAGCAAAAGAACATGTCATCAACTAGGTACAAAGTATCTATGAAGTGTTGAAAGCGGTCCCCATGATACATGGTTCTGCTAACTTCAACTCATAAAGCGCAAGCATATGCGCAACAAAGAAGGACGCAATGGTTCAGGTTTATTAAGTGCAAGGAAATAAAGTGTGCCATTAAGTTCGTGAGAGCTTTACTAACTAACTTTCTCATAACAAGCAAACATTTTATTCGGAAAAAAACAAGGCATATTGAATATGCACGGAGGTAGCAAATGATGCTAATGGGTAGGTATGGTGAACACTTTGGAAATATTTGGTTTAGGGAGTTCGAAACTTGAGTAAAACATACTCAGTGAAAGTGAAGGCTAGCAATAGTAAGGGAGCGACAAACGAGAGAGCAATAGCTGTCATTATCATGCTTGCAACAAAACAGGACTACCAATGGCATGAAAGTGATTCAAGATCCTCAAGGCAAAATAATTCATCGATGCTTAACTGTCTATTACAGTCATGTGCATGCGTGAGCATGTGCCAAGTCAATCAAATGAAAACATTCAGAGGAGGATACCACGGTGTCATACCAATTTATGAATAGAGCAATGCAAGCAAACATTCATAAGACATGCTACAAACTATTAGCGAGCTGGAGCTAATCATAAGAAAGCAAGAACTACTAAGCATCCAAAGATAACATACGCCCTACTTGAACGGGCTAAGCAAACTCACAATGATGAGTATATGTACAAAAATGAAGACAAATAGAGTTCGTTACCAGCCTCTCACCACGCCTCAAGTTTTCATTGATCCTCATTATTGCTCTTCACTTGTGTAACTTGAATAATAATATGAAACCAATATCCACTGAGGACTGCCGAACCCTGTAGCAAACTCGCAAAAACCAAAGAAGAACGACAAATATTTTTGGTGTTTTCGATTTCTAAACAAGAACCAAAAGGGAAAAACAAACAAAGCAAAATCTTTTTGGGTTTTTCGAATAGTTCAAACAAAGCAAAAAGGGAAAAGCAAACCAAGGCAAAAAGTAGAAGCAAACCAAAGAGAAACAAAAGAAATATTTTTGGTGTTTTTGTGTTTTTAGAAAGCAAAAGCAAAGAAAGAGAACGAAAACATGAATATACAAAGTACCGACACAACATGATATGGAGATGAGTGCCGTGTCGGCGTACTTCCCCCCAAGCTTAGGATTTTGGCCTAAGTGGGTATCAATCCCAAGCTGGCCAGGATGAAGTGTCACCCTAGTATGACGAAGAGGTCCCCTCATCCTGGTGCGAGCTCGAGTATGTCCCTCCGTAATGCTCGGAGTAATCATAGGAGGGCACATCTTCCTGGTGCTGCTCGTGGAAACCCAGCAAGCAAAGGTGCTCGTCCACCTCCTCCTTGGAGCGCGACCATGGGCTCCGGTGAACACTAAACAAAGCAGGCTGTGGCAAAAGGATCTCCCTTTCATCCCCGTCAGTGAAAAGCATCCTATATACTAGATTGTTCAAATCAGAGGTAGCAGTGACAAAGTGATGAGTTTTCATGGCAACAAGGTCAAGCCTCTGTGGTGCCAGCATAGCATCATAGGGATCTACTGAAAGACCTAATGCATTGACTATACGCGAGGCAATGATGCCCCCATAGATAGGCCCCCTAGCAGCTAGGCGACGAGCAATAAGCGAGCCAAGATTGTACCGAGTATCATTGTTAAGCGCAGCAGCAAGGAATGCTAAATGATAGTTGGAGATATTACTTGTGTTCTCCCTACCCAATACACTAGTAGCAAGATAATATGCAAAGTATCTAAGAGTAGGGAGTTGGATATTTCTTATCCTTCCGTGCTGCGCGACGCGGTCATCATCATTGGTCACCCCTCGGTAAAGCTCCAACAAATCAGCGGGTCACCCTTGAATTTTCTTCACGGTCCTGTCATGCACACACCTACAATACTGCAAAATCTCTCTAGAGGCATGGTGAAGGGCAGATCATAGATTTTAAAAGAGACAGTAGACTGATATGGTGTGTTAGCAAATGTGAAGCTCTCAACAAAAGTTTTGGTGAGCATAGCGTATTGTGCACTCTCGTTTTGCATATATGAGGTCAAACCAACCCTCTCAATCAGTAGCAAGAAATCATCAAAAATACCTGCAACTTGCAAGAAAGTAAAACAAGGAAAAGAGGATGGGTGAGCATCCCCATCATCCCTTTCACTGCCAATACGAGTTGCAATGAGGTCTTCATTGTATGATGCCCTAGCTTGAGAGGCTGTTCTTGAGGGCCTCGACCTCCTAGGTGCATCACTCTCAAATATTTCTCCAAAAGTATGGTTGTTCATGCTTGGTATTCTGAAATTGATAAATAAAGCTATGCTCCCTGGCAACGGCGCCAGAAAATAGTCTTGATGACCCACAAGTATAGGGGGTGTATCGCAGTATTTTCGAGGGAAGTGAAACCCAATTTATTGATTCAACACAAGGGGAGCCAAAGAATATTTATAAGCCTTAACAACTGAGTTGTCAATTCAGCTGCGCCTGGAAACAATCTTGCTCACAGCAGTTTATCAGTAGCAACAGTTTTGTAGTAGGAATAGCAAAGTAACAGCAGTAGTAAAGCAGAGACAACAGTAACAAAAGCAGTAAACAGTGGGATTCGAGTGCGGTAGGCATAGGGATGGATGGACGGGCGTTGCATGGACAAGACAATTCACATAGCAATCAAAACATAGGGCAATTGCAGATAAATAAGATAAAGCATCCAAGTACTAGACAATCCTAGGCATGTGTTCCATATATAGTCATACGTGCTCGCAATGAGAACTTACACAACATCTTTTGTCCTGCCAGCCCGTTTGCAGCGGGGCCTCTAGGGAACTACTGGCAATTAAGGTGCTCCTTTTAATAGAGCACCGGAGCAAAGCAGTAACACTCCGTGAACACATGTGATCCTCACATCAAATCCTTTCCCTTCCGGTTATCCCGATTTCTATCACTTCGGGGCCATACGTTCTGGACAACAACGTGTGTATACAACTTGTAGATAAGACCAAAAACAATACTATCATAATGAATCAATAATATGTTCAGATCTAAAATCATGGCACTCAGGCCCTAGTGACAAGAATTAAGCACAACAAGTCGCAACAAAGTCATAAAGCACTAATAAAATATAGTAGGCACCATGCCCTAACAATCCGATGCCATTACATGAACGATCTCATCCAATCCCTACCATCCCCATAGCCTACAGTGGAGGATTACTCACTCATATATGGGGGGAACATGGATGGTCGATGGAGAAGCGATGGTGATGATGATGGCGATGATCTCCTCCAATTCCCAGTCCCGGCAGGGTGCCAGAACGGAGTTTCTGGTGCTGTTTCGTGGAATCTGGTGGTGGCGGCGGAACGGAACTCCTTCTGGAAAAACGTCGAACCCCCCGGAGTTTTTAGGTCAGAAGGCTCCTTATAGGCGAAGAGAGAGGCCGAGGGGGTGCCTAGGGGGCCCACACCAGCCCCTGGCGCGGCCTGGCCTAGCCCACGCCACCAGGTGGTGTGGCCACCCCTGGCTCTTCTCCGTCTTGTATTCTGGCTCCTAGAGTCTTCGGGTGAAATAGGGTTTTTGGCATATTTTCCGAGATTTTTCCTAATAGTTGGTTTTCTGCACAAAAAGTGGACACCAAGGCAATTCTGCTGAAAACAACGTTAGTCTGCATTAGTTGTATCCAAATCACACAAGTATAGAGGAGAAACAATAGCAAAAGTGTTCGAGAAAGTAGATACGTTTTGGACGTATCACTAGTAGAGTTGTACATTGCTAGAATTGTCAGTTTGCATGGAACCCCCAAGACCATAGTATCGGACCGAGGAACCCAATTTACCTCGAGATTTTGGCAAAAATTCCAAGAAGGATTGGGAACCAAGTTGAATTTCAGCATAGCTTATCACCCGCAGACCGATGGACAGACTGAAAGAGTCAACCAAATCCTAGAAGATATGTTGAGAGCTTGTGTGCTTGAGTATGGATCAAAATGGGAAGACTGTCTGCCTTTCGTGGAGTTCTCATACAACAATAGTTATCAAGCCAGTTTACAAATGGCCCCATTTGAGTTCTTATACGGAAGAAAGTGTCGCACCCCTTTGAATTGGTCGCAAGTAGGAGATAGTCATATTTTCGACCCGACATCCTACGAGAAGCTGAAGAGAAGGTTCACAAAGTCTGTGAGCACCTCAAGACCGCCCAATCAAGACAAAAGAGTTATGCTGACAAGAGACATAGAGACCTGACTTTCAATGTTGGAGATTTTGTGTATCTCAAAGTGTCGCCATTGAAGGGAACACAACGTTTTAGTCTAAAAGGAAAGTTAGCCCCAGATATATTAGGCCCTTCAAGATTCTGAATCATCGAGGAGAAGTATCATATCAACTGGAACTGCCGGAGGAGATGTCAGCCATCCATGATGTGTTCCATATCTCGCTACTTCGCAAATGCTTAGAAGTGCCTGAGAAGACCGAGGTTTTCAAGAACATCGATCACCAAGCCGTTGAAATCAACAAGGATCTGACGTATCGTGAAGTGCCCATCCGTATCTTGGAAGAATCTTACAGAACCACCAGGACCCATAGTATCAAGTTTCTCAAGATTCAATGGTGCAACCATACCGAAGAGGAAGCCACTTAGGAGCGAGAAGATTACATTAGGACAGAGTTTCCAGATCTCTTTAGTTCCTAGTTTTTCTTTCGTAAATCTTGGGACGATATTTTGTTTAAGGGAGGAAGGTTTGTAACATCCCAAATCTTTAATAAAGGTTATCAAGATCCAAAGCACCCAATTTAGAGTTAACAAAAACTTTTTATCATTAAAATAATCAAGTATGCATATGTGTGTTGCATTAATATGGAATTGTTTGGAATTTCCATGTTTAATTTTTCTAATGGTTGTAAAATGATTCTAAGGTGAATGCCAAATCATCTAGATCATTCCCAAGCAAAATCCAAAGAAAAAAAATCAAATAGAATTAATAAAGGCAAATGGTCACTTTTGCCATTTTAATCAGTAGGTCACTTTAGGTGTTCCTAGAACTCATTTTCAAAAAGAAACAATTCTAACTCTTTGCACCCCTTGCTAGTACAAGTAAAGATCTACCAAGCCCTACTTTGTGATCTTCTAAAAACATTCAAACTCTAATTTTAAATGGCATTTGAAAATGGAATCAAGTGTATGTACCTAGATCCCACTTTTTCAAAAACCACTCAAATGATTTCAATTTGACAATCCCCAGCAACCACAGACTACCAAGCAACAGTGAAGATCACTCAAAAAAATCATTCAAAAATATCAAAGTTGAATTCTTTCGGCCATTTTGTCAAACACCTTTTGTGCACAAACCTGGCAAAATCCATAAACACTATTATGAGCAGGGTTCTGGCCAAATTGGTCTCCCATTTTGCAGCCAAAGTGCTCCCAGTACACCCCTACCCTGTACCAGCACGACCACCCACTGTGCACACGACCAAATGGTCATGGCCACCATGGTCGAGCCCATTTACCACTCCCACCATCGACAACACGACACAAGCACCGCCAGCCTCACCTACCATGTCTGGCACATTGCCCGTGCTCCACTTCGTCCTCCAGGCCAGCCCCAGCTCAAGGAAAGAGAGAGGAGAAGCCAGGAAACGCCGTGCCCAGGCTGTGTCTGCCATGCCGACGCCCGCACCCGCCGTTCACTCATGTCCCTGCTCCACCCGACCTCGCCTCGCTCTCGCCGCCAGCCTACACGATCACCATCGTCCTAGGAGGCCAACGGACATGCCCGTTTCCTCGACTGTGCCTCGTAGCCATCGGACGCCGTGAAATTCGCCGTCGACCGAGCCAGCGTGCGCGCGACGACGCTCACTACTCCTGACCACATTGCACTGCACGAGCACCTCCATGACGATCGCCAGGGAACCGCCCACCGTCCTAGCCCCCGGACCATGCCTTTAGCTTGTTGTGCCATCGACCCCGTCGAGCTCCGCCCATGTCGTGATGCACCCCTCACCCCGCTGTAAAAAGGAAGCCCCCCGGCAGCCACTCTTCACACCATCTCCCTCCACTCCACCTCAGAGACCTCCCAGAGCCCCACTAGAGCAAGCCGCTGCCCGTAGCTCCCCAATTTCGCCAGAGACCGCCGCGGAAGGAGGAGAAGGGTGCCACTGATCCAAGCCATCTCCAGGGACGTCGCCGGTACCAGGAGAACCGCCGTCCTCGACACGTCTAGTTGCCCGCCTCACCGACCCTCACCGGAGCACCGGTAAGCCTCCCCAGACCCTCACTGACCTTGCTAGAGTTTCTCCCCGCCGTATCCTGTTCCAGTGAGGACGATGGATGTGAGCCGTTGATCCAGGATCTAATCCTACGGTCACCATCCCCCGATACCTGTTCGGCATCCCCTGTCCCACTCGCAGGTGGGGCCGTCACTTAAGTTAGCCCGGGCACTGCGCGGAGCTCAGTGGGCCGACCCATTTCTTTCCCGCGCAACCCAGTAGATTCAAATAAATATTTTACAATTTTAGCTTAAACTCAATTCTATCCTTTAGTTTAAAAATCAATTCAGGGAGTTTTCAAAATCCAAATTGAATGATTCCAATTTTTTTGGAAAGATAATTAAAATCTCTATCCAAGCCCGTTGGATTTAAATCAATTAGAGTTATAGATCTCTCCTAGCAAAAATAATAAGACAGAGACTTTTTCACATTCAAACATTTTTCAAAAATCAACCATAATAGATTTTGAGTTGATTCCAACTCTCAAAAATCACCTTTGACCATACCTATTTGAATATGTAATAATATTGAGGTTTGCATGCAGTGACTTTGGACTACTACCAAAATAATGCTATATAGGCATTTCTAGTCACTTTAAATCTTTAAAATAATAAACTTAAACTTATTGAAATATGATCAAACATTTAAATCATATTCCCATGCATTAGAATATGTGGTGATGACATGTTTCCACATGATCCCATATTTTAATTGAAGAATATTAAATCTTAGTTATTTTCAATGAGTAGAAATTACTTTTCTCAAATAAAATAAATGAAACCAGTTCATCAAGTGTGTGCCTTAGTGTGCTAAATAGACTAGTAAAGTATTATTTGGTGATTGTGTATCCCGTGTGTATTTATAGACGATAGTACCGACCAAGTCTACGAAGAGGAGGAATTCTACCCCGAAAAAGACGAGAAGAATTTCAACCACTGCACCAACCAAGGCAAGCCATCACTAGATGCAAGTTAACCTAAGCAAGATGCAATAGGCATGCTTGGTTATACATTTTGACTTATACCTACCCCAATTTTTACTTACAAGCTTTACTTTCTTTTACTTTACCAAAGTTCTTTACTTTGTTTATAGATAGCACAAAGAGTATAAAACTTGGCCTATCTAGTTAGACTTAGATGCCATTCTATGGCATGAGATTGATATTAGCATCCCACCTTAGTGAACACTCTTAACTTAGTGTTTAGAGCCAAACCAAAAACTTGATCACTTTAGATGGGGATACTTGGTGAAAATAACTTATGAAAACCTTGGAATGATGAGTCATTCTATTGAGATGTTTTGACATGTGTTGAGAAACACAAATGGTTTATGATGATGAAAATGTTGAGGCATGAGCCTTAGCCCTTTATAAAAACTGATGGTTGGGTTCGGATGCGATACCATTCCAAATTTACTGTACAACCACAATACCTGAATTGGGTAAGGCTTAGCCGGAAGTTTATATGCATTAGTATGAGTTCCCTCGCGGGAGAGGTCTGAGCTAAGGCTACCTCTCAATGTTGTCCACCTATGTAGTGCCCAGGATGGCAGATGGCCATGGCTGGGAGGCCAAGCTCATAGGAGAGGTGCTTGTACTAGGGTATGTAATTGAAAGGTTATGATTGATTATCCACATACTAAGTATGATGATTCAGGGTTATCCCTGACGGATGTATCGAATTTTGTGGTGAAAGTGTACCACCTCTATAGAGTGTCAAACTATTCAAATAGCCGCGTCCGCGGCCATGGACAATTGGAGTGGCCATATTATTCCGTCGTCAGATGTTTTTAAAATGACTTATGAAATGAATGATGATTTTGACTTGACCACAACAGAGTTGTGAATATGACAACTAAGTTCCCAACTTAAGTGATTCTAGAACTTTATTTTATCTTTCTTTGTCTCTAAACTCATCTTAGGTTTCAAACTTAACTTTGCAAGTAAACTTAGAATTTAGCAATCCTATTAGAACTACCTTACTTGTTAGGGATAGTTTGCGAGTACATAAAGAGTACTCATGGCTTTGTCC
This sequence comes from Avena eriantha, assembly GCA_910589775.1. Classification (NCBI taxonomy): domain Eukaryota; kingdom Viridiplantae; phylum Streptophyta; class Magnoliopsida; order Poales; family Poaceae; genus Avena; species Avena eriantha. The sequence continues at coordinate 174,691,848 of OU342742.1, read as the reverse complement.
CTGACTATTCCCGTGGCGAGACTATAAAGAGGACTATCAAGAAGATGGACAGCAGGACGGCTACAACAACTAGGATCATCTCACATCGTCAGCATTGCCTGTGACACTGAAGATAGACCCTGCCGCTACGCTTATTATATATTCCGTTGCTTGTTGTATTAAGAGTGGATAATGAGATCTTGTATTCGTGTAAGACCTTATTATGGTTTGTAATAGATGATGTACTGTGATATCCAATCTGTTATGTCTCTCAAAAATGGTAATCCTGAGATTACGATGTATGGCATAACAGGCACCTGGGTTTAAAAATCCGGGTGTTGATAATTGGATCCCAGGTTCCCAATGCCCCGCGGTATATTAAATCCAAGCCTGATTAAATCTTGCAATTTTGCAAACAGTACATATATACCTTATCCTGATTAAATCTCGTCCTTGATTTCTTGTGTGTCCTTTACCTTTTAGGTTTCTATTCTATTTTTAATTCTTTATACTGTATGATCTAGTCGATTCCTTCACAACTTTAGGTGATATGGCGCCTAGACAGAAGTTGATTCCTTTGCAATTTTACTTGTTTGGTTTCTTTTATTTTGAACGTGAAAGTGGTCTATTTTTTATATGTCTTTATATACATTACCCTTAGTGGCCCATGCAGTCGACTTTGCCTAGGGCCCTGCAATACATAGAGCCGACCCTGCCGATCAGAGATGTAGCCTACCCCAAAACTCACTGCCAAGGCCAGGAAGTTGTACCAGACAACCCCTTGGTTAGCCCGAGCAGGAGCAGAGGAGGAGGGTGTGAAGATCAGGATCGGAATCCTTCTTCAGGGGTGATCACCGCCAAAGTCACCTCAAACCCTAATCGCTAGAGCGGTTAGGTCTCGCGACCCGTAGTCGACTGCATTTTTGATCTCTTGTTTTTTATTTTTAGAAAACATACATGGTTCTTGATTTCTACTCACTAGTCCAGCATAACCTAGCCATAGCCCATACTCCTCTAGTCGGTGAACCCTCTACTTTGGGAAATAGAACATGATCCGTCTCAAACCCCACAATGGTGGGTCAGGCCCAATAAGGATAACATTGTCTCTTTTCATGACTTACTTTTTCCTTCTCCTTTTCTTTCTTGTCTGGTTCCTTTTGTTTTTTGTTTTGCCCCCCCTTTCAATATCCATCAATACATGGATATGTTTCAAGATACACTAACATTTCTTTGTTATATATGAACATTTTTTTCATATACATCAACATTATGTTCATGGTATATGAACATTATTTTTGTTATGCATGAATTTTTTTGGAGTTATTGTAGATTTTGGTAGATATTTCTATTTTCTATGATACATAAACAATTTTTAATTGTAAAATTTATGGACATTTCATTTTGACTTAATGAAAATCTTTTCTAAATATATGAACAATTTTCACAAATACATGTGTGTTTTCATCTATAGGAACAATTATATTGTTGTACATGAACACATGTTTTTGTCACTTAATTTTTTTTATATTTAATTTAAAGTATATACTATTAAAACTGAATAGATTTCAAGATATAATAAAAAAGAAATAACAGTATAAATAAACAGGACGCGCCAAATGTGGCCCATCGGGGAAACCCTTCTGTATGTGGTTGCCTTATTTGTCGCAAAGGGCGGCAAATAGAAGCCCTCGTCCCTAGCCATACCGGGCTGAACCCACACCACCACGCATGGCCTAATAGTACGACCACATAAAATTCCAAATACACAAAAGGAATTAGCAAGAAAGTACACAATGTGTTTTTTATCATCATAATGAGACAATTCGACATTTATTCTTCCAGTTCAAATTTGGTCGTACTATATGGTCAATCATCCATGTAGCCTTTGGTTTATCTCCTCCACGATCGGTTACCAATATATTTGTAATTGGTTGCACGGGATATACGATAAATATGGGACTTTATTTAGGGTGGGAGCGCTTGCCATTATTTGGTCGCTCTGGCTATGTAGAAATGACAAGATTTTTGATAACATTGTGTCTTCTTCTCTTCAGGTGATTTATCGTGCCACGGCTATCCTACGATCATGGACTACTCTCCAACATATGGAGTTTCGCGACTTATTTGCGGCGGGGTGTATGTGATTGGAGGCTACAGCGAGGGATATTTTCTCCCGACATGGATGGCAGCGTGACCTGCGGATAGACATGTCTTAGATCGACGTGTGCCGTCATTTTTTATCATCCTTTTTGTAACGTTGATACTTTTGTTCTGGTTACTTTCTCTTAGTTTGATCGGCTGTGTGCATCCTAGCTATGCAGAGGCCAGGTGCAAACATTATGGATAATAATAAAGCGCCAATTTCCAAAAAAAAACACCCTTCGAAAGAAACAACCTAAGCAAAAACGCGTGTATAGGACACACCTGGAGGGTAAATGTGTCATCTTAGAGCAGGTACAACGCTGGTGCTTAAGAAAAAAACCGGACTTTTTTTCCACATGAGAATCATCAGGTGCTTACCGCACACAAAGAGTGCTTAGCTTGGCATTGATGACCCATCGGTGCTTAGGAAAATAACTACTGTTTTCTGAGTACAGAATTAGACTGGGCCCACTAGCAAAGCACCGGTGCAAACTTCTGTGCATTGGAGAAGTGAGAATCTAATCAGGCTGGTGCTGACCATGTATAATGGGAGGTGATTAGAGGGGTGCTTACAAATAAATCAACCATTTTGATAAGCATTGGTGCTTATTTGTATAGAAGAGGTGCTTAGTTAGGCATCCACCTAGTATAAATAAGCATCGGTGCTTAACGAAAAACCGGTTTATTTTTGTAAGCACTTCCTAAACACCTCTAATTAAGCACCCTGGACTGTACATGCTCTTACCCAACAACCTTATGCGGACGGCCAGTGGGAACACCCCATACCACCCTCGCCGTGATTCGTTAAGGTTAAAAAATGCAGGTGTAGAGGCGTAATTATCCAGCCCAAAAGTTGCCTTTCTCCCCAGTTGAGCCCCACCCACTCTCTCTCCTGCTTCGCCTCCGAGATGGGCCAGCTCCTAATCCGGTAATCCCCTGCACCACCACCGGCATTTCCACCACTTCCACCGCTGCTTTTGAGCGCGTGGCGCGATGGGGTACCTCCTCCTCTCGCCTTTGCCGTCGCCGCCGCTCTCCTTCCGGCATCGCTCCCCCGCCGCCGCCGCTGGCAGCCGCCACCGCGCGCGGAGAGGCGCGGCCATCGTCGCGTCGTCGTCCGATGGCGGGCCGTCCCCGTCTACCCCGTCTCAGCCGGCCCGGTACGTGCTGGCCCGGCGGGCGGTGCTCCTTGGCGTCTCAGCGCTCCCGCTCCTCCGCGACACCGCGGCCAAGGCGGCCGCGCCCACCAACGGGGGACTTGTGACTGGTTAGTGTGATACTCCGTTCCAAGATCCTTTTATTCGTGTTAATTCTATTTTGTGTTTACCTTCATGTCGTGGAGCCTAATATGTCTAATCAACTAGTATTACTGAATTTGAGGAAAAGGATTTTACCCCCGATTTTTCATTAACTGACCAACATTTGTCTGACAACCTGCCGTCTTAGACTCACCTAAACATCAGATGGAAATTCCGCCTGATATTATGGCCTGACAATTCGAAGAATGTCACAAGGTCCTGAAGTCCTGGACATCTGTTGCAATTAAAAGAACACCCAGAGACTTGCATTGTACTACTGTAGAAATGCATGAGGAGTCAAATGCCAAAAACTATATTTGCCGAAATTCAAATTTAAACGTGAATCTTTGTTAGTATGTTTTTGTAGAAAAATCACCCAAGGTTCATTAGTTCTTATAAGTTATTGCTAGATCTACAAATTTACTTTTGGTACAGAAATTCTTTACATACTGACATACTTCTATAAAATATTGATCATGACTTGAAATAACTCCTCCAACTAAACTCTACCCTTGATCTGTACCATGCATCAAAGGTTTATGTCTAGGTTTTGTGGGAAAAGGTTCATACATGCAGTGCAGCATCGGCTGACATGGCAGAATTCCTGCACTTGTGTGCAGTTGGTGTCTTATGAGAGTGCTTAATTCTAACATTCTGATACAACAACTTTGCAATTAGAGTTATGCAGTTATGCACCCATTGCTCACGACTTGTCTCAAGTGAATTTCAACATTGATTACGGCATATGATTCAGATGTCACTTTTTAATTTTCCCGCAGTTTTTGGCATGTCATTACCCCAAGGGTTTATTAGAAGAAAGGGGATCCTTGCCCCGAGGATAGATCATCAAGCTCAGAATTGCTACAAAACTTTCAAGATTGGGCGTAATAAAATCATCTGTAAACCTAACAAGGCCGTGCTTGATGGTCAGAACTTCCCCCTCATTTTAAATAGGCATATTAAATATAAGATTTACGAATACTGTAGAAAACACTGTTTGAATCTACTATCATGAGTTTCTTTGTCTTTCTTGTCTATAAATATTTTCTAGTGTACCTGCTAACACATCATGGTCCCTCTGGCCGCTGTTCTAGGTTGGCTTTACTATTTTAATGTGTTGTTTTTTAAACTGGAACTAGGGCTCAGTATCACTAGTGGCCTTTTACTTCAAAATGAGATTGTTTCGTATTCCTTTGTCTTTATGCTACCCTAGTGCTGCCCATTGCCATCACACTACAGTTACGATCTAGTGCTTGCATGCTCGTACAACTAACTTAGAAATATTTTGTAGAAATACCAGATAGAGTTAATTTATTTTTCGCATGTATCATGGCTTGGCAAAGTTAGATAAGTAGTTGATGTTGCTTTCTCATTGTAGAGACAAAGGATGTCCCAAAGGTTGATGAACCTCAGCCTGGAGGAACTCAGGCAGAAGCTCCTCTACTTGAACCCCCTCAACCTGAATCACCCATACCGGTGGTGCAAGAACAACCTCCAGGAAACCCACTTGCTGGTCTTCTGAATGCAATTGCAGTTGTTGCCTCGGGTGTTCTTGCTGCATTGTATGGTACTTCTCGACAGGAAAAGAAGACCCTGCAATCCGCCATCTCATCTGTAAATCATCTGCAAACCTGTACTTGGTGTCTGCTTCTGCTGTTTGTCTGTTATGATATGCCAATTTATAATTTAGTATAGTCTTAATGATAATCATTCCTAACTAGTCCTTGCTGAATGCCATACATTTCTCTATTTCAGAATAGCCACCACTTTTGTACTCTTTGTTGCGAGTATATTTGGAAAATCTTTCTTAAGTGATTAATAGGCCGTGTATCCTACGTACATTGCCTTTTGTGAAAACATGCAAAAGTTTCAATTAAGGGGCTAGGTTAACATGGTAAATTTCTCAATAAGTTCAAGAAAGTTTCTCATACATTTTCTGAATTTCTTCATTTGCAATCTTACCTCGTGTTTAACTGAGTTATTCTATGGTGGAGATTGGCTAGCCCGTCTCTTCTTGATTAGTGCTTTGCACATTTTAGCCATCCGTTGAGCCTCACTATGTCTTATTCAGCATGTTCTTTACTCATTTGACTATCTTTCGAAGTGCCCGGTGATATTCTTGTATAGTCTTAGTTAAGATCCCAAGAAAGAAATAAAGGATAAGCGATGCAAATAGTAGTGTGCATGCGCATAAATAAATTTTATTTTTACGCATGCGTGTTTTCACATATGTGTGTGCGCAATGTCCAGTGCGTGTCGGTGTGTGTACTTTAAAGAAATGGGGTACTCACAAATTGACTGACTAAAAATAGTTATCATTAGGCTCGTAAGTGTAGGACTCAGGGATAAACGTGCATGAATTAATAATCTTATTTCCTGCCATAATGTTATTTTAACTGGCTCACTCAAGAGTATAACTCGCATAGGGATGCAACAAGTATTAACCTATGAAGATGGGACATTTATCTGACATGTCTATAATGCTACTTTTTTTTTCAGTTGGAGAGCAAATTGGCTGAAAAAGAGGCAGCGATCTCATTCACAAGAGACAACTACGAGAAAAGGTTACTAGAGCAACAGACAGCGCAAAAGAAGCAATCAATAAAGTTCCAGGAGCAGGAAGCTTCTCTCTTAGATCAATTGGCTTCAACAAAGAAGACTGTAACATCGCTAAGCGAAGAATTCAAAAGGGAGAAGGCAAGGGCTGAGGAGCTTAAGGATGAAATACGGCTACTAGAGAGTAGTATTGCACAAGCTGGGAATGACAAAGTTGTGCTTGAAGGCAAACTGGCAGAGACAGTGGATGAAACTAATGTTTTGCAGGAAAAATTAAGTGTTCTCAGCCAAGAAAGTGACAGTAAGGAAAAACACATCAAGGAACTCAGCTCATTACTTTCTTCGAAGGAAGCAGACTACCAGAACCTTTGCTCTTTCTCTGATCAAACTAAAAAGAGCCTTGATCTTGCAAATGCTAAAATACAGCAACTGGAGGAAGAAATTCTTGCAACGAAAAATGATCTTGCTTCTAAGACGTCTTCAATTGATTCACTAAATGAGAAGCTTCAAATATTGAACTCTGCAAAGAATGAAGCTGAGGAAAAAATAGAAGAGTTACTAAAAGAGTATGCAGACTTGAAGGCTTCTTCTGCGACAAGAGCAAATCAAGATTCTGGACTACTCTCTGAGAAAGATGATCTAATCAAACAGCTGGAAGGAAAGCTCTCTGTTGCATTAAGTGACTCGAGTAAAGACCATGAAATCATTTTCGAGTTGAACAAGGAATTGGATGCCACCAAAGCAATGCTAGAAAATGAAGTCATGGTAGTGAAAAGTTTAAGAGATTCCCTTCAATCCACTGAAGAGGCCCTAAGTGATTCCAGAACTGAGGTTTCCAAACTTTCAGATGAACTTGCTGAAGCAAATAGAATGAATCAGGACCTGGTATTACAGATTTCAAACCTCCAAACCGAGTTCAGTGAAATGCAAGATGGGCTGAATTCCAAGCTTGGAGAGGTAGAATCAAGATCCAAAGCTTTGTCAGATGAGCTGGTCTCAGTTAAAGAGATGGTTCAGAAGGGGCAGGAAGAACTTGAAACTACCTCTAAAGAGCTCGCATCTGTTGTGGAAGCTCGTGACAATCTGAAGAAAGAGTTGCTGGATGTGTATAAGAGGTTTGAGTCCACCACACAGGAGCTTGTCGATGAAAGGAGAACTGTGACTACTTTGAATAGGGAGCTTGAAGCTTTGGCCAAACAATTGCAGGTAGATTCTCAAGCACGAAGAGCTCTCGAAGCAGACCTGGATGAGGCAACCAGATCACTAGACGAGATGAACACGAGTGCACTGTCACTGTCTAAGGCGCTGGAGAGCACTCATTCTAAGAATACCACTCTTGAGGCAGAGAAAGAGATGCTAGCAAAAGCTCTGGATGAACAAAAGAAAATCACGACCGTAGCTCAAGAAAATAGCGAGGATGCTCAGAATCTTATCACAAGGCTCCAGACAGAAAAGGAGACTTTCGAAATGAGGTCTAGACACCTTGAAGAGGAACTGGCATTAGCAAAGGGTGAGATGCTGCGCCTAAGGAGGCAGATCAGTGCAAGCCGATCCCAGAAAACAAGAATTCTTCCCAGAACAAGTGAACCCACTGAGACCAGCACTATTCCTGGAACAAGTTCACCCACAGGGACCAGCACTGTTTCCAGTACAAGTGTACCCACAGAGACTAGTCAGGCCCTGAATGAGCAGCCTGTGAATGATCGTAATCAGAAGACCGGCGGAATTGCTGCTGGGACTCCATATACTGTTAAAAGAACTACTAGGAGAAGAAAAGGTGGTGCATAGATATGATTCTGCTTGAGAGTCCAATAGAGAAGAACCATCTTCCTTTCCTTTTGTTTAGTTATCAGTTATTACTTCATTTTTTGAACTACCATCCTGTGCAAGGTAGCATCGGTAACCGTTTTAGTATTACGTCATTTGCTTCTTTGTAACTGTTCAAGACATCCAGTTCCTTTTCCCCTAGTTCCTGTGTCACGACATTCGGAAATTTGAGGATTTACATGTGTGTACAAATGGATTTTGAACGGTCAACATGATGGAGAGTTTCACTATCTGTAGTTACTGTGAATTGTTTATATATGTTGTTCGCTTGTTTTATGTACTTAGTAAAATCAGTTTTCTGCCATTAACTATTCATCTACCAGTACTGCTTTTCTTGAAATGCAGTAGCATTCACTTAGGTTAACACATGCTGCTGATATGCTGGAGGCGAATTGGGTCACTCCCTGGGAGATCAAGGTCTGGAATCCCAATATTCAAGTGGTATATTCCTCCCATCATTTCCCCTCCTCTCTTTGTAAAGTTTTAGTCACATGGGTATTAACTCACTCTTGAGAGTTGAAACATCGAAATGCTGTGGTTGGTACTGCCATTTGGTTTCAGGGGAGCACTTTTTCCCGAACTAGAAGAGCCTTGTTACATATTTATTACTCCCTCCGTCTCAGAATAGATGTCTCAAATTTGTCAAAATTTGGATGAATCTAGACACTATTTAGTATATAGATTCATCTAAATTTTGATAAATCCAGGACATCTATTTTGAGACGGAGTGAGTACATGCTGACAGTTTAGTTGTTCTGTTTCATAGAAACCTGATCGTTGCATGCCCTATGACATGGTATCTTGTTTCCTCTTACCATATACCTTTTGCATGTCCTATGTTCATTTGGCTCGCTCTTTGTGTTAAGTCGATATTTGCACTGTATGTTCGATGACGATTTGGCTATGATATGTATGTGGTACTGCATTTTTCAATCTCGACATTCTTTTTTGCGTCTTCTTCAAATGATTGTTGACCGCTTCACTGTATCTCCATTCATTTTCTTATCTGCCTGTTTGGTAGTACTACGTTCAGGTTGTGTTCGTATATCCGTTCAAGTTTTAACATATGGATATATGTTGCATTAGCTGTAAATGAAGTTGTGTTTCTGGTATGTCTACCCTTTCCCTAGCTTGAAATAATTGCAGAAAGGGTTCCAAAAGATAAAATCTTTCATAGCATAGCACCATTCACCCACTGCTGCGCTGCTACACGGAGTGCTTGTAGCAACGTAGTTGGGTTGGTGGTCAAATGTATCAAACGAATTGTTAGCTTTGTGACAATCAAATAATGAAGAACGAAAATAAAATCGTAGCAAAAGGGACATAGATTTAACGTGGAAAACCCTCTCCAACAAAGAGAGGGAAAAATCACAGACGCCAGCCAGCGAAATTTCACTATAACGAGGAGTGTTTACACAACGCCGGGGATTTCACAGATGCAACTTATCCCAACCGACGGCTTACAAGAAGTATATATAGCGGTGGTAACCTCTGGCGACGGGCCTCACTCCGTCAGAAGTTGGCATTTACTTTGTATAATTAGCTACTCCCTCCGATCCAAATTAATGTTCTTATATTTGTCTAGATTCGGATGAATCTAGCACTAAAATTTGACTAGATACATTTGAATCTAGATAAATCTAAGAACAATAATATGGATCAGAGGGAATAAATGGTTTCTTCTCGACAGGGGGTACATAGCCCAGGAATCCAGGATGTGGCAAAGCAGTCGGGTTGGTGTTGACTGGACCAAGAGGCAAACAACCAAAGTGCATTGCACATTTGCAGTGCTGCTGGCCTGGCTAAAATAGCTGGCACAACGGGGAAAGTTGGATTCCTTCACATGCTCCTGCAGTAACCAAAATACTAAGCAAGGTCGTTACCTAAAATTGTAAATCAGCCGAAAGATCATAAAAAGACATATCCACTTCAAAAATGGAAGATAGTGATGCCATGCCATAGGAGCTTTTTTACGGTACCCTGTACTGCTTGGAGCCCACGTTTTTTTCTGCTAAGGGTAAATTAGACTTTTCTAACTTTTGAAAATACTGTTGAGGTTTTTCACGGAGAGTTGCTGGTTTGCTGCTGGGCCCATCTCAGCCCATTACGTACGGTCTCTCTGCCTCTGCTCCCACACGAGTTGTGCCTGGCCACCGCCGCCGCCTGTGCCTCTGCCTCAATCGCCGCCACCGAATCCCTGTCCCTGTCCTCGTCGGCTGCGCCCTCGCAGCCACCGAATCCCTGTCCCTGACGCGCGCCTGTGCCTCTGCCTCAATCGCCTCCACCGACATAGCCCGCCCCGTCGTCTCTGACCTTGCCGGCCGCGCCCTCGTTGACCTCGCCGTCACCGAATCCCTGTCCCTGACGCGCTACCGCCATCACCGACCTAGCCGGCCCCGCCGTCTCCCGACCTTGCCGGCCGCGCCCTCGCCGCCACTCGCATCCCTCTCCCTGTCGCGCGTTTGACCTCATCGATCTCGTCGCAGCATCTCCGTGTCCTCATCCGCGAAACCTCATCGTAAGTAAATTCATATTCTGAGATGGAATTAGAATTTATATCCAAGCTGCCTAGTTGATATTAGCAAGCACCGTCATTGTTTTCTTCTAATTTTGTTAGATGATTTTCTGCTGATAACACGTAAGGCTGCATGTACGTTTTGATTGAATACCTATCCTTGTGAACTACTGTATAACTGAATGTACATGGTGATCTTTGAATAGTGTATATTCGTGTAGACTCAGAACTTGTAACTGAATGGAGAGGTGACTGATTCCCTATCCATATCCATTATGAGTTTGACCCGTGGGGAACCATGTGAATAGTTTTAATTTTTTGATTTGCCGACGCGGTGAAATCGTGAAGTAAAGAATTTAACCACGGAGTGGCACCGATATTGCAATATTCATACTGAAACATTTGTTAGTTTGACTATCAGACTTGTATTAAACTAACTTTGGTTCTTCATTGCAGTTAACGGAATGGAGGGAATGGAGGGTTTGGAGGGCTTGGAGGACATGGAGGACAATGAAGAATATGATATGGTGGTTAATGAGACTTTTAGTAGCGAGGAAGAAGGTTACAAGTTCTACAATGCATATGCTAAGTTGAAGGGTTTTGGTGTTAGAAAGGAAGAAGTGACTAGAAAGCCGGGCACGGATATAATTTTCCGACGCCTTTATGTGTGCTCTAAAGAAGGATACCGCGCGAGGAAGCACTTTGAAAAAACTAAACGGAAACGAACACCTAGGCCGCTGTCGCGGTGTGGATGCGGTGCTCGGATGGAGATCGAGATGTCTAGGGAAAGTGGTGAATGGGTTGTAAAAGATTTTGTGGCCCAACATAACCATATACTCACTAAGGGTGACCAGACAACATTCATAAGGTCTCATCGTGGGTTGAATGACGCTCAAAAGGCTGATGCCATTGAGTATGGGATTGGTGGCCTTCGAACACATGAGATTATGGAAGTAGTGGAGAAGCAACATGGTGGTTTCGGGAAGGTTGGTTATGTATCTCGAGACCTGTATAATTTTTTTGTGAAGTACAAGAAGGAAAGGATTGAAGGTCGTGATGCTGAATTTGTGCTGAATTATATGGCAGCAAGAAAAGAGAGAGATCCAGAATTCTTTTACAAGCACATCACCGATAGTGAAGGGCGTCTACAGAACCTATTTTGGGCAGACGCACAATCTCGGATGGATTATGATGCCTTTGGTGGCGTCGTGGTCTTTGATAGCACATACCGTGTGAACAAATACAATCTTCCATTTGTCCCCTTCATCGGAGTGAACCACCATCGCAGCACGACTATATTTGGCTGTGGTATTGTGTCAGATGAGACAGTGGAATCTTATGTGTGGTTGCTTAAAGCATTTTTGGAGTCAGGCCAGCAGAACCATCCTAGGTCGGTAATCACTGATGGTGACCATGCTATGGCGAAGGCAATATCGCGTGTATTTCCCAATGCAGATCACCGGTTGTGTAGCTGGCACATCGAGCAAAACATGATACGCCATCTCCGCAAAACAAAGCTCAGCGATTTTAGAAAAATTGTTTATTTCTACAATCGCGTTGATGAGTTCGAGAGTCGTTGGGCGGAGTTTTTAGAAGAGTATCAAAGCTCAGAAAAAGACGCATGGATTAACCAGATGTACGAGCTCAGGAAGAAGTGGTCTAGGGCCTGTACCAAAGGTAGATATTTCCTTGGCATGCAGAGCAATCAGCGTAGTGAAAGTCTGAACTCTAGAATTCATAAAAATCTAGACAGGCGAATGTCACTTGTTGATTTGATAGAGCATACAGATCACTGTTTATGGCGTATACGCAAGAATGAGACCGAGTTGGACTCTGCAGCTTCACAGACAGTACCTTTTACTGAATTAGATGCTGAACCACTTGAGAAGAGTGCTGCGCGTATTTATACTCCAGTGATGTTCAAGAAGGTAAAGCATCATATTGTTCAATTACCAAAATGGGAAGTAGCAGATGTGACCAGGCAGGATACTTCCGTGCTGTATTCAGTTGCTCTCAAAGAGAGAAGAGATGTCATGTATGATGTGAAGCTTATCATGGCCGGCCCACTGCTTCAGGGTGTTAATTGTCTCTGCCTGAAGATGGAGATGGAGGAGATTCCGTGCTCACACATATTCTCTGTTCTGAAATACCTTGGCTTAGTTAGCATTCCTAGTTGCTGTATTTCCAGAAGATGGACAATGCTAGCCAAGCCCGCATTTGAGTCAGAGATGAGTGCTAATATGCATGATTGGTCTGAACGAATGGATCGTTACCACGAGATCCGCAATGAGTCTAATCTATATCTTTTCAAAGCTTCAAGGAGCCCAGAAATGTCACAGAAGATTATTGATTTTCTCAAAAATACTACGGCAGATGATGACGAGAGCCACGAGGATAACAAGACGTCGTCATTTGGTCCTTTACCTGCACACTTCTCAGGGTCGAACCAAACCTGTACGGAGAAAGTGTTGGATCCAAAAAAAAATATTCCTAAAGGAGGTCCATCCAAGAACAATAAGAGGTGGAAGCCGCGTCATGAAACATGGAAAGGGAAAAATGTGGCACGGAAGTAAATGTTTCTTCATTTGTTCTATTTTTTGTATAGTTTTATACATCTCCAGATCTTTTTACCATTGTGTTTTTAGGAGAAATGATGCACGTCAGGAAATGGACTAATAGGTTAATAACAGATTCTTGGACCATCTGAAGTTTGTTATATAGCCAAGTTGTCATGGCAACAACTTAATCAGCTGAAGGCATAGCCTATAGTAGTTCAACTTCATCGGTGACGGCAATTAAGGAATTCACGAATCAGATGTCCTCTGCCCAGGAGGAAAGAGCCAGAGATTCTCAAATCGTATGAAGCACAAGATGTTGACTACCGAATACATTTCATCTCTCTGAAATTTGCTTCGTGTGAGGTGGTGTGAGAAACAATTTAATAAGTACTTCGGTTGTACTCCTATTATAATTTCAATTTATATGCATGCTGAGTTGAATTTGTTGCTAGCGGGATGCAGGCTATCGATAAAATATAAGTATTTCTGGTGTAGTATTTTTGGAGTTAAAGTATGTACGAAAGTGATTAGAACTCAACATATTGCTCCAGTGTGAACTCAACAAATTATGGCTTGCGTCCGTGTGGTGAAGCGGATCATGATTCCTTTCACAGAGTTGCAGCAGGCAATTAAAAAAGGAATTAAACAACCAAGTGATGAGCTGCCCTTCCTTCAAGCATTTATAATGTATACATCGGATGTATTCTATGCCCAACTACCCAACGTTCCGTCAGTGCAGAGTATTTACCATATCTGGTTAGCAAAGAAGCAATCATGGAGTTGGACTTGGCTAAACTATCGGTAGATCATCTACTCAAATCCATAATACAGTATAATGCAGCACTGAAAGACCCCGAAAGAGGCCTCCAGCAATTCACAAACCTTGAGGGGAATCTTCCTCTATTGCAGGTACACTTATTCGTTGTAAACCTATTAAAGCATTCACATGTTACACAGTTCATTGGTTAACTCTCGAATATTTTTTGCAGTTTTGGTTTTGGGAAAAATTTCGTGTGGACAGATATGATGCTTCAATCGACTATACCGGAGGTGAGGCACCACTCCTCCAATATTGGGACGAGAAAAAGGCAAGCAAGGTCTGTGCCGTTTTAAATGTGCAAGGTCGTGAGGCTCGAGAGGTACAGACATTACGTAATGATTGGTATAATTTTTATCTATCATTGTAGTGTACATAAACAAAACAAATGCCATCTGTATTTTTTTCAGCTTGTAATTGACCTGAAGGAGGATTGGGAGCCCCCTAGGGTGTTCTCGCCATTACCTTCTTTTGACGACCTGCCGCCAACAGACTCGAAGGTATTCTGTTTATTCTACAGTCTACAGCTTTCCTTCCTACAAGCACTTAATAAATCTAATTATTTCTCTGGTCTATAGTTGGTGCTAAAGCTGTTCGAGTCGTTCAGCAAAATGCGATCAGATGTAATGTTTGATAATCTACTGACCCGGAAAGAGATAGGAAAAATTGAGGACTATGTCTTCAAATTTGGCCAGAAACTAGATGGTGCCTGTGAAAAACTAGGCAATGTAAGACTCAAACCTTTTAAAATGCATTGCATTCCTATTAAATGCACTACATTACTTTTCTCATATTTAAAATGAAGTAACGGTTTATGCAGGATTATGAGAGGGGACCAGCAACACACGACTATGAATACAGAGAATATAAATACGAAGACTTCAACAAGGAGAGAACCTCCCCCGTGTCTGTCCGTGACTTGGACACCCAATTTGAGGTAATTGTGTACTCTAGTACTCTAATACTGTGAGTAAATACAATTTTATTAATGAATTGTTACTGTTAGGAATAAGCAACTTGTGCAACTTGTATTATCTGGGGGCCAAAGGCCACAATATATAGTACATCTGACTTGAGGTACAAGAAGATAAATCTAGACAAATACGGACTCCTAGACCAATACTAATACGGACTCCTAGACCAATACTAGTACACCTTAACACCCCCCCCCTCAAATGCAAAGCGTATGCAATAGCATTGCATTTGAAGAAGTGAAAACTATAAAAAAAATGATAATCCAAAATCCGCGTCTTCAAAGTGTCTTCATTGCATGAAGAGTCTTCAAAATCAGGCAAAAGAATATGCGTAGATCAAAGACAATGTAACAGACGGCACATCAAAGAAAGACACACCCATAAAGGGAAGATGAGTTGTCAAAGGATGGCACATCAAGAGAAGCATCAGGAACAGAGAAAGAGGAAGTAGAGAGGGTGCCTCGATTGGAAACAGGAAGAGAGGTACCATCAGCCATGATAACACGGACAGAAAAAATAAGAGAGCGAAGAGCAGAAACAATAGAAGACGCGGAAGTCATATGAAAAGAATAGTGATGGAAGACACAAATAGAGTCGAAATAGACACCGTCTAAAAACATCGGAGAGTGAAGAAGAGAGACGTAGAGCGACGTGCTGACAAAGACGGAGTCGGAGAAAGGTAATCATAACCACATGAAGAAGCCGCGAGAGTCGAAGTAGAGCGGCGTGCCAACAAAGACAAAGTCAGCGAAAGGCGGTCATAGGCGCGTGAAGAAACCGCGAGTGTCGACGTAGAGCGGTGCGCCGACAAAGACAAAGTCAGCGAAAGGCGGTCATAACCGCATGAAGAAGCGCGAGAGTCGAAGTAGAGCGGCGTGCCAACAAAGACAAAGTCGGCGAAAGGCGGTCATAGCCGCGTGAAGAAACCGCGAGTGTCGATGTAGAGCGGTGCGCCGACAAAGACAAAGTCGGCGAAAGGCGGTCATAACCGCATGAAGAAGCGCGAGATTGGTGGTATGTGGAGACGGCGGCTAAGAGGGGCCAGCAGGTGATATCCAGGCAGACGAAGACATCGAACACGCGACCAGCAACAACCAGATCGGGAGCAGTGCACCTCGATCGGGCCAACATCAATCAAACCAATCTGGGCATCATAGCGAACATCCAAGAGAGGACTAGCAGCAGCAGAACAAACACATGGGCAACGGTGGTGGCGTAGAGGAAGACAGGACCAAATCTTCCGACAGCTAGCAAGATACTAGATCCCAATTGAAAACAGATCAGGAGGCTTGTACGTGGACGAGCTCAGCAGAAGAGAGAACGGACGTAGCAGCCAACCAACTCAAATCAGATCAGATCGCGGACATAGCAGGTACATGAACGTAGCACCTGCCGGGAGAGGGCGAGCAGCAACAGGCCCGAGCGGCGTCCGGGAGAGGACGGGCGGCAACAACCCGCGGGAGAAAACGACGGCGGCCGGAACAGATCGTACGTGCAGAAAAAGAGGCACGAGTTGCGTGTGCTAAAAAAAACCCTAACCTTGCTCTGATACCATGTTAGGAATAAGCAACTTGTGCAACTTGTATTATCTGGGGGCCAAAGGCCACAATATATAGTACATCTGACTTGAGGTACAAGAAGATAAATCTAGACAAATACGGACTCCTAGACCAATACTAATACGGACTCCTAGACCAATACTAGTACACCTTAACAGTTACATCACATGTACAGACTGTTGACATGGACAAGGACATGGACAAGGACGAAAATGAGGACTTCAACAAGGAGAGAACCTCCCCTGTGCCTGTCCGTGACTTGGACACCCAATTTGAGGTAATTTCGTACTCTAATACTATGATTAAATACAATTTTATTAATAAATTATTACATCATACGTATAGAGTGTTGACACGGAGAAGGACGAAAATAAAAGGCCAAGTGACAACGAGAACTCATCACCCAGAAAAAAGGTCAAATTACATGATGAGACGAGAGTGAGTAAAAGGGAACGAAGGAAAAGGATATCCACAAATAAGAACACTGACTTCGTGTACTTCCAAGACTCGAAGTCAACTAAAAACTCTAGGAGTACTCGAATGTCTATGAGTACTAAAATAACAGATGGCACTCCAGATGAGGATATGCAAGGCGAGGTCATTGACTATGTCAATGCTTCGCCGGCTAGAAAGATTCTGGTTAGGATAGACGACTTGTACCTCCATAAGGAGGAACTTACATGTCTGACATCTCTAGAAATTCACAAATCTACAAAAGGATGGTTGAACACCATAGTGAGTGCTAAATTCTGAAATTCTCAATTTTCTTTTGTATCATGATTGCTAACTTGTTTTTGTGTTGCCATTTAGCTACTGGATATCGTCATAACATGGATGCGTCACATGCGCCCCGATCCAGAATTGAGGGATTGTGTCAAATACTATATGGAGAGGGTATCCTGTGCCGATTTACTAGTTAGAGATGACAGTGTGGCTTCATACAATTGGGATGTGAAAATGAAAAAACATGGTACAACCATGGGGAAAATGTACATTTCCCATGACATGGTAAGTCCTATTGTCTCCCGTACCCTATGAAATGTCTTTGTTCGATGCTGAAGTGCTAATTATGTTTATTTTTTGCTACAGATTGGTCTCATAGTCAACCATGATAATACACATTGGTATGTCATCTATGTGAATCCCGAGCAAAGGATAATACAAGTTCTGGAGTCTATGCGTAAGGAAACAAGAAACTTTAAGAAATCCCACCCAGAACTGGAGCACTTGGTAAGTCATTCATTTTTCAAGGGCATGCCATTCAACCTTTGATATAAACAATTGTGCTAAGAAAATTAATCTTATATTTCCATACTAACAGCTAAAGGGAATGGAAACACATCTTGAAGTAACATCTGCTTATCTCGACACAACAACTCTACATGATTGCAAAAAGAGTGCTAGTTGGCGTGATTACGCCGTGAATAGCTGGCCAGTTAAAGTTGTGAAAAATGTGCCTCAACAAAAGGACGGGTAAAGTGCACTATATTTTAATTCCATTCATCTAGAATTCTCTACTATTTAAATCTACATGCATTTTGCAGAATATCATGTGGCCTGTACGCGCTCAAAAACCTACAGAACTGGGTAGGAGACAAACTCTCAGAAAATTTTACACAAGTATGACATGCCGCAATTATTTCAACACTCAAACTGAACTTTTAAACTAACTCCACCTTACTACACAGGCCGACATTGACAACTTCAGGAGACAACTCCCAGCTCTCATCATAAAATCTCCAATGAATCTAGCTCGAGAAGAACAACATGAAGAATAGACGAGATGCACTGTGCGTGTCTGGATGATGTTGGTTTTAGTTGTTCTTGCTACTGTGTCAGCATTTCAAAACTTTTTCTAGAGATTCTTGTGGTTGGTTGTTCTGCCAACGTTTTTACCTAAAATACATTCTACTATACTACAGGTAGTGGTAGTAGGTTTTTACCCGGTAGTGAATTCTAGACGCTGAGTTTACGCAGCAGGTTTCCTATTAGTGGTTGTTTGTTCAAATATTTTAAGTACTCGTGAAACATATCATGATTTTACCTATTTGCTATATCTACCAGCACACGTTCATATATTTGAGATATCCATTTTATTTTTCTAAACTTTTGTTTCCAATCATTATTCTGAATCATTTATTCAAAGAAGGTTGATTTCCGTGCATAAACAACATCTGTAATTCAGATGTCATGAGAGAGCCTATAATTGCTGCAGATGACAAACCTTGAGCTACTTCACCGTGATCTTTTGCCGAACCATGCCCTCCGTTCTGCAATCTAAGAATGGCTGCAGACAGACACAAATTAATACGTTAGCTTTATCACCACGGAACTTGGAAATGGGAAACTAGTGGTGTTTAATTGCCGATAGAAAACACATGAAACAGATCGCTTCCGCTCGTATTCTGAAATAATTACTGGTGCTTTCTGTTTTACTTCTTGGGCAAAACTTGTATGTAAAATGTAATAACTTAGAGCTCCATTGATGGCATGCTGGACTTTGTACATGGATTTGTTTAGAAAACTGTTTTGTCAATGATATTTCTGTTACATGTGAGAGCCATCTCCAAGCAAAAGGAAAATATTGCAAATGTCCAATCATATCAGAATTACATATATCCTGGACAATTTTTTTGCATCTTGAAAGCAACCCTTTGATAAGCACTATCAATTAAGCAGATGGGATGACCTGCAATGGTCACCATCTAATCGGAGAGCTTCATTGCTAAGCATCATAAGTCAGTTATCAATGGGAGGCATGTACACTAGCTTCTTGGAAGTAGTGGAAATTTCATAGAAATACCAAGATCTCTAGCTGGATTAGATATAAATTAATTACTATACTGCCAACATGCCAAAGATGTAGTGCAAATTATATTCGCTTTTAAACTAACCAGTTAGCAATCTGAGTCTTTTCCAAGTATGCAGGAAAGATTTTCCGGCCACCAAAAATCACCCAAGTTATTATCTACCTGGTCATTTGTAAATTGTAATGGCCACTGAAAGTGTGAACTAACATTTCGTGAATTGAATCATATTTTTTTATCATTGGACTACACTTGGGGCCCAAAGTAAGACCGTGAACTGATGATGCACGCACCGGTGCTGGATACAATCAGGCGAAGACCAAATGCAAGGCCCTCCTCTTTAAAACCACCACCAGACTCTCTCCTGCCTTCTATGAACTGATACTTACTAGCAAAAGATGAGGCACAAGACAAGGATGACACTGATACTTACTAGCAAAAGATGGTACAATCTTTTAAGTTATGTTGAATAGAGGTAATATTACAATCCTAAAAATAATCAGAAAAAACCTATCTAAGCTCCTCCACAGAAAAAAACACCTACTTTATGTCTACATATGCTACAAGGAGTGCCAAATTTGTACTAATACTAAATTCAGACAACTCTCTACTAATTTCCACTAACATGCACGGACCAAACAAGTTCACCTCAGAGCTCAAGCTCTAGCATCCCTAAGGTGACTTACACTACTGATGTTAAATTTGCACTACACTAAATGTCACACATCTATCTACTCATATGTACTAACATGGTCAAAACTACTCTCGCCTCAAGCTCTCGCAAGTAAATAACAGAGCAGCCTCATCATGAGCCATGGACAACATCATCACCCCAGGGATGCCACTCTCCGCCATCAGCTGCCGGCGACGGCGGCGGCAGCACCAGAGCCGCGTCAAGCAGCGCCTAGGCCCTAGTCACGACCTGGAACTGGCCGTCCCGGCACGCATCCTCGGGCTACGCCGGCCTCCCTTGGCCACCCATCAGCTCGCCATCCAACAGTCGGCATCTGGTCCCGCGGCGCCCTCACCCTCGCCACGATGTGCTCGTCCACTAGCACGTTGTCGTGCACCACCGGCGCATCCCCGTGCCAACCCTCCTGCAAGTACGCCAATGCGCGCACCGCGCCCAGCGCCATCTTGTGCCGCCTCGGCCACGTCAGCGCAAGTCTGCTCTCGGAACCGCCGTCGTGGAGGAGGTCGTGGTCGTACACGACCAGCTTGATGCGGGCGTCGGCAGCCTGCTTGGCAATCTCCCGTGGGGTGTATGATGGGGAAGCCTCGACGCAATCGGCTGGGAGCGACGCCGGAACTGGATCGAACGCCGCGCCTCCTCCGCCTCCCGAGACTGCCGCAAGCAGGGCGCTCCGCACGGCAAGGGCCCCACTGCTTAGCCATGACCCCGGGATGCCGGGTGTGTTTGTTCATCTTTGTTTGGTTCGAAACTTGTTTGTCTGTACCGGCTCCTTCTGGCGCCGAGTAAACCTATGGGAGCTTCGCCTCCCTTTTCCTTTTTAATGTTAGTTTGACTCGTCCTGGCTTGCTTTCAACTTGTGTTTTTTGCATGTCCTTTTAATATTTCGCCGATTGAATTTATCCGGCTGACTTCGCTCAGCTGAACGCATTTAGCCGGGGGAACCGCAACTCTAGTGGGGGCGCACCAGCGCACCCACTGGGTGTAGCCCCCGAGATTCGGAGTAGCTGGCGTAGCCAGGTACTTCGAATCTTCTTTCTTTCCTTAAGCCTTCTAGCTTCATCTGACCAGACACCTCTTAGCCGGTTACTTCTGCTGGCCGAACACTAGAAGCCGGAGGAACTTCCATTCCAGTGAGGGCGCGCTAGCGCACCCACTTGGTGTAGCTCCCGAGATTCGGAGTAGCTGGCGCATCTAGGTACTTCAAATCCTCTTCTTCTTTTGCTCCTGCCCTTGCCCTCACCTGGGCTCCAAATATCCGGCTAAACGCCCTTAGCCGGTCGGGAAACTACAAGATTCCACTGGGGGCGCGCGAGCGTACCCAGTGGGTGTAGCCCCCGAGATTTAGAGTGCTTGATAAAGGCAAGGACTTCAAATCTTCTTCTTTTCTTCCTGAATTCTGACTCGAAATAGTTGTACAAAAATATACATGCACACATACATTCTCACCGGTTAATAGGTTTGTCTGCTAAACTGTAACCGGAAGGCGAATTTGTTTTTTGAAAACTAGCTTGTGCTTTTCTGGACACTTAGTCATTTTCCCGTGTGCTCTGCTGTTTTCGTGACGTCCTTGCCGGGCAGCCGGGTTGCGGTCTGCAGCCGGAATCGAAGGGAGCTGACAGTACATTGCGCATGGTACTAACGGCTTAGCAGCCGGATTGTCTTAAGCTAGTTGTGAGGCCGGGACGCCTGATCTGTCGCATCTCCTCCCCATTTTTCATGTGGGATGCCTCGGGCTTTTGCTCTTGCTAGCCGGATAGCCGGGTTGCGGTCTGTAGCTGAGACGAAGAGTGGGCCTCTAGCATCGTCGCACACTACTCGGCCGGTTCGTTGACTTAGCAGGTCGAGCCAGCCGGCAAGCCCCCTGGCAGGGGTTGCCGGAGCCGGAAAATCTCAACCGGAAAATAGATACATACACATTTCTAGCAAGGAGCCCCCGAGCATCTCGTAGGGGTCCGCATTTTCATTCATGGGGATTGCGGGATACATACACTGTCTGGTGACTAGGTGAAAAACGGGCGCAGCAAGGCCGCATTCCAAGGGCGCTATGTCTCCTCATCCGATTTGTCCATCTTGTTCTTGCGCGGCTGTTGCGCGTCGATGAGGTAGTAGGAGTCATTGGGCAGCGCTCGGCTGATGATGAAGGGACCCTCCCAGGGTGGCGGTAGCTTATGCATGCCCTTCGTGTCTTGCACCAGCCAGAGGACCAGGTCGCCCTCGTGGAACGTGACAGGGCGGATCCGTCCTGAATGGTAGTGGCGTAGGCGTTGCCGGTACAAGGCCGATCTGGACAATGCCAGTTCGCGGGCCTCCTCGAGGACGTCCACACCGTCTTCCCGCGCCTCCTCGAGGAGGTCCACACCGTCTTCCCGCGCCTCCTGGTTGGCTTTTTCATCGTAGAGGAGCTTGCGCGGAGAGTCGAACTCGATGTCCGCGGAGAGGACGGCCTCCGATCCGTAGACCAGGAAGAACAGGGTGTAGCCGGTTGATCTATTCGGCGTGGTGCAGAGGCTCCATAGCACAGCCGGAAGCTCCTCGATCTAGCACCCGAGCGACCGCTCCAAAGGCTCGATGAGGCGTGGCTTGATGCTGGCTAGCACTAAGCCGTTTGCCCTTTCGACTTGCCCGTTGGTCTGCGGGTGCGCAACGGAAGCGAGGTCCAGCCGGATGCCCTTGTTATTGGAGAACCAGGCGAAGGCCCCCTTGTCAAAGTTCGTGCCGTTGTCGGTGATGATGTTGTTGGGGTAGCCAAACCAGTTGATGATGTCGATGAATAAGGTGACGACTGTCGCCCCGTCCAACTTCTGGATGGGCTTGGCCTCTACCCACTTCGTAAATTTGTCCACCGCCACCAACAGGTGGGTCATGCCCGTGCACGCCCGCTTGAAGGGACCGACCATGTCGAGGCCCCAAACAGCGAAAGGCCAGGTGATCGGTATGGTCTTGAGCACTGAAGCCGGCATATGCCTGAGCTGCCCGAAGCATTGGCACCCGTTGCACACGCGGACTAGCTTTTCGGCGTCCTCGAGGGCGATGGGCCAATAGAAACCATGGCGAAACGCCTTGGCGACTATCGCCCTTGACAAAGTGTGGTGCCCGCACTCGCCCTGGTGGATGTCCTTGAGCAGCCGGTAGCCTGTGTCCACGTCGACACACCTTTGGAAGATGCCGGATACGCTGCGCTTGTACAATTCTTTGTTGATGATGGTGTACGTGTGCGTGCAGCGCCGGATTTGCCTGGCCTCCACCTCGCCATCCGGAAGTTCCCTGTTGGCGATGTAGTTCATGAAGGGCTGTGCCCAGGATGGTATTTCCCGGATGGTGAGGATGCTTCCGCTCTCTGATTGATGGTCGTCGGGGGGTCGTCCGGATGAGGTACCCGGGACAGCAGCCCCCGAGCCGCTTGATGAGTCGGCAGCCCTCGGGTCTTACGAGCCGGAGGGTACTGACTTGTCGGAGTTGGTGCGGACCTTCTTCTTTGGGGGTTCTGTCGGCTCTGCGTCTGCCGCGCCGTCAACCGGGGCACTCCCTGCCCATATGATGGAATCCGACTCGGGGGACGAGTTGATGGAGGGCTTGCGCAGGTGCTCCAAGGAGACCCCAGGCAGGATCGCCTGCCTGGTGGATCCGATTCGTGCGAGCGAGTCGGCTGCCTCATTGTTGACGTGAGGGACATGATGGAATTCACATACGTCGAAGCAAGCGCTGAGCTTCTGTATGTGGAACCGGTAGAGAGCCATGTTTGCATCGCAGGCGTCCCACTCTCTGGATACCTGCTGCACCACCAGATCTGAACCGCTGAAGTAGAGGATCCGGTTGACACCAATCTCTCTGGCTAGCCGGAGGCCGTGCGCCAGTGCCTCGTATTTGGCTACATTGTTGGAGGCCTTGAAGTGGATCTGCATGACGTACTCCAGTCGGTCTCCCTTGGGTGAGGTGAGCACGATGCCGGCTCCCAAGCCCCCGAGCATCTTCGACCCGTCAAAGTGCATCCTCCAGTGGTCCGAATCTAGAACCGGTGGGAGGTATTGGGTCTCGTCCCAGTCGACGAGGAAGTCCGCTAGTGCCTGTGACTTGATCATGAGCCGGGGCTCGTACTGGATGGAGTAGGCGGCGAGCTCGATGGCCCACTTGGCGACTCGGCCGGTGGCATCCTTGTTGCTGATGATTTCCAAAAGGGGTGCAGTGCACACGACCTTAACCGGATGCTCCTGGAAGTAGTGCTTGAGCTTCTTGCATGCCAGGTACACGCCATAACACATCTTCTAGTAGTGGGGGCAGTTCTGCTTGGAGAGGGAGAGGACCTCGCTGAGGTAGTAGACGGGCCACTGAACCGGATGAGCCTTTCCTTCCTCGGGGTGCTCCACCACCAGGACGACGCTGACGACCCGGCTGATGGCTGCTATATAGAGCAACATCGACTCCTTGCTAGCCGACGTGGCTAGAACCGGCACTGTGGATAGCATGCGCTTGAGGTCGTGAAAGGCGGCATCGGCTTGCGAGGTCCAGGAGAACTTGTCCGTCTTCTTCATCAACTGGTACAACGGGAGTGCCTTCTCCCCCAACCGGCTGACGAAACGGCTGAGGGAGGCTAGGCATCCGGTGAACTTCTGGACTCCAAGCAGGCTCCTGGGCGGCTTCATCCTCTCGATGGCCGCGATCTTTTTCGGATTCGCCTCGATCCCTCGTTGCAATACGAGGAAACCGAGTAGTTGGCCGGATGGGACTCCGAAGACGCATTTCTTCGGGTTCAGCTTCATCTGGTACTGCCGGAGGTTGCCAAATGTCTATCCCAAGTCTTCGAGGAGGGTGCATTTCTCCTTGGTCTTGATGACCACATCGTCCACATAAGCATGCACGTTTCGGCTGATCTGCGAGTGCAAGCACTTCTGCATGCAGCGCTGATAGGTAGCGCCTGCATTCTTCAGACCGAAAGGCATGGTTACATAGCAGAAAGCCCCGTACGGGGTGATGAACGATGTTTTTATCTGGTCAGCCGGGTTTAGCCAGATCTGCTTATAACCGGAATAGCAATCTAAAAAAGACAACAAATCACAGCCGGCTGTGGAATCGATGACTTGATCGATACGGGGCAATGCGAATGGGTCTTTCGGGCACGCCTTGTTCAGGCTGGTGTAGTCGATACACATGCGCCAGGTCTTGTTCTTCTTCAACACCATGACTGGATTCACTAGCCAGTCCGGGTGGTACACCTCCATGATGAACCCGGCTGCAAGGAGCCGGGTGATCTCATCACTGATAATCTTCCTCTTCTCCTCTGTGAACCGGCGCAGAGGTTGCTTGACCGGCTTGGCATCCGGCCACACATGAAGTGAGTGCTCGGCGAACTCCCTCGGTACACCTAGCATGTCCTTGGGTGACCATGCAAAGATGTCCCGATTCTCGCGGAGGAAGTCGACGAGCACGCCTTCCTATTTGCTGTCCAAGTTAGCACCAATGGTGACGAACTTGGTCGGGTCGGAGGGGTCGAGCAGCATCCTCTTCGTCTCCTTCGCCGGCTGGAAAGCTCCTTCTCCAGCCGGCTTGCTACTGGCCGACATATCTTGCTGGGTCATGGCCACGTTGCGCATGATCACGCGCTTCTCTTCGGCTATGATGAGGGCCTCTGCCAGTTTGGAACCGGCTGAGGCGCACGCCATCGACCGCCTGAAGAGCCGGCGACGGTGATCACGCCGTTTGGTCCCGGCATCTTCGTCTTGAGGTATACGTAGTGGGGGACAGCCATGAATTTGGTGAGGACGGGGCGCCCGAGGAGAGCGTGGTAGGAGCTCGTCAGGTTTACCACCTCGAACCAGATCGGCTCGCGGCAGAAGTTTGCCTTGGTCCCGAAGATGACGTTCAGCTGGATTTTACCCAGCGGGGCGCAGGCCGGTCCCGACAGTACGCCGTGGAACGTTGTGGTAATCGGGCGCAGGTCGCATTCGCCAATGCCCAGCTTCTCTAGTGAAGACCGGTAGAGGAGGTTGAGGCTGCTGCCTCCCTCGATGAGGACGCGCGAGAAACGACAGGTGCGCTCGTTGGAGACGATGAGGGGGTCGAGCACCATGGCGTAGCCCCCAGGAGTCGGCAGCTGCTCCGGCTGGTCTTCTCGGCTCCAGGTGATGGGGGTTTCCGACCAGTTCAGGTACTGGGGGACCGGAGAGACGATGGCGTTGACCTCCTTGGAGCGTCGCCTATGGTTGTGCTTGTCGTCCAGCTCCGTCTCGAAGATGTGGTAGGCGGCGTGCGGCTGGGGGTAGCCGTTGTTTTTGTTGCCGCCGTTACCATCATTACCGGCTCCCCTAGCCGGTGGTGGTGGTCCACCAGGAGGGGGTGGGGGCAGACGTTGCTGGCTGCCCTGGTCTTTTAGCTGGCGGGTCTAGCTGCAGTTCTGGGTGGTATACGTAGCCGGTTTGAAGGGACCGCTATGCCACTTACACGGGCCGTCAAACATCTGGTCGAAGGTGAGCCGCGGCTTCTGCCTTCTTGCATCGCTAGCTGGTGCGTCGGGCGCGCCCTCCACAACATTGACCTGCCGCGCGTGGTAGCGGGGCTTCTGCTGTCTGGCTTGGCGGTCCCCATGGAACTGGTTGTCGTTGCCGTGGTGCTTGGAGGATTCGGCTTCTCCAGCCGGATTGCTCGGACGATCGCGAGCCGGCTCCGTGGGAGTCGGACGCCCGTCAGCACTTACTCGGAGGGGTTTCTTCATGGCGGCATCCGCCGTGGCGTACTGGTTTGCTACCGTCATGAGCTCCGCCATGGTTTTCTGCTCGTCACACAGTAGCCGGTGGCGAAGCATGGTGCCTTCTCGGCATCCCTCGATGAAGAAGCCGTTGGCCTGGCTCTCCAGGATACCCTCGCAAGTATTGCGCAGCTTCGTCCACTTGGCAAGGTACTCACGGTCAGTCTCGCGGTCGCCCTGGACGCACAAGGCCAGGTCGCGTGGGCGTCCCGGACGCTTGTACGTGCCGTTGAAGTTGCGGACGAACACCTTTTCGAAGTCTGGCCAGGCATTGATGCTGTTGGGTGCGAGGCTGTTGAACCATGTCCTCACCGTCCCGGTTAGCATGAGGGGGACGTAGCGCACCGCTCTGCGCTTATTCCCATGGGTGATGCCGACTGCCGTAGCATAGTCGGTCAGCCAGTCTTCTGGCTTCATACTGCTGTCATACTTGGGGGTGTCCCTGGACAGGGTGAACTTATCTGGAAATGGTTCGTTCCGGATGTGGGGTCCGAAACAAACTGGTCCGGTAGAATATTCTTCCTTCGTAACACGCGCTTGAGCGAGGATCTTGATGCGGTCACGGGCATCCAGACGATCCGGGTTGGGCGCTCCCACCCGACCCGAGAGACGAGAACCGGCGGGTCTTGGTGCTCCGGTTGGTGGAGGGGGAGGCGGTGGGTTGTTGTTCACCGTTTGCTCCGGGCGCGGCTGGGCTTTGCTGCCTGAACCGCAACGCTTGCTACGGGCCTTAGCCAGCTGAGGGGAGGATGCCTGCTGGGTGTCGCGAGGTGCGCCCTTGCTGTTGACGGGTGGCTTGCTCCCCTTGGAGTAGCTGGGGTCCTCCTACATCTGTCGGTTGGCATCAGCCTGCTCGTCCGCGATCCGGAGGAGCTCCTGCACCTGAGCGTGCTGGTGAGCTCGCTCCTCGCCCTCCAGGTTGGGCAGCTCGTCCGCCGCGGCTCGCGCCACGCGCAGATTCTTGATAGGCGTGCTGTAGGTGGGTCGGATGAGGGCGGGCGCGGGATCCGGTTCCCCATCCTTTTCCATCCTTCCGCCTAGCTCGCTGCCCCAGCGTCGTACCTGGCCGCGCCGGCTCGGCTCCGCGGTAGCCGGAGTGAAGCCGTGCGCGCGGTCGTACTCGTGCCGGGTGATCTCGAGTTGCTTGCAGGTCGCCGCCAGCTCTATGGCCTCTTGGAGGAGAAGCTGTCTCTCCATGGTGAAGTTGGCCTCCGCCTTCTCCAGGTTGTCCTCGAGGTTAATCGGCATGAGGAGCCGATCAATGGCCTCCTCCACCAGGTTCTGAGGCTGCGGTGGCGCGGAGGTTCCGCCCTCGTCCGCGCCCCGCTCCCGTGGCTGGCGGGGGTGAGAACTAGAGCCGGCCATCATGGCCTCGATGATGCAGGAAGCGACGGAGGCACTGCTGCGCAAATGCGGCAGCTCCACGATGGAGACGATCTCCCTAGGGAAACACTCCGGAATGGTGGCGACGTAGACGGGGAGGTCGCTGAAAAGCAGGATGGAGCCGTTCGCCAGAAAGGTGGTTCCGGCGAAGCAGGAGGAGTTGTCGATGATGCAGTCGAATTTGCCGAGCGTGAGCACCAGGCCGGAGGCCACGCGCTCACCGGCTGAAGTGCGGGGTCCCATGCGGAACGTGACTCCGGTCGAAGCCATCTTGCCCCACGGTGGGCGCCAACTGTCGTTGTATTGGGAACATCGGTACCTAAGCAGGTTAGATAGAGGTGTGGGGACTAGCAGGGAAGCTATCGACGGCGTCCCCAGGCGGGATTGGATACAAGCAAGCATAGCTGGACGCAGGAAGTACCCAGGTTTGGAGCCCTCGTGGTGAGGTAAAACTCCTACTCCTGCCGATCTGACTATGAGTGTGATACAGGGTACAAGCGCTCCTTGAGCTGTATTCTCTAGCTACTGTCTTAAATGCACATAGACCAACCTTTCTACTGAGGCCTTGCCTCTCCTTATATAGGCAGAGAGACAACGGTCTCACTGGCCAGTCCGGCTGGCGGGCCCTACAGGTGGGTCCCAGCCGACTGGTCATCTATAGTATCCGGTACAACTATGTCCCATCAGAGTACGAGCGATATGGTCATCGTGGGCACAGTGAACGTCGTGCGAGCCTGTCGTCAACATCGGGCCACTGTTCCCGCGTCATCCCGCGAAGTCTTCGGTATGGACGAGTAGTTGTCAGTCTTGTCGTTGTACCAGGGCGTACCGCGCACTGTGCCGCACGTCGCCATGTCCTCCTGATTGGTTCCGGCTACGCTGCTGTAGCCGGCTTCTTCTCGCCGTTCCGGCTGCCTCACGGTAGCCCGCTTGACTTGCCTTGTCTGGCTGTGCTTAGCCAGCCGGACGCGATCCGACTGCCGTATTTCTTGTCCGGTTGGGGTATCCGGAGGTCATCCCCCCGACAGGGGCGGTTGCTCGTGACATGGGGAGGGCAGATGTGGCTCGAAGGCGGGTCTCGTGCTTGGCGGCGGCGCTGGTAGAGAGGAGGACGGCGATGGAAATTGAGGAGGGTCGGGGGTCGCGGACGGGGAGAGCGAGGTTGGTGGGCGGGGTTGGTTGTCGGTAGGGAGGTGGGACCGACTGGGGAGCGGGGGTGGCTATGTGTGCGAACGGGTCGAGGCAGGGATCGTGTGCCGCATGATGGGCCAGATGAATTGCTGTTGGGTAGGGGTAGGCGGGGATTAGGTATAAGGTATATTTATTAGTGGCGCATTTTTTTTGCAATATGCGCCATTGCCAAAAGAATATTAGTAGCGCATCTTCAATATGCGCCATTGATAATCCTGGCATCATTCTGAGTGGTGGGGTCTAGGTGAGGCCCACAAATTATCAATGGCGCATATTAAGGAAGATGCGCCATTGGTGAGGAAAATATCAATGGCGCATATTGCATATGCGCCGTTGATGAGCATATATCAATGGCGCATATGGACATATGCGCCATTGGTATTTGGTCCACAGCCCTCCGGGGTGCTGGGCCCACATTATCAGTGGCACATTTTTTTAGTTGTGCGCCATTTGTTAAACAAAATATCAGTGAAGCATATTTTTAAATGCGTCACTGATAATTATTAGTGGAGCATATTCAAAAAAATACTCCACTGATAATAAATCTATCCATAAGCCTTTCTCTACTAGTGTCGTCGTGTTTCAGATCGTTCTCTATAGCTTCGGTAGGGAGGAAACAATATCCTCTTCTAGCACTAAAATTTGAAAAGGTTTGAACCTTTTCAAAATTGAAGAATTTTCAAATATGAATATTTTCAAATTGAACAATTTTCAAATCTACTTTTTCCAGATTAACTTTTTAAAATGATAGCATTTTGTAAAATCTGAACATATTTCAAATTTTATTATTTATAAGTTTGAACAATTTTCTAATATTCATATTTTAAAAATCATAATATTGTCTACAACATCTGAACTTTTTTAGATCTGGAATTTTTTCAAAGAAAAAATAAAGCGAAAAAGAATAACAGAAAAAACTGCAGTAAGAAACCTACCTGGGCCGGGCCAGCAGGAGCACCCACGCGGGCGTCAACCCCAAACGGGTGCTACGGGCGTCAACCCCAAACGGTCGTATAGGGGCACCCCACCGAAACCCTCCTCTTTATCCTCCCCCACTCTGTCCGCCGCCACCGCAGCGGGGGACGCCGCTGCCACCGAGGCGAAGCACCGTCTCCTGCTCCTCGTCCCGCCGCCGCCCCCACAACGTAAGTAACGCCGGACTCTCCCCTCCGTTCTCTGCTTGCGTCATCGATATTTGAGGATTGCTAAGTTTAAGATGATGCTCCTTCTTATCAACTGGGAATTGGGTATTGCATGAGCAGGTGATCAGTACAGTCCTATCTATGCATAGGTTGAGTATACCTTGGGTAGTATAGTTTGGTTCAAGGCAGCCTGTCTATTTGCTACAAAGAGGCGTTATGTCTTGCTTAAGTTTCCCTCCGTTGTATTGTAATGTACTGCCTGGGTTGGTCATTAGTTCCATCTGCCTCTACTTTTCCTTCTGAAGGCCTGTAGGAAAACGATTGCGTGTTTTTTCAGTCAGGTCTTAGCTTACGCACAGGTTGATCGATCATTCAATCTTATGCGTAACAGTTTGAGTGCATCTCGAGGAATAATTTTGGCTTAAGGCGATGTGTGAATTTACTACAACGTGTCTGCTATTTTGCTGAGGCTGTCATCAGTTTGTACTTCGTGGGTTGTTCATAAGTTCATCTGCCTGTTTCATGTTGCTAAGCCTGTAGGGAAAATACGGCATGTTGTTTTAGTCGGTTCTTTGCTTCTAGAAAGATAGCGTAGCTGGTTACTTGTCTTGTTTCTAGCCTGTACCCAGAACACACCATTCGATTGTAGCCGTGTTATTCCTAGCTTACAGGAGGTTAAGTTACTCTGGCTTGAATCTGTTTGTGTTCCTCTTCGTATAGGCAATTTCATTTTTAAATTTGATGGTGATAAAAGGTATCGTGGCCTTCCCTAGATAGAGGGGTTTGGCCTTTTCCACTGGTTCTTCATAAAGTGCATACACGATACAAATACTTGCTATCGCTAATATTGTTATTATCGCGGACTATTCATCTGCTAATTGCTTCTGTTCTTTAGCTGATGTTGTATTCCTCTATCGTTTGAAATAGCTGTATCAGTTTATGTTTTGTGGGTTCATTAGTGTTCTTGAGCTATCATTGTAATCTATCCACTTGGGGTAGCAGTAATTTCTTCTTAGGGCCAGTTCTTTTTGGCTGAGGCTTGTGCAGAAACAGCTTAAGCTTAGCTGCCCCAGAGAAACTGCAGTGAAAATAAGCCTCAGAGAAACTGCTGTCCAATTCTTTTCAGCTTATTTCGTCCGAGATTATTTTATCAGTTCTCTAATAAAAGTCTGTAGTGCCCCAAGACCATGATATTGGGATATCAAACTTAAGGGCATCATAAAATATGAATTGCTGACCATGAGGGCAACACAGCTGTAAGATGTGTAATTTAAAATAATCCAATCCTCTACCTCACGTGTGGCCATAGATGCTAGCTAACCGTTTCAAGTAATGATATCTTGCCTAGATATCACTCGATCTGGATACTATCGCATGGTCGCGGTCGTCCATAGACGCGGTGCTGCATAGCTACTGCAGTCCGGTCGCTCGGTTCTTGAGCGGAGGATAGCTTCATGTAAGCACGACAACGGCGGAAGAAACACTTCGCGACAGCGATACGTATGGCACTCTAACATCCAGGACGGATTCGAAAATCCACGCCTAGCTAGCATACATCATATACGCAAGAGGAGAAGCATAACTTGCTACTGTTGGATGGAGCTCCGGGCGGGCGGGCAAGCTCCGGGGCGCGAGCTGCCGGTGTTGGTTGGAGGCGGCGGCGGGTTCGTCGCCAGGGAAACTCCCCCGAACGAGTCGGGATTTCAGAGAAAACGTTTCGTTTCTGATACGAGGAATAGGGATGCCGGGTGGCAGATTAGACATAATAACGGTTGGTTTTAGAGGGTATTTTAAGGAAAACGAAATTTACATAAAGTGGGAAGCTCGGGAAGCTGTGGGAAGCTGTCTTTCCGTGGCTTGACGCAACTACACAACAATCGGCGGTGGCCGAAAAGCTAAGCCCAGCTTAAAAATCAAGTTCTTTTCGGCTGTGGCTTATTTTCTCAGCTAAGCCTGTATATAAGCTGAAAAGAACTGGCCATTAATCATTCATGATGAAATGTTTTCACTGTGTTTCATGTCTGATTTTGGTTGTTAGCTGTTAACTTGCTATTGCTGAAATCTTGTGGTTTTCTTCAAGTCAAATGATCTCTTCCTTTTGTGTATTGGTTTGACATGATATTTTGTATTTGTTTAATTGTTTTGCAGGAATAAGTAGCCAAGCTTAGTATTGTCAAGATGGTGCAGTATAATTTCAAGAAGATCACTGTTGTCCCTCCTGGGAAGGACTTTATTGACATAATCTTGTCCCGCACTCAGAGGCAAACACCAACTGTTGTCCACAAGGGTTATGCTATCAACCGCATTCGCCAGTTTTATATGCGTAAAGTTCGGTATACCCAGCAGAACTTCTATGAAAAGCTGTCCACCATCATTGATGAGTTTCCCCGACTGGATGACATCCACCCTTTCTACGGTGATCTCCTTCACGTGCTCTATAACAAGGATCACTACAAACTTGCCTTGGGTCAGATCAATACCGCACGAAATATCATTGCAAAGATCTCCAAGGACTATCTGAGGCTGCTCAAATATGGAGATACCCTGTACCGGTGCAAGTGCCTGAAGGTAGCTGCACTAGGTCGCATGTGTACTGTTCTAAAGCGTATCACTCCTAGTTTGGCATACCTGGAGCAGATCAGGCAGCACATGGCCAGGCTTCCATCAATAGACCCAAACACCCGTACCATACTGATTTGTGGCTATCCAAATGTTGGGAAAAGCTCTTTCATGAACAAGGTTACAAGGGCAGATGTGGATGTACAGCCTTATGCTTTCACAACAAAATCCCTATTTGTTGGCCATGCAGATTACAAGTATCTGCGGTACCAAGTGATTGACACTCCAGGTATCCTTGATCGGCCTTTTGAGGACAGGAACATCATAGAAATGTGCAGTATCACTGCTCTTGCCCACTTGAGGGCTGCTGTGCTCTTCTTCTTGGATATCTCTGGGTCTTGTGGTTACACTATTGCTCAGCAAGCTGCACTCTTCCACAGTATAAAATCCTTGTTCATGAATAAGCCTCTAGTTATTGTGTGCAACAAGACTGACTTGCAGCCGCTTGATGGGCTCTCTGAAGAGGACATGAAGCTTGTAATGGAGATGAAGGCAGAGGCTATGAAAACTATACCTCAAGGTGGAGATCCTAATGAGGAAGGTGTTCTGTTGACCATGAGCGCTTTAACAGATGAGGGTGTGATGGCTGTTAAAAATGCTGCATGTGAGAGGCTTCTTGAGCAGAGGGTGGAGATCAAGATGAAATCGAAGAAGATCAATGACTGCTTAAATCGGTTTCATGTTGCTTTGCCCAAGCCCCGCGACAACAGGGAGAGGCCTACTTGCATCCCTCAGGCAGTCCTTGAAGCTCAGGCAATCGCTGCTGCAAAGGAAAAGAAGAAACTTGAGAGGGACCTTGAGAATGAGAATGGAGGTGCTGGTGTCTATTCTGCCAGTCTCAAGAAGCATTACATATTGGCCAACGATGAATGGAAGGAAGACATTCTCCCTGAGATATTGGATGGACACAATGTTGCCGATTTCCTGGATCCAGATATCTTGGAAAGGTGCGAAGAACTGGAAAGGGAGGAGGGTCTCCGTCTTGAAGAGGAAGCTGCTCAAGATGCTTTCATGATCGACGGCCATGATGAATTAACTGAAGAGCAGCGCGAAATATTGGGCAAGATTAGGAAGAAGAAGGCGATGCTCATCCAAGAGCATAGGATGAAGAAGAGTACCGCAGAGAGCCGTCCTATTGTTCCAAGGAAGCATGACAAAGACAGGAAATTCACAACCAAGAGAATGGGCAGGCAACTTTCATCCATGGGCGTTGATCCTACGGCGGCTGTGAACCGGCTTCGCAGCCAGTCAAGAGGCCGTAAGCGCGAGAGGTCGCTGAGCAGAGCTGATGGTGACGATATGGAGGTAGATGGCCAGCACTCAGACAAGAAACTGCGAACAAGGTCTAGGTCAAGGTCCCAATCACGACCGATGGAGGAGGTCGTGCCAGGTGAAGGGCTCAGGGACTCTGCTCAAAAGAAGAAGGCTATCAAGAAATCAAGGGACTCTGTGAAGAACAGGAACAAACAGGCTCGCCGTGGAGAGGCGGACCGTGTCATCCCCACCTTGAAACCGAAGCATCTCTTCTCCGGAAAGCGAGGAATCGGAAAGACAAGCAGGCGATGATAAGCCAACCAATGCAGCACAGCTGCTTGCCATATCAGGTGCGAGGACTGTACTTCACATTAATTCTTCTTTTCACGTACTGTAGTTAAAAAATATTGTTCTCTGTTATTATTATTGTAGGGTTAATGCTTATCTCTACGTTTTCTCCTTCTGCAGGAACTCTAGGAATCGCTGACTGGGGATCAGGGAAGGCTTGAATACCCAGCCAGCAGGACGAGATACTAGTACTATCTATACTTGTTTCTGGCTTTCTTTCGCTCTCAGTTAGGCGTAGTTTTTCTTTTCTTTGCTAAACTATAGATATGGTGGCTGAACTATATGATACCTCTGGTCTATTCTGCACTGGTATGGAGTGGCGACAAATTTTGTTTGATGTTATTAATGTATCCGAACAGGCGCTTGTTTTCCTTCTGTCGAATATGTTGGTACTGTTGTATTTCTACGCATTGGAGATACAATGTTGCACGCCTGTTGCCATCCAGTAAGTGCTAGTCTGGCCTTTGTCTTCGTGGCCACGCGTTTAGCCGCTTAGTATTGTCAGGCGCTTGGTTTCCTTTCAGGTTAGCTACGAAATTTGAAATTTGGTCAGGCACCTGGTTTTCTTTCAGGTTGGTTACGAAATTTGAATTTTGAATCCATCATGCGCAAGGTCGCATCGGTAGCTTCTTTGTAACGGCTCAAGACATCCAGTTCACGAGATTTGGAAATTTGAAGGTTTTACATTGGTGTAGAGATGAATTTGGAGCACGCTGGAAGTTAGAGAAAATTGCACATAACACCAGTCTTTGGTGTCAAAGTTGCACAAAACACAGAAACAAAAGACTTGTTGCAGCTGACCCCAACTTTTGTCTAATCGTTGCACCTAGCGAAAATAGAGTCCAAATAGAGGTTATAGTACCTTAAAAATGTTTTTGACATGTGTGCCTGTATTATTATACCGTATATCACTTGTGTGGGCTAATATTTTTGTATTTATATTCTCTAGCAAACAAAGCTTGGTCCAACACTGTTGTGTTGCATCATGTCAAAGATCGTAACACTGTTTTATTGTGTCAAAGATCGTAATACTCAGCCTGATGCCACTCTTGCAGTGCCTATGCCTACACGCACACTAAAAAAACCAACCGGCGACTATGCTACAGAAAAATTCAGAAAAGATACCTCGATGTGTCAACTATGTACACTACAAGCACGTAATTTTAATGTGACATACCTTGTATTTTAGTCTGAGCAAAAAAAGACTAATTGAATAAATTTAAGAAGAATTAAAAGTTGTACTGTCCATGCTCCCAGTCCACACAAAGGTAGAATAAATCATTGGCTAAGTTCTGGTATTTTTTTTAATTTTCCAAGCTTTAAATTTGAATATTTTGAAGTTTCAAGAAATGAGCTCTATGGAGCTTGTCTGCCAAATTGACACTCTCTATTTTCTACCCCATTGTGCCCATTTTTTATTTTAGCGTATAATTATGGTATACAGTACAGAAATATATGGCCATCTGTCAGGTATGCTGTTAATGCACTATATACTCTATTTGGGGTAGCCACAACTGATTAGACAATAAACCGGGCTAGTATTTAGTTTCTGTGTTTTGTGCAACATTGGCACCAAAGCTTGGTGCTATGTGCAATTTTCTCTGGAAGTTATGATGAATTTGTTCATATACGTTAGTTTTATCTAGTTAGTGTAGGATCAATTTTGTTCTGCCATTCACTGTTTGTCTAGCACTCGCAGTGTTTCCTTGAAAAGCAGCAAGTGTCTCAGAATGCTTTTAGGTTAACACGCATGGTCTTGATTCTCGGAAAGCATTTCGACATGCTGGAGGGTTTGCTCCCTGGGAGACGAAGGTTTGGAATCGCAATGTCGACATGCTGGAGGGTTTTGCTCCCTGGGAGACGAAGGTTTGGAATCCCCATGTCCAACGGAAATATGCTTCCTAATAGTAGGAAAAATCTGTTCCATCAAATTTCGTTGCAAATCAAATGCCCCAACTTTTGCTTGGGAGAAGCACAGAATCGTTGCAAGAAAGAAGCAGTCGAGATAAATAGCAAAAAATCAAATCAAGGGGTGATTTCTTCAGTTACGAGAGGCAGATCGTGGTTGGTGAATCCACCATCTGATCCCTCCCTTGCAGTAGCACCTGATTAGTGACTAGAGATTGCTCTTAACGAATACCGAATCGTATCACATAAATTACAAAGATTAGCCTGGACGATATCTTCGCCGAAATAGAAAGAGGCGTGATTTCAGCGATGTGGTTTAATGAGATTGGACGCTTTCCTTACTCACCTGTTGGGTATATCAGGACACCCTAACGAATGGAAGATAATACTTACCAGATAGACAAGGACCAAACAAGGAGTGAAGAGCCCCTTCTGGCAATTTTTCCATGGACAAGCAGTGTTGGAACCGTTTCGTCAAACCAATCATCCCACTCTCCGTGCTTCTTCTTATCGCGTGCTTCGCCACCAATGTGCATTGTAAGTACTAGCAGATCTCATGTCAAAAAAAAAAAGTACTAGCAGATCTGGGTGATTCTGTAATTGTTTGTGCTCCCTCCGTTCAGAAATATAAGACGTTTTAGTTTTATGAATCGAATGTATCTACACGTCTTTTAGCGTACAGGTTCGTAGAGGTTTGGAATGAACCTATACACTAAAAAGTGTCTAGATACATTCATTTCACACTAAAATGTCTTATATTTCTGAACGGAGGGAGAACAAACATACTTAGTCTATAAACAGAGACTAATATGAACATTAATTGGTTTTCTGTCCCCCACAGGCAGAATTTTGGAAGAAGACGTTGAGAGCGTCAAGATCAATTTACGTGACGGGATGTGTCGCCGTGGTCTGGGGTGCGTGACCGCACCGGATTGCATCTGGTGTTGTTTAGTAAACAAATCAGTGCTACGATACAAACGACGAGTGCAGGGATAAATGTCCCAAGACTGCTTCTGCCCTATACCCAGGGGCGGCGATGGCTCTTGCACCGTCGCCTCCTATCTTCTAAATCTGATTATGTGTAGGTTTCCACGTATGATGCATGCATGATGTGATGATGGATATTTCCTTCAGATAACAATATATGTCTTAATGTTTGCGTTTCATGAGTTGATATACAGTTATCAAGGTTCGTTATTGGTAAGTTTAGTTTGTGTTCTACTTTGTTCGACAATCATCTCCATCTCCATGGACAAGTATAGGAGCCGTTTCTCCACGTATGAGTGTATGACCAAGCAAGCCTTTCTAGCGATTTCTCCATGGACTAGTACCATTGCATCAAGCCAAGGTAGATTGCACCCAATCGCATGAACCTCTCAAAGTGCAGTGTCTGAACCTCGAAATCTCTCAAGTTTGTATGTGTAGCAAGAGGAGAAAATCCCCTCGGGCAAGCCAAGAAGGCGTGGACCCGTCACCCGTGCCTGTTTTAATCAACTACGTACTGGTGCAACTGCTCAAATGCGCCAGTACTACTCCTACTCCTGTGCTACCTGCCTTGGCTACTCGCTCGCATGTTACTGGCTCTTCATGGCACGCACGGGCCGGGGCCGCCTATCTTTGCTGCTGAAATGAATGAATTGACCACCTGCGTTCCATTCGTCAGGAGTAATTTGTTCGCAGTTCCGTTCCGGCAGATCACGAGCTCGAGACATATATGTATTGGCAAGACGCAAGAGGCGTCTGTGCCACACGTACGTGACACGCAAGAGAATCACAGTTTGAGCCATTGAGGTGTCCTGTTCACACCGAGGATCGACCGTCCGATGCGAATGGATTTTTACAAAGAAAAAAAAAGGTTAATACTTGTCAAAATCAACCCTCATTCCATCTAGTATGAGGATGTTTTGTTCCAATTTTCAAGACATTTCAATAGGTATGGTAGTAAAATATAAGAGAAAATTGCATATAACTACGATAATTGGGCCCAAACCTACGACTTTTAGGGATCCCTTCAAAAAAATACGAACTTTGAGGCTGAAGACTACAAATAACTACGAACTTTGTGTAATCGGGCAGTTAGCTAGTTTAGTTGCAATTCTGATAGGACTCCCACGTAAAAAAAACTACGAACTTTGGGGCTAGCTAGAGACTAAAAAAACTACGAACTTATGAGGCTCTCGCGTCATGATCTGAGGTGGACCCGCCCTGTTGAAATTGTAATCAAACTAGCTGATTACACAAATTGCGTAGTTGTTTGTAGTCTCTGGCTCTAAAGTTCGTAGTTTTTTTGAAACGATGCCCAAAATACGTAGTTCTGAAGCCCTAGCCCCAACTCTAAAATATAAGGGTCCATAGAAGGCTAGTGGCGTGAGCGAAACCTGTGCCCTCTATGTAACCAACCGCTTCGACTAGACGACCATGAGGCGGAAAATTTCGAGTTTCCTTCTGCCGTAACACATTTTGGCAAAGTCCCGATACGTCACCTTTTATTAAGATCGAACCGATCGAGCGTACATAGTGGACGCCAAAACATGGCGTTTGTCTACCACCATGAGCCTACGACCACCGCTGCATGCACCGATCGAAACCGCACGGGCGTACGTGCGTGTCGACCGAATACTCGTGCACCATGCACGGACGTCCAGCCAGCTAGCGCCCGTACGTACGTTCCAGAGAGTTTCTACAGTAGTACTACATCGCTAGGTAGGTTGCGCGTCACTGTTGGGCCCTTGCCCTCGCCGCACCGCGCGCCGTGCCATGCATGCTCCATCCGGTCGGGGACGCGCGTTATGTACGTAGGCTACATATATGCCGCCTTAAATGGGTCTACGGTCTTCACGTCACGTCCCCTAACGATATGCTAGACTAACCTGTGACGTCAAAATTAAGTGCACGCGGCGGTGCTAGGACACCAAACGTCAGAACTTGGAATCATTCTCAAACCTACGCTAACCAGAAGATTGGTCGTCCAAGCTGGCTAGCTCGAATACGTGACTTCTCGAAATAGACTTTCGTCCTGCTATATTAATATAGCAATCATAGGATACAACGAGTCTCAAACGAACGAGTGCTGGGACAGCAGCAAACACAAGGCCAAAAGAAAAGAAGAAGAAACAAGAGAGACAAAGGCGGATCGACTAAGCGACGGAGACCCGACACCGCTACGCCTCCCGACGATGTACCGCCACGCTCCTAGCACAAGATCATCAAATACCAAGCAACATCTTTAAGAAGGAAGCTAACGCTACTGTCCGGGCCAGCGGACTGGTCCTAGGGTTTCCCCCGGTACACAGGAGGAAGTGGAGGAAGGGTAGCGACGACGCCCTCCAGGAAAGAATGGTGCCACCCGCAGGTGACATCACGTCGGTGTCGAGCGAGCTGACAAGGATTTCTCCTGAAAAAACCCTATCCACTACCCCAGACGATCTGTAGCTCTGGAGCCCTGCGAGGTCGAAGCCTCTGCCACCGAACTTGCCACCCACAAGCATGCGCCACTAAGGTCCCGAAGCCACCGTCATCGTCATCTCACCGAAGCTATCTACACGTGGCCGGACAGAGGTGAATGGTAGCAAAAATTGGGGCTGACAGCACCGCGGCCGTGCGGGAGGAACTGCCTCCACCGCCGTAGGCGGTAGTCGACCGAACGCGGCAGTAAAACACACCAGTTCCAGTTGGGTCTGGCCAGGTCCGAGAACCCGTAAAGCCCGCAAGGGCACTCCAGTCCTAATAAGGTCCGACCGGGCCTGGATTGGGCCCGTAAATTCCACCGCCGTGCTACAACAAGCCAGCCGCTGCCGCCACCGTCCCTATCATCGTGCTACTGTCACCGCCATCCCTAGAAGATGCACCGTCACCAGCAGGCCGGCCCACCACTGGCCTAGATGGGCCCCGTAGGGCCGTAGATCTGAGGCGGCTTACCGCCACCTAGCCGCTGTGCACCGCCCCGCTGCTCCCAACGCCGCCCAATGATGACCCACAAGTATAGGGGGTGTATCTCGGTATTTTTGATAAGTAAGAGTGTCGAACCCAACGAGGAGCAGAAGGTGCTGGCTAGTGGTATGGATCAGGAATTCTCTGCAAATACTTAGCAAACGGATTTTTAGGGGTTCTCGATAAAGCAAGTAAACAAAGTACGAGTAAATAAAAGACAGTAGGAATAAATGCAGCAAGTGGCCCAATCCTTTATGCAGCAAAGGACAGGCCGGTTTTATTACTTAAGATGACCAAACGTTCTCGAGGACACATGGGAAGACCGTCAAGTGCTTTCGCTTCATATAGTTGATTAATATCCTTTAGCTTGCTAAGTGTTGTGTGGGTGAACCTGTGTTAATGTACCGACCTTCCTAGGACTAATACATACTTGTGATTATACCCCTTGCAAACATCCGTAAGTACAAGAAAGTAATTAAGGTAGAAACCTAACCACAGCTTTAAACTCTAAGACCCTTACGTCCCTTGTGCAATGGTTTTCTAACGGGGGTTCAGGTTTCTGTCACTCCGGCAACCCCTACGATTAGTAGTCAAATACACAATGCATTCCCCTAGGCCCATATAGGTGAAGTGTCATGTAGTCGACGTTCACATGACGCCACTAGAAGAAGTACACCACAACTTAAATATCAAACTATTGAATCTTTCTCAACACAACTCCACTACTAACAACATGACTTCTCCCATGTCCTCAAGAACAAAACGAACTACTCACAAGACATCATATGGATCATGATCAGAGATGGAATAATGATGTATAACAATCTAAACATAAACAATAATTCAATGGTTCACTCAGTAGCATCAACTATAAAGAGTAATCAACACCGGGAAAGTTTTCCCTGTGAACTAATGCAAGATTCAATCCAATTGTTACAGCAATATGGAGATGGTGATGAGGTGCTGATGGTGATGATGGTGGTGATGATGATGATGATCCGGATGAAGTCCAGCTTGATGGTGGTGTTGATGGCGACGGTCTCCCCTCTCCGGGAAGGAATTCCCCCGGCAGAAATCTGTCTGCCGGAGAGATCTTTCTCTCTCGGTGTTTTTCGCCCTGCAGAGGCAGCAAAATCTTTCTATGGTCGCTCCTCGAGTCTTAGGGTTTCAGGAGGATAATATACGCCAGATGGGAGTGCCAGGGGTGGACCAGGGTGGCCACACCACCTGGTGGCGCGACCTAGGCTGGCCCGCCCCAGGGGGTGGTGTGGGACCCCTGTGTCCCATCTCCAGCCCCTTCTAGCTTCCTTCGTCTTCTAGAAAAATAGGATTTTCCGTATATTTTGTCGGATTTTCTGATCTTCGCGAATTTTGCCTCCAAACAACACCTTTTCCATCAGAATCCTGACTGCAGCGGTCCATGCTCCAAAAGTCATCAACCATGCAAAAACAGATGAAATAACATAAGTATCACCTCTCAATATGAAATATATCAATGAATAACAGTGAATTATGATATAGAATAGTGATGCAAAATGGACGTATCAACTCCCCCA
Source organism: Avena eriantha (assembly GCA_910589775.1). Taxonomy (NCBI): domain Eukaryota; kingdom Viridiplantae; phylum Streptophyta; class Magnoliopsida; order Poales; family Poaceae; genus Avena; species Avena eriantha. The sequence continues at coordinate 174,650,052 of OU342742.1, read as the reverse complement.
AGCTTAGACTTTGCTTGTCCCGAAGCGAAACTGAGCTCAATAAACATGGCCTCAAGTTTATGGAGTGAAGAGTCGATAAAATAATACGGACAAGAAGCATCACATTCATCAATACATAGATCATAATAGAAGACAACTTCACTATTATATAACTTATCTTGCAATAAGTAAAGGAAACACAATAAAGATACATAAAGTAGATCATAATTGGTAATGGAAAACTTAGCTCTTGGTCAAAGAATAGTTGGCAATTTGCTGGAGTTCACAAATAACTGATTTTCAATGATAGCTTTCAAAGTAGTAGACACCAAGATAAGAGCAAAGTGCAAAACAAGAAACATAAGAAACATGATTGAATAAATCAACATATGAATGAATGAAACACAACAACTCAAGATACTTGCTGAAATAGAAGGGCATAGGTTTACTGACTCAACTAAAAAGTAAAAGAAAGGCCCTTCGCAGAGGGAAGCAGGGATTTAAAGTTTCATAAAGAGCTCCCAAAAATTATGGTACTTATTAGCTTTCAGCTCTCATTGCCCCTATCATAGGCATCTTTAGGTGATTAAGGTTAAAGTGACACAACTAAGAGGATATGCTTGACAAGTTATAAGTTGAAATCTCATGCCCTTACTTATGAGTACCGAACCTCATGCTACTCAACTTCAGTCACGAATAAGCTCTTGTCATTGTAAATACATATGTATCATAAAGAACCGCCAACGGGGTACCCCTTGCACATGATACGGGAGCTATCCCATAATCAAAATAATAAGGCAAGCAGACAATGAGCATCTCAACGATCCTTTTATTTGCTATTTGCATAGGTTTTTATTGAGGATGTTTCATAGAGTGCCCATTATGGTTATGCTGCAAGTTTCCACCATGATTAGGCATGGCTTAGGCTAGCGGCCCAGGCGTTTCTCTAACACATATATAAACTCCATGGTCTTACAAGTTCCCCTTTTATTTCACACCGCCGGGATCCATAAGCCGGGATCCATACAAGTTCCCGGCGGTGTGAAATAAAAGTGGAACTTGTAAGATCATGGAGTTTGTATGTGTGTTAGAGAGATGCCTGGGACGCTAGCCTAAGCAATGCCTAATCATGGTGGAAACTTGCAGCATCACCATAATGAGCACTCTATGAAGCATCCTCAATAAAAACCTATGCAAATAGCAAATAAAAAGATCGTTGAGATGCTCATTGTCTACTTGCCTTGTCATTTTGATTATGGGATAGCTCCTGTATCATGTGCAAGGGGTACCCCGTTGGCGGTTCTTTATGATACATATGTACTTACAATGACAAGAGCTTACTCGTGACTAAAGTTGAGTAGCATGAGGTTCGGTCTTCGTAATTAAGAGGCATGAGATTTCGGCTTATAACTTGTCAAGCATATCCTCTTAGTTGTGTCACTTTAACCTTAATCACCTTCAAGATGCTTATGATAGGAGCAATGAGAGCTTAAAGCTAACAAGTACCATAATTTTTGGAAGCTCTTTATGAAACTTGAATCCCTACTTCCTTCTATGAAGGCCTTTCTTTTACTTTTATGTTGAGTCTCCACCTTCTATCTTTATGCACCTACTTTGAGAGCATAGTGGCCATTCTTAGTTCTATGTGCATTGTCCCAAGAATTGTTAATTGATGCATAGCTTTGATATTGCTTGTTTTAAACTATTTGTACCTAGTCACTCTTATGAACTTTGAAGGTGTCCTATGCATTTATGTTTGCTACTCTATGCGGGACAAGATGAATGTCACTATGCTATGTTTTATTTATGTGAAACAAACAAACGTCTTGCAAAGCATTGTTATTCATGAATCTTTTGTTTGTGTCTTTTCATGTTGCAACATAGTTGCTTTGTCTTATTGCTAGAACTTTGTCTTTCATGCTATAAGTGAAGTACTATGATCCCAGATTTGAATGTTTTACAAATACTTTGATCAAGTTTATGATGGTGCATGTCACCTCAAAAATTATTCTTTCTTTTTATCACTTACCTACTCGAGGACGAGCATGAGTTAAGCTTGGGGATGTTGATACGTTGCTAACGTATCCATAATTTTTGATGTTCCATGCTTGGTTTTATCTAATTTCTTATGTTTTGTTCCAACTTTGGAGTACTTTTCATACACTTTCTTGGACTAACCTATTAACGAGATGCCACAGTGGCAGCTGCCTGTTTTCTGCTGTTTTTGGTTCCAGCAAGTCAGAAAATGAATATTCTCAGAATTGGACGGGACAAAAGTCAAAGTCAGTTTTTCACCGAGGGACACCTGGAGCCAGATACGAGACGGAGAGGGGCCAGGGGGCCGCCACACCACCTGGCCACGTGGCCCATCCTGGCCCGTACCATGGGGTGGTTTGGCCGCCCTAGGCACCCCCTCGGCCTCCCCTTCCGACTATAAGATGCCTCCGATACAGAAATCCTAAGTACCCGATCAAAATTTCACGAAAGAGTCTGTAGCCACCGTCATCTCCATCCCTAGAACGGGAGGGATCTGAAGCTCTTGCTGGCACCCTGCCGGAGAGGGGAATTCACCCTGGAGGCCTTCTTCATCACTATGCAAGCCTTCGGTGTGATGCGTGAGTAGTTTATCTCTGGACTACGGGTCTATGTAGTAGCTAGATGGCTGGTTCTTCTCCTTTGTGCTATCATGTTTAGATCTTTGGAGCTCCGTTCATGATCAAGATTATCTATTTGTAATCCTACATGTTGTGTTTGCGGGGATCCGATGGATATTGAGATGCTATTTCAGATTGATTATTTCTATCATGTCTTTTTTATTTGTGATCTTGCATGCTTTCCGTTGTTAGTAGCTATCTTGGCCAAGTAGATGCTAACAACTCCAAGAGTTAGTATTTATGCTCGATAGTGGGTTCATGCCTCTAGTAATCTGGGAAAGTGACAGAAATCTCTAAGGTACTAGATGTGTTGTTGCTATTAGGGAGAAAACAACAATCCTTTATTTATAGAACAATCGTATTGTTTAATTTACACGCAATTCGTAATGCAATTGTCTGTTGCTTGCAACTTAATACTGGAGAGGGTTCAGATGATTACCTGAAGGTGGATTATTAGTCATAGATGCAGTTGGATGACGGTTTATGTATAATATTGTAATGCCCAATCAAGTCTCAAATGAGTCAAGATGATTAGTATATGCATGATTGCTTTCTCGATGTTTGTCAATTGCCCCGCTGTAATTTGTTAACCCAACATGTTATCTATCTTTAGGAGAGCCACCACTAGTAAACTATGGACCCGGTCCTTTTTTTACCATCAATCTACAATCAACTGTTTATTATTCTGCAAACTATTACTTTTTTCCACTCGATTTTTTTCCACTCGATACGTTTAATCCTTTGTTTTTAGTAAAACCTGTGAGATTGACAACCTCATCGCAAGTTGGGGGCAAAGTTCTGTGATTGACAACCTCATCGCAACCCGGTCTCCACGTTGCTGCTGACGACGGTAGTGCGCCCTGCCAAAATCCAGCTAGCAACACCTTTGGGGTGTTTTCTTGCTCCTACTAGATTGATAATCTTGGTTTCATAACTGAGAAAAAACTTGTTGTGTTCATCATACCTTTGGGGTTTCCAACGAGCTTGATATATTTTGGGATGGGAGGGGACTCTGACAGCATAGGGTTTTACCCCCGGTAATAATCTCTTAACTTTTTACAAATTTTATAAAGTAGTAATTATATATAATAATTAATAGAGTATACAATGAGGTAATAATAGTACGGTACACTGACCTTGTTTTTTTGTTTCCCTGACTTGCTTTCTTAACGTGAGAGGAGCCGGTTCCATTGGGCCAGGTCAGGGGAGGGCGGAGACGAGCACGGCGCGGAAGCCGGCGTGTAGGCCCTGATGCCGACGTGTCCCATTACACGAACGCTCGAATTTTGAAAGATCTCAGAGGATTTCGATTGCGAGAATGTGCACGTACGCAAGATAAACGTGTCCACGTGGGCAAAAGCCAGAAGATTGGTCGCCCAGCCCAAGGCCAGCTCCGGATAAAGTCCCTGACGCCGACGTGTCCCCGTCCCGGAGCCGGGCCGTGGCGGACCGCGGACGTGCTGGCCAGCAGGCTGCTGGGCGGGCCTAGGCTCCTCCGTTGCGCACATGGATCTGGTCAGGTGCCGTGCTATCCCGGTCATCCTCTCGCCTGGGAAAACGACGTCACACGAATGACTCTCATGCCCTCGATGCGCGGACCCACACTCCCACCGCCCATGAGCCGCGAGGTGGGCTCCCTCCCTCTTCCGTGCGTGTACCCTGGCTTCAGTGTTGACCGCTGAGGCAAAAACCTCCAAGGATAAAACGGTCAGCTTCGCATCACAGCGACCACATGCATATTCACTTCTACGTATTTCTTTGCGTTCAGGTGAGAGGAGGAGAGACGTCGACGCGGCACACGTTACACTAGTAGCAGTACTCCCTCCGTCATAAAACAAGTGATTTCACTTTATCTAGATCTAGACTTGTTTTATAATTAGATACATATAAATTTAGAGAAGATAAAGTCACTTATTTTAAAACGGAAGGAGTACGTAAAAATGCAACACGGGCAAATGAAATCCACTGGACTGGATTGATCGACGTAGCTAGTACTAGATTTGATTAATCTCTTGGTTTATTTTATTATGCGCCTGCTTTGGAAATCTGGATAGATTAGTCAAGAGTATTCTGTGTGATTCCGAATATATCAAACACCTTTCAGTGTACAGGTTTATTTCGAACTTTTACGAACCTATACATTAAAAGATGTCTAGATGCATTCGATTTATAAAGCTAAAACGTCTTATATTTTCAAACGGAGGAGTACATTAATTCCTCATTGACCTGTGCTGCAAGTCTAGTGCACGTAATCATTTACTACAACTATCTCTTGCAAGAAAGAAGTGTATCTTCCAAATAAAAATTAAAAAGTACAGTATTACTCCAGTCTCGCCTTCACACTGCTCAATGCTCACGTTGCTTTTCTTTTGGGCAATGCTACGCGTGCCCCGATCAAAACTTCCGATCCCGGGTCCTCCTGCTGACACGTGTCCTATTTAATTTCTGCTTTTGCTACACTGCGTCTCGCTTTTGCTATATAATGTCCCGTTTTTGCTACATGTAACAAAAAAGGTTCGGCCAAGAAAATAAAAAATAGACTGGACCTCACCGGAGATCTCACCGGAGATCTCGCCGGCGACCGTGTAGCAAAAAAGCTGTACTAATGTAGCAAAATCCGACCTCACCGAAGACTCGCCGGAAACCTCGTCGGAGACTTTCGTCGGCGGCCGTGTAGCAAAAATTTCGCCGGAGATATCATAGCAGAAATTTTAACCTGTTGTAGCAGAACCACGATACAGTTGTAGCAAAAAAGTTCTGCAAATGTAGCAAAAGCCGGACCTCGCCGGAGATCTCGCTGGAGACTTTCGCCGGGAGACCTCGCCGGGGACATTGTAGCAGAAACTTTGCGCTATTGTAGCAAAACTAGAAAAGAGATGTAGCAAAAAAGTTCAACATCTGTAGCAAAAAAAGCTTCGCTAGAGACATCGACGAGGAGCAAACTCAACGCCCGCTTGTAGCATAGTCGTTTGTAGCAAAACTCGACGTCGTTTGTAGCACTGCCAGCACCCGCATGTAGCACCTTCATCGACTACATGTAGCATATGTCGAATTTGTATGTAGCAGCGTCGGTGGTCTTGGGTAGCACTCCCGGTGGCCGCATGTAGCAAACCCGTGGGCACATTAGCATCGTCGGCTTCGTCAACACGGGAGACGGAGATGGAGGACCACCATCGCGGGCGTCGACGCCATCGCCGGAGATGGAGGTTGGTCGTCTCGGTCGTCAACACCGGAGAGCAAGGAGAGGCGCGGTGAGCTCCGGCAGCCACGGAGATCCGACGACAGCGGCTTCCGGCGAGCGAAGGAGTTGCGTGGCCGCGGAGATCCGGCGGCGGTGCCACAGTGGCACGGCGGCGCATGGCTGCAGGCGACACGAGCAGCTGCGGCGGGCCGGTTGCGCGGCGGAGCAAGGCTGCAGGCGGCGCGAGCAGCTGCGGCGGCCCGGTGGCACGGCGGTGCATCTCTGCAGGCAGCGTGCGCGACTCCGGCGTCAGCCTGGTGGTGCCGGAGCTAAGGGCGGCACGCATGCAGCAAGGCGGCCGGGAGACCTCGCCGGGGCTCGAGGGAGGAGAGGCCAGCGACGAACTTGCCGGCGTCGGGCTTGAGTAGGAGGGAGAGCTACCGCGGGAGAAGCGGCGGTGCATGGCTGGAGCAAGTCGCCGCACGCAGGGAAGAAATTGCAAGCGATGCGTTCTAGCGATTGATAGGGGCCCACCTAGTACCGCACCACCTGGTGTGTGCGGCACGACCTGGGGGATGAAAGGCGTCATATCCTCCGGGGGAGTGCTATCATTTCCCTTTTCTTTTCTCTTGACTGTGTCCCTACCGTGAAAATAGATAAAAATAACCCATGCAAAGGAAATTTAAAAGTTAAATCTACGGCAAGAGTTTTGCAATAACCCTTCTACGTAAGGTCCGTCAAAACAGGGTTGGCAAGGTCATGTCGAACCCACGTACGGGACCCCAACATTTATAGCTCCATGATACGTTGGTAACGTATCTATAATTTTTTATGTTCCATGATAGGTTTTATCTACTTTCTTATATTTTGTCTATACTTTGAAATATTTTTATACACTTTCTTGGACTAACCTATTAACAAGATGCCATAGTGCCAGCTGCCTGTTTTGTGCTGTTTTTGGTTCCAGGACAGTCAGAAAATAAATATTCTCGGAATTAGACGGGACAAAAGCCAAAGTCAGTTTTTCACAGCGGAGAACACGGAGCCAGAATACGAGACGGAGAGGGGTCAGAGGGCCGCCATACCACCTGGCCGCGCGGGCCAGGCCTAGATACGCCAGGGGGTGGTGTGGCCGCCTAGGGCACCCCCTCGGCCTCCTCTTCCGACGATAAGATGCCTCCGATACAGAAACCCTAAGTACCCGATCAAAATTCCACGAAAGAGTCTGTAGCCACTGTCATCTCCATCCCTAGATCGGGAGGGATCTAAAGCTCTTCCTAGCACCATGTCGGAGGGGAGAATTCACCCTGGAGGCCTTCTTCATCACCATGCAAGCCTCTGGTGTGATGCGTGAGTAGTTCATCCTTGGACTACGGGTCCATGTAGTAGTTAGATGGTTGGTTCTTCTCCTTTGTGCTATCATGTTTAGATCTTGTGAGCTCCGTTCATGATCACGATCATCTATTTGTAATCCTACATATTGTTTTGCAGGATCTGATGGATATTGAAATGCTATTTCAGATTGATTATTGATTCTATCATGTCTTTGTTATTTGTGATCTTGCATGCTTTCCGTTGTTAATAGCTATCTTGGCCAAGTAGATGCTAGCAACTCCAAGAGTTAGTATTTATGCTCGATAGTGGGTTCATGCCTCTAGTAATCTGTCGAAGTGACAAAAATCTCTAAGGTACTAGATGTGTTGTTGCTACTAGGGAGAAAACAACAATCCTTTGTTCATTGAACAATCGTATTATTTACTTTACACGCAATACGTAATGCAATTATCTGTTGCTTGCAACTTAATACTGGAGGGGGTTCGGATGATAACCTGAAGGTGGATTATTAGTCATAGATGCAGTTGGATTACGGTCTATGTATAATGTTGTAATGCCCAATCGAATCTCAAAGGAGTCAAGATGATTAGTATATGCATGTATGCTTTCTCGATGTTTGTCAATTGCCCCACTGTAATTTGTTCACCCAACATGTTATCTATTTTAAGGAGAACCACCACTAGTGAACTATGGACCCCCGGTCCTTTCTTTTATCATTAATCTATAATTGTTTACTGTTTTCTGTTTACTTTATGCAAGCTTTTACTTTCTTCCACACAATACGTTTAATCCTTTGTTTTCAGCAAAATTGGTGAGATTGACAACCTCACTGTAAGTTGGGGGAAAAGTTCAGTGGTTGTGTTGTGTAGGATTCCAAGTTGGCAACAACACCTTGGAGGTGTTTCCTTGCTCCTACTGGTTCGATAACCTTGGTTTTATAACTGAGGGAAACTTGTTGCTGTGCTCATCATACCTTCCTCTTGGGGTTCCCCAACGAGCTCGAGATATCTTGGGCCATCAAGCTCTTTTCTGACGCCGTTGCCAGGGAGGTAAGGTAAAAGGTACTCACATCCTCTGGCTACTAAGCTATCTTCTAGTGCGGTTGCTGGTGTGTGAGTGCTCGAAGTTATTTCCTTTAGATTCTGCAATCATATCTTTTTGTTTCTTGTTTTTATTTTCACTAGTTAGGCTTAATGGAAAACAATAACAAAATTAGAGAGCTTTGTAGTATTTATCTTGAGTTAGGACATGAAGTGTTTGAAGAGAAAATTAAAAAACCTATGGAACTTTATTTGCATGCTAATAGCAATGTTGTTAGTATGAATTCTTTGGACACCATTATTGCTAATGCTATGGAAAATTCTAAGCTTGGGAAAGCTAGTTATTATGAAAATGATCTTTTTAATTCCCCAGCTTTGGAAGATAGCTATTCTATTGCTTATGATGATACCAAACCTCCAATATATGATGATTACAATGATGAATATGATATTTTCAGTCCACCTACTATTGAGGAGAAAATTAATGATTACAATATGCCTCCTATATTTGATGATTATGGTGATGAGAATAATAATGATAGCTATTTTGTTGAATTTGCTCCCACTACAATTAATAAGACAAACTATGTTTATGTGGAGAGTATTAATTCTTCTATGCATATGGCTCATGATAAGAATGTTTTATGTGATAGTTATATTGTTAATTTTATTCATGATGCTACTGAAAGTTATTATGAGAGAGGGAAACATGGTTTTATGTGTCTCAACAATACTAAGTTTCCTCTCTTTATGTTGAAATTTTTGAAGTTGCACTTGTTTTGCTTTCCTAGTTTTGCTTTTCTATTATTGTTGCTTTGTGATTTCATGAATTGTTTCTTTACAAGATTCCTATGCATAGGAAGTGGTTAGACTTAAATGTGTTTTGAATTTGCTTCTTGATGCTCTCTTTTACTCCAATTCATATTTCCTATGTGAGCATCTTCTCAAACTATCATGCCTAACTTAAATGCGCTAAAGAAAAGTATTTATTGGGAGATAACCCAAATGTTTTAGTTGAGTCTTGGAAGTTATTGCTGCATAATAACCTCTCCTTATCATTTTTGTGTGGTTTTGTTCCAAGAGTAACCTCTAATGAGAGAGAAGTAATACTTGGGAAAGTTGCTGTCCTAAAACAGATTTTTGTGCTTCACTATAAAAATTCTTGAAAACTCTCTGTACGTTGGTTTGAGCTGCAATTTTTTATGCTTCTGCCCCAGGTTGTTATCCAACTTTTGTTAGTTCAACACTTTTCGATTTGAGCAACAGAAGGTCTTCAAAAAAAATTGTTTTTACCTACTGGTCTGTTTTGACAGATTTCTGCCATTATTTGCATTTGCCTCTTAATCTCTTTCTCTTTGAGTTTTCTTTGATCACTTGAACTTTTTAAAGGAAGTGCTATAGTATCTTGTGTTTTAATGAAAGTTTTACTTATGTTGGAACTGAACCTAAAGACTTATTATCTTGAGTACACAAATGTTGCTAATGAAGATTGTGTGAAGTTTTGTATGAAGGAAATTTTCAGGTGTAGGGAAAGAATGATGTAATGAGATGAAGAATGGACTAAAGCTCAAGCTTGGGAATGCCACCCGTGTCACCCCAAGAAATATCCAAGAAGTACAAGCGTCAAAGCTTGGGGATGCCCAAGGCATCCCCTTCTTCATCAATAAAAATCCCAGGTTTCTTCCAAACACTTCATTTTTATTGTTTCATGCACAGTTGTGTTGTTCTTGGAGCATCTTCTTTTTCGTTTTTGTTTTGGTTTTTCGCTTGCTTGGTTTTCTTAGTTTGCTTGAATAAATTGGTTGGACCTCCTCTTTCATACATTAGTTTTCAAATAGTTTGGTTTGGATTGGAAAGAGTAGGAGGTGAGCCCTCCCCTTTGGGTTTCCCGTGTGGGACTAAACAAGGGAGAGAGGGAGGAGGTGGCTCAATGGGCCCTAGGGCACCATGGGCCGGCCATCCAGGTGTGGGCCCCACCCCACGCATAGCCCAAGGCTGGTGGGTGGGCCCCATGTGGTGGCTAGGCCTTGGCCCTTTTGGCCCTTGGTCGTTCCCTCTTGCGGTTTCCCTCATGGGTCCTTTTTTCCTAGGAAGTTGGCCCATTAGTGGAATACCCTTTCAAATTAGATTTAATATTATATTTAATATTAATTACATTAATTAACATGTAAATACATATTACAAAATCCGATTTGACCTGAAATACCTTTCGGTTCCCTTTTGATTTCCTCCGAACGACTTCGGAACTTTCCGGGAACGATTCCGGTTCTCTCACGAAACTTTTCCCTTTCATATGGTGATTCCAACTTTACAGATGATCTCCAGCTCATCGTACCCTTAAGTGTATTTCCCCACGGCTCGGGAATGGCATAGACATGATTCTATCAATGATCAACAGCGGGACCGGAATGCCCATAATGACCCCTGTGCATTCCACGATGACAATGTCATTTGAACCGTAAAACATCAATTCCAATTCCTTTTGTTTCTCTGATACGACTTATCTGAGATCCGATCATTGGTATCACATATCTTGTTCTATCTCGTTACCGACAAGTTCAATTTTACTTATTACCGTGATATTAGATCCCCGTGACCTAGTCACATGTTGCAACATTTATGGATGTAATCTCACCAAGCCGGCCATATGTATCTTACGCGTCATGTGGGTGAACAAATCCCGCTCTTGACACATAATGCCTCTACCTGCCCCTACAAATACCTGAACACATCTTTATGATCACCGTGTAACCGTGTGACGTTTGATGCTATCTAAGTATTCTCGGGTGACACTGATTGATATGGTCTCACGGTCTAAGGATAAGAAGACTATGTTTCTAACTATTGCAACAATAAAATCTGTGACTTGATCATGTTGCAATCTTTGAGTGATGTCTATCACATCATTCACCAATGATATGACATCGTTTTCAATTAGCATAAATGCCCCATGATTAAGAAACCTTGATCATCGGTTGTCCAATGAACTAGTATGAATAGAGACTACTAGCGACTTGGTTTGTTTCATACCACACTTGTATCAATATTTCCACTTGATACAATTATAGCACAATATAAAACTATTACAAACTAATTGAGATATGATAATAATAACCATTTATTATTTGCCTCTAGGTCATATCTCCCTCACTAAGTACAACCCCTTGATGACAGCTATTCATCCCCTAGTGTATTAGATTGGTGGTTTACAGCATACCCCCTTGGAGACCTGATACGTCCAAAATGTATCTACTTTTCTCGAACACTTTTGCTATTGTTTCTTCTCTAAACTTGTGTGATTTGGATGCAACTAACACGGACTGACGCTGTTTTCAGCAGAATTGCCTTGGTGTCTACTTTTTGTGCAGAAAATCAACTATCAGGAAAAATCCCGGAAAATATGCCAAAAATCCTATTTCACCAGAAGACTCACGGAGCCAGAATACGAGACGGAGTGGGGTTGGGCCCAGGCCACACCACCTGGTCGCGCGGGCTAGGCCTGGCCGCGCTAGGGGGTGGTCTGGCCGCCCAGACACCCCCTCGGTGTCCGTCTTCGCCTATAAGTTGCCTTATGACCAGAAAGAGTTCCGCTTTGCCGCCACCACCAGATTCCACAATTTGGAACCAGAAACTCCGTTCTGGCACCCTGCCGAGAGAGGGAATTGGAGGAGACCATCGCCATCATCATCACCATCGCTTGCCCATCGACCATCCATGTTTCCTCCATCTATGAGTTAGTAATCCCCTGCTGTAGGCTATGGGAATGGTAGGGATTGGATGAGATCATTCATGTAATGGCATCGGATTGAAAGGGCACGGTGCCTAGTATCTATTATTAGTGCTTTTTGACTTTGTTACGACTTGTTATGCTTAATGCTTGTCACTAGGGCCCGAGTGCCATGATTTCAGATCTGAACATGTTATTGATTCATTATGATAGTATTGTTTATGGTCTTACCTGCAAGTTGTATACACATGTTATTGTCCGGAACCAATGGCCCCGAAGTGACAGAAATTGGGATAACCGGAGGGAATGGCTTTGATGTGAGGATCACATGTGTTCACAGAGTGTTAATGCTTTGCTCCGGTGCTCTATTAAAAGGAGTACTTTAATTGCTAGTAGTTCCCTTGAGGCCCGCTGCAAACGGGCTGGCAGGATAAAATATGTTGTGCAAGTTCTCATTGCGAGCACGTATGACTATATATGGAACACATGCCTATGATTATTTAGTACTTGGATGCTTTATCTTATTTATCTGCAATTGCCCTATGTTCTGATTGCCATGTGAATTGTCTTGTCCATGCAACGCCCGTCCATCCATCCCTATGCCTACCGCGCTTTAATCTTACTGTTTACTGCAATTGTTACTACCATCTTTACTCTTACTACTGCTATTATTTTACTATTCCTACTACAAAATTGTTGCTACTGATAAACATCTATGAGCAAGATTGTTTCTAGGTGCAGCTGAATTGACAACTCAGTTGTTAAGGCTTGTAAATATTCTTTGGCTCCCCTTGTGTTGAATCAATAAATTGGGTTTCACTTCCCTCGAAAATACTACGATACATCCCCTATACTTGTGGGTCATCAAGACTATTTTCTGGCGCCGTTGCCGGGGAGCATAGCTTTATTTATCAAGTTCACTTGGATTCTCTATTGTTCGCTGCTATCCATCCATCATGAGTAAGTCTCGTGATGGCAAGGTTCCTATTTTACCACCCACTACAAGAAGAGGTACGGTTCTGAACACCTTTGTTGCTCTTGATTCACCATCTGTTATGAGTAAGCTTGTTACACCACCACATACACATGCTACACACACTGCTACTACTGCTGAATCTGAAACTTATGATACTTATGATGATGCTTCTACTGTGCTTGCTAAGAGTGGTTCATTAGGTCCTTTCCTAGATGCTATGATTGCTAGAACTATAGCTAGAAATACTGAAACTCCTAATGAAGACACTACTACACCTGTTAGTTCACCTGAGTCTAGAGAAAGTAATGATATTGAAGACGGTTATGTTGAGATGACCGATGAATTTATTAAAGAATGTCAAAACACCCATGATAGGAGTGCTGCTAAGAATCTCCTTGAGAGGCGTACTATTAGACCCAAATTGTCTCCTAATGCTGAGTTTGCTGCTTCTAACATAAACATTAAAGAAAAAGATTATGATTTCTCTCTTGATCTATCTTATATAGCTATTGTTGAGAAAGAACCTTTTTGTGGGACTAGCAATGAAAGTGTGGTAGCACATATGACTGAGCTTTCTACCATGAGTGGCTTATTTTCTGATGATATTAAGATGCGTACTTACTTTGTTGCTAAGATTTTCCCCTTTTCACTGAAAGGAGAAGCTAAAACTTGGTTTAGTAATTTACCTCATGGATCTATTGATAGCCCTGATTGCTTGATTAGTACTTTCCTGCAGAAATATTTTCCTCCCAGTGCTAGACATGCTATTTTGCAGGAACTTTTTGATTTTAAACAGGGAGAAAAAGAGATATTGCCTTAATCATGGGCAAGGTTTTGTGTTTTGATTCATGCACAAGCTGGATGTCCATTACCTAAGAATGAGATTCTTGATATATTTTATAATGGACTAACTGAAGAATCTAGGACATACCTGGATAGTTGTGTTGATTGTGTTTTCAGGAATAGGACTCCCAAGGAAGCTGAAGAATTAATGTCTAAAATAAGCAAGAACTATGAAGATTGGACTCCTCCTGAACTAGCTAAACCTGAAACAATTATACCTGAACCAGCTATACCGACGCCTATACCATCATCTAAGAAGAGGGGCGTTATTGCATTGAATGATGAAGTGATGAAGGAAGCTAAGAAATGTCTTAAGGAGAAGGGAATTAAACCTGCAGATGTCAAGAATTTACCTCCTATAAAAGAATTATGTAAGACAATTCCTCACTCATCCACTATTGAGGTACACTCTCTCCAACATTTTGATGAAGGTGATATCCCTTACTCTAAACCTCCTGATCAATGCTTAGAAGAATTCGATATTTTCATTGTTAAGCAAGATAATTTTAATAAAAGGGTGCAAAATCATCTAATGGAAAACTCTAGAGCTATTGTTGAGTTGAAGGACATTGTGGAAAGAACCTCTAATGATGTTAAAATGCTTGTTAAACATTTTCAAATGGTTCAGACTCAAATAAATCAACTTATTAAAGTGCAAAAAGACTTGCTAGTTAATGCTGCTAAAGAAAAACATGCTTATGAAATTAGAACTAGAAGTGGTGTTGCTACCCAGGATCCTCTATATCTAGAGGGGCATCCTAAAAGAACTGAGCAGGATTCTCAACAAGCTAAAAATAGTGGTACTACTTGTAAGAAAAGAAAAAAGAAACATAAAACTATTGTAGAACCCCCTGAACCCGCTAAACATCCTAATAGTATATCTATCTCTGATGCTGAAACTGAAAGTGGTAATGAAGAAAATGATGTTCCTGATCAAGAAAAAGTTGAAGAAGAACCTAAAAAGCACACTAAGAATACAAAATACACTAAAGAAGATTTTGTTGCTAGTAAACATGGTAGTGAAAGAGAGCCTTGGGTCCAAATACCTATGCCTTTCCCTGATAAGAAACACAAGTCAAAGGAAGATGAACACTATAACAAGTTTTGTGAGTGGATGAAACTTTTATTCTTGCAAATTCCTTTGACTGATGCTATTAAATTGCCCCTTATTCAAAGTATATGAAGGATATTGTCTTGAATAAAAGGAAGATCCCTAATGAAGAAATCTCTACTTTGCTTGCTAATTATTCCTTTAATGGTAAGGTTCCAAAGAAACTTGGAGACCCAGGGATTCCAATTATTCCTTGCTCTATTAAAAATAGTTATGTTAGAACTGCTTTGTGTGATTTGGGAGCTGGAGTTAGTGTTATGCCTTTCTCTCTCTACAAGAGACTTCAACTTGAAAAACTCATACCAACTAATATATCTTTGCAATTGGCTGATAAATCTACCACTATTCATGTTTGTATATGTGAGGATGTACCTGTTCAAGTGGCTCATAATTGCTTGATATTAACTGATTTTGTTGTGCTTGAAATGCCTGAAGATGATAATATGTCTATTATTCTTGGGAGACCTTTTCTTAATACTGCAGGAGCTGTTATTAATTGTAATTAAGGAAAGGTGACCTTTAATGTTAATGACAAGGAACATACAGTCTATTTCCCCAAGAAGATTGATAGGACTTATGGTTTGAATTCAATTGAACATGTTGAGGGCATTCAAGTTGGAGAAATATATTGTCCCATACCAAGAGAAAATTTTGAAACTATTATGATTGAGACCATTGCTATCAAGGTTGAGGTAACATAATCATTAGTGGAATACAAAGTTTTGTTTCATATAAAATTGTTTTGGTAACAAGACCTGATCAACCTTGTTAACAAAATGATTTCATTGAACAAAACAATGTTTTCACCATGATTATCTCTGTTTACTTCTATTCTATCTATTTTAGTTTTTTGCTTTTGTTTAGTTTACTTTTCTGTTGTTAGTTACTTGCATGTTAGAGTGTCTTAGAACTTCAATAGTTCTAGCCTTGTTTTGTCATTGCATCATTCCAGAAAATCTTTTTCTGTCAGAAAATCATTCGTCTATACCTGAAAATTGCTCAAAAATAAAGTGTCTCGAAAAATTCCAAAAAATTCATATTAATTTTTTATGTGAAAAAGGGGTAGAGGAGTGCCTCGAAGGTACTAGGGGGGCCCACCAGGCAGGCACGCCACCTGGTGGCGCGGCCAGCCCAGGGGCGCGCCTACCTATGGTGTGGGCCACCCCTGGCCCTCCACTCACCCTCTCACTTGCCACTTTCTTCTCTCTCCCGAGTAAACACCAGTTCATTACTCGAAATCACGTTCTTGCTGTGCTTGCCCTCGATTTTTCGATCTCCTTGCTCAGCCCATCTTTGCTGCTGAAATTTGGAGCATTTGTTCTCCGGTATGTGACTCCTCCGCTTGTCCAAATAGATTTGTGTTTAGTGGTTTATATCTTGAGTATTTTGCTGCTGTAGGTGACAGGTTATGAGAGCTTGTAAGCTTGTTTGATGCTTAGAGATATAGTTTTGATGCATGTTTAGGCCTCTTACAAGTCCCTATGAGTAGTTCCCTTCATTATATATTCACTTTGCAATTACTTGTTTAATAGATGTTTAAATTTCAGAATAGAAGATGAATGAGCATCAACTCAACCAACATGAACCGAGGGTGCATGAGGTTATGAAGGTTCACCGAGAGGAGGAAGTTTTTTCGTCTATCTATCCATGCTCTGAATTCATGAGGGCTGCAGGAATTTCCCAGGACTTCCATACTTTGGTTGCTAATGCAGGATTGGAGCACTTTTTGGAAGATGAACCTTGTCAATTTGTGAAACTAACTATGTCTATAGTACAGGACTTTCAATTTAGTTACTCTTTGCCTAAACCCATGGTCCACTACAAAATTTACAATATAGCTGTCGACCCTTCTCTTAATGACTTTTGTGCAGCTATTAGGTACCTCAGTGGGGATCATGTGGAAGGATTGAAGAGCGACTTGCACCACTCATGGACTTGTACGTAGAGATTTTCCAAGGGAGCAGCTTCTCGAAGGAGAGCGAGAAAATCCATAACATTCACCTCCCTTCTATTCGCTACTTTGCTTACTTTATTGCCAAGTGTGTTCTTGCTAGGAAAGCTGCCAATAAGTTATCTTCGTATGATCTACCATTCATCTGTGCTGCTCTTAAACGAGATAGGACTTATAACTTGGGTGCCTTGATAGCTTTCCGTCTTGCTGCTAATCGTGAGAAAGGTGGAATTTGTGGAGGCCTCATTGCTTCTCATTTGTTAGCATTGCATAGTTTAGTGCCCCATCATCTAGACCTACAGTTTCCCATAGAAAGGCTTGATCTTAATTCCATGATACATCATAAATTTGTTTCATCTTGGGCTAATTTGAGTGAGTTGTCTTATGAAATAACCTTTCTCAAGGCTGGTTGGAGAAGGAGCAATAAGTCCGAGCGAGTTGTTCCTTTGCATGCACCTGTTTTGTTTAACCTTGATAACAAGGTAGGATGGTCCCTCACGGAGGAGGATCTTGATACGTACTTGGGAGAGCTCTCCCAACAGGAGCAGGATACTAGAAGGGAGGTCACAGATGATTCGGTCCAGCCCTCGAATGAGGGGGAGTCTTCATATCAGCAGCCTACCTATGATTGGGGAGCTTCTTCTTCTTCCCAAGGGCCTAACTACGATCATTCTTACAATGACCCGCCTGCTTGGAACCCTTACTCGTACTTGGATTGATACCCACTTAGGCCAAAAGCCTAAGCTTTTGGGGAGGTACACCGATATCGCACTCATCTCCATATCATTTTGCGTCGGTACTTTGTATATTCATGTTTCGTTCTCTTTTTAGTTTTCGTTCTTTCTTTGCTTTTGCTTTCTAAAACACAAAAAGACCAAAAAAAACCAAAAATATTTCTGTTGTTTCTCTTTGTTTGCTTCTTCTTTTTGCCTTAGTTTGTTTTTTCCCTTTTTGCTTTGCTTGAACTATTCGAAAAACCCAAAAAGATTTTGCTTTGCTTGTTTTTCCCTTTTGGTTCTTGTTTTAAAAATCGAAAACACCAAAAATATTTGTTGTTCTCCTTTGGTTTTGTGAGTTTGTTGCAGGGCTCAGCAGTTCTCAGTGGAAATTGGTTTCATATTATTATTCAAGCCACACAAGTGAAGGGCAATAATGAGGATTAATGACAACTTGAGGTGTGGTAAGAGGCTGGTAACGAACTCTATTTACATTTTTGTACATATACTCGTCATTGTGGGCATGCTTTGCCTGTTCGTGTAGGGTGTATGTTATTTATGGATGCTTAGTAGTTCTTGCTTTCATATGATTAGTTCCAGCTTGCTAATAGTTAGTAGCATGTCATATGAATGTTTGCTTGCATTACTCTATTCATAACTTGGTATGACACCGTGGTATCCTCCTCTGAATGTTTCACTTGGATTGACTTGGCACATGCTCACGCATGCATATGACTGAAATAATCAGTTAAGCCTCGATGAATTATTTTGCCTTGAGGGTCTTGAATCACTTGTTTTGTTGCAAGCATGATTATGAAAATTATTGCTCTCTCGTTTGTCGCTCCCTTACTATTGCTAGTCTTCACTTACACTGAGTATGCTTTACTCGTATTTCCAATTCCCCAAAACCAATATTGCCAAAAGTGTCCACCATACCCACCTATTACCATCATTTGCTATTTCCATGCATATTCAATATGCCTTGTTTTCTTCCGACCAAAATGTTTGCTTGTTATGAGAAAGTTAGTTAGTAAAGCTCTCACGAACTTGATGGCACACTTTATTTCCTGCACTTAATAACCCTGAACCATTGTGACTGTCTATGAAAGTTATATACTTGCAAATTATAGGTTGGGGATTAGCAGAACCGTGCTGTCACGGGGAACGCTTTCAACACCTGTAAATATATATACCCAGTTGATATCATGCTCTTTTGTTTGTGTATGTCGTCGGTGTGAAATAAAAGGGGAGCTTGTAAGTCCATGGAGTTATGTATGTGTGTTAGAGAAACGCCTGGGCCGTCGGTCTAATCCATGCCTAATCATGGTGGAAACCTGCAGCGTAACAATAATGAGTATCTATGAAGCATTCTTCTTATAAAAAATGAGATAGATATTGAGAAAAATAAAAAAAGGGAGATATGAGAAAAGAGGAAAGAGAGGAAAAAAGCACCATTTTCCCATGGTAAATAAGAACATTTCTAAGATACCCATTGTCTGCTTGCCTTGTCATTTTGATATGGGGATTCTTCTGTATCATCGGGCAAGGGGTACCCCGTTGGCAGTTCTCTATGATACGCATGGTAACTAAAGTTGAGTAGCATGAGGAGCGACCCTCGTACTCAAGGGATATGAGATTTCCAGTTTATATTTTGTCAAGCATATAACTCAGATTGGACCTCACTTTCACCTTAACCATATTAAATATGCTTATGATAAGGGCAATGAGAGCTCAAAGCTAACGAGTACCATACTTTCAGCATTTGCAAACCTTTCAAACTATTCAAAACTATTTTCATTTCTTTGTTGAGTCTCCACATATTCTATGAGCACTTTCTTGAGAGCATAGTTGTCATTCTTAGTGTAATGTGCTTGTCTCAAAACTTGATTATTTGTGTTATGACTTTGATGCTTGTATCTTTGATATCTTTACTTCTAGTCTTCACCTGAACTTCAGAGGTGCCTTGGCATTTACAATCAAAGGCAAGCGAGATACCACTCTATCATACCTTGTTATGAACATTGTAATGTTTCTTATGTTTATGTTTCATGCTACTTATTATTTTTGAGTTGAAATCTCTTCATAGCTTGCAATGCCTATTAAGTAAACTTAGTTGCATACTCCTTATTATGAATTGTCTAAGTAGTTGATCACATGCTGAGAATATATACATTATATGAAGCAAATGTGTTCGTGAAAGTTTCTTTTATCGCACTTAGTTTTCAACTGAATTGCTTGAGGACAAGCAATAAGCTAAGCTTGGGGGGAGTTGATACGTCCAAAACGTATCTACTTTCCCGAATACTTTTGTTATTGTTTCTCCTCTAAAATTGTGTGATTTGGATGCAACTAACACGGACTGACGCTGTTTTTAGCAGAATTGCCTTGGTGTCTAGTTTTTGTGCAGAAAATCAATTATCAGGAAAAATCCCGGAAAATATGCCAAAAATCCTATTTCACCAGAAGACTCATGGAGCCAGAATACGAGACGGAGTGGGGCTGGCCCCAGGCCACACCACCTGGCTGCGCGGGCTAGGCCTGGCCACGCCAGGGGGTGGTCTGGCCGCCCTAGACACCCCTCGGTGTCCCTCTTCGCCTATAAGTTGCCTTCCGACCAAAAAACTCAGCGGGGTTCGACGTTTTTCTAGAAAGATTTCTGCTTCGCCGCCACCACCAGATTCCACGATTCGGAATTAGAAACTCCGTTCTGGCACCCTGCCGGGACGGGGAATTGGAGGAGATCATCGCCATCATCATCACCATCGCTTGTCCATCGACCATCCATGTTTCCCCCATCTATGAGTGAGTAATCCCCCGCTGTAGGCTATGGGGATGGTAGGGATTGGATGAGATCGTTCATGTAATGGCATCGGATTGTTAGGGCATGGTGCCTAGTATCTATTATTAGTACTTTTTGACTTTGTTGCGACTTGTTATGCTTAATGCTTGTCACTAGGGACCGAGTGCCATGATTTCAGATCTGAACATGTTATTGATTCATTCTTATAGTATTGTCTATGGTCTTACCTGCAAGTTGTATACACATGTTATTATCCGGAACCAATGACCCCAAAGTGATAGAAATCGGGATAACCGGAGGGAATGGCTTTGATGTGAGGATCACATGTGTTCACGGAGTGTTAATGCTTTGCTCCGGTGCTATATTAAAAGGAGCAACTTAATTGCATGTAGTTCCCTTGAGGCCCCGCTCCAAACGGGCTGGCAGGACAAAAGATGTTGTGCAAGTTCTCATTGCGAGCACGTATGACTATATATGGAACACATGCCTATGATTATTTAGTACTTGGATGCTTTATCTTATTTATCTGCAATTTCCCTATGTTCTGATTGCCATGTAAATTGTCTTGTCCATGCAACGCCCGTCCATCCATCCATATGCCTACCGCGCTTTAATGTTACTGTTTACTGCAATTGTTACTACCGTCTTTACTCTTACTACTGCTATTACTTTACTATTCCTACTACAAAATTGTTGCTACTGATAAATGGCTGTGAGCAAGATTGTTTCCAGGTGCAGCTAAATTGACAACTCAGTTGTTAAGGCTTATAAATATTCTTTGGCTCTCCTTGTGTCGAATTAATAAATTGGGTTTCACTTCTCTCGAAAATAGTGCGATACACCCCCTATACTTGTGGGTGATCAAGACCCCTTTTTGCCAAGGCAAAACTATAGATTGGGAAACCCTCAAAAGATTACAAAGGGGCTTGTTCGTCTGTGGTACCAAAGTTGGCAGGCCAGCGCATGGCGGTACCTAAGTTGCCTGAAATTACCGTGTTTCAAAAAGTTGGGCCGCCAACTACTGAGAGGGGCCATTTCGAGGCAAACTCGCCTCACCCCTACCAAATCCAAACATGCCGTGAAACTGCCCCGTGAAGTAGACGGTCGGGACCCTCATGTCAGTAATATTTCCGTGACACGAGCGCCAATGCGGCGACCACGTAGGCAAAACGAGCAGCTAAGTGGATTGGATGCATTGACCAATTTCACAAATCCATTCCCAGCTTTTCCCTAGCACTGGCGGCGTCGGAATCCATCCTCCAGGCAGGACGATCCCTTCGGACATTTGACTTCCGGCGCCAAGTTGCTACGCCCAGTTGCTGCGCCTAGTCACTGATCCCGAGCTCCAATGGCGCATGTCGTAGCCGCCATTGAGAGGCTCTAGCCCACCTCCACCGCCGACGAGCCGAGAAACTCGGAGGATGGTAGATCCTACTATCAAGAAAGAAGAAGTTCTGTCTACAAGAGGGTGATCTACCCTTCTCTTTGCTATTCGCACTAGTTACAAGTGCTAGCTGGCTACCGAACCTCAAATTGTTTGTTAGCCAAACATTGACAAACATATTTTGTCTACAGTTTTCTGTCAAGTGGGATCTGCGCGGACCCCCCTTACCTGGTTACGGTAGTCCTCTATAGGTACGACTCTAAGGGCAAGAGGTATGGACACCATTGTTTCACGATGGAAGAAGCGCCTGCGCAGATCTGCACTATATCTGGTATGGTTGCTGCTCTGCGTAATCATGTTGAATTATGGACAAAGCAGACTGTAAAGTTCAGCTTCATGGATGAATGTGGCATCATGGTTCCTATAACGTGTGACAGTCAGTAATTGGATTGATGAAAAGGTATGCTTCGGCTGCCATGTTTGAGCTGAAATGTGATGTACTGGATGTGGAAGCTGCTGCAACTGGGAGTCGCCCTTCTATTCTTGGACAGGGTGGTTGCTCGAACCCAATTAGCTCCTGGTAAGCAAAGGTCTCTTGGGGTTCGCATGTTTGTGCTGAATTGTAATTTTTGTTTTATTTACTCTGTAGATATTGGACAGTTATGCAACAGTCTTGTTTCTTTGACAGGAAGCGCCGCAAGGTTAGAAACATGACTGCCGGGTCAGTCATTTTGCTGCCCGAAGAAATTAAAAACGAGTGGAAAGATGTCATTTTGCTGCCCGAAGAAATTAAAAACGAGTGGAAAGATGATGCTGGACACGATTCTGGTGCCCATTGTCCCGGCGATGCAGAGTACGTGAAGCTAAGAAAATTGGCACCGAGGAAGAGGAAGAAGGCAGGAAATGAAGAAGCCATTGGACGTGAAGGCTTGGCACCCAGGCTGCGGAAGAAGGCTGCTAGCAATGAAGATGCATAGTAATGTGTTGAACTTGAACCTATATATGTAATTATGTTAAATTCTGATCGCTCTATGCGTGGCACGTTGCTGGGCAAAACAATCTACCCACATTCTCTGAGTAAAATGTACCACGACTTAGGGTTTGGAAACGCCCGAGTCAGTAGTTGAATCCGAAATTGTGATTGTGCCACTGCTATCTGAAAACAAGGATCCACCGGTTCCACGATTGCTGAGGGGCAGGAGGTCTCCAAATACGACGGAATGTAAGTGGCACATAAATAAATTATTTAAGCTGCCACACTCCATGAAGCAGCAACTTATTTCAGATGCTGCACAACGACGTGGCAGCATAAACAGCAATGTTCTCACCGATAATGCCCAGATGAGGAGGAAATGGGTACCACTTTCTAGCCTAATCTTGAGCCCGTCTATCTCACTGCCTCTCTGCTCCTGCATCCCCTACATCTGGCGAAGCTCCCGGATCTCTAGTAACTGGGTGTACGTGCTTCCACTTTATAAATTGTGGTTGTGCCATTTGCATGCGGCACAATCCACGTAGATTACGTTTAAACAAACCACCAATGTCAGAATACACTAGTAGAAAAGGTGTCTTTGGTCCATGGTTGCGTTCCTAATCCGGGATAGAGATCTAAATCGAGGCAGAAATTGATCTAAATCACAAATTCTTCCACAAATTAATGCGGGGTCAGAGCAATTTTTTTCCTCCCTGGAATCCGGGACCAATAGTTTAGACCGCTAGGTCAACAAGTACAAATATTACAACTTAAAAAGGCATGGAGCTTAAGCTAAATAGAACTAGTTATCACACATCTCCTTGATCTTCCTAATCTTGGCCCGATGCGCATCTTCCTGCGAGAGCAAGGATCGAATTGTCTGCTCCTTCCTTTAGCATCTTCCTTGCACAGCTTCAATCGTTCTCTGCATTTTTCCTCGTGCACTTGTCAATACTCGTAGTTGTGTACTGCAGGACTTTGACCTGGTGGATATCGTTCCTTGCTTGAGTCAGTTCTTGCTCTGCTTTAGCCTTTAGGGCCAACGCCGCGTCCCTCTCCTTCTCGACTTTGATAACCTTGTCTTGCACCCACCTGAGATCTCGCGTATGCTTGGTCGTGGCAACTGGTTCCCATAGCTTCATCTCAACACTGTCAAGAAGTGAGTTGAATACGGATTCTTTCAACTCGACAGTCATTTACCATAGTTTGTCCAGCGTTTTTTGCATCGATTTGGGCCACTATGGATCTACCCATTTGACAACACCGCAACTTCCGCCTTGCATCATTGCACGATGTCCTTGACACCGTAGAAATCTCCTATCTGCGTTTCGTCCTTCGAAGGCTACAAATTTAGCGGGCACATATCCATGTTTACATACCAGAGGACTGTCTTCATCCTCTAAACCGTGATAGTCGGATTCATACATCATCTGGTTGGCCTAACACATCATACACGCATGAGTAAACAAATTAGATCTAGCTCAAAAAATAGATAATTGGCCACAGATGATAGAAATAGAGATGAGACGACTCACATTGAAATCACCGTCCCTGTCGTCACGATGCGTTTCCTTGCCGTCTCCCTTGAACCCATGGCGAGAGGGGTTGGGGTGGCTGCTGGAGAGGGGATTGGATGGAGGCGCCGTCGGCTTGCGGCTACAGGAGGATGGGAGTGAAGTGGGGAAAGTGGCTTCGAGGGTAAGGAAGAGAAGTATGGGGAGGAAGAGAAGTAATGGGGACGTGACACTGGGATGTGGCCCACTGAACTCGTGAGACGTGACACTCGCAACAAGGGAGCGCTCGGTGTTGCCAGTTTGTCTAAAGCAAGCGTGGCCAATCATGCCGCAGAACAGCCTACTCGTGGATCGCTCTCACGAAGACCATCCCAATCGTCCAGGCGCCCCAATCGAACGGTATGTAACAATCGTCAAGCAGAACAACTGTGTTAGGGTGTACCTTCTAGAAGACTCGGTCTAATGGCTACCCATGCAATGACACTAGTGTATCCATGTGTGGTTTGTGAAAAGAACAGACATGGAATCACACTAGGTGGATCGATATGTGGTTTATGGAAGTAACACACATGCAATAACTCTAGCTATGATTCATGAAAAGAACAGACATGCAATGACATTGGGTGTGGTTCATGAAAAGAACATACATGCAATGACATTGGTGGATCCATCTGTGGTTTATGGAAGTAACAGACATGCAATGACTCTAGCCGTGGTTAATGAAAAGAACACACATGCAATGACACTAGGTGTGGTTCATGAAAAGAACACACACACAATGACACTGGTGGATCCTTATGTGGTTTGTTAAGAGGAACATACATGCAATGACACTGGTGGATCCACGTGTGGTTCATGAGAAGAACACACATCCAATGACAATTGGTGGATCCTTGTGTGGTTTGTTAGAGGAATAGACATGCAATGACACCGGTGGATCCTTATGTGGTCTGTCTAGAGGAACACACATGCAATGACACCGGGTGTGGTTCATTAAAAGAACAAACATGCAGTGACTTATGTGGTTTGTTTAGAAGAACACACATTCAATGACACTGGGTATGGTTCATGAAAAGAACAGACAGGCAATGACACCGGTGGATCCTTATGTGGTTTGTTTAGAAGAACACACAACCAATGACACTGGGTGTGGTTCATGAAAAGAACACACATGCAATGGCACTAGTGGATACTTATATGGTTTGTTTAGAGGAACAGACATGCAATGACACCGGTGGATCCACGTGTGGTTCATAAGAAGAACACACATCCAATGACTCTGGTAGATCCTTATGTGGTTCATGAAAAGAACTGAAAAGCAGTGACACTTGGTGTGGTTCAGGAAAAGAACAGACATGCTCTGACACTAGGTGTGGTTAATGAAAAGAACAGACAGGCAATGACACTGGTGGATCCTTATGTGGTTTATGGAAGGAACAAACATGCAATCACACTAGGTGGATCCATATGTGGTTTATGGAAGTAACACACATGCAATGACACTGGGTGTGGTTCATGAAAAGAACAGACATGCAATGACACTGGTAGATCCTTATGTGGTTCATGAAAAGAACAGACATGCAATGACATTGGGTGTGGTTCATGAAAAGAACAGACATGCAATGACACTGATGGATCCTTATGTGTGGTTCATGAAAAGAACAGACATGCAATGACACTGGTGGATCCTTATGTGGTTTGTTTAGGAGAACACACATGCAATGACACTGGTGGATCCATGTGTGGATCATGGCAAGAACACACATCCAATGACACTGGTGGACTCTAGCTGTGGTTCATGGAAAGAACAGATATGCAATGACACTGGGTGTGGTTCATGAAAAGAACAGACATGCAATGACATCGGTGGATCCATGCGTGGTTTATGGAAGTAACATACATGCAATGACTCTAGCTATGGTTAATGAAAAGAACACGCATGCAATGACACTGGGTGTGGTTCATGAAAAGAACAGACATGCAATGACACTGGTGGATCCTTATGTGGTTTGTTTAGAGGAACAGACATGCAATGACACCGGTGGATCCACATGTGGTTCATTAGAAGAACACACATCCGATGACACTGGGTGGATCCTTATGTGGTTCATGAAAAGAACTGACATGCAGTGACACTGGGTGTGGTTCATGAAAAGAACAGACATGCAATGGCATCGGTGGATCCATGTGTGGTTTATGGAAGTTACAAACATGCAATGACTCTAGCTATTGTTAATGAAAAGAACACACATGCAATGACACTGGGTGTGGTTCATGAAAAGAACAGACATGCAATCACACTGGTGGATCCTTATGTGGTTTGTTTAGAGGAACAGACATGCAATGACTCTAGCCATGGTTCATGAAAAGAACAGACATGCAATGACACCGGGTGTGGTTCATGAAAAGAACAGACATGCAATGACTTATGTGGTTTGTTTAGAAGAACACACATGTAGTGACACTGGGTGTGGTTCATGAAAAGAACAGATAGGCAATGACACTGGTGGATCCTTATGTGGTTTGTTTAGAAGAACACACATGCAATGACACTTGGTGTGGTTAATGAAAAGAACGGACACGCAATGTCACTGGTGGATCCTTATGTGGTTTGTTTAGAGGAACAGCATGCAATCACACTAGGTGGATCCATATGTGGTTTATGGAAGTAACAGACATGCAATGACTCTAGCTGTGATTCATGAAAAGAACAGACAAGCAATGACATTGGTGGATCCATGTGTGGTTCATGGGAAGAATAGACAGGCAGTGACACTGGTGGACTCTAGCTGTGGTTCATGAAAAGAACAGACATGCAATGACACTGGTGGATCCATATGTGATTTGTCAGGAGAACACACATGCAATGACACTGGGTGTGGTTCATGAAAAGAACAAACATGCAATGACATCTGTGGATCCTTATGTGTGGTTCATGAAAAGAATATACATGCAATGACTGTAGCTATGGTTAATGAAAAGAACATGCATGCAATGACACTAGGTGTGGTTCATGAAAAGAACAGACATGCAGTGACACTGGTGGATCCTTATGTGGTTTGTTTAGAGGAACATACATGCAATGACTCTAGATATGGTTCATGAAAAGAACAGACATGCAATGACACCGGGTGTGGTTCATGAGAAGAACACACATTCAATGACACTGGTGGATCCTTATGTGGTTTGTTTAGAGGAATAGACATGCAATCACACTAGGTGGATCCCTATGTGGTTTATGGAAGTAACAGACATGCAATGACTCTAGCTGTGATCCATGAAAAGAACAGACAACAATGACACCGGTGGATCCATGTGTGGTTCATGGGAAGAACAGACATAAAATGACACTAGTGGACTCTAGCTATGGTTCATGAAAAGAATAGACATGCAATGACACCAGGTGTGGTTCATGAAAAGAAGAGACACGCAATGACTTATGTGGTTTGTTTAGAAGAACACACATGGAATGACACTGGGTGTGGTTCATGAAAAGAACAGATAGGCAATGACACCGGTGGATCCTTATGTGGTTTGTTTAGAAGAACACACATGCAATGACACTGGGTGTGGTTCATGAAAAGAACAGACACGCAATGACACTGGTGGATCCTTATGTGGTTTGTTTAGAGGAACAGACATGCAATCACACTAGGTGGATCCATATGTGGTTTATGGAAGTAACAGACATGCAATGACTCTAGCTGTGATTCATGAAAAGAAAATACATGCAATCACACTGGTGGATCCTTATGTGGTTCATGAAAAGAACAGACAGGCAATGACACTGGTGGATCCTTATGTGGTTTGTTAAGAAGAATACACATGCAATGACACTGGGTGTCGTTCATGAGAAGAACACACATCCAATGACACTAGTGGATCTTTATGTGGTTTGTTTAGAGGAACAGACATGCAATCACACTAGGTGGATCCATATGTGGTTTATGGAAGTAACAGACATGCAATGACACTGGTAGATCCTTATGTGGTTCATGGAAAGAACAGACATGCAGTGAAACTGGGTGTGGTTCATGAATAGAACAAACATGCACTAACACCGGGTGTGGTTCATGAAAAGAACAGACATGCAATGACACTGGTGGGCCCATCCTTATGTGGTTCATGAAAAGAACAGACATGCAATGACACTGGTGGATCCTTATGTGGTTTGTTTAGAATAACACACATGCAATGACACTAGGTGTGGTTCATGAAAAGAACAGATACGCAATGACACTGGTGGATCCTTATGTGGTTTGTTTAGATGAACAAACATGCAATGACACTGGTGGATCCATGTGTGGTTCATGAGAAGAACACACATCCAATGACTCTGGTAGATCCTTATGTGGTTCATGAAAAGAACTGACATGCAGTGACACTGGTGTGGTTCATGAAAAGAACAGACATGCACTGACACTAGGTGTGGTTCATGAAAAGAGCAGACAGGCAATGACACAGGTGGATCCTTATGTGGTTTATGGAAGGAACAAACATGCCATCACACTAGGTGGATCCATATGTGGTTTATGGAAGTAACACACATGCAATGACACTGGGTGTGGTTCAAGAAAAGAACAAACATGCAATGACACTGGTAGATCCTTATGTGGTTCATGAAAAGAACAGACATGCAATGACATTGGGTGTGGTTCATGAAAAGAACAGATATGCAATGACACTGGTGGATCCTTATGTGTGGTTCATGAAAAGAACAGACATGCAATGACACTAGTGGATCCTTATGTGGTTTGTTTAGAAGAACACACATGCAATGACACTAGTGGATCCATGTGTGGTTCATGGGAAGAACACACATCCAATGACACTGGTGGACTCTAGCTGTGATTCATAAAAAGAACTGACATGCAATGACATTGGGTGTGGTTCATGAAAAGAACAGACATGCAATGACATCGGTGGATCCATGTGTGGTTTATGGAAGTAACATACATGCAATGACTCTAGTCGTGGTTAATGAAAAGAACACGCATGCAATGACACTGGGTGTGGTTTATGAAAAGAACAAACACACAATGACACTAGTGGATCCTAATGTGGTTTTTTAGAGGAACATACATGCAATGCCACCGGTGGATCCACGTGTGGTTCATGAGAAGAACACACATCCAACGACACTGAGTGGATCCTTATGTGGTTTGTTAGAGGAATAGACATGCAATGACACCAGTGGATCCTTATGTGGACTATCTGGAGGAACACACATGCAATGACACCGGGTGTTGTTCATTAAAAGAACAGACATGCAGTGACTTATGTGGTTTGTTTAGAAGAACACACATGCAATGACACTGGTTGTGGTTCATGAAAAGAACAGACATGCAATGACACCGGTGGATCCTTATGTGGTTTGTTTAGAAGAACACACATGCAATGACACTAGGTGTGGTTCATGAAAAGAACAGACATGCAATGACACTGGTGGATCCATATGTGGTTTGTCAGGAGAACACACATGCAATGACACTAGGTGTGGTTCATGAAAAGAACAGAGATGCAATGACATCAGTGGATCCTTATGTGTGGTTCATGAAAAGAACATACATGAAATGACTGTAGCTATGGTTAATGAAAAGATCACGCATGCAATGACACCGGGTGTGGTTCATGAAAAGAACACACATGCAATGACACTCGTGGATCCTTATGTGGTTTGTTTAGAGGAACAGACATGCAATAACTCTAGATATGGTTCATGAAAAGAACAGACATGCAATGACACCGGATGTGGTTCATGAGAAGAAAACACATCCAATGACACCGGTGGATCCTTATGTGGTTTGTTTAGAGGAACAGACATGCAATCACACTAGGTGGATCCATATGTGGTTTATGGAAGTAACAGACATGCAATGACTCTAGCTGTGATCCATGAAAAGAACAGACAAGCAATGACACCGGTGGATCCATGTGTGGTTCATGGGTAGAACAGACATGCAATTACACTGGTGGACTCTAGCTGTGGTTCATGAAAAGAACACACATGCAATGACACCGGGTGTGGTTCATGAA
The DNA here is from genome assembly GCA_910589775.1 of Avena eriantha. Classification (NCBI taxonomy): domain Eukaryota; kingdom Viridiplantae; phylum Streptophyta; class Magnoliopsida; order Poales; family Poaceae; genus Avena; species Avena eriantha. The sequence continues at coordinate 174,619,832 of OU342742.1, read as the reverse complement.
AAGTACAGACATGTAATGACTTATGTGGTTTGTTTAGAAGAACACACATGCAATTACACTAGGTGTGGTTCATGAAAAGAACAGATAGGCAATGACACTGGTGCTCCTTATGTGGTTTGTTTAGAAGAACACACATGCAATGACATTGGGTGTGGTTCATGAAAAGAACAGACACGCAATGACACGGGTGGATCCTTATGTGGTTTGTTTAGAGGAACAGACATGCAATGACACTAGAGGATCCATATGTGGTTTGTCAGGAGAACACACATGCAATGACATTGGGTGTGGTTCATGAAAAGAACACACATCCAATGACACTAGTGGATCCTTATGTGGTTTGTTTAGAAGAACACATATGCAATGACACTGGGTGTGGTTCATGAGAAGAACACACATCCAATGACACTGGTGGATCCTTATGTGGTTTGTTTAGAGGAACATACATGCAATCACACTAGGTGGATCCATATGTGGTTTATGGAAGTAACAGACATGCAGTGACACTAGTAGATACTTATGTGGTTCATGAAAAGACCAGACATGCAGTGAAACTGGGTGTGGTTCATGAATAGAACAGCCATGCACTAACACTAGCTGTGGTTCATGAAAAGAACAGACATGCAATGACATTGGTGGGCCCATCCTTATGTGGTTCATGAAAAGAACAGACGTGCAATGACACTGGTGGATCCTTATGTGGTTTGTTTAGAAGAACACACATGTAATGACGCTGGGTGTGGTTCATGAAAAGAACACACACGCAATGACACTGGTGGATCCTTATGTGGTTTGTTTAGAGGAACAGACATGCAATGACACCGGTGGATCCACGTGTGGTTCATGAGAAGAACACACATGCACTAACACTAGGTGTGGTTCATGAAAAGAACAGACATGCAATGACACTGGTGGATCCTTATGTGGTTTATGGAAGGAACAAACATGCAATCACACTAGGTGGATCCATATGTGGTTTATGGAAGTAACACACATGCAATGACACTGGGTGTGGTTCAAGAAAAGAACAAACATGCAATGACACTGGTAGATCCTTATGTGGTTCATGAAAAGAACAGACATGCAATGACATTGGGTGTGGTTCATGAAAAGAACAGACATGCAATGACACTGGTGGATCCTTGTGTGTGGTTCATGAAAAGAACAGACATGCAAGGACACTAGTGGATCCTTTTGTTGTTTGTTTGGAAGAACACACATGCAATGACACTGGTGGATCCATGTGTGGTTCATGGGAAGAACACACATTCGATGACACTGGTGGACTCTAGCTGTGATTCTTAAAAAGAACTGACATGCAATGACATTGGGTGTGGTTCATGAAAAGAACAGACATGCAATGACATCGGTGGATCCATGTGTGGTTTATGGAAGTAACAGACAAGCAATGACTCTAGCCGTGGTTAATGAAAAGAACACGCATGCAATGACACTGGGTGTGGTTTATGAAAAGAACAGACACACAATGACACTGGTGGATCCTTATGTGGTTTGTTTAGAGGAACATACATGAAGTGCCACCGGTGGATCCACGTGTGGTTCATGAGAAGAACACACATCCAATAACACTGGGTGGATCCTTATGTGGTTCATGAAAAGAACTGACATACAGTGACACTAGGTGTGGTTCATGAAAAGAACAGACATGCAATGACATCGGTGGATCCATGTGTGGTTTATGGAAGTAACAGACATGCAATGACTCTAGCTATTGTTAATAAAAAGAACACGCATGCAATGACACTGGGTGTGGTTCATGAAAAGAACACAGATGCAATGACACTGGTGGATCCTTATGTGGTTTGTTTAGAGGAAAAGACATGCAACGACTCTAGATATGGTTCATGAAAAGAACAGACATGCAATGACACCGGGTGTGGTTCATGAGAAGAACACACATCCAATGACACTGGTGGATCCTTATGTGGTTTGTTTAGAGGAACAGACATGCAATCACACTAGGTGGATCCATATGTGGTTTATGGAAGTAACAGACATGCAATGACACCGGTGGATCCATGTGTGGTTCATGGGAAGAACATACATCCAATGACACTGGTGGACTCTAGCTGTGGTTCATGAAAAGAACAGACATGCAATGACACCGGGTGTGGTTCATGAAAAGAACAGACATGCAATGACTTATGTGGTTTATTTAGAAGAATACACATGCAATGACACTGGGTGTGGTTCATGAAAAGAACAGATAGGCAATGACACTGGTGGATCCTTATGTGGTTTGTTTAGAAGAACACACATGCAATGACACTGGGTGTGGTTCATGAAAAGAACATACACGCAATGACACTAGTGGATCCTTATGTGGTTTGTTTAGAGGAACAGACATGCAATCACACTAGGTGGATCCGTATGTGGTTTATGGAAGTAACAGACATACAATGACTCTAGCTGTGATTCATGAAAAGAACAGACATGCAATGACACTGGTGGATCCTTATGTGGTTCATGAAAAGAACAGACATGCATTGACACTGGTGGATCCTTATGTGGTTTGTTTAGAAGAATACACATGCAATGACCCTGGGTGTGGTTCATGAGAAGATAACACATCCAATGACACTGGTGGATCTTTATGTGGTTTGTTTAGAGCAACAAACATGCAATCACACTAGGTGGATCCATATCTGGTTTATGGAAGTAACACACATGCAATGACACTGGTAGATCCTTATTTGGTTCATGAAAAGAACAGACATGTAGTGAAACTGGGTGTGGTTCATGAATAGAACAGACATGCACTAACACTGGGTGTGGTTCATGAAAAGAACAGACATGCAATGACACTGGTGGGCCCATCCTTATGTGGTTCATGAAAAGAACAGACATGCAATGACACATGTGGATCCTTATGTGGTTTGTTTAGAAGAACAGACATGCAATGACACTGGGTGTGGTTCATGAAAAGAACACACACACAATGACACTGGTGGATCCTTATGTGGTTTGTTTAGATGAACAGACATGCAATGACACTGGTGGATCCACGTGTGGTTCATGAGAAGAACACACATCCAATGACTCTGGTAGATCCTTATGTGGTTCATGAAAAGAACTGACATGTAGTGACACTGGGTGTGGTTCATGAAAAGAATAGACATGCACTGACACTAGGTGTGGTTCATGAAAAGAGCAGACAGTCAATGACACTGGTGGATCCTTATGTGGTTTATGGAAGGAACAAACATGCAATCACACTAGGTGGATCCATATGTGGTTTATGGAAGTAACACACATGCAATGACACTGGGTGTGGTTCATGAAAAGAATATACATGCAATGAAACTGTTAGATCCTTATGTGGTTCATGAAAAGAATAGACATGCAATGACATTGGGTGTGGTTCATGAAAAGAACAGACATGCAATGACACTGGTGGATCCTTATGTGTGGTTCATGAAATGAACAACATGCAATGACACTGGTGGATCCTTATGTGGTTTGTTTAGAAGAACACACATGCAATAACACTGGTGGATCCATGTGTTGTTAATGGGAAGAACACACATCCAATGACACTGGTGGACTCTAGGTGTGGTTCATGAAAAGAACAGACATGCAATGACATCGGTGGATCCATGCGTGGTTTATGGAATTAACACTACTAGGAAACGGCCTATAGATAGACAAGATGTTTAGTGCCACATATGCGAAAGCATGCGCCACAGGAAAACATCAGTGGCGCACCAGAAAGCATGCGCCACAGAAGATTGGAAGTTCTGTGGCGCATTCTCCAGAACATGCGCCACAGAAGATTGGTGGGACCCGACGGCCGGGGTGGGCTGATCCAAGTTTTGTGGCGCATTCAGAAATATGCGCCACAGAAGTTGCCTCTTCTTTGGCGCATATTTCCTCATGCGCCACAGAACATGGAGGGGGCCCCACCACGGAATCTAATTCACCCAAGTTCTATGGCGCATGTTGGCATATGCGCCACAGATGTGTGTCACTTCTGTGGCGCATGAGTACAACATGCGCCACAGAAATTGGAAGTGGGACCCACACAGGGAATCTTATTCACCCACTTCTGTGGCGCATATGGACTTATGCGCCACAGAAGTTTCAGCATATGTGGCGCATTTCCTCTATATGCGCCACGGATGAGGGCATCCAGATCCATGTTAAAAAGGTGACAAGAGCTAGCTTTCTTATCTATCTATCCACCACCAACCATTTCACATCTCTACCTCCTCCCAACTCGTCTTCCTCCTCCCTCACACCCTATATTACCCATTGTTTCTCCATTTTATTGTAACTAAACCTACTTTAATCCATAGATTGGTAAGTGGAAGCTTCGCTCCAACTTCTAGATCTAAAAGTTCCTTACTTTTCTCTCTCACATCTCTATTTGTTTACTAATTTCCTCTCCACCAACTTGCATTGTAGATCTATTTGTCCACACTCTCTCATCGTGCGGTCTCGTCTCGCTATTATTGTGTCTACTATAGGTGAGTACTTGGCCATCATGATGAACATGTAGGTGAAGCTTGTCGCGTGGGCGGTGTGTGTGTGCGATCCATGGCGAGACGATGCTTGTGTGGTGCATGAATGTTTGCAATGGGAGGAAGTTATTTGTTGGTTGCTTGTTGTTGTCGGGCCCGGCCGGTGTGGTTGCATGGATGTTTGCCAAAATGTTGATTCATTTCCATTTCGGCAAATTTTTGCACTACCCGTATGTCCTAATTTTAGGAAAGGTCATGGCGAATTTTTTCCGGCTAGCATTCATGCATGTGTGTGTTCCTATGGTGTGGTTCTCACCTATACTCTCTGTTTTGACCGCTCAGGCAACCATGGTCCTCACGATGAGCGAAGGTCGAATTTCTAGGTACAAGAAAGGCGCGAAGGAGGACATGATTCTGAACAACAAGACCATGATAAGATGTCCATGTCGAACATGCAAACTGCAGCACTGGATCGACCCTGAATCTGGACAATTGGAGGGTCACCTGCTCAGGCGCGGTTTCATGCGCGACCTCAATGAAGCACCGGCAGGACATGGTGGTGGTCACGAAGATGTGGGCGGGCGAGAAGACGAAGAGTCTACCGGGCATGATCATCATGACGAAGGATATGCCAGCAGGCATGATCATCATGACGAAGGAGATGCCGGCGGGCATGATCAGCATGGAGAAGGAGATGTCGATGGGCATGATCATGAAGAAGGAGAAGACGCGAACACACATATGCTGCTAACTTCGGTCTTGCAGGACCATCATGTTCAAGAACTGCTCCTCAAGGAGACGAGCAACGACAAAGCTGCCGCCAGAGAGAAAGCCAAGCTGGCCCAAATGGAGGTAGACGGGATGACTCCATTGTATCCTGGGTGTCGCCCCGAGGATACACGTTTGAGTGTAACGCTCAAGGCTCTAGAGATGAAGGCCGAACACAAATGGACCGATGTGAGCTTCAACGCGAACATGGAATACTGGCACGACCGACTTCCTAAGGGGAACACATTGCCAACAAGTATCAAGGAGGCCAAGAAAATCGTTGCGCATTTTATCGGAACGAGTACGCGGATAGAACCACATGTCCAGTGTGTGGCCAAGGACGGTACAAGAGAGGGAACAAGAAAGTTCCTCGAAAAGTGGTATGGTACTTTCCTATCACCCCTCATCTGCAGCGATATTTCATAGATCCTAAGGAAGCAAAGCTCATGCAATGGCACGTGGAAAGAGAGAAACCCGAAGATGATCCAGAGAAGGGCAAGATCCTGACACACCCTTCAGACGCTAGCCAGTGGAATGCATTAGACATCGAGTTCGAAGAGTTCGGGGGTGATGCAAGGAACGTCAGGCTGGGTATGAGCACCGATGGACTCAATCCTTTTGGAAACCAGAGTAGCACGCATAGCACCTGGCCCGTGTTTGTATGGCCATACAACCTCCCCCCGTGGCTATGCACGAAGCAAAGGTATGTACACATGAGCATTCTTATTCAGGGGCTGAAACAACCAGGTATCGATATGCATCTGTATCTCGGGCTATTGAGAGAGGAGTTAGCCAGCTTGTGGGAGACACCGGCCCGTACGTGGGACGCCTACACTAAAGAATATTTCCATCTAAGAGTCGCGTTGCTCACGACCGTGCAGGACTATCCTAGTTACGCATATGTATCGGCCCAGGTGAACCACAAACACAATGCATGCGTCAAGTGCATGGACGAGACACCGCATCTCCAGCTACCAAGGGATCCCGGGTCTTCGAAAACCGTGTTCCAAGGTACTCGAAAGTGGCTCCGCATGGATCACCCGTGGAGAAAACGTGGTGACCTGTTCAATAGTAAGGACGAGCTCGAAAGGGCCCCGCGTCCGAGGAGCGGCGAAGAAATCGAGGAGCTTTTGAATAATTGTGTAGATTGCCCTGCGCCTGGAAAAAGACGACCGAGGACAAAGCCGCTGCCGGGTGTATGGAAAGCAAGGTCTGTTTTCTGGGACCTGCTGCATTGGAAGGTCCTTCACACTCCCCATAACCTCGATGTAATGCACATCACGAAGAATGTTACCGAGAGTCTGCTTGGCACTCTACTGAACATGCCGGAGAGGACCAAGGATGGGCCGAAAGCAAGAAATGACCTTAAATTGCTTGGCATAAAGAAAGATCTTCAGTACCCTGATAGTGATGATGATGATCATCATCATCATCAGGAAGGGACTCAAGGTCGCCGCAAAACAGTTAAGAAGAATGAGGTGGTGCTTCGTGCTGCCTGCTTCACTCTGAGTCTGGAGGAGCTCGAGCAGTTTTTCAGGTGCCTCTTAGGAGTGAAAGTTCCTCACGGTTACTCGGGGAAGATAAGTAGATATCTGGACATGGTGAAGAAGAGGTTCAGCGGTATGAAGTCTCACGACTGTCACGTGCTGATGACGCAGATACTCCCCGTTGCGATCCGTGGGATAATGGACGAGCATGTCCGTGAGACGTTGTTTGGCCTCTATAACTTTTTCGACGTCATATCTAGGAAGTCGATCAGTGTGAAGCAGCTCGACAGGCTACAGGAAGAGATCGTGATGATACTATGCGAGCTTGAGATTTACTTCCCGCCCGCATTCTTCGACATCATGGTGCATCTGCTTGTACATGTCGTGGACGACATCATCCAGCTCGGGCCGACATTCCTGCACAACATGATGCCGTTTGAAAGGCTAAACGGTGTCATCAAAGGATTCGTTCGCAACAGGTCTCATCCAGATGGAAGCATAGCCAAGGGCTTTCTGATCTACGAGTGCATCTCCTTCTGTCAGAATTATCTAACCACCGAGAACGAGGATGTTGGAATACCCACAAAGAAGCACCTCGGCAGGCTCGGTGGATATGGTCACCGCGAGGGCTGCCGCTCACTACATGTCGGCATTGATGGTCGACGCACTGATTTTGAAAGGGCACACCGAGTCGCGCTACAACACATTGAAGTGGTCGGCCCTTGGGTCGAAGAGCACATAAGCTTAATCGAGCAGGAGTACGTCGACCAGGGCCGGCCTAGGAAGAAGGGAGACGTAACCAGAGAGCACAACTCCAGCTTCAAGGGTTGGTTCAAGAAAAGGCAACTGGACAATCCCCCACAGACGCCTTCTATGGAAGATCAAAAACTCATATTCTCCTTGTCACAGGGCCCAGGGCACAATCTAAGGACCTATCAGTCATACGACATAAACGGTTACAGATTCTACACCGAGGAAAAGGACAAGAATAGTGAATATCAAAACTCAGGAGTAACTATGTTATCCTTTGCTGATGATGAGACTACTATGATGGAAAGATTCTACGGAAGGATCGAGGAGATATGGGAGCTCGACTACTGTGGAGAGATCGTACCGATGTTCCGTGTTAGATGGGCCAAGAACGTGGAAAAAGAAGGCCGCTATTTCACCACAATGGTTATACCAGATGCCAAATCAACAAAGAACGCCTCCGCAAAAAATGAGCCTTGGGTACTCGCTAGCCAAGTTGATCAATGCTTTTTTATTACCGACCCGTCAAAGCCCAACCGTGTTGTAGTTAGGAGGGGCAAGAGGAGCATCATCGGAATGGAAGGATCCACCAACAAGCAAAACTTCGACAAAAACAGCGACCCAAAGATCGAAGAGGAATTCGACAAGTACTTCGACATGCCTACTACTACTAAAGTAAGAAGGACGACCACACTGCCTACTAAAGGTTGTCCATTCACAAGAAGAAATCTCAAAGTGCACGGGCTAAAGTATTCAACCGAGACGAAAAAGGGCAAGAAGATTGTGAAGAGACACTAGCAATTGTGTGACTTTTTGGTGTATTAATTCGTGTGGGTATAATGTGATATTAGTGTGGGTATTAGTTAGAGACTAAAACATATAATGTGATATTCGACAAATTCACATTTATGTGTGACAAGCACACACACATATATATATAATATATATATATATATATGATTCAGGAGGGTTTTTTGAATAACTATGCATGTGTATGTGCTTGGTTTTAAATATATTTGTAACATATCATTTTTAAATAAACAAAAAAATTGACCCAACCAGGATTCGAACCTGGCTGCCACAGGTCTCTGAATATGCATCATAACCACTAGGCTAGTGTGTGTTTGCTGTCCAAGTATAGCCTCACGCCGTTTATTTGGCTAAGTGCCTAGGTTCTGTGGCACATTACTCCGAAATGCGCCACAGAAGCTTTAATGCGCCACAGAACCTTGGTACTTAGCCAAAACGGCTCGCCACTTCTCCTTTTCCCCTTCCACTTTCTTTTCCCCAATCTATATCGCCCGCCTCCGCTGGAGCCCGCCCCCATCGCCTCTCTGTCGTTGCAAACCCTAGCAGAGGAGGAGCCACCGGAGCCCTAGCAGAGGGAGCCGTCGGAGGAGTCACCGCGCCGGAGCCCACCACCCTCGTTGCCGGAGCCCTAGCCACCGCTGTGCCGGAGCCCTAGCAGCCCGTGGAGGAGGAGCCACCAGGGGAGGAGTCGCCACGCCGGAGCCCGCCACCCTCGTCGTCGACCACCGCAGCCGCAGCACCGGAGCATGGTTTGTCCCTCCCACCCCCCACCCCCTCTGATGCTCCCCTGCGACTCTGCCCCTGCTACATCCCTGTGCTGAAGCCGGTGGCGGTTAACCATGACTTTCTGCACTTGCATTTGATGGCCATCCAGCAGCCCAACATTGTTCCTCTTTGCTCGTTATTGGTTTGAATACTTGAATTAATGCTTTCTGGATCACATATAAATCATATGCTACCAGTATCTATGTGATATTGGTCAAACTAACACTTGTTTAGGTTTTTGAACAACATTCTGGAATGATGTTCCTATGGTGCCCTCAGTACAAGGGTATGCACAGTAGTGACTTAAGAAATAACCTAAAATCCAAATATCATGCCCAAGAAATTCATAAAACCTTCAGGTAAGAAATTTAGGAATTCATAAAAGCTTCAGTTAAAATGAAAAAATTTGAGATATGTTGAGCATTCTGTTGAGCATTTTGTTCAGACTTCAATTGAGGTACCACAAGTGCAGTCTAAGGTTCTTTATTTTGGAATCTATTAGATTTAGGTCATCCAAATTGAGGTATTTTTAGTGATTAAGTACTAGTAGTTCAATCGTGCTCATCTATTTTGACTTCATAGCTTGTACATGTGTTGTGAGACATGTTTGGATTCAAACCATTGGTTTGAATTCATCTGTTGTGTATTGCACTACATAGTTGATTATGTGCTACTATCTACTTGCTGTCAATTTTGGCACAATAATTTGTACCGTGGGATATTCTGGAATGTTTCTGCATATACTCTAGTTTAGTTCTAGGGGAATACTTGATAGTATCGATGTTGTTAACTTGGCAGTACACACTATGTTTCTACTGGTAGTGAGATGTGTAGGCTATTTTCTATGTGTCCATAATCTGCCCAGTACACACTATGTTTCTACTGGCAGTGGGATTTTCTATAAATTCTATTGCTTGATGATGTCTGTGTGCAAGGTGATGTCATCAACCTTGATGAAGTTTTGGGCCAGTAGATATTCCACAAATTTTCTATAACTGTGCAAGGTGTATAACAAATTTTCTCCCCTGTACTGAACTGTGCAAGGTGATGTGTGTGTACTATAACTTGATATCCTGTGTTTGTGCGCGAGAAGAAGAGAACCTATGTGTGTACTATAACTGCTACTCAGTTTTCATTCAATAGAAGCACAAGTATACTATATCTGTTATTCAAACCAAGTATACTTGCATTTGATGGCCATCCAGCAGCCCATCCAGTATAATAGGTACATGATGGACTGGTACTATATCTGTTATATATATACTGTGCATGTGGATGATGGATATGATGGATGCTGGGGTCAATGCATGGGGCTGTCAATATGGGGATGGGGTGTTTTGTCTTGCAGGGAATTCATTTGAGTTGCCCATTTCTCCCGAAGTGTCGATTCACTTCCGTTTCGGTTGAGAAATGGGCACTCCTAGGTCAAAAAATTAGCAAAGGTCATGCCGAATTTTTCGGCCGAGATTTGTGCTAACTTTTTGCCTCTTTTAAATAGAGTAGTGTAAACATGTCGGGCAACAAGGAGTCTGGCCCTTCTAAGCACATGATCAGCGTCGAAGAACAAGCTAGACAGGCCAACCAGTCATTCTGGCAGGGGTCCCAACAGGAGGACGAGGAGGAGAAGGCGATGAGGATGACACCACCACCGGAGGAGGAGGCGACCGTCGCCAGAGTTGCTGGGGCCAATGAGGGCGGAGATCCTGATTACGAGGGGGACGAAGACGACTATGATGGAACTAGTGAAGGCGGTGGCGAAGAGGATGACACCACCGATGGCGGCGCCCGCACCGATGGCGGCGAGCGCACGGATGGCGGTAGCGACAACCCGGCCGCTTCTCAGAAGAATAAGAAGAAGGAACAGAAGGAGCGGAAGGTGCCAGTGCTTGCCACCGTCTGCGATGAGTTCATTGAGGTCACAGAAAGTGGGCAACCCATTGCGCCAGAGGCGATTGCTAAAGGGTATGGCCTGCAACTCGGGTGCATCGTCCGGGAAAGCATGTCAATCAACACGAAGTACATCAGACATGCTGACCATGCAGCTTTGGTCGATAACCTCCTTAAGAAGCTTCACAAGCGATACAGATTCCCAGAGCAGTTTAGAAACCTCGAGAGAAATAAGAACCCGGTGAACAAACTAGCCCTCACGAAGATGAGCAACGCCTTGAGCAGCTGGAAAACCCGTGTGAAGAATAGCATTGACAAAGGTGAAAGCTGGGAGGTTATTAGTAAGAAAAATCCGATGCTCGACGAAGAGGAGTTTAGGATATTCAAGGCGGATATAGCTACCGCTAACGCTATAAAATGGACTCAATGGGGAAGGAGTATGCGGGAACAGAACATAGGTAACCACCGCCTTGGAAGCGGCGGTTTCAGGGGGAAACATGCCATTTGGGACAAGGAGGACACCGAGCTTGAACGCCTTGGTAAAGACAACCCTTGGCATAAAATCACGGACTTGCAGCTTAGGCAATTTGTTCGGGCCCGCTACTACCTGGACAAGGAAACAGGGGAGTTCATCATCGACAATCCGGAGGTGAAGGCATTCGAGAATAATCTGGTAAGGAATTTATCGCCGATCTCAAGTCTATTGCGTTCTAATTAAGATAATGAAGTCAAGAATCTAAATGGGTTCACCTTTCCTTGTCTCTGTAGGAGGATGAACTGAATGCTACTACCACAGAGTCGTCCCAGGATTCGACGGAGCCATGGGACACAGTTTTCAATAGGGCGACCAATGCTTACAAGAAGAGGGACAAGGGATTGCCGCCGTCCTCAGCTGGCCGTGTGTCCGGCTTCGGTACAAGCATGAAGTTCATGGAGCACTACAAAGAGGACGTCAAGAAAAGAAGGGAGAGGAAGAACCAGGATAAAGCCGCTGTTGAAGAGCTGAAGATGAAGGTGCAGACACTGGAGGAGAAGGCGGTGGACCAGAAAATGGTGGACAAGTTAGTGGAAGAGAAGCTCCGCTCGATGATCCCCCCTGAGTTTTTCGAGGGGCTTACTGCTTGGAATGCGGGAGGTCGACAGGGGCCGATACATCTGCCTAGCTTAAGCGGCAGCAACTCGGGCATCAATGTTACCGTGTCGCCGGACCTGGTGACCCCGCCGACCGTCAACGTCGGGACGTAGACCCTCGTTTTGGTCACACCGACGCCCCTCCCGCCAAAGATACCAATAAGGCACAGCCGACGGCGGTGGTGCTTCGTGAGGCACCCGAGCGGAGATTGCAGATTATGATAGGCCGGCCGCTGGCATCGGCCATGTCTCTACATTAGCCGAGATCCACGCCATCACCAAGGTAACTAATTAGTTAGTGCATGTCATCTCCTTTATGCCTTTGATGCATGACTGTTGCCATCTCATGACGCCCAACAACATGTTTTTGCCTCAGGATACTTCTTGCGTACTCCTGCTTAAAGATGTCGGCGGTGAGTTGAATGATGTTGCCAAGGGCAATCTTATACAACCGGTGAGCCGCACGATGCACAACAATCCAATGGATGATGACGTGATGAGGCTCAGGTTGGCTCGGCTGTTGCCAGGGTGCGACGACATGGACCCCCCCTTTCAACCTCAGGGAGCAGACGAACACAAGACCCTTGGGGAATGCTACAACTGGCCCTTGACATGGCCGAAGACCCAGATTCGTCTTGCGGGGGGAGAACCGATGCCACCTCTCGACCGATCATCGCCCGGCCACCACCTCGGAAGCCAGTAGCCGCCGTTGTCACCACCACCAGCCGTCACCATCAACTCTTGGCAGTGTGTGCATCGCCACATGGCAAAGATGTTGTGCCGCAACCGCCGTCGCCCCCGCTACCACCACCACATGATGGCACCCATGAAGATGATGATGAATTGGTCAACGTTGAAGACTTCATCAACACCGGCGCCGCCAAAGGATTGTATATGCCTTCTGTGGATGAAGAACCCTTCGCAGCTCGCGACGACCATCAAGCTGGTCGGCCCAATACATGCACACAGCGCCTGATCTTCCATAGTCTTTCTCAAGAGACGCCTCCGGCCGCCGATCCACCACAAGAGAAACCGGGATTGCTTTTCAGCCCCAACACACCCCGAAAGGCGACTGATGAGCAGATGGCAGTGGCTGACACTGTTGTGAAGAAGAAGCACTACAGGAAGGGAGGTAATAATAATAAGAATGGTGTGAGCCAGCCTCTTCCGAAGAGGATCCGGGGTCAGGACGCTATCGTCGTACCATCCACACAATTTGGCTTGCCCCGAGTGCATGTAGCTGGTGATCCAATATTGACTCTGGATATGATCCACATTGCGGTTGGAGCCATGTTAACTTTGCACGAAGGTGTCAAGACACTAGAGGCCCTCCTTCTTAAATACGAAGATCCAAATTACTCGGTTTTCACGGCCAAGGTGCCATTGGACGTGGGCTTCGTCGATGAACCCCCCGCGGATATATTCTTCATAGCATTCGAGGACATATTCAAGCTGTTTCTCACGAAACGGCTGGACTATAACTTGGTCCGCCTACACGCGCTCAATCTGGCGCTCACGATCAAGAGAGAAAGTACCCCGGAAATTGCGATAGTGGATCCCTACTACATGCGGGACAACCAGTTGGTCAAAGGATCAGAGACACGGACCAAGGCGATGGCGTACCTCGAGAAGTTCATGGTGGACAACAAGAGGAAGGACACACTTCTTTTGCCTTTCTTTCCCGAGTAAGTACACACACTTGCTCATCGCCACCGTAACTTATGCATTTCTTATAGATTTCTTTCCTTTGCTCTTTTTCCAACATTCTGTTCCAATTGTGTTGCGCAGAGACAAATACTGCACACTCATCGTCCTTGCCCCAAGGTATTCGCTAGCCACGTATTTCGACTCGGGGAGTTTGACGAAGAAGAAAGACTACACCAGAATAAGGGGTGTTCTCAATGAGGCTCTCGAGGGCTACACCAAGAAGGGATGCACCTTCGTAGATAAGGGGGAATGTATCAAGGATGGCAAACACGTGTTCAAGCACGTGCTCGACTTCCCCTGCGTCAAGCAGTCGACTACCGGTGCCAAGGAGGCCTTCTACGTCCTCCATCACCTTAAAGGCTATGTTCGGAATTGCCATAACCTAACGCTGCCATCTAGTCTCCGAGGATGGGCCGAAACTTTGGCAAAAATTGACGATGCTGATCTTAGAGAAGACTTACATCGCATTCAGATGAAGTTGTCGCAAATCATCATTGAAGATGTCAACACAAGGGAGGTGCCCTACAACAAGCCAGAGGGTTGAGTAAGAGGGACATCGAAGAACGCCTCCGTAAGCAGGGTGACACAAGGACATGGATGACGAAAGAGGGTTATCTACTGTTCCCGAAGCCGAGCGAGAAGAGGAAGTCTTCATCACGATTGATGTGTGCCTCTAGCATGATCCAGTGTGTGTATATTCTTGATGGACGCCTGCTGTATTAGTGTGTGTGTGTCATAAACTTTACTATCTCGTGGTCAAAATGGTCATTGTTGTTAGACTTAAACTACCTTGTGGTCGTGTTGTCGTTGAACTTATTGCTTCTATGATGATCTTACTTTTAGGTTTATGGATCCTTTGTTTTATATTCTATGAACATATATATATATATGGATGTGAACCCTTTATTCATTCTTTTCGTTGTATTTTTACTAATATGCCTTGTCGTCTATAGAGATGGCGACGAGGTGGTATGTGGTGTACATGGGTAGGATTCCAGGAGTCTAGGAGGAGTGGGAGGATTGCCACAAACAAGTGAACAAGTTCAGTGGCAACATCTACAAAGGATACGCGACTAGAGAGGAGGCGATAGCCAAGTGGAGGAACCACTTGTGGAAGAAGAACCAGATGAAGATATTGGTCGGGCTAATGCTCTTGCTCACCATTATCACAGATGTATTCTATTTGATCCTAGTGTAGGCAGCGGTGGCCACTTCACATTTGTAATGTGAGATGATATGAACTTTGTATTCGGCGCTTGTGTAAAAATTTGGCACTTGACACTATATATGTATCTCGATCGGGCTCTAAGTGTTTGTATTATATATATGTCGGTTTTCATGCATCTACTACTTGTGCAATGTATTTTATACTCATCTGGATAAATACTATATAAATCCTATATAAATACCTGATTATACACCAGGAAAGTATTTTACTTTGAATATGTGTTACGCAATCAGTGGCGCATATAATTATATAGTCAGTGGCGCATGGCATTTCTGTGGCGCATCCACGTAAATGCGCCACAGAAATTCTTCCTGTGGCGCATATGAAGAAATGCGCCATAGAAGTCTGGAACTTCTGTGGCGCATACCCATATGTGCCACACGAACAAGATATCAGTGGCGAGATAACAGTGGCGACTAGGATATGCGCCACAGAAGATGTATTTTCACACGCCACGGAAGAGTTGTTTCCTAGTAGTGTAACAGACAGGCAATGACTCTAGCTATGGTTAATGAAAAGAACACGCATGCAATGACACTGGGTGTGGTTCATGAAAAGAACATACATGCAATGACACTGGTGGATCCTTATGTGGTTTGTTTAGAGGAACACACATACAATGACACCGATGGATCCACGTGTGGTTCATAATAAGAACACACATCCAATGACACTGGGTGGATCCTTATGTGGTTCATGAAAAGAACTGACATGCAGTGACACTGGGTGTGGTTCATGAAAAGAACAGACATGCAATGACATCGGTGGATCCATGTGTGGTTTATGGAAGTAACAAACATGCAATGAATCTAGCTATGGTTAATAAAAAGAACACGCATGCAATGAAACTAGGTGTGGTTCATGAAAAGAATAGACATGCAATGACACTGGTGGATCCTTATGTGGTTTGTTTAGAGGAACAGACATGCAATGACTCTAGCCGTGGTTCATGAAAAGAACAGACATGCAATGACACCGGGTGTGGTTCATGAAAAGAACAGACATGCAATGACTTATGTGGTTTGTTTAGAAGAACACGCATGCAATGACACTGAGTGTGGTTCATGAAAAGAACCGATAGGCAATGACACTGGTGGATCCTTATGTGGTTTGTTTAGAAGAACACACATGCAATGACACTGGGTGTGGTTCATGAAAAGAACAGACACGCAATGACACTGGTGGATCCTTATGTGGTTTGTTTAGAGGAACAGACATGCAATCACACTAGGTGGATCCATATGTGGTTTATGGAAGTAACAGACATGCAATGACTCTAGCTGTGATTCATGAAAAGAAAATACATGCAATCACACTGGTGGATCCTTATGTGGTTCATGAAAAGAACAGACAGGCAATGACACTGGTGGATCCTTATGTGGTTTGTTAAGAAGAATACACATGCAATGACACTGGGTGTCGTTCATGAGAAGACCACACATCCAATGACACTGGTGGATCTTTATGTGGTTTGTTTAGAGGAACAGACATGCAATCACACTAGGTGTATCCATATGTGGTTTATGGAAGTAACAGACATGCAATGACACTGGTAGAACCTTATGTGGTTCATGAAAAGAACAGACATGCAGTGAAACTGGGTGTGGTTCATGGATAAAACAGACATGCACTAACACTGGGTGTGGTTCATGAAAAAAACAAACATGCAATGACACTGGTGGGCCCATCCTTATGTGGTTCATGAAAAGAATAGATAGACAATGACACTGGTGGATCCTTTGTGGTTTATGGAAGGAACAAACATGCAATCACACTAGGTGGATCCATATGTGGTTTATGGAAGTAACACACATGCAATGACACTGGGTGTGGTTCATTAAAAGAACCGACATGCAATGACACTGGTCGATGCTTATGTGGTTCATGAAAAGAACAGACATGCAATGACATTCGGTGTGGTTCATGAAAAGAACATATATGCAATGACACTGGTGTATCCTTATGTGTGGTTCATGAAAAGAACAGACATGCAATGACACTGGTGGATCCTTATGTGGTTTGTTTAGAAGAACACACATGCAATGACATTGGTGGATCCATGTGTGGTTCATGGGAAGAACACACATCCAATGACACTGGTGGACTCTAGCTGTGATTCATGAAACACACTGACATGCAATGACATTAGGTGTGGTTCATGAAAAGAACAGACATGCAATGACATCAGTGGATCCACGTGTGGTTTATGGAAGTGACAGACATGCAATGACTCTAGTCGTGGTTAATGAAGAGAACACGCATACAATGACACTTGGTGTGGTTCATGAAAAGAACAGACACACAATGACACTGGTGGATCCTTATGTGGTTTGTTTAGAGGAACATACATGCAATGACACCGGTGGATCCACGTGTGGTTCATGAGAAGAACACACATCCAATGACAATGGGTGAATCCTTATGTGGTTTGTTAGAGGAATAGACATGCAATGACACCGATGGATCCTTATGTGGTTTGTCTAGAGGAACACACATGCAATGACACCAGGTGTGGTTCATTAAAAGAATAGACATGCAGTGACTTATGTGGTTTGTTTAGAAGAACACACATGCAATGACACTGGGTGTGGTTCATGAAAAGAACAGACATGCAATGACACAGGTGGATCCTTATGTGGTTTGTTTAGAAGAACACACATGCAACGACACTGGGCGTGGTTCATGAAACGAACAGACAAGCAATGACACTGGTGGATCCTTATGTGTGGTTCATGAAAAGAACAGACATGCAATGACACTGGTGGATCCTCATGTGGTTTGTTTAGAAGAACACACATGCAATGACACTGGTGGATCCATGTGTGGTTCATGGGAAGAACACACATCCAATGACACTGGTGGACTCTAGATGTGATTCATGAAATGAACTGACATGCAATGACATTAGGTGTGGTTCATGAAAAGAACAGACATGCAATGACATCGGTGGATCCATGTGTGGTTTATGGAAGTAACAGACATGCAATGACTCTAGCCGTGGTTAATGAAAAGAACACGCATGCAATGACACTGGGTGTGGTTCATGAAAAGAACAGACACATAATGACACTAGTGGATCCTTATGTGGTTTGTTTAGAGAAACAGACATGCAATGACACCGGTGGATCCACGTGTGGTTCATGAGAAGAACACACATCCAATGACACTGGGTGGATCCTTATGTGGTTTGTTAGAGGAATAGACATGCAATGACACCGGTGGATCCTTATGTGGTCTGTCTAGAGGAACACACATGCAATGACACCGGGTGTGGTTCATTAAAACAACAGACATGCAGTGACTTATGTGGTTTGTTTAGAAGAACACACATGCAATGATACTGGGTGTGGTTCATGAAAACAACAGACATGCAATGACACCGGTGGATCCTTATGTGGTTTGTTTAGAAGAACACACATACAATGACACTGGGTGTGGTTCATGAAAAGAACACACATGCAATGACACTGGTGGATCCATATGTGGTTTGTTAGGAGAACACACATGCAATGACACTGGGTGTGGTTCATGAAAACAACAAACATGCAATGACATCGGTGGATCCTTATGTGTGGTTCATGAAAAGAATATACATTCAATGACTGTAGCTATGGTTAATGAAAAGAACACACATGCAATGACACTGGTGGATCCTTATGTGGTTTGTTTAGAGGAATAGACATGCAATGACTCTAGATATTGTCGTCGGATTGAGGACAAGTACGCCATGATGGGGTCCTCGAGGCGTGCGGAAGAGAGGGGTGTGAGACGTACCACAAGTTTACCCAGGTTCGAATCCGCCGGCTTTGGATGGATCCTACTCCTACTAGCAATCCAGTAATACGACATAGCCGGAATATGGGTTACAAGGGACTCGCCTGTGCGAGTTGAGGGTCTAAAGTATTGGTTATGCCCTAAAGGCTCTCCCTAGGATGGCTTATATAGATATCCGGCCTAGGGTTTACAGGAGAGATCAATCCGGCTACGACTAAGAGTTGGTTACAGAGTACATCTTGAACTACAAGTAACATTATGGGCCTAAGTCAGTAAGTCTTCTGGGCCTTCCCGTAGCCGGATTGTACTCCATATTTCTCCCTGAATGGGCCGCCCGTGAAGCAAAGCTCTAACCCGAAGTGGGCCACCCTGGTCAGTGAGGAACTGTGAGGATACCCGGAAAGTATATCCCCAACAGCAACCCTCGGAGGCCTCCAAGATCCAAAGTCGGATTTATCATCGTCTAGCTTGATCTTCGGCTTGCAGAATCTTGAAGGGTTCCTGAAACTTCACAACAAAAAATACGATCCGGGTCTTAAAAATAAGTCGGACCTATCAACAGGTTACTCGGATTTTCCAGCTTGATTTCAAACTAAGTCGGAACTTGGTTTCTAATGCCACTTGACACAAGTCATGGTCAAGTCACGTCAGCTGACAGGCATGCCGTTAGCACGACCGTTGGTGGGTCCTCTATTCGCGGAACCGAGGCGCCGTTTCAATGCGTGCGTGGAGATCGAGGCGACGCAATCATCGCGTGGGTCCTTCCCAGTTCCTTCCACGACGCGTGGAGGTTACACTGTAGCATTTGCATGAATCTGGGCGCAGTTAGGTGGATATAAGGGGTTAGGATTTTCTCCTTCTCCTTCCACCAGTCTTTGCCTTTTCCTCTCCTTCCCAATCCTCCTGCGCGCACAGAGCTTCCTCGTTCTCCCTCCATAAAACTCCCAGCGCCGCCCCTTTTAGGTCAACCTCTCGCCGGAGAAATGGCTTCATCTTCTTGCTCCGGCTTGGCGGCAGCGGCGGCGACGATGGTGGAAGTGGTGGCGGAGAAGGAGAGCTTCCGCGGGATCTGGATTCCCTACGCCCTCAACGAGGAGGGCCTCAAGAACGTGGAGAAGGAGGGGCTTCTCGCTGCCGGCAACTGGCGGAGCAGCTTCGAAGAAACCGTCCCCAACCAGCGCAACGGCGAGCGGGTCCACTTCGGCACCCACCTCGATAGAGGTTTGTCATTTCCTCCCTCAGAGTTCTTCTCCGAGGTGATAGATCATTACGGAGTTCAACTCCATAACCTTCCTCCCAACTCTCTCTTAGAGATGAGCGCATATGCTTCTTTGTGCGAGGGCTTTCTCGGCATTAGGCCGAGTTTGACTCTTTTCTGGTACTACTTTCATGTCCGGAGAAATTCCATTACCGCCGGTGTTCCTTACATCACTGGCACTATTAGTTTTTCGCTTAGACACGAGCGCGCATATCCCAAAATTTCAGCTAGTGACTCGGTCAAACAATGGCCAGCCACATTTTTCTATCATAAGGATATTCTGGCTCCCGGCAAAGCCACTACTTTGCTGGCTTTTGTCGACGGAGCTGCCAATGGCTGCTCCGGCTCTCATCGACGATCTGATCCTCGCAAAGAGGTGGATCGAATATTTGATCAAACACAAGGGTCTGAAGGGATCCGACTTGGTCTAATGCTGGGTCTCATGTCGGATCCAGCCCCTTCAGTACCACGAGGATCGACTGATGCACTCCATCACATCATCCAAGAAAGATTCCCTCCGTATCAGCTCCAAGGCCTACACCACGCAGGGCTACATAAGCCAGATTAAGTGGCTAATCAAGGAGCGGATCAAGAGGAGAATCCTGGAGGTTTCTCTGGATATGCACACGACGGAAAACCCCGTGGTGCCGGTAAGTTTCTAACAGTACACCTTTTATGTGTTTCAATCTTCGAGTTATACTGCAATACTGATATGTTTTCTTATTTTCAGCTTGCCGACCTCCCCGAGTAGGAACTTGCTCCGCTCGAGGGATATCCTCCTGAGTTTTCTCAGGAGACAGAAGTGGTTCCATTGCCGGACCTTGCACTCAAGAAGCGCAAAGCTCCAACAGTGGCCGTTGGCACAAAGGAGCTGCCTGTTGTGAAGAGGTAACTTTCAATCACAATTTCTGCCTTTGTACCTTTCTCGAATTTCTTTCAGAGATGTAATGTTTCCGACTTTATTACATTCTCAGAGCAAAGCCGCTCGTCAAGGGCAAAGGGAAAGGGATTCCTTCGAAGCTGCTGCGGCAGACGAAGCTTACCATAGCTTCTCCTGTTGTGGCTCCTTTGACTCCTGCCCCTCAACCTTCCGCAACGCCGGTGATCACTCCTTCCCCGGTCATCGCACAAGATCCGGCTCCTTCCACAGAGCCCGCGATCCTTGAATCGCAAACTGACGTCACCATGGGTGAGTCAGTTCTAGATAAGGGTGAACCCTCTTTGGGTAATGATCCCTCGGCAGAAACCTTTGCCGAAAACCTCGTCAGCATTTTGGGACTAGCCAAGTTTGGCCTGTCTCAGAAATCTACCGAAGAAATCCAGCGGCTTGCTAGGCAATGCCTAGAGAAAATCCATTTATCTCCCGAAGAAGAAGCGCAAGAAGCAGAGGACGTCAAGTTCTCTGACCTTCTCGCCCAGGTCCGCCTTCGCGACAAGAGGATTAGGACCGGTGAGCTTCCAACAGCTCCAGTGATTCCTCTAACTCTCGCTGAGAAGGTGGCTGCTAAAGTGAACGCGGGTTTGGATAAACACACCCGCGAACAATATGTAAGTCGAAATTCCAACTCCTGTTTTTTCCATTATCTTATATCATATCCTCTAGCCCCCAAGAATGAAGTAGGATATATAATCCGGGTTTATGCTTCATTAGGATGCCAAAGAACGAACTAGTGTAGCCCCCAAGGCTCGTGCTGATATTTAGCAAAAATATTAGCCCGAGTCTTAAGTAGCTTTCTGACTTTGGGTATTTTGACTTATAGAAAGTATGTTCCTATAACCAGGAATTATTGAAAAATGTCTGTGATAAGCGGAGAGAGATCAAAGCTCTCAGACTTAAAAATGCTGAACTAAAAGTAGGCAAGGATGAAGCCGAAGGTAAACATTCCGAGATTCAAATCTTGCCTTTGTATTTCAATGTCGAATTTGTTCAAATGTCGAATTTTTCCTGAACTGTTGTTCTTTTTGACTTACAGCTCTGGTGAAACAATCTATCGCCATGATGGAAGAGGCCGAGAACCTCAAGACCTTGGTGGTGGAAAACAAGGAGCTTCGCCAAGAGCTGGGTCAGCTCAAGGCAGATCATGAAAAGAGCATAGCTCAAGTCCTTGAATCCTCCTCCATGGCCACTAAAGAGCGTGATCGCAAGATTGCTGCTCAAGATAAAATAATCTCGGACCTCAAGAATGAGCTTGGCAGAGAGAAGGACATCTCCCAAGCGCTCCGGGGTGAACTCCAGAGTCTCCGGGAGGAGAAGACCAAGATTGACGACGTCATTGTTGGTACGTTCCATCTGTCTGACTTATCTTTTTCTTCGACTTCTATCAATGTCGGATTTTTCTTAACTTGTTTTGTGTATAGGTCCTCTGAACTTGATGGACTCTTCCTCCACCGAGCCCCGCACCCACCGGCTTACTCAAGTCGGTGACCTGCTTCATGACTTCCGCCAGTCCCTTGAGGACATCGGCGAAGCTCTCAAGATTCCGGACATGCCTAGCATGTCGGATTTTCAGGTGTGGGACAAGGCAAAGGAAATGCTGCAACTTTTTCAGGACTGGAACATGTCCTACGCGCGGACTGCAGCGCAGAACGCTCTCACCATGGTCATGAGCCACCATGGAAACATGGAGATATGGCAAGTGACCAGAGGGTACTGCAAGGTAGATGAGGACGGCCAGGAGCAGGACCTTCAAGCTATCATGCACACCTGCGCCGGATATGGGTGTCGCGTGGCTGACCTGACCAGCTACGAGATCCCCTTCTTCACCCGCATGGCTACTCCGCCTCCTCCTCCAGAAGAAACAGCTGCAGTTTCCGACGATGAACGCACCACCTCGGATGCGGACATCTCGGAACGATACCAAGGCGGCGGAACCAGCGAGCCGGCAGCTCCTGCATCTCCTCCTGCATCATAGATCAGAAATTTTTGTATTATCCCAAAAAAACATGATGCGTTTGTAAATATTAAGTACTATTTATTTTGCTAGTGCTAAGCTTTTTGATCTATTCAGCACTTTTAGCTTTGTATTTTTTTGTGTGCCTAAAATGTTTACATAAGCACTTGTATTTTTTCGTCTTCACTTATCGTTTATCTGGCTTTCCGCCTCGTCCCTTTCGTGAGCTGGCTAAACCTTCAGCCGGAAACTTTGCCGAGCAACGGAGCTCAATTGCTAAACCAGTTTAAACTTGGAAACAAAGCCGGCTTCCAGTACCAACAATTCACTACTCGGAAAATACCCGCATCCGGCAATCAGACAAATAACCAAATTGAAGACTAGAAATTTTAGAGTTATACCCGAAGGTAGCAATTTTTAGAATCGGAAATCTAAACCAGAACGAACATGAGCATAAAGTACTTTCAAGCATTCTGGGATTTTCAACTATGACATGATCATTTGAAAATAAGATGGTAAAAACTTGAGGCAGCCAAAACTTTTATTTCTCACAGAACATGTACATATATATGATTACAAAGAAGGATAAACTAAGAATAAAAGGGACGTAGTTGAGCAATATTCCATGGTCTGTCTAACTCATCCGGATTTGTACTGCCTCCAACTCCTTTTCTTTTCTTAGTAGCAGGTCTTTCTTTGACTGGCCTCATGTCAGTTAAGTAGTACGATCCATTGTGCAATACTCGACTAACTAAAAAGGGCCCTTCCCATACCGGGGAAAGTTTGTGCTTTCTTTGTTGCACAAGCCGGAGAACCAAATCACCTTTATTGAAAGATCTATTTCGGACTCTCTGGCTATGATACTTGCGTAACTTCTTCTGATAGGCTGTAGATCTTATTTCAACAACGACGCGAACTTCTTCGACTAAATCGAGATCATTTTGTCGAGAAATCTCGGCATCCTCTTCAATATACGCGGCCTCTCTCGGAGAAGTATGAATCAAATCACTAGGAAGGACTACTTCTGCGCCATAGACCAAGAAGAAAGGTGTGTATCATGTTGACCTGTTTGGAGTTGTTTGTAAACTCCAAATTACAGAGGGTAGTTCCTCTACCCAAGCCCCCGCAACACGTCGTAGTGGTGCTTCGAGTCTCGGTTTTAGTCCTTGTAGGATTAAACCATTTGCTCTTTCGACTTGTCTGTTAGCCTGTGGATGTGCGACTGACGCAATGTCAAGCCGGATATTTTGCTCGTCACAGAATTTAGCCAACTCTCCCATAGATAAGTTACTCCCATTGTCTGTGATAATGCTATGCAGATAACCATACCGGATTATAACATCCTCGACAAATCTTTTGGCTGTTGCTCCATCACAACTAGTGACAGGTTTAGCCTCAATCCATTTGGTGAATTTATCCAACATCACTAAGACGTGAGTAAATCCACTTGGAGCTCGTTTAAAAGGTCCTACCATATCAAGTCCCCAGACCGCAAAGGGCCATGTAATAGGTATTGTTCGCAGCTGATCAGCTGGAACATGAGCTTGCTTGGCGTACTTTTGGAAGCCTTTGCATGTCTTGACTAATCGTTTGGCATCTGCCTGAGCTATAAGC
Source organism: Avena eriantha (assembly GCA_910589775.1). NCBI lineage: Eukaryota > Viridiplantae > Streptophyta > Magnoliopsida > Poales > Poaceae > Avena > Avena eriantha. The sequence goes on along the minus strand of OU342742.1, from coordinate 174,595,281 downwards.
TAGAAAAAACCGTGTCTAAAATCTTTTGCCACTAAAGATTTGGCTGTAGCATGGTGACCACACTCGCCTTCGTGGATTTCCCTTAGGATTTCCACTCCTTCTTCCGGAGATACACAACACTGAAAGACCCCAGAAACACTCCGTTTATGGAGCTCACCTTTAACAATAGTATATGCTTTTGCTCGTCGGATAATCTGCCGGCTCAGCACCTCGTCTTCGGGTAATTTTCCATCTACCAAATAATCGAGGTAGGGTTGAGTCCAGCTAGGGATTACAGCCAGAACTGCTATCAAAGGTGAGTCGGATTTGGTCGGATATTACTCATCTACTCCCTTTATTGAGGGAACTTTGAGGTGCTCTGGAAAAGCGCCATCCGGGACCTCTTTCCGCGCAGAACCTATCCGAGATAGTGCATCTGCTTCCTCATTTTCTGCTCGAGAGATGTGTTGAACTTCAAACCCTTTGAACGATTTAGATAGATCATCTACGACAGCTTTATATGCTGCCATGTGTTTATTTGCATTACAAATATCCGACACTTGCTGAGCAACAAGATCCGAATCTCCGTAACACATCAAACATCGCATGCCAATATCCTTAACAATCCGGATTCCATGCAGAAGTGCTTCATATTCGGCAATGTTGTTTGTCGCTGTGAAGTGGATCTGCAACACGTATAAAAGTTTATCTCCTTGGGGTGATTTGAGCACCATGCCAGCCCCCGAGCCCCCTCGAGCCTTAGACCCATCGAAAAAGAGGGTCCAATATTCCGAATCAGGGAGGATCATGTTCTCCTTCGTCTCTGTCCAATCAGTGACAAAGTCAGCAAGGATCTGGGATTTGATTGCTGTCCGGGGTTTATACTCAATATCGAAAGCTGAAAGCTCTATGCCCCATTTGGCGACGCGTCCTGTGGCGTCACTATTGTTGATTATATCTCCCATGGGAGCTTTTCTCACCACGGTAATTGGATGCTCCTGAAAATAATGTGGTAGCTTACGAGATGCTAGAAAAACACCGTAAGCCAACTTTTGATAGTGCGGATACCGCTGTTTTGATTCTGTCAGGACTTCGCTGACAAAGTATGTCGGACACTGCACCAGGTGTTCCTGATTTTCCTCTGGTCTCTCCACCACCTTGACGATACTGACGACCTTATTTGTCACAGCAATGTAAAGCAACATCGGTTCCTGAGGTTCCGGTGCTGCAAGGATAGGAGCAGATGAGAGTACTCTCTTCAGATCTTGTAGTGCAGCTTCAGGTTCGTCAGTCCAGACAAAATCCTTGGTCTTTTTCAGGAGTTTATAAAATGGTGCGGCTCTTTCACCAAGCCAGCTTACAAATCGACTGACCGTATCAATGCAGCCAGTTAATCTTTGTACGTCCTTCAGGCGAGTTGGCCTGGAAATATTGAGTATAGCCTTGATTTTGTCCCGGTTCACCTCTATGCCCCTTTGAGACACGATAAGCCTAACAATTTTCCGGCTGGTATTCCAAAGAAGCATTTCTTCGGGTTAAGCATGATGTTGTATTTTCGTAGATTGGCAAACGTCTCCTCCAAGTCGGAAATCAGTGTTTCCTTCTTTTTGGGCATCACCGCGATATCATCCACGTATGCATGTACATTGCGTCCGAGTTGGTCGTGGAGGCAACGCTGCATCATGCGCTGGTACGTAGCTCCTGCGTTCTTCAGTCCAAAGGGCATCGTAACAAAACAGAAGGTTCCGAAGGGGGTTATGAATGAAGTTTTGATTTTGTCAGATTCCTTCATCCGGATTTGGTGATAACCGGAATATGCGTCGAGAAAACAGAGGAGTTCCGAGCCTGCCGTAGAATCGATGACTTGATCAATTCTAGGCAGAGCGAACAGATCTTTTGGACAAGCCTTGTTCAAGGCAGTATAATCAACACACATCCTTAAATCAGTGGTGTCCTTTTTAGGGACCATTACAGGATTGGCGACCACTCAGTGTGGATGACCTCTTCTATGAATCCGGCTAACTCGAGCCGTGCTAGTTCCTTAGCTATTGCCTTACGCTTTTCGTCGCCAAACCATCGTAGGGACTGTTTGACGGGTTTAGCATTCGGGTTTATATTTAGAGAGTGCTCGGCAAGTTCCCTACGTACTCCTGTCATGTCAGATGGCTGCCATGCGAAGATATCTTGATTTGCTTGGAGGAACTTGACGAGCGCGCTTTCCTATGCGCTACCTAGGCCTACGCCTATCTGGGTCACCTTGGAGGGGTCATCATCCTTCAACGGCGCTTTCTTTGTCTCTTCTGATGCCCTGAACTCTGGATTTGGCTGTGTCACCTCCTTCTTCGTTGCGGGCATCTCGGATGGATCTATGCTCTTCTTGATCTCCTGGTACTCCTGGGCGTGCAGCACGGCTTTGGCAAAGGCGGCATTTCCATCCTCGCACTCTCGCGCTTTCTTCGGGTCTCCCCTGATGGTGATCACGCCGTTGGGACCTGGAATTTTCATCATATTGTAAATGTAACACGGACGAGCCATAAAAGCCTAGTAAGCCGGACGTCCGAATATAGCATGGTATGCGCTCTTGAACGGGACAACTTCGAAGGAAAGTGCCTCTGTCCGATAATTCTTTGGAGTTCCAAAGGTAACATCCAAAGTAATCTCTCCCAGGGAATTAGCTTGTCTTCCTGGGACAACTCCGTGAAAAATCACAGAGCTATGGTTCAGCTGGGTTTCCGAGATCTTCATCCGGCGTAGCGTTTCGACATAGAGAATATTGATGCTACTACCACCATCCATGAGGGTCTTGGAGAAACCATAACCGTCAATAAGTGGATTGATGATTAAGGCGTATTTTCCTCGCCTGTGCAACTTAGGCGAATGATCAGCGCGGTCAAATGTGATTGCCACTTCCGACCAGTCCAGATATTGGGGGACAGCCGGAACTGTTGCATTGAGCTCGTGGAGAACTGCTTTCTTGACCTTTGCTGGTTGAGATCCGAGGAAAGTGACGTAAGTGTCTTTCTTGGTGGGAAAAGTTTTCTTCCCTTTCGACTTGGGATTTGAAGCATCAGCTTCCTCCATGTCGGAATCTTCCTTGGTCTCTTTGTCCTTTTCGGGATTTTTCTTTTCCTTCTTCTTCTTAGCTTTGTAGCCCGCGGTATCATCTCTCTTGATGTCGTCATTAAAACGACATTGAGCATTGGTGTGGGATGAGCCCCCATTAGCGTCTAGGTGATGCACACATGGGTTATTGGCAATGTCGGCCCAAGTGTAGGTTTTGCCTCGTTGCTGTTCTCCTCTACCTTGGACCCTTGAAGTCCCACGGCCACGCCCGTGGCCTCCGCCACGTCCTCCTCGTCCTCCAGACCCGGAAATAGTAGTAACCACCGCTGTTTCCGTCGTGGGTTTTTCGTCCGAGGTATTTTTGCGCTTCTGAGCCTGTTGTCTTTGCTGACTGAGGTATAGCCAGGACGTTGAGTAATCCCTCTGCATCGTCGTCAGCATCTGCATACTTGCTCGTTGTCTCTATCATCTCTCCCAAATCAGTGACCTTGTCACACTTCAAGCGATGACGTAGTAGACCAATTGGGAGCCCTGCGATGAAAGCTTCAATCGCGGTTTGATCGTTTACTCCTTCGCAGGAGTTCTTGGTGTCAATCCATCGTCCAAGGTAATCCCGGCAAGTTTCTCCAGCTTTTTGGGTGCAACGCTGTAGGTCTCTAACCGAACAGGGCCTCCGATATGTGCCTTCAAAATTCCGAAAGAACGCACTTTGCATGTCATACCAGTTATGGATGGTGTTTTCTAGAAGTTCATTGAGCCATGATCACGTCATCTTCCGCAACATAAGTGGGAGATATCGGGTTGCGACCAGGCTGTTTCCGCCTTTGGCGATGCAGCAAGCTTGAAAAAAATCCTAAAGCTAGGTATCTAGCCGAGCAATGCCGTCGTAGGCTTGGATGTGCCTTGAGATAGCAAATCCTTCCGGGAATCTTGTAGCTCTTATGCGTGGTCCGAAGCACTTTGGGCCCACGTACATATCATCATTTTCATAGCGTCATGCCTCTATGTTGGAATTGATCCTGTGCCTTGCGTCGTTCGAGGATAGAGATCATCCCGAATGCCGGCTGTGGCTGCGGTGCCGTAGAGCCGGACTTCGGCTTCTGCCACCACCTCCTCCGCCATGTCGTCCTCCTTGCCCTCCTTGGGGGCCGTTATGATAACTTCCTGGTGGAGGGGTGGGGCAGCTGAATTGTTTTCGGCTGATCGCCGGCCTCCGTCCGGAGCGTCATTATTCCGGTTCCGGGGAGGATCTTGACTACGACGAGCCCCCTGCCGGCTTGTCCCAGCATGGTTTCCGTCGTTCCCACCATGGTGAGGCTTAGCCAGACGGCTTTCATGTCTAGGAGGTGGCATTCTTTGACGATCCTCCTCCCGACGTTTCTCTTTATCTTCTCCCCTTCGATCGTTAGATTCTCGTTAGGGAGGGTTCTTCGGATTCAGTGCAGCGATGACATCTTTCTCGGCCGCTAGTGCGATGTTGCTCCAGCTACGCGCAGTTCTGTGATGCTGTCCTGATGATCCGGTTCTTGAATAATTGTCTTCCCAGTGTTCAGGGTGATGATACTGCACCCGAACATAATGGGATCTTACGCCAGCCCATGTCGGATCTGTGTGACATTGCTCAGTATCCGAGACCAGTTTTTAACTTCCGGACAGGGCGACCTTTTGCTGCTCTAGTCCCTTGTTGAGTAGCTTGATACCCAAACGGATCTCCTCTGGTCCTGGATTAGCCGATAGAATTTCTCGGGCTGCCACGGTATTCTGTACTGGGGTTGGGTATACCCAATCTCCGTTGCTATCTTTCCGCGGCTTCCCCATCTCATCTCCAAAAAGGACGGCACGGACACGTGGGAATTGGTCATCATTGGTGTGACGCTTCCGTGTCTTCTGATGCAACCGAGACATGTAGTCCTTAGTTGACATGCGTTTCTTCTCCACCTCGATGTTTTTGGCTTCATCAAGGAGTTGTTGATGACGTGCCTCTAGGGCTTGCTCCCTTTCGTCCAGCTCATCCGCAGTGAGTTCTGCAGCTGTAGGGATAGGTGTGGTTAATGCGGCATCGATGAGTTTATGCGCACCTTCGGTGATCACGTGTCCATCCACCGATGCTTCTTTTTTCGGCTCGTCTGGGATAAGTGCTCCATCTGAGTCTTCTTCGTATTCCTCGGCAATCACCTCTTCTGTCAGAGGGTCTTTTGCCGGGGTCTTGTTCTTTTTGTTCTTCTTCTTTGCCTTCTTGGCAGCGCCTGTAGCAAAGACGGATTTGGGTCCGTTTCCCGGAGTCAAACTCTGATCGGTACTTTCGGACATCTGAACCTCGGGATTATCTCCGACGTCCATGTCATCCTATGCTTTGGGAGAGTGTTCCCTAGATCCTTCATCCATGGCTTCTCCTTCTTCTACAGCTTTGGAGTTATACTCCTTTTCATATTCCGCGGAGAACCTTCGGAAATCTGCTGACATCATCAATTCATCCGAGGATGCGGGTACGTCGGCATTTGTTCCAATTGCCTCCAGCACAGAGTTGGTGTTTTCTCTGGCATTGGCAGAGCCGGATCTGGATCCCACGTATCCGACGAAGTGCGACGCGTGCTTCCTGAGGTACCTTAGGAAAGGCCTGTCTGTCCCGGTGTCGTTAGAGCCGGAATCAGTGTCATTGATATGCTCCTCCTGGATTTCGACTTCCACGGGTGGGTCGATCTGGGATTCGGCTTCTCCAGGGAGACCCACTCAATATTCGACTTGGTCCGCTAGGTCTTCTTCAGGCTCGGATTTCTCCACTATCTCCACCACTGGTGCGGGCTAGGTGGGATTAGGGTTTTCTAAGATCCGGAACTCTGCCGCCTCCGCGGACAAAGGGGACCCAGAAAATTCTTCTGCCTCTATCATCACCGCTTGGGTGGGTTGGGCAGGTTTAGCGAAACCGATGTAAACATCGATCTCGCCAAAAGACATGATTGTATAGGCAGTCACGGCCTCCCTAGCCGGAATCCAAGTCTCGTCGAGAACGATGAGAGGGACATCGCTGGCGTAAAGGATGCGACCGACGACGATGGTCTCGCCAATTCCGATTCTTGCAGATTCCGCTCGGAACGCAGATTCGAAGCTCACTTGCCCCACGGTGGGTGCCAACTGTCGTCGGATTGAGGACAAGTACGCCATGAGGGGGTCCTCGAGGCGTGCGGAAGAGAGGAGTGTGAGACGTACAATATTCCGGGACGGTGAGCACACAAGTTTACCCAGGTTCGAATCCGCCGGCTTTGGATGGATCCTACTCTTGCTAGCAATCTAGTAATACGGCAGAGCCGGAATATGGGTTACAAGGGATTCGCCTGTGCGAGTTGAGGGTCTAAAGTATTGGTTATGCCCTAAAGGTTCTCCCTAGGACGGCTTATATAGATATCCGGCCTAGGGTTTACAGGAGAGATCAATCCAGCTACGACTAAGAGTTGGTTACTAAGTACATCTTGAACTACAAGTAACATTATGGGCATAAGTATGTAAGTCTTCTGGGCCTTCCTGTAGCCGGATTGGACTCCGTCTTTCTCCCTGACTGGGCCGCCCGTGAAGCAAAGCTCTAACCCGAAGTGGGCCACCCTGGTCAGTGAGGAACTGTGAGGATACCCGGAAAGTATATCCCCAACAGATATGGTTCATGAAAAGAACAGACATGCAATGACACCGGGTGTGGTTCATGAGAAGAACACACATCCAATGACATTGGTGGATCCTTATGTGGTTTGTTTAGAGGAACAGACATGCAATCACACTAGGTGGATCCATATGTGGTTTATGGAAGTAACAGACATGCAATGACTCTAGCTCTGATTCATGAAAAGAACAGACAGACAATGACACCGGTTGATCCATGTGTGATTCATGGGAAGAATAGACATCCAATGACACAGGTGGACTCTAGCTGTGGTTCATGAAAAGAACAGACATGCAATGACACCGAGTGTGGTTCATGAAAAGAACAGACATGCAATGACTTATGTGGTTTGTTTAGAAGAACACACATGCAATGACACTGGGTGTGGTTCATGAAAATAACAGATAGGCAAGGACACTGGTGGATCCTTATGTGGTTTGTTTAGAAGAACACGCATGCAATGACACTGGGTGTGGTTCATGAAAAGAACAGACACGCAATGACACTGGTGGATCCTTATGTGGTTTGTTTAGAGGAACAGACATGCAATGACACTAGAGGATCCATATGTGGTTTGTCAGGAGAACACACATGCAATGACATTGGGTGTGGTTCATGAAAAGAACACACATCCAATGACACTGGTGGATCCTTATGTGGTTCATGAAAAGAACAGACAGGCAATGACACTGGTGGATCCTTATGTGGTTTGTTTAGAAGAACACACATGCAATGACACTGGGTGTGGTTCATGAAAAGAAGTGACAGGCAATGACACTGGTGGATCCTTATGTGGTTTGTTTAGAAGAACACGCATGCAATGAACCATAAACCATGCAATGACACTAGTGGATCCTTATGTGGTTTTTTTAGAGGAACAAACATGCAATGACACTGGTGGATCCACGTGTGGTTCATGAGAAGAACACATATCCAATGACACTAGGTGGATCCTTATGTGGTTCATGAAAAGAACTGACATGCAGTGACACTGGGTGTGGTTCATGAAAAGAACATACATGCAATGACATCGGTGGATCCATGTGTGGTTTATGGAAGTAACAGACATGCAATGGATCTAGCTATGGTTAATGAAAAGAACACGCATGCAATTACACTCGGGGCCGGCTCTATATTTTGTGGGGCCCTAGGCAAAGTTGACACTATGGGCCTTAAGGCTAGTATATCTTTGCATATGGAGATCAATGCTACTTGCGGGTGAAAAGTACCTCTTTAGAGCACCTTTTTATGATTGAATAAGCTGATTCTTTTTTACAGGAGCGGACTTAGGTTTAAGCACTGTAACACCTATAATTATGATTTGTGAAAGTATTAAATACATGAAATTAGAACCCCAATATAGCAAGGAGTTGAGTGATTAAATCATGGATTATTCACATATTAGGCAATGAATTGGATCAAGATTCGTGGACTTACTGCAGGGCAGGTGCGAGTGGCGACGTGATGTTTCATGCAGAACAACAACCTTGGAGCAGCTATGGAGCGAGCAGGCTGCAGGCGAGCAGCTAAGCGCCTGAGCCAGGGTGGAGCAGACGTGAGGCATAACCGCGTACTCATGTAGACTACTAATCAGGAATATACTAGTCGAAGACAAAAGACAGACCAAGTCTAGATCACTAAGACGCTAATGATGAGTGCCAACGTTAGATTACCTGTGCTAGGTTGTTGCCAATAATTTTTACCCAAAATGAATAATATGTATATAGAAAGACGGAATTTATGGGGGCCCCCTTAGGATTGGGCCCTAGGCCATTGCACAAGATGGCCTAGGGTCAAAGCCGACCCTGATGACACTGGGTGTGGTTCATGAAAAGAACAGACATGCAATGACACTGGTGGATCCTTATGTGGTTTGTTTAGAGGAACATACATGTAATGACACTAGAGGATCCATATGTGGTTTGTCAGGAGAACACACATGCAATGACATTGGGTGTGGTTCATGAAAAGAACATACATGCAATGACACTGGTGGATCCTTATGTGGTTTGTTTAGAAGAAGACACATGCAATGGCACTGGGTGTGGTTCATGAAAAGAACAGACACGCAATGACACTAGTGGATCCTTATGTGGTTTGTTTAGAGGAACAAACATGCAATCACACTGGGTGTGGTTCATGAAAAGAACATACACGCAATGACACTGGTGGATCCTTATGTGGTTTGTTTAGAGGAACAGACATGCAATGACATCGGTGGATCCACGTGTGGTTCATGAGAAGAACACACATGCAATGAAACTGGTGGATCCTTATGTGGTTCATGAAAAGAACTGACATGCAGTGACACTGGGTGTGGTTCATGAAAAGAACTGACATGTACTGACACTGGTGTGGTTCATGAAAAGAACAGACATGCAATGACACTGGTGGATCCTTATGTGGTTTGTTTAGAAGAACACACGTGCAATGCCACTGGTGGATCCATGTGTGGTTTATGAGAAGAACACACATCTAGTAAACTCTAGTGGATCTATCTTGGCATAATTTGATGTATTCCACGATGTATTTCATTGTACAAGACACTTTCCATTTTTATACTACTCAGTTTTGCCGTTGGTTTTATGTGGTACTATTTAGTTTTGCCCACCCCTCTCTATCTTTCGTAGAATCCCAAAACTGTCCTCACCCTGTCTGCTACTCCCTGATTGGTTGTCACAGTTGTCACGCGGATCATGCGCACCAACCGTTGATTCTGTGCGATCCAACGATGATCGTTGCACACCTCGTGCCCTTCATAGTATAGCATGAGACAACACGGACGTCTCCTTCCGCGAGACTTCTACAGAAAGGAACACGATGCCGTCCATGGAAAAAGTCATCGAGCGGTCATGTCAAGTTTAATCAAGTCTGAAAAGCCTACTACTGCTACTACAACTCATGCACAGGGCAACAGGGTCATCGAGTGCACGGTTGTTGACGAGACGCTGCAATTTATTGCCACTTGATTTTAATCAGACATATCCCATTTATACGTGGCGCTCTCAATCTCACTTCCAACTGGGCCCTACCGCTAGTAGATTCCATGAATTAAGGGTCCCCTCGAGTAGATCTAATGTTGCTAGAAATTAGTTCCGCGCCACTTGCATGCAGTGGAATCGAGGTCTGCCATGAGCGTCTTTTCAATGCAGCTCTAAAGTGGAGATCGTGGCTGTTTCAAAAAGAAGGGAACCGAAAAAAAGGGTAGAGATCGTGGTAGCCCCTCGTCCCCCGTCCACCACACGTGTCCACTCGAGGACTACGAACGGTCCGATGTTTATAACCCCCCTCGACCTTCTTCTAACCCCCCTCGACCTTCTTCTACCATGAGCTCGTGTCATTTCCCCCACTCTGTCTAGTCCCAAGACCCCAATCTACACCTGCCGCGCACGCCGAAGCTCCCTCGTTTGCACTACCTCGTTCCCTTTGTGCGCCATGAAGCATACGCGTGGAGAAGATCCGTTGGTGAAGCCAGTTGAAGGCGCAACAGCAGATGGCTCGGTCGTCGCCAAGCAGACGGAGGCGTCTTCTCCGGGCATGAACGCCGCTCATCGCTGCGCTGTCGAGGGTGCGAACTCATCCATCCAAGTGGTAGCCATCACCGCCGAGCAGCAGGTGGTAGCCATCACCGCCGAGCAGCAGTTGGTAGCCGTCGCCACTGAGCAGCAGGTGGTAGCCATCACCGTCGAGCAGCCGGTAGTAGCCGTCACCGCCGAGCAGCAGGTGGCCGACAACGTCGTGGCCGACAACGTCGTGGTGCCAGCGGTAGATCTGGATGGGGGGTAGGCGGCAGGTGGAGGCAATCTGGTGATCTACATCGACGACCCCATAGCCGTTCAATAAATCTTCAACGCAATCGTGGAGAATGATGAGTTCGAGGAGGAGGTCCCTGATGAGGAGTCCGAGGTACTACATTGCTAGCTTCTCTAGTCGCAGCCGCAGTTTTCACTGTTCATACATAGGATTTGCTCAATCGTGTACAAATTCTTTTGCTCTTGAAGTAGGGTAGTATATATATGATTCGATCGGTTGATTGATGCATCTGCCATCTAGTCACAAAACCCCAATCTGTCTAGTCACAAAACCCCAATCTGCTTATCTGCCATCTAGTTGAGTTTGCTAGTTGAGTGTTGATTTCGATACATAGCAGGCCTATAACATTACATTTCTATTCCTTATTGAGCCCAATGATTCAATTTTGCCCCAAAATAGTGCAAGGGCATCTGATGGTCTCGTTTTCTTAGGGGTGGTTAGTTGCCCTGAGGCAGCAATGCACATAAACAATATAGGTTGTGCTGTTGGTATTTTGGTTCTCCGACTCCATCGCTAAAAAAAATGAGGCCCTAATTTTTTTCTCTCATATGGAACCTAAATATATAATATTTGTATTGTTTCTGATCTATGAATGCGTTGTATGATGCATTTGTATATCCCTGAATATTGTTTGGTATGATTACATTTCAATTTCTTATTGTGGCCAATGATTCAAATTTGCCCCAAAGAGAGGCATACACATTGGTGTCACATTTTTACAGGGATGAGTGAGCGAACCTGGGGCCATGTACAAGATCAATATAAGAAGTGCAATTGTTACTTGGTTCGCTTACGCTCTGTAGAAACTTATGAGGCTACAATCTTTATTCTACATTCATAGAACTATGATATTTGAATTATCTATTCCATGCATTCATAGTGTATAAGAATTACATTTTAGTTTGTCACCGAGGCCAATGATTGAAATTTGTCCCAAAAGAGTTCAAGTGGAGACACGTATAATGGTATCGTGTTTTAGGAATGGGTTGGTGAACCTGAGGCAGCAATGCCACAAACAATATAGGTTGTGCTGTTGGTACTTTGGTTCCCAAACTCCATCTTTGAAACAAATTTTGAGGCCCTAGATTTATTCTCATATGTAACTACATATATGATCCTTGAATTGTTTCTGATCTTTTAATGATTGGTATGATGCATATGTATATGAATGGTTTTGATCATAAGTATTTTTAACATGTACCTGAAGATTAATTGTTTGGTTTTTTATTTATAATTACAATATTTAGGCTTGTTTTTGTACCTGACTATGTATATCCCTGAATAATGTTTTGTACGATTATATTTCAATTTCTTATTGTGGCCAATGATTCAAATTTGACTCAAAAGAGAGGCAGACACATTGGTATCAGATTTTTTCCAGGGACGAGTTAGTGAACCTGGGGCGATATACAAGAACAATATAGGCTGTGCAATTTTTACTTGGTTCACTTACACCGTCCCTGTAGAAACTTATGGGGCTGCAATCTTTATTCTACATTCATAGAACTATGATATTCGAATTACCTATTCCATGCATTCATAGTGTATAAGAATTACATTTTAGTTTGTCGCCAAGGCCGATGATTGAAATTTGCCCCAAAAGAGTTCAAGGGGAGACACGTATGATAGTGTCGTGTTTTAGGGATGGGTTGGTGAACCTGAGGCAGCAATGCACACAAACAATATAGGTTGTGCTGTTGGTACTTTGGTTCGCCTACTCCATCTCTGAAACAAATTATGTGGCCCTAGATTTATTCTCATATGGAACTACATATATGATCCTTGAATTGTTTCTGATCTTTTAATGATTGGTATGATGCATATGTATATGAATGGTTTTGATCATAAGTATTTTTAACATGCACCTGAAGATTAATTGTTTGGTTTTTATTTATAATTACAATATTTAGGCTTGTTTTTGTACCTGACTATGTATATCCCTGAATAATGTTTTGTACGATTACATTTCAATTTCTTATTGTGGCCAATGATTCAAATTTGCCACAAAAGAGAGGCAGACACATTGGTGTCGGATTTTTTCAGGGACAAGTTAGTAAACCTGGGGCGATGTACAACACTAATATAGGCTATGCAATTATTACTTGGTTCACTCACGTCGTCCCTGAATAAACTTATGAGGCCGCAATATTTATTCTACATTCATAGAACTATGATATTCGAATTATCTATTCCATGCATTTATAGTGTATAAGAATTACATTTTAGTTTGTCACCGAGGCCAATGATTGAAATTTGCCCCAAAAGCGTTCAAGGGGAGACACGTATGATGGTGTCGTGTTTTAGGGATGGGTTGGTGAACCTGAGGCAGCAATGCACACAAACAATATAGGTTGTGCTGTTGGTACTTTGGTTCGCCTACTCCATCTCTGAAACAAATTATGAGGCCCTAGATTTATTCTCATATGGAACTACATATATGATCCTTGAATTGTTTCTGATCTTTTAATGATTGGTATGATGCATATGTATATGAATGGTTTTGATCATAAGTATTTTTAACATGCACCTGAAGATTAATTGTTTGGTTTTTTATTTATAATTACAATATTTAGGCTTGTTTTTGTACCTGACTATGTATATCCCTAAAGAATATTTTATACGATTATATTTCAATTTCTTATTGTGGCCAATGATTCAAAAATGTCCCAAAAGAGAGGCAGACACATTGGTGTCAGATTTTTTCAGGGATAAGTTAGTGAACCTGGGGCAATGTACAACAACATTACAGGTTGTGCAATTGTTACTTGGTTCGCTAACTCCATCCCTGAAAAAACTTATGAGGCCGCAATCTGATGCAATTATTTGTCATTGTGTTGAGATGAAATGATATATGAACCGATCAAACTATTGCTGAGATGCTTTATCTTTGATATCCACGGATATATTGTCTTACATATACATGTTGTCAATTCTTGATTTGTACTACAATTCAATCATATGTACGAGTTCTAAGTTATGTTCTTAAAAATCAACAGGAGGATGATGATGAAGTGGACGATAGCAAGGTATCCAGGTACAACAAGAGCCGCTACGTGTTGAGACGGTTACAGTGTGGGCTAATCCGTTTCCACCGTAGGAAGAGACTGTTTTGCCCATTCTGTGGCAGAGCAATCAACGTGGACCTCAACAGCATGATCCAGCACGCGGAGGGCGTTGGCAGAGGCAGAGGCAAAAGCCATAGGCCGATTACCTTGGCGCAACACGCAGCCTACGGCAAATTCCTCCAGGAGTATGTCAGGACTAGCCTGTATCCCATCGACTAGGCTGTTAGTGCCTCTTGCTGATAAACCCCTGCCCTGCTAGGCGTCTCCGTGTCCCGGCCTCCTGCTGCAGCCCTTGCTTTTATTTTGTTCTAGTTAATTATTACATGTGTGTGGCATGTAAGACAATATATCCGTGGTGTCTCTGGTGAACCTTATATATTAATCTACTCCATTATATGGAGTGCCTTAAAGTTTCTAGTGTTCAATTATATTTACTGATCATGCTCATGCACACTACAAAATATTTCTAGTGCTCGATTATATTATTATTGTCAAGAAATACATCAACAAGTTAAATTGGTCGAAATTTTGTATTGAAGTAACTAAATGTATCACACACATAATAAACTAGAAACTAAAATCTAGTTCAAACAAATAATGTATCACCACCACTTGTTGTCATCCTTGACTTGCTTCCCCTTCAGCCGCTTGATGTCGCCATCGTCCCAAGATCCCTGCTCGTCCTGAAACTGCTTTCTGTCCTCCTTGTGCTTCTTCTCCTGGGCTAGCTTGCAACCAGGGCATAGCTCTCTCGCGAAAAACCCCGCCTTAACCATCCCATCTTTCATGGTAATGAGCTTACTGTACAACTCGTACGCCATGTAGGCATCTCTGGCTGCATACTCAAGGTGCACCTGGCTCATCGGCTTCCACTCCCAGTAGTTGTGATCGAGTCGCTTCAATTTCTTCAGTTTTTGATAGGATTTATCAATGATTTCCGCTGCCAGATCACCCATGCCATCCTTCGCTGGGTATGATTTGATCTTGTGCATATTTTGGATGTCGATGTGGTGCCCCTCTAGGATTTTTATCAACGCACGAGAAAGCATAATTGTGTCATTTGTGATATCCACGCTAGTGAAAGTTATCCCTTTCCTACACAAGAACTCAACCAGACGGACAACGCATCTCAGTTGGTTTACTCCTGCACTTAGATGGTTCTAGGGATGTAAGGGGACAAGGGATGCAGAAGTGGTGATCTCAAATTTAAATTTCACATACCCGCAGAAGTGGTAAACGAGGACCTTCTCATATATGGCGATTTGCATGACAGCGATCTCTTATGGAGGATTTTTTTGCTTATTAGCACGGGTGTACTCCAAGTCTAGCCCCACAAACTTGTGCTTCTCTTTCTCAAGCAATTGCTCAAACCTGGCGAGAGTTGTCTCCACAGTCGCTTCATCATTTGTGTACACCACTATCAAAGTCGTGGTGCCATGGGCAGGGACCAAGTGGGTCTCTATTGTGCGTTTCCCATCGTCCATGCCTCCAAGGAAATGGGTGAAAGGAACTTCCTGCGAGAGGAAGAACAAGATGAACCGACGGTTCCAGAACAGAGGAAGAAGAAGCACCCAGGAAAAACTACAGAGGAATGACTGCGGAAGAGGAATGACTGCAGAAGAAACGTGGTAACTGCAACTTTCGATTCGAGAACTCACCGTGGTTATGTGGAGATCGTGGCAGTGCCGCCGGTTCAACAAGTGGGGCCAGTTCCTACGAGAATATGAAATTAGCTGTGCATTTTTCCTTGCGAGAAATTGAGAGAAGTCATTTATATTTTGTCTTTCATAATTAAACACAATGAAGTTGGTACAGCCCAAGAGATTTGAACAAAAGAGATTTGCTAGTTTAACATACAATAACACTTACAGGCCCAACATGGCAGAACTTGGAGAGCCCCAAAATTTGAGCTACCATAGAGACCTCGGCAGAGGTGGCAGAATTGGTGCGGGTGCAATCACGGCGACGGCGAGCTCGGATTCTAGAGGAGGAAAACAGAACCGAGCATGGTCGACAAGGTGATAGATCTCACCGGGAACCAATTCTCGTCCCCGACCGTGCCATGGGTAGGTCCACGGTGAGGGCGAGCTCCGACTCGGGATAGGGAGGAGAGCGGGGACGAGTCGCTTCGTCACTTCCTAGCTCTGCGCCATGACCACGACCACAGATTGCCGCTCCGAGGAAGAAGACGAGTAATGGAGGCGCCAACGCTGCAAGCCTACAGGGAGGAGAGCTGGGCCGAGCAGTTTCGTCCATGTCCCAGCTCCGCGCCATGGCTGCGATGCCCCACAGATTGCCGCTCCAGGGAAGAAGAAGACGCGTAATGGATGCAAGTGCCAATGCTGCAAGCCTAATTGACACCTAAGCAACGAGTTTTGAGAAAAGATTTTTTGTTTGTTTTACAAGTGGTATTGAAGTGGAGAAGGAGGAAAAATATTTACGAAAACACACCCATTTCTATGTAGTTTGCTAGAACAACTAAACCGTGTAACCATACTACCCTGGAGTGGGACGTGGCTTGACTTTAGTTTATTAACTCTGGTATGGGCTGCCTCGCAACTACTTATAAGGGATCATCTCCTTGCCTGCGGGTAGCCAGCCAGGTGATACTACGAGCCTGTCATTGAAAGCGCACACTTTGTGCAGTGTAAAACATGCTCCGAATGGTCTTTGGTACCCGATGCCCCGATCTTGAGAGAAACAACTCATAGGGTAGGCACCTATACTGGAGTGGCATCCTTAGAGTCTTGATCGGTTACTCGACCCACGATCCATAAAGGATCAGGACAGGATGCTCAGATGGTGTGGGTAAAGTGTACAACCTCTACAGAGTGTAAATCTATTCGAATAGCCGTGTCCGCGATCATGGACGGTTGGAAAGGCTACAACTGAGCGGTGTTGGTTTTGTTTTAAAAAGGGATTTCACAAAAGGAAAGAGCTTTGGAAATGTGTTGGTCAGGAAATGATCGGAAAGTAAGGGAAGGTGTTGCGGTCGGGTAATGACTGGAGAGGAAAGTGTTCTGGTCACGGATTGGCCAGGAAGGAAAGTTGGGTGACCCGAACCTAGTGGTTTTCAACTTCAAATGTTTTCAAGAAGTTTTTCAACAAAGATCTGGAGATGATATATCTACAAGAGAAACTGGTTTTAGAAAAGAACCTCTTATGGAGCCAACGTACTGCCACAACTATATTTTATATCCTATTATTATTATCATCTTAAAGTGGCTTGTGAGTATATTCAAAAGTACTCACTGGCATTGTCCTTAGCTATTTACTTGGTCAGACTTCGAGATCTTCGACCTCGCCAGTGATGCAATTGCCACCATCGCCAGCCGCGTCCTTGCATCCAGGCAAGGTAGATGGGCCTCCCGCCGGAGGTTGAAGGAGAGGGGGATTCGAAAATTCTAGGAAAACCACATTGAGGCCAAAGTACCACCGAAGCCACCCCAAAGCTTGCTGGAGATACAAATTTGACGGGTCCAAAGCTCCAGCAAGAAGAGGTCGATGCAGTAGAAGAATATAAATATGGTCGCCCTTGCCAGCTCCCTGCAATTTCTTAGGCCTCCCATAAACAGAAGATGCTCTATTCTCTCTATCCACACCTCGCCAACAGAGAGAGTAGAGCGGAGAACTGCAGCAATGGGCGTCCAAGAAATCGCCAAAGGCCTTTGGGTGAGGAGCAACGGAGGAGCTCGTCACCAGGGTTGGCTTCCTCCACGGAAGTTCTTCCTCGGTGAAGAAGCTCTCCACACAGAGACAAGCCTGGCCCAAGGGCTCGCTCTGCTCCCAAATGCGTACCTTATTTAGAGGGATGTGTAAGTCCCTCATCATCCGAGCACCACCACTTGCCACCAGCGATGAGCAGCGAGGAAGAGAGAGCTCCCGACATGGAGGATCTGGCCCCCAAGATCCGTCGTCCTACCCTCATACTCCATATAGGAAGACGCCATAGAGGCAAACTCGAACCTAAGACCTACATCTAGTATGTACAGGGAGAGCCAACCACCTGATCCATCCTCTCGCCAGCCACCTGGGCCACCGGAGAGCAGGAAGGAGAGGGGCGGCGATAGAAAAGGGGGAACGACTCTCAAAACGCTCTGGAAGGAACGAGAGAGAGGAGGAGTGTTAGGAAGGTGAAGAAGAATGTGACGTTGACGACTATGCGAGTTAGGACGTTCTCCCAGTCGGTTGCCTGTAGGGTTAAGACATGACTTCAGCTCAACGTTTCGCTGAAGTTCCACTGCTGATGATGGATGTTAGCCTATCAAGGCTTATGTAAGGTATAGCCATAATGACATTAAGGTATGACTTATATCCCTTATGTATTGGAGGTTTATTTTGATACTTGTTGATTATGCTCTACGACACACTAATAGTTATGGTTAAAATGCATAAGGGATTCTCGGACGGCTTATCCGGGGGTCCACGTAATATTTATTTTTAAATTTCTTTCAAAGAGAGAGGTTATTTTCGTTAATTTTCTAATGCACAAGTTTTCCTACAGTCCAAAGGTAAAAGGAAAAAAGGCGTGCGATGTTTGGGCAGTTTGAAGTGGACAACGCGGCGGCCACGGGCCCATCCATCCATCCACAGGGGTTTTCGCAGTTCAAACCGCCGCGCTACTTTCACTCCTCTCCCAGTGTCGCCTTCACAGTGCCACGACCCATCCGCGCCGCGTATCGGTCACACGAACCAGGAGAGGAACACGGGGGACCGCTAGCCATGTCCCGTCCCGCTCCCCATAACTCTGCCGCCGCCCCCGCCACTGCCACGCCTGCCCCACGCCTTCCCTCCGCTACACGTACCACCACACAGACACAGGAGATAAACCCCACTCGTCCCCTTATTCTTTTGCTCGGCTGTACGCGTTGAGCTGTGTGCGCGTTTATAGCTCAGCCGTGTCCGTCCTCTTCCCCGTCTCTCTCCCCCTCTCCGCACTCCACTCCTCTCCTGTGCTCCTGCCGCAACCAGCGCGCGGAGATCTCGCCATTGCCATTGCCATTGCGCGGGAGATGCAATGAGGCGAGTCGCGCTACTCCTGCTCGTCGCCGTCCTCGCCGCCGCCGCCGGCGGCGGCGGGGCCGCGTCGCTTGACTTCTCCGGCGACGGAGGGGGCGAGGAGGGGGCCCGGACCCCGGCGGTTGAGCTGGATCCGTCCTGGCGGTTCCCGAGCGCCAGCATGCGGGACGCCTACATCGCGCTGCAGACGTGGAGGCTCTACGCCATCTTCTCCGACCCGCGGGGCTTCACCGACGACTGGATCGGGCCCAATGTCTGCAACTACACGGGCGTCTACTGCGCGCCGCTCCCCTCCGACCCGCGCGTGCTCGCCGTCGCGGGCCTCGACCTCAACCACGGCGACATCGCGGGGTACCTCCCGCCCGAGCTCGGCCTCCTCGCCGACCTCGCGCTGCTCCACCTCAACTCCAACCGCTTCTGCGGCGTCATCCCGGACACGCTCCGCCGCCTCCGCCTCCTCCACGAGCTCGACCTCAGCAACAACCGCTTCGTCGGCAAGTTCCCGCGGGCCGTGCTCCAGATGCCGGCGCTCCGGTTCCTCGACCTCCGCTTTAACGAGTTCGAGGGCGGCGTGCCCAGCGCGCTCTTCGACATGCCGCTCGACGCCATCTTCCTCAACCACAACCGCTTCCGCTTCCGGATCCCGGAAAACATCGGCAACTCGCCGGTCTCCGCCCTCGTCCTCGCGCACAACTCCTTCGGCGGCTGCTTCCCGGCCAGCATCGCCAACATGTCCGCCACCCTCAACGAGCTCCTGCTCATCAACAACGGCCTCAGCTCCTGCCTGCCGCCCGAGATCGGCCGCCTGCGGGAGCTCACGGTGCTCGACGTCAGCCACAACCAGATCGCCGGCCCGCTGCCGCGGGAGCTGGCGGGGCTGAGGAAGCTGGAGCAGCTGGACGTCGCGCACAACCTGCTCTCCGGGCCCATTCCGCAGCCCGTGTGCGCGCTGCCGCGCCTCAAGAACTTCACATTCACATACAATTTCTTCACCGGGGAGCCCGCCGCGTGCGCGCGCGTCGTGCCCCAGGACAGCGACCGGAAAAACTGCCTGCCCAACCGCCCCGCCCAGCGGACGAAGCAGCAGTGCGCCGCCTTCTACTCCCGCCCGCCCACCAAATGTGGGGAGTTCCAGTGCAAGCCGTTCGCCCCGTCCTCGCCGCCTCCATCCCCGCCCCCGCGATCGCCATCCCCGCCGCCACCTTCTCCGCCTCCGCCATCCCCGCCACCGCCGTCACCTCCTCCGCCTTCGCTGTCTCCACCGCCACCGTCACCTCCACCGCCTTCACCTCCGCCGCCATCCCCGCCTCCACCATCACCTCCGCCGCCAAAGCCAGTCCACCACCCACCGCCACCGCCAAAGCCAGTCCACCATCCACCGCCACCGCCAAAGCCAGTCCACCACCCACCGCCGCCAAAGCCAGTCCACCACCCACCGCCGCCCCCTCCTGCCCCGCATCCGCATCCATCATGCCCACCCCCGCCACCCTGTGCCTGTCCACCACCACCGCCCTATTACCCCGGCCCATTCCCACCAGTCTCACGGGCGTCATACAGATCACCACCACCGCCACCCTATAACCCCGACCCATTGCCACCCATCTCTCAGACTTCATACGGATCACCACCACCGCCACCATACAACCCCGACCCGTTGCCACCCATCTCCCAGGCTTCATATGGATCACCACCACCGCCTATACGGCAGTAATAGATTGATTCTTTTAAAGGAAAGCATATCTGAAGGAATACATGGTTTTGCTCTCGCTCCTTACCTACGTCCATGGATAGCAAGTTCACCAATTTACGTGGTCATTGCCATGCTTACCTGCAAGTGTTCTTGATTTTGATGGCTACTGTTGTGGAGAGTCACAAGGTGCGCACAATCTTTTCTCCACTATGATTTTGTCAGTGTTGCGTGTCGGTCTGCGCATCGATACAATTCATGCTGTGGTGTTCAAAGCGATTGGAGGTGGAAGATTGGGCTCTGGAGGAATTGGGCTACAGATTAATGGTCAACTGGGTTGTGAATAATAAGAGTTTGAGAGGGACAGAAGAGGATTTGGGAGTGGATTGTAGGTGCAGGGGATATATGTGAGATGTATAGAGAGAAGCATGAGTTCAGTTCAGTTTAGTTAAAATTCAGCCAGACATAAGTTTAAGTTTAGAACAAGAAAACCGAGTGTCATTTCTTCCTTTTGTATCCCAGTTACTTCTGGTTATTCAATTCTTATATTATTTAGTCACCATTTTTTTGGATTTCTTATTTTTTTTCTACAAATTAGCGTACGTTGGGGTCGCAATCGAACTGACTTTGACCATCTGTCTCCTTCATTTCCTGTTCCGGTTTGCTGTGTCGTGATGTGCCTTGTTGCTTTCATTTCATTTCATTTTGCACTTTGCACTTTGCACTTTGTCATAGTGGCAAGATCAGAAACATATAATGGTTTTTTTTGCTTATGGTGTCACTGAATAATCAGGGAGAAGACCTGTTTGGTCCCTGAAACTTGAATGGCTTCTCATAGTCATAGGCCTTTGGTTTGATGGCAACTTCCTGCCTAGTGTAGCTGCATTGCGAGGATTCAGGCTATGTTATTCAACTTACTTGCAAGAATCATTGTAGAATTAATCTAAATCCCGAGGTGCTACAGCTCTGTTGTCCAATATTCATACCTTGCATGACCTTCATTCGAGTCACTTGAGTAGTAGAATGTTGGGACTGTAGGTGTAAAATTTGCAGAATAGCTTTGGGGGCGCATTCAAAAGAATCATGTCCAAGATTATGTGAGGTCGGTGCAACTTTCGTTGGGTTTGCCCGTGTCTTTTGCCCTGATAAGGCATGGTCGAGGTGCTGGTGAGTTCTTCCTGGCTCTCCTGCCATGTGCTACCTTTGCTTCTGAAGAATCCTGGCCAGGATAAGGTTTCTTCTTCCCAAGGAATATTTCTGATCCTGGAGAATTCTTCCAGAAGCAACAATGTTCAGCTGGGATTTCTTTAATCCTTACTTCTGCAGCAGCTGGTATCCTGCAAAACACTAATCAAGTCTTCCATGTTAGATTTTTATAAAGATTCCTTGATTGGTAGTTGGAATATCTGCCGGTCTCGGAAGGAGCAGAGATGGACGGCCTGAGATTCCAATCCAAATAGTTTACTGTTTTAACCATAGTTTTGCTTACCTTTTATGGCCAAAAGCCTGTGACTGTGGCTGTTAATTAAGTAACCTTTTGCTTTTGTAGTTACACTCGCTTTGGTAAGGACATTATATTTTGTCCTTGAAGCTCATGTGATGTGGTGATTGTTGAGTGTCAGTACCACCACACAGTCCACACTACGCAACAGGTCGGTCGGTCGGTCAGGTCAGTCTTTGGTTCTTTTGAGAGGAAAAAAGGAGGAGGTGATCATAATCTGATCCTGCGTCCGAGACGACCGTTACGCACCTTTTGCTGATTTTGCTCATGCCGAGTGCCTTTTGATCACATGTTACCGTTTGAAATGAGAGGAATTTTGGACATGATTCTCAGAGATTGTGACGAACCATAGATGATGTTTTCACCTCGAACTCTCCTCAATTACTTCGTCAATGGTCGGCCAATGTTGCTCCTGGAGGTGGAAGGCGTACCAGTCGTGGACTCCTTTTCCTTTTCACGTAGAAAAAACAATGACCGTGATCCTCGGTACGATTCTACTGATCCAAACTTCTAGGGTGATAGGAAGTATGCAAGGTAATGATCTCCCTATAATTATGATACGACGAAGTTAGTCAACCGGAAACTCTTAACTGTGTGGCTATCTATTCTAGAACATGGTCTCCCAACCAACACACTGGTAAAAGAAAACCTAGAAAGGCTATACGTTTTTCTTGTGCATTCCGCTTGATTTAATGATAACTATGCTTCCTTCGAGCCGGAATGTTGCACTCGATCATTGTTGATCGGTGAAACTCACAATTTTCACTAGGTGGACGACAAGTTTCAAGCACATGATTTCTTGAGATGGTCATCTTGAACTTGCACATGAACGCCCATGGAGAGATACCCCGCCACTGTAGAAACACAAACCACATATATCATTGGACGACAAGTTTCAAGCACATCCTCATGGGACGGGATCGGGCCAGAGGAAACAGAAAAACAAGAAAAGTCCCGGCCTGAGGCCCGACGGCCCGAAGAAATATGCGTATGGCGGGCCGGGCTCAGATTTCAGGCCTGGCAGCCGAGCCGGGCTAGGCTCGGGCTTGTGATTTGCACAAGCGGGCTTTGTTAGACCCGGCCCACAAAATGCCTAGATATGATGGTGAGGTGCCTCGTATTGTTCGAAACTGGTTTGAAATAGACCCGTTCGGTCATTAAGTAGGAAAATTTCCACGCGGTAGGTCTAGGCCTGGTTAATTAGTTGGCTATCAAGCCTATTAATGATAAGCTATGTGTTTTGTGGAAGTCATTACCTCAAGCTTGGGTGTTTTGAAAAACAAACTTGTGGTTTTTCACTGTGTAACAACTTTTTTTTGGAAGGATCCACAAACCCTAACCCTCCTGGGTTGCCTCCTTCCCATGCGGCTCCGGAGGCGCCTCCACCCCCATCCTCTAGGCTCGGCCAATCTAGAAGATGCGCCGCCGCTGCCGCCAACGGTGGTGGCGGCGCCCATCCGGTCGGAATGACGGTGGGCGGAGTTGTGTGCTCGATCACGTCACGCAGGAGGCGGCGTGGCGTGGATTGAGGGAGCAGGGCGGCGCGGCCTAGGAGGGGCCGAGGTCTGAGGCCTCCAGCGGCGGGGCGACGGCATGGAGATGGTGGTGCGTCGCCGGTGTGGCCGCCAGCGATTGTGCTGATCACCAGTGTGTGAGATCTAGGCCTCTTGTCCATGATTTGGTCCTTTTGGCCCTTGATCGGGGATGGAGGAGCTCGGGTTGGGCTGTGGTTGCGGGGGTCCTTGATTCCTTCGACGTCTCAACCTTTTGCTGCTTCCTTGCCTGTTGTCTTTGTGCTGGAGGAGGCTGGCGGCGTGGGGGCCTGCGAGTATCACGAATAATGGCGGTGGTCCTACAGTTCCTCCCGCGCTAGGAAAAAGATCTGCTTGATGTCTGCCCTCGTTGATCTGACCGGACTGTCGAGTTCCGGAAGGCTCCGCCGGCAAACTCCCATGGGCAAATATGCCTAGAGATTGCTGGATCAGATTGAATTCGGTCGGGCATACCCATATTTTTGTCTGGCCATTTGGTTTCAGCGGGAGTGTTGCGAAGCTCTGATATCTATTACCATCATGTGTCATGTCTTCGATGATCCATGGTGGAGTTAGATGCGGAGAATATCAAGAAAGCTGGAACATAAGGGAAGCAATGGTGATTTGAGTCTTTGTAGCGACGAGGAACTGACTACGTGATATGTGACTCGCAGCAGCGACTGTTTGTGGGAGCGACAACACATGAAGAGTTCCTAGTATTACCTTGGAGGGTGAAAATCTGGACTGGCCTTCTTTGGTTCCCTGGCAATGACCTTGTTGAAGGCATTGTTTTGCGAGTGATGACTTTATCCAGGGCAAAAACCTATGGTCTTTGATCGGACAACGACGACGCTTGTGCACTGTTCCCTTCTTGAAGGCGTCGCTATTGGAGTGGTTGGACTACTGATGTTGTTTTGGTGGTGTTACTGTTGTTGCTTCGAGAAATCGTTCTCTGTAGCGGGACTTTTATTTTTATAATTTTTCTTCTTTTTTCTGGGATGTGTGTATCCGTAAGGCTACTATGGCATGCATTGTTGCAGAGGCTGGATGTAATTGGTATCTCCTCATATTAATATATACTCTTTTCTATTTTTTTAATGTGTGCTACTCCTTTAGACCAGGTGGATGGATGAATGAGAAGTGAGGGTGCCAGTGTGTGGAGCTAATTTTTTTAAATAAGACATTTTTTATTCAATTGCGAAAATAATACACAAAAATCACAATTTACAGAAGTAGCACGGTGCCGGTGCAGCGTGGGCCGAAAGCACCCTATCGGCCCAGCACCAGCTGAAAGGTTCTTGTCAGCTCACGTGTGACCAAAAGGTCATGTGCACGGGCCCTGCGGCGCTGTCAGCTGACCGATAACCCGACATCGGAGGTGGACGGGCCGACAAAGCCTGTCGGCTCCTCACGCGCCGACCGGCCGCTGCCTTATCCGTTGCCCTGGCGCTCCGCTCCTCTCTCTCTTTCTTCCTCATCTTGCCTTCTCCATTTCTAGCCTCAGATTCAGCTCGATTTTGCCCCTTTTTCACCAAATCTTGGGCTAAATGGTAGTAGGGATTTAGGGGAACCCCGATCTACTGATGGGATAGCTTGGAGAAGTGATCTAGGGTGTTTTTTGGAGGAAGGTGGTGGTATTCTTGGACAGTAATGGCAATGGTGAAGGATGTTCTTTGAGGTTGACTGAGCTGCGTGGCGGTGGTGCTGTTCCGGTGATTGGAGGCTGCTAGACGGCAGGGCTTCACATGCTTCAAGGGCATACCCTAATTTCTCGCTAATTCTAATTTATTATGAATTATTATGGGCGCAGTTGGATGTGGTCTGTTAGATGTAAGAATATTGTCCCTGAGGATTAGAAGTATATTTATAGATTGTATTGTGTCGTGGTGTCTAGTATCTAGTGATTTACTATTGTTATTATGAATTATTTTGGGTCCAGTTTGTTAGCTGTAAGAATATTATTTATGAGGATTAGAAATATATTTATAGACTGTATTGTGTCATGGTGCTTAGTATCTGACGATTTATGATTTTTATTATGAATTATTATGGGCGCAGTTGATGTGGTCTGTTAGCTATAAGAATATTGTCCCGGAGGATTAGAAGTATATTTATAGACTGTATTGTGTCGTACTACTTAGTATGTGACGATTTACTATTGTTATTGTGAATTATTATGGACGCAATTGGATGTGGTCTGTTAGTTGTAAGAATATTGTCCTGGAGGATTATAAGTATATTTATAGACTGTATTGTGTCATGGTGCTTAGTATCTGACGATTTACGATTTTTATTAGGTCAGGAAAATGTGTCAAATTTATTAAAGTTCTGGTTTTACTACGGCAATGGTGTTGTCAGAACAAATGATTAGGGAGTGATCTGAGTGAGTTTCACTGCATTTATATAGAGTTGCCCACCCCTCAATCATGGACCGTTACTCAGTTGAAGGACTGGTTGTGTGGATCCTTAGAGCTTCCTCAGACACATACTATTGGTGTGTATGCATTGTGGCCAAAGTCTAGAACAACACCTTTGTTTTATTTGAGACCGATAGAAGATGACCCTAAATAGTTGTCTTGGCTGAAAGGTTGCGAAACCAGGAGAGTTAACCCCGTAGCCTTAGTGCTTCCCGTGGCGAAGGAGATCACGTCGCCCGAACACGAGGAGTGTGGGCATGATTATGGCCGGAGCAGTCAAGCCCAAGATGGATGTGGTGGTTACGATTATGGTCAGAATAGTAATGCACACACTGACGGTGGTGGTTATGATTATGGTTAGAGCAGTAATGTACGAACTAGAGGTGGTGGTTATGATTCTGGTCAGAGAAGTTATGCACACTCTAGCGGTGCTAATTTGGAATCAGGGGAGAATAGTCAGGCAACAGGAGAAGACATATTAATTGGAGACGCAAATGAGGACGAGATATATGATGGTCTCTTGCAAAATCTTATGGAAACGGAAGATTCAGATGTCAATAGTGATACCGCTGATTATTCCGATGAGTTCGATGAAGAACCGGAGGCACCGATTCTTGCATCATGGAATAATGACTTCTCAATAAACAATGAATGTGAACGATGGGCATGATTTTTCCTAGCAGTATAACGAGAACAACATCTCCAAGGATGCCATGTATCCTAGCAAGAGACATCTTCAAGAAGCAGTCATTGCGTGAGCAATGTCCATGCAACGGGTCTTCGGAACCATAGTGTCATCTTAAAAATATTTGACAATGGTTTGCGCGACTCTAGGTTGTTCCACAAGGTTGCATAGCTACGTACCTAAGTATGACACCAACTGGAAGGTGAGCTAGGTATTAGTGCACACATGCTGTGTCCTTCATAAGCATTGTAACCTTACTTCTGCACTCCTAGCTCGACCGTTATACACGGAGATAGTGGAGAGCAAAGCAATGGAGGTGAAAGCTATCATAAATAAAGTTGCTATCAGATTTCGTTACAAAATTTTAAATGACAAGGCTTGGAGGACTAAGCATAGGACACTAGAGGAAAGATTTGGTTCATTTCTAGATGGATACGTCTATATTGTTCGGATTCTCCATACATTGTAGGCTAGGAATCCAGACACTTACGTCGACATCCAACACTTTACGCTGTCACATGAACCAAATTAGAGGATGCTGCATCAAGTGTTCTTCTCTTTTGCTATATGCATAGAAGGTTTCAATCACTACCGACTAGTGAAATATGTAGATAGGCATTTATCACTGGCAAGTACAGGGGTCAGATCTTTACTTCCATTAGTTAAGACGGGAACAATGAAATTATTCAACTCGCTTTTTATTCCGTATAGATTGAGAACACCGAGAGCTAGGTGTGGTTCTTCATGCAGCTGAAGATAGCACTTGTTAAGGATAAGCCAAATATGTGCATCCTTCATGACAGGCATCCGGATATACTCAGCGCGATAAAGAAGCTGACGCATCCTGCTGCTCCCGATGAACTAACACCATGGCAAGACATGCAGAGCCATTGGTGCATGTGCCATCTTGGAGCCAATTTTTACTCTTAGTTCAGAAACAAGGCCCTTATGAACCTATTCAAGAAACTCTGCAACAAGAACCAAGAGTGGAAGTATATCAAGGTACGCCTCTATCTGGATGAGTTCACGAAAAAACATGTTAGGACAAGGATAGGATGAGTTCACGAAAAAACATGTTAGGATGAGTTCACAAAAAAACATGTTAGGGCAAAAAAACATACTAGGAGAAGGCTTGGGAGACAAATTAAAAATTTCTAGGAATGGATACAGCACGAACCTCTGAAGAGGTGGTCTTTGCTGCATGACACTCATGGAGCTAGGTTTGGCATCATGACTACAAATCTCAATAAAACATACTACTTCATCCTCAGAGGAAGCAGGCCTTTGCCACTTATAGCCATTGTGGAGTGTGTTTTCACCAGAACTTTAAAGTATTTCATAGACAGGCGCTAGATGGCTCAGATGCATATCATTAACAACCCAAACAAAAGGTACTGTGATAATATTATGAAATACATGAATGACAAGATGGAAAAAACCTCAGTCTATGACTGTCATCGCCATCGGTAATCAAGAAAGGAGATTTGAGGTGCAGTTACCTTCCAATAGGATCAAACCTAGGGAGGAGGTAAAAACATAGGAGGTGAAGATAGGTAAAGAGAATTGGCCAACGTGTGAGTGCACCTGCAACATATCAAAGTTGCTTCACCTGCCTTACTCACATGTACTTGTCGCGTGTGGCTAGCTAGGGATGGACGTGATCTCGTTTGTGTCTCCCTATTTTCTTAAGGAGTCGTTGATCAATACATGGACTTGTGAGATGATGGGATTTCGTGTAGTGGGAAATTTCAACAAAGTAAACCCAGGTGAAAGGATATACATCCTAGACCCAGGACTAGTGCGGACATTGAGAGGTAGACACTAGTGTGTCCGCATTCATAATGATATGGATGAATCTGAAGCTGGCAGCCCTACCAAGCAATGTGTTCTCTGTAATGGCTTCAAACATAGGGACACCAATTGTGACATCTTTGGGACTAGAGGAGCGGCTCCCCATGGACGAGGCTCCCGAGGAAGGAGAGACAGAGGAAGAAACTAGGTTTTAAATCAGTAATATGTGTGAAACTATGTTTTAAATCTGCAATATGTGTGGAACTATGTTTTAGATCTGTAATATATGTGGAACTATGTTTTAAATCTATAATATGTGTGGAACTATGTTTTAAATCTATAATATGTGCTGAAATATATTTTAAATCTTTAATATGTGTGGAACTATGTTTTAAAATTGTATCATGTGTGGAACTATGTTGTATATGTGTAATATGGCTATGTGGAAATGTTGTTTGAAATATTTAATATGTGTGGAACTATGTTTTAAATATGTCTACTCGTGATACGATTGCAAACATATCTATAATTTTTTATGTTCCATGCTTGTTTTATATCTACTTTCTTATGTTTTGTCCACACTTTGGAGTACTTTTACACATTTTCTGGAACTAACCTATTAACAAGATGCCACAGTGCCAGTTGCCTGTTTTCTTCTGCTTTTGGTTCCAGAAAAGGCAGGAAATCAGTATTCTCGGAATTGGACCGGACAAAAGGCAAAGTTGATATTTTACCGGAAGACACATGGAGTCCGAAGGAGAGACGAAGGGGGGCCACAGGGAGGCCACACCACCCCTTGGCGCGGGCAGCCCAAGGCCGCGCTAGGGCATGGTGTGGTCCCCCTGGCCGGCCACCGACCTTGCCCCTTCGCCTATAAGAAGCCCCTGGGACGAAAACCCTAAATCGAACAGGCTCCAGCCACGAAAAGTTTCGTAGCGCCACCGCCACCGAAGGGGAGATTCGGGGGAAAGAAAGTCTCTATTCCGGCACCCTGCCGGGACGGGGAATTGCCCCCGGAGCCATCTCCATCAATCTCCACCACCATCTCCATCACCGTTGCTGATTCCCATGATGATGAGGGAGTAGTTCTTCCTCGAGGCTAAGGGTTCTACCGGTAGCTATGTGTTCACCTCTCTCTTTATGCATGATCATATTGTGATCATGAGCTTTGTAATCAAGTAGATCTATGATACATTGCAAATGTATCTACAATTTTTGATGTTCCATGCTTGGTTTTATCCACTTTCTTGTGTTTTGTCCACACTTTGGAGTACTTTTCATTTGATTTCTTGGACTAACCTATTAACAAGAGCCACAGTGCCAACTGCCTGTTTTCTGCTGTTTTTGGTTCCAGGAAAGTCAGAAAATGAATATTCTCGGAATTGGACGGGACAAAAGCCAAAGTGCCTATTTTTTCGGAAGTCATCAGATGCCAAAGTACGAGACGGAGAGGCGCCAGGGGGCCACCACACCACCTGGCCACGTGGCCCAGCCTGGCCCACGCTAGGGGGTGGTGTGGCCGCCACCGGCACCCCCTCGGCCTCCCCTTCCGCCTATAAGATGCCCTCGGGACGAAAACCCTAAGTGCCCGATCAAAAATCCACGAAAGAGTCTGTAGCCACCATCATCTCCATCTCTAGATCGGGAGGGATCTGAAGCTCTTCCCGGCACCCTGCCGGAGAGGGGAATTCACCCTGGAGGCCTTCTTCATGACCATGCAAGCCTCTGGTGTGATGCGTTAGTAGTTCATCCTTGGACTACGGATCCATGTAGTAGCTAGATGGCTGGTTCTCCTCCTTTGTGCTTTCATGTTTAGATCTTGTGAGCTCTGTTCATGATCAAGATCATCCATTTGTAATTCTACATGTTGTGTTTGCGGGGATCCGATGGATATTGAGATGCTATTTCATATTGATTATTGATTCTATCATGTCTTTGTTATTTGTGATCTTGCATGCTTTCCGTTGTTAGTAGCTATCTTGGCCAAGTAGATGCTAGCAACTCCAAGAGTTAGTATTTATGCTCGATAGTGGGTTCATGCCTCTGGTAATCTGGGGAAGTGACAGAAATCTCTAAGGTACTAGATGTGCTATTGCTACTAGGGAGAAAACAACAATCCTTTGTTCATAGAACAATCGTATTGTTTACTTTACACGCAGTTCGTAAAGCAATAATCTGTTGCTTGCAACTTAATACTCGAGGGGGTTGGGATGATAACCTGAAGGTAGATTATTAGTCATAGATGCAGTTGGATGGCGGTCTATGTATAATGTTGTAATGCCCAATCAGGTCTCAAAGGAGTCAAGATGATTAGTATATGCATGTATTGCTTTCTCGATGTTTGTCAATTGCCCCGCTGTAATTTGTTCACCCAACATGTTATCTATCTAAGGAGAGCCACCTCTAGTGAACTATGGATCCCGGTCCTTTTTATTTTACATACAATCTACAAACTGTTACTGCTTTGTGTTTACTTTCTGCAAACTATTACTTCTTTCCATTTGATACGTTTAATCCTTTGTTTTCCGCAAAACACGGTGAGATTGACAACCTCATCGCAAGTTGGGGACAAAGTTCTGTGGTTGTGTTGTGCAGGTCTCCACGTTGCTACTAGCACCGGTAGTGCGCCCTGCCAAGGCTCAGCTAGCAACACCTTTGGGGTGTTTCCTTGCTCCTACTGGTTCGATTAAACCTTAGTTTCATAACTGAGGGAAACTTGCTGCTGTGCTCATCATACCTTCCTCTTGGGGTTCCCAACGAGCTCTACATCAACATCGCACTAGCATTTTCCTGGCGCCGACACTGAGCCATCAAGCATTTTTCTGGCGCCGTTGCCGGGGAGTCAAGGACATCTTCACAAGGGGAGTTCCTCATAACCAATCTCTTTACTTTGTTGTTTTTGTTTTGCTTAGTTTTCTTTTTTGCTTTGTTTGCTTGTTTCTTATTCAAAAACACAAAAAAATTAGTTCTACTAGTTTGCTTTCTTATTTCAAAAACACAAAAAATTAGTCCCTTTCTTAAGTTGCCACTATGTATAGCCTTGCTCTAATCACTATGTCACCCGAGGAAATGATTTTCACTTTTAAACAAGGAATTGAGGAAAGTTTTAAGGAAGCTTGGTCTAGAATCTCTGATCTACATGAAAAAACTGAGCCTAAAATGACTCAAAGCTTGTTTCTTAGCAGTTTTTATCTTGGAATTGCTCTTTGCTATAGATATGCTTTAGATGCTGTTGTGGGAGGAGATTTCCTCCAATGTAATGAGGATGATGCTATAAATGCTACAAAGAAATTGATCCTCACTTACAACTTGCCTAGTCAAACTGATATTTCTTTCGCAAGAATATTTGCTAGATTGAACACTCTTGAGACTAGCACTACTAGCTTAAAAGATTGCTATAATACGCTTAGGTAGCATCACAATTATGTTCCAATAAATTCTGAACCATCAAAGTGGCTCCCTACGGTGAAGATTGAGATAAACACTAAAACTTTTCAAGCCCGCTGTGATATCATGTCTGAATTTTGTCTTATGCCCAAGGATATTTATGAATCTCTAAATACTTGGGGGCTTACTGAAGGAGGAAAAGAAATATTTCTTGCTAATAATGGTACCATATTACCTCTTGGAATAGCTGAAGGAGTGTTTACAAAGATCCTTGGGAAAATGATTTCTACTAATTATCTTGTTATTGAATGTGTAGGAAAAGGACAAATTACACTTGGAAGGTCCCTATTAGAACTCCTTGGAGCAATAATAGATGTGGGAAAGAGGACCATGCATCTTTCTTCTCCACCAAATAATCATATTTTACCTAAGGTTAAGAACAAAAGTAAGAGAGGTAAGGGCAAGAAATTTGGTCTTAATGCTTCTTCATTTGAGAACACTTGATTTTTTCTTGCTTCTTATGCCTAACTTAAAGGCGTTAAAGAAAAGTACTTATTAGGAGATAACCCAAAAGTTTTAGATGAGTCTTGGAAGTTATTGCTTCAGTAATAACCACTCCTTATCCTTTTTATTTTCTTTTTGTGCCAAGAGTAACCTCTAATGAGAGAGACGCAATGATTGGGAAAGTTGCTGTCCCGAAACAGATTTCTGCGCTTCACCGTAAAAATTCGTGTAAAATCTCTGTTCGTCTTTTTGAGGCGTAAATTTTTGTGCTTCTGACCCAGGTTGTAATATAACTGTTGTTAGTTCAACACTTTTTGATTTGACCAACAGAATGTCTTCGAAAAAATTCGTCTTTACCTGCTGGTCTGTTTTGACAGATTTCTGCCATTTTCTGCATTTGCTTCTTGTTGGTTCCTTTTTGAGTTCTTTTGGGGAATTGAGCTTTTTGAGGGAAGTACTACAGTAGCTAGTGTTCTAATGGAAGATTATTTGGTGTTGTTACTGAACCTTAAGACTTATTTATCTTGAGTACACTAATGTTGCTAATAAAGATTGTGTGAAGTTTTGTATGAAGAAAAATTTCAGGTGTATGGAAGGAATGTGTAATGAGATGAAGGATGGACTAAAGCTCAATCTTGGGGATTCCACGCGTGTCACCCCAAGAAATATCCAAGAAGTACAAGCGTCAAAGCTTGGGGATGCCCAAGGCATTCCCCTCTTCATCAATAAAAATCCCAGGTTTGTTCCAAACGCTTCATTTTTATTGTTTTATGCATAGTTGTGTTGTTCTTGGAGCGTCTTCTTTTTCGTTTTCGTTTGCTTGGTTTTCTTAGTTTTCTGAATAAATTGGTTGGACCCCCTCTTACATACATTAGTTTGCAAATAGTTTGGTTTGGTTTGGAAAAGAGTACGAAAGTTCATGCTTATGTGGTAAAAAGAGCTCGTTTTTGACCATGGCCTATGCTCTGTCATGCCATGCTTGATATTGTTTTGGCTTTATGCTTAGTATTCATTGCTGTAGCATGACTTGTTATAAACAATTGAGATTGCTTAATGTGCCTTGGATGAATCATGCGTTGTTTTAGCATATTAAAGCATAGTATAGTGGTATTCTCCTTTGATGCTTTATTTGGGTTGACTTGGCGCATGCTCACATCATGTTATGACTATCTCAAGTCACCATAGCCTTTATGATCCTTT
Source organism: Avena eriantha (assembly GCA_910589775.1). Taxonomy (NCBI): domain Eukaryota; kingdom Viridiplantae; phylum Streptophyta; class Magnoliopsida; order Poales; family Poaceae; genus Avena; species Avena eriantha. Next base: position 174,561,986 of record OU342742.1, on the reverse strand, counting down.
AGTTTTCAACTTGTAGTATCACTTTATGTTTTGATCAATGATGTTTTGTCGCTCTGCATGATTATGGCCATTATTGCTCTCTTAGTTTGTCGCTCCCAGTCTTTTGCTAGCCTCCACAACCAAGTATGACTTCCACTCATGCATCCAAATCCCTAAACCAAGTTATTCCAAAGAGTCCACCATACCTACCTACTAGCTTATGCTATTCCAAATATATTCATGCTTTTGTTTACCTTCCAAATTAAACTTGTTATTGGAAAACTAGTGATTAAAGCTCTCCAACTTGATGGCACACTTTACTTTTTTTGCATCTAATAAACTTGAACCATTGGGTCCTTCTTTGTTGCGTATATGCTTGTGCTTTATAAGTTGAAATTAGCAGAACCATGTATCATGGGGAACGCTTTCAACATTGCACTTGTACTTTGTACCTCGTTGATATCATATTCTTTTGCTTATGGATCCCGGCGGTGTGAAATAAAAGTGGAAGTTGTAAGATCATGGAGTTTGTATGTGTGTTAGAGAAGCACCTAGGCCACTAGCCTAAGCCATGCCTAATCATGGTGGAAACTTGCAGCATAACTATAATGAACACTCTATGAAGCATCCTCAATAAAAACCTATGCAAATAGCAAATAAAAAGATCACTGAGATGCTCATTGTCTGCTTCCCTTGTCATTTTGATTATGGGATAGCTCATGTATTATGTGCAAGGGGTACCCCATTGGCGGTTCTTTATGATACACATGTACTTACAATGACAAGAGCTTACTCATGACTAAAGTTGAGTAGCATGAGGTTCGATCTTCGTAAGTAAGGGGCATGATATTTCGGTTTATAACTTGTCAAGCATATCCTCTTAGTTGTGTCACTTTAACCTTAATCACCTTCAAGATGCCTATGATAGGGGCAATGAGAGCTGAAAGCTATAAGTACCATAATTTTTGGAAGCTCTTTATGAGACTTGAATCCCTACTTCCTTCTATAAAGGCCTTTCTTCCACCATTATATTGAGTCTCCACCTTCTAACTTTATGCACCTACTTTGAGAGCATAGTGGCCATTCTTAGTTCTACGTGCATTGTCCCAAGACTAGTTGATTGATGCATAACTTGATATTGCTTGTTTTAAACTATTTGTATCTAGTCACTCTTATGAACTTTGAAGGTGTCCTATGCATTTATATTTTGCTACTCTATGAGGGACAAGCTGAATACTATTATGCTATGTTTTCTTTATGTGAAACAGACAAATGTCTTGCAAAGCATTGTTATTCATGAATCTTTTGTTTGTGCCTTTTCATGTTGCATCATAGTTTCTTTGTCTTATTGATAGAACTTTGTCTTTCATGTTATGATTGAAGTACTATGATCCCAACTTTGAATGTTTTACAAATACTTTGATCAAGTCTTTGATGGTGCATGTCACCTCAAAAATTATTATTTCTTTTTATCACTTACCTACTCGAGGACGAGCAGGAGTTAAGCTTGGGGATGTTGATACATTGCAAATGTATCTACAATTTTTTATGTTCCATGCTTGGTTTTATCCACTTTCTTGTGTTTTGTCCACACTTTGGAGTACTTTTGATATGATTTCTTGGACTAACCTATTAACAAGAGCCATAGTGCCAGCTGCCTGTTTTCTGCTGTTTTTGGTTCCAAGAAAGTCAGAAAACGAATATTCTCGGAATTGGACGGGACAAAAGCCAAAGTGCCTATTTTTCCGGAAGTCATCAGATGCCAGAATACGAGACGGAGAGGGGGCATGGGGCCACCACACCACCTGGCCGCGCGGCCAGGCCTGGTCCGCGCCAGGGGGTGGTGTGTCCGCTCCCGGTACCCCCTCGACCTCTCCTTCCGCCTATATATTGCCCTCGGAACGAAAACCCTAAGTACCCGATCAAAAATCCACGAAAGAGTCTGTAGCCGCCATCATCTCCATTCCTAGATCGAGAGGGATCTGAAGTTCTTCCCGGCACCCTGCCGGAGAGGGGAATTCACCCTGGAGGCCTTCTTCATCACCATGCAAGCCTCCGGTGTGATGCGTGAGTAGTTCATCCTTGGACTACGGATCCATGTAGTAGCTAGATGGCTGGTTCTCCTCCTTTGTGCTTTCATGTTTAGATCTTGTGAGCTCCGTTCATGATGTGTTTGCGGGGATCCGATGGATATTGAGATGCTATTTTAGATTGATTATTGATTATATCATGTCTTTGTTATTTGTGATCTTGCATGCTTTCCGTTGTTAGTAGCTATCTTGGCCAAGTAGATGCTAGCACCTCCAAGAGTTAGTATTTATGCTCGATAGTGGGTTCATGCCTCTGGTAATCTGGGGAAGTGACATAAATCTCTAAGGTACTAGATGTGCTGTTGCTACTAGGGATAAAATAACAATCCTTTGTTCATAGAACAATCGTATTGTTTACTTTACACGCAGTTCATAAAGCAATAATCTATTGCTTGCAACTTAATACTGGAGGGGATTCGGATGATAACCTGAAGGTGGATTATTAGTCATAGATGCAGTTGGATGGCGGTCTATGTATAATGTTGTAATGCCCAATCAAGTCTCAAAGGAGTCAAGATGATTAGTATATGCATGTATTGCTTTCTCGATGTTTGTCAATTGCCCCGTTGTAATTTGTTCACCTAGCATGTTATCTATCTAAGGAGAGCCACCTCTAGTGAACTATGGATCCTGGTCCTTTTTATTTTACATACAATCTACAAACTGTTACTGCTTTGTGTTTACTTTCTGCAAACTATTACTTCTTTCCATTCGATACGTTTAATCCTTTGTTTTCCGCAAAACACGGTGAGATTGACAACCTCGTCGCAAGTTGGGGACAAATTTCTGTGGTTGTGTTGTGCAGGTCTCCACGTTGCTACTAGCACCGGTAGTGCGCCCTGCCAAGGCTCAGCTAGCAACACCTTTGGGTTGTTTCCTTGCTCCTACTGGTTCGATTAAACCTTGGTTTCATAACTGAGGGAAACTTGCTGCTGTGCTCATCATACCTTCCTCTTGGGGTTCCCAACGAGCTCTACATGAACATCGCACCAGCATTTTCATAGCGCCGACAGTGAGCCATCAATCTACCTTGCTACTCAAGTGCTTTAATAGATCTCTCGCTCTCCCCGCGTGTCTGAAAGTGACAACGTGCACACCATGGTGGCACTTAGGCTAGAGATTGCAAATACTTGTTATGAGATATATTTGAAGTTGGATGTCTCTATGAAATTGTGGTGTTTGTTGGAACCATCTAGAGCTCAAGGTGACAGTGTGGGGTTATCTAGATGGGAAAAGCAAACTTTGAGGAGTGCTGTTATAGCCCTACCATAGATTAAAGTGTCCAACTGGAGAGTAGTTCAGAGTAGTATCATGAAGAGAAGATATTTATATGAGAGTGTTCACTAGTGAAAGTATGATCCCTAGGCCTTGTTTCTAAGCATTGAAACACCGTTTGCAACTAGATCTGTTACATGTTTGCTTGCTTCCATCTTTATTTCAGTTTGCCTTTAGTCTCTTCCACGCCATCAAGCTATTTTCTGGCACCGTTGTCTTTTATCCATACCACTTGTATTTCACTATCTCTTCGCCGAACTAGTGCACCTATACACCTGACAAGTGTATTGGGTGTGTTGGGGACACAAGAGACCTCTTGTATCTTGATTGCAGGGTTGCTTGAGAGGGATAACTTTGACCACTTCCTCCTTGAGTTCGATAAACCTTGGGTGATCCACTTAAGGGAAACTTGCTGCTATTCTACAAACCTCTGCACTTGGAGGCCCAACAACTATCTACAAGAATAGAAGTGCGTAGACATCAACTCGTAGTTGTTCATATGTGCAGATGGCGGCTACAAAATCTTTGCTTAATGTTGCCATTGATGGGAAGCATCGTTCGACGATATTAGATGCTGCGCCGGGATCCCTAACCCCCTTACCACTCGAACTACTCAAGTGAACTAGATGATACACTCTAGTAGGGATCAGAGGTATATGTTATATTTATTTCTACATGGTTTTTATAAATTTATGAAATAGACTAACTTAATTGTTATGCTTTATTCTTGTGATGCAGGTTGAAGTGGGATGACCTTTTACCTTTCGCACGTCTGGTTGAGGTCACTCATGCGGAAATATTAGATGGCCAACAACATGGCTTTCAGATTATTTGATTCAACTATGGCCACTCATTGCTCACCTACTTAGTGGATCAATGGAGACCCAAGACTCACACGTTCCACTTTTGTTAGAGAGAGATGACTCCTACGCTTCAGGATGTGTCATGCTTGCTGGGACTACCATTGGTTGGCGAGCCAATAGGCCCTTTGGAAACACCGGAAAATTGGGCCTAGGGCATGGACCAATGTTTTCAGAGAATTCGTGAGGGATCTGGGCCCTTTGAATATGAGAATCACGTCACAAATTTTGATTGGTTGCTCAACTTTAAGGTCAAAATCATTTCTTACATTTTAATTTTTTTCCTAATTCATCCTACCACACGACGAAAATTGTTATATTACCAATGCAGATCTAGGAGTTCAGCCACCCAACCGTTTAGATGACTGAGCCATAGATGACGCGAAGCCTGGATGCATACATAATGTGGCTTCTCGAGATGGTGATGTTCATCGACAACCATGTCATGACCATTAGTGCCCACTACATCCCCATGGCTAGGGATATCACTGATGCGACATGCAAGGGCAACATCACACTGATGAGCTGGGGTTCTACTATCTTAGGGGCTACATACCGAGGTATGTGCAATGCTTGCTAGCTCACCATGACAAAGTCATCCTTGCTAGGATGCCCACTATTGCTACAACTATGGTCGTAGTAGAGGTTCCCTATCGGTTGCCCAAACGTATCGCCTAACATAGTACAAACTGTTACATATAAATCTGACATGTTGTTTTACGATGAGGGCATTTACATGCCTACTTTTGATACTTATTAGACCCGTCGCAAGGTACGTGTAATGTTTTAATTTAATGCACTACTTGTAGTACAATAAGGATGATCTAACAATACTTTTTGCACACCGTCGCTTTGTAAGAGGGCAAGTCAAAAATTGCTACCCGTCTTCCAAAGAAGTTCAACGTGTTGAGAGCAGATGCGGTGGTTTGGATGCCATACACTAACTCAGTGAGAGTTGATAGATACAAGGATGATATTTATACTTTGTGCACTAGAGATGCTACATACTAGCATATTTGATTTCCAAGTGGAGGAGATGTCTCAGCAGAGGGTTATGAGACAGTTCGGTCTTCGCCAATTGGTCGATCCCCCTCGTGCGTAAAGGGGTTCTATGGCAGAAAACAAAAATTTCTACGGTGCAAACACACCTAGCCAAGATCTATATATGCAGATGTAAAGTAACGAGCAATGATTTGATGATCATACCTTTGAAGACTGAAAGTAGTTAACATTCCGAGGGAAACGTGGATGACATAGTCATACTCGTAGCCGACCTCAATATCGTGAAGCTCCTCGCAAGTCACCCCTTTGTAATTGTACGATGTAGCTGACCTCATGGCCGTGTTGACGTACAAACTCCAACCAAAATCACCACAAGTGGCATTGCCACATGGCATTACAAACATACGGTATAGAGACATCTTCAGGGATCCGGTCCAACAAAGCAGCAGAACAAGATTATTCCGGACCGAGTCCAGCAACATGACAACGTGTGTATGGTGGACAAACCCTAATTCGCGTATGCAATTCCAATCTTAGGAACCACACATAAGGGAGAGGGAGAGAGAGAAAGGCAAAGCTCAATTGATGGGATGGATTTGGGGAGAGGGGTGTGATACGTTGCAAACGTATCTATAATTTTTGATGTTCCATGCTTGTTTTATATCTACTTTCTTATGTTTTGTCCACACTTTGGAGTATTTTTACACATTTTATGGAACTAACCTATTAACAAGATGCCACAGTGCCAGTTGCCTGTTTTATGCTGTTTTTGGGATTAGAAAAGCTAGTAAGGAAATATTCTCGAAATTGGACCATACCAAAGCCCAAGTCAATATTTCACCAGAAGGAACACAAAGTCCGGAGGGGAGACGAAGAGGGGAGCCAGGCCGGCCACACCTGGTGGTGGTGCGACCAGCCCTACCCACGCCACCAGGTGGTGTGGCCCCCCTGGTACTCCATCGACCTTGCCCCTTCGCCTATATATTTCCTCCAGGACAAAAACCCTAAGTACCCGATCAAAATTCCATGAAAGAGTCTGTAGCCGCCGCCATCTCCATCCCTAGATCGGGAGGCATCTAAAGCTCTTCCCAGCACCCTGCCGGAGGGGAGAGATCACCCTGGAGGCCCTCTTAATCACCATGACTGCCTCCGGTGTGATGTGTGAGTAGTTCATCCCTGGACTACGGGTCCATGTAGTAGCTAGATGGTTGGTTCTTCTCCTTTGTGCTACCATGTCTAGATCTTGTGAGCTCCGTTCATGATCAAGATCATCTATTTGTAATCATACATGTTGTGTTTACGGGGATCCGATGGATATTGAGATGCTATTTTAGATTGATTATTGATTTTATCATGTCTATGTTATTTGTGATCTTGCATGCTTTCCGTTGTTAGTAGCTATCTTGGCCAAGTAGATGCTAGCAACTCCAAGAGGGAGTATTTATGCTCGATGGTGGGTTCATGCCTCTAGGAATCTAGGGAAGTGATGGAAATCTCTAAGGTACTAGATGTGTTGTTGCTACTAGAGAGAAAACAACAATCCTTTGTTCATAGAACAACCGTATTGTTTACTTTACACACTTTGCTTAATGCAATTATCTGTTGCTTGCAACTTAATACTAGAGGGGGTTCAGATGATAACCTGAAGGTGGATTATTAGTCATAGATGCAGTTGGATTACGGTCTATGTATAATGTTGTAATGCCCAATCAAATCTCATAGGAGTCAAGATGATTAGTACTCCCTCCGTTTAGAAATATAAGATGTTTTAGCTTTGTGAAAGGAGTGTATCTAGACCCTTTTAGTGTGTAGGTTTACTCCAAACCTCTATGAACCTATACACTAAAAGACGTCTAGATACATTCTATTAACAAAGCTAAAACGTCTTATATTTCTGAACGGAGGGAGTATATGCATGTATGCTTTCTCGGTGTCTATCAATTGCCCCGCTGTAATTTGTTCACCCAACATGTCATCTATCTTAAGGAGAATCACCTCTAGTGAACTATGGACCCCGGTCAATTCTTTTACCATTAATCTACAAGCTATATATTGTTTTCTATTTACTTTCTGCAAGCAATTACTATCTTCCACACAATACGTTTAATCCTTCGTTTTCAGCAAAACCGGTGAGATTGACAACCTCACTGTAAGTTGGGGGGAAAGTTCCGTGGTTGTGTTGTGTAGGATTCCAAGTTGGAAACAACACCTTGGAGGTGTTTCCTTGCTCCTACTGGTTCGATAACCCTGGTTTCATAACTGAGGGAAAACTTGCTGTTGTGCTCATCATACCTTCCTCTTGGGGTTCCCCAACGAGATCGACGTGTTGAGCCGATCATCAAGCTGTTTTCTGGCGCTGTTGCCCGGGAGACAAGGACATATTCACAAGGGGAGTCCCTCATAACCAATCTCTTTACTTTGTTTTATTTGTTTTGCTGAGTTTATTTCTGCTTTGTTTGCTTGTTTCTTTTATAAAAAACACAAAAAATAGTTATACTAGTTTGCTTTCTTTATAGCAAAAAAAATGACTACTCTTGAAAACACTAAGTTGTGTGACTTCACTAGCACCAACAACAATGATGTCATGTGCACACCTATTGCTCCACCTGTTCCTGAAGCTACTTTCTTTGAAATTAAACTTGCGTTACTCAATCTTATTATGAGAGAACAATTTTCTGGTATTGGTACTGAATATGTTGCTGCTCATCTTAATAACTTTGTTGAACTTTGTGAGATGCAAAAACATAGGGATATAGATGGAGATATTATTAAGCTTAAATTGTTTCCTTTCTCATTGAGAGGAAAAGCTAAAGAATGGTTGCAATCCCTAACTAGAAATAGTATTGATTCTTGGACTAAATTCAAAGATGCTTTCATTGGAAAATACTATCCTCCTGCTAAGATTATATCTATGAGAAGTGAAATAATGAAATTTAAACAGTCTGATAATGAACATGTTGCTCAAGCTTGGGAAAGAATGAAATCTTTGGTAAAGAATTGTCCCACTCATGGACTGACTGCTTGGATGATTATCCAAACCTTTTATGCATGATTGATTTATTCTTCAAGAAATCTACTAGATTCTACTGCTGGAGGTACGTTTATGACCATTACTTTGGGTGCTGCAACAAAGCTTCTGGAAAATATAATGGTTAACTATTCTGAATGGCACACTGAGAGAGCTCCACAAGGTAAGAAGGTAAACTTTGTTGAAGAAACCTCTTCCTTGAGGTATAAAATTGATGTTATTATGTCTATGCTTGTTAATGGGAAAGCTCATATTGATCCAAATCATGTTCCCTTAGCTTCTTTGGTTGCTCAAGAAGAGCAAGTTGATGTGAACTTCATTAGAAATAATAATTTTAGCAACAATGCCTATAAGAATAATTTTGGTAATAACAACTATAGGCCATATCCTCCCAATAATGGTAAAGCTTATGGAAATTCCTACAACAATAATAGAAGTGCACCCTCTGAACTTGAAGTCACGCTTAAAGATTTTATTAGTAAACAAACTGCCTTCAATAAAACTATTGAGGAAAAACTTTCTAATGCTGAAAGAATCATCTTTGTCTGAAGCACAATCCTCTTTTATTAATAAAATGGCTGCTAAACTTGAAACCATTGAAAATCCCTTTACTGCTACTAATGCCATATAAGTTAGAATTGATGAAAATGTTAGACTGTTAGGTGAATTGCATGCTAAGTGGGAAAGAGAAGATGAAATTGCTAGAAATATTAGTATTTCTACTATCACTACCACTAATGTTGAAGCTAGTAATCCCAATGGAACCTTTTCTAATAAAAATGCTGAAATTCTTCGAAATATGGGAAACAATAGCTCTACTACTTTAGATGATAATTATGATTTTGATCTTGATGGTTACAATATCTCTGAAGTAATTATGTTCCTACAAAATCTTGCTAAAAGTCCTAATGCTAGTGCTATGAATATGGCCTTTACAAAACACATTACTGATGCTCTCATAAAAATTAAAGAAAAGAGGAAAAATAAAGCTTCTATTCCTATGAAATTAGAAGATGGCTAGGAACCCATCATTAATATGAAGGTGAATGATTTTGATCTCAAAGGTTTATGTGATCTTGATAGTAGTGTTTCTATTATGCCTAGAAAGATTTATGAAATGCTTGATTTGCCACCATTAGAAGATTGGTTATTTAAATGTCCCACTTGATGATAATGCTAAATAGAAACTCATGGGGAGTATTAATGATGTTCTTATTATGGTTAACAATGCCTATGTCTCCATTGATTTCTATGTTTTGGATGTTGAATGCAATGCTTCTTGTCCTATTACTTTGGGAAGACCTTTTCTTAGAATTGTTGGTGCCATTATTGATATGAAAGAAGGCACCATTAAATATCAATTTCCACTCAAGAAAGGTATAGAACACTTCCCTGAGAAGAGAGAGAAGATTCCTTTTGCCTCTCCTATTAAAACAAAATTTTCTCTTAATGCTTCTTCATTTGAGAAGACTTGATTCTTTTCTTGCTTCTTATGCCTAGCTCAAAGGCGTTAAAGAAAAGCACTTATTGGGAGATAACCCAAATTTCGTTAGGAGTCTTTTGTTGAGTCTTGGAAGTTATTGCTTCGGTAATAACCTCTTCTTAACATTTTTGCGTGGTTTTTGTGCCAAGAGTAACCTCTAATAAGAGAGAAATAAGATTTGGGAAAGTTGCTGTCCCGAAACAGATTTTTGTGCTTTGCTGTAAACATTCGTGAAAAATCACTGTATGTCGGATTGGGTATGGCACCCGTGTCACCCCAAGAAATATTCAAGAAGTACAAGCGTCAAAGCTTGGGGATGCGCAAGGCATCCCCTTCTTCATCAATAAAAATTCCAGGTTTCTTCCAAACACTTCATTTTTATTGTTTCATGCATAATTGTATTGTTCTTGGAGCGTCTTCGTTTTTGTTTTTAGTTTTTGTTTGCTTAGTTTTCTTGAATAAATTGGTTGGACCCCCACATTCATATATGATGGTTTTCAAATAGGTTGATTTGGATTGGAAAACAGTCAGGAAGTTCATGCTTAAGTGGTATAAAAGGAGCTTGTTTTTGACTGTGACTTAGACTTTATCATGTCATGCTTGGTATTGTTTTGGCTTTATGCTTAGTGATTATTGCTGTAGCATGACTTGTTATAAACAATTGAGAATTGATTAATGTGCCTTGAAAGAATCATGCGTTGTTTTAGCATATAAAAGCATAGTATTGTGGTATTCTCCTTTGACGCTTTATTTGGGTTGACTTGGCGCATGCTCACACCATGTTAAGACTATACCAAGTCACCATAGCCTCTATGATCATTTAGTTTTCGACTTGTAATATCACTTTATGCTTTAATTAATAATGTTTTATCGCTTTGCATGATTATGGCCATTATTGCTCTCTTAGTTGGTCGCTCCCAGTCTTTTGCTAGCCTCCATACCAAGTATGAGTTCCACTCATGCATACAACTCCAAATAAAACCAAGTTATTCCAAAGAGTCCACCATACCTACCTATTAGCATTTGCTATTCCAAGTATACTCATGTTTTTATCTACCTTCCGAATTAAACTTGTTATGTGAAAATTAGTGATTAAAGATCTCACAAACTTGATGGCACACTTTACTTTTCTTGCACTTAATAAACTTGAACCATTGTGCCCATCTATGTTGCGTATGTGCTTGCGCTTTATTAGTTGTGAATTAGCAGAACCATGTTACCATGGGGAACGCTTTCAACATTGCACTTTATTTGGTTGATATCATGTTCTTTTGCTTATGGATCCCGACGGTGTGAAATAAAAGGGGAGCTTGTAAGCTCATGGAGTTTGGATGTGTATTAGAGAAACGCCTGGGCCGCTAGCCTAAGCCACGCCTAATCATGGTGGAAACTTGCAGCATAACCATAATGAGCAATATGTGAAGCATCCTTAATAAAAACCTACGCAAATAGCAAATAAAAAGATCACTGAGATGCTCATTGTCTGCTTGCCTTATCATTTTGATATGGGAATGCTTCCGTATCATCGGGCAAGGGGTACCCCGTTGGCGTTGCTCTATGATACACATGTACTTACAATGACAAGAACTTACTCGTGACTAAAGTTGAGTAACATGAGGTTCAGTCTTCATAAGTAAGGGGCATGATATTTCAACTTATAACTTGTCAAGCATATCCTCATATTTGTTCACTTTAACCTTAATCACGTAAAGATGCTTATGATAGGCGCAATGAGAGCTGAAAGCTAATAAGTACCATAATTTTTGGAACCTCTTATGAGACTTGATTCCATGCTTCCTTCTATGAAGGGCCTTTCTTTTACTTTTATGTTGAGTCTCCATCTTCTATATTTATGCACCTATTGAGAGAGCATAGTGGTCATTCTTAGTTTAATGTGCATTGTCCCAAGACTTGTTGATTGATTCATAACTTTGATATTGCTTGTTCGTAAACTATTTATATCTAGGCACCCTTATGAACTTTGAAGGTGTCCTATGCATTTATGTTTTGCTACACTATGAGGGACAAGCTGAATACCATTCTCATTATGTTTTCTATATGTGAAACAAACAAACGTCTTTCAAATCATTGATATTCATGAATCTTTTGTTTGTACCTTTTCATGTTACAACATAGTTGCTATGTCTTATTGTTAGAACTATATCTTTCATGCTATGTTAAAGTACTATGATCCCAGCTATCAATGTTTTACAAATATTTTGATCAAGATTATGATGGTGCATGTCACCTCAAAAATTATTCTTTTTATCACTTACCTACTCGAGGACGAGCAGGAGTTTATCTTGGGGATGTTGATACGTTGCAAACGTATCTATAATTTTTGATGTTCCATGCTTGTTTTATATCTACTTTCTTATGTTTTGTCCACACTTTGGAGTATTTTTACACATTTTATGGAACTAACCTATTAACAAGATGCCACAGTGCCAGTTGCCTGTTTTATGCTGTTTTTGGGATTAGAAAAGCTAGTAAGGAAATATTCTCGAAATTGGACCAGACCAAAGCCCAAGTCAATATTTCACCAGAAGGAACACAAAGTCCGGAGGGGAGACGAAGAGGGGAGCCAGGCCGGCCACACCTGGTGGTGGTGCGACCAGCCCTACCCACGCCACCAGGTGGTGTGGCCCCCCGGTACTCCATCGACCTTGCCCCTTCGCCTATATATTTCCTCCAGGACAAAAACCCTAAGTACCAATTCAAAATTCCACGAAAGAGTTTGTAGCCGCTGCCATCTCCATCCCTAGATCGGGAGGGATCTGAAGCTCTTCTCGGCACCCTGCTGGAGGGGAGAGATCACCCTGGAGTCCCTCTTCATCACCATGACTGCCTCCGGTGTGATGCGTGAGTAGTTCATCCCTGGACTACGGGTCCATGTAGTAGCTAGATGGTTGGTTCTTCTCCTTTGTGCTACCATGTCTAGATCTTGTGAGCTCCGTTCATGATCAAGATCATCTATTTATAATCATACATGTTGTGTTTGCGGGGATCCGATGGATATTGAGATGCTATTTCAGATTGATTATTGATTCTATCATGTCTATGTTATTTGTGATCTTGCATGCTTTCCGTTGTTAGTAGCTATCTTGGCCAAGTAGATGCTAGCAACTCCAAGAGAGAGTATTTATGCCTCTAGGAATCTGGGGAAGTGACCGAAATCTCTAAGGTACTAGATGTGCTGGTGCAACTAGGGAGAAAACAGCAATCCTTTGTTCATAGAACAATCATATTGTTTACTTTACACACTTTGCTTAATGCAATTATCTGTTGCTTGCAACTTAATACTGGAGGGGGTTCGGATGATAACCTGAAGATGGATTATTAGTCATAGATGCAGTTGGATTACGGTCTATGTATAATGTTGTAATGCCCAATCAAATCTCATAGGAGTCAAGATAATTAGTATATGCATGTATGCTTTCTCGATGTTTGTCAATTGCCCCGCTGTAATTTGTTCACCCATCATGTCATCTATCTTAAGGAGAATCACCACTAGTGAACTATGGACCCCGGTCCTTTCTTTTACCATCAATCCACAACTATTTACTATTTTCTGTTTACTTTCTGCAAGCTATTACTATCTTCCACACGATACGTTTAATCCTTTGTTTTCAGCAAAACCGGTGAGATTGACAACCTCATTGTAAGTTGGGGGCAAAGTTCTGTCGTTGTGTTGTGCATGATTATAAGTTGGAAACAACACATTGGAGGTGTTTCCTTGCTCCTACTGGTTCGATAACCTTGGTTCATAACTGAGGGAAAACTTTCTGTTGTGCTCATTATACCTTCTCTTGGGGTTCCCCAACAAGATCGATGTGTTGAGCCGATCATCAGGGTGCACCTCTTTATATAGGTGTATGGGAGGTACTTCCTCACTCAAAGTTCCGAGGTGGGAGTAATCAAGAGGGAGAGGTGGGAGGAGGCGCCGGCGGACAGCCCCTTGATACATTGCAAATGTATCTATAATTTTTGATGTTCCATGCTTGGTTTTATCCACTTTCTTGTGTTTTGTCCATACTTTGGAGTACTTTTCTTATGATTTCTTGGACTAACCTATTAACAAGAGACATAGTGCCAGCTGCCTGTTTTCTGCTGTTTTTGGTTCCAGGAAAGTCATAAAATGAATATTCTCGGAATTGGGCGGGACAAAAGCCAAAGTGCCTATTTTTTCGGAAGTCATCAGATGCCAGAATACGAGACGGAGAGGGGGCATGGGGCCACCACACCACCTGGCCGCGCAGCCAGGCCTGGGCCGCGCCAGGGGGTGGTGTGTCCTCTCCCGGTACCCCCTCGACCTCTCCTTCCGCCTATATATTGCCCTCGGAACGAAAACCCTAAGTACCCGATCAAAAATCCACGAAAGAGTCTGTAGCCGCCATCATCTCCATCCCTAGATCGGGAGGGATCTGAAGTTCTTCCCGGCACCCTGCCAGAGAGGGGAATTCACCCTGGAGGCCTTCTTCATCACCATGCAAGCCTCCGGTGTGATGCGTGAGTAGTTCATCCTTGGACTACGGATCCATGTAGTAGCTAGATGGCTGGTTCTCCTCCTTTGTGCTTTCATGTTTAGATCTTGTGAGCTCCGTTCATGATCAAGATCATCTTTTTGTAATTCTGCATGTTGTGTTTGCAGGGATCCGATGGATATTGAGATGCTATTTCAGATTGATTATTGATTCTATCATGTCTTTGTTATTTGTGATGTTGCATGCTTTCCGTTGTTAGTAGCTATCTTGGCCAAGTAGATGCTAGCAACTCCAAGAGTTAGTATTTATGCTCGATAGTGGGTTCATGCCTCTGGTAATCTGGGGAAGTGACAAAATTCTCTAAGGTACTAGATGTGCTATTGCTACTAGGGAGAAAACAACAATACTTTGTTCATAGAACAATCGTATTTGTTTACTTTACACCCAGTTCGTAAAGTAATAATCTGTTGCTTGCAACTTAATACTGGAGGGGGTTCAAATGATAACCTGAAGGTGGATTATTAGTCATAGATGTAGTTGGATGGCGGTCTATGTATAATGTTGTAATGCCCAATCAAGTCTCAAAGGAGTCAAGATGATTAGTATATGCATGTATTGCTTTCTCGATGTTTGTCAATTGCCCCGCTGTAATTTGTTCACCCCGCATGTTATCTATCTTAAGGAGAGCCACCTCTAGTGAACTATGGATCCCGGTCCTTTTCTTTACATACAATCTACAATCTTTTACTGCTTTGTGTTTACTTTCTGCAAACTATTACTTCTTTCCATTCGATACGTTTAATACTTTGTTTTCCGCAAAACACGGTGAGATTGACAACCTCATCGCAAGTTGGGGACAAAGTTCTGTCGCTGTGTTGTGCAGGTCTCCACGTTGCTACTAGCATCGGTAGTGCGCCCTGCCAAAGCTCAGCTAGTAACACCTTTGGGGTGTTTCCTTGCTCCTACTGGTTCAACTAAACCTTGGTTTCATAACTGAGGGAAATTTGCTGCTGTGCTCATCATACCTTCCTCTTGGGGTTCCCAACGAGCTCTACATCAACACCGCCATCAAGCATTTTTCTGGGCGCCGTGCATTGAGCCATCAAGCATTTTTCTGGCGCCTTTGCTGGTGAGTCAAGGACATCTTCACAAGGGGAGTCCCTCATAACCTATCTCTTTACTTTGTTGTTTTTGTTTTGCTTAGTTTCTTTTTGCTTTGTTTGCTTGTTTACTTTATTCAAAAACCCAAAAAAATTAGTTTTACTAGTTTGCTTTCTTATTTGAAAACCCCAAAAAAATGACTACTCTTGAAAACACTTAGTTGTGTGACTTCACTAGCACCAACAACAATGATTTTATGAGCACACATATTGCTCCATCTGTGGCTGAAAATACTTTCTTTGAGATAAAGCCTGCTTTGCTCAATCTTGTTATGAGAGAACAATTTTTTGGTATTGGTAATGAAGATGCTGCTTCCCATCTAAATAACTTTGTTGAACTTTGTGAAATGCAAAAGCATAGGGATATAGATGGTGATATTATTAAACTGAAATTGTTTCCATTCTCTTTGAGAGGAAAAGCTAAAGAATGGTTGAATTCCTTAACTAGGAATAATATTGATTCTTGGACTAAATGGACATATGCTTTTATTGGAAAATACTATCCTCCTGCTAATATTATATCCATGATAAGTGAAATAATGAAGTTTAAACAACTTGATAATGAGCATGTTGCTCAAGCTTGGGAAAGAATGAAATCTTTGGTAAAGAATTGTCCCACTCATGGACTGACTGCTTGGATGATCATCACTTTGGGTGCTGCAACGAAACTTCTAGACAATATGATGGTTAATTATTCTGAATGGCATACTGAGAGAGCTCCACAAGGTAGGAAGCTAAATTCTGTTGAGGAAACCACCTCCTTGAGTGATAAGATTGATATTATTATGTCTATGCTTGTTAATGGGAAAGGCCATATTGATCCAAGTAATGTTCCTTTAGCTTCTTTGGTTGCTCAAGAAGAGCAAGTTGATGTGAACTTCATAAGAAATAACAATTTTGGCAACAATCCTTATGGTAATAATGCTTATAGGACCAATTTTGGTAACAACAATTATAAGCCATATCCTCCCAACAATGGTAATGCTTATGGAAATTCTTACAACAATAATAGGAGTGCTCCCTCTGAACTTGAAGTTATGCTTAAAGAGTTTATTAGTAAACAAACTGCTTTCAATAAAACTATTGAGGAAAAACTCTCTAATGCTGAAAGAAATATAGCATCTTTGGCTGAAGCTCAATCTTCTTTGAATAAAATGGCTGCTAAACCTGAAACTAATGGCAATACCTTTGTAGCTACTAATGCTATACAAGTAAGAATTGATGAAAATGTTAGACTATTAGCTGAATTACATGCTAAGTGGGAAAGAGAAGATGAAATTGCTAGAAACATTAGTGTTTCTACTATCACCACCACTAGTGTTGAGGCTAGTAATAGTTCTACTACTTTAGATGATAAAGTTGATTTTGATCTTGATGGTTGCAATATCTCTGAAGTTATTAAGTTCCTACAAAAGCTTGCTAAAAGTCCTAATGCTAGTGCTATGAACATGGCCTTTATAAAACACATTACTGATGCTCTCATAAAGATTAAAGAAGAAAAGATGAAACATAAAGCTTTTATTCCTATAAAACAAGAAGATGGTTGGAACCCATCATTAATATGAAAGTGAATGACTTTGATTTCAAAGCTTTATGTGATCTTGATAGTAGTGTTTCGATTATGCCTAGAAGGATTTATGATATGTTTGATTTGCCTCCTCTTGAAGATTATTATTTGAATGTCCCACTTGATGATAATGCTAAAAAGAAACTCATAGGGATTCTTAATGATGTCCTTATTATGGTTAACAATGCCTATGTCTCCGTTGATTTCTATGTTTTGGATGTTGAATCCAATGCTTCTTGTCCTATTAATTTGGGAAGACCTTTTCTTAGAACTATTGGTGCCATCATTGATATGAAAGAAGGCACCATTAAATATCAACCCACTCAAGAAAGCTATAGAACACTTCCCCCAAAAGAGAGAAAAGATTTTTTTTACTTCTCCTACAAAAACAAAATTTGGTCTTAATGCTTCTTCATTTGAGAACACTTGATTCTTCTTCTTGCTTCTTATGCCTAACTTAAAGGCGTTAAAGAAAAGTACTTATTGGAAGATAATCCAAAAGATTTATGTGAGTCTTGGAAGTTATTACCTCTGTAATAACGTATCCTTATCATTTTTATTTGCCTTTTGTGCCAAGAGTAACCTCTAATGAGAGAGAAGTAATGATTGGGAAAGTTGCTGTCCCGAAACAGATTTATGTGCTTCACCGTAAAAATTCGTGTAAAATCTCTGAATGTCTTTTTGAGGCGTGAATTTTTGTGCTTCTTCCCCAGGTTGTTATCTAACTTTCGTTAGTTCAACACGTTTTTATTTGAGCAACAGAAGGTCTTCGAAAAAATTCGTCTTTACCTGCTGGTCTGTTTTGACAGATTTCTGCTATTTTCTGCATTTGCTTCTTGTTGGTTCCTTCTTGAGTTCTTTTAGGGAATTCAGCTTTTTGAGGAAAGTGCTACAGTAGCTAGTGTTCTAATGGAAGTTTATTTGGTGTTAGAACTGAACCGTAAGACTTATTTATCTTGAGTGCACTAATGTTGCTAATAAAGATTGTGTGAAGTTTTGTATGAAGGAAAAATTTCAGGTGTATGGAAGGAATGAGTAATGAGATGAAATGGACTAAATCTCAAGCTTGGGGATGCCAAGCGTGTCACCCCAAGAAATATCCAAGAAGTACAAGCGTCAAATCTTGGGGATGCCCAAGGCATCCCCTTCTTCATCAATAAAAACCCTAGGTTTCTTCCAAACACTTCATTTTTATTGTTTCATGCACAGTTGTGTTTTTCTTGGAGCGTCTTCTTTTTCGTTTTCGTTTTGGTTTTTCGTTTGTTTTGGTTTGCTTAGTTTTCTGAATAAATTGGTTGGACCTCTTCTTTCATACATTGGTTTGCAAATAGTTTGGTTTGCTTTGGAAAAGAGTTGGAAAGTTCATACTTTTGTGGTAAAAAGAGCTCGTTTTTGACTGTGGCCTATGCTCTGTCATGCCATGCTTGATATTGTTTTGGCTTTATGCTTAGTACTCTTTGCTGTAGTATGACTTGTTATAAACAATCGAGATTGCTTAATGTGCCTTGGATGAATCATGCGTTGTTTTAGCATATTAAAGCATAGTATAGTAGTATTCTCCTTTGATGCTTTATTTAGGTTGACTTGGCGCATGCTCACACCATGTTATGACTATCTCAAGTCACCATAGCCTTTATGATCCTTTAGTTTTCAACTTGTAGTATGCCTTTATGCTTTGATCAATGATGTTTTGTCGCTCTGCATGATTATGGCCATTATTGCTCTCTTAGTTTGTTGCTCCCAGTCTTTTGCTGGCCTGCACAACAAAGTATGAGTTCCACTCATGCATCCAACTCCCTAAACCAAGTTATTCAAAAGAGTCCACCATACCTACCTACTAGCTTATGCTATTCCAAGTATATTCATGCTTTCGTTTACCTTCCAAATTAAACTTGTTATGAGAAAACTAGTGATTAAAGCTCTCACGAACTTGATGGCACACTTTACTTTTCTTGACCTTAATAAACTTGAACCATTGTGTCTTCTATGTTGTATATGCTTGCACTTATTTGTCGGGAATTAGCAAAACCATGCTGTCATGGGGAACGCTTTCAACATTGCACTTGGTACCTGTACCTAGTTGATATCATGCTCTTTTTTATATGGATATCGTCGGTGTGAAATGAAAGGGGAGCTTGTAAGTCCATGGAGTTATGTATATGTGTTAGAGAAACGCCTGGGCCGCTGGTCTAATCCATGCTAGCATGGTGGAAACCTGAAGCGTAACCATAATGAGCTGTCTATGAAGCATTCTTCTTATAAAAAAGAGTCCGATATTGAGAAAAAAGAGAAAAGAGAAAAAAGAGATACTATGAAAAGAGGAAAGAGAGAAAAAAGCACCATATTCCCATGGTAAATAAGAAGAATGCTGAGATGCTCGTTGTCTGCTTGCCTTATCATTTTGATATGGGGATTCTTCCGTATCATCGGCAAGTGGTACCCCGTTGGCGGTTCTCAATGATACACATATACTTACAATGACAAGAACTTACAGGTGACTAAACTTGAGTAGCATGAGGAGCGGTCCTCGTATATAAGGGACATGAGATTTCTGACTTATACTTCGTCAAGCATGTACACCATAGTTTGTTCACTTTAAGCTTAATCACTTCAAGATGCTTATGATAGGGGCAATGAGAGCTGAAAGCTATAAGTACCATAATTTTTGGAAGCTCTTTATGAGACTTGAATCCCTACTTACTTTTACAAAGGCCTTTCTTCCACCATTATATTGAGTCTCCACCTTCTACCTTTATGCACCTACTTTGAGAGCATAGTGG
Organism: Avena eriantha; assembly: GCA_910589775.1. Taxonomy (NCBI): domain Eukaryota; kingdom Viridiplantae; phylum Streptophyta; class Magnoliopsida; order Poales; family Poaceae; genus Avena; species Avena eriantha. Next base: position 174,542,278 of record OU342742.1, on the reverse strand, counting down.
CCATTCTTAGTTCTATGTGCATTGTCCCAAGACTAGTTGATTGATGCATACTTTGATATTGCTTGTTTTAAACTATTGTATCTAGTCACTCTTATGAACTTTGAAGGTGTCCTATGCATTTATATTTGCTACTCTATTGAGGGACAAGCGGAATACTAGTACGCTATGTTTTCTTTATGTGAAACAAACAAACGTCTTGCAAAGCATTGTTATTCATGAATATTTTGTTTGTTCCTTTTCATGTTGCAACATAGTTTCTTTGCTTATTGCTAGAACTTTGCCTTTCATGTTATGATTGAAGTAATATGATCCCAGCTTTGAATGTTTTGCAAATACTTTGATCAAGTCTTTGATGGTGCATGTCACCTCAAAAATTATTCTTTCTTTTTATCACTTACCTACTCGAGGACGAGCATGAGTTAAGCTTGGGGATGTTGATACATTGCAAACGTATCTATAATTTTTGATGTTCCATGCTTGGTTTTATCCACTTTGTTGTGTTTTGTCCACACTTTGGAGTACTTTTCTTATGATTTCTTGGACTAACCTATTAACAAGAGCCACAGTGCTAGCTGCCTGTTTTCTGCCGTTTTTGGTTCTAGGAAAGTCAGAAAATGAATATTCTCAGAATTGGACGGGACAAAAGCCAAAGTGCCTATTTTTCCGGAAGTCATCAGATGCCAGAATACGAGACAGAGAGGGGCCAGGGGCCACCACACCACTTGGCCGCGCGGCCAGGCCTGACCCGCGCCAGGGGGTGGTGTGGCCGCTCCCGGTACCCCCTCGGCCTCTCCTTCCACCTATATGTTGCCCTCGGGATGAAAACCCTAAGTACCCGATCAAAAATCCACGAAAGAGTCTGTAGCCGCCGTCATCTCCATCCCTAGATCGGGAGGGATCTGAAGCTCTTCCCGGCACCCTGCCGGATAGGGGAATTCACCCTAGAGGCCTTCTTCATCACCATGCAAGCCTCCGGTGTGATGCGTGAGTAGTTCATCCTTGGACTACAGATCCATGTAGTAGCTAGATGGCTAGTTCTCCTCCTTTGTGCTTTCATGTTTAGATCTTGTGAGCTCCGTTCATGATCAAGATCATCTTTTTGTAATTCTGCATGTTGTGTTTGCGGGGATCCGATGGATATTTAGATGATATTTCAGATTGATTATTGATTCTATCATGTCTTTGTTATTTGTGATCTTGCATGCTTTCCGTTGTTAGTAGCTATCTTGGCCAAGTAGATGCTAGCAACTCCAAGAGTTAGTATTTATGCTCGATAGTGGGTTCATGCCTCTGGTAATCTGGGGAAGTGACAGAAATCTTTAAGGTACAAGATGTGCTGTTGCTACTAGGGAGAAAACAACAATCCTTTGTTCATAGAACAATCATATTGTTTACTTTACACGCAGTTCGTAAAGCAATAATATGTTGCTTGTAACTTAATACTGGAGGGGGTTCAGATGATAACCTGAAGGTGGATTATTAGTCATAGATGCAGTTGGATGGCGGTCTATGTATAATGTTGTAATGCCCAATCAAGTCTCAAAGGAGTCAAGATGATTAGTATATGCATGTATTGCTTTCTCGATGTTTGTCAATTGCCCCGCTGTAATTTGTTCACCCAGCATGTTATCTATCTTAAGGAGAGCCACCTCTAGTGAACTATGGATCCTGGTCCTTTTCTTTACGTACAATCTACAATCTTTTATTGCTTTGTGTTTACTTTCTGCAAACTATTACTTCTTTCCATTCGATACGTTTAATCCTTTGTTTTCCGCAAAACACGATGAGATTGACAACCTCAGCGCAAGTTGGGGACAAAGTTTTGTGGTTGTGTTGTGCAGGTCTCCACGTTGCTACTAGCACCGGTAGTGCGCCCTGCCAAAGCTTAGCTAGTAACACCTTTGGGGTGTTTTCTTGCTCCTACTGGTGCGATTAAACCTTGGTTTCATAACTGAGGGAAACTTGCTGCTGTACTCATCATACCTTCTTCTTGGGGTTCCCAACGAGCTCTACATCAACACCGCCATCAAGCATTTTTCTGGGCGCCGTGCATTGAGCCATCACCCCTACATGGGCCCCACATGGTGGGAGGGCCCATTAGGTCCGGCGGCCACCTTGGCCTTTCCTAGGGCATGCGGCCCCCTCTTGAGCCTCCTCTAGTGAGGCCCAATTAGGTGGCCTGCCCCAAAAAGCCTAATTAATATTAAATACATATTGTTTAATACCTATCACTCTGAAACACCTTTCGGACCCCTTCGATCATTATTGGATATCCCCGAAACACTATCAATATCTCTTTAGAATAATTCTGGAGTTCTCTCTCTTTTTTCCTACGATCTTGGTTCAATCCCTGAGCATCTCTACCCTTAAGTGTGCACCCTATGGCTCGGAAATACATAGACATGATCTAGACACCTCACCGATCAATGACCAATAGCGGTATATGGAAATACGTAATGGCCCCCATGTATTCCATGATTAACTTGATCGCTTGAACCTTGAACGTCGGGTCTCATTCTATTTGCTCTACAATACCTAGTTTGTCCAAGATCTGATCTGCGGTATCTATATAACTAGTTCTATCTTGTTACTGACATACACATTTACTCGTTTCCATGATATTACATCCCTATGACCTAGTCACATGTTTGCAAATTTGTAGATGTAATCTCACTGAGTGGGCCTAGACTATCTATCTGTCACTCGGATGGGCAATATCCGGCCTTGATACATAGGCCTCAAAAGTTTCCCTGGAATACCTGAAACACACCTTTATGGTCATCTAGTTACGGACATGACGGTTGATAATCAAAGCAGCCTCAGGAGACAATGATTAATATGATCTCACGGTCGAAGGACCAAATCACTACGCTTTGCTAGATATTGCAATATTGAACTATGTGACTAGATCATATTGCAATACTAGGGGTTGGGTGTTGTCCATCACTTCATAAGTGATCTCGTTGTTAGTTGATGTGGTAAAGTCCATGATCGGGAAACCTCGATCACCAGCTGCCAACGAACTAGTCTAGAGGATACTAGGACCTGGTTTGTTAATATACCACACCTATATTAATATTTCCACTTAATACCGGCAAAGTCCAACACGACAATGCTTGCAACGACAAAGGACTATCTGCCGTGTGCATCCGCGAAAATGCACGACAAAAGGTTTGCCGTGTGCCTGGACCACCGCACAACACATAAAAGTAACTTCACGCTGTCGCAAGCGTGGTAGGCTTCATACTATTGTTGATTAGGTGCAACATGGATCAACGCAACATGGGAAAAAAAGGGAGGATGAGGAGGATAAGGTGAAGCTGGAACACAAAGGGGCGCAAGAGCTAAACTAAACTTCCAGTTTTGATAGCACTTTCTTATCTTTGCACGTGGAACATTGAATGTTTTCATGAACATGCAACTCAAAGATGGTAAACCTTATTGTATTCCTTAAATCTTAAAATTCAACATATTGTATCTCATAATAGACTTATCCAAGTGCATAATTTAGAATCTTTGATTTGGCCAATGCAGGTCTCGACTCACCTAAATAACAATGCGAGCTCCATGGTAATTCATTGTGTATCATCATTCTCCAACATTTTTGGGGAGAAAACAAGAGAATAGATGTTAAACTCTTCACAAGTAAATGTAGTTGTGGTAGACCTATTACACATGAATCTATGTTAATTAGTAAGCATCTTTGTCAACCTCCACGGTAATCGTTGGTTGCTTAACAACATGCTCCAATCCAAATTGAGATTTCGATTTTCGTGCCCGTGGTTCGTTAGTTCTACTCAATTTTCTCCAGCCGCTTAATATTTTGTCATTTTTTCCCCTTTCCTTCCCGGAAACCCATGAAAGAGCTCGAATGGCAGTTGTTGTCAGGTTGATCGTTAGCTGATGTGTGGGGCCGCGCGGTGTGGGACCATGTGGGGTCGTTTGGTCAGGAACGCGTTATGCTGGCGTGTGGGGCCGCGAAATATGGGACTGCGTGGGACCGGTTTGTTGGGAACACGTTATGGGGGACGTGGTGTGGGACCTGTCGCCTAAATTGGAAGTTTTCTTTTTTGTTATTTTTATGATTGGCCTTTTTAAGAGCGCCTTTCCCCCCCTCTCTCTCTCTCTCGCTAATAGGTATGTTTTTGTCCAAAAAGGTAGCGAATCTAGAGAAGCTTCTCTCTTCATTCATTGTTCCTTTTGGCCCTCATTTTCCCCAATTTGTAGCAAATGTAGAGCAACAAGTCTAACCAGCACCATAAATACATTCAATAAATAGAGCAGATGTAGATAAAGCAGCTAATATAGGATATGTAGCAGATGTAGATAAAGCAGCTAATATAGGATATATATATATATATAGTACTGTACTTAACGAGGTTCGACAATTAGGCTGCTCAGCAGCAACATCGGACAAGTTCAACACAGACAATACAACGGAAGCTACTTTACAGCAGCAGCAGTAGCACGAGATCAGTGGACCCTCATGGCCTCCACCAAGAGGGCCTCCGCCTCCTCCCTCTGGCGCCTCCTCCACTTCTTGCTGCCCAGTCCCTTAACCTTGGGCGCCTTGGGCTCCTTGGGCTTGATTGGGGGGCAAGCGACCCTCTTTTATGGCCACCTTTTGGTGGTTGCGGAGGTGAATACCGAGTGCTCGGTGCTTGGCTCTGAAGCCGTGTATGTTCACGGACTCTCCGCAGGTCCTCACGTCCTCGGCATGGTTCACGAGGGAGTTGAAGTCGGTGGCGCGGAGCCTCCTCATGGTGCAGAAGGGGCACCTGTAGACGTCGCCGACAAAGAAGTTGTCGTATTGGCCGGACTTCAGCCTCCTCAGCACTTGACGAGTCTTGGTGTCCTTGGACTCGTCATCACTATAGACATTGCTGCTATCCTCCTATAGGAAAAAACAGTAGAGTGCAATAAGGATATGATTGAGATACCTTGATTATCGAGATTGATTATTTGCATAAATTAACTGATTGAGATCGCCTGATTATTCTCCAAATCTATAACCAAATAGAATACAGATCCCAACTACGAACAAGGTGATTCAAATACGAACAAGGGGATTCGTAGAAATATGAACAGGAGGATTCATCGAAATACTAACAGGGGGATTCATCTAAATACGAGATCTAACACAAGAGGATTAGCTACTATAAAAATACGACAACCGAACCCTAATAACATACAATCTAGCATCCCACGATGGGAGTGGGGGAAGAACAAGGGAAAGGGAGAAAACCCTACTTACCTCCGACCATGGGTCGGTGATGCTGGTGTCGTAGGGGTTCTGCGGCCTGATGTAATCTTCCTCCTCATAGGGATCTACCCAAGACCGGCAGGGGCCTCCTCGCCGACGATTACGGTGAAAGCGGGGACGAGGGTCTGGACAGGTACGACAACTTCTTTTGATGTCTTGACGAGGGCCTATATGGGGACGGGGCCCTCCTAGCTGGCGGCCTTGGAGGCGACGATGGCCACCACGCCGTTCTTCTCCATCGCCGTCGTGGTTGGGGTTTTCTCGGGGGTTGTAGAAGGTTATGGGACAATGGAGACGGTTGAGTGAGCGAGTGAGTGAGTGATTAGTGAGAGTGAGGAGGCCTCTATAAAGGAGAAGGTAAGGGATGTTTTGTTGCCACAACATGCACCACGTAACCGCGTATGCTACTGCACCGTGCACGGCCACACGTGTCCACTACCACGCCGTGCACCGCGACACGCGTACCTTGAGTCATGTTTTTCCCTCGTGTCTAACACTGACGACTTAGTTGTGCTCAATTATACCCCCGAGTGTAACACTTGTAGTTTAGTTGTACTCAGTTTTTCCCTCTAGTACTAACACTGCTGTGTGCAATATACTTAGTTTTATCCTCCGGTGGCTGGTCAACAAAGAGTCAACGAATGAGTTTTAGCTAGCTAATTTGAGTCATTTTATGCATAACAAATTCACAAAGATAAAAACATAGTGGCATCTACCCAGGGAGTCTTATTATGTGACCCGCCACCATAAAAATGTATATAAATCAAGTTTTAACCTAAATGACCACTTCTCAAATCACCTACTATCTATGAAGGTTCATGGCTTTCTGCTCAATCCTCTTCCCAAAATATCCCTCCCCAAAACATAGTTTGTCTGAATGAGGCAATAATTGTCAGACAGGTGTATATTTGAATTGTAAATAGTTTGATGTATGCCAAGATGTATTTTATTGTCTAAAAACAATTTTCCATTTTTAAATCTACTTTGTATTTGAATCCCTTTGTCAGTCTTGCCCTTGCTTTTTAAGTTCTACTCCGTTTTTCCCTTATTCTTAAGTTTTACTCAGTTTTCCCCTCTCTCTTAGTCACAATCTATCACACATGTGCTCATCTTGGATGCTATGCTCTGATTGGTTGAGACAGTTGTCACACGGATCGTGCCCACCAACCGTTGATCCTCTATGATCTAGCGGACATGATAACCCCTATATCTGTCGGGGGCCCCTCCTCTATCCATGCAAAATAACGAGTTTGCCACATGTACTTTAACTTCATAAACAAATGATTTTGAATATAATTTGAAGGGGAAGTTTTCAAAGGTGTATAATTTATGCATTACATTCCACTCTATGAAAATGATAATCTCTCAAGATTTTCTTAGCACAATATTATCACGTATTAAGTGCGATTTCAAAGAGTTTAAATGTGTATATTTTCGGATATGCAAGTTTATACATTACATTCCACCCTATGAAAATGGGGGAGAAAATAATAATCTCTCAAATTTCGCTAGTACATCATTATCACAAATTAAGTGTGATTTCACAGTGTTCAAAGGTTTATAATTTTCGTATATACAAGATTATGCATTATATTTCATTCCATGGAAATTATAAATGATCAGGATTTTATTAGCACAACATTATCATGTCCTAAGTGCGATTTCAAGGAGTTAAAATATGTATAGTTTTCGTATATGCAAGTTTATGTATTACATTCTACTATATGAAAATGATAATCTCTCAAGATTTTCTTAGCACAACATTATCACGTATTAAGTGCGATTTCAAAGAGTTCAAATATGTATAATTTTCGTATATGCAAGTTTATGCATTACATTCCACTCTATAAAAATGGGGGGAAAATGATAATCTCTCAAAATTTTGTTAGCACATTATTATCATGTATTAAGTGCGATTTCACAGTGTTCAAAGGTTTATAATTTTTGCATATGCAAGTTTGTGCATTACATTCAACTCTATGAAAATGATAATATCGCAAAATTTTCTTAGCACAACATTATTATGTATTAAGTGTGATTTCAAAAAGTTCAAATGTGTATAATTTTCGTATATGCAAGTTTATGCATTACATTCCACTCTATGAAACTGGAGGAGAAAATGATAATCTCTCAAAATTTTGCTACCACATCATTATCACATATTAAGTACGATTTCACAGTGTTCAAAGGTTTATAATTTTCGTATACGCTAGTTTATATTTCACTCCATGGAAATGATAAATGATCATAATTTTATTAGCACAACATTATCATGTCCTAAGTGCAATTTTAAAGAGTTCAAAGGTGTCTAATTTTCGTATATGTAAGTTTATGCATTATATTTCACTATATGAAAATGAAGCTAGACAATGTGCTCCCGTGGCCAGAGAAGGGCCGCCATCGCTCGAGAAGAAGAAGAAAGGGGAGGCAACTACACGGGCGTGGGGCTAGCTCAGGGTACCATCTTGCAATGCCAACCTAGGTAAGCTATGGGTCCGGTGTTCACGTGGATAAGCTGTGGGTCCGATGCTGATCTAGATAAGTGGAGAGAGGTGTCTACTACGGGAATTGACTGAACGCGGTCCTACTTGTCAGCATGTAACGGTAAGGGTCCACTATGGGACCTGACAGAACGTGACCCTACTTGTCAGCACGTAACGGCGAGGGTCCACTACGGAACCCGACCGAATGCGGTCCCACTTGTCAGCATGCAACGGCAAGACAGACAAACAATGAGTTTTCAGACCGTGTGAGAATTTCGTAGAAGAAGATGGACAAAAGGGAGGAAAAGTTAAGCGACTGGAAAAAATTAAGTACAACTAACGAACCGAAGGCACGAAAATAGAAATTCTATCCAAATTTCAGTTTGTCGGTTCTTCATTTTCACGTGATGCATTGGTTGCTGAACAAAATGCTCTAATCCCAATTTCAGTTATTTTATCACTTCTTCTTTTTGACGTGATGCGTTGACTCCATGTAATCATTTATATCCGACAGTAAGTCGTCGCACGTTTATGTTTGTTTAGAAAAGACTAGACAAAATTTTTTAGTACGGATTTGAGATAATGGAAATTGTTTCTGACTCACCCAAAAAACGAACGTTGGAATTGAGACAGCGTATCTTTTGAGTTTAGCTTATGTCATGGCTTTTGAACCCGGCAATTCATCGAGAAAAACTAGAAGATAACGGATTTAAACATGGTCATTGCAACTCGGCGGCCAGAAGGTATAGACTTGGGACGACATGTGTCCATTATCTTTTACTTGGTAAGAATTTTTTTACTGAAGATTTGTTTGGTAATTCGCCAAAAAAAACAGTTGTTTGGTAGGCTCAGGAATTTCTACCACGGTTATCTTATGGCACCTAGACAATATCTAAAAAAGGAAAGGGAAAGTTTTTTTCTTTGACAATCAATACCCCATATATTCATAGTAACAAATAGTACATGGTAGAGATACATAAACTGTCTTTAACGATTACAAAATAAAGTCTAAAAGAAAACAAGTAAATCTCGAAGATCTTCCAAATCTTCTTCCATGACACAATCTTGCACTTGTCTGAAAGCAACCCAATAAACATAACACAGATGTCAAACCATAGACCTGTAGAAACCAACGAGGGTTCTCCCATAATTTTAATTTGAGCCACAATGTCAAGGCTATGTGCACGCGCATAATCATTAGAGTAATTCATCAACATGGGCAAGAGTACCACCACAAGTATTTCAGGGAAAGAAACCGAACAACAGGGTCAACATCGCAAGGGAGTCGGGAATACGAATCTTCATTGTCGAGGACATAGCATATGGGACAAATATTACGAGGATAATCCTTCTCGCAACAACCATGAAAAAAATCCAAGTACGAGTTCAAGCCTCCCCATTTACCAAAAGAAGCAACTTAATTATGGCATGTGCAAGTGTGTTAATACCCCCCATTTATGAGGCTAGATAGGAGGGAAGGTCTGACCGGTCTCTCTCCTCCATCTCCAACAATGAACCTCCACTGCAGCCGGTGATCTCAGCCCCGCTCCAAATTTTGGTTCGAAGCGGGCAAAACCAGCAGCCCGAAATTTTTTTACCATGGGCGACAGCGCAGGTGGACACGAGAGCTCTTAATTTTGGGATAGAAATAGGAACATTAACGCAGCAAAGACAAATTATAGTAGTGGAAGATTGTTGCAGGTGCGGCCGCACTGGGAGAGCGAGCACCTAGGAGGCTGGGACCACAGTCCGCTGCACACATGTTCCTACTCCCCCGACCGTGCTCACTGCCCTATAAAATGGCGCCCCATGCCCTGGAGACCATCGACCGTCCTCTCCGATCACTGTCATCTACATTGCTCTGCGTGTCTCCGGCGAGGAAGCCATTAGAGGAAGGTTCGAAAGGTAGGGTTTATAGGGGGTTTGGGTGTGTGCTCTTGGGGTTTTTCCTGGATTCTTGGTGATGTTTCCTTTTATTTATTTGTTTAATAATTCTGGGTGTTTCTTTTCCTTGTATATATATGTTTGTTTGGAAGAAGCTGGACTGGGAGGCATGTCCGGCGGTAACGACAGGCATGGGAAGGGACTGCCGGAGGAGCACTACAAGGAATCTGGCTATATATGACCCTCCATTTTCGTCACAGAATCATCATAGTAGTTCGTTTATGACGATTCTATGACGATTTTGAGATCGTCGAAAGCTGGGCGTCGCAAATGAACTATAACGACATTTTTGGTAAAATCATCATAACCGTCTATGACGATATTGGATCGTCATAACGTCTATGACGATCCAATATCGTCATGGACCATCTAGCTAGGCCAGCTCAGATCCTACGTGGCCGGTCCTACGTGGCAAAATTGTGATGAAATGAAATCGTCTTAAATCAAAATCAGCCCGGTCCATTTTAGTGATCTAAATGGGCTTACCCAATAATTCTAGCCTTTTATTTGCTAGGCCTTGACCTTTTTAGGTTTGTCTCTTTTGGGCCTTGCCTTCTTACGATCAACTTATTTATTTTCAGATTTATTACAATATATTTTGGGCCACGGCCTTTTTAGAGCTCAAATACATTTCATCCAGTCCAGATTCCTGCTATTTTTTAACTAGAATTTGCATTTTCATTTCTCGAATTGCTTCAGCCATGCAATAAATCGAGAAAATACACAAGAGTTTGCAAATACATCAAGAAAATACACCATTTTTAGCAAATACACAACATGCAGATAATTTATCAGCAAATAGCAGGCTCACAAATGCACATCCAAGATTACAATTCAGTATTTACATTAACTTATTAGCAAATAGCACCAATTGCAACATCTGCTGGGCAACAATAAGTTAACCAAGGAATACACCACGTCCAAACTCCAAGATTATCTCCTACCAAAACGGTACTACCATTCTCGACACCACTAGCTCCATGATCACCAAGTGCATATCCAGAATTATCTCCTACCAAAATGGTGCTCTTGTAAAAAAACAAGAAATTATGGTTATGACTATCAAATCAGAATTAAATAAATATCTTTTAACAATAACATAAAATAGCAGGAAACGAAACAAACACAAATCTACAAGCAGCTAGATGATACTATAGCCTACAATGATACTATAGCCTACAAATAAGGGAAAGCTCATCACAACTTGTACAAACAACAACGAATGTATGTTACATCACAATGAATGATTGCACAAGATAAACAAGCAATATAGAAATGCCAAGTTACAGAAACTGCATCACAAATATGATTTTCCTCTAGGGTTTGCCATACAACAACAATAGTAGATAATACAGAGTAGATAAGAACTAATACGCTTCAAGTTTGGTTTGCAAAGACAAGAAACAAGTATATTTGTGGATTATGTGATAACATGAGACAGTTGTCCAGTACCTTGGAAGGACGCAGAAAGACGGCCGTAGCATGAAGCAGGTCTAGGTGGGAGCTTCATCCTGCACCCATTGTGACCGGCGAGGCATCCACAGAAACTTCGTTTTCCTTTGTCAAATTTAGGCACCTGATGGAACCTGTGATCATATATAAAGCATTACTTGAGTATTGAACTCCAAGATGGTGATTTCAGTAATAAAGATTCACTAGAGAACTTTTCTCAGTTCAAAAGCTAGGAAATGCTTCATATCATGTTGTTTCTCGCTAATTACAGAAACTCGAGGCATACATCTAGTACTTCCTATCATGTTTTTCCTCGCTAATTATTAAAAAATGCACACACATGAAAACATGGGAAATGATAAAAATGCAATCAAGAACCAGATCCGTCTTAGTATCTTAATACTACCAACCATGCATCAAGTGAATAAATAAAATAGAAAATCGAATGCCATGTGAAAAGCTGCATCAGTGTAAGTAGACTATCATAGCAAAGCCACACTCCAAATCTCCAATAAGACCATTAGGCATCGGTAGGAATAAAACCATAGACATAACAGCAAAGCCACACATGTAACCATTACTAATTTGTTTTTCACACAATCAATAGTTGAGCATTCCTATTACCTTGAGGCTGGTGGTGTACTCCAGGGATGTTGCAGGTGCTTATCGGTGTACCATTCTGCGCTCCTGTTACAGGTGCTTATCGGTGTACCATTCTGCGCTCCTACATGATCATCAGTTATGAATAAAAGACTGCATGAGCAACTCGAAATAGCAAGATGTCAAAACTAACCGCAGTATCAAACGAAGATGTACTCAATATAATAGCCCAACTAGCTTCACGTAGCACATTAAGAGAGACATCTATTGGCAATATACACTAATACCTCAATGATGTACATATACATATAATCTGAATGTACAAGACTTAAATTAATTGATATTTAGTTCTCCAATCAATTTTCCTATTGGCGACCAAGGGATAGCAATGATTAATCAGTATACAGGGGTGGGGGAATTGGGAGGGAGTACCTTTTGCAGGGAGCAATCATGGTGGGGGTCTAGGACGTCTCCCTCAAGCAGGGGATGGATGAGCTCCACGCGACCATGTCCAGCTCTTACGCCTCCTCCCCTTCTGCGAGGACGCGCAACACCTCTCGCACTACCCCTTTGTTCCCCACCACGAGCAGACCGCCATGGCTACTGTCGTCGAAGGCTAGCATCATGGTGGATGTTGGCCTGAGGTGGCGAACGCGAGGGAAAGGGCTTGCCAGAGCTTGGGCCATTCATGGTACCCGGATGCTGTTGTCGGCTATTCTGTAGGTCGAGGCCGTATCTGCCCCTGCGCGGTGAAGCCACTCGCCGATGTTCCCCGTAGTCTGTGTGTGTAGGTTCCTCCTGGCGCCATAGGCAGGCGACGCGGAGGACTCCCTGCCCCCGCCGCCTGGGACCGTCTGCCCCCGCTAACCCATGATGTAGAGGCCATCCTCGGCAAGCACGTATCGCTGCTGCCGTGGATCCTTGGAGGTGGCGGTCGTCGAACCGTCTGGTGTGGTGGAGGGGCGCCGCTGTTGATCTAGGTTTGCGAGAGGGGAATCAAAGAGCGTGGACTCGGTTGGGTTCCGTGAGGGAGGATGGGGGCAGATGCGACGATGCGGCCACGCAGTCGATGCGGGCAAGCCGGCTCGACGGAGCGCCATGCACGGATGCACGCGCGTGCCGGCGAGCCAACCCACCGCGACATCTCTGGGAGGAGACGCCGCCACCTCTCTGGTATGGTTGGGATCTAGGGTTTGGTGGTTCGTGTGTGGGGCGATGCCGCTGCCTCTCTAGTGGGGGAGAGAATGGGATCGAGACTGGAGAGGATGGCATCTAGACTAGGGTTTGGTGGGTTTTTTTTTCTTTCGGAAGGAGAGGATCGTGCCGTTGGATGGGTAGATGTTGGACGGTTCAGATCATGGTATACGTTGGTGATCCGTGGGGAGGTTGTCCAAGTGACCTGATTGGCTGGAAAAAGCTATTTTTAGGGGGTTTCATTTTCTAAGTTCCAAACAACCAATGTTATGGCCAGAATTGCGGCATAATTTATGCTAATGTCTCCATATTGTGCATACATATGTATCTTGAGATGGCGAACAATGTTGCAGGAGGAAGTTTTCCTTTTTGTCGCACAGAAAAACCATTTTTCATTTTCTGAGCGCAAAAAACGAGGCGTTTTGTGAAGCAACCACCAAATGACCATTTTATAATGCTACCACCTAATTTTTCAAAAATATTATAGCACCTTACATGGAAAAATGTCCCAATCGGAGTATCTCAAACCTTTCCGTCCACCCATGGCGAAAAACACAAATTCCTGCTGAATCGGCAGGAAGTGGGTCTAGATCATGCCCCTGAGAACGAACCGTGGAAGGTGGTTTGCTATGTTTTGATTGGTCGGTTCACAAAACACCTCTTTTTGCACTTGGTGGAAAGAAAATAATCACTTTTCGTGCAACAAAAATAAAAAGTTTCTCTAAAAACATTGTTCGCAATTCCAAGATATGCATGCCTGCACAATATTTCCATGCTATTTCTTCAGAGATCCAATGCACGTTTAGCGAGGCTTGGTCCCTAGCTAAGAACCTCCATGCCCGTCGTTTTGACCACAGTTTGAAACGAGCATAAAAAAATTTAAAAACGGTTCGAGCAATGTAAAACCTTCGCGTGGTGTCATGTTATGTGACATGGTTTCAAGGAAAAATACCAAACTTGGTATATTACAAGTGTCTCAAAAAAACCTTCTCAGAAATGACCTATCATGCTCGAGGTTTCATGGCTTTCGGTCCAGATGACCAATGTTATGGCAAGAATCGTGACATAGTTTGTGATAATATGCTCATATTGTGCACGTATGTGCATATTAGGATGACGAACAATGTTGCAGAAGGAAGTTTTTCTTTTCGTCTCACCGAAAATCCATTTTTCATTTTTCGAGCGCAAAAAAAGGACGTTTTGTGGAGCAACCACCAAATGGTTAATTCAAAAATGCTAACACCCCATTTAAAAAAAAATACTAGACCACCTTACATGGACAATATCCTAATTGGGGTATCTCAAACCTTTTCTTCCACCCCTGGCAAAAAGACAAATTCTCACTGAATCTGTAGGAGGTGGGTTCGATTTGAACTACAGGTACATGATCCGATTCCCATGATTTTTTGAAAAAATCATTTTTAGACTCACAATATGCTATTTCTTCAGAGATCCAATGCAAGTTTAGCGAGACTCATCCCCTAGCTAAGAACCTTCGTGCCCGCCATTTTGACCATAGTTTGAAACTAGCAAAAAAATTCAAAAACAGTCCGAACAATGTAAAATCTTCGCGTGACATCATGTTATGTGGCATGGTTTTAAGGAAAAATACCAAACTTGTTATATTGCAAGTGTCTTAAAAAACCTTCTCAAAAATGACATATCATGTCCGAGGTTTCATGGCTTTCGGTCCAGATGACCAATGTTATGGCAAGAATCGCAACATAGTTTATGATAATGTGCTCATATTGTGCGCGCATGTGCATCTTAGGATGACGAACAATGTTGCAGAAGGAAGTTTTTCTTTTCGTCTCACGAAAAATCCATTTTTCATTTTCCGAGCGCAAAAAGGGGGCGTTTTGTGAAGCAACCATCAAACGGTTAATTCAAAATTCTACCATCCCATTTTTCAAAAATATTAGACCACCTTACATAGAAAATGTCCCAGTTAGGGTATCTCAAACCTTTTCTTCCACCCCCGTTGAAAACCCTAGCTTCAAAATCATATTTAAAAAAATGATATTGTCCCTAAGATGGACTAGTATGAGATTAGTAAATCCAAAAAAATATAGTCAATATATTTATAATCAACATCCTAAAATTATCTACTAAGTTTTATATAAATTTAAAGACAAAAATCAATTCTTTTGAACTTCTTATAAAAAAGATACAAATAAATTAAGAAAATAAACTATGCTAACCGTACCAGCCACCGGACTTAATCTACATGTGGCAAGGTGAAGACTGTCCTAGCCCAAGTGGACACGGCATCCCATCTCTAGGAAAAAAAGAGAGGAATATAGGAGGGGTCGGTCCGAAGGCCCAGGCGCAAGAGCCGTCTATATGTTAATAAATGTTGTGCGTGCTAATTTTACAAGAAGCCTATGTTGTCCTAGTGGTTGTTGTCCCTCGTCCTGAACAGGGAGGTCGCTGGTTCGACCCCTCCCAGCATGGTCCATTTTTGGTTAATTATTTCCATATTGTGACAGAAACTTAATTCCTTATATGAAAATTATGTATGTATTGTGATAGGAGCTGAGACGTGGTTTAGTGGTTGACCTTCAAGATGGAGATTGTTAGGTTGTTGGTTCAAATCCATCAAGCATCTATTTTTGCACCGGCATTTGCCACGTTGTATGGATATTGGCCAGGACCACATGTCATGTAGGAGCAGACACTACTCATATATGCGAATATTAATACATGGACGCGCCACATGGTAAAAATTAACACATAGACATGACACATAGGCATATTTGCTGATGTGGCGAGATAGTTATTTAAATATATCCTATTTTAAATGCTACGACGATTTAATTTGGTCATAACCGGCTATAAATATGGTTCTAAGTTGCTTGTAGCAGATTGTGACGATTTCGCCAACTGGAATTATGACGTTTTTTGCACAATAGTCTTAATTTACTAAGGTTTTGGCCTTCCTAGACAACATACGACCATCTGGTGCGGAATCATCATAAATCTGTGACGATTTTGTCCACGCTCACTATCAGAAGGTCATAGATCAACACTTCCTTGTAGTGGAGGACAAATTCCCGGTGGGGCTGCGCGTGCTCGCTGTCGACGACGACTCCGTCTACCTCGGGGTCTTCGATGCCCTCCTGCGTGTTTGCAAATACAAACGTCAGCCCTCTCGATCTCCCTCCTCCTCTCCTTCTGCCGTAACCAATTACATCCTGTCGAATTTGGGAGTAATCTTTGCCTTGGATTTGATGCAGCGACGTCGGTGGCCGACGCGAGGACGGCGCTGGAGATGCTCAGGGAAGGAGGACAGGAGCAGTTCGACTTGGTCATCACAGACCTACATATGCCGGACATGGACGGCTTCCAGCTCCTCGAGATCATCGGTCTCAAGATGGATCTCCCAGTCATCAGTATAATTATTAATCTCCCTCGCTCATTATACCCAGCTTTGCCAGCTCGTGTTTTGCTATTTGTTTGTTGTCATCTGAATTCATGTCATTAAGAACGTTTATTAGTCCTCGGTCCTCGCTCAATATATATGACATATTCATACTACACCCACACGTGTTTCACACTATCTAGGTAGTATCTACCGTACCGGAAGGTATGTACGCGTAGTATGAAGTATATAAGAATATTTGAGCAGTATATACTATTTTTTGGTAGTATGTAATTTTTATTCACATACTCCTTTTGTACGTACAAATATGACGGTATTTTACATATATAGTGCAAACTATGGGCACACTTACAAATTTTTCACCTAACTTGCTTGTAAGTATCTTAGATATAGTATATAAACATACTCAAATAGATAAAGTATTACAAATATTTCCATAAGATAGTATATAAGATGTGGGTGTAGTTACACCCAGGAGTAAGAAGTATTTTTCATATATATATATATATAACTAGCATGTCCAAGTTTCTCTTTCTTTAGCTAGCACACATGCTGTGCGTGAGATTTCATAATTTTAGAAGAATCGTAGGAACCATGTACCTATACAAATATGTTGTTGCACGTATGACCTATTTTTGGTAGCAAGGATCTAATAAACCGGATCCCGTTTCGACCCAGACCATTGGAATCTCATCTATTAGATCATATGGTGGTGGGGGGAGCAGGGTGGATCTGGAGCGACACGTGGGTTAGGTGGGAGGATGGGACCGGCTGTTGTGGCGGTTCAATGAAATTAAGCTAGGTGGGAGGATGAGGATATGGCGGATGCTTGTGGTACGGAGGCATGTGAGGTGGTGCCGATATGGCAGTAGTACCCTCCCGGACAAGGTTTAGATCTGGTATCCAATTTTTGGCCGAATCAACATGGCCCCATCTAACCGTTTACCAGTCAGATCAGACGTTCTATGTAATTTACTTTTTGTAATTTTATACCTAATGCATGAAGTCTATGTTGTATACCATTCATATGGAAATCAAAATAAACAAATACGCATAGTTAGACTCATGGTGGTCTTCCAATAATTCATTACTAGACTTCGTTTCAACCAACTTTTCATCTATGTTAAAAGGACCTTTTTTATAACTTGCAAATCCAATTGACGGTCTTTAAATCTATTTAATCCAGAGAATAGCATATGCAATGAATGGAGCTACCGTGCATGGGTAGCATATAAATTTCTAGTTCAATCAATTTCACACGACACATGTTTATTTATTGTAATAATAAACTGTTTGACATGCTATTTATATATAAATACTAAAATATCAGATGACCACTAAATGTGATTTAGGAAATTGCTTGGGTTGATATGTTACCATATAGGCTAGGGAATAATGGTGAAATGTCAACAACGATACTTTATCATGAGGTTCATCAACAACTAGAAGCTGTGAACATGTCGTGATGGTTTTATGCATTGTGTTACGGTCAGTTGTATGTCCATTATTTCTGTTTATTTGTACCGAGTGTAATTTTTTTTTTTTGCTTTTGCTTTGAAGCATCTAATTGACTGTTGCTGTAATGCAGTTTTGTTCATCATGCGTAATACATTTGCTACCCTAATTGTGCGTCTCATTTGAAAAATAATATACACCTTTTTCTGATCTGGAACCACTGATACAAAACATGTCCAGTTTTCTAAATTTCAACATTCAAAAGCTTTCTCTTGACAATATGTCATGCAGTGTTATCTGTGAATGGAGAAAAGGAGACCGTGTATGAGGGGATAGTTCATGGGGCATGCGACTATTTGGTGAAACCCGTGAATATCAAGGAGCTCAAGAACATATGGCTGCATGTCGTAAGGAAAAACCATATCGCTATGAACCACAACAGTAGTGACAGTGATGATGCCGACGAGAGGATGGTGCAACCGGTAATGCCTAGGAAGGGTGGTGCAAAGGATAGTAAAATGCGCTCAAAGAAAAAGAAAAATGGTGGACACTCTCGTGAGAACAGGGGGAGCACGAGGGTACCAACCACCCAGAAGATGCCAAGGGTGTCATGGAACGGGGAGCTGCACAACAGGTTTCTCGAAGCCGTCAATCGACTCGGTGCTGATAGTAAGTTCTCAGGATTCTTTTGCTGTATTCTAGAAGACAAAGTTTCTGGTTCTTGGAATATTTATTTTAAGTAACAAAATGTTTGGATTATGTAAATGCAGAGGCAGCTCCAAAGCGATACTGCGAATGATGAATGTCAAAAACCTTAGTAGGGAGTGTGTTGTGAGCCACCTGCAGGTTTAATTTTTAGCCTTATGTTATATTTCTATGCGTTTGTTTATATTCTTTCTAAGCTAACAGTTTTTCGTATTGTATAGAACATTTTAATCGATTTTTCTCTGTGGAAATGCAAGACATGTCCGATATAATGCATGGCCCACATTTTCCAGCGCTTTTGAAACAATGCATCACCCTTCCCATCTTTCTGTTTCCCACATCTCTTCCATTTGTTTCCCCAAGAGCATGAAACTCATATAGTATATTATTGCCCATCTTGTCATTCCAGAAGTACAGGCTCGCTCTTAAAAGGGTCGCCGAAGAACCAGAGAAGTATATTCCAGAAGTACAGGCTCGCTCAAACAAGCCCTGCTCGGCTCCATCGATATTAGGACCTCACGGTCTGTCCATCCAGCCCAGGAACTGGTCCATGGGCAATGGTGGGAGCATGGCGAGGAACGCTGTGGCGTGGCAGCCCGACGCAAGCAGGCGCCATACCTTGGCACCCCCCGTTGTCGGCTCATCCGAAGATCGCGCAATGCTAGATGCGTTTCATCCTAACCGTTCTACCAAAGCCTACGTGGGCGTCCTGCGTGAGAAGCTGTTGGAGGCGAGTATGGTGCCCTCCTCCCATCCTCGCAACTCCTCCGTCGAAGAAATGCCGCCGGACGGTGAGCATGTAAACCAGGCCTCGACCGTGCAGCCTCCAGGACCGATCAGCCACCTCTCTCCCTGGCAGAATGCAGGGCCATCAAGCATTCCCGGACCTCCCCTTGTCCCATCGCAGGTGAGCATGCTCCAGATCAGCCAGCTACTGCCAAGCTTTGGAGCCTCACCTAGCCCGATGGCCGTGTTACAGAATGAACAGCAGAATCAGATGGCCGGAATCTTCAGCAGCAAAAATGCCACGCCAGTGGCTGGCTTCAGTGCGCAGATGACGCCAAATCTCAGCGTAGCAAGCAACACATGTCTAGCAGAGATGACTCAGATGATGGTCAATGGTGGAACCACCAGCTCTGCGTTTCCTAGCCTTGGGACGACGGGCAGCTCTATTGGGCCGCCGACTCAGATGGCCCAGGACGATTCTTTCGCGTCG
The DNA here is from genome assembly GCA_910589775.1 of Avena eriantha. Classification (NCBI taxonomy): domain Eukaryota; kingdom Viridiplantae; phylum Streptophyta; class Magnoliopsida; order Poales; family Poaceae; genus Avena; species Avena eriantha. The sequence goes on along the minus strand of OU342742.1, from coordinate 174,522,584 downwards.
ACAGGGCAGGTGCCCAATGGAGGGGATGCATCTGGCATTCTCCCTTTGCAAGATGGCCTGGCTGATCAGCAAGATTCTGATGATCAGCCGACCCACATCAGTAACTTGTTCCTGCAGCAGATCCTTGCCAGCATGGCTAATCAGGTAAGAAATTTTTTCTCGTTCTTTCACTCTGACTAATTTATGGTCAAGTGTATCTGAATGTAAACTTCTTTTCTCACTTCAGGATTTCAATCCAGACTATGCTTTCTTTGATTACAGTTTGTTCTCCCCGTCCTGCGTGAGACATGTTTCCGCATTGTGTGCAGGCCAGATGCTGGTCATCGGTCAATGGTGCTTGCACATTGTACTTCCCCCGTTTAGAAATGTGAATCGAATGTATCTAGACGTTTTCTAGTATATAGGGTCATAGAAGTTCAGAGTGAACCTATACACTAAAAGGAGTCTAGATACATTCATTTCACAAAGCTAAAACATCTTATATTTCTGAACGTAGAGAGTACGTGTGGAACCATGTGGTCGCAGTAGGCTAGTTAGAAGCAGGGTGTGGGCTTCTATTTTACATTTCAAATTTGGGGTGCTTGTTAATGGGCGCCATTAATAATAACTTTATATTACCCGGTGTCAAAGAGGACGTATGTGTGTAATAATTTAGGCTGATTCAGTGGTTAGTGGTCAGCTCATTATTTCACATGTGTATAATATAGTCTCTGATCTGGGATTTTGGTGGAATTTACCATCGTACGAAAATTAGGGTTCCTTTGCTGGGATGAATATTGGGGTTTAAATGTAACAATATTTTGGCTTTAGGATTCTAATCGAAACCCCAATGTAAGATTTTGGTGTGGCAAAAGAAATTCAAGGAATTTGTGGGAATAATTGGAGAAAATAAAAAATAAAGATCAAACACAAATAACTTAAATACAATTTTTAAAAATGCGACTTGGAGGTTTAGACGGACCCCAAGCAGTTAATTAGCAGAATATGGGTGTGTATAGACCCGAACTCGAGCGGGCGGGCATAGCAGTTCTCAGCAACTTGCTAGCCATCCGGGCTGGGCCTCGGATCACACTTACATACAAATTTAGAGATAAGAGGGGAATGTTTCCAGGCGGCAAAACATGCCACTAAATCAAAGCATGAATCTCGAGGTGTTGTAGCTAAGAGCCTCCTTGTTTCTATTGTCGACTAGGTGCAATGAGTATAGATGGTATCCGAGAAGAGTAGGGGGAGGAAAATGAAGTAGGAGGAGGTGGATGATAAGAGGAGGAGGACCAACATGAACATAAAGGGGACGGGGTGTGCACGAGTTCCTTTTTAGCATGGTGACTCTTTTCACAAATATGTCTCCACCAATGTGGCAAGACTTACCATATATCTTAAATCATAGTAATACCCAACAATCATATCTCATAGCATAATTATCCATGTGCATAACTTGAATCTTTGATTTGCATAATAGAGGTGTCGACTCACCCAAATAACAATGTGTGCTTCGTGGGAACTCATATCATTCCTCTTTAATATTTATGAAAAAAATGAAAATAGATGCCAAACTCTATAAAAGTTATAACTAGACTCCTCTCTATGGTTGATGAACAAATTGTCCAATTACTAATATGGTCGTGAGCGTCACATCGATAGATTTTTTACGGGCTAGGTAGTTCGCTTGTTTACACAATCGAGACACTATCCAAGTCCTAGTGATACGCGGAAAATATCGAACGGGCCGCTCGTGAGTTCCAAACATGCACATTATATGCCCACACTTCATTAAGTTGTACGAGCATTTTGGAAAGCACGTCGGAAAGTTGTACAAGCATTTTAGGAAGCACGTCAGTGCGCACAGAATATGCTCGCACCCTTAAGTCGTATGCATTTCGGGAAGCATGTGGTTGTAGTGCGAGTCGAGGAAGATCGTTAATCAATGAAGTCACGTGGCCAAAAAAGATCCATCGATTAATCATCTTGCAGAACCTAAAATCTGAAAAATTATAAGCACTGCAACTCTGAATATGCTGACACGAAGTTAATAAATAAAAATAACATGTCAAATCTTATCATTTCACAAGTTTCAAAATAGAAAAGTATAAAGTATGTGTTACATAAAAGACCACGTTCAGGAAAAGAAGCGAAGAAATAAGGAGAGATATAGAGCGACGAAGAAGTCTGACACAAAATGCACAACCATAATAAGAATAAGAAAGAAACAGAGACACATAAAAACATAGACGCACGTAACAGGAATAAGGCAGACATGTAGAAAAAATATGCAGACACAAACATAAAGAAAGAAGACATGCTTCGGTCGAAAAAAGCTCGTCCAATGACATTACTGAAGGGGTTCCGTGGGAGAAAACAAAAAAAATTCTAAGGTGCGAACGCACCTATCCAAGATCTATCTATGCAAATGTAAAGTAACGAGCAGGGATTTAATATTCATACCTTTGAAGAACGAAAGTGGTTAACGTTCCGAGAGGAATGTGGATGACGTAGTCGAACTCGGCCGACCTCAAGGCCGCGAAGCTCCTCACAAATCTCTCTTTGCTCCTTGTACGACGTAGCCGACCTCATGGTTGTGTCGACGTCCAAGTTCCAAGCAAAGCACCACAAGTGGTGGTGCCTCATGGCCTTACACACATATAGTGTAGAGATGTCTCCCAGGCTCCGGTCCAAAAAAACAGCGGAATAAGATTGATCCGGACCGAGTCTAGCAACACGAGATGTGCGTATGATGGAGAAATCCCAATCCACGTATGCAGTTCCAAACTTAGGAACCCCATGTGAGGGAAAGGGAGAGAGAGAAAAGACAAATCCAATTGAAGGGATGGATTTGGGGAGAGGGGTGAAACTCTTTATATAGGTGGAAGGGAGGTACTATCTCCCTCAAACTCCTGAGGTAGGACTAAACATGAGGGAGGAGGTAGAGGGAGTGGTCGGTCAGCCTCCCCTCATGGTACCCATGTGGTTTGAGGGCCCACTAGGGCCGGCGGCCTCCCCTGGCCTTCCCTAGGGCGGCAACCCCCTCTTAGGCCTCCTCCGGTGATGCCCAATTAGGTGGGCTGCCCCCAAAACCAAGTTTAAGTAATATTTTTAATAATAATTCATTTAATTAATATTAAATACATATTATTTCATACCTATCAATGCGAAACAACTTTTGGACCCCTGCGATCATCATCGGATATCCCCGAAACACTTTCAGTATGACCCCGGAACAATTCTATAGTTCTCTTTCTTTTTCTCCTACAATCTTGGATCAATCCCTAAGCATATCTACCCTTAAGTGTGACAACCTACCGCTCGGGAATACATAGACATGATCGACACTTTTTCCAATAATGACCAATAGCGGTATCTGAACACATAATGGCCCCCATGCATTCCACGATTAACTTGAATGCTTGAACCTTGAACGTCAAGTCTCATTCCTTTTTCTCTACGATACCTAGTTTATCTTCGGTACCTATATACCTATTTCGACCGTGTTACTGACAAACACATTTACTCGTTCCCGTGATATTACATCTGCGTGACCTAGTCACATGTTTGCAAATTATAGATGTAATCTCATCGAGTGGGCCTAGGGTATTGTTGGAGATATGCCCAAGAGGCAATAATAAAAGTGGTTATTATTATATCTTTGTGTTTATGATGAATGTTTACATCCCATGCTATAATTGTATTATAAGGAAACACTAATACATGTGTGTTTTGTAAACGTAAAAGAGTCCCTAGTAAGCCTCTTGTTAAACTAGCTTGTTGATTAATGGATGATCATGGTTTCCTGATTATGGACATTGGATGTCATTAATAACAAGGTTATATCATTAGGAGAATGATGTAATGGACACACACCCATAGTAAGCATAGCATAAGATCAAGTCATTAAGTTCGTTTGCTATAAGCTTTAAAATACATAGTAACCTAATCCTTCGACCATGAGGTTATGTTAATCACCATCACCGGATGGGTACTTTGATGACATCAAACACCGCTTCGTAACTGGGTGGTTATAAAGGTGTCATTGGGTATTCTGAAAGTATGTGTTGAAGCGCATGGACCAAGATTGGGATTTGTCCATCCATATGACGGATAGATATGCTTTGGGCCCTCTCGGTGGAATGTCATCTGATTAGCTTGCAAGCATGTGACTGGGTCACAAGGGATGACATATCACGGAACGAGTAAAGAGTACTTGTCAGTAACGAGGTAGAACCAGGTATGGAGATACCGACGATCAAACCTCGGATAAGTAAAGTATCGCGTGACAAAGGGAATTGGTCTCGTATGTAAATGGTTCTATCGATCACGAAGTCATTGTTGAGTATGTGGGAGCCATTATGGATCTCCAGGTCCCGCTGATGGTTATTGATAGGAGATGTGTCTCTGTCATGTCTACATATTCACGAACCGTAGGGTGACACACTTAAGGTTCGAAGTTGTTTTAAGTAGATATGGAATGTGTGTTGGAGATCCAATGTTGTTCGGAGTCTCAGATTGGATTCGGGACATCACGAGGAGCTCCGGAATTGTCCGGAGAATATGATTCATATATTGGGGATCATTTTCTAAGTTAGGAAATGTTCCGGAGTATTTGTATGGGGTTTCTAGAAGGTTTCGGAATGTTCTAGAAGGTTCTAGAAGATTTCTTGGAGTTTGCTTGAAAACCAAGAAAGGATCAAGGAATCCTTGTGGGGCAAGACAAGGAGTAGTGGGGGAGGAGGACTCCTCCCCCCTCCCAATCCGCCGGCCAAGGGAGAGGGGAGTCCTACAAGGACTCCACCTCCCGATGGCGCCTCCCTCCTTTAAATAGAGGGGTGGAGGCACCACCCCCTGGCCCCCTCCACTCCAAACCTCAGCCGCCTCTCTCCTCCTCCTTTCTTCTGCTCAGGCTTAGGCGAAGCCCTGCAGAATTCTCTACTCCACCACCACCACCACGCCGTCGTGCTACTGGGATTCCGTGGAGAAGATCTACTACCTCCGCTGCTCGCTGGAACGAGGAGAGGAAGGTCTGCTTCGACTCCGCACGTGTGACCGACTGCGGAAGCGCTGCCGGAACGCGGCGCCGGAAGGATCGTCCACTCGATCTTGAGATCGGCAATTGATCGACTACATCAACCACGAGATCCAATCTCGTAACGCTTTCGGATCTACAAGGGTTAGTACAGATCTATCTCGTTGCACATGTCTAATAGATTAGATCCTGGCTTTTATCTAGATTAGATCTGGGTTTTGTTCGTTCTTGCGGTAGAATTTTTTTTCCATGCTACGAACCCATCAGGTATCTATCCGTCACTCGGATGGGAAAATTCTGGTCTTGAGACATAGGCCTCAAAAGTTCCTATGTAATACCTTACGCACACCTTTATGGTCACCCAGTTACGGACATGACGGTTAATGTGATCAAAGCAGCCTCGGAAGACAGTGACTAATATGATCTCATGGTCGAAGTACTAAATCACTACGCTTGCTAGATATTGTAATGTTGAACTTTGTGACTAGATCACGTTACAATTCTAGGGGTTGGGTGTTGTACATCAATTCATAAGTGACCTCGTTGTAAGTTAACATGGTAAAGTTCATGATCGGGAAACCTCGATCATCAGCTGCCCCACAAACTAGTCTAGAGGATACTAGGGATCCGGTTTGTTTATATACCACACTTGTATTTCCACTTAATACAGTTCTAGAATCATACAAAACTATTATGAACAAATGAGCCATGTTAGTAAAAAATCTTTATTATTGGCCTCTAGGGCATATCTCCTTTAGTGCAGAGACCCCTTCCAGATTTCTTGCGCACGTAAGTTAATATATGCAATTTTAGATTGGCACACATCAGGTAGTTTTGGAATGTTGGTCTAACACACTTGAATTATAGGAACACACGGAAGGGAAACAATAGCACTGCAGCTCAATGGCTGCATCGGGTTCAAGCTTATGTTACAGAGTGGGAGACTGTGATAGATGATGTGTGGCAAGAGTATGTCCCGTTTGATATGGAGCTTTTTAATGCTTACTTACGGAGGTAGATGACCATGACACGACTGCGTGCCATCCATCATGCACATGATGAGGAGAGGTACCCGAGCCAGTCGACTTTAGATCCCATGGAGTATACGGTAAATACTCCCTCTTGCCTAATGAATGTGTTTGGCCGCATCATGCTTATTTATCTTCGATACAAATGCAAGCGAGGTTGACATGTGAGCTAGAGGCTGAGTGGCCTAGTATGGGCGACCGTTTTCATCCGCACCTCTTGTAGGACGTGAGCGGCAGCATCAGTCCTTTTTTCTGACGCATTGAGGAAAATATACGAGGTAACTACGCGGTTATCACGTGCACAGATGTTTCAAACATTTTTCAGCATAGAGCAGCACAATGCCCCCTCGTCCCTCCATGTAGTAGGGACCCCGCATCGCGCCACACAGTAGCAGCCCCCGTGTACACAGGTACCCCCACCACTCCAACACGAGCCTCATCCATGCCTTACACAGTAGGCGATGCTGAGAGCACCACCGCCAGATCAGGCTTGAGGTTCAACATGGCAGCAACACGCGACGCCGAGAGCACCACCGCCAGATCAGGCTAGAGGTTTGGCGTGGCAACATCAGGCTTCTTTCGACTAATGGTGGTAGTATCATCACACTCCCTTGATGAACTATGGCTATCGACCACAACCCCAGGAAGAGGGTAAACAATTTCCTATCTATTTTGTTCCATATAGCATGCAGTACCCGATTACTTAATCTTTTTTCGTGTGTAGGAACCTATGGAAATCCAAGCATGGCCATAGGCTCGTGGGCGAGTGAGGAGCAAGGCGTTCAACAAACACAGTAGGATCAGGTTGACTGGTTCGGTATGTATCAGACTCCATCACTGTACCCCACGCATGATACATAGTACCACAATGATGGGTCACAACTTCCTCCTCGTAACGTGAGGGAACCCGATAGTTTTGGCTAGAGTACACCTCCCTCTCCACAACCTCGCTGTTGCTGACAACAGTGATACGTCTCTATGTATGAGACATATATCAGACTATGTATGACACATATATCTATCTATGTATGAGACATCTATTTATGATACATATATCTATCTATGTATGAGGCATATATCTACATATGCGAGAGATGGATTCTTGTTATTATTTGACGCCATGCAAGAGAGCATTAATAAGATACAATCCACATCCTGACTTAAAGTAAAACAAACTAACTATGATGCAACTGAAACACATGACTATTATCTGGCTAACAAACAACTACATCGGATAATTAAGATACAAACATGAACTGATTAAACTCAGATAACCTTACTACGATGATGCGTCGCCCTTTCCCTTACTCGTCGAAGATGAAGCACCCTTGTCTTTCTTTGCTCTTGCCTCCTCCCAGGCAGCTCTCTGGCTCTTGCCACTTGGCATCATGAATATATCATTTTCTTCCTTGCTCTCTTCTATCCAATAATAATGGTCATTTTCCAAAACCTGTAACAATTTTTTGCTCTTAAGCTTTGCCTTCTCCCACCTTGCATTAATCCTCAGAAGTTCTTGCTGTACTTCCTCAGGGATCCTTCAGGGCCGCCACCCAGACCTATAAAAAATTTCTCACCCAACTCATTAAGTTAGATGTCAGTACTGATGAGAGCCTCCCATGTAACTGGAGTATCATCTATCCTAAACTCTCTGGCTAAATCTAAAAGGCGAATGGTCATATATCTATTAAAGGTACGACTAGAAGGAAAACTCGACATTTTGATGAGGAAACACTTGCGTGCTTACATAACGTAGTGAGGAGGGGGTTCTATAGAGCCAAAATAGAAGAAATGGTGGGAACTAACCGAGGGAGAAAGTGGCGCGGACATTCTGGTGGAGAAACTAGGCGAGTTTTTGGCAGGAAGTCGTTGGCAGGAATATTTTGGCGGGAAAAATGGCGGGAAGAGATCGGAGGGACCTCATCACTAGGAACAAAAAGGGCAGGAAGACTTTTGCAACAATAGTTTTTATCATGACTTGAACTAAAGATACACTAAAACTGAATTTAAGATACATCGTGAAACTAATGCTGAATTTAAGATACATCACGATACTACAACTGAAATGAAGATACATCGCTTCTGAGGCATACATCTACTTGTCCCGCATCCAACGCAAGTACTTTCCGGTATTGTTCCCATGGTCATATGCTGGCTACGCCTTAGTAGTCCTTTCTCTTAATCTCTTCCTTTCGTCCACACAGGCCTCTTTGCGCACCTCTTCCATGCACTTCTCTTCCTCCCTCCTTCTCCTATTCAGCTCACGGTTTCGAGCTTGTTTCGCTCATAATTCTTTTAGCTCTCTCTCTTGCTCCTTCTTCTCATGCGTGGCAATCCTTTCAGCATGTTCCTCAGTGTGAAAGCTAACCCATGCACGCTGGTTATGATCCGCAATTTCCTGTAAGGCCCAAGCTGGTTGCTCTATGTCAATCCAATGGTACCACATGTAGAGAGGAGGAGAAGACTGAAGGAAATATGCCCTGAGAGGCAATAATAAAGTTGTTATTATATATTCCTTATATATGATAGATGTTTATTTTACATGCTAGAATTGTATTGATCGCAAATATCAATACATGTGTGTTTAATAAACAAAAAGGGTTCCTAGTTATGCCTCTCTTATAGACTAGCTTGTTGATTAACAAGATGATCAAGGTTTCCTGATGATGGACATTGGATGTTGTTAATAACAAGGTCACACCATTGGTGGAATGATGTGATGAACATTCATCCGAAGTATAGCATTACGATCAAGTCATTATGTTTATATTGCTATAACATCATACGAAGTAATCTTTATTCTTAGACCATGAGATCATGTTAATTGCTAACACCGGAAGAGTATCTTGATAACATCAAAGTCACACTGTAACAACGTGACTATAAAGATGGGTTCAGTACTACGAAGGTGTTATGTTGAGGCTCATGGATCAAGAGTGGAATTTGTCAATCCAGATGACGGATAGATATACTCTAGGCCCTCTCGGTGATATCACATTAAGATAGCTTGCAAGCAAGTGATGTGATCACTAGAATGTTATATCACGGGAACGAGAAAAGAGTGCATGTCGGTAACGAGATCAAACTAGTTATGGAGATACCGATGATCGAATCTCGGACATGTAATATATTGAGAGACAAAGGGATTTAGTTACAAGCGTTAAAGGTTCTCACGATCACAGAAGTCATCGTTGAATGTGTAGGAGTCAGTACGGATCTCCAGGTCGCGCTACTGATTATTGATCGGAGAAGGGTCTCGATCATGTCTGCATTATTCGCGAACCGTAGGGTGGCACACTTAAGAGTTACCGGACACCATTTTGGAGCACATATGTTTCAGATGAAAGAATTGCAAAGCGCAGGAATTGTTTCAATAGAAACCGGAAATTGTTTCGAGTGAAATTGCAGAAAGTGGTTCTGCATGTGATATTGAAATATTGCAAGGGGCTATATGTGAATGTTTGTTAATTAAAGTAATTAACAAAATTCTGAATAAATTTAATAAAAGAGTTTTATTAAATGAGAGAGCATTAAATTTGGAGAAATTTAATGCATTTAAAGTGGAGACTTTAAAAGGGAATGTGAAGAGGCATTTTAATGTGGAGGGGTTACCACCACATGAATGGGGGAGGTGAGGGGTCACCCCCCATGCGCCGGCCATGGAGAGAGGGGGCACCGCCTCCTCCTATAAAAGGCCACCCATTCCCTCCTTCATCCACACACCTCCTTGTGAAGGATCTCTCTCCCCCTCTAGAATTATTCCCCCATGGTCTCGGATTAGCAAGATACATGTTCCTGGTGGCATTTCGTCTGGAAGGAGTTGCTGCTTTCGCTGATTCGCTGGAGCGAGGAGGTGGAGGTTGTCCGGTGGCTTGAACGTGTGTGCGAGTGCGGATGCGCTGCTGAGTTGCGGCGCTCGGACTTCCTCACGATCTTGAGATCTGCAAGTGTACGACTACATCAACCACGAGTTCCTACTCGTTAACAAAACTCGTTGTCTTCGAGGGTAAGTTCTCGTTGGATGTATGTCCACCCGTTGCTTTGTAACTAGTAGATAGATCTTGGCATGTAGTTCACAACGTAGGAAATTTTTTGTTTTCTATGCTGCGGACCCAACAGTGGTATCAGAGCCTGATCTATGCGTAGGTGCTTTGCACGGGTAGTACAAATATGTTTATATGTGGGCGATGATGATCATGTTATTGCATCTTCTATGTATTTTGGATATTGGTGGCATAGTGGGATGAAGCGGCCCGGACCAACCTTACATGTCATCGTACATGAGACCGGTTCCACGACTGACATGCAACTTGTTTTGCATAAGTGGCTGGCGGGTGTTTGTCTCTCCTACTATAGTCAATATCTGATTTACAACGAGTTGCTAATAACTTAGTTATCCTCGTTGTGGTTCATGTTCGTAGGTGAGAACGGTTCTATCTCCGAAAGCCCTAAGCCACGTAAAACTTGCAATTGATAAATTAGAGGCGTCTAGTTTAGATCGTTGCTGGGCTAGTGTATCGATATGGTATTATTGTAAGTAGATGTATGATAGATAATCTTACAACACACTCAACGTGTAAGTTCCATAGACCTTGGCCTTACACACAAAGGAATGATAGAGATCATACCACGATGCAAGTGATAGAGATCAAATGAATAGACCATATCATCTCACTTTACACATTAGATGTTAGCATCTTATACTGCTAGTTTGGCGCTTTTGGTAGCATTATAAGATGATCCCTCATTTAGATATCAAGATAAAAATGTGTTCTTCCTTAAGTATGCACCGTTCTGTGGATCGTGTTTCGAGACATCACGTGATGATCGGGTGTACTCGAATATACGCTTTCATAGGAACGAGTGTAAGACAGTTTTACACACGCAAATACTAAGGTTCTTACTTGGCGAGCCTAGCATGTACAGACATGGCCTCGGAACACGGACCGAAAGGTTAAGAATGAGTCATATAGTTGATATGATGCCCATATAGATGCCCGCCTTTGAAGATACATCAACTCACGTGATGATCGGACTTGGTGTAGTGGATTTGGTTCATGTAATCACCAAAAAGACATGAGGGATGTCGTTTTTGAGTGGGAGTTCATTAGTAATTTGGATTAGTTGAACTCAATCTATCATAAACTTAGTCTAAATAAACTTTACAAATTCTGTTGTAGATGGCACCACCTGCTTTTAATTTCAATGTGTTCATGGAGAAAGAGAAACTTGCTACGAATGGTAGCAACTTCACCAACTGGGCTATGAATTTGAGGATTCTCCTCACTGCTGCACAAAAGCAATATGTGCTAGATGCGCCGCTAGGCCCCCAACCAGCTCCTGATGCCCCTGAAGAGGAAAAGAATGTCTATGTGACTCGTCAGGAGGACCACAACTTAGTTCATTGCGGCATACTGTATGGGCTAGAGCCAGAACTTTGAAAGCGTTTCGAAAATGGCAATGCCTTTGATACCATGGGAGAATTGAAAATGATTTTCGATACCCATGCTGCCGTAGAGAGTTATAATGCTACAGAAAAGTTCTTTAGCTGCATGATGGAGGAAAACAGCTCCGTTAGTGAGCACGTACTCAAAATGTCTAGGTACGCCGATAAGCTTGTGTCCTTGGGAATAACGATTCCCATTGACTTAGGCATACACCGTATTCTCCAATCTCTGCCACCTAGGTACAAGAGCTTCGTGATGAACTATAATATGCAGGGCATGAAGAAGTCTCTTCCCGAGCTTCTGTCAATGCTTAAGACTGCAGAAGTGGAGATTAGGAAAGAACATCAAGTGTTGATGATCAATAGGACCACCGGTTTCAAGAAAGACAAGAAAGGCAAGCACAAGGGAAAGAAGGGTGGCAATTCTGTTGCCACGCCTAAAAAGAAACCCCGAGCTGGCCCTAAGTCTGACACCGAGTGCTAGCATTGTAAGGGGACTGGCCATTGGAAGCGCAACTGCCCCCAAGTATTTGGCGGACAAGAAGTCCGGCAAGGCAAACAAAGGTATATGTGATATACATGTTATTGATGTGTACTTGACTAGTACTCACAGTAGCACCTGTGTATTTGATATGGGATCGGTTGCTAATATATGTAACTCGGTTCAGGGGCTATAGAACAAGCGACAACTAGCAAGGGATGAGGTCAGAATGCGGGTCGACAATGGATCAAAAGTTGATGTGATCGCCGTTGGGACGCTACCTCTCCATTTGCCATCGGGATTAGTTATAAACCTAAATAATTGTTATTTAGTGCCTGCACTGAGCATGAACATTGTATCTGGATCATGTTTGATGCAAAGTGGTCATTCCTTTAAATCTGAAAACAATGGTTGTTCGATTTATAAGAATGATATCTTTTATGGTCATGCATCTATGTTGAATGGTTTATTTCTGTTGGATCTCGATAGTAATATTACACACATTCATAATGTTAATGCTAAAAAGATTAAACTTGATGATGATATGTCTACATATATGTGGCACTGCCGTCTAGGTCATATTGGCGTTAAACGCATGAAGAAACTCCATTCTGATGGACTTTTGGAATCACTTGATTTTGAATCATTTGATACATGTGAGCCATGCCTTATGGGCAAGATCACTAGAACTCCGTTTTTCGGTTCAATGGAACGGGCGACAGATCTATTGGAAATCATACATACTGATGTGTGTGGACCAATGAGTGTGTCGGCGCGAGGTGGATATCGTTATTTTGTTACTTTCACGGATGATTTGAGTAGATATGGGTATATCTATTTGATGAAACACAAGTCTGAAACTTTTGAAAAGTTCAAGGAATTTCAGAATGAAGTGGAAAATCATCGTAATAGAAAGATCAAATTTCTACGGTCTGACCGTGGAGGAGAGTATCTAAGTTACGAGTTTAGCACACACATGAAAGAGTGTGGAATAGTTTCACAACTCACGCCTGCCAGGACACCACAACGTAATGGTGTGTCGGAACGTCGTAATCGTACCTTATTGGATATGGTTCGATCTATGATGTCTCTGAATGACTTGCCACTGTCATTTTGGGGTTATGCACTGGAAACAGCTGCATTCACTTTAAAACAGGCACCATCTAAATCTGTTGAAACGACACCGTATGAATTATGGTTTGGAAACAAACCTAAGCTGTCATTTCTTCAAGTTTGGGGATGCGATATTTATGTGAAGAAACTTCAACCGGATAAACTCGAACCCAAAGCGGAAAAATGCGTCTTCATAGGATACCCTAAGGAAACAATTGGGTATACCTTCTATCATAGGGCAAGGTTTTTGTTGCCAAGAATGGATCCTTTCTTGAGAAGGAGTTTCTCGTGAAGGGTGTGAGTAGTTGGAAGGTAGAACTCGAAGAGGTTATTGAACCTTCTCTTCATGGAATGGTGAGTGGCGTAGCACAGGAAGTTGTTTCGGAGTTGACTTCACCTGATGAAGAGAGAGCTAATGATAATGATCATGAAACTCCGAAAGAGGACACTACCGAACCTCGCAGGTCAAGCAGGACACGTGCAGCTCCTGAACTGTACGGCAATCCTGTTGTGAATTTCATGGTTGATGAAATGGATGACCCTGCGATGTATGAAGAAGCGATGATGAGCCCGGATTCCAACAAATGGCTAGAAGCCATGAAATCCGAGATGGAATCCATGTACGAGAACCAAGTTTGGAACTTGGTGGACTTACCTCACGACCGAAAGGCCATTGAGAATAAATGGATTTTCAAAAGAAAAATTGATGCTGATGGTAATGTGACCATCTAGAAGGCTCGACTTGTCGCAAAGGGGTTTCGAAAAATTCAAGGAGTTGACTACGATGAGACATTCTCTCCCGTAGCGATGCTTAAGTCGGTTAGGATTATGTTAGCAATTGCTGCATATTTCGATTATGAAATATGGCAGATGGATGTCAAAACTGCGTTCCTCAATGGTAATATTGAAGAAGAGTTGTATATGATACAACCTAAGGGTTTTGTCGATCCTAAGGATGCTAATAAGGTATGCAAACTTCAGCGATCCATCTATGGACTGAAGCAAGCATCCCGGAGTTGGAATCTCCGCTTTGATGAGGTGATCAAAGAGTTTGGATTTGTCCAAACTTATGGAGAGGCTTGTATTTACAAGAAAGTGAGTGGGAGCAATGTGGCATTTCTGATATTATATGTGGATGACATATTATTGATTGGAAATGATATAGATCTTTTAAACAGTGTTAAAAGTTATCTAAACAGCAAATTTTCGATGAAAGACCTTGGTGAAGCATCATATATATTAGGCATTAAAATCTATAGAGATAGATCAAGGCGCCTAATTGGGCTATCGCAGAGTACATACCTTGATAAGATATTAAAGAAGTTTAATATGGACGAAAGTAAGAAGGGGTTCTTACCTATGTTGCAAGGCAAGACATTGAGTAAGACTCAAAGTCCGGCTACGACGGAAGAAAGAGAGATGATGGATAAGATCCCCTATGCCTCGGCCATAGGCTCTATTATGTATGCCATGCTATGTACAAGACCGGATGTGGCACATGCTATTAGTTTGACTAGTAGGTACCAATCTGATCCAGGTTCGGAACACTGGATAGCGGTAAAGAACATCCTCAAGTACTTGAGAAGACCTAAGGATATGTTTCTTATATACAGAGGTGAAGAAGAGCTAGTCGCTAAGTGTTATGTCGATGCGAGCTTTGACACCGATCCGGATGACTCAAAGTCTCAATCCGGATACGTATTTCTCTTGAACGGAGCAGCAGTTAGTTGGAGGAGTTCCAAACAACCTGTGGTGGCTGGATCAACAACGGAGGCGGAATATGTTGCTGCTTCAGAAGCGGCACTGGAGGCGGTTTGGATGAAAGAGTTCATTATGGAACTAGGTGTGGTTCCCAGTGCATTGTACCCAATGGTGATCTATTGTGACAATAATGGAGCCATAGCCAACGCAAAGGAACCGAGGTCTCACAAGAATTCCAAGCATATTAAGCTCCGGTTTCACTCCATCCGCGAGCATGTCAAGGATGGAGATATAAAGCTTTGTAAAGTACACATGGACCTAAATGTAGCAGATCCGTTGACTAAAGTTCTCCCTAGGGAAAAACATGATCAACACCAGAACTCCATGGGTGTTAGATTTATCACTATGTGAACTAGATTATTGTCTCTAGTGCAAGTGGGAGACTGAAGGAAATATGCCCTAAGGGGCAATAATAAAGTTGTTATTATATATTCCTTATATATGATAGCTGTTTATTTTACATGCTAGAATTGTATTGATCGGAAACATCAATACATGTGTGTTTAATAAACAAAAAGGGTTCCTAGTTATGCCTCTCTTATAGACTAGCTTGTTGATTAACAAGATGATCAAGGTTTCCTGATCATGGACATTGGATGTTGTTAATAACAAGGTCACACCATTGGTGGAATGATGTGATGAACATTCATCCGAAGTATAGCATTACGATCAAGTCATTATGTTTATATTGCTATAACATCATACGAAGTAATCTTTATCCTTAGCCATGAGATCATGTTAATTGCTAACACCGAAAGAGTATCTTGATAACATCAAACGTCACACCGTAATAGGGTGACTATAAAGATGGGTTCAGTACTAGGAAGGTGTTATGTTGAGGCTCATGGATCAAGAGTGGAATTTGTCAATCCAGATGACGGATAGATATACTCTGGGCCCTCTCGATGATATCACATTAAGATAGCTTGCAAGCAAGTGATGTGATCACTAGAATGTTATATCACGGGATTGAGAAAAGAGTGCATGTCGGTAACGAGATCAAACAAGGAATGGAGATACCGATGATCGAATCTCGGACATGTAATATATCGACAGACAAATGGATTTAGTTACAAGCGTTAAAGGTTCTCACGATCACCGAAGTCATCATTGAATGTGTAGGAGTCAGTACGGATCTCCAGGTCCCGCTGTTGATTATTGATCGGAGAAGGGTCTCGATCATGTCTGCATTATTTGCGAACCATAGGGTGGCACACTTAAGAGTTACCGGACACCATTTTGGAGCACATATGTTTCAGACGAAAGAATTGCAAAGCGCAGGAATTGTTTCAATAGAAACCGGAAATTGTTTCGGGTGAAATTGCAGAAAGTGGTTCTGCATGTCATATTGAAATATTGCAAGGGGCTATATGTGAATGTTTGTTAATTAAAGTAATTAACAAAATTCTGAATAAATTTAATAAAAAGAGTTTTATTAAATGAGAGAGCATTAAATTTGGAGAAATTTAATGCATTTAAAGCGGAGACTTTAAAAGGGAATGTGAAGAGGCATTTTAATGTGGAGGGGTTACCACCACATGAATGGGGGAGGTGAGGGGTCACCCCCATGCGCCGGCCATGGAGACAGGGGGCACCCCCTCCTCCTATAAAAGGCCACCCATTCCCTCCTTCATCCACACACCTCCTTGTGAAGGATCTCTCTCCCCCTCTAGAATTATTCCCCCATGGTCTCGAATTAGCGAGATACATGTTCCCGGTGGCATTTCGTCTTGAAGGAGTTGCTGCTTCCGCTGGATCGCTGGAGCGAGGAGGTGGAGGTTGTCCGGTGGCTTGAACGTGTGTGTGAGTGCGGATGCGCTGCTGAGTTGCGGCGCTCGGACTTCCTCACGATCTTGAGATCGACAAGTGTACGACTACATCAACCACGAGTTCCTACTCGTTAACAAAACTCGTTGTCTTCGAGGGTAAGTTCTCGTTGGATGTATGTCCACCCGTTACTTTGTACCTAGTAGATAGATCTTGGCGTGCAGTTCACACCGTAGGCAATTTTTTATTTTCTATGATGCGGACCCAACAAAGACTGCAACCACATTAATGACATGAATAAAAGAACGTAAAATATGCATATTCATTATGCTTTCAGAACAAACCGGAGGCCTCTGGAACGACGAACTACGTTGATAGAAGGGGCTTTGGTCATAGTTGGCACACATGAAAAACTTCATGTCCATCTTATCAAAGAAATCCTCGCTCTCCTTCACCTTGGCAAGATGGCCACACCAAAAACACTCTTCTCTCACCCCCGGTGGCAACCTTGCATATTTTATCCTCCTTGGCATGTAGTCAGGGTCCGAACAAGACTCACTCATGGTAGAATCTTGTGGCGAGAGAAAGAGGAGAAATAGATGAACTAGTAAATGAAAACATATCGGCCTGGATTATAGAAGCAATCTAAAGAATTGGCGGGATAAGTTGGCGGGAAACGGTGGCTCGAGAAATTGGCAGGAACCAATGGATAGAGAAATTGACGGGAACAAGATTAGACAGCATCATATTAGCCAAAAACACGCACGCACATCGATCCTGCATGATCAATGCAAGCTTCGGCCGGGACTAGAACCAATTGGCCCATGGTGAGTCGACAAGGACAGTTGGCTAAGGGGGCGACGACTAGCTCTCTGACATGGAACTGTACCCGGCTAATAGGCCTACCAGCCGATGGTTGGCCGACGGCCAGCGCTACACCGAAGTCATGCCACTTCTGTAAATTACGATTTTTGCGTATTATTTTTGGAACTGAATAAAAAAGTGTATTATATATAAAATAAATAGGTGTGTAGATCCAGCACTTTGAGAGAGAAAGGGCATTAGAGAAATCTTTGTATGGGATAGACCAACTGATACCTGTATGTTTGTATTTATTAGTCTAGCATAAGGAATTGAATTGTTATGCAATACCATGTAGGGAAAAAACTGCCTCCCAGGTTGCTCGCACGGGCGACTCCGGGGACGATCCAATCTACATCGCCAGTGGACTTCCATCGCCGGTATTCCCTTGCCGCCGCCACCGGCGGTGGTGGTGGCGGCGCCCCGCCGTCGAAGGCGGTGGGGCGAGAGCGGTGCACCCCTCTCCCTCCTCTACACGCATGGAGGCCATTGCGGTGGGTCGCGTGCGGGGATGGTGTGGTGACTTCTCATGGCTAGGTGTAGGGGCGATGGTTGGGGTGGAGCGGCGATGTAGCAACATGATCAGACGTGGATGGCCGCACGACGACGCATGGTGGCGCGGCTGCCGACGCGGCGAACTAGCGGCCCATCTGGGATGGTGGGCTACAGGTTGGTGCTCGCTTATCTAGTCTCCACCTGCGGCTAGTGCTGCACCTTCGTCGAGCTTGCGGTCATGGCGGCCTAGGTCACCGTGGATCAGCCCACCCTACTTAGTGTGTTGAGTTTGCTCATGTTCCTTCTGTATATAGGTTCTATTGGTATTTCATATATGAACATGAGTAATTTCAAACTTTGTATCTTTTCATGAATACTGTAGAAATGCAATGATAATGGTTTAGTTGAAGTGCATTCATCTTTAGTATGTTGCTTTTGGCAAGGTTCATTATCTATTTTTATTGATCAACTAAGGTTGTTGAACTTTGGCTTTCGGTCTCCTGGAAACCTGGTCTATTAGATGTACTTTAGAGGAGTGCTTAAGTGCGCACCCTCGATTACGAGCAATTCCGAACCGCCAGGGGCATTTTCGTCTAACGCATTTTGTTGGCTCCATTTTTTGGCTCAAGCGGAACCCATATACAAACCCAATATAGTCTTGTATCTGTATACAGGGACTAGCGACGCCGTATGGCATGACCCCACGTGGGGTCCACCTAGAAACCTAATCACTGCGATTAGCTCCCACGTCCATGCATGCACCATTATTGGGCGGAACTTAAGCCCTCTCTTCTCCGCCGACTGGTAAAACTCCATCGCTCGTATCCCACGGATCTTCTTCACCTTGGTGCCGCCGATCTACCTCGCGTCCACCGCCACAGATCCACAAAGGTAGAAGGTGTGCCAGGGGCTCGGCATCTTCGTCACTAGGGTTTCTAATTCAAATTGTCGGCTGCATCTTCCGATCTGTGTAAGTTCAGCCCATGATCATTCTTCCTCTCTAGTAATTTTTACACACACATAGCATTGGTGATTCTAACAATGTGGCACAATCATAGAGGATACGAAGGACTCTAGATCTAGTATGAACAATGATGAAAACGGGTATGTCAGTGATGATGATTCCATTTTCGCCAATACGCATTCCGAAGACGGCTGGAGCAAAGATGAGTTTGATATGAGGACACATTAGCTTCTTCTTTGATATTTTTATGTTAAATTAAATAATATATGATATCTCATGGCTTGATTTGTTTAGATTGTCTACGATGATGATTTTCATAATGGCCTTAACAACCATGAAGAAACAGACACGTTTGTCGACAGTGCGGTATGTGTAGTGGTGTTAAATTTTATATGTCATGCACCGGATGAAGCAATTGTATAAACGTTACTAAATATTGATAAATTGTTCAAGTACTAAATGACTCTGGTATGGAGTATGACTATTTTGGTGAATCAGACTTGGAGATGGGTAATTTTGATGATGGTGAAGATGCACCAAATTCTGATATGTTCGTTGATATGAGTGAGGTATTATTTCTTGGCCGTTGTTAGCAATCAACAAACCAACATGCATATAACTATAGTTTTAATGGCTAGGTTTTGAATTTGCAGGATGCACCGTGTAGTCAGACTGAAAGTTCAAATAAATGTAGCAATGGCACTAGGTATCCTGACGATAAGCGAGAATTATACTACAAGATAATGGAAATCACATTTGTTAGAAAAGTAGTAGCCTATTATTTCTACAACAGATATGCCAAAGATCATGGGTTTGGCATTAGGAAGCACCAAGTGAGGCGGTTTGATGATGGAGTTGTTCGTCTTAGGCATTTTGTATGTTGCAGGGAAGGGAAACGTGCAAAGAATTTATGACAATGGAAGGCCGCAAATATAGGCTCAGACCTGAGTCTAGGTGCAAGTGCAAGGCACACATGGTGGTGAAGTTTCATAGAAAAAATGGTCTTTGGATCATTTCGAGTTTTGATGACACTCATAATCATGTGTTAGCGAGACCGGATGAAGTCCCATTTGTTTGGTCCCACAAGAAGATCAACGACTCCCAAAGAGCTGAGATATTATCTCGGAAACATGGGGGTTAGGAAGCATCCCATCATGCGATCCTTGATTAGCAAATCTGGTGGTTCATATGCCGGTGTGGGATTTACAAGAAAGGATATGTACAACATGTGCTCAAGGGAGAAGAGGAAGCCGCTTTATAAGGGTGATGCCAACACAACCTTCAGCATCATGGCGGAGAGAAAGAAGAGGGACCCTGAATTTTTTTATGATTATAAGCTAGATGATCAAGGCCGTCTACAACACTTGTTATGGTGTGAATCTAAATCACGTCGAGACTAACAGGACTACAGCGACGTCATTGTGTTTGACAACACATACAAGATGAATAAGTACATAAGGGCATTTGTTCGCTTTGTCGATTTGAACAATCACCATAAAAAGGTATTTGGATGTGCCATCCTATCAAACAAGACCGAAGAAACATATGTCTGGCTGCTTTGGACTTTCTTGAAAGCAATGTGCCAGTAGAAGCCAAAGGCAATAATCCCAGATGCGGATGCCACAATGATCAACGTTGTGGATGAAATATTTACTGATGTATAACATCGTATTTGCATCTTTCACACTGAAAACAATATGGAGATGCACCTACCTAACAAGTCACTAACGAGTTTAAGACTCTTCTACATTACACCACCTTGGAGCAAGTATTCGAGCAACGATGGCACACTTTTGTTAGGAAGTGGATGTCACCCAAAACTAAAAATTGGCTTAAGAGGATGTATATGAAGAAGAGATTATGGACCGCCACATATCTTTGAGAAGGGTTCTGGCTGGGTATGAAAAGCAACCATAGGAGTGAAAGTTTAAACTCGTGTCTTCACCTTATCCTTGATCGGTGATACGTCCATTTTGCATCACTATTCTATATCATAATTTACTGTTATTCATTGATATATTTCATATTAAGAGATGATACTTATGTTATTTTATGTGTTTTTTCCTTAGTTGATGACTTTTGGAGGATGGACCACTGAAGTTAGGATTCTGATGGAAAAGGCGCTGTTTGGAGGCGAAATTCGCGAAGATCAGAAAAACTCGGAAAATACATGGAAAATCCTATTTTTCCAGAAGAAGAAGGATGCCAGAAGGGGGAGCGGAGTTGGGCCACAGGGGGCCCACACCATCCCCTGGCGCGGGCCACCCTTGGCCGCGCCACCAGGTGGTGTGGCCACCCATGCCCACTCCTGGCTCTCCCATTTGTCGTATAGTATCCCCACGAAACCCTAAGACTCAGGGAGTGTCCACAGAAAGATTCCGCCGCCTCTGGAGGGCAGAAAACTGCAGAGAGACAAAGAGCTCTCTGACAGGCAGAAATCTACTGGGGAAATTCCTTCCCGGAGAGGGGAGATCGTCGCCATCAACACCACCATCAAGCTTGACTTCATCGGGATCATCATCATCATCATCTCCATCATCATCTCCACCAGCACCATCATCACCACTTCATACCGCTGTAACAATTGGGTTGAATCTTGCATAGTTCTTAGGGGAAACTTTCCCGGTGTTAATTACTTGTTGTAGTTGATGCTATTGAGTGGAAACATTGAATTATTGTTATGTTCAGATTGTTGCTTATCATTATTCCATCTCTTATCTTGATCCATATGATGTCTCGTGAGTAGTTCATTTAGTCATTGAGGACATGGGAGAAGTCATGTTGTTAGTAGTGGAATTGTGTTGAGAAAGATTCAATGGTTTGTTATTTAAGTTGTGGTGTTATTCTTCTAGTGGTGTCATGTGAATGTCGGCTACATGATACTTCACCTTTATGGGCCTAGGGGAATGCATTGTGTATTTGGCTACTAATCGTAGGGGTTGCCGGAGTGACAGAAACCTAAAACCCGTTAGGAAACCTTTGCACAAGGGAGTGTAGGATCTCAGAGTTTAAAGTTGTGGTTAGGTTTTTATCTTAATTACTTTCTTGTACTTGCGGATGTTTGCAAGGGGTATAATCACAAGTATGTATTAGTCCTAGGAAGGTCAGTACATTAGCACATGTTCACCCACACAACACTTGTCAAACTAAAGAAGATTAATCAACTATATGAAGCGAAAGCACTTGACGATATCCCCATGTGACCTTGAGAACGTTTGGTCATCTTAAGTAATACAAGCGGCTTGTCCTTTGCTAAATAAAGGATTGGGCCACTTGCTGCATTTATTATTATTGTCTTTTATTTACTCATACTTTATTTATCTACATTATCAAAAACCCCTAAAAATATGTTTGCTGAGTATTTACAGAGAATTCCTGCTCCAAGCCACTCGTCAACACCTTCTGCCCCTCGTTGGGTTCGCCACTCTAACTTATCTAAAATACTGCGATACACCCCCTATACTTGTGGGTCATCAAGACTATTTTCTGGCGCCGTTGCCGGGGAGTGAAGCGCTATTGGAGAGTGGAACTAGTAAAGGTAACTTCTACTATGAGTATTGTTTATTTCGGTTAGTTACTTTATTTCAATATGGATAATTCACTTAGTTTCTTATTTCGTAAAGTTACTACCACTGCTAAGGTAGTAGATGAATCTACACCTGCTGAAAATGATACTTGATACCCACAAGAATTATTGATCGTGTTATGGATAACTATTATGTTGGAGATGGAACTGTCCATCCCGATGATCATTTGCTCTTTATACACGAATTATGCGGGTTGTTCAAGTGTGCAGGTATTACAACAGATCAAGTCAAGAAGAAGTTATTCTCATTATCACTGAAAGGAAGAGCTGAAGAATGGTACAAGCTGATGAAGAATGGTCAAGCTCTTGAATGGGAGGAAATTGTACCTCTCTTTTATTCAAAATTTTATCCTCCTAGTGAGATTCATAAAGATCGAAATCAAATATACAACTTTTGTCCTCTTGATGGAGAGAGTACAGCTCAAGCTTGGGGGAGATTGAAGTTACTAATGCTCAAATGTCCTATTCATGAGCTCCCCAACAATATTATTATCAATAACTTTAATGCAAGGCTTTCTCTTCATGATAAGGATCTATTTGATGCTTCTTGTGCTGGATCATTTACACGCATGGAAGAAGGAGCTAAATGGGATCTTCTAGACTCTATTCAAGACAATGCTGAAGCATGGGAGAATGATAAAGGAAGAAAGTCAGGTATAAATTATGATTATGAATGCATTAAATCTTTTATGGGAACTGATGACTTTCATAATATTAGTAATGCTTATGGTCTAGACTCTCAAGCTATTGCAAGTTATTTAAAAGCTTTTGCTTCTTATATTGAAATTCCTAAAAAGAAATGGAATAAGTATCATGATCCATATAAAGACATTGTTAATTGTGTTCCTACAAGAGATACCGAATTTTATACTGCTAATCATATTTTACCTTAACCTTACATTGAGAAAATGACTTTCCCAGTTAAAGTAAAGGAACATTCTATGATAGCTAGTATGGTTAATGAAAGTACTAATAAAGCTGTTGAACCTGATGAACAAAAAGCTGTTGAACTACTAGTAGAAAATGTGAAAGACTTTTTCACTAAATATGTAGAAGATGGGCACCCTATCCTTTGTAAGGATACTTCTAATATTGTTTCACAAAGTAGTGTTATGAGAGCTAGTATCCCTGTGTTTTCTGTTAGAATAAGTGATCGTTGCTACAATGGTTCATGTGATAGCTATATTGTTAAATTTATGCATGATACTAAAAGTTATTACGAGAGAGGGAAGATTGTTCTAATGCATCTGAATAATATTAAGTTTCCTTGCTTTATGCTAAAAGTCTTTATGTTACATTTATTTTACCTTCCTATGCTAGCAGCCTCTGGTTTCAACAATTTATTTTTTCTTACAAAGTTCCCTTGCATAGGAAGTGGGTTAGACTTAAACATGTGTATTTGTGCTTCTTGATGCTCTCTTTTACTTCAATTCATAATCTTATGTGAGCATCACTAAAATTATCATGCCCATCTTAATGGCTATAAAGAAAGAGCTTTTTGGGAGACAACCCAATATATTTTTTCTTTCAGTTTTTGTTTATTTGAGTCTTGGAAGTTATTGCTTCTACAATAACCTCTCCTTATCCATTTTGTTTAGTCTTTGTGTCAAGATTAACCCCTAATGAGAGAGAAGTAAGATTTGGGGAAGTTGCTGTCCTGAAACAGATTTTTGTGCTTCACTATAAAAAATCGTGAAAATCCCAGAATGTCGTACTGATCTATAATATTTTGTGTGCATGCCCCGGGTTATTATTTAACTTTCATTAGTTTTGCACTTTTTGATTTGAGCAACAGAAGATTTTCGAAAAAATTGATCTTTACCTGCTGGTCTGTTTTGACAGATTTTTGCTACTCTTGCATTTGCTTCTTATATCGATTTCTTTTTTGAATTCCTTTTGGGCTTTCGAAAGGATTTGCTACAATAGCTTATGTTTTGATGGATTTCAGTTGAAATTGAACTTAAAAGGTTTATTACCTCGCATGCACTAATGTTGCTAATGAAAATTGTGTGAAGTTTTGTGTGAAAGAAATTTCCAGGTTATTGGAGAAAATGGTGTAATAAGATGGTGAATGGTTAAATGACTCAAACAATATGTTTAAGAAGATGAATACATTGATGTTATTCAAGCGGTGACTTCTAAAGAATTTATTAAATGTCAAGCTCAGAGATCTGCAGAGTCCATTTTCGAATAGGTAACAGTTCTGGTAAGAAAAGGTCTGCGAAAAATTTGTCAACTTATATTTTAGGAGTGTTTATCTAACAAGGAAAGCAATGAGTAGAAAAAGGGACGGAAATGGAGCCCGGGTGTCTCACACCACCCCGTGGTGCGAGCCCACCTGGCCACGCCGCCAGGGGGTGTGGCCACCCCGGATCCCGTCTCCGACCCGTTTTCTACCGGTACCTTCCTTGTATTGTAAAACTTCGTAATATATAATCCCCCAGATCCCCCAAGGTTCGTATATCGTGTTCTCGTCGTGTTTTCGTTTCGATATGTTTCTGTCAGGAACTATTCTTAAAGTTTAGAAGCATAATGGTCTCCGCCAACAATAAGGGCAAAGGGCCAGCGGAAGAGGATCTCCAAGACTCTAAGCAGGAGGAGGAGCTCGATAATGAAGTTGAAGAGGACGCAAAGGAAGACCAGCATCTGCATGCCAGCACCACCATTACAAGCATTGGAGTGGTGGCAAACCCTTCCAGGTTCAAAAGGACTTCACGGATGTGCACTGGAGGGAAGACTCTGTGTCATTGCTTGGCTTCACGGTCACCTCCTCCACACACCAAGAATCCCTTCCATACCCTTATCCATGAGCAACAATTCCAGAATATGCCCAAGGAGAAACTACCCTCCAATTGGGATATGCCTCGTTCTAACCATGTAGGAAAAGAAGACTTCAAGGAGGAAGAGTGGGGAAAGAATCGCAAGAGCTGGGATTCGCAGCCCGGCATGATCATGAACCGCATCGAGCACAATTCGGAGTTGATTCGTACTCTCACCTTCGAGATTGAGGACTTGAGGGAATTGATTAAAAATCTCATCGAGAGAACACCACCACTACCGAAGGAGTAATTCGTCATCAGGTTTTGGCATCCCCTTGGTTTGTTCTAAGCTTGGGGGAGTGCTGCGGTATCACATCACTATCTCTTATCTTTTTACCTTTTAAGTAGAGTCATATCATGAATAGAGAAGTTATCATGTTGGATGGTTTGCATTATGGAAGTTTCCCCCTCTCTTTAGTTATCTATGTATCCCTTGGTGTGAGTTTCCGTTATGGAATATGAATGAGAAGTTCTATCATTCACTCTTTTGCATATCTTATTTTAGTTTTTAATTACTATTATATAATTGATCTTGCTATTAGTATTGGTATCATCATCTTTCTTCCTTGATTGGCTCATAAGCTTAGTATTCTCTAGTTAAGATCTTTTGTGCTTCCAAGGAAGATTGCATGTTTGTTTTTATCACTTGGATGTGTGTTTGTTTCCTTCAACTCTTATGCTTGCTACCCAACCTTGCCAGCCTAAAACCTGTACTGAGAGGGAATGCTTCTCGTGCATCCAATCCTTAAACCAAAACCTATGATATTTGTGTCCACCATACCTACCTATTAGCACTATTGCTATTCCAAGTAAATTCATGTTTTTATCTACCTTCCGAATTAAACTTGTTATGTGAATATTAGTAATTAAAGCTCTCACGAACTTGATGGCACACTTTACTTTTTCTTGCTCCTAATAAACTTGAACCATTGTGTCATCTATGTTGTATATGCTTCCACTTATACGTTGGGATTAGCAAAACCATGTTGTCATGGGGAACACTTTCAACATTGCACTTGTACATTGTACCCAATTGATATCATGCTCTTTTGTTTATGGATGTCGTCGGTGTGAAATGAAAGGGGAGCTTGTAAGTCCATCGAGTTATGTATGTGTGTTAGAGAAATGCCTGGGCCGCTAGCCTAAGCCATGCCTAATCATGGTGGAAACTTGCAGCATCACCATAGTGAGCAATCTATGAAGCATTCTTCTTATAAAAACAGGAGATAGAGATTGAGAAAAATAAAAAAAGATGAGAAAAGAGGAAAGAGAGAAAAAAGCATCATTTTCCCATGGTAAATAAGAAGATTGCTGAGATGCTCATTGTCTTCTTGCCTTGTCATTTTGATTATGGGATAGCTCCTGTATCATGTGCAAGGGGTACCCCGTTGGCGGTTTTCTATGATACACATGTACTTACTGTGACAAGAACTTACCGGTAACTAAACTTGAGTAGCATGAGGAGCGGACCTCGTATTCAAGGGACATGAGATTGCCAACTCATACTTTGTCAATCATATACTCCATAGTTTGTTTACTTTAACCTTAATCACCTAAAGATGCTTACGATAGGGGCAATGAGAGCTGAAAGCTAATAAGTATCATAATTTTTGGAAGGTCTTTATGAAACTTGAAATCCCTGCTTCCCTCTGCGAAGGGCCTATCTTTTACTTTTTAGTTGAGTTAGTAAACCTATTCCTTTCTATCTCAGCAAGTATTTTGAGATGTGTTTCATTCATTCATATGATGATTTATTCAATCATGTTTCTTATGTTCCTTGTTTTGCACACAGCTCCTATCTTAGTGAGTACTACTTTGAAAGCTATCATTAAAAACCCCATTATGTTTGAACTCCTACAAATTGTTAACTATTCTTTGACCAAGAGCAAAGTTTGCCATTACCAATTATGATTTACTTTGTGTATCTTTATTGTGTTTCCTTTACTTATTACAAGTTAAGTTATATAATAGTGAGTTGTCTTCTATTATGATTTGTGTATTGATGAATGTGATGCTTCTTGTCCATATTATTTTATCGACTCTTAACTCCATAAACCTGAGGTCATGTTTATTGAGATCAGTTTTCGCTCTGGGACAAGCGAAGTCTAAGCTTGGGGGAGTTGATACGTCCATTTTTCGTCACTATTCTATATCATAATTTACTATTATTCATAGATATATTTCATATTAAGAGATGATACTTATGTTATTTCATCTATTTTTGCATGGTTGATGAATTTTGGAGGACGGACCGTGGAAGTCAGGATTCTGATGGAAAAGGCGCTATTTCGAGATCAGAAAATCATGGAATATACATGGAAAATCCTATTTTTCCAGAAGACGAAGGATGCTAGAAGGGGGAGCAGAGTTGGGCCACAGGAGGCCCACACCACCCCCTGGCGCGGGCCACCCTAACCCACTCCTGGCTCTCCCCTTTGGCGTATATTATCCCCACGAAAGCCTAAGACTAGGGGATCGACCACAGAAAGATTCCACCGCATCTGCGGGGCAGATTACTGCAGAGAGAGAAAGAGCTCTCTGATAGGCAGAAATCTACTGGGAAATTCCTTCCCGGAGAGGGGAGATCGTCTCCATCAACACCACCATCAAGCTTGACTTCATCGGGATCATCATCATCATCTCCATCATCATCTCCATCATCATCTCCACCAGCACCATCATCACCACTTCATACAACTGTAATAATTCGGTTGAATCTTGCATAGTTCTTAGGGGAAACTTTCCCGGTGTTGATTACTTGTTCTAGTTGATGCTATTGAGTGGAACCATTGAATTATTGTTATGTTCAGATTGTTTCTTATCATTATTCCGTCTCTGATCTTGATCCATATGATGTCTCGTGATTAGTTCGTTTAGTTCTTGAGGACATGGGAGAAGTCATGTTGTTAGTAGTGGAATTGTGTTGAGAAAGATTCAATAGTTTGTTTTTTAAGTTGTGGTGTTATTCTTCTAGTGGTGCCATGTGAATGTCGACTACATGATCTTCACCTTTATGGGCCTAGGGGAATGCATTGTGTATTTGGCTACTAATTGTAGGGGTTGCCGGAGTGATAGAAACCTGAACCCCTGTTAGGAAACCTTTGCATAAGGGAGTGTAGGATCTCAGAGTTTAAAGCTGTGGTTAGGTTTTTATCCTAATTACTTTCTTGTACTTGCGGATGCTTGCAAGGGGTATAATCACAAGTATGTATTAGTCCTAGGAAGGTCAGTACATTAGCAAAGGTTCACCCACACAACACTTGTCAAACTAAAGAAGATTAATCAACTATATGAAGCGAAGCACTTGATGATATCCCCATGTGTCCTCGATAACATATGGTCATCTTAAGTAATACAACCGGCTTGTCCTTTGCTAAAGAAAGAATTGGGCCACTTGCTACATTTATTATTATTGTCTTTTATTTACTCGTTCTATATTTATTTGCATTATCAAAAACACCTAAAAATCTAGAATTTACAGAGAATTCCTGCTCCAAGCCACTCGTCAACACCTTCTGTTCCTCGTTGGGTTCGGCACTCTTACTTATCGAAAATACTATGATACACCCCCTATACTTGTGGGTCATCTATGGGGAAATGACCTTAGTGGACATGGTTAGTCACTATGAGAATGCCATCGTATGTATCCATGAGAACCATTCGCAAGATGACTACATGGCTTCGAAGACTTTTTTGGTGCCAGTTAGTAATTTCAGAGCACTTGAGATAGCTATTGCGACAGTCTTCATAGATTTTTGAAGTTGGTCAGGGTAGACGTGTTATCTGAAGGAGATATGCCCTAGAGGAAAATAATAAAGTGTATTGTTTGATATATCTCTTATATGTTCATAATACGTTTCATATTGTGCTATAATTGTGTTAATACAAAACATTAATACATGTGTGGTATGTAAACAAAACCGTGTCTCTAGTTACCTCTAGCGAACTAGCTCATTGGTCATGATGACGATCTAGGGTTTCAAGATCATGGGCATTTATGGCAATTGACAATGAGGTCATGTCATTGGTTGAATGATGTGATAGACAAACATCCGACAATTGTATCATAATGATATCTAGTTACAAGGTTCACCATTAATGATAAACAAAGGAAACCTTGCAGCCTGATCCTTAGACTATGAGATCATGCAAATCACCATTCTAAGGGGAGCTTAGATGGTATCAAGTATCATCTCGTGAAAGGGTGATAAAAAAGGTGCTACTCAGGTTTCCCAAAGGGGTGTGTAAAGGAGTACATATCAAGACCATGATTTGCCAATCCATGTAACGGATAGATACATGTGGCCATCTCGGTGACGTTGCATTAATGATGCTTTCAAGCGTATGACTTGGTCACGGAATGCAATGACATGGGAACAAGTAAACAAGTTCACTGGTAACGAGACCGAACAAATTTATGGAGATACCATAGATCAAGTCTCGAATGAACTAGGTATCAAGTGGCAAAAGGAATGGGAAACAATGTTAACGGTTCGAGCGATAAGATTCGTGAAATGCACGGGGGTCAACATGGGCATCCAGGTCCCACTGATGATCATTGATATGAGATAGGTATCAATCATGTTCGGAGTGTGTCCGAATCAGAGGATGTCATGCTTAAGGGTGGGGACACTTAGGTATAGATGCGGTGCCGTAGGAGAAATAGAGAGAGAGAGAGAAAACAGAATAGTTCTGGGTAACACCCAATGTTTATTGGGGGTCTAGAAGGAGTTCCAGAGTGAAGGAATATAATAATATGTGTATTTTATGTTAATTGTTGAATTAATATTAAAAAAAATATTTTATTTTATTTTTATAGGTAGCCCATTGCTTATGGGACTCACCCGGAGGGGAGGCCCAAAGGGGCAAGGCGCCTAGGGAGGAGGGCCAGTCGGCCAAGGCTTGGTGGGTTGCCCAAGTGGGGCCCACCTAGGGCCGGCAGCTCCCCCTTGGTGGCCAATGGCTGTGGGGGTTAGTCCCACTCCGCCTGCCCCTTGGGTGGTTCCCCTCCCCTCCTACTATATATGGGGGTCCCCTCCCCTTGGAATCATCCCATTCTCTCTTCTCTCTCTCATTCCTTTGAGGATTTCTCCGCAATATTAGAGAGGACTTCGAGGTTTTGAGTTCTCCACTTTCATACCACCGTCGTGTGATATTCGGTCCGCCATCTTCCTCTTCTGCTACTCAGCTGGATCGGAGCCCGAGAGACGCCGCCTACACCGGACATGTATAGTACTTCGGAGGCACCACACTTGGGGTTCTTGGAGCTGTTTGTATTCATCAACATACGCCTTCCTGCGTAAGGCGTTCCTCGGTCTTCAAGGGTATGAATACCGTCTTGATTTCCGTTACTTATGTCTACATAGTATAGATCCTGCTATTAGTGTTCGCATAGTTAGAATTTTTTTGTTTTCTACTGTGGAACCCTACAATGGTATCAAAGCGGGTCTATGGGTAGGCATGTCGTATGGATAGAACACATAAAAATATGTGGGCATTGATTTTCTAGTTGATACCTTCTTTTATGTTTTTCTTCATATTGCGTCACTGTTTGATGAAGTGCCCCTAACCGACCTTACGTGGTGATTCACGAGACTGGTCCACAGTTAAGTGGCATTGGGGGGTGTCAGTCTCTCTACAGTAGTTGATATAGCATCAACACAGGATGGTCCTGAAAAGGGAAACAAAACAGCAATTATTGAATCCATGTTGTGGCTCTACGTTCGTAGGTGGGAAGGGGTTCTACCAGGAAAGCCCTAAGGCCACGTAAAACTTGCAATAGATAAAGTAGAAGCGCCTATCTTTATTTTGCATAGGGGCATGTGTTGTGACATGGCAATGACAAGTTTGTTAAACTTTTCATTGGAGCTCTCGACGGCGATCAAGATGCTGAAACTATGTCATGACACTACTTTTGAAGTATTCCTTTTGCACCTTATTATGCTAGTATGATTAGAATATATGATGGTAGCGTAATAAGATATGCCCTCACAGAATTCTAGTTATAGTATTCCCCTTATGTGTGCACCACAAAGAAAATCTCTGTTATGTGGCAGGCCATGACGATCGGGTGTCAGACATATCTGCGTTCGCATATGGTGGGTGTAAGCCTAGCATGTGTAGCCATGGCCTCAGAATACAAGAGACCAAAAGGTCGAGCATGAATCACATGGGATGTGATTGACATTGAGAATGTCTACCTTTGAAACTGCATTGTCGGCCATGACGATCGGGGAAGGAGTAGCAGACTGGGGTCATATGATCACTAAACGAATAGAGGGATGTTCGTTTGAGTGGGAGTTCCTTTTGTTTTAGTTTAGTAGCATAAAATTAAAACTTGAACTCATTATTATGAACATGGTCTAAACACTTTGCAAGTCCATTGTAGATGTCTCGCCCACCCACCTTCAACCTTAGCACATTCCTAGAAAAGGACAAGCTAAAAACTAATGGAACCAACATCTCCATATGGTTCCGCAATCTGAGGATCCTCCTTGTCCCCTACAAATTGACTTATCTCATTGAGTCTGAGCTTCCAGCTAAGCCTATAGATTTGGCCTTCCAGGACAAAAAGAATGTCTGGCAGTCCAAGGCGGATGATTTCTCCCTCATCCAAAGTGGAATGCTCTATGCCATGGAGCAAGAGCTTCAAAAGCATTTTGAGAAGATGAATGCTTTTGAGATAATTGAAGATCTCAAGGCTGTCTTTGCTCCACAGGCTCGTGCAGAGAGGTATGATGCTTCCGAGCTCTTCGTCTCTGCCAAGATTGAAGAGCACAACAGTATTAGTGAGAACGTAGTCAAAATGTCTATCTAGGTTGAGTTCTTGAATGCCTTGGACTGCAAAATCCTGGAGGAGCTCGCGTGTGATAGGGTGTTGCACTCGCTGCCCTCTAGCTACAAGAGCTTTGTGATGAACTACAACATGCAAGGGATGACTAGGACCCTTGCTGAGGTGTTCGCCATGCTCAAAACTGTTGAAGTAGAGATCAAGAAGGAGCACACGATGTTGATGGTCAATAAGACCACCAATTTTAAGAATCCGGGGCAAAAGGGAAAAGGCAATGCCAAGAAGCCTAAGAAGGATGGAAAACCAGTTGTCAACACCTCTAAGGCTACTAGGCCCAGCCCTAGGCCCGACACCATGTGCTACTACTATAAAGGGGATGGGCACTAGAAACACAACTGCCCCAAGTACCTTGAAGACAAGAAAGCCGCCAAGATAGCCGCCAAAGACAAAGGTATATGTGATATACATGTTATATATAATGGTTCTATTGCTCACATTTGTAACTCTCATCAGGAGCTGCAGAGTAAGAGGCGCCTAGGGAAGGACGAGATGATGATGCGCGTCGGCAATGGCACGAAGGTCGATGTGGTGGCTCTTGGCACTTTACCTCTACGTCTGCCGTCAGAATTGATTTTGGTTATGAATAAATGCTACTATGTACCCGCATTAAGTATGAATATTTTGAGTGGATCTTACTTGTTGCAAGATCATTATTCGTTTAAATCTAGGACAAATGGTTGTTCTATTTATATGAATGATGTTTTCTATATTCATGCATATGTGTGTAATGGTTTATGCTTGCTAGATATTGATTATGATACTCACATCCATAATATTGATGCTAAACATTGTAAGCATAATGATGATAATTCCATGTTTATGTGGCATTGCCGTCTTGGTCACATTGGCGTAAAGAGCATGAAGAAGCTTCATTCAGATGGACTTCTTGGATCATTGGATTTTGAATCTCTTGATACATGTGAGCCTTGCCTCATGGGCAAGATGACCAGGAAAACTTCTTCGGCATAATGGAGAGGGCTACAGACCTACTGGGGATCATAGATACAGATGTATGTGGTCCAATGAGTGTCTCAACACATCGTTATTTTATTACCTTTACTGACGACTTGAGTAGATATGGATATATCTACTTAATGAAGCACAAATCTGAAACATTTGAAAAGTTCAAGGAATTTCAGAAGGAAGTAGAGAATCAAGTTAACAAGAAAATCAAGCATCTTCGATCAGATCGGGGAGGCAAGTATTTGAGTTATGAGTTTAACATGCACTTGAAGGACTGTGGGATCATACCACAGCTTACGCCAGCTGGAACACCACAATGTAATGGTGTGTCAAAATGGCGTAACCGTACTCTATTGGATAGTTTATGATCCATGATGTCTTTGACTGATTTGTCCATGTCATATTGGGGATATGCATTAGAAACTGCAGCTTTTATTTTAAACCGAGCACCATCCAAATCCGTGGAGACAACCCCATATGAGATATGGTATGGCAAGAAGCCAATGTTGTCATCTTTGAAAGTTTGAGGATGTGAGACTTACCTTAAGAAAATACTGCCTGACAAACTCGAACCCAAAGCGGAAAAATGTATTTTTGTAGGATACCCAAGGGAAACTATTGGGTATACCTTCTACAACCATGCTGAAGGAAAACGTTTGTCGCGAAGAACAATACCTTTCTTGAGAAAGAGTTTCTCGCTAAAGGAGTTAGTGGAAGGAAAATTGAGCTAGATGAGATTGTTGATCCTTTTCTATAGATTCCGAGTAGCGCAACGAAAGCTGTTCTAAAACTGCCCTCCAACATGGAAGAAGAATCAAATGATAATGATCAAGACAACCACATCAAAACTCCTACAGTTCGCAAGCCTACAAGAATTCGTGCCACTCCTGATTGGTATAGTAGTCTTGTGATGACTGTCATTCTGAACGAACAAGAAGAACCTACAAACTATGAAGAAGCTATGGAAAGTGTTGGTTCCAAGAAATGGCTAGAAGCTATCAAATCTGAAATAGTATCCATGTATGAAAACCAAGTTTGGACCTTGGTAGACCTTCCGGAAGGCCGCAAGGCCATGGAAAGTAAATGGCTCTTTAAGAAAAAGACAGATTCGAATGGTAATGTGACCATTCACAAAGCTCGACTTATCACAAAGGGGTTTCAAAAAATTCAAGGAGTTGACTATGATGAGACTTACTCTCATGTAGTGATGCTTCAAGCTGTCCGGATTCTACTAGCTATTGCTGCTCATTTTAACTATGAAATATGGGAGATGGGGTCAAAATCACGTTCCTCAATGGATATATTGATGAAGAGTTGTATATGATGCAACCAGAAGGTTTTTTTAATCCTAAGGATGCTGGGAAGGTGTGCAAACTTCAGCGATCTGTTTATGGACTGAAGCAAGCATCTCGGAGCTGGAAACGACATTTTGATCAAGTGATCAAGAGTTTTGGATTTGTCCAAAATCAACAAGAGTTCTATGTTTACAAGAAAGAGAGTGGGAGCTCAGTGGTTTTCCTAGTAGTATATGTGGACGACATATTACTTATGGAAAATAATGTGGAAATTACGGAAAGCGTGGAAGCATATTTGAGTAGTCAATTTTCCATGAAGGACCTTGGTGAAGCTCCATACATATTAGGCATCAAAATCTATAGAGATAGATCGATACGCCTGATTGCATTAAGTCAAAGTACTTACCTTGAAAATATTTTGAAGAGGTTCAAAATGGAAGATGCCAAAAAGGGTTTGGTGCCTATGACAAGAAATAACACACTGAGTTTGACTCAATGTCCAACAACAGATGCTGATAGAGAAAGGATGTCTTACATCCCTTATGCTTCAGCCATATGATCTATCATGTATGCAATGCTAAGTACTGGACCTGATGTGGCATTGGCTCTTAGTTTGACGAGCCGATACCAAAGTAATCCAGGAACAGATCACTATACAACTGTGAAAATTATCCTGAAGGATATGTTCCTAGTCTATGGAGGCAGTGATGAAGCTCTAAACATAACTGGTTACGTGGATGCGAGATGGCACTCAGATCCTTATGACTCCAAGTCTTAGACAGGATTTGTGTTTCTGGTGAATGGTGGGGCGGTAAGCTGGAAGAGCAAGAACTAGCCAGTAGTAGCGCAATCTACAATGAAGTCAGAATACATCGCTGAAGCAGTTTGGCTAAGGAATTTCATCATCGAACTAGGAGTTGTTCCAAGTGTGCAACACCCCGTAATAATATATTGTGACAACACGGGCGCTATTGCAAACACAAAGGAACCAAGAACTCATTCCATGGCCAAACACATCAAGCTACGGTTTCACGTCATCCGACAGAATGTTGACGAAGGTGAAATAAAGATTTGCAAAGTGCACACAGATCTAAATGTTGCAGATCCTCTGACTAAAGCTCTTCTACAAGCCAAGAATGAACAACACCGAGATGACATCGGTGTTAGGTTCCTGCCTATTGTAAACTATATTAATTTGTACTCTAGTGCAAGTGGGAGACTGAAGGAGATATTCCCTAAAGGCAATAATAAAGTGTATTGTTTGATATATATCTTATATGTTCATAATATGTTTCATACGGTGCTATAAATGTGTCAATATGAAACGTTAATACACGTGTGGTATGTAAACAAACCATGTTTGTAGTTACCTCTAGCGAAATAGCTCATTGGTCATGAGGAAGATCTAGGGTTTCAAGATCATGGGCATTTATGCCAGTCGACAATGAGGTCATGTCATTGGTTGAATGATGTGATAGACAAACATCCGAAAGTTGTATCATATTGAGATCTAGTTATAAAGTTCACCATTAATGATAAACAAAGGAAACCTCACAACCTGATCCTTAGGCTGTGAGATAATGCAAATCACCATTATGGAGGGAGCTTAGATGGTATCAAGTATCATCTCGTGAAAGTGTGATCAAAAAGGTGCTACTCAGGTTTGCCAAAGGGAGTATAGAGGAGTACATATCAAGAGCAGGATTTGCCAATCCATGTAACGGATAGATACATGTGGCCACCTCGGTGATGTTGCATTAAAGAAGCTCGCAAGCGTGTGACTTGGTCACGGAATGCAACGGCATGGGAACGAGTAAACAAGTGAAGGGAATATGCCTGAGAGGCAACTATAAAATGGTTATTATCTTATTCCATGTTTATGATAAATGTTTATTTTGCATGCTATAATTGTATTAATTGGAAACATTAATACATGTGTTTTTAATAAAAAAAATACAAAGTTCCTAGTAATGCCTCTCATATAAACTAGCTCGTTGATTAACAAGATGACCAAGGTTTCCTGATCATGGACATTGGATGTTGTTAATAACGAGGTCACAACATTGGTGGAATGATGTGATGAACATTCATCCAAAGTATAGCATTACGATCAAAGTCATTATGATTATATTTCTATAACATCATATGAAGTAATCCTATACCTTAGACCATGATATCATGTTAATCACTAACACCGGAAGAGTATCTTGATAACATCAAACATCACACCGTAATAGGGTGACTATAAAGGTGGGTTCAGTGCTACGAAGGTGTTATGTAGAGGCTCATGGATCAAGAGTGGGATTTGTCCATCCCAATGACGGATAGATATACTCGGGGCCCTCTTGGTGATATCACATTGAAATAGCTTGCAAGCAAGTGATATGATCATTAGAATGTTATATCAGGGGAACAAGAAAAGAGTGCATGTCGGTAACAAGATCAAACTAGGTATTGAGATACCGATGATTGAATCTCGGACATGTAATATATCGTGAGACAAAGGGATTTAGTTACGACATTAAAGGTTCACACGATCACCAGAGTCATCGTTGAATATGTGGGACTTAGTAGGGATCTCCAGGTCCCGCTACTGATTATTGATCGGAGAGGGGTCTCGATCATGTCTGCATTATTCGCGAACCGTAGGGTGACACACTTAATGGATACCGACACCATTTGGAGCAAATATGTTTTAGATAAAGATTTAAGAAACCGTTGGAATCATTTCGATGGAAACTTGAATTATTTCGGGTGAAATATTAGAAACTGTTTATGCATGTCATATTGAAATGTTGCAGGTGGTTTTATATGAATTTTTTAAATTAAAGTAATTAACAGAATTATGAATAAAATAAATAAAATAGTTTTATTTAATGAGAGCTTGCATTAAATTTGGTGGAAATTTAATGGAGGTGAGTGGAATTTTGAGTGGGAGGCTAATTATGTGAGTGGGAGCTCCACCCGCATGAATGTGAAAGAGGTGGGGGCACCTCCTTTGGCCGCCGGCCATGGTGAGGGGCTGCTCCCCTCCCCCTATAAAATGCCCCCACACCCTCCTCTCATCACACACCTCCTCGTGAAAGATCTCTCTCCCCCTCTAGTTATTCCCCATGGTCTCGGATTAGCGAGATACATGTTTCCGATGGCTTTATCTGGAAAGAATTTGCTGCTTCCGCTGCTTTGCTGGAGCGAGGGATGGAGGTTGTCGGGGTACCAGACGTGTGTGCGATCATGGATGCACCGCTGCTTTGCGGTGCTGGACTTGGTGGAGCTAGATCTGATGGACGTGTTGGAGCTGGACCTGCTAGACTTGCTGGACTTCATCACGATCTTGAGATCGGCAAGTGTATGGATTCATCATCCACGAGTTCCAACTCGTTAACAAAGCTTGGTTTTCTTTGAGGGTAAGTTCTCTATGGATGTATATCCACCCGTTGCTTGTATCTAGTAGATAGATCTTGGCATATAGTTCCCATCCTAGGAATTTTTTTGGTGTCTATGCTACGAACCCAACAGTGGTATCAGAGCCTGATCTATGCGTTGGTTCTTTGCATGTTTATATGTGGGCGATGATGATCATGTTATTGCTTCTTTCATGTATTTTGGATATTAGTGGCATAGTGGGATGAAGAGGCCCGGACTAACTTTACATGTCCTCGCACATGAGACCGGTTCCATGACTGACATGCAACTAGTTTTGCATAAGTGGCTAGCGGGTGTCTGTCTCTCCTACTATAGTAAATACCTAATTAACAACGAGTTTCTAATAACTTAGTTATCATCGTTGTGGTTCCATGTTCGTAGGTAAGACCGGTTCTATCTCCGAAAGCCCTAAGCCACGTAAAACTTACAATCGATAAATTAGAGGTGTCTAGTTTAGATGGTTGTTGGGCTAGTGTCATGGTACGGTAATGTTGTAAGTTGATGTATAGTAGATAGCCTTACAAGACACCTAACGTGTAAGTTCCATAGACGTTGGCCTTGCACAAAAAGGATTGATAGAGATCATACCATGATGCACATGAAAGTGATCAAATGCATGGACCATATTATTCCACTTTACACATATGATGTTTGCATCTTATATTGCTAGTTTGGCATTTTTAGTAGCATTATAAGACATGTGTCCAGAAGGTATAGACTTGGGACGACATGTGTCCATTATCTTTTACTTGGTAAGATTTTTTTACTGAAGATTTGTTTGGTAATTCGCCAAGAAAACAGTTGTTTGGTAGGCTCAGGAATTTCTACCGCGGTTATCTTATGCCACCTAGACAATATCTAAAAAAGGAAGGGGAAAGTTTTTTTTCTTTGACAATCAATACCACATATATTCATAGTAACAAATAGTACATGGTAGAGATACATGAACTGTCTTCAACGATTACAAAATAAAGTCTAAAAGAAAACAAGTAAATCTCGAAGATCTTCAAAATCTTCTTCCATGACACAATCTTGCACTTGTCTGAAAGCAGCCCAATAAACATGACACAGATGTCAAACCATAGACCTGTAAAAACCAACGAGGGTTCTCCCATAATTTTAATTTGAGCCACAATGTCAAGGCTATGTGCACGCGCATAATCATTAGAGTAATTCATCAACATGGGAAAGAGTACCACCACCAGTATTTCAGGGAAAGAAACCGAACAACAGGGTCGACGTCGCAGGGGAGTCGGGAATACGAATCTTCGTTGTCGAGGACATAGCATACGGGACAAATATTACGAGGATAATCCTTCTCGCAACAACCATGAAAAAAATCCAAGTACGAGTTCAAGCCTCCCCATTTACCAAAAGAAGCAACTTAATTATGGCATGTGCGAGTGTGTTAATACCCCCCATTTATGAGGCTAGATAGGAGGGAAGGTCTGACCGGTCTCTCTCCTCCATCTCCAACAATGAACATGAGCCCTCCACTGCAGCCGGTGATCTCAGCCCCGCTCCAAATTTTGGTTCGAAGCTAGCAAAACCAGCAGCCCGAAATTTCTTTACCATGGGCGACAGCGCAAGTGGACACGAGAGCTCTTAATGTTGGGATAGAAATAGGAACATTAACGCAGCAAAGACAAATTATAGTAGTGGAAGATTGCTGCAGGTGCGGCCGCACTGGGAGAGCGAGCACCTAGGAGGCTGGGACCATAGTCCGCCGCACACATGTTCCTACTCCCCCGACCTTGCTCACTGCCCTATAAAATGGCGCCCCCATGCCCTGGAGACTATCGACCGTCCTCTCCACTCACTGTCATCTACATTGCTCTGCGTGCCTCCGGCGAGGAAGCCATTAGAGGAAGGTTCGAAAGGTAGGGTTTATAAGGGGTTTGGGGGTGTGCTCTTGGGGTATTTCCTGGATTCTTGGTGATGTTTCCTTTTATTTGTTTGTTTAATAATTCTGGGTGTTTCTTTTTGTTGTATATATATGTTTGTTTGGAAGAAGCTGGACTGGGAGGCATGTCCGACGGTAACGACAAGCATGGGAAGGGACCGGCGGAGGAGCCAGAGGAGGACAAATTCCCGGTGGGGCTGCGCGTGCTCGCTGTCGACGACGACTCCGTCTGCCTCGGGGTCCTCGATGCCCTCCTGCGTGTTTGCAAATACAAACGTCAGCCCTCTCGATCTCCCTCCTCCTCTCCTTCTACCGTAACCCATTACAACCTGTCGAAGTTGGGAGTAATCTTTGCCTTGGATTTGATGCAGCGACGTCGGTGACCGACGCGAGGACGGCGCTGGAGATGCTCAGGGAAGGAGGAGATGAGCAGTTCGACCTGGTCATCACAGACCTACACATGCCGGACATGGACGGCTTCCAGCTCCTCGAGATCATCGGTCTCGAGATGGATCTCCCAGTCATCAGTATAATTATTAATCTCCCTCGCTCATTATACCCAGCTTTGCCAGCTCGTGTTTTGCTATTTGTTTGTTGTCATCTGAATTCATGGTCATTAAGAACGTTTATTAGTCCTCTATTAGTCCTCGGTCCTGGGATTTGCAATGTTTCTATATATATATATAACTAGCAGGTCCAAGTTTCTCTTTCTTTAGCTAGCACGCATGGTGTGAGTGAGATTTCATAATTTTAGAAGAATCGTAGGAACCATGTACCTATACAAATATGTTGTTGCACGTATGACCTATGTTTGGTAGTAAGAATCTAATAAACCGGATCCCGTTTCGACCCAGACCATTGGGATCTCTTCTATTAGATCAGATGGTGGTGGGGGGAGCAGGGTGGATCTGGAGCGACACGTGGGAGGATGGGACCGGCTGTTGTGGCGGTTCAATGAAATTAAGCTAAGAGACTGAGGATGAGGATATGACGGATGGTTGTGGTACGGAGGCATGTGAGGTGGTGCCGATATGGCAGTAGTACCCTCCCGGACAAGGTTTAGATCTGGTATCCAATTTTTGGCCGAATCAACATGGCCCCATCTAACCGTTTACCGGTCAGATCAGACGTTCTATGTAATTTACTTTTTGTAATTTTATACGTAATGCATTGTATACCATTCATATGGAAATCAAAATAAACAAATACGCATAGTTAGACTCATGGTGGGTCTTCCAATAATTCATTACTAGACTTCGTTTCAACCAACTTTCCATCTATGTTAAAAAGACCTTTTTTATACCTTGCAAATCCAATTGACGGTCTTTAATTCTATTTAATCCAGAGAATAGCATATGCAATGAATGGAGCTACCGTGCATGGGTCGCATATAAATTTCTAGTTCAATCTATTTCACACGACACATGTTTATTTATTGTAATAATAAACTGTTTGACATGCTACTTATATATAAATACTAAAATATCAGATGACCACTTAATGTGATTTAGAAAATTGCTTGGGTTGATATGTTACCATATAGGCTAGGGAATAATGCTGAAATGGCAACAACAATACTTTATCATGAGGTTCATCAACAACTAGAAGCTGTGAACATGTCGTGATGGTTTTATGCATTGTGTTACGGTCAGTTGTATGTTCATTATTTCTGTTTATCTGTACCGAGTGTAATTTTGTTTTTGCTTTTGATTTTGCTTTGAAGCATCTAATTGACTGTTGCTGTAATGCAGTTTTGTTCATCATGCGTAATACATTTGCTACCCTAATTGTGCGTCTCATTTGAAAAATAATATACACCTTTTTCTGATCTGGAACCACTGATACAAAACATGTCTAGTTTTCTAAATTTCAACATTCAAAAGCTAATTCTCTTGACAATATGTCATGCAGTGTTATCTGTGAATGGAGAAAAGGAGACCGTGTATGAGGGGATAGTTCATGGGGCATGCGACTATTTGGTGAAACCCGTGAATATCAAGGAGCTCAAGAACATATGGCGACATGTCGTAAGGAAAAACCATATCGCTATGAACCACAACAGTAGTGACAGTGATGATGCCGATGAGAGGATGGTGCAACCGGTAATGTCTAGGAAGGGTGGTGCAAAGGATAGTAAAATGCGCTCAAAGAAGAAGAAAAATGGTGGACACTCTCGTGAGAACAGGGGGAGCACGAGGGTACCAACCACCCAGAAGATGCCAAGGGTGTCATGGAACGGAGAGCTGCACAACAGGTTCCTCGAAGCCGTCAATCGACTCGGTGCTGATAGTAAGTTCTCAGGATTCTTTTGTTGTATTCAAGAAGACAAAGTTTCTGGTTCTTGGAATATTTTTTTTAAGTAACAAAATGTTTGGATTGTGTAAATGCAGAGGCAGCTCCAAAGGCGATACTGCGAATGATGAATGTCAAAAACCTTAGTAGGGAGTGTGTTGCGAGCCACCTGCAGGTTTAATTTTTAGCCTTATGTTATATTTCTATGCGTTTGTTTATATTCTTTCTAAGCTAACAGTTTTTCGTATCGTATAAAACATTTTAATCGATTTTTCTCTGTGGAAATGCAACCATGTCCGATATAATGCATGGCCCACATTTTCCAGCGCTTTTGAAACAATGCATCACCCTTCCCATCTTTCTGTTTCCCACATGTCTTCCATTTGTTTCCCCAAGAGCATGAAACTCATATAGTATATTATTGCCCATCTTGTCATTCCAGAAGTACAGGCTCACTCTTAAAAGGGTCGCCGAAGAACCAGAGAAGTATATTCCAGAAGTACAGGCTCGCTCAAACAAGCCCTGCTCGGCTCCATCAATATTAGGACCTCACGGTCTGTCCATCCAGCCTAGGAACCGGTCCATGGGCAATGGTGGGAGCATGGCGAGGAACGCCGTGGCGTGGCAGCCCGACGCAAGCAGGCGCCACACCTTGGCACCCCCCATCGCCGGCTCATCCGAAGATCGCGCATTGCTAGATGCGTTTCATCCTAACCGTTCTACCAAAGCCTACGTGGGCGTCCTGCGTGAGAAGCTATTGGAGGCGAGTATGGTGCCCTCC
Source organism: Avena eriantha (assembly GCA_910589775.1). Classification (NCBI taxonomy): domain Eukaryota; kingdom Viridiplantae; phylum Streptophyta; class Magnoliopsida; order Poales; family Poaceae; genus Avena; species Avena eriantha. Next base: position 174,479,739 of record OU342742.1, on the reverse strand, counting down.
TCCCATCCTCGCAACTCCTCCGTCGAAGAAATGCCGCCGGATGGTGAGCATGTAAACCAGGCCTCGACCGTGCAGCCTCCAGGACCGATCAGGCCATCAAGCATTCCCGGACCTCCCCTCGTCCCATCGCAGGTGAGCATGCTCCAGATCAGCCAGCTGCTGCCAAGCTTTGGAGCCTCACCTGGCCCGATGGCCGTGTTACAGAATGAACAGCAGAATCAGATGGCAGGAATCTTCAGCAGCAACAATGCCACGCTAGTGGCTGGCTTCAGTGCACAGATGATGCCAAATCTCAGCGTAGCAAGCAACACAGGTCCAGCAGAGATGACTCAGATGATGATGATGGTCAATGGTGGAACCACCAGCTCTGCGTTTCCTAGCCTTGGGACGACGAGCAGCTCTGTCGGGCCGCCGACTCAGATGGCCCAAGACGATTCTTTCGCGTTGGCAGGGCAGGTGCCCAATGGAGGGGATGCATCTGGCATTCTCCCTCTGCAAGATGGCCTAGCTGATCAGCAAGATTCTGATGATCAGCCGACCCACATCAGTAACTTGTTCCTGCAGCAGATCCTTGCCAGCATGGCTAATCAGGTAAGAAATTTTTTCTCGTTCTTTCACTCTGACTAATTTATGGTCAGGTGTATCTGAATCTAAACTTCTTTTCTTACTGCAGGATTTCAATCAAGACGATGCTTTCTTTGGTGAGGAATATTAATTACAGTTTGTTCTCCCCGGCCTGCGTGAGACATGTTTCCGCATTGTGTGCAGGCCAGATGCTGGTCATCGGTCAATGGTGCTTGCACATTGTACTTCCCCCGTTTAGAAATATAAGATGGTTTAGTATTGTGAATCGAATGTATCTAGACGTTTTCTAGTATATAGGTTCATAGAAGTTCGGAGTGAACCTATACACTCAAAGGAGTCTAGATACATTCATTTTACAAAGCTAAAACATCTTATATTTCTGAACGGAGAGAGTACGTGTGAAACCATGTGGTCGCAGTAGTCTAGTTAGAAGCAGGGTGTGGGCTTCTATTTTACATCAGCTTCGGTTTCAAATTTGGTGTGCTTGTTAATGGGCGCCATTAATAATAACTTTATATTACCCGGTGTCAAGGAGGACGTATGTGTGTAATAATTTAGGCTGATTCAGTGGTTAGTGGCCAGCTCATTATTTCACATGTGTATAATATAGTCTCTGATCTAGGATTTTGGTGGAATTTACCATCGTACAAAAATTAGGGTTACTTTGCTGGGATGAATATTGGGGTTTAAATGTAACAATATTTTGGCTTTAGGATTCTAATCGAACCCCCAATGTAAGATTTTGGTGTGGCAAAAGAAATTCAAGGAATTTGTGGGAATAATTGGAGAAAATAAAAAATAAAGATCAAACACAAATAACTTAAATACAATTTTTAAAAATGTGACTTGGAGGTTTAGACGGACCCCAAGCAGTTAATTAGCAGAATATTGGCGTGTATAGACCTGAACTCGAGCGGGTGGGCATAGCAGTTCTCAGCAACTTGCTAGCCATCCGGGTTGGGCCTCGGTTCACATTTACATACAAATTTAGAGATAAGAGAGGAATGTTTCCAGGTGGCAAAACATGCCACTAAATCAAAGCATGAATCTCCGGGTGTTGTAGCTAAGAGCCTCCTTGTTTCTATTGTCGACTAGGTGCAATGAGTATATATGGTATCAGAGAAGAGTAGGGGGAGGAAAATGAAGTAGGAGGAGGTGGATGATGAGAGGAGGAGGACCAACATGAACATAAAGGGGACGGGGTGTGCAAGAGTTCCTTTTTAGCACGGCGACTCTTTTCACAAATATGTCTCCACCAATGTGGCAAGACTTACCATATGTCTTAAATCGTAGCAATACCCAACAATCATATCTCATAGCATAATTATCCATGTGCATAACTTAAATCTTTGATTTGCATAATGGAGGTGTCGACTCACCTAAATAACAATGTGTGATTTGTAGGAACTCATATCATTCCTCTTTAATATTTATGAAAAAAATGAAAATAGATGCCAAACTCTATAAAAGTTATAACTAGACTCCTCTCTATGGTTGATGAACAAATTGTCCAATTACTAATATGGTCGTGAGCGTCACATCGATAGATTTTTTACGGGCTAGGTAGTTCGCTTGTTTACACAATCGAGACACTATCCAAGTCCTAGTGATACGCGGAAAATATCGAACGGGCCGCTCGTGAGTTCCAAACATGCACATTATATGCCCACACTTCATTAAGTTGTACGAGCATTTTGGAAAGCACGTCGGAAAGTTGTACAAGCATTTTAGGAAGCACGTCAGTGCGCACAGAATATGCTCGCACCCTTAAGTCATATGCATTTCGGGAAGCATGTGGTTGTAGTGCGAGTCGAGGAAGATCGTTAATCAATGAAGTCACGTGGCCAAAAAAGATCCATCGATTAATCATCTTGCAGAACCTAAAATCTGAAAAATTATAAGCACTGCAACTCTGAATATGCTGACACGAAGTTAATAAATAAAAATAACATGTCAAATCTTATCATTTCACAAGTTTCAAAATAGAAAAGTATAAAGTATGTGTTACATAAAAGACCACGTTCAGGAAAAGAAGCGAAGAAATAAGGAGAGATATAGAGCGACGAAGAAGTCTGACACAAAATGCACAACCATAATAAGAATAAGAAAGAAACAGAGACACATAAAAACATAGACGCACGTAACAGGAATAAGGCAGACATGTAGAAAAAATATGCAGACACAAACATAAAGAAAGAAGACATGCTTCGGTCGAAAAAAGCTCGTCGAATGACATTACTGAAGGGGTTCCACGGGAGAAAACAAAAAAAATTCTAAGGTGCGAACGCACCTATCCAAGATCTATCTATGCAAATGTAAAGTAACGAGCAGGGATTTAATATTCATACAGTTGAAGACCGAAAGTGGTTAACGTTCCGAGGGGAATGTGGATGACATAGTCGAACTCGGCCGACCTCAAGGTCGCGTAGCTCCTCACAAATCTCTCTTTGCTCCTTGTACGACGTAGCCGACCTCATGGTTGTGTCGACGTCCAAATTCCAAGCAAAGCACCACAAGTGGAGGTGCCTCATGGCCTTACACACGTACTGTGTAGAGATGTCTCCCAGGCTCTGGTCCAAAAAAGCAGCGGAATAAGATTGATCCGGACCGAGTCTAGCAACACGAGATGTGCGTATGATGGAGAAAACCCAATCCACGTATGCAGTTCCAAACTTAGGAACCCCATGTGAGGGAAAGGGAGAGAGAGAGAAAAGGCAAATCCAATTGAAGGGATGGATTTGGGGAGAGGGGTGAAACTCTTTATATAGGTGGAAGGGAGGTACTATCTCCCTCAAATTCCCGAGGTGGGACTAAACATGAGGGAGGAGGTGGAGGGAGTCGTCGGTCAGCCTCCCCTCATGGTACCCATGTGGTTTGAGGGCCCAATAGGGCCGGCGGCCTCCCCTGGCCTTCCCTAGGGTGGCAACCCCCTCTTAGGCCTCCTCCGGTGATGCCCAATTAGCTGGGCTGCCCCCAAAACCAAATTTAAAAAATATTTTTAATATTAATTCATTTAATTAATATTAAATACATATTATTTCATACCTATCACTCCGAAACAACTTTTGGACCCCTACGATCATCATCGGATATCCCCGAAACACTTTCAGTATGACCCCGGAACAATTCTATAGTTCTCTTTCTTTTTCTCCTACAATCTTGGATCAATCCCTAAGTATATCTACCCTTAAGTGTGACACCATACGGCTCGGTAATACACAGACATGATCGACACTTTTTCTGATAATGACCAATAGTGGTATCTTGAGACATAGGCCTCAAAAGTTCCTATGTAATACCTTATGCACACCTTTATGGTCACCCAGTTACGGACATGACGGTTGATGTGATCAAAGCAGCCTCGGAAGACAGTGACTAATATGATCTCATGGTCGAAGTACTAAATCACTACGCTTGCTAGATATTGTAATGTTGAACTTTGTGACTAGATCACGTTACAATTCTAGGGGATGGGTGTTGTACATCAATTCATAAGTGACCTCGTTGTAAGTTAACATGGTAAAGTTCATGATCGGGAAACCTCGATCATCAGCTGCCCCACAAACTAGTCTAGAGGATACTAGGGATCCGGTTTGTTTATATATCACACTTGTATTTCCACTTAATACAGTTCTAGAATGATACAAAACTATTATAAACAAATGAGCCATGTTAATAAAAAATCTTTATTATTGGCCTCTAGGGCATATCTCCTTTAGTGTAGAGACCCCCTTCCAGATTTCTTGCGCACGTAAGTTAATATATGCAATTTTAGATTGGCACACATCAGGTAGTTTTGGAATGTTGGTCTAACACACTTGAATTATAGGAACACACGGAAGGGAAACAATAGCACTGCAGCTCAATGGCTGCATCGGGTTCAAGCTTATGTTATAGAGTGGGAGACTGTGATAGATGATGTGTGGCAAGAGTATGCCCCGTTTGATATGGAGCTTTTTAATGATTACTTACGGAGGTAGATGACCATGACACGACTGTGCGCCATCCATCATGCACATGATGAGGAGAGGTACCCGAGCCAGTCGACTTTGGATCCCATGGAGTATACGGTAAATACTCCCTCCTTGCCTAATGAATGTGTTTGGCTACATCATGCATATTTATCTTCGATACAAATGCAAGCGAGGTTGACATGTGAGCTAGAGGCTGAGTGGCAACATCAGTCCTTTTTTCTGACGCACTGAGGAAAATATACGAGGTAACTACGCGGCTATCACGTGCATAGATGTTTCAAACATTGTTCAGCATAGAGCAGCACAATGCCCCCTTGTCCCTCCATGTAGTAGGTACCCCGCATCGCCCCACACAGTAGCAGCCCCCACGTACACAGGTACCCCCACCACTCCGACACGAGCCTCATCCATGCCTTACACAGCAGGCGATGCTGAGAGCACCACCGCCAGATCAGGCTAGATGTTCAGCATGGCAGCAACACGCGATGCCGAGAGCACCACCGCCAGATCAGGCTGGAGGTTCGGCGTGGCAACATCAGGCTTCTTTCGACCAATGGTGGTAGTATCATCACACTCCCTTGATGAACTATGGCTATCGACCACAATCCCAGGCAGAGGGTAAACAATTTCCTATCTATTTTGTTCCATATAGCATGCAATACCTGATTACTTAATCTTTTTTCGTGTGTAGGAACCTATGGAAATCCAAGCATGGCCATAGGCTCGTGGGAAAGTGAGGAGCAAGACGTTCAACAAACACAGTAGGATCAGGTTCACTTGTTTGGTATGTATCAGACTCCATCACTGTACCCCACGCATGATACATAGTACCACAATGATGGGTCACAACTTCCTCCTCATAACGTGAGGGAACCCGATAGTTTTGGCTGGAGTACACCTCCCTCTCCACAACCTCGCTGTTGCTGACAACAGTGATACGTCTCTATGTATGAGACATATATCATACCTATGTATGACACATATATCTATCTATGTATGAGAGATCTATTTACGATACATATATCTATCTATGTATGAGGCATATATCTACGTATGCGAGAGATGGATTATTTTTATTATTTGACGCCATGCAAGAGAGGATTAATAAGATACAATCCACATCCTGACTAAAGTAAAACAAACTAAGTATGGTGCAACTGACACATATGACTATTATCTCGCTAACAAACAACTACATCGGATAATTAAGATACAAACATGAACTGATTAAACTCAGATAACCTTACTACGATGATGCCTCGCCCTTTCCCTTACTCGTCGAAGATGAAGCGCCCTTGTCTTTCTTTGCTCTTGCCTTCTCCCAGGCAGCTCTCTGGCTCTTGCCACTTGGCATCATGAATATATCATTTTCATCCTTGCTCTCTTCTATCCAATAATAATGGTCATTTTCCAAAACCTGTAACAATTTTTTGCTCTTAAGCTTTGCCTTCTCTCACCTTGCATTAATCCTCAGAAGTTCTTGTTGTACTTCCTCAGGGATCCTTAAGGGCCGCCACCCAGACCTATAAAAAATTTCTTACCCAACTCATTAAGTAAGATGTCACTACTGATGAGAGCCTCCCATGTAACTGGAGTATCATCTATCCTAAACTCTCTGGCTAAATCTAAAAGGCGAATGGTCATATATCTATTAAAGGTACGACCAGAAGGAAAACTCGACATTTGTATGAGGAAACACTTCCCTGCTTACATAACGCAGTGAGGAGGGGGTTTTATAGAGCCAAAATAGAAGAAATGGCGGGAACTAACCGGGGGAGAATGTGGCGCGAACATTCTGGTGGAGGAACTAGGCAAGATTTTTTCGCAGGAAGTCGTTGGCAGGAATATTTTGGCAGGAAAAATGGCGGGAACAGATCGGAGGGACCTCATCACTAGGAACAAAAAGGGCAGGAAGACTTTTGCAACAATAGTTTTTATCATGACTTGAACTAAAGATACACTAAAACTGAATTTAAGATACATCATGAAACTAATGCTGAATTTAAGATACATCACGATACTACAACTGAAATGAAGGTACATCGCTTCTGAGGCATACATCTACTTGTCCCGCGTCCAACCAAGTACTTTCCGGTATTGTTCCCATGGTCATAAGCTGGCTACGCCTCAGTAGTCCTTTCTCTTAATCTCTTCCTTTCCTCCACATGGGCGTCTTTGCGCACCTCTTCCATGTGCTTCTCTTCCTCCCTCCTTCTCCTATTCAGCTCACGCTTTCGAGCTTGTTTCGCTCATAATTCTTTTAGCTCTCGCTCTCGCTCCTTCTTCTCATGCGTGGCAATCCTATCAGCATGTTCCTTAGTGTGAAAGCTAACCCATGCACGCTGGTTATGATCCGCAATTTCCTGTAAGGCCCAAGCTGGTTGCTCTATGACAATCCAATGGTACCACATGTAGAGAGGAGGAGAAGACTACAGCCACATTAATGACATGAATAAAAGAACGTAAAATATGCATATTCATTATGCTTTTAGAACAAACCGGAGGCCTCTGGAACGATGAACTACGTTGATAGAACGGGCTTTGGTCATAGTTGGCACACATGAAAAACTTCATGTCCATCTTATCAAAGAAATCCTCGCTCTCCTTCACCTTGGCAAGATGGCCACACCAACAACACTCTTCTCTCACCCCCGGTGGCAACCTTGTATATTTTATCCTCCTTGGCATGTAGTCAGGGTCCGAACAAGACACACTCATGGTGGAATCTTGCGGCGAGAGAAAGAGGAGAAACAGATGAACTAGTAAATGAAAACATATCGGCCCGGATTATAGAAGCAATCTAAAGAATTGGCGGGATAAGTTGGCGGGAAGCGGTGGCTCGAGAAATTGGCAGGAACCAATGGATAGAGAAATTGACTGGGAACAAGATTAGACAGCATCATATTAGCCAAAAACACGCACAGCACATCGATCCTGCATGATCAATGCAAGCTTCGGCCGGGACTAGAACTAATTGGCCCATGGTGAGTCGACAAGGACAGTTGGCTAAGGGGGCGACGACTAGCTCTCTGACATGGAACTGTACCCGGCTAATAGGCCTGCCAGCCGATGGTGGGCCGATGGCCAGCGCTACACCGAAGTCATGCCACTTCTGTAAATTACGATTTTTGCGTATTATTTTTGGAATTGAATAAAAAAGTGTATTATATATAAAATAAATAGGTGTGTGGATCCAGCACTTTGAGAGAGAAAGGGCATTAGAGAAATCTTTGTATGAGATAGACCAACTGATACCTGTATGTTTGTATTTATTAGTCTAGCATAAGGAATTGAATTGTTATGCAATACCATGTAGGGAAAAAACTGCCTCCCAGGTTGCTCGCACGGGCGACTCCGGGGATGATCCAATCTACATCGCCAGCGGCCTTCCATCGCTGGTATTCCCTTGCCGCCACCACCGGCGGTGGTGGTGGCGGCGCCTCGCCGTCGAAGGCGGTGGGGCGAGAGCGGTGCACCCCTCTCCCTCCTCTACACGCATGGAGGCCATTGCGGTGGGTCGCGTGCGGGGCTGGTGTGGTGACTTCTCATGGCTAGGTGTAGGGGCGACGGTTGGGGTGGAGCGGTGATGTAGCAACATGATCAGACGTGGATGGCCGCACAACGACGCATGGTGGCGCGGCTGCCGACGCGGCGAACTAGCGGCCCATCTGAGATGGTGGGCTACTAGGTTGGTGCTCGCTTATCTAGTCTCCACCTGCGGCTAGTGCTGCACCTTCGTCGAGCTTGCGGTCATGGCAGGCCTAGCGTCACCGTGGATCAGCCCACCCTACTTAGTGTGTTGAGTTTGCTCATGTTCCTTCTGTATATAGGTTCTATTGGTATTTCATATATGAACATGAGTAATTTCAAACTTTGTATCTTTTCATGAATACTGTAGAAATGCAATGATAATGGTTTAGTTGAAGTGCATTCATCTTTAGTATATTGCTTTTGGCAAGGTTCATTATCTATTTTTATTGATCAACTAAGGTTGTTGAACTTTGTCTTTCGGTCTCCTGGAAACCTGGTCTATTAGATGTACTTTAGAGGAGTGCTTAAGTGCGCACCCTCGATTACGAGCAATTCCGAACCGCCAGGGGCATTTTCGTCTAACGCATTTTGTTGGCTGCCATTTTTCGGCTCAAGCGGAACCCATATACAAGCCCAATATAGTCTTGTATCTGTATACAGGGACTAGCGACGCCGTATGGCATGACCCCACGTGGGGTCCACCTAGAAACCTAATCACTGCGATTAGCTCCCACGTCCATGCATGCAGCATTATTGGGCGGAACTTAAGCCCTCTCTTCTCCGCCGACTGGTAAAACTCCATAGCTCGTATCCCACGGATCTTCTTCACCTTGGTGCCGCCGATCTACCTCACGTCCACCGCCACAGATCCACAAAGGTAGAAGGTGTGCCAGGGGCTCGGCATCTTCAGTCACTAGAGTTTCTAATTCAAATTGTCGGCTGCATCTTCCGATCTGTGTAAGTTCAGCCCATGATCATTCTTCCTCTCTAGTAATTCTTAGAAACACATAGCATTGGTGATTCTAACAATGTGGCACAATCATAGAGGATACGAAGGACTCTAGATCTAGTATGAACAATGATGAAAACGGGTATGTCAGTGATGATGATTCCATTTTCGCCAATACGCATCCCGAAGACGGCTGGAGCAAAGATGAGTTTGATGTGAGGACACATTAGCTTCTTCTTTGATACTTTTATGTTAAATTAAATAATATATGATATCTCATGGGTTGATTTGTTTAGATTGTCTATGATGATGATTTTCATAATGGCCTTAACAACCATGAAGAAACAGACACGTTTGTCGACAGTGAGGTATGTGTAGTGGTGTTAAATTTTATATGTCATGCACCGGATGAAGCAATTGTATAAATGTTACTAAATATTGCTAAATTGTTCAAGTACTAAATGACTCTGGTATAGAGTATGACTATTTTGGTGAATCAGACTTGGAGATGGGTAATTTTGATGATGGTGAAGATGCACCAAATTCTGATATGTTCGTTGATATGAGTGAGGTATTATTTCTTGGCCGTTTTTAGCAATCAACAAACCAACATGCATTTAACTATAGTTTTAATGGCTAGGTTTTGAATTTGCAGGATGCACCATGTAGTCAGACTGAAAGTTCAAATAAATGTAGCAATGGCACTAGGTATCTTGACGATAAGCGAGAATTATACTGCAAGATAATGGAAATCACATTTGTTAGAAAAGTGGTAGCCTATTATTTCTACAACAGATATGCCAAAGATCATGGGTTTGGCATTAGGAAGCACCAAGTGAGGCGGTTTGATGATGGAGTTGTTCGTCTTAGGCATTTTGTATGTTGCAGGGAAGGGAAACGTGCAAAGAATTTACGACAATGGAAGGCCGCAAATATAGGCTCAGACCTGAGTCTAGGTGCAAGTGCAAGGCACACATGGTGGTGAAGTTTCATAGAAAAAATGGTCTTTGGATCATTCCGAGTTTTGATGACACTCATAATCATGTGTTAGCGAGACCGGATGAAGTCCCATTTGTTTGGTCCCACAAGAAGATCAATGACTCCCAAAGAGCTGAGACATTATCTCGGAAACATGGGGGTTAGGAAGCATCCCATCATGCGATCCTTGATTAGCAAATCTGGTGGTTCATATGCCGGTGTGGGATTTACAAGAAAGGATATGTACAACATGTGCTCAAGGGAGAAGAGGAAGCCGCTTTATAAGGGTGATGCCAACACAACCTTTAGCATCATGGCGGAGAGAAAGAAGAGGGACCCTGAATTCTTTTATGATTATAAGCTAGATGATCAAGGCCGTCTACAACACTTGTTATGGTGTGATTCCAAATCACGTCGGGACTACCAGGACTACGGCGACGTCATTGTGTTTGACAACACATACAAGATGAATAAGTACATAAGGGGATTTGTTCGCTTTGTTGATTTAAACAATCACCATAAAAAGGTGTTTGGATGTGCCATCCTATCAAACAAGACCGAAGAAACATATGTCTGGCTGCTTTGGACTTTCTTGAAAGCAATGTGCCAGTAGAAGCCAAAGGAAATAATCCTAGATGCGGATGCCGCAATTATCAACGTTGTGGATGAAATATTTATTGATGTATAACATCGTATTTGCATCTTTCACACTGAAAAAATATGGAGATGCACCTACCTAACAAGTCACTAACGAGTTTAGGACTCTTCTACATTACACCACCTTGGATCAAGTATTCGAGCAGCGATGGCACACTTTTGTTAGGAAGTGGATGTCACCCAAAACTAAAAATTGGCTTAGAGGATGTATATGAAGAAGAGATTATGGACCGCCACATATCTTTGAGAAGGGTTCTGGCTGGGTATGAAAAGCAACCATAGGAGTGAAAGTTTAAACTCGTGTCTTCGCCTTCTCCTTGATGGGTGACACATCCATTTTGCACCACTATTCTATATCATAATTTACTATTATTCATTGATATATTTCATATTAAGAGATGATACTTATGTTATTTTATCTGTTTTTGCATGATTGATGACTTTTGGAGGATGGACCGCTGAAGTTAGGATTCTGATGGAAAAGGCGCTGTTTGGAGGCAAAATTCGCGAAGATCAGAAAATCCTAGAAAATACATGAAAAATCCTATTTTTCTAGAAGACGAAGGATGCCAGAAGGGGGAGCGGAGTTGGGCCACAGGGGGCCCACACCACCCCCTGGCGCGGGCCACCCTTGGCCACGCCACCAGGTGGTGTGGCCACCCAGGCCCACTCCTGGCTCTCCTATTTGTCTTATATTATCCCCACGAAACCGTAACACTCGGGGAGCGACCATAGAAAGATTCCGCCGCCTCTACAGGGCAGAAAACTACAGACAGAGAAAGAGCTCTCTGGCAGGCAGAAATCTACCGAGGAAATTCCTTCTCGGAGAGGGGAGATCGTCACCATCAACACCACCATCAAGCTTGACTTCATCGGGATCATCATCATCATCATCATCTCCATCATCATCTCCACCAGCACCATCATCACCACTTCATACCGCTGTAACAATTGGGTTGAATCTTGCATAGTTCTTAGGGGAAACTTTCCCGGTGTTGATTACTTGTTGTAGTTGATGCTATTGAGTGGAAACATTGAATTATTGTTATGTTCAGATTGTTGCTTATCATTATTCCATCTCTTATCTTGATCCATATGATGTCTCGTGAGTAGTTCATTTAGTCCTTGAGGATATGGGAGAAGTCATGTTGTTAGTAGTGGAATTGTGTTGAGAAAGATTCAATGGTTTGTTATTTAAGTTGTGGTGTTATTCTTCTAGTGGTGTCATGTGAATGTCTACTACATGATACTTCACCTTTATGGTCCTAGGGGAATGCATTGCTTATTTGGCTACTAATCATAGGGGTTGCCGGAGTGACAAAAACCAGAACCCCGTTAGGAAACCTTTGCACAAGGGAGTGTAGGATCTTAGAGTTTAAAGCTGTGGTTAGGTTTTATCTTAATTACTTTCTTGTACTTGCGGATGTTTGCAAGGGGTATAATCACAAGTATGTATTAGTCCTAGGAAGGTCAGGACATTAGCACAGGTTCACCCACACAAAACTTGTCAAACTAAAGAAGATTAATCAACTATATGAAGCGAAAGGACTTGACGATATCCCCATGTGACCTTGAGAACGTTTGGTCATCTTAAGTAATACAAGCGGCTTGTCCTTTGCTAAAGAAAGGATTGGGCCACTTGCTGCATTTATTATTATTGTCTTTTATTTACTCATACTTTATTTATCTACATTATCAAAAACCCCTAAAAATATGTTTGCTAAGTATTTACAGAGAATTCCTGTTCCAAGCCACTCGTCAACACCTTCTGCTCCTCGTTGGGTTCGCCACTCTAACTTATCGAAAATACTGCGATACACCCCCTATACTTGTGGGTCATCAAGACTATTTTCTGGCGCCGTTCCCGGGGAGTGAAGCGCTATTGGAGAGTGGAACTAGTAAAGGAAACTTCTACTATGAGTATTGTTTATTTATGTTAGTTACTTTATTTCAATATGGATAATTCACTTAGTTTCTTATTTCGTAATGTTACTACCACTGCTAAGGTAGTAGATGAATCTACACCTGCTGAAAATGATACTTGATACCCACAAGAATTATTGATCGTGTTATGGATAACTATTATGTTGGAGATGGAACTGTCCATCCCGGTGATCATTTGCTCTTTATACACGAATTATGCGGATTGTTCAAGTGTGCAGGTATTACAACAGATCAAGTCAAGAAGAAGTTATTCTCATTATCACTGAAAGGAAGAGCTGAAGAATGGTACAAGCTGATGAAGAATGGTCAAGCTCTTGAATGCGAGGAAATTGTACCTCTCTTTTATTCAAAATTTTATCCTCCTAGTGAGATTCATAAAGATCAAAATGAAATATACAACTTTTGTCCTCTTGATGGAGAGAGTACAACTCAAGCTTGGGGGAGATTGAAGTTACTAATGCTCAAATGTCCTATTCATGAGCTCCCCAACAATATTATTATCAATAACTTTTATGCAAGGCTTTCTCTTCATGATAAGGATCTATTTGATGCTTCTTGCGCTGGATCATTTACACGCATGGAAGAAGGAGCTAAATGGGATCTTCTAGACTATATTCAAGACAATGCTGAAGCATGGGAGAATGATAAAGGAAGAAAGTCAGGTATAAATTATGATTATGAATGCATTAAATCTTTTATGGGAACTGATGACTTTCATAATATTAGTAATTCTTATGGTCTAGACTCTCAAGCTATTGCAAGTTATTTTAAAGATTTTGCTTCTTATATTGAAATTCCTAAAAAGAAATGGAATAAGTATCATGATCCATATAAAGACATTGTTAATTGTGTTCCTACAAGAGATACCGAATTTTATACTGCTAATCATATTTTACCTGAATCTTACATTGAGAAAATGACTTTCCCAGTTAAAGTAAAGGAACATTCTATGATAGCTAGTATGGTTAATGAAAGTACAAATAAAGCTATTGAACCTGATGAACAAATAGCTGTTGAACTAGTAGTAGAAAATGTGAAAGACTTTTTCACTAAATATGTAGAAGATGGGCACCCTATCCTCTATAAGGATACTTCTAATATTGTTTCACAAAGTAGTGTTATGAGAGCTAGTATCCCTGTGTTTTCTGTTAGAATAAGTGATCGTTGCTACAATGGTTCATGTGATAGCTATATCGTTAAATTTATGCATGATACTGAAAGTTATTACAAGAGAGGGAAGATTGTTCTAATGCATATCAATAATACTAAGTTTCCTTGCTTTATGCTGAAAGTCTTTATGTTACATTTATTTTACCTTCCTATGCTAGCAGCCTCTGGTTTCAACAATTTATTTTCTTACAAAGTTCCCTTGCATAGGAAGTGGGTTAAACTTAAACATGTGTATTTTTTCTTCTTGATGCTCTCTATTACTTCAATTCATAATCTTATGTGAGCATCATTATAATTATCATGCCCATCTTAATGAGAGAGAAGTAATATTTGGGGAAGTTGCTGTCCTGAAACAGATTTTTGTGCTTCACTATAAAAAATCGTGAAAATCTCAAAACGTCGTACTAATCTGTAATATTTTGTGTGCATGCCCAGGTTATTATTTAACTTTCATTAGTTTTGCACTTTTTGATTTGAGCAACAGAAGATTTTCAAAAAAATTGATCTTTACCTGCTGGTCTGTTTTGACAGATTTTTGCTACTCTTGCATTTGCTTCTTATATCAATTTCCTTTTTGAATTCCTTTTGGGCTTTCGGAAGGAGTTGCTACAATAGCTTATGTTTTGATGGATTTTAGTTGAAATTGAACTTAAAAGGTTTATTACCTCGCATGCACCTATGTTGCTAATGAGAATTGTGTGAAGTTTTGTGTGAAAGAAATTTCTAGGTTATTGGAGAAAATGGTGTAATAAGATGGTGAATGGTTAAATGACTCAAACAATATGTTTAAGAAGATGAAGACATTGATGTTATTCAAGCGGTGACTTCTGAATAATTTATTAAATGTCAAGCTCAGCGATCTGTAGAGTCCATTTTCGAATAGGTAACAGTTCTGGTAAGAAAAGGTCCGCGAAAAATTTGTCAACTTATATTTTTGCAGTTTTTATCTAACAAGGAAAGAAATGAGTAGAAAAAGGGACGGAAATGGAGCCCGGTTGTCTCACACCACCCCGTGGCGCGAGCCCACCTGGCCACGCCGCCAGGGGGTGTGGCCACCCCGGATCCCGTCTCCGACCCAATTTCTACCAGTACCTTCCTTTTGTTGTAAAACTTCGTAATATATAATCCCCCATATCCCTCGAGGTTCGTATATCGTGTTCTCATCGTGTTTTCGTTTCGATATGTTTCTGTCAGGAACTATTCTTAAAGTTTAGAAGCATAATGGTCTCCGCCAACAATAAGGGCAAAGGGCCAGCGGAAGAGGATCTCCAAGACTCTGAGCAGGAGGAGGAGATCGATAGTGAAGTTGAAGAGGAGGCAAAGGAAGACCAGCATCTGCACGCCAGCACCACCATTACAAGCATTGGAGTGGTTGCAAACCCTTCCAGGTTCAAAAGGACTGCACGGATGTCCACTAGAGGGAAGACTCCGCGTCATTGCTTGGCTTCACGGTCACCTCCTCCACACACCAAGAATCCCTTCAATACCCTTATCCATGAGCAACAATTCCAGAATATGCCCAAGGAGAAAATACCCTCCAATTGGCATATGCCTCGTTCTAACCATGCAGGAAAAGAAGACTTCAAGGAGGAAGAGTGGGGAAAGAATCGCAAGAGCTGGGATTCGCAGCCCGACATGATCATGAACCGCATCGAGCACAATTTGGAGTTGATTCGTACTCTCACCTTCGAGATTGAGGACTTGAGGGAATTGATTGAAAAGCTCATCGAGAGAACACCACCACCACCGATGGAGTAATTCGTCATCAGGTTTTGGCATCCCCTTGGTTTGTTCTAAACTTGGGGGAGTGCCGCGGTATCACATCACTATCTCTTATCTTTTTACCTTTTAAGTAGAGTCATATCATGAATAGAGAAGTTATCATGTTGGATGGTTTGCATTATGGAAGTGTCCCCCCTCTCGTTACATATCTATGTATCCCTTGGTGTGAGTTTCCATTATGGAATATTAATGAGAAGTTCTATCATTCACTCTTTTGCATATCTTATTTTAGTTTTCAATTACTATTATATAATTGACTTGCTATTAGTATTGGTATCACTTTGGGATCATCAATTAAATTTAGTTGGTTTTGGCAAACCTGGCTCGGTCAGTAGCAACACTATTATGAGAATTGAATGAAAAGATAAAAGTACTGTTAAAGAAATATAATTTCATCATCTTTCTTGCTTGAAAAAGATAAGCTTAGTATTCTCTAGTTAAGATCTTTTGTGCTTCCAAGGAAGATTGTATGTTTGTTTTTATCACTTGTATTTGTGTTTGTTTCCTTCAACTCTTATGCTTGCTACCCAGCCTTGCTAGCCTAAAACCTGTACTGAGAGGCAATGCTTGTCGTGCATCCAATCCTTAAACCAAAACCTATGCTATTTGTGTCCACCATACCTACCTATTAGCACTATTGATATTCCAAGTAAATTCATGTTTTTATCAACCTTCCAAATCAAACTTGTTATGTGAAAATTAGTAAAATTAAAGCTCTCACGAACTTGATGGCACACTTTACTTTTTCTTGCTCCTAATAAACTTGAACCATTGTGTCATCTATGTTGTATATGCTTGCACTTATACATTGGGATTAGCAGAACCATGTTGTCATGGGGAACACTTTCAACATTGCACTTGTACATTGTACCCAGTTGATATCATGCTCTTTTGTTTATGGATGTCGTCAGTGTGAAATGAAAGGGGAGCTTGTAAGTCCATGGAGTTATGTATGTGTGTTAGAGAAACGCCTGGGCCGCTAGCCTAAGCCATGCGTAATCATCGTGGAAACTTGCAGCATCACCATAGTGAGCAATCTATGAAGCATTCTTCTTATAAAAAAGGAGATAGAGATTGAGAAAAAGAAAAAAAGATGAGAAAAGAGGAAAGAGAGAAAAAAGCATCATTTTCCCATGGTAAATAAGAAGATTGCTGAGATGCTCATTGTCTGCTTGCCTTGTCATTTTGATTATGGGATAGCTCCTGTATCATGTGCAAGGGGTACCCCGTTGGCAGTTCTCTATGATACACATATACTTACTATGGTAAGAACTTACCGGTAACTAAACTTGAGTACCATGAGGAGCGGCCCTCGTATTCAAGGGACATGAGATTTCCAACTTATACTTTGTCAATCATATACTCCATAGTTTTTTCACTTTAACCTTAATCACCCAAAGATGCATATGATAGGGGCAATGAGAGCTGAAAGCTAATAAGTACCATAATTTTTGGAAGGTCTTTATGAAACTTGAAATCCCTGCTTCCCTCTGCGAAGGGCCTATCTTTTACTTTTTAGTTGAGTTAGTAAACCTATTCCTTTCTATCTCAGCAAGTATTTTGAGATGTTGTGTTTCATTCATTCATATGATGATTTATTCAATCATGTTTCTTATGTTCCTTGTTTTGCACACTGCTCCTATCTTAGTGAGTACTACTTTGAAAGCTATCATTAAAAACCCCATTATGTTTGAACTCCTACAAATTGTTAACTATTCTTTGACTAAGAGCAAAGTTTGCCATTACCAATTATGATTTACTTTGTGTATCTCTATTGTGTTTCCTTTACTTATTACAAGTTAAGTTATATAATAGGGAGTTGTCTTCTATTATGATTTGTGTATTGATGAATGTGATGCTTCTTGTCCGTATTCTTTTATCGACTCTTCACTCCATAAACCTGAGGTCATGTTTATTGAGATCAGTTTTCGCTTGGGGACAAGTGAAGTCTAAGCTTGGGGGGAGTTGATACGTCCATTTTTCGTCCCTATTCTATATCATAATTTACTATTATTCATTGATATATTTCATATTAAGAGATGATACTTATGTTATTTCATCTGTTTTTGCATGGTTGATGACTTTTGGAGGATGGACCGTGGAAGTCAGGATTCTGATGGAAAAGGCGCTATTTGGAGATCAGAAAATCCCGGAATATACATGGAAAATCCTCTTTTTCCAGAAGACGAAGGATGCTAGAAGGGGGAGCAGAGTTGGGCCACAGGGGGCCCACACCACCCCTGGCGCGGGCCACCCTTGGCCGCGCCACCAGGTGGTGTGGCCACCCTGACCCACTCCCTGGCTCTCCCCTTTGGCGTATATTATTCCCATGAAACCCTAAGACTCGGGGATCGACCACATAAAGATTCCGCTGCCTCTGCGGGGCGGAAAACTGCAGAGAGAGATAGAGCTCTCCGATAGGCAGAAATCTGCTGGGGAAATTCCTTCCCAGAGAGGGGAGATCGTCTCCATCAACACCACCATCAAGCTGGACTTCATCGGGATCATCATCATCATCTCCATCATCATCTCCACCAGCACCATCATCACCACTTCATACAGCTGTAACAATTGGGTTGAATCTTGCATAGTTCTTAGGGGAAACTTTCCTGGTGTTGATTACTTGTTCTAGTTGATGCTATTGAGTGGAACCATTGAATTATTGTTATGTTCAGATTGTTGCTTATCATTATTCCATCTCTGATCTTGATCCATATGATGTCTCGTGATTAGTTCGTTTAGTTCCTGAGGACATGGGAATATTCATGTTGTTAGTAGTGGAATTGTGTTGAGAAAGATTCAATAGTTTGCTATTTAAGTTGTGGTGTTATTCTTCTAGTGGTGCCATGTGAATGTCGACTACATGATCTTCACCTTTATGGGCCTAGGGGAATGCATTGTGTATTTGGCTACTAATTGTAGGGGTTGCCAGAGTGATAGAAACCTGAACCCCTATTAGGAAACCTTTGCATAAGGGACTGTAGGATCTCAAAGTTTAAAGCTGTGGTTAGGTTTTTATCCTAATTACTTTCTTGTACTTGCGGATTCTTGCAAGGGGTATAATCACAAGTATGTATTAGTCCTAGGAAGGTCAGTACATTAGCACAGGTTCACCCACACAACACTTGTTAAACTAAAGAAGATTAATCAACTATATGAAGCGAAAGCACTTGACGATATCCTTATGTGTCCTCGATAACATCTGGTCATCTTAAGTAATACAACCGGCTTGTCCTTTTCTAAAGAAAGAATTGGGCCACTTGCTACATTTATTACTATTGTCTTTTATTTACTCGTTCTTTATTTATTTGCATTATCAAAAAACCCTAAAAATCCAGTATTTACAGAGAATTCCTGCTCCAAGCCACTCGTCAACACCTTCTGCTCCTTGTTGGGTTCGGCACTCTTACTTATCGAAAATACTATGATACACCCCCTATACTTGTGGGTCATCTATGGGGAAATGACCTTAGTGGACATGGTTAGTCACTATGAGAATGCCATCGCACGTATCCATGAGAACCATTCGCAAGATGACTACATGGCTTTGAAGACTTTTTTGGTGCTAGTTAGTAATTTTAGAGCACTTGAGATAGCTATTGCGACAGTCTTCATAGATTTTTGAAGTTGGTCAGGGTAGACGTGTTATCTGAAGGAGATATGCCCTAGAGGAAAATAATAAAGTGTATTGTTTGACATATCTCTTATATGTTCATAATGCGTTTCATATTGTGCTATAATTGTGTTAATATGAAACATTAATACATGTGTGGTATGTAAACAAAACCGTGTCTCTAGTTACCTCTAGCGAACTAGGTCATTGGTCATGATGACGATCTAGGGTTTCAAGATCATGGGAATTTATGGCAATTGACAATGAGGTCATGTCATTGGTTGAATGATGTGATAGACAAACATCCGACAATTGTATCATAATGAGATCTAGTTACAAGGTTCACCATTAATGATAAACAAAGGAAACCTTGCAGCCTGATCCTTAGACTATGAGATCATGCAAATCACCATTTTGAGGGGAGCTTAGATGGTATCAAGTATCATCTCGTGAAAGGGTGATAAAAAAGGTGCTACTAAGGTTTCCCAAAGGGGTGTGTAGAGGAGTACATATCAAGACCAGGATTTGCCAATCCATGTAACGGATAGATACATGTGGCCATCTCGGTGACGTTGCATTAACGATGATTTCAAGCGTATGACTTGGTCATGGAATGCAATGACATGGGAACAAGTAAACAAGTTCACTGGTAACGAGACCGAACAAATTTATGGAGATACCATAGATCAAGTCTCGAATGAACTAGGTATCAAGTGGCAAAAGGAATGGGAAACAATGTTAACGGTTCGAGCGATAAGTTTCGTGAAATGCACGGGGGTCAACATGGGCATCTAGGTCCCTCTGATGATCATTGATATGAGATAGGTATCAATCATGTTCAGAGTGTTTCCGAACCGAAGGATGTCATGCTTAAGGGTGGGGACACTTAGGGATAGATGCGGTGCCGTAGGAGAAATAGAGAGAGAGAAAACAAAATAGTTCTGGGTAACACCCGATGTTTATTGGGGGTCTAGAAGGAGTTCCGGAGTGAAGGAATATAATAATATGTGTATTTTATGTTAATTGTTGAATTAATATTAAAAGATAGATTTTATTTTATTTTTATAGGTAACCCATTGCTAATGGGACTCACCCGGAGGGGAGGCCCAAAGGGAAAAGGCGCCTAGGGAGGAGGGCCAGCCGGCCAAGGCTTGGTGGGTTGCCCAAGTGGGGCCCACCTAGGGCCGGCAGCTCCCCCTTGGTGGCCAATGTCTGTGGGAGTTAGTCCCACTCCCCTGCCCCTTGGGTGGTTCCCCTCCTCTCCCACTATATATGGGGGTCCCCCTCCCCTTGGAATCATCCCATTCTCTCTTCTCTCTCTCATTCCTTTGAGGATTTCTCCACAATATTGGAGAGGACTTCGAGGTTTTGAGTTCTCCACTTTCATACCACCGTCGTGTGATATTCGGTCCGCCATCTTCCTCTTCTGCTACTCAGCTGGATCGGAGCCCGGGAGACGCCGCCTACACTGGACATGTGTAGTACTTCCATGGCACCACACTTGGGGTTCTTGGAGCTGTTCATATTCCTCAACAGACGCCTTCCTGCGTAAGGCGTTCCTCGGTCTTCAAGGGTATGAATACTGTCTTGCTTTTCCGTTACTTATATCTACATAGTATAGATCCTGCTATTAGTGTTCGCATAGTTAGATTTTTTTTGTTTTCTACTGCGGAACCCTACAATGGTATCAAAGCGGGTCTATGGGTAGGCATGTCGTATGGATAGAACACATAAAAATATGTGGGCTTGATTTTATAGTTGCTACCTTCTTTTATGTTTTTCTTCATATCGCGACACTGTTTGATGAAGCGCCCCTAACCGACCTTACGTGGTGATTCACGAGAGTGGTCCACAGTTAATTGGCTTTGAGGGGTGTCAGTCTCTCTATAGTAGTTGATATAGGATCAACACATGATGGTCCTGAAAAGGGAAACAAAACAACAATTATTGAATCCATGTTGTGGCTCTACGTTCGTAGGTGGGAAGGAGTTCTACCAGGAAAGCCCTAAGGCCACGTAAAAATTGCAATAGATAAAGTAGAAGCGTCTATCTTTATTTTGCATAGGGGCATGTGTTGTGACATGGCAATGACAAGTTTGTTAAACTTTTCATTGGAGCTCTCGACGGCGATCAAGATGCTGAAACTATGTCATGACACTACTTTTGAAGTATTCCTTTTGCACCTTATTATGCTAGTATGATTAGAATATACGATGGTAGCGTAATAAGATAATCCCTCACAAAATTCTAGTTATAGTATTCCCCTTATGTGTGCACCACAAAGAAAATCTCTGTTATGTGGCAGGCCATGACGATCGGGTGTCAGACATATCTGCGTTCGCATATGGTGGGTGTAAGCCTAGCATGTGTAGACATGGCCTCGAAATACAAGAGACCAAAAGGTCGAGCATGAATCACATGGGATGTGATTGACATTGAGAATATCTACCTTTGAAACTGCATTGCCGGCCATGACGATCGGGGAAGGAGTAGCAGAGTGGGGTCATATGATCACTAAACGAATAGAGGGATGTTCGTTTGAGTGGGAGTTCCTTTTGTTTTAGTTTAGTAGCATAAAATTAAAACTTGAACTCATTATTATGAACATGGTCTAAACACTTTGCAAATCCATTGTAGATGTCTTGCCCACCCACCTTCAACCTTAGCACATTCCTAGAAAATGACAAGCTAAAAACTAATGGAACCAACATCTCCATATGGTTCCGCAATCTGAGGATCCTCCTCGTCCCCTACAAATTGACTTATCTCATTGAGTCTGAGCTTCCCAGGACAAAAAGAATGTCTGGCAGTCCAAGGCGGATGATTTCTCCCTCATCCAAAGTGGAATTCTCTATGCCATGGAGCCAGAGCTTCAAAAGCATTTTGAGAAGATCAATGCTTTTGAGATAAGTGAAGATCTCAAGGCTGTCTTTGCTCCACAGGCTCATGCAGAGAGGTATGATGCTTCCGAGCTCTTCATCTCCGCCAAGATTGAAGAGCACAACAGTATTAGTGAGAACGTAGTCAAAATGTCTATCTAGGTTGAGTTCTTGAATGCCTTGGACTGCAAAATCCTGGAGGAGCTCGCGAGTGATAGGGTGTTGCACTGGTTGCCCTCTAGCTACAAGAGCTTTGTGATGAACTACAACATGCAAGTGATGACTAGGACCCTTGCTGAGGTGTTCGCCATGCTCAAAACTGCTGAAGTAGAGATCAAGAAGGAGCACACGATGTTGATGGTCAATAAGACCACCAATTTTAAGAATCTGGGGCAAAAGGAAAAAGGCAAGGCCAAAAAGCCTAAGAAGGATGGAAAACCAGTTGTCAACACCTCTAAGGCTACTAGGCCCAGCCCTAGGCCCGGCACCACGTGCTACTACTGTAAAGGGGATGGGCACTAGAAACGCAACTGCCCCAAGTACCTTGAAGACAAGAAAGCCGGCAAGATAGCCGCCAAAGACAAAGGTATATGTGATATACATGTTATAGATACTGGTTCTATTGCTCACATTTGTAACTCTCATCAGGAGCTGCAGAGTAAGAGACGCCTAGGGAAGGACGAGATGATGATGCGCGTCGGCAACGACACGAAGGTCAATGTGGTGGCTGTCGGCACTTTACCTCTACGTCAGCTGCCAGAATTTATTTTGGTTATGAATAAATGCTACTATGTACCCGCATTAAGTATGAATATTGTGACTGGATCTTACTTGTTGCAAGATCATTATTCGTTTAAATCTAGGACAAATGGTTGTTCTATTTATATGAATGATGTTTTCTATATTCATGCATATGTGTGTAATGGTTTATGCTTGCTAGATATTGATTATGATACTCACATCCATAATATTGATGCTAAACATTGTAAGCATAATGATGATAATTCCATGTTTATGTGGCATTGCCGTCATGGTCACATTGGCGTAAAGAGCATGAAGAAGCTTCATTCAGATGGACTTCTTGGACCATTGGATTTTGAATCTCTTGATACATGTGAGCCTTGCCTCATGGGCAAGATGACCAGGAAAACTTCTTCGGCACAATGGAGAGGGCTACAGACCTACTGGGGATCATAGATACAGATGTATGTGGTCCAATGAGTGTCTCAACACATCGTTATTTTATTACCTTTACTGACGACTTGAGTAGATATGGATATATCTACTTAATGAAGCACAAATCTGAAACATTTGAAAAGTTCAAGGAATTTCAGAAGGAAGTAGAGAATCAAGTTAACAAGAAAATCAAGCATCTTCGATCAGATCGGGGAGGCAAGTATTTGAGTTATGAGTTTAACATGCACTTGAAGGACTGTGGGATCATACCACAGCTTACGCCAGGTCGAACACCACAGTGTAATGGTGTGTCAAAATGGCGTAACCGTACTCTATTGGATAGTTTATGATCCATGATGTCTTTGACTGATTTGTCCGTGTCATATTGGGGATATGCATTAGAAACTGCAGCTTTTATTTTAAATCGAGCACCATCCAAATCCGTGGAGACAACCCCATATGAGATATGGTATGGCAAGAAGCCAATGTTGTCATCTTTGAAAGTTTGAGGATGTGAGACTTACCTTAAGAAACTACTGCCTGACAAACTCGAACCCAAAGCGGAAAAATGTATTTTTGTAGGATACCCAAGGGAAACTATTGGGTATACCTTCTACAACCATGCTGAAGGAAAAACGTTTGTCGCGAAGAACAATACCTTTCTTGAGAAAGAGTTTCTCGCTAAAGGAGTTAGTGGAAGGAAAATTGAGCTAGATGAGATTGTTCATCCTTCTCTATAGATTCCAAGTAGCGCAACGAAAGCTGTTGTAAAACCGCCCTCCAACATGAAAGAAGAATCAAATGATAATGATCAAGACAACCACATCGAAACTCCTACAGTTCGCAAGCCTACAAGAATTCATGCCACTCCTAATTGGTATAGTAGTCTTGTGACGACTGTCATTCTGAATGAACAAGAAGAACCTACAAATTATGAAGAAGCTATGGAAAGTGTTGATTCCAAGAAATGGCTAGAAGCTATCAAATCGGAAATAGTATTCATGTATGAAAACCAAGTTTGGACCTTGGTAGATCTTCCGAAAGGCCGCAAGGCCATGGAAAGTAAATGGCTCTTTAAGAAAAAGACAGATGTGAATGGTAATGTGACCATTCACAAAGCTCGACTTGTCGCAAAGGGGTTTCAAAAAATTCAAGGAGTTGACTACAATGAGACTTCTCTCATGTAGTGATGCTTCAAGCTGTCTGGATTCTACTAGCTATTGCTGCTTATTTTGACTATGAAATATGGGAGATGGATTCAAAATCACGTTCCTCAATGGACATATTGATGAAGAGTTGTGTATGATGCAACCAGAAGGTGTTTTTTGATCCTAAGGATGCTGGGAAGGTGTGCAAACTTGAGCGATCTGTTTATGGACTAAAGCAAGCATCTCGGAGCTAGAACCAACATTTTGATCAAGTGATCAAGAGTTTTGGATTTGTCCAAAATCAACAAGAGTTCTATGTTTACAAGAAATAGAGTGGGAGCTCAGTGGTTTTCCTAGTAGTATATGTGGACAACATATTACTTATGGAAAATAATGTGGAAATTACGGAAAGCGTGGAAGCATATTTGAGTAGTCAATTTTCCATGAAGGACCTAGGTGAAGCTCCATAGATATTAGGCATCAAAATCTATAGAGATAGATCGATACGCATGATTGTATTAAGTCAAAGTACTTACCTTGAAAAGATTTTGAAGAGGTTCAAAATCTAAGATGCCAAAAAGGGTTTGGTGCCTATGACAAGAAATAACACACTGAGTTTGACTCAATGTCCAGCAACGGATGCTGATAGAGAAAGGATGTCTTACATCCCTTATGCTTCAGCCATATGATCTATCATGTATGCAATGCTAAGTACTCGACCTGATGTGGCATTGGCTCTTAGTTCGACGAGACGATACCAAAGTAATCCAGGAACAGATCACTATACAACTGCGAAAAATATCCTGAAGGATATGTTCCTAGTCTATGGAGGCAGTGATGAAGCTCTAAACATAACAGGTTACGGGGATGCGAGATGGCACTCAGATCCTTATGACTCCAAGTCTTAGACAGGATTTGTGTTTTTGGTGAAATGGTGGGGCGGTAAGCTGGAAGAGCAATCTACAATGAAGTCAGAATACATCGCTGCTGCTGATGTTACAAATGAAGCAGTTTGGCTAAGGAATTTCATCATCGAACTAGGAGTTGTTCCAAGTGTGCAACACCACGTAACAATATATTGTGACAACACAGGCGCTATTGCAAACACAAAGGAACCAAGAACTCATTCCACGGCCAAACACATCAAGCTACGGTTTCACGTCATCCGACAGAATGTTGATGAAGGTGAAATAAAGATTTGCAAAGTGCACACAGATCTAAATGTTGCAGATCCTTTGACTAAAGCTCTTCTACAAGCCAAGCATGAACAACACCGAGATGACATCGGTGTTAGGTTCCTACCTATTGTAAACTATATTAATTTGTACTCTAGTGCAAGTGGGAGACTGAAGGAGATATTCCCTAAAGGAAAAAATAAAGTGTATTGTTTGATATATATCTTATATGTTCATAATACGTTTCATACGGTGCTATAAATGTGTCAATATGAAACGTTAATACACATGTGGTATGTAAACAAACCGTGTTTGTAGTTACCTCTAGCAAAATAGCTCCTTGGTCATGAGGAAGATCTAGGGTTTCAAGATCATGGGCATTTATGCCAGTCGACAATGAGGTCATGTCATTGGTTGAATGATGTGATAGACAAACATCCAACAGTTGTATCATATTGAGATCTAGTTATAAAGTTCACCATTAATGATAAACAAAGGAAACCTCATAACCTGATCCTTAGGCTGTGAGATAATGCAAATCACCATTATGGAGGGAGCTTAGATGGTATCAAGTATCATCTCGTGAAAGTGTGATCAAAAAGGTGCTACTCAGGTTTGCCAAAGGGAGTATAGAGGAGTACATATCAAGACCAAGATTTGTCAATCCATGTAACGGATAGATACATGTCGCCACCTCGGTGATGTTGCATTAAACAAGCTTGCAAGCGTGTGACTTGGTCACGGAATGCAACGACAAGGGAACGAGTAAACAAGTGAAGGGAATATGCCTGAGAGGCAATAATAAAATGGTTATTATCTTATTCCATGTTTATGATAAATATTTATTTTGCATGCTATAATTGTATTAATTGGAAACATTAATACATGTGTGTTTAATAAACAAAATACAAAGTTCCTAGTAATGCCTCTCATATAAACTAGCTCGTTGATTAACAAGATGATCAAGGTTTCCGGATCATGGACATTGGATGTTGTTAATAATAAGATCACAACATTGGTGGAATGATGTGATGAACATTCATCCGAAGTATAGCATTGAGATACCGATGATCGAATCTCGGACTTGTAATATATCGCGAGACAAAGGGATTTAGTTACGACGTTAACGCTTCACATGATCACAAGAGTCATCGTTGAATATGTGGGAGTGAGTAGGGATCTCCAGGTCCCGCTGCTGATTATTGATCGGAGAGGGGTCTCGATCATGTCTGCATTATTCGCGAACCGTAGGGTGACACACTTAAGGGATACCGACACCATTTGGAGCAAATATGTGTTAGATAAATATTTAAGAAAGCGTTGGAATCATTTTGATGGAAACTTGAATTGTTTCGGGTGAAATATTAGAAACTGTTTATGCATGTCATATTGAAATGTTGCAGGTGGTTTTATGTGAATTTTTTAAATTAAAGAAATTAAAAAAATTATGAATAAAATAAATAAAATAGTTTTATTTAATGAGAGCTTGCATTAAATTTGGTGGAAATTTAATGGAGGTGAGTGAAATTTTGAGTGGGAGGCTAATTATGTGAGTGGGAGCTCCACCCACACGAATGTGGAAGAGGTGGGGCACCTCCTTTGTCCGCCGTCCATGGTTAGGGGCTGCCCCCTCTCCCTATAAAATTCCCCCACACCCTCCTATCATAACACACCTTCTCGTGAAAGATCTCTCTCCCCCTCTAGTTATTCCCTATGGTCTCGGATTAGTGAGATACATGTTCCTGATGGCTTTATCTGGAAAGAATTTGCTGCTTCCGCTGCTTTGCTGGACCGAGGGACGGAGGTTGTCGGGGTACCGGACATGTGTGCGATCACGGATGCATCGCTGCTTTGCGGTGCTGGACTTGGTGGTGCTGGACTTGTTGGAGCTGGATCTGATGGACGTGTTGGAGCTGGACCTGCTAGACTTGCTAGACTTCATCACGATCTTGAGATCGGCAAGTGTATGACTACATCATCCACGAGTTCCAACTCGTTAACAAAGCTTGGTTTACTTTGAGGGTAAGTTCTATATGGATGTATATCACCCGTTGCTTGTATCTAGTAGATAGATCTTGGCATATAGTTCCCATCGTAGGAATTTTTTTGTTTTCTATGCTGCGAACCCAACAGTGGTATCAGAGCCTGATATATGCGTAGGTTCTTTGCACGGGTAGTACACATATGTTTATATGTGGGCGATGATGATCATGTTATTGCTTCTTTCATGTATTTTGGATATTGGTGGCATATTGGGATGAAGAGGCCCGGACTAACTTTACACGTCCTTGCACATGAGACCGGTTCCATGACTGACATGCTACTAGTTTTGCATAAGTGGCTAGCGGGTGTCTGTCTGTCCTACTATAGTAAATATCTGATTAACAACGAGTTGCTAATAACTTAGTTATCATCGCTATGGTTCCATGTTCGTAGGTAAGACAGGTTGTATCTCCGAAAGCCCTAAGCCATGAAAAACTTACAATGGATAAATTAGAGGTGTCTAGTTTAGATTGTTATTGCGCTAGTGTCATGGTATGGTAATGTTGTAAGTTGATGTATGGTAGATACCCTTACAAGACACCTAACGTGTAAGTTCCACAAACGTTGGCCTTGCACAAAAAGGAATGATAGAGATCATACCACGATGCACATGATAGTGATCAAATGCATGGATCATATCATTCCACTTTACACATATGATGTTTGCATCTTATATTGCTAGTTTGGCGTTTTTAGTAGCATTATAAGATGATCCATCATTTTGATATCAAGATAAAAATGTGTTCTTCCTTAAGTATGCATCGTTTATGTTTTGCCACTTCAAGACATCATGTGATGATCGGGTGTACTTGAATCCATGATCATATTTCAGGTGGAAGACAGTTTTACACACGTGGGTACTAAGGTTCTTACTTGGAGAGCCTAGCATGTACAGACATGGCCTCGGAACATGGACCGAAAGGTTAAGCATGAGTCATATAGTTCATATGATGCCCACATAGATGCTCGCCTTTGAAGCTACACTGACTCATGTGATGATCGGACTTGGTGTAGTGGATTTGGTTCATGTAATCACCAAAAATACACGAGGGATGTCGTTTTTGAGTGGGAGTTCATTTCTAATTTGGATTAGTCGAACTCAATGTGTCATAAACTAAATCGAAGTGAATTTGCATAATTTGTTGTAGTCATTGGCATCTGTTTACTACCTTATGCTTAGTTTTAATTGAGATAATCGAACTATAGAATTCTAGATATTTAGTTTACGAACTGGTATCATATTTTTTTTGAATGTCAATTTTAGAAGTCCTATTGAAAACTTTTAGCAAACTCTATTTACTCCATGAAGTTTAATAGTTAATATTAAATCGAGAGTAAGAATTCCAATGTTAGTATCTAAAGTATCATGTTTGCCTCCATGATTCTTGATATTCGAAAGTTAATTTTATTATCGAGGTTATCTAGGAGCTGAAAGAATTGTTTCAGACGCCATCATGTGTGGAAGATATTTTGATATCCGAAACAATGTTTATGGTTGCAATATGATATAGTATAATTTTACAAAATACATGTTCTCACATTGTATGAGAATTTGCAAGGGTTGGAGACGCTAGATGTCCTAATCTCCCAAATAGGTTTTGAGAACTGACATTATAATCACAATTCGTCCTTATAAGCCATAGTAGCTTGATAATGAAAGTTTTCATGATGAGGATGAATATAAGATGTAAGTAAAATGTTTACTACACTAAAAGATTACTAAAGTATGGATTTTTGAAAGAACTCCAAACATTTGAGGATGGTGATCTACTTCAAAGTGCAATTCCAAAGGTATTAGTATTTTACTATACATGCTTTGGACTATGTGTCATATGTATGGCGCCACTGTTGATGTTGATAGATTCTTTTAAAAGGAAAAGGAAATGCTAAAAGAGAATCTATAAAATATTTGGCAGGAAATAAAAGACTGTTAATGTCCAATTAAGGTATATAGATGATATACATGTTATGGTCATATTATATGCTTGTTAAACAATGTGGTTCTTAGGTATTGGATACCGAATTGGTTGGTATGAAATATCATACAAAACGATGCAATTCATGAACTACAATGGCCTAAGTAACTAGCAAAAGAATATGTGATGACGTTCATCGAAAACAATTAAGGAGTTATTGTATTCATCGTTGACATTTAAGCTTGCCTTCAAGATTTGTTTAAATAATTTTTATTTTGTTGCGGTATTATGAGAACATTGGTTGTTCAAATAATTACCGTATTCCATAAAAGATGGATGAACTTTCACAAGTCTAGTTAGAAATCACACCCTTAAAACTAGTGCTAAAATGTCGCAAGACGAATGATTGAAAGATCAGTTATGAAGTGACATCGCCGTTTAAATTATATTGGAAAGAGAACATGAAGAAACTCCATTTTTAATGGATTTTTTGGAGTCCTTTGATTTTTATCAATTGAAGCTTGTGAAACTTTCCTCGGGATAATTGAAACTTCGTTCATAGGCCAAAGAGGAACGGATGACTAACTTATTGGAAATTGTGGATGATGATGTGCATAGTCCATTATATGTAGTCATGTGCGGTCCATCTTTCGACTTCATATGCTTTCTCCGGAAATTTGAGTGAATATATCCATATATTTACTTAATAAGGAAGAAGTATGAAACATTTGAAAATTGTTCAAAGACTTTCAAGATGAAGTTGAAAATCATTGTAACAAGAAAATAAAGAGTTTATGATTTGATCATAAAGGAAGATATTTGAGTTACAGGTTTAGCAAAACACCTAAGATTTCAGGAATTGTTCCATGAAATTTGCATTTCCCGATAAACCACAGGGGTATGGTATGTTCGAGAGATCAAATCAAACCTTGTTTGACATGGTAAGATCAAAGGTGTCATTTATAAATATGCCATTATGTTTTAAGGATTAAAGCTTTAGAGACTACCACTTTTACACTGAAAAGAGCACCATCGCGATCTGTTGAAATGACATCATACAAGTTATGATTTGGGATAACACCAAAATTGTCTTTTCTTAAATTTTGGTATGCTATGCATAAGTGAAATGTTTACAACCAAAGTCGGATAAGCATGTCTTTGTAGGTTATCCCATAGAATTTGTTGGGTATTCCTCCATAACGCCAAGAACAAAAGAGTGTGTCGCTTGGAACGTTAAGTTTCTTGTGAAGGAATTTTTCACGAAAAGCTAAGTGGGAGGACAATAGAACTTTGATAAGGTTATTGAACCTTAGCCAAATGTGCTAAGTAGCACAGCACCGTAAAGTGTTCTGGTGGCGGCCACAATGCTCATGGCTCCCACGATTACAAAGGTTGTTATCTTGGAGATTAGAGTTCCTATTTGAACCATATGCATCAGGTAACAATCAAATAATGAGATTTGATAAACAAGCTATTATTGTTTTGACAATAATGAACCGACTGCATGCAAAGAAGCGATGATGGGCCCTGACTCCATAATATGACTAGAATTCATAAAATCCGTGATACTTTCCATACACGAGAAATCAAGCTTTTGAACTTGGAATACCCTCGGAAAAGGCATGAAGCCTATTGGTCGTGTTTGGATCTATAAAGAAATAGACATGGATGTTCCACATCTATGAAATAATCGACATGTCAAATAGGAATTTACGACAATGTTCAAGGAGTTGACTATGACAAGACTTGATCCTTCATAGCGATATTTAGTCTTGACGGATTAATCTAGCAACCACTACATATAATTTGGTCTATAGTAGTTTAACAAACAAAACAATGTTCTTCTAATAAAATGGTTCCCTAGGACGTGTACATGACACGGTCCGAAGGGATTTGTTAATTCAAAGGGTGCCAAAAGGGCATGCAAACTTCAATAGTTGAAGTAAATATAGCAGAGGTGGAATCTTCACCGTGATGAAAATGTTAAAGGAGTTTAATTTCATCAGAGACGATGAAGATGCTTGTATTTGCAATAAATTAAGTGGGAGCGCTAAGACAAATTTCCAATACATAATGCAAAGTACATATTGTTGAGTGTAAATGATGTATCTTTTATTGACACGGGTTAAGAATTTCATTTTGATGAAAGACTTGGGCAAAACCGGAATATTCGGCATCAAAGTCTATATGGATAGATTGAGGCGCTAATATGGTTGTGCAAGACGTACATATATGAGATATTGGAAATGATTCAATATGGAAACAACAAGAAAGGTTCTTGCTACATGGAAATGATTGTATCAAGATTCAAGTGTTTCAACACTTGGTGAGTAAAATCACATGAAGATTTTGATCAATAATACCATGATATGTACATATCCATATATGTCCAATGCTCTAAATGTTATGATCATATACCAGAATGATTCATAAGATGATCATTGTATGATAGTAAAGATATTCTTATGAGCTTTGCAAGAACTAAGAATATATCATGTATGAGTGACAAATAGTGAATAATAGTTCATTGTCATATGTTACATTGATACTAGTTTGTCACGAGATACAAATTGAATTTATCTCAATTTAAACTATGGGTGGCGCAATATTATGGAAAGGAAATTCCATGATGGATTTTGATGAGTTCCAAAGTTAAGACATTGTGACGGATACTACAAAAAAAGGCTAAGTATATTACTTCCATAGTAGCAGCAAAGGAGGGCATTTGTGTCCATTAGTTTGTTATTAAACTAGGTGTGGTTCACAGTGGGATAATACTATGAAGATATATTGTACGATAATACTATCGACATGTTTTAACCCAAAAAGAACTAAATGTTTCACCAAAGGACTAAATTTATACAATGCCATCTCATTAGAGAATGAGTGATGCGCAGAGACGCAAAGACATGCAAATACACATGGACCTGAAAGTGCCAGATCCGGAGATTATGTTAACCGCTAGCAAACACGTATATTCAACACCTAGGTGTTGTATATACAAGTTTACAAACTAGATTATTGACTCTAGTGCAAGTGGGAGACTGCAGGGAATATGCCCGAGAGGCAATAATAAAATGGTTATTATCTTATTCCATGTTTATGATAAATGTTTATTTTGCATTCTGTAATTGTATTAATTGGAAACATTAATACATGTGTGTTTAATAAAAAAAATACAAAGTTCCTAGTAATGCCTCTCATATAAACTAGCTCGTTGATTAACAAGATGATCAAGGTTTCTGGATCATGGACATTGGATGTTGTTAATAACGAGATCACATCATTGGTGGAATGATGTGATGAAGATTCATCCGAAGTATAGCATTACAATCAAAGTAATTATGTTTATATTGCTATAACATCATATGAAGTAATTCTAGTCCTTAGACCATGAGATCATGTTAATCACTAACACCGGAAGAGTATCTTGATAACATCAAAGTCACACCGTAACAGGGTGACTATAAAGGTGGGTTCAGTGCTACGAAGGTGTTATGTAGAGGCTCATGGATCAAGAGTGGGATTTGTCCATCCCAATGACAGATAGATATACTCGGGGCCCTCTCTGTGATATCACATTGAAATAGCTTGCAAGCAAGTGATATGATCACTAGAATGTTATATCACGGGAACGAGAAAAGAGTGCATGTCAGTAAAAAGATCAAACTAGGTATCGAGATACCGATGATCGAATCTCAGACATGTGATATATCGCGAGACAAAGGGATTTAGTTATGACGTTAAAGGTTCACATGATCACAAGAGTCATCGTTAAATATGTGGGAGTCAGTATGGATCTCTAGGCCCCGCTGCTGATTATTGATCGGAGAGGGCTCTCGATCATGTCTGCATTATTCGCGAACCTTAGGCTGACACACTTAAGGGATACCAACACCATTTGGGGCAAATATGTTTTAGATAAAGATTTAAGAAAACGCTGAAATCATTTCGATGGAAACCGGAAATGTTTCGGGTGAAATTGCAGAAACTAGTTCTGCATGTGATATTGAAATGTTGCAGGGGGTATTATGTGAAATTTTTAAATGAAAGTAATTAACAAAATTCTGAATAAAATAAATAAAATAGTTTTTTAATGAGAGCTTGTATTAAATTTGGTGGAAATTTAATGGAGGTGAGTGGAATTTTGAGTGGGAGGCTAATTATGCGAGTGAGAGCTCCACCCACACGAATGTGGAAGATGTGGGGGCACCTCCTTTGGCCGCCGGCCATGGTTAGGGGCTGCCCCCCTCTCCCTATAAAATTCCCCCACACCCTCCTATCATCACATACCTCCTCGTGAAAGATCTCTCTCCCCCTCTAGTTATTCCCTATGGTCTCAGATTAGCGAGATACATGTTCCCGATGGCTTTATCTAGAAAGAATTTGCTACTTACGCTACTTTGCTGGAGCGAGGGACGGAGGTTGTTGGCGTATCGGACGTGTGTGTGATCACGGATGCACCGCTGCTTTGCGGTGCTGGATTTGTTGGAGCTGGATCTGATCGACGTGTTGGAGCTGGACCTGCTGGACTTGCTAGACTTCATCACGATCTTGAGATCGGCAAGTGTACGACTACATCATCCACAAGTTCCAACTCGTTAACAAAGCTTGGTTATATTATTCTATGACCTTCTTATAGTGACCGTGGAAAAAATCGTCATTGAGTTATGACGATTTCACACCAGTTGGTCGTAAGCCATTCGAAGGAGTCAAAACTCTATAAAATTAAGACGATATAGCTCAAAAACGTCATAGTTTCACAACGTAAATTCGTCATAATCTGGTAGATATAGCCTACGTCATTATCTGTATATGATTATGATGATTAAAATTAGTCATATCATCTAATATATAATAAGTTGAAATTAGTAAATGCCCACGTAAACAATTTTGTCTACACAACATGTCTATGTGTCAGTTTTTTCCAACATGTCATATCCACGCTGGCTGACACCATGCGTGAACCTCCACCGAAGCAACTGTGCGAGTGCCCACGTGAAGCCTCCACCGACCCAGTCAATCCGACCAGCTGGCGGACATCTCCAAGCGACAAAAATCCAGCGGGAGCGGGGTTCGAACCGCGGACCACTACACGCGACGGAACCGACCTAACCAATACGGCAAGAAATTGTTGTTGTCACACTATCATGGTAAACCCATATGAACATTGTGCACCATGGTTGGGCCTGGACCTCGCGGACCAAGTCTTATTAATCGAACTCCCCTTCACTTTTTCCCCTTTATTTACCTTTTGCTGCACGGATGGCCCATCAGCCCACAGGCCATTAGGTGTGAACTTGTGCGCAGTAATTTAAATGCGGTCCATCTCGGCTGTTATAATTTTTTTCTTATTTTTTCTGTTTTGCTTATTCTTTTGTATCTTGGCCAAATTGATTTTTGTCCCTAAATTTTTATAAAATTCAGTATATTCTTGCCATAATATTGGTGGTTTGTCCAAATTCTTTTCAAACTATGTCACGATTCTTGTCTAACATTGGTCGTTTGTCCAATTTCTAATGCGTGTTTCAAAAAATTGTCCAAACGACGGGCATGAAGGTTCTTAGCTAGGGGATGAGTCTCGCTAAAATTGCATTGAATCTCTGAAGAAATATCATATTATGAGCCTAAAAATGATTTTTGCAAAAAATCGTGGGCATTAGATCATGTACCTGTAGTCCAAATTAGACCCACTTTCTACCGATTCGGCAGGAATTTGTCTTTATCGCCAGGGGTGGGCGAAAAGGTTTGAGATACCCCGATTGGGACATTTGTCCATGTAAGGTGCTATACTATTTTTGAAAAATAAGGTGGTAGCATTTTAAAATGGTCATTTGGTGGTTGCTTCATAAAACACCCCCTTTTTTGCGCTCAGAAAATGGAAAATGATTTCTCCGTGCGATGAAAAGGAAAAATTCCTCCTGCAACATTGTTCGCCATCCCGGGATGCACATGCATACACAATATGGACATATTATCACAAACTATGCCGCGATTCGGAACATAACATTGGTCATTTGACCCGAAAGCCATGAAACATCGAACATGATAGGTCATTTCTGAGAAGGTTTTTTTGAGACACTTGCAATATACCAAGTTTGGTATTTTTATTAGCACCTATGTCACATAATAAGACACCACGCGAAGGATTTGTATTGATCGGACTGTTTTTGAATTTTTTATGCCCGTTTCAAACTATGGTCAAAACGGCGGGCCTGGAGGTTCTTAGCTAGGGGCTGAGCATCGCTAAAATTGTATTGGATCTCTGAAGAAACATGATAATGTGAGTCTAAAACTCATTTTTTTCAAAAAATAATGGGCATTGGATCATGTACATGTAGTTCAAATCGGACCACCTTCCTACCAATTAGGCATAAATTTGTCTTCTTCGCCAGGGGTAGACGGAAAGGTTTGAGATACCCCGGTTGGGACATTTGTCCATTTAAGGTGCTATACTATTTTTGAAAAATAGGGTGGTAGCATTCTAAAATGGTCATTTGGTGGTTGCTTCACAAAACGCCCCCTTTTTTGCGCTCGGAAAATGGAAAATGATTTCTCCGTGCGACGAAAAGGGAAACTTCCTCCTGAAACATTGTTCGCCATCCCGGGATGCACATGCGTACACAATATGGACATATTATCACAAACTATGCCGCGATTCGAAACATAACATTGGTCGTTTGACCCGAAAGCCATGAAACATCGAACATGATAGGTCATTTCTGAGAAGGTTTTTTTGAGACACTTGCAATATACCAAGTTTGGTATTTTTACTAGCAACTATGTCACATAATAAAACACCACGCGAAGGATTTGCATTGATCGGACTGTTTTTGAATTTTTTATGCCCGTTTCAAACTATGATCAAAACGGCGGGCATGAAGGTTCTTAGCTAGGGGCTGAGCATCACTAAAATTGCATTGGATCTCTGAAGAAACATGATAATGTGAGTCTAAAACTCATTTTATCAAAAAATAATGGGCATTGGATCATGTACCTGTAGTTCAAATCGGACCAACATCCTATCGATTAGGCAGGAATTTGTCTTTTTCACCAGGGGTAGACGGAAATGTTTTAGATACCCCGGTTGGGACATTTGTCCATGTAAGGTGGCCTATTATTTTTGAAAAATTGGATGGTAGCATTTTGAAACTTTAATTTGGTGGTTGCTTCACAAAACGACCCATTTTTTGCGCTCGGAAAATGGAAAATGGTTTTTTGTGCGACGAAAAGGAAAACTTCCTCCTGCAACATCGTTCGCCATCCCATGATACATATAGGTCCACAATATGGACACATTATCACAAACTATGCCGCGATTCGGAACAGAACATTGGTCGTTTGACCCGAAAGCCATGAAACATCGAATATGATAGGTCATTTCTGAGAAGGTTTTTCTGAGACACTTGCAATATATAGCAAGTTTGGTATTTTTACTAGCAACTATGTCACATAATAAGACACCACGCGAAGGATTTGCATTGACCAGACTGTTTTTGAATTTTTTATGCCCGTTTCAAACTATGGTCAAAACGGCGGGCATGAAGGTTCTTAGCTAGGGGCTAAGCATCGCTAAACTTGCATTGGATCTCTGAAGAAACATAATAACGTGAGTCTAAAACTCATTTTTTCAAAAAATAATGGGCATTGGATCATGTACCTATAGTTCAAATCGGACCAACTTCCTACCGATTTGGCAGGAATTTGTCTTTTTTGCCAGGGTGGAAGGAAAGGTTTGAGATACCCCGATTGGGACATTTGTCCATGTAAGGTGGCCTATTATTTTTCAAAAATTGGATTGTAGCATTTTGAAACTTTCATTTGGTGGTTGCTTCACAAAACGGCCCATTTTTTGCGCTCGGAAAATGGAAAATGGTTTTTTTGTGCGACAAAAAAGAAAACTTACTCCTACAACATTGTTCGCCATTCGATGATACATATGGGTGCACAATATGGGAATATTATCACAAACTATGCTATGATTCGGGCCATAACATTGGTCATTTGGCCTGAAAGCCAAGAAACATCGAACATGATAGGTCATTTCTATGAAGATTTTTTCAAGATGCAGTCAATATACCAATTTTGGTATTTTTCCTTACAACTATGTCACATAATATGACACCACGCGAAGGTTTTACTTTGTTCGGACTATTTTTGATTTTTTTACGCCCGTTTCAAACCATGGTCAAAACAACGGGCACGAAGGTTCTTACCCCGGGGCCAAGCCTCGCTAAACTTTCGGTGGATCTCTGAAGAAACATCACACTGTGAACCTAAAAATGATTTTTCCAAAACATCACGAGTATTAGATCATGTACCCGTAGTTCAAATCTGACTCACTTCCTGCCGATTCGGCATGAATTTGTCTTTTTTCACCATGGGTGGAAGGAAAGGTTTGAGATCTCCCGGTTCAGGGATTATCTATTTAAGGTGGTCTAGTATTTTTGAAAAATAGGGTGGTAGCATTTTGAATTAGTTCTTTGATGATTGCTTCACAAAAACGCCCTATTTTTAGCGCTCGAAAATAGAAAATAAGTGTCAGCCAATCAGAATAGAGAATTAGAGTACCACAGAATTAGAGAATAGAGAATAGAAAATAAGTGTCAGCCATAGAAGGTGATCTCAGCCGTCTACATGCCCTCCATCCAACGCCTGAAATTTTATCCCACGCCTCCTTTCCCCTGTCTTTGTACGTGAAATGACAGAAACGCCCTAGAGTTCACATACACTTCACCACACAAGTGATCAGGGGTAATTTCGTGATATCAACATGGTCGAGAGGGACTGACCCCCAAACCTTAATCCCCTCGCTCCTCTTCACAGACCCTACCACCAGTCCTTCCTCTCTCTTGCTCGACAGCCGCTCCACACCGCAACCCTAATCCCCTCGCTCCACATCGCGACCCACCTCTCCTTACCGCGTCGCTCGCCACCCGACCCAGCCTCTCCTTGCTCCACATTGCGACCCACTCCTCTCACCTTCCAGATGCGCCACCGCCTCCCCTCCCCCACCTCCCGCCCTACCTCGACGGACTAGCCACGTGGGATGGCACCAGTAGCAGCAGCCGACGCTGGACGATGGAGATGTGGGTGGGCGTGGGTGGCCTGCCGCCGATGCAGACGGAGGCGTGGGTGGTTGGCGTGGTCGTGGATGGCGGACGGCCTCTAGATGCGCCTCTCCTAGTGCCGGTTGCGGGCTTGCGGGAGGCCAGTTCCTCTAGATGCACCGCCGCCTCCCCTCCCCACCTCCCCAGTTCCTCGAGGGTGGCAAGGCGGGATCCGGTAGGTACGAGGCCGGACGCGCCGCATCCACTGGTCGCGAAGCTAGATGGAAGGAAGCAGCGTGGAGGGAGCAGGCAAACTCTTATCCTTTGCCGCCGACGCGTCGGAGGGCACTTCCGCCGCTGCCGCTGCCGCTGCCTCGACGTTGGTGGTAAGGAAGGCGCAGAACACCGCCGAGGAGTTCTTTGAGGTCGAGCGCAGCACCAAAGATGACCAGGCCCCGCCCCACTACGGTAATATCCAACATCTTGCTTTCTCACCCCCACTCCCTATAGTCTAGATGTCGCGATTCGGGAATTTGCGAAGGATCGACGTGGATTATTCGTCGGTTGATCGTAGTTACCGTAGTTGGTTCAGGATGAAGTGTAGTTCAGAGTATTCGTTCAGATCAGAAAGATGAACAAGCAGAACTTCTTGTGGTCTTCTGTGCTCACGAAACTGAAACAAAATCGCAAATGGAGATAGCAATTTCAGAGAGGGAGATAGGATATTTGCGTTGTGTTCAACCCCCCAGCTTTTCTGTTTCTTCTTCTATTTATTCTGTGTGTTCAATCATGTCGATGCACACGATGCCCACATCGGCCACGCCATCCCAGTACATGCATTCGAGCTTACAATAGAAAGATCGGTTCAAGGAATGACCAAGTAAATCTAGTCTATCTGATCCTAGAAAGTAGCTGATAGAAACAACTAACTAGACCTGACGCTAACTGAATATTATTGACACCGCTAACTGATACTTTAACAGCTACAACTAGATTAACTGATACTTCTTGCTTTATTCTGTGTAAACCTCTTCTTCTACAACCAGACATCTAATTTACCTGCTAGTTCGATTTATGCAGGATTTTGTATGTATGAAGTTATCTGTTATTATCTAATGTCAGGTTGCACTCCATCCTTGTTAAGAAATCTTATATCAGGTTTGCTTTATGTCTTATTAATTGGTAGGTCGTAGCTAGAAGGTTGCGGAATCATGCCTAAAATCCTGGGATGACCTTTAGAAGCTATGCTACATCCTTCTGAAGGAAAACAACATGCTTATAGGTAATCTGAGGTGCTGGTTATTTAAAATTTTGATTAATTTGCTCGTGTTTGTTTGTGTGCATGTATGAAGTTATCTGTTATTTGATGCTGAAGCAGCATCATCCTTGATGCTTACTGACAGCTACTTTGCTTGGTTGTTCTCACAGGTTGACCTAGTTCTGTATGATACAATGCTTAGCTAACTCGTGACTACATAATCTCATATGGATGGAAAACCAATATATGATATGATGTTGCAGACTAGATCTTCAACTACAGTCCCATCCACCTCATCGACACAGAATTCAGGTATCTACTTGTCTTCTTGTACAAATACAGAACTGATACTTGATTATCTGATGCTTGATGAATGTATCATGTGAAAAATACATTAGTAAATCTGATTACTTTCATGTAGTTGCTCTATAATCTTGCATTGGGTTAATCTGAACTTAGTAGCAATAAATTTGAAATGCGCATTGCACCAAGATGTTACTGCTACTTACAACTGTAAGTATGTGTCTAATTGTTTGCTGACTGTGTATTAGTGCATGCTTGATCATGTGGAAAATTCTGTCCGACTGTAATGCATCCAGATTTCAAATTAGTGCACACTCCCTCATTCGAATTGTTTCCTAAAATTTCCATATAGCAGCTGCTATCTATAGTCAAGTAATATTTCATATTACCATATGCCTGATAATTGGTAACTCTGAGTAGGTCAAGGAGGAGCAGCTACAGGTTGAGCAGGCCGAGGAAGAGCAGTGAGGCGCCATGGCAGAGGAGGAGTGGCGCTATGTCCCAGAGGAGGACCAGCGGCTCAACACGCAGAGCAGAGGAGACAGACGAGCAGAGAATAGGGTGGCGGCGAGCGACGCGATCCCAGATCACGACGGGGGCGACGCTGATCCAGATAGTTGAGATTTAGTGTATTTTGATAGCTGTATACCTGATTAGTACTGTGAGTGATAGTAATATACTGTTTGGATGTCATATGAAATACTTATGACTTGATTGGCATGTTTGAATTGGTTTACTGGTTATTGAACAAATACATGACTGATGAGTGGTGCCTAAATAGCACGTGATGCCTGGTGGGACCTGCTTTAAAATAGGAAAGATAGAAAAGGAAACTGACAAGTGGAACTAGACACCCATCTGCCTAGTGGGACCAGATTCAGAATAAGATTTAAATTTTGAAATAGAAAATAAAAATAATGTTAAAATGCGAAAGTCTAGAAATAAAAAGGCTGAATTATTGGGGCTTGGCCCATGTAGCCAACCAGAACTAATAGAACAAGAATAATAAATTATCCAAATTATTGGGCTCAGCCCACATAAATGACCGAATGGACCGGGCTAAATTCGATTTAAGACGATTTGATTTCGTCACAATTTTGCCACGTCAGATCTGACCTGGCCTGGCTAGATGGTCTGTGACGATATTGAATCGTCATAGAGGTTATGATGATCCAATATCGTCATAGACGGTTATGACGATTTTACCAGAAACATCGTTATAGTTCATTTGCGACGCCTAGCTTTCGACGATCTCAAAATCGTCATAGAATCGTCATAAACAGACTACTATGACGATTTTGTGACGAAAATGGAGGGTCATATATAGCCAGATTCCTTGTAGTGCCATGAGATCATGTTAATCACTAACACCGGAAGAGTATCTTGATAACATCAAACATCACACCGTAATAGGGTGACTATAAAGGTGGGTTCAGTGCTACGAATGTGTTATGTAGAGGCTCATGGATCAAGAGTGGGATTTGTCCATCCCAATGACGGATAGATATACTCAGGGCCCTCTCGGTGATATCACATTGAAATACCTTGCAAGTAAGTGATATGATCACTAGAATGTTATATCATGGGAACGAGAAAAGAGTGCATGTCGGTAACAAGATCAAACTAGGTATTGAGATACCGATGATCGAATCTCGGACATGTAATATATCGCGATACAAAGGAATTTAGTTACGATGTTAAAGGTTCACACGATCACAAGAGTCATATTTGAATATGTGGGAGTGAGTAGGGATCTCCAGGTCCTGCTGCTGATTATTGATCGGAGAGGGGTCTCGATCATGTCTGCATTATTCGCGAACCGTAGGGTGACACACTTAAGGGATACCGACACCATTTGGAGCAAATATGTGTTAGATAAATATTTAAGAAAGCGTTGGAATCATTTCGATGGAAACTTGAATTGTTTCGGGTGACATATTAGAAACTGTTTATGCATGTCATATTGAAATGTTGCAGGTGGTTTTATGTGAATTTTTTAAATTAAATAAATTAAAAAATTATGAATAAAATAAATAAAATAGTTTTATTTAATGAGAGCTTGCATTAAATTTGGTGGAAATTTAATGGAGGTGAGTGAAATTTTGAGTGGGAGGCTAATTATGTGAGTGGGAGCTCCACCCACACGAATGTGGAAGAGGTGGGGCACCTCCTTTGGCCGCCATCCATGGTTAGGGGCTGCCCCCCTCTCCCTATAAAATTCCCCCACACCCTCCTATCATAACACACCTCCTCGTGAAAGATCTCTCTCCCCCTCTAGTTATTCCCTATGGTCTCGGATTAGTGAGATACATGTTCCTGATGGCTTTATCTGGTAATAATTTGTTGCTTCCGCTGCTTTGCCGGACCGAGGGACGGAGGTTGTCGGGGTACCGGACGTGTGTGCGATCACGGATGCACCGCTGCTTTGCGGTGCTGGACTTGGTGGTGCTGGACTTGTTGGAGCTGGATCTGATGGACGTGTTGGAGCTGGACCTCCTAGACTTGCTGGACTTCATCACGATCTTGAGATCGGCAAGTGTATGACTACATCATCCACGAGTTCCAACTCGTTAACAAAGCTTGGTTTACTTTGAGGGTAAGTTCTCTATGGATGTATATCCACCCGTTGCCTGTATCTAGTAGATAGATCTTGGCATATAGTTCCCATTGTAGGAATTTTTTTTGTTTTCTATGCTGCGAACCCAACAGTGGTATCAGAGCCTGATATATGCGTAGGTTCTTTGCACGGGTAGTACACATATGTTTATATGTGGGCGATTATGATCATGTTATTGCTTCTTTCATGTATTTTGGATATTGGTGGCATATTGGGATGAAGAGGCCCGGACTAACTTTACATGTCCTCGCACATGAGACCGGTTCCATGACTGACATGCTACTAGTTTTGCATAAGTGGCTAGCGGGTGTCTGTCTGTCCTACTATAGTAAATATCTGATTAACAACGAGTTGCTAATAACTTAGTTATCATCGCTGTGGTTCCATGTTCGTAGGTAAGACAGGTTGTATCTCCGAAAGCCCTAAGCCACGTAAAACTTACAATGTATAAATTAGAAGCGTCTAGTTTAGATTGTTATTGCGC
This sequence comes from Avena eriantha, assembly GCA_910589775.1. NCBI lineage: Eukaryota > Viridiplantae > Streptophyta > Magnoliopsida > Poales > Poaceae > Avena > Avena eriantha. The sequence continues at coordinate 174,436,507 of OU342742.1, read as the reverse complement.
TAGTGTCATGGTATGGTAATGTTGTAAGTTGATGTATGGTAGATACCCTTACAAGACACCTAACGTGTAACTTCCACAAACATTGGCCTTGCATAAAAAGGAATGATAGAGATCATACCACGATGCACATGATAGTGATCAAATGCATGGATCATATCATTCCACTTTACACATATGATGTTTGCATCTTATATTGCTAGTTTGGCGTTTTTAGTAGCATTATAAGATGATCCATCATTTTGATATCAAGATAAAAATGTGTTCTTCCTTAAGTATGCACCGTTTATGTTTTTCCACTTCAAGACATCATGTGATGATCGGGTGTACTTGAATCCATGATCATATTTCAGGTGGAAGACAGTTTTACACACGCAGGTACTAAGGTTCTTACTTGGAGAGCCTAGCATGTACATACATGGCCTCGGAACATGGACCGAAAGGTTAAGCATGAGTCATATAGTTCATATGATGCCCACATAGATGCTCGCCTTTGAAGCTACACCGACTCACGTGATGATCGGACTTGGTGTAGTGGATTTGCTTCATGTAATCACCAAAAATACACGAGGGATGTCGTTTTTGAGTGGGAGTTCATTTCTAATTTGGGTTAGTCGAACTCAATGTGTCATAAACTAAATCGAAGTGAATTTGCATAATTTGTTGTAGTCATTGGCATCTGTTTACTACCTTATGCTTAGTTTTAATTGAGATAATAGAACTATAGAATTCTAGATATTTAGTTTACGAACTGGTATCATATTTTTTTTGAATGTCAATTTTAGAAGTCCTATTGAAAACTTTTAGCAAACTCTATTTAGTCCATGAAGTTTAATAGTTAATATTAAATCTAGAGTAAGAATTCCAATGTTAGTATCTAAAGTATCACGTTTGCCTCCATGATTCTTGATATTCGAAAGTTAATTTTATTATCGAGGTTATCTAGGAGCTGAAAGAATTGTTTCAGAAGCCATCATGTGTGGAAGATATTTTGATATCCGAAACAATGTTTATGGTTGCAATATGATATAGTATAATTTTACAAAATACATGTTCTCACATTGTATGAGAATTTGCAAGGGTTGGAGACGCTAGATGTCCTAATCTCCCAAATAGGTTTTGAGAACTGACATTATAATCACAATTCCTCCTTATAAGCCATAGTAGCTTGATAATGAAAGTTTTCATGATGAGGATGAATATAAGATGTAAGTAAAATGTTTACTACACTAAAAGATTACTAAAGTATGGATTTTTGAAAGAACTCCAAACATTTGAGGATGGTGATCTACTTCAAAGTGCAATTCCAAAGGTATTAGTATTTTACTATACATGCTTTGGACTATGTGTCATATGTATGGCGCCACTGTTGATGTTGATAGATTCTTTTAAAAGGAAAAGGAAATGCTAAAAGAGAATCTATAAAATATTTGGCAGGAAATAAAAGACTGGTAAAGTCCAATTAAGGTATATAGATGATATACATGTTATGGTTATATTATATGCTTGTTAAACAATGTGGTTCTTAGGTATTGGATACCGAATTGGTTGGTATGAAATATCATACAAAACGATGCAATTCATGAACTACAATGGCCTAAGTAACTAGCAAAAGAATATGTGATGACGTTCATCGAAAACAATTAAGGAGTTATTGTATTCATCGTTGACATTTAAGCTTGCCTTCAAGATTTGTTTAAATAATTTTTATTTTGTTGCGGTATTATGAGAACATTGGTTGTTCAAATAATTACCGTATTCCATAAAAGATGGATGAACTTTCACAAGTCTAGTTAGAAATCACACCCTTAAAACTAGTGCTAAAATGTCGCAAGACGAATGATTGAAAGATCAGTTATGAAGTGACATCGCCGTTTAAATTATATTGGAAAGAGAACATGAAGAAACTCTATTTTTAATGGATTTTTTGGAGTCCTTTGATTTTTATCAATTGAAGCTTGTGAAACTTTCCTCGGGATAATTGAAACTCCGTTCATAGGCCAAAGAGGAACGGATGACTAACTTATTGGAAATTGTGGATGATGATGTGCATAGTCCATTATATGTAGTCATGTGCGGTCCATCTTTCGACTTCATATGCTTTCTCCGGAAATTTGAGTGAATATATCCATATATTTACTTAATAAGGAAGAAGTATGAAACATTTGAAAATTGTTCAAAGACTTTCAAGATGAAGTGGAAATTCATTGTAAGAAGAAAATAAAGAGTTTATGATTTGATCATAAAGGAAGATATTTGAGTTACATGTTTAGCAAAACACCTAAGATTTCAGGAATTGTTCCATGAAATTTGCATTTCCCGATAAACCACAGGAGTATGGTATGTTCGAGAGATGAAATCAAACCTTGTTTGACATGGTAAGATCAAAGGTGTCATTTATAAATATGCCATTATGTTTTAAGGATTAAAGCTTTAGAGACTACCGCTTTTACACTGAAAAGAGCACCATCGTGATCCGTTGAAATGACATCATACAAGTTATGATTTGGGATAACACCAAAACTGTCTTTTCTTAAATTTTGGTATGCTATGCATAAGTGAAATGTTTACAACCAAAGTTGGATAAGCACGTCTTTGTAGGTTATCCCAAAGAATTTTTTGTGTATTCCTCCATAACACCAAGAACAAAAGGGTGTGTCGCTTGGAACGTTAAGTTTCCTGAGAAGGAATTTTTCGCGAAAAGCTAAGTGGGAGGACAATAGAACTTTGATAAGGTTATTGAACCTTAGCTAAATGTGCTAAGTAGCACATCACCGTAAAGTGTTCTGGTGGCGGCCACAATGCTCATGGCTCCTGTGATTACAAAGGTTGTGATCTTGGAGATTAGAGTTCCTATTTGAACCATATGCATCGGGTAACAATCAAATAATGAGATTTGATAAACAAGCTATTATTGTTTTGACAATAATGAACCGAGTGCATGCAAAGAAGCGATGATGGGCCCTGACTCCATAATATGACTAGAATTCATAAAATCCGTGATATTTTCCATACACGAGAAATCAAGCTTTTGAACTTGTAAGACCCTCCGAAAAGGCATGAAGCCTATTGGTCGTGTTTGGATCCATAAAGAAATAGATATGGATGTTCCACATCTATGAAATAATCGACATGTCAAATAGGAATTTACGACAATGTTCAAGGAATTGACTATGACAAGACTTGATCTTTCATAGCAATATTTAGTCTTGACGTATTAATCTAGCAACCACTACATATAATTTGGTCTATAGCAGTTGAACAAACAAAACAATATTCTTCTAATAGAATGGTTCCCTAGGACGTGTACATGACACAGTCCGAAGGGTTTTATTAATTCAAAGGGTGCTAAAGGGCATGCAAAATTCAATAGTTGAAGTAAGCATAGCGGAGTTGGAATCTTCACCGTGATGAAAATGTTAAAGGAGTTTAATTTCATCGGAGACGGTGAAGATGCTTGCATTTGCAATAATTAAGTGGGACCGCTAAGACAAATTTCCAATACATTATGCAAAGTACATATTGTTGATTGTAAATGATGTAGCTTTTATTGACACGGGTTAAGAATTTCATTTTGATGAAAGACTTGGGAAAAACCGGAATATTCGGCATCAAAGTCTATATGGATAGATTGAGGCGCTAATATGGTTGTGCCAGACGTACATATATGAGATATTGAAAATGATTCAATATGGAAACAACAAGAAAGGTTCTTGCTACATGGAAAGGATTGTATCAAGATTCAAGTGTCTCAACACTTGGTGAGTAAAATCACATGAAGATTTTGATCAATAATACCATGATATGTACATATCCATATATGTCCAATGCTCTAAATGTTATGATCATATACCAGAATGATTCATAAGATGATCACTGTATGATAGTAAAGATATTCTTATGAGATTTGCAAGAACTAAGAATATATCATGTATGAGTGACAAATAGTGAATAATAGTTCATTATAATATGTTACATTGATACTAGTTTGTCACAAGATACAAATTGAATTTATCTCAATTTAAACTATGGGTGGCGCAGTATTATGGAAAGGAAATTCCATGATGGATTTGGATTTGTTCCAAAGTTAAGACATTGTGACGGGATACTACAACAAAAGGCTAAGTATATGACTTCCATAGTAGCAGCAAAGGAGGGCATTTGTGTCCATTAGTTTGTTATCGAACTAGGTGTGGTTCACAATGGGATAATACTATGAAGATATATTGTACGACAATACTATCGAGATGTTTTAACCCAAAAAGAACTAAATGTTTCACCAAAGGACTAAGTTTATACAATGTCATCTCATTAGAGAATGAGTGATGCACAGAGACGCAAAGACATGCAAATACACATGGTTCTGAAAGTGCCAGATCCGGAGATTATGTTAACCGCTAGCAAACACGTATATTCAACACCTAGGTGTTTTATATACAAGTTTACAAACTAGATTATTGACTCTAGTGCAAGTGGGAGACTGAAGGGAATATGCCCGAGAGGCAATAATAAAATGGTTATTATCTTATTCCATGTTTATGATAAATGTTTATTTTGCATGCTATAATTGTATTAATTGGAAACATTAATACATGTGTGTTTAATAAACAAAATACAAAGTTCCTAGTAATGCCTCTAATATAAACTAGCTCGTTGATTAACAAGATGATCAAGGTTTCCTGATCATGGACATTGGATGTTGTTAATAACGAGATCACAGCATTGGTGGAATGATGTGATGAACATTCATCCGAACTATAGCATTACAATCAAAGTCATTATGTTTATATTGCTATAACATCATATGAAGTAATCCTAGTCCTTAGACCATGAGATCATGTTAATCACTAACACCAGAAGAGTATCTTGATAACATCAAAGTCACACCATAACAGGGTGACTATAAAGGTGGGTTCAGTGCTACGAAGGTGTTATGTAGAGGCTCATGGATCAAGAGTGGGATTTGTCCATCCCAATGACGGATAGATATACTCGGGGCCCTCTTGGTGATATCACATTGAAATAGCTTGCAGGCAAGTGCTATGATCATTAGAATGTTATCTCATGGGAACGAGAAAAGAGTGGATGTCAGTAACAAGATCAAACTAGGTATTGAGATACCGATGATCGAATCTCGGACATGTAATATATCGTGAGACAAAGGGATTTAGTTATGACGTTAAAGGTTCACATGATCACAAGAGTCATCGTTAAATATGTGGGAGTCAGTACGGATCTCTAGGCCCCGCTGCTGATTATTGATCGAAGAGGGGTCTCGATCATGTCTGCATTATTCGTGAACCTTAGGCTGACACACTTAAGGGATACTGACACCATTTGGAGCAAATATGTTTCAGATAAAGATTTGAGAAAGCACTGGAATCATTTCGATGGAAACCGGAATTGTTTCGGGTGAAATTGCAGAAACTAGTTATGCATGTGATATTGAAATGTTGTAGGGGGTTTTATGTGAATTTTTTAAATTAAAGTAATTAACAAAATTCTGAATAAAATAAATAAAATAGTTTTATTTAATGAGAGCTTGCATTAAATTTGGAGGAAATTTAATGGAGGTGAGTAGAATATTGAGTGGGAGGCTAATTATGTGAGTGGGAGATCCACCCACATGAATGTTGAAGAGGTGGGGGCACCTCCTTTGGCCGCCGGCCATGGTGAGGGGCTGCCCCCTCTCCCTATAAAAGGTCCCCCACTCCCTCCTGTCATCACACACCTCCTCGTGAAGGATCTCTCTCCCCCTCTAGTTATTCCCCATGGTCTCGGATTAGTGAGATACATGTTCCCGGTGGCTTTTATCTGGAAAGAAGTTGCTCCTTCCGCTGCTTTGCTGGAGCGAGGAACGGAGGTTGTCGGGGTACTAGACGTGTGTGTGATCATGGATGGACCACTGCTTTGCGGTGCTGGACTTGGTGGTGCTGGACTTGCTGGAGCTAGATCTGATGGACGTGCTGGAGCTGGACCTGCTGGACTTGCTAGACTTCATCACGATCTTGAGATAGGCAAGTGTACCACTACATCATCCACGAGTTCCAACTCGTTAACAAATCTTGGTTGTCTTTGAGGGTGAGTTATCTATGGATGTATATCCACCCGTTGCTTGTATCTAGTAGATAGATCTTGGCATATAGTTCCCATCGTAGGAAGTTTTTTGTTTTCTATGTTGCGAACCCAATAGCAAGTTCCCTGATAACGAGACAGAATGAAGGTATGGAGATATCATAGATCAAGTCTCGAGTGAACTAGGTATCAAGTGGCAAAAGGAACGGGAAAAACGTTAATGGTTTGAGCGATAAGAGAGAGGTCTCAATCATGTCCGAAGTGTTTCCAAACCGAAGAATGTCACGCTTAAGTGTCAGGACGCTTAGGGATAGATGTGGTGCCGTAGGAGAAATAGAGAGAGAAACCAGAATAGTTCTGGGTAACACACGATGTTGATCGGGGGGTCCGGAAGGAGTTCCGGAGTGAAGGAATATAATAATATATGTATTTTATGTTAATTGTTGAATTAATATTATAAAATATATTTTATTTATTTTTATAGGCAACCCATTGTTAATGGGCCTCACCCGGAGGGGAGGCCCAAAGGGGCAAGGCGCCTAGGGAGGAGGGCCAGCCGGCCAAGGCTTGGTGGGCCGCCCAAGTGGGGCCACCTAGGGTCGGCGGCTCCCCCTTGGTGGCCATCTTCTATGGGGGTTAGTCCCACATCGCATGCCCCTTGGGTGGTGCCTAGGGGTCCCCCTCCCCTTGGAATCATCCCTTCTCTCTTCTCTCTCTCATTCCTTTGAGGATTTCTGCGCAATATTGGAGAGAACTTCAAGGGTTTTGAGTTCTCCACTTTCACACCATCGTCGTGTGATCTTCGGTGCGCCATCTTCCTCTTCTACTGCTCGGCTGTATTGGAGCCCGGGAGACGCCACCTACATCGGACGTGTGTAGTACTTCGGAGGCACCACACTTTGGGTGCTTGGAGCTGCTCGTCTTCATCAACATACACCTTCTTGCATAAGGCGTTCCTCGGTCTTCAAGGGTATGAATACCTTCTTCCTTTTCCGTCACTTATGTCTACATAGTATAGATCCTGGTATTAGTGTTTGCATAGTTAGAATTTTTTGTTTTCTGCTGTGAAACCCTTCATTATCCCCCACTACCCTAGACCAAAGCTGCCCAGTGTGAGAAGTGCATGGCCAAGCACTAACATCTTTGGATTAGAAGGGATGTGAGTTTTGTCAAGGCATTATGGAGCAGTGTGCCAAAAGAAAACAAATTCCTAGACCATTTGGCATGACAATCCATCTGTACTTGTCCAAATTTGCCCTAAAACCCTAGATTTTAGTTGTCTACTATTCCAAAGGTATGCCCAAGCATGCCATCATAGCTCATGAAAGTGATATAAGTGTATGATATGTCATGGTGAGCCATTGTGCCAAGTTTGAAGTCATTCCTCAAATGGCTTGTCGCTAGTTGGTCGGTGTAGACGTGTTACCCCTACTACCCTAGACCGAAGCTACCCAGTGTGAGCAGTGCATGGACAAGCACTAACTACTTTGGAATATAAGGGATGTGAGTGTTTGTCAAGGAATGGTGGAGCAGTGTGCCAAAAGAAAACACATTTCCAGACCATATGGCCTGACGATCTGTCTGTACTTGTCCAAATTTGCCATAAAACCCTAGATTTGAGCCATCTACCATTTTAAATGCATGCCCAAGCATACCACCATTGCTCATGACAATGATATAAGTGTGTGATATGTCATGGTGAGCCATTGTGCTAAGTTTTAAGCCATTACTCAAATGTCTTGTCGCTAGTTGGTCAGGGTAGACTTGCTACCCCCTACTACCCTAGACCGAAGCTGCCTAGTGTGAGCAGTGCATGGCCAAGCACTAACTTCTTTGAAATTGAAGGGATGTGAGTGTTTGTCAACGCATGTTGGAGCACTGTGCAAACAAATAACACATTCCTTTTTTTGAGAAACCCATGTATCCCTTTTTTTAGAACCAGCATCAGACATACATACACCAAATTGTTCACTTGCTTGAGATAATGTTCAGCACATAGATACAACAGACACATAGAGGAAATACCATTACATCTGCAAAGCACATGGATCTTCATTTCTCCTGAATAAGCATCAGATAAACAATAGCTAACAACCCTATTACAAATTTTAGAAGAAGCACTACTTCTGTAAGCAGATCAACCATAGAGACCAACTTCATCATTACTAGTTCCTCATTCCTAGGCTTGAATGCTGTTCTTTCTTTTTTCGTTAGCTCCAGAGTTTCCCTCCTATGCTCTGCCCATCCATAAGCATATATTGCTGCATCACCAGTCAGAACACCATTCTCACACAAGTACTCCACGTACTTCAGCTCCCACCGCCAAAAATTGCATTCACTCTGTAAAATTAGTAATACTGAACATCAAACAATGAATTTTGTATGAACACTGCTCATATCGGAGCTATGTGCATCATCGATTGCATGGAAAATTGAACCAAATTAAATGAATGCTTACCCCATGATTTTTGCACTTGTAAAAGACCCAGCCATCATGGTCGTCGGTGTCGGAGACGTGCCGATTGACGACGATGCTACAATCAGAGCAGGGAACCAAGGGATTGTAGGGCGGGCGGTGCCGAATCTGCGATGCACGGGACGACCTTGAAATAGACATGGCGTCCACCTATGCTATGCTGACCACGACGACAACTCCGACGACAGATGGCTCCGCGATAGTGCAACAATTGATTTGGGATTAGGGTTTCTGTTTCATTATGGCCCAATGGTGTACGCAATAAGATAGCCATGTCGCATGTTGGGCATATACTTTCTGGGTATCCTCACTATGCCTCATTGACCAGGGTGGCCCACTTATGGTTAGAGCTTTGCTTCATGGGCGATCCAGTCAAGGATATGAGACGGAGTCCAGTCTGGCTATGGGAAGCCCCAGAAGACTTACCGACATAGGCTTGTAATGTTACTTATAGTTCAAGATGTACTCTGTAACCGAATCTTAGTCGTAGCCGGATAGATCTCTCCTGTAAACCCTAGGACGGATATCTATATAAGCCATCCTAGGGACCAGCCTTTAGGGCAACCCCACAATAGTCTACAATCTCAACTCGCATAGGCGAAACCCTTGTAACCCATATCTGACTCTACAGTATTACTAGATTGCTAGCAGGAGTAGGATCCGTCCAAAGCCGGCGGATTAGAACCTGGGTAAACTTGTGTGCTCACCGTCCTAGAACACCGTACGTCTCACACCCCAGTCTTCTGCACGCCTCGAGGACCCCCTCATGGCGTACTTGTCATCAATCCGACGACACTGCAGTCCCTGGGTGTCTTATTGGACCGGCCTTCATATTGTTATTTATAACATTCTAGATATACCCTAGCGCTAGCCCAGCACCGATGTAGATCTCCCTAAACCAGGTCAACCACCGCTGGATACTCTCATCTAGAGTCTCACATTCTTCAGACAAATGACTTGACTAGAAATGCACTGTTGATGCCAAACTAAAGGAGCCATTCCTAAGTACATGAAACTTTCATTAATGAAATGCACTTGTGCGTTAATTTTAACCCATTAGTAACCTAGCTGAAGAAACCCAAACACAGAAACCATCCCCAGATATCCTTGTTCTCCCTTGATGCCACCTTTCCCGCAACTACACACCAAGAGAACATATGCCTAGAATTAAACATAGTAGGATCAAACCAGGTTTAACATGAAACAACCTTCTTAAACACAAACACTTGATTGTTAAAACACTAAGCCATTAGAGTTCAGCTAGAGGCACACACTAGATTCAAGTTCAACATAACATAGATAGAGATAGTCCAAACTTAACAACAACCATACTAGCACAGAGACACACAATCTACTTCATGAAACATCATCCAACTTCCTCTACGGCTGGGGGAGGTGCCTCAGCGGGAACACGCCATAAGCGACATGTTTGGCCTTTAGGTGCGCCGGATGCTTCTGGCTGCCAGCTCCATAGTAGGTAGCATGCTGCAACATGCCTAGGTGATCCTTTGGCATCTCCTTCCGAAAGCACCATGAGCACTTGTACTCCCCTGGTCCAAGAAGATAGGGAATGTCGCCAGGCTTGAGCTTCTTCAACACAACACGGCTCTTGCGGTCCTTATAGCAATAACCTACTAGTCTCATCCATAGAAGAAAGAGAACTAATGATATGCATAGTGATGTCACTGTTAATCCCAAGCAAATCCGTCACATACTACCCTTCTGTCACAGGTGTTCCCAACCTATAGATCAGTCATCACTCATACTCCCTATACATGGCTTTACCCTCGGGGTCTTCGGTACCTGAGAAGTCCTTGGATTGAGGCAAGAGAGGATACAATAATCATCATGTCATACAAACTAATAGACGATCCCATCTATGATAAATAACATGCACAATTTCTACATGGCTAGGCCGAAGCCCTTAGCCCAAGGAGAATTACTCACACATAGAGATGATATCAACAATCACAAACATTGTAATGAAAATCATAATATTGACAGCAATAGTCTTACAATCCCGCCAATCGGAGAAGAGATCTACTATTACAAGTGGTGGAATATGGCTATGGAGATGGAGAAGGGTTTGGAGATATGGAGGCGGCTTTTGGCGAGGTCTGGCTTCTTTGGGGTAGGGCGAGATATTCTTTCCCATCGCTCGAGGCTTCTTTTTATAGGGGTCCCTTCATGAAAGTTGTTCTGCTTGACCTAACGGTGGCGGCGCCAACTATACGACCGGAGCTATACGGCCGAAATGTTTGCTCCGGTCGTATAGTTGGTCGTTAAAGCGTCTTCCTCCATTGTACGGCTCCTGGTTTCTTCTGGTTGTTGGAAATCTCGTATCTTTAACTTTAATGTAGTGATTCCCTCCTTTAAACGACATTATCCGCATAGGAAAAATATAAAAGAAAGGATTGCATACCCCTTTGAATATTAGCATTAGTGGTAGGGTTTAGAGAGATATTTCATCAAGAATATGAGTAATATCCAGTTTTAAATGTGGACTTAGATGGCTATATTTCAGAGCCATCAAGGGATTTACCAATGCGTAACCCTAGCCCGAGAAAACAAAGGAACTCACATCATGGAAGGAATACTCGATGTCGGAGAGAAGGTTGTCGCTGCTTGACTGGTCGTCCTTGTCGTTCTAGGACAGCTTGGTGAATTCGTCATCGCCGGCGACAGCGTCGGTGAGGAGAGAGAGAGAGAGAGAGAGAAGTGCGTCACCGCTGCAACAATGACTAAATTGGCATGTTACAATAGTTTAATGGATACCATGTCCTTTCCCTGGATTATTGTCTCCTGCCTAATATGGTTTCTCTTCATCCATTCTTATGTCAAATATTAAACCTATACTCACTCCATCCCAATTTCAATGCCTAAGGAAAACATACCAGTATATTACATCATCTAAAGAAACAAAATCATGTCAACTACAAGGAACTTATGCATCACTTGTTCAGTCATGGTTTCACAAACATTACATTACAATCTCTCAGCAAACATAATCATAGAAACAAGTATATTACATCAACTCAAGAAACAAAATCATGTCAACTACAACGTACTTACGCGTCACTTGTCCAGTCATGGTTTCACAAAACATTACATTACAATCTCTCAACAAACATAATCACATAAACAAGTATATTACATCAACTCAAGAAACAAAATCATGTCAACTACAAGGTACTTACACATCACTTGTCTAGTCATGGTTTCACAAAACATTACATTACAATCTCTCAACAAACAAAATAACAGAAACAAGTATAGTACATCATCTCAAGAAACATAATCATGTCAACTAAAATGTATTTATGCATCACTTATCTAGTCATGGTTTCACAAAACATTACATTACAATGTCCTAACAAACATAATAACAAAAACAAGTACAGTACGTCATCTGAAAAAACATAATCATGTCAACTACAATGTACTTATATCTTATTACAACAAAGATGGTTTCAATGAGTGACATGTACGAAAATATCAACAGCTCGCACAACATTATATCGCAATCTCTCAACAAACATAATCACAGAAACACGGTCTAAATGCAACAGTAGTCAATGTTACAAATATAGGCAGGGGAACCCCGCGGTCCATATGACAAGCCTAGGGTAGCAGCTCTCATCAGATCTCATCAATGTCGACCACCTCATTCTGTTCAGCCACTACAGGGGCCTCTACATCCACTATAACATGTTCAACAACATCAAAAATGGTACCAAGGAAGAATACCTTCCTGGTTTGCTTCTTTCATCGCATAATCTGCATAAGATCTCTAGTATCCAAAACCTCTATGAATTACTGCTTCTTATGATGCCACCACCGGATTTGTGCCATCTTCTTAGGGCCAATTCTGATTTCCTTACTGGTCATCTCTCTCATTTCATCAAGAGTTGTGTTTTTGGAATCGACAGTGATCTCCATAGTACATGACGAAACTGGCTTATTAACTCCCTCATCAAGTTTTGCCATGTATGAATCCACCTCTGAGTGTATACTGAACTTATCTAGATCAGCATCTATTGGTTGGTAGTCTCTAGGAGCCGAAGCTCTGGTAGCAAGATCTCCAGCATCTGCATACATATCATCAATCATCGCTTAAACTTTCACCCTACGATCAGCTACTCAACACTCCCAAACCATCTAAAGCTCATGGGAGTGCTCAATTTGCATATAGGTATCATTCATGTTTCACCACACCAATTTTGTCCTCTGTCTAGAACCCAGGGAATCCTAGCGGCAAGTATATCTACCTGGTGCGAAACAGACACAACCTCTTTGCAATTCACAAGTAGATGCACATCTTGCCTGAACATAACACTCTCGTAACCAAAATCTAGTTTTGCAGTGTACTGGCGAACATGAATTGTGAACTCATATAGGTCCCTTGTATCAAAGTTGTGCCTAAATTGATTAAAATGGGGAACTTTTCAGTTCATTCGGTTCTATTATGTTGTAACTAATTTACTTGTAAGATAAGGCACCGATAAGAAAAATTCACCTCTCGCTCTTCTCCTGGGTTTTCACTTCGAGATCTGGGTGCCGCATGCGCCCACCGGAGCCGAACAATCCGCCGCCGGCCTTGCTTTTCTCTTCAACCCGCTGCTCGTGGGTACCTTGGGAGAAGAACCCTTGCTGACCTCGTCGATAACCGAGGCTGAAGACCTCGCCGCTGCTTCACGTTGAGCCTTAGACTCCGGCCCCGACGGACCCGAATCTGTCGGTGATGTAGCTACAACCTTCACCTTGCAAGACATGCTGGGCCGCCACCGTCGGATTTAGTGTCGGGGGAGGGAGAATAAAGGTCCTCCGCCGCTGGCAGATTCAGGGTCGGGGAAGGGAAGAAAAAGAACCACCACCGCCGCAGCCAGATTCAGTGTCGAGAGTTAGGAAAGTATAGTAATGGATTTGCCCCTACGACACGTGCAGGGTGGCTAAGAAGAGTGACGGCGAAGAAGGGGCACATCAAGAACTAGTGTAATAGAATATCCTGACATAACGGGCGCGATTTGAAAATATTGGGTTTTGCCATCATTCACTCGAACCACCCCTCTCAGCAATTGGCGCCCCAACTTTTTGAATCGCGGTGATTAAAATCAACTCAGGTACCGCGATGCACTAGCGTCTCAACTTTCGTGCCACAAAATGATATTCTCAGCCCGGTTTCCCCTAGCTCGAGAGGCGGCGACCTCAGCCGAGTCCGCATCAATGCCATGTGCGGCTGCTCCAGGGCGCAGGCAGAACATCAAGCGTAAGTCCAAAGGAGAGCAAAACTAACAGCTGCCAGGAGCGCATCCTCACCAGCTAGGAACTCAGAGCCTTCGTCGGCCTGGGTGGGGAAGCGCTCCGGCTCCTGCCAAGGGAACTTCACCGGCTTGAAGTTAGCCGAGAAGGAGGGAAGCTTGGTGTCCCCCATGCCGTCCTCTGCTAGCTGTGCCATAAAAAGCTACTCAACAAGGGGGACATAAGAGGCAGGAAGAGATCCCTGGGGATAGGTTCACCTAGAAGAAAAGAAGAAAGGAGGCTAACCTTTGGCGGTAGACGGTTCCAGTCGTATGGCCGACCGGAGAAGGTCCAGTCCTCCACCAGCGTCTCCTTCAAGATGGTGGCGATCCACTCTCGAAGGGCCCCGAACGGTACCTCCAGCCGGGACACCCACGTAGGATCCAGGGCGCCAAACAGGTGGCACATCTTGTGTGACCGCTGCTGCAGCGGAAGAACGCGGCTCGTCATCCAGGATAGTAGGATGTCCCGAGCGATAAGCCGCTCCTTCTCCACCAACTCCCGCACGCGGGCGGCCATCTGCTCCATGTAGGCCTGGGCGCCCAGATTCTGGATGCTCCATGCCTTCCGGGTGGAGGGGACATTGGCGAATGCCAGCACCTTGATGCAGTCCACCTCAGTGTGGTTGCGCACGTAAAAGTACAAGCGCTACCACAGCTTGACGGTGTCAAGCATCTCCAACCACGGAATCGCCGATGATGGTCGCGGGTAGATGGCGCAACAGCCGGTCTCCGTCAGGGGGATGCCCTTCCCCACCACCTGAACCTTGAAGCTGAAAAACTTCAAGAAGTTCGCCGCGTCCGGGAAACCCCTAGGAAGGCTTCGCAGCAGGCCGCATGGTTCTTCAGCTGCGCGATAGCATTGTCCCCCAAGTGGTGGAGTTGGAGATCGAAGGACACGAGAAGCTCGAGGACGAACCTAGTCAGTGGCAGGCCAAGTCCACATGCGAAGTGGGTGAGGAAGACGATAGCTTCCCCGGGTCGGGGGTTAGGCACCCGCTGCCCCTCCAGCGCAAGGCGATGCCTCACCAGATGCTCCGGCGGGATGAACTTTCCCTGCCGGTACTTCTAGACAAGCTCATTGGTGACGTATGATCCTCACTAGCCCTTGGCCTGCTCTGGCAGCATCTTGGCGGGCGCGGTGGTCGCGCTGGAGAACCGAGGTCCCGTTGTCGCAGAAGACAAACGGCGATGCCGGCAACCAAAAGACGACGGCACACGCAAGCAGCGAGGAGGCAGAGTGCAAGGGGCAGAAGCAATGGGCAAAGGGAGAAGATGAAGTGAGGAAAGAAATCTCCCTTGTGCCCCTATTTATCAAAGCAGGGCAACTGCACCCCCCGTGCTCCCCTCTGCCATGTGGCAAAGAACTGCTCCACTCCTACTACGACGTTTCAGTTCTGGATCGCATGAGCTAGAGTAACTCCCACAGAAGATCCTGCAGGCGTTACCGTGAAGGCCAAGCACATGCACACTCCCCAAGAAACTGCTTTGATGAAGGCATGTGTGCAGTTACCAAAACTACCGTGGCAGGCCAAGAGGTCAATCTAACGCGATGCGTGCCAGAGGGGGCAGGCGTGGCTAACGCCAGCACTGACGTCATCAATAGGGCAATTCACCTCCCTCACTGTTTGCGGCAGCCGGAAGATTCAATCGACGCTCACACCCTGTGGGTGGGCCACCACACCCTTAGCCGGTAAATCCCAGCCGGGGACAACAAGCATATCAAAGCCGGAAAACAACAAGCACTACAAAACAGTTTGCGATACGGTCTTCATATGCCATCACGACAGGCTCAACAAATGAGCACGCAAGAACTTCTCCGCATAGCAAAGTCCCAACGTGCTCGGGGACTAGTGTCGGGGGGATGACCCCCAGGTAGGCCAAGCTAGGCTCAACTAGCCGGCTCCAGGGAGACTTGGCCGGATGGCCGCAAGACAAAGAACCACAGCCGAGTGGAATGCTTCACCCGGTCCTCCTCAAGATTCCCCGGCTGGCCCGTCCAGCCGGGTGGCTAGGAGAGCCGGCTGGGTAGCCACCTCTAGCCGGCTGCCTCGGATCCGTTGGGCAAAGGTACGGGGGAGGGTGACGCTCCTTGCTGAGCGCATCCTTGACCGGACAGGCTGGCACGCTGCCCTGCCGACACTACCAAACGAGGCTGATGAGTAAAGCACCGGCTGACAGATAAAGCTCCAGCTGACAGATAAAGCACCAAGGTGATGGATAAAGCACCAGGTGACGCCCAAAGCGGCGGTGCTGAGACACTACGGCGCTGTCCCCACCTGAACTAGAGCTTGACTAGGTCCTAGACCACCAGCTCGACCCGGCAACGGCCCACTTTCTAAACCCAAAGCCCAAATAGTAAACCCTAGAGCCCACATTGTAACCTACCCTTCCACTAGTATATAAGGAGGGGTAGTGTCAGCTTCTAGGCAAGGCATTACAAGTTAGAAGTTAGCCAGAATCGACAAGTTGAGTAGTTCATCTTCCTCTAGCTCTTGATAGCTGCTAGGGAAACAGTTGAAGGAGCACTTGTATTGAGCATCAACTCCTATGTAGTAGATACTTGCAGGAGTAGGAGTGTTACCTCATTTAGAGGGCTTTGAACCTGGGTACATCGATGTGTTTGCAGTATCTGTGCCTAACCCGTTGCGAGTAGCCACCGATAGCATCCTGATTGTCCCCTCTCTTGCCATCCCCGATGGCACTACCGTGTTCCACACTCGGCAATCGGTGAGTTCAAGCAAGAGATGATGTCGTTGTTCAAGATGAGCGACTTGGGCTTTTGAGCTATTACCTCGGCATCGAAGTAGTTCAGACTCCGGGTCGCATCCTCTTGTGCCAGGCATCCTACACCGACAACCTGCTGGACATGATGAGCATGAGAAACTGCAACGCAGCGTTAGTGCCCATGGAACCGCGATTGAAGCTGAGCAAGAAGGGGAGCAGTGCAGCGGTGGATGGCATGCTCTACGCAGCATCGTCGGCGGGCTACGCTACCTTGTCCACACCTGCCCTGACATATGCGTGGCAGTTGGCTACCTGAGCAGATTCATGGAGACGCCAACAAGCAAGCACTAGAGTGTTGTGAAGCACTTGATATGCTACATCACCGGAACACGAGGTCTTGGGTCCTGCTACGCGCGCTAGGACCCAACTACCAAACTGCTCGGCTAGAGCGACGCGGACATGGCCGGCGAGATCAACGATTGGAAAAGCACCAGCGGCGTGTTACACTTCTACATGAAGAGTCCTGTATCCTTACAATCGATGAAATAGAAGATCGTCGCCCTATCATCCTGCGAGGCAGAGTACGTCTCCTCCACGGCCGCGACGTGCTAGGTGTTAGAGTATATTATGGCTAGACATATTTTGGTAGTTCAATATTGTAATCCAATTCTATATCTATTAGGTTTCTTGCCCCCCAAGTCTTCTATAACTATATAAATAGCCTAAGGTCTCACGATGTAATCACCTCTCGCAATATCAATACAATCTATACTTCCACAATGTTTCATGGTATCAAAGCGTGTTGCTCCTCAGCCTAGGTTTTAGCCACTGCTTCCGCCGCGCTGCCCTCGGCGAGGTCGATCTCCATGATCTCCGCCAGAGGCATCACATCTCGTAGCTAGTTTTTCTTCCAATTCCCTATATCACTTTAGTAGTTCTAGCAAATTTCTTTTTCCTATTAGATCTATTTTCTTTTAGCCACCAAAAACATCATCCACAACCGCATATCATCATCACACGCCTCTACTTCAACCTCGGCGTCGACTCAACTACGGAAAATCATCGTCAACGATCGTGGCAAGGAGGCTCCACGCGGCGCCCCAAGGGATGCCTTCACGCGGTGCGTCGGCTGCTCCGTCCTCACGTTGTCTCCACACCGGCCCGTCTTCGCCAACATCTACCACGACGCACGTCCCTGAGTATGTGCCTCGCCGTCAACAAAGGGCTGCATCTTCATCACCCGTAGTCATCATGGCTGACAACCATCTACACCAACAACATAGCCACATCATCGCCGCTACCACTGATCTTGGTCATTGTCAACACCAACAAGTTCTTCTCCATGAGCGACACCGCGCTCACAAAAGCGGAAAATACGGGTCTAATCCCTGAAATCGACTAGCACTACAATTCAATCGCCATCGACAACTACCACCATCGTGTTCATCCACCACGACCTTGCCGCCAGAGACGCATTCTAATTTAAATTTGCACAAGTCTGTGCTCAATTTTTCTTCTTGCAGCCACTTCGTCTACTCCAACACGGCGGACAACTTCTACACCGACCATTTACGGAAATTTTCTTTGCTCCTCAATCCGGCTCTAGCACACATGGATCATGATGGTGCCTGTCTTTACACATCCGGTATTGGCAACACCGATGCGTTCCTTCGTACCCGATACGCTCCTAAGTCTGGCAAGCTTGGCATTGTGGGTCGAGCTACTTCGATCCAAACTACGTCTACCTCAACTACTACGGCGAATTCTCCAGGCTCAACAATGATATCGACCACAACACAACAACGTCATCGACTTCATCAACGACGACAACTTCCCCAACGGCACCATCGACCACAACTACACCAAACTCACTCCCGGCTACATCGACATCGGCAACAAGGGCTACCACCTCACCTTCGGCTTATTCTCAAGTCAGACCATCCGCATCACTACCGATCCGACTGCGGGGGGTGTTAGAGTATATTACGGCTAGACATATATATATATATGGTAGTTCAATATTGTTATCCAATTCTATCTCTATTAGGCTTCTTTCTGCCCAAGTCTTCTCTTATTATATAAACAACCTAAGGGCTCACGATGTAATCACCTCTTGCAATATCAATACAATCTATACTTCTGTAATCTTTCAGCGGGGAGTCTGGCTCAAGCAGTTCCACGACGAGTTGCTGGGGCACAACGACGGTGCAACAAAGCTGCGCGTCGACAACAAGTCAGCAATCACGCTGATAAAGAACCAGGTCTTCCACGACCGGAGCAAAGACATTCAGACTCGGTTCCACTTCATTCGTTAGTGCGTCGATAATGGCAAAATCAACGTCTAGTTCGTGTGTACTGAGGATCAACTCTCCAACATCATGACGAAGGCTCTGGGCAAGGTGCAATTCTAGGAGTTGCGCCGCCGCATCGACATCATCAAGGTGAAGGACACTTAGATTAGAGGGAGTTTGTTAGTTAATCTAGAGTGTCAGTCAGTTTCATTTAACCTATCAAAGTTTAGTTTCGACAGTTAGGATTTCAGCTATTTCCTCGGGTCTGTTTTAGCTTGTTTTTGATTTATTTTTCAATTCGATCGAAGCGATGTAATCTCGGTAGCCTGGACATGGTATGACATATTCATTCGTCAGCATCGTGTGAGGTGACACGATCGATCTCTTGGTGAATAAAAGGTAAGAAAGAAAGCAGAAAATCTGCAAGTTGTGCGCAGTGCCAAAATACTATCCCCTCTATTCTTTGATTCTGAATCTCAACTCTGAGCGAAATCAAGTGTGAGATTGAGTGTTGCAGGGCCACCCCCATAATTTATGAGGCTAGATAGGATAGAAGGTCTGACCGGTCTCTCTCCTCCATCTCCAACAATGAACAAGAGCCCTCCATTGCAGTCGATGATCTCAGCCCCGCTCCAAATTTTGGTTCGAAGCGAGCAAAACCAGCAACCCAAAATTTCTTTACCATGGGCGACGACACAAGCGGACACGAGAGCTCTTAATGTTGGGGATAGAGATAGAAACATTAACACAGCAAAGAGAAATTATAGTAGTGGAAGATTGCTGCAGGTGCAGCCGCACTGGGAGAGCGAGCACCTGGCAGGCTGGGACCACAGTCCGCCACACAGAGGTTCCCACTCCCCTGACCTTTCTCACCGCCCTATAAAATGGCGCTCCCACACGCCCTAGAGACCATCGACCGTCATCTCCGCTCAGTGTCATCTACATTTCTTTGCGTGTCTCCGGCGAGGAAGCCATTATAGGAAGGTTTGAAAGGTAGGTATATAGGGGGTTTGGGGGTGTGCTCTTGGTGTTTTTCTAGGATTCTTGGTGATGTTTCCTTTTATTTGTTCGTTTAATAATTCCGGGTGTTTCTTTCCTTGTATATACATATGTTTGTTTGGAAGAAGCTGGACTGGGAGGCATGTCCGGCGGTACAGACAGGCATGGGAAGGGACTGACGGAGGAGCCAGAGGAGGACAAGTTCCCGGTGGAGTTGCACGTGCTCGCCGTCGACGATGACCCCGTCTGCCTCGGGGTCCTCGATGCCCTCCTACGCGTTTGCAAATACAAACGTCAGCGCTCTCGATCTCCCTCCTCCTCTCCTTCTGTCGTAACCCATTATAGCCTGTCGAAGCTGGGAGTAATCTTTGCCTTGGATTTGATGCAGTGACGTCGGTGACCGATGCGAGGACGGCGCCGGAGATGCTCAGGGAAGGAGGCGAGGAGCAGTTCGATCTGGTCATCACCGACCTACACATGCCAGACATGGACGGCTTCCAGCTCCTCGAGATCATTGGCCTCAAGATGGATCTCCCAGTCATCAGTATAATTATTAATCTCCCTCCCTTATTATACCCAGCTTTTGCCATCTCGTGTTTCGCTATTTGTTTGTTGTCATCTGAATTCATTGTCATTAAGAACGTTTATTTTGAAATGTTTCTATATATCTATATATATATATATCTATATATATATATGTGGAGGCCGGGCCTCCAAGTAGCAGGTCCAAGGTTCTCTTTCTTTAGCTAGCACGCATGCTGTGAATGAGATTTCATAAATTTAGAAGGATCCTAGGAACCATGTCCCTACACAAATATGTTGTTGCACGTAAGACCTATTTTTGGTAGCGAGGATCTAACGACCGGATCCCGTTTCCACCCAGACCATTGGGATCGAACGTAACTGTTCATCTATTAGATCAGATGCTATTGGGGCAGCAGGGTGGATCTGGAGCAACACGTGGGTTAGGTGGGACGATGGGACTAGCTATTGTGGCGGTTCAATGAAATTAAGCTAAGAGACTAAGGACGAGGATATGGTGGATGCTTGTGGTTCGGAGGCATGTGAGGTGGTGCCGATATGGCAATATGGCAGTAGTACTCTCCCGGACAAGATTTAGATCTGGTATCCATTTGACCGAATCTACATGGTCCCATCTAACCGTTTACTAGTCAGATCAGACATGCACAAGTGCATGCATGACCTATTTTTGGTAGAGACAATCTAACGAACTGGATCCCGTTTTGAGCCAGACCACTGGGACCCCATGTAATAGTTCATCTATTAGATCAGATGGTAGTGAGGAAGCAGGCGGATCTAGAACGACACATGGGTTAGGTGGGAGGGCGAGACCGTCTGTAGTGGCGGTTCATGCTACCCTAATTGTGCGTCTCATTTGAAAAATAATATACACCTTTTTCTGATCTGGAACCACTGATAGAAAACATGTCTAGTTTTCTAAATTTCAACATTCAAAAGCTAATTCTCTTGACTATATGTCATGCAGTGCTATCTGTGAATGGAGAAAAGGAGACCGTGTATGAGGGGATAGTTCATGGGGCTCGCGACTATTTGGTGAAACCGTGAATATCAAGGAGCTCAAGAACATATGGCAGCATGTCGTAAGGAAAAACCATGTCACTATGAACCACAACAGCAGTGACAAAGATGATTTCGTTGAGAGGATGGTGCAACCAGTAATTGCTAGGAAGGGTGGCGCAAAGAATAGTAAAAAGCGCTCAAAGAAAAAGAAAAATGGTGGACACTCTCGTGAGAATAGGGGGAGCACGAGGGTACCAACCACCCAGAAAAATCCAAGGGTGTCATGGACCGGGGAGCTGCACAACAGGTTCCTCGAAGCCGTCAATCGAATCGGTGCCGATAGTAAGTTCTCATGATTCTTTTGCTGTATTCAAGAAGACAAAGTTTCTGGTTCTTGGAATATTTTTTTTAAGTAACAAAATGTTTGGATTATGTAAATGCAGAGGCGGTTCCAAATGCAATACTGCAAATGATGAATGCCAAAAACCTTAATGCCAAAAACCTTAATAGGGAGTGTGTTGCGAGCCACCTGCAGGTTTAATTTGTAGCCTTATGTTTTATTTCTATGCGTTTGTTTATATTCTTTATGAGCTAACAATTTTTCGTATATAAGTCCAAGTATTAGTAATGCATCTTTCATGTAGACATGCGTATGAAACATTTTAATCGATTTTCCTCTGTGGAAATGCAAGACATGTCCGATATAATGCATGGCCCACATTTTCTAGCGCTTTTGAAACAATGCATCACCCTTCCCATCTTTCTGTTTCCCACATGTCTTCCATTTGTTTACCCAAGAACATGAAACTCATATATTATATTATTGCCCATCTTGTCATTCCAAAAGTACAGGCTCGCTCTTAAAAGGGTCACCGAAGAACCAGAGAAGTATATTCCAGAAGTACAGGCTCGCTCAAACAAGCTCTGCTCGGCTCCATCGATATTAGGACATCACGGTCTGTCCATCCAGCCCAGGAACCGGTCCATGGGCAATGGAGGGAGCATGGCGAGGAACGCCGTGGCGTGGCAACCCGACGCAAGCAGGCACCGCACCTTGGCACCCCTGTCGTCGGCTCATCCGAAGATCGCCCAATGGTGGATGCGTTTCATCCTAACCGTTCTACCAAAGCCTACGTGGGCGTCCTGCGTGAGAAGCTGTTGGAGGCGAGTATGGTGCCCTCCTCCCATCCTCGCAACTCCTCCGTCGAAGAAATGCCGCCGGATGGTGAGCATGTAAACCAGGCTTCGACCATGCAGCCTCTAGGACCGATCAACCAGCTCTCTCCCTGGCAGAATGCAGGGCCATCAAGCATTCCTGGACTTCCCCTCGTCCCATCGCAGGTGAGCATGCTCCAGATCAGCCAGCTGCTGCCAAGCTTTGGAGCTGGCCCGATGGCCGTGTTACAGAATGAACAGCAGAATCAGATGGCAGGAATCTTCAGCAGCAACAATGCCACGCCAGTGGCTGGCTTCAGTGCGCAGATGACGCCATTGTTCAGCGTAGCAAGCAACACAGGTCCAATAGAGATGACTCAGATGATGGTCAATGGTGGAACCACTAGCTCTGAGTTTCCTAGCCTTGGGACGATGGGAAGCTCTGTCGGGCCGCCGACTCAGATGGCCCAGGACGATTCTGTCGCGTCGGCAGGGCAGGTGCCCAATGGAGGGGATGCATCTGGCATTCTCCCTCTGCAAGATGGCCCAGCTGATCAGCAAGATTCTGATGATCCGACCCACATCAGTAACTTGTTCCTGCAGCAGATCCTTGCCAGCATGGCTATCAGGTAAGAACTTTTTTCTCATTCTTTCACTCTGACTAATTTATGGTCAGGTGTATCTGAATCTAAACTTCCTTTCTCACTACAGGATTTCAATCCAGACGATGCTTTCTTTGGTGAGGAATATTAATTACAGTTTGTTCTCCCCGGCCTGCGTGAGACATGTTTCCGCATTGTGTGCAGGCCAGATGCTGGTCATCGGTCAATGGTGCTTGCACATTGTACTTCCCCCGTTTAGAAATATAAGATGGTTTAGTATTGTGAATTGAATGTATCTAGACGTTTTCTAGTATATAGGTTCATAGAAGTTCGGAGTGAACCTATACACTCAAAGGAGTCTAGATACATTCATTTTACAAAGCTAAAACATCTTATATTTCTGAAGGGAGAGAGTACGTGTGCAACCATGTGGTTGCAGTAGGCTAGTTAGAAGCAGGGTGTGGGCTTCTATTTTACATCAGCTTCAGTTTCAAATTTGGTGCTTGTTAATGGGCGCCATTAATAATAACTTTATATTACCCGACATCAAAGAGAACGTATGTGTGTAATCATTTAGGCTGATTCAGTGGTTAGTGACCAGCTCATTATTTCACATGTGTATAATATAGTCTTTGATCTGGGATTTTGGTGGAATTTACCATGGTACGAAAATTAGGGTTCCTTTGGTGGGATGAATATTGGGGTTTAAATGTAACAATATTTTGGCTTTAGGATTCTAATCGAAACCCCAATGTAAGATTTTGGTGTGGCAAAAGAAATTCGAGGAATTCGTGCGAATAATTGGAGAAAATAAAAAATAAAGATCAAACACAAATAACTTAAATACAATTTTTTTAAATGCGACTTCAGGTTTTGACGGACCCCAAGCAGTTAATTAGCAGAATATAGGTGTGTATAGACCCGAAATCGAGCGGGCGTGCATAGTAGTTCTCAGCAACTTGCTAGCCACTAAATTTAGAGATAAGAGGAGAGAGTTTCCAGGTGGCAAAACAATCCACTAAATCAAAGCATAAATCTCGAGGTGTTGTAGCTAAGAGCCTCCTTGTTTCTATTGTCGACTAGGTGCAGTGAGTATAGATGGTATCAGAGAAGAGTAGGGGGAGGAAAATGAAGCAGGAGGAGGTGGATGATGAGAGGAGGAGGGCCAACTAAAGGAGTTATGCCCTAGAGGCAAATAATAAAGTGTATTATTTGATATATCTCCTATATGTTCATAATACGTTTCATACTGTGCTATAACAGTGTTAATACGAAACGTTAATACACGTGTGGTATGTAAACAAACCGTGTCTCTAGTTACCTCTAGTGAACTAGTTCATTGGTCAAGAGGATGGTCTGTGTTTCAAGATCATGGGCATTTATGCCAACTGACAATGAGGTCATGTTATTAGTTGAATAACATGATAGAAAAACATCCGACCGTCATATCTTAATGAGATCTAGTTACGAAGTTCACCATTGATGATAAAACACAGAGAAACTCGCAACCGGATCCTTTAACTGTGAGGTAATGCAAATCACCATTCCGGAAGAAGCTTAGATGGTTATCAAGAGTCATCTCGTAACAGGGTGATCAAAAAGGTTCCACTCAGGTTTTCTGAAGGGATGCGTAGAGCAGTACATATCAAGACCAAAATTTGTCTAGTCCATATAACGGACAGATACATGTGGCCCTCTCGGTGACGTTGCATTGATAAAGCTTGCAAGCATGTGACTAGGTCACGAAATGCAACGACATGAGAACGAGAAAACAAGTTCATCGGTAACGAGATCGAACTAAGGTATGGAGATACCGAAGATCAAGTCTCGGATGAATTAGGTATCGAATGACAAAGGGAACGGGGAACAACTATCTCATGGTTCGAGTGATTGTATTCATGAAATGCACGGGGGTCACATGGCCATCCAGGTCCCTCTGTTGATCATTGATATGAGAGTGGTCTCTATCATGTCCGGAGTGTTTCCGAACCGAAGGATGTCACGCTTAAGGGTAGGGACGCTTAGGATAGATGAGGTATCGTATGAGAAATAGAGAGAAAGAAACCGGAATAGTTTTGGTAATATCCGATGGAGATCAGAAGGGGTCCAGAAGGTGTTCCGGAGTGAAGGAATAATATAATATGTGTATTTAAATTTTAATTGGAGAATTAATAATAAATATATATATTTTATTTTATTTTTGAAGGCACTATATTGCTAATGGGCCTCACCCGAAGGGAGGCCCAAGTGGGCAAGGTGCCTAGGGAGTGGGGATCGGCCGACCTAGGGCTGGTGGGCCGCCCCAGTGGGGCCCACCTAGGGCCGGCGGCTACCCCAAGGTGGCCGGCGGGTGTGGGATTAGTCCCACACCGCCTGGCCCCTAGGTGGTGCCCTCCCCCTTCCCACTATATAAAGGGGTCCCTCCTCCCCCTTTGGGATCACCCATTCCTCTCATTCTCTCTCTCATCTGCTGAGGACTTCCCCGTAATATTGGGGAGGACCTCGTAGTTGAGTTCTTTACCTTCACACTACCGTCGTGTGATCGGCGATCCAACATCTACTTCTTCCTCTGCTCGGCTGGATCGGAGTCCGGTTGACGTCTTCTACACCGGACGTGTGACGAACTTCGGAGGCACCACACTTGGGGTGCTGCTCGTCTTCATTAATATACGCCTTCCTGCGTAAGGCGTGCCTCTCTCTGCAAAGGTATAAATACCGTATTCCTTATCCCTTAATTATGTCTACATAGTATAGATCCTGGTATATGTGTTCTAGTAGATAGAATTTTTTTGTTTTCTACTACGGAACCCTACAGTGGTATCAGAGCAGGTCTATGGGTAGACATGTCATACGGATAGAACACATAGCAATATGTGGGCATCGATTCTCTAGTTGCTACCCTCTTTAGTGTTATTGTTCATATCACGGCACTGTTTGATGAAGCAGCCCCCAACCAACCCCACGTGGTGATTCACGAGACCATAAATCAAAGTGGCTTAGGGGGGTGTCTGTCTCTCTACAGTAGTTTATATGGCATTGACACTGGAGGGCCTTGAAAAGGGAAGAAGAACGACAATCATTGAATCCATGTTGTGGCTCGACGTTCGTAGGTGGGAAGGGGTTCTACCGCGAAAGCCCTAAAGCCGCATAAAACATGCAATAGTTAATATAGAAGCGTCTATCTTTATTATTGAATAGGGGCAAGTATTATAACATGGCAATGACAAGTTTGTGAAACTCTCATTGAAGCTATTGATGATGATCATAAAGCTATAACCATGTCATAACACTTCACTTTAGAAGTATTACTTATTGTGCTAGTATACTTACTAGACGGTAGCATAATAAGATAATCCCTCATAGTATTCCAGTTATCGTATTCCCCTTGTGTGTGCACCACCAAGAAAGTTCTTTGGTATGAGGCGACCCAGGGTTACAGGCCTAGGTGCCAGACATATCTACGTTCGCATACAGTGGGTGTAAGCCATGTTGCACTGCGAATACACACGAGTTAGAACTGGCGAGCCTAGCACGTTACAGAGACGTGGCCTCAGAATACAAGAGACCGAAAGGTCGAGCATGAATCACATAGTTGATGTGATCAACATTAGGGAATGTCCACCCTTGATACTGCACTGATGGTTGTGTTTAACTAGGGGAGGTGCAGGGGATTGGGATCATGTGATCACTAAACGAGTAGAGGGGTGTTCGTTTAAGTGGGAGTTCTTTTAGTTAAAACTTGAACTCATTATTATGAACATAGTATAAATACTTTGCAAATCCTTTGTAGATGTCTCGCCCACCCACCTTCAACCTTAGCACTTTCCTCGAGAAGGACAAACTGAAAACTGATGGAACCAACTTCACCGCATGGTTCCGCAATCTTAGGATGCTCCTAGTCCCTTACAAGTTGACTTATGTCATCGAGCCTGAGCTTCCAGCTAATCCTGCAGATTCCGCCTCCCAGGATGAAAAGAATGTCTGGCAGTCCAAGGCGGACGATTTCTCCCTCATCCAGAGTGGAATTCTCCATGCCATGGAGCCGGAGCTTCAAAAGCATTTTGAGAAGATGAATGCTTTTGAGATCGTTGAGGATCTCAAGGCTATCTTTGCTCCACATGCTCATGCAGAGAGGTATGATGCTTCCGAGCTCTTCTTCTCTGCTAAAATGGAAGAGCACAACAGCATTAGTGAGCACGTGGTCAAAATGTCTGACTACGTTAAGCGCTTAAACGCCCTGGATTGCAAAATCCCGGAGGAGCTCGCTATAGATAGGGTGCTGCACTCACTGCCCCTAGCTATAAGAGTTTTGTGATGAACTACAACGGTCAAGGGATGACAAAGACCATTTCCAAGGTGTTTACCATGCTCAAAACGGCTGAGGTTGAAATCAAGAAGGAGCACACGATGCTGATGGTCAACAAGACCACCAACTTTAAGAAACCGGGGCAAAAGGGGAAAGGCAAGGGTAAAAAGTCTAAGAGGGATGGCAGGTTTGTTCCTAGCACCTCAAAGACTACCAAGCCTGGCCCTAAGCCCGGCACTTCGTGCTTCTACTGCAAAGGGGATGGGCACTGGAAACGCAACTGCCCTAAGTACCTTGAAGACAAGCGAGCTGGCAAGATAGCCATCCCGGACAAAGGTATATATGATATACATGTTATTGATGTATTCCTTACGAGCGCCAGGAGTAACACCTGGGTATTTGATACCGGATCTGTTGCTCACATTTGTAACTCTCAGCAGGATCTGCAGAGTAGGAGGCGCCTGAGGAAGGACGAGGTGACGATGCGCGTTGGCAATGGTTCGAGAGTCGAAGTGATGGCCGTCGGCACCCTGCATCTCCGTCTGTCGTCAGGATTATTGTTGGTTTTGACTAAATGCTATTATGTACCCGCACTGAGTATTAATATTGCGAGTGGGTCTTGCTTGTTGCAAGACCGTTATTCGTTTAAATCAGGAACAAATGGTTGTTCAATTTATATGAATGATGTTTTCTATGTTCATGCTCCTGTATGGATGGTTTATTCTTACTTGATCTTGATTGTGATACACACATCCATAGTGTTGATGCTAAACGGTGTAAGCACAGTGACGATAATTCCATGTTCATGTGGCATTGCTGTCTTGGTCATATTGGCGTAAAACGCATGAAGAAGCTTCATTCAGAAGGGCTTCTTGGATCATTGGATTTCAAATCCCTTGATACATGTGAGCCATGCCTCATGGGCAAGATGACTAGGACACCATTCTCTGGCATAGTGGAGAGAGTTGTAGACCTACTTGGGATCATACATACGGATGTATGTGGACCAATGAGTGTCTCAACACGCAATGGTTATCGTTACTTTGTTACCTTTACTGACGACTTAAGCAGATATGGATATATCTACTTGATGAAGCACAAGTATGAAACCTTTGAAAAGTTCAAGGAATTTTAGAAAGAGGTAGAGAATCAACTTAACAAGAAAATCAAGCACCTTCGATCGGATCGAGGAGGCGAGTATTTGAGTTATGAATTTAACATGCACTTGAAGGACTGTGGGATTATCCCACAGCTTACGCCAGCTGGAACACCACAGCGTAATGGTGTGTCAGAACGCCGTAATCAAGCCCTATTGGATAGTGTATGGTCCATGATGTCTTTAACTGATTTGTCTGTGTATTTTTGGGGATATGCGTTAGAAACTGCCACTTTTATTTTAAACCGAGCACCATCCAAATCCGTGGAGAAAACCCCATATGAGATATGGTATGGGAAGAAGCCCAAGTTGTCATTTCTGAAAGTTTGGGGTTGTGAGGCTTACGTCAAGAAACTGCAGCCTGACAAACTCGAATCCAAATCGGAGAAATGTATCTTTGTGGGATATCCAAGGGAAACCACTGGGTATACTTTCTACAACCAAGCCGAAGGCAAAACGTTTGTCGCAAGAAACGACACCTTTCTCGAGAAAGAGTTTCTTGCAAAAGGAGTGAGTGGAAGGAAAATTGAGTTAGATTAAATTGTTGACCCTTCTCTCCAAATTCCGAGTAGCGCAACAGAAGCTGTTCCGAAACCGCTCTCCAACATGGAGGAAGAGCCATTTGATGATGATCAAAACAATGACATCGAGACTCCTGAGGTTGGCAGGTCTACAGGGTTCTTGCCACTCCTGATTGGTACAGTAGCCTTGTGATGTCTGTCATCCTAGATGAACAGGAAGAACCTGCAAACTACAAAGAAGCTATGGATAGTGATGACTTCGAGAAATGGTTAGAAGCCATGAAATCCGAAATAGGATCCATGCATGAAAACCAAGTTTGGACCTTGGTGGATCTTCCAGAAGGCCGCAAGGCCGTAGAAAATAAATGGATCTTTAAGAAAAAGACAGATGCGAATGGTAATGTGACCATTCAGAAAGCTCGACTTGTCGCAAAGGGTTTTCGACAAATCCAAGGAGTTGACTACGACGAGACTTACTCTCCCATAGTGATGCTTAAGGCTATCAGGATTTTAATAGCAATTGCTGCACATTTCGACTATGAAATTTGGCAGATGGATGTCAAGACCACATTCCTCAATGGTCACATTGATGAAGAGTTGTATATGATGCAACCGGTTTTGTTGATACTAAGGATGCTGGAAAGGTATGCAAGCTCCAACGGTCCATTCATGGGTTGAAGCAAGCATCTCGGAGCTGGAACCAACATTTTGATCAAGTGATCAAGAGTTTTGGATTTGTCCTAAACCAACAAGAGTTTTGTGTTTACAAGAAAGCGAGTGGGAGCTCGGTTGTTTTCTTAGTAGTATATGTGGATGACATACTACTCATGGGAAACTATGTGGATCTTATAAAAAGTGTGAAAGCATATTTGAGCAACCAATTTTCCATGAAGGATCTCGGTGAAGCTGCATACATATTAGGAATCAAGATCTACAGAGATAGATCAAGGCACCTAATAGCATTGAGTCAGAGTACTCACATAGATAAGATTTTGAAGAGGTTCAAAATGGAAAACACCAAGAGGGTTTTTACACCTATGATGAAGAATTGCAAAATGAGTATGACTCAATGTCCTGTGATGGACGAGGATAGAGAGAAGATGTCTTACATCCCCTATGCTTCAGCCATAGGATCTATCATGTATGCAATGCTTAGTAGATGACCTGATGTGGCATTGGCTCTTAGTTTGACAAGCCAATATCAGAGTAATCCAGGACCGGATCACTGGACAGCTGTGAAAAATATCCTAAAGTATTTGAGAAGAAGAATGGATATGTTCCTAATCTATGGAGGAAATGATGAAGCTCTGAACATAACAGGTTACATAGATGCGAGCTGGAATTTAGATCATGATGACACAATCTTCAATGGAGTCTGAATACATTGCTACAACTGATGCAGCAAATGAAGCTGTTTGGCTAAGGAATTTCGTCATCGAACTAGGAGTTTTTCCCAATGCGCAAGACCCCGTGACGATCTATTGTGATAACACGGGAGCTATTGTAAATGCAAGGGAACCAAGAACTCATTCCACAGCCAAACACATCAAGCTTAGATTTCACGTCATCCGGCAGAACGTTGACGAAGGTGAAGTCAAGATTTGCAAAGTAGATATGGAATTGAATGTGGCAGATCCTTTGACGAAAGCTCTCCATCTAGAAAAGCACGAACAACACCGAGATCCAATTGGTGTTAGGTTCCTGCCTATTGTAAACTATTTTTGCTTATACTCTAGTGCAAGTGGGAGACTGAAGGAGTTATGCCCTAGAGGCAAATAATAAAGTGTATTATTTGATATATCTCCTATATGTTCATAATACATTTCATACTGTGCTATAAATGTGTTAATACGAAACGTTAATACACGTGTGGTATGTAAACATAACGTGTCTCAAGTTACCTCTAGTGAACTAGTTCATTGGTCATGAGGATTGTCTGTGTTTCAAGATCATGGGAATTTATGCCAACTGACAATGAGGTCATGTTATTAGTTGAATAACATGATAGACAAACATCCGACCGTTATATCTTAATGAGATCTAGTTACAAAGTTCATCATCGATGATAAAACACAGAGAAACTCACAACCGGATCCTTTAACTATGAGGTAATGCAAATCACCATTCTGGAAGAAGCTTAGATGGTTATCAAGAGTCATCTCGTAACAGGGTGATCAAAAAGGTGCCACTCAGGTTTTCCGAAGGGATGCATAGAGCAGTACATATTAAGACCAGGATTTGTCTAGTCCATGTAACAGACAGATACATGTGGCCATCTTGGTGATGTTGCATTGATAAAGCTTGCAAGCATGTGACTAGGTCACGAAATGCAACGACATGAGAACGAGAAGAAAAGTTCATCGGTAACAAGATCGAACTAAGGTATGGAGATACCGAAGATCAAGTCTCGGATGAATTAGGTATCGAATGACAAAGGGAACACGACAAAGGGAACACGGAACGACTATCTCACGGTTCGAGCGATTGTATTCGTGAAACGCACGGGGGTCACATGGCCATCCAGGTCCCTCTGTTGATCATTGATATGAGAGTGGTCTCTATCATGTCCGGAGTGTTTCCGAACCAAAGGATGTCACGCTTAAGGGTAGGGACGCTTAGGGTAGATGAGGTATCATATGAGAAATAGAGAGAGAGAAACCGGAATAGTTTAGGTAATATCTGATGGAGATCGGAACGGGTCCGGAAGGTGTTCCGGAGTGAAGGAATAATATAATATGTGTACTTAAATGTTAATTGCAGAATTAATATTAAATATATATTTTTTATTTTATTTTATTTTTGAAGGCACTATATTGCTAATGGGCCTCACCCGAAGGGAGGCCCAAGTGGGCAAGGCGCCTAGGTAGTGGGGGCCGGCCGCCCCAGTGGGGCCCACCTAGGGCCGGCGGCTGCCCCAAGGTGGCCGGCGGGTGTGGGATTAGTCCCACACCGCCTGGCCCCTGGGTGGTGTCATCCCCCCTCCCACTATATAAAGGGGTCCCCTCCCCCTTTGGGATCACCCATTCCTCTCATTCTCTCTCTCTCATCTGCTGAGGACTTCCCCGTAATATTGGGGAGGACCTCGTAGTTGAGTTCTCCATCTTCACACTACCGTCGTGTGATCGGCGATCCGGCATCTACTTCTTCCGCTGCTCGGCTGGATCGGAGTCCGGTTGACGTCTTCTACACCGGACGTGTGACGAACTTCGGAGGCACCACACTTGGGGTGCTGCCCATCTTCATCAATATACGCCTTCCTGCGTAAGGCGTGCCTCTCTCTACAAAGGTATGAATACTGTATTCCTTATCCCTTACTTATTTCTACATAATATAGATACTGGTATATGTGTTCTAGTAGATAGAATTTTTTTGTTTTCTGCTACGGAACCCTACACCAACATGAACATAAAGGGGACAGTGTGTGCAAGAGTTCTTTTTTAGCATGGCGACTCTTTTCACAAATATGTCTCCACCAATGTGGCAAGACTTACCATATATCTTAAATCGTAGTAATACCCAACAATCATAGCTCATAGCATAATTATCCATGTGCATAACTTGAATCTTTGAAGGTGTCGACTCACCCAAATAACAATGTGTGCTTTGTGGGAACTCATATCATTCCTCTTTAATATTTATGAAAAAATGAAAATAGATGCCAAACTCTATAAAAGTTATAACTAGACTCCTCTCTATGGTTGATGAACAAATTGTCCAATTACTGATATGGTCGTGAGCGTCACATCGATAGATTTTTACGGGCTAGGTAGTTTGCTTGTTGACACAATCGACACACTATCCAAGTCCTGGTGATACGCGGAAAATATCGAACGGGCCGCTCGTGAGTTCCAAACATGCACATAATATGCCCACACTTCATTATGTTGCACGAGCATGTCGGAAAGTTGTACAAGCATTTTAGGAAGCACGTCGGTGCACACAGAATATGCTCGCACCCTTAAGTCGTATGCATTTCGGGAAGCATGTGGTTGCAGTGCGAGTCGAGGCAGATCATTAATCAACGAAGTCACGTGCCTAAAAAAGATCCATCGATTAATCATCTAGCAAAACCTAAAATCTGAAAAATTATAAGCACTGGAACTCTGAATATGCTGACACGAAGTTAATAAATAAAAAGAACATGTCAACTCTTATCATTTCACACGTTTCAAAATAGAAAAGTATAAATTATGTGTTACTCCCTCCGTTTAGAAATATAAGATATTTTAGCTTTGTGAAAGGAGTGTATCTAGACCCTTTTTAGTATATAGGTTCACTCCGAACATCTACGAACCTATATACTAAAAGATGTCTAGATACATTCGATTCACAAAGCTAAAACGTATTATATTTCTAAACAGAGGAAGTACATAAAAGACCACGTTCAGGGAAAGAAGCAAAGAAATAAGCAGAGATATAGAGCGACGAAGAAGTCTGACAGCAAATGCACAACCATAATAAGAATAAGAAAGAAATAGATACACATAAAAACATAGATGCACGTAGCAGGAATAAGGCAGACATGTAGACAAAATGCGCATACACAAACATAAAGAAAGAAGACATGCTTCGGTCGAAAAAAGCTCGTCCAATGACATTACTGAAGGGGTTCCGCCGGAGAAAACAAAAAATTCTACGGTGCGAACGCACCTATCCAAGATCTATCTATGTAGATGTAAAGTAACGAGCGGGGATTTAATGTTCATATCTTTGAAGACTGAAAGTGGTTAAAGTTCCGAGGGGAATGTGGATGTCGTAGTCGAACTCGGCCGACCTCAAGGTCGCGAAGCTCCTCACAAATTTGTCTTTGCTCCTTGTACGACGTAGCCGACCTCATGGTTGTGACGACGTCCAAGCTCCAAGCAAAGCACCACAAGTGGCGGTGCCTCATGGCCTTACACACATACGGTGTAGAGATGTCTCCCTGGCTCCGGTCCAAAAAAGCGGCGGAATAAGATTGATCCGGACCGAGTCCAACAACACGAGATGTGCGTATGGTGGAGAAACCCCAATACACGTATGCAGTTCCAAACTTAGGAACCCCATGTGAGGGAAAGGGAGAGAGAGAGAAAAGGCAAAGCCAATTAAAGGGATGGATTTGGGGAGAGGGGTGAAACTCTTTATATAGGTGGAAGGGAGGTACTACCTCCCTCAAACTGCCGAGGTGGGACTAAACATGAGGGAGGAGGTGGAGGGAGCGGTCGGTCAGCCTCCCCTCATGGTACCCATGTGGTTTGAGGGCCCACTAGGGCCGGCGGCCTCCCCTGTCCTTCCCTAGGGCGGCAACCCCCTCTTAGGCATCCTCCGGTGATGCCCAATTAGGTGGGCTGCCCCCAAACCCAATTTAAATAATATTTTTAATATTAATTCATTTAATTAATATTAAATACATATTATTCATACTATCACTCTGAAACAACTTTTGGACCCCTGCGATCATCATCAGATATCCCCAAAACACTTTCAGTATGACCTCAAAACAATTCTATAGTTCTCTTTCTTTTTCTCCTACAATCTTGGATCAATCGCTAAGCATATCTACCCTTAAGTGTGACAACCTACAGCTCGGAAATACACAGACATGATCGACACCTTTTCCGATAATGACCAATAGCG
Organism: Avena eriantha; assembly: GCA_910589775.1. Taxonomy (NCBI): domain Eukaryota; kingdom Viridiplantae; phylum Streptophyta; class Magnoliopsida; order Poales; family Poaceae; genus Avena; species Avena eriantha. The sequence continues at coordinate 174,401,747 of OU342742.1, read as the reverse complement.
GTATCTAAACACATAATGGCCCCCATGCATTCCACGATTAACTTGAATGCTTGAACCTTGAACGTTAAGTCTCATTCCTTTTTCTCTATGATACCTAGTTTATCTTTGGTATCTATATACCTATTTCGATTGTGTTATTGACAAACACATATACTCTTTCCCGTGATATTACATCTGCGTGACCTAGTCACATGTTTGCAGACTTGTAGATGTAATCTCACCGAGTGGGTCCAGGGTATCTATCCGTCACTCGGATGGGAAAATTCTAGTCTTGAGACATAGGCCTCAAAAGTTCCTATGGAATACCTGACGCACACCTTTATGGTCACCCAGTTACGGACATGACGGTTGATGTGATCAAAGCAACCTCGGAAGATAGTGATTAATATGATCTCATGGTCGAAGTACTAAATCACTACACTTGCTAGATATTGTAATGTTGAACTTTGTGACTAGATCACGTTACAATTCTAGGGGTTGGGTCTTGTACATCAATTCATAAGTGACCTCGTTGTAAGTTAACATGGTAAAGTCATGATCAGGAAACCTCGATCATCAGCTGCCCAACAAACTAGTCTAGAGGATACTAGGGATCCGGTTTGTTTATATACCACACTTGTATTTCCACTTAATACAGTTCTAGAATGATACAAAACTATTATGATCAAATGAGCCATGTTAATTAAAAAATCTTTATTATTGGCCTCTAGGGCATATCTCCTTTAGTGCAGAGAACCCCTTCCAGATTTCTTGCGCACATAAGTTAATATATGCAATTTCAGATTGTCACACATCAGGTAGTTTTGGAATGTTGGTCTAACACACTTGAATTATAGGAACACACGGAAGGGAAACAATAGCACTGCAGCTCAATGGCTGCATCGGGTTCTAGCTTATGTTACAGAGTGGGAGACTGCGATAGATGAAGTGTGGCAATAGTATGTCCCGTTTGATATGGAGCTTTTTAATGCTTACTTACGGAGGTAGATGACCATGACACGACTGTGCGCCATCCATCATGCACATGACGAGGAGAGGTACCCGAGCCAATCGACTTTGGATCCCATAGAGTATACGGTAAATACTCCCTCCTTGCCCAATGAATGTGTTTAGCCACATCATCCTTATTTATCTTCGATACAAATGCAAGCGAGGTTGACATTTGAGCTAGAGGCTGAAGTGGCCTAGTATGGGCGACCGTTTTCATCCGCACCTCTTGTAGGACGTGAGCGGCAGCATAAGTCCTTTTTCTGACGCATTGAGGAAAATATACGAGGTATCTATGCGGCTATCACATGCACAGACGTTTCAAACATTGTTCAGCACAGAGCAGCACAATGCCCCCTCATCCCTCCATGTAGTAGGGACCCCCGCATAGCCCCGCACAGTAGCAGCCCCCACGTACACAGGTACCCCCACCACTCCGACACGAGCCTCGTCCATGCCTTACATAGCAGGCGACGCTGAGAGCACCACCGCCAGATCAGGCTGGAGGTTCAGCATAGCAGCAACACGCGGCACTGAGAGCACCACCGCTAGATCAGGCTGGAGGTTCGGCATGGCAACATAAGGCTTCTTTCGACCAATGGTGGTAGTATCAGCACACTCCCTTAATGAACTACGTTTATCGACCATAACCCCAGGCAGAGGGTAAACAGTTTCCTATCTATTTCGTTCCATATAGCATGCAATACCTGATTACTTAATCTTTTTTCGTGTGTAGGAACCTATGGAAATCCAAGCATGTCCATAGGAAAACTCGACATTTTGATGAGGGAACACTTGCCTGCTTACATAACGCAGCGAGGAGGGGGTTTTATAGAGCCAAAACAGAAGAAATGGCGGGAACTAACTGGGGGAGAATGTGGCGCGAACATTCTGGTGGAGAAACTAGGCGAGATTTTTTGGCAGGAAGTCGTTGGCAGGAATATTTTGGCGGGAAAAATGGCGGGAAGAGATCGGAGGGACCTCATCACGAGGAACAAAAAGGGCAGGAAGACTTTTGCAACAATAGTTTTTATAAGGACTTGAACTAAAGATACACTAAAACTGAATTTAAGATACACCATGAAACTAATTTCGAATTTAAGATACATCACGATACTACAACTGAAATGAAGATACATCGCTTCTGAGCCATACATCTACTTGTCCCGCGTCCAACGCAGGTACTTTCCGGTCTTGTTCCCATGGTCATCTGTTGTCTATGCCTTAGCAGTCCTTTCTCTTAATCTCTTCCTTTCCACCACACGGGCCTCTTTGCGCACCTCTTCCATGCGCTTCTCTTCCTCCGTCCTTCTCCTATTCAGCTCACGGTTTCGAGCTTGTTTCGCTCATAATTCTTTCAGCTCTCTCTCTCTCGCTCCTTCTTCTCATGGGTGGCAATCCTTTCAGCATGTTCCTCGGCGTGAAAGCTAACCCATGCACGCTGGTTACGATCCGCAATTTCCTGGAAGGCCCAAGCTGGTTGCTCCATGTCAATCCAATGGTACCGCATGTAGAGAGGAGGAGGAGACTACAACCACATTAATGACATGAATAAAAGAACGTAAAATATGCATATTCATTATGATTTCAGAACAAACTGGAGGCCTCTAGAACGATGAACTACGTTGATAGAACGAGCTTTGGACATAGTTGGCACACATGAAAAACTTCATGTCCATCATATCAAAGAAATCCTCGCTTTCCTTTACCTTGGCAAGATGGCCACACCAACAACGCTCTTCTCTCACCTCCGGTGGCAACCTTGCATATTTCATCCTCCTTGGCATGTAGTCAGGGTCCGAACAAGATACACTCATGGTGGAATCTTGTGGCAAGAGAAATAGGAGAAACGGGTGAACTGGTGAATGAAAACATATCGGCCCAGATTATAGAAGCAATCTAAAGAATTGGCAGGAGAAGTTGGCGGGAAGCGGTGGTACGAGAAATTGGCAGGAACCAATGGACAGAGAAATTGACGGGAACAAGATTAGAGAGCAACATATTAGGCAAAAACACGCACGCACATCGATCCTGCATGATCAATGCAAGCTTCGGCCGGGACTAGAACTAATTGACCCATGGCGAGTCGACAAGGACAGTTGGCTAAGGGGGGCACGACTAGCTCTCTAACATGGAACTGTACCCGGCTGATAGGCCTGCCAGCCGGCGGTGGGCCGACGACCAACGCTGCACAAAAGTCATGTTACTTCTGTAAATTACGATTTTTGCGTATTATTTTAGAAATTGAATAAAAAAGAGTATTATTTTAGAAATTGAATAAAAAAGTGTGGATCCAACACTTTGAGAGAGAAAGAGCATTAGAGAAATCTTTGTATGAGATAGACCAATTGATACCTCTATGTTTGTATTTATAAGTCTAGGATAAGGAATTGAATTGTTATGCAATACCATGTAGGGAAAAAAACTTCCTCCCGGGTCGCTCGCACGGGTGACTCCGGGGACGATCCAATCTACATCGCCAGCGGCCGTCCATCGCCGGTATTCCCTTGCCGCCGCCACCGGCGGTGGTTGTGGCGGCGCCCACCGTCGAAGGCGGTGGGGCGAGAGCGGTGCACCCCTCTCCCTCCTCTAGACACATGGAGGCTGTTGCGGTGGCTCGCGTGCGGGGCTGGTGTGGTGGCTGCTCATGGCGAGGTGTAGGGGCGACGATTAGGGTGGGGCAGCAATGCAGCAACATGATCAGACGTGGATGGCAGCACGACGACGCATGGTGGCATGGCTGCCGACGCAGCGAACTAGTGGCCCATCTGGGATGGTGGGCTACAGGTTGGTGCTCGCTTATCTAGTCTCCACCTGCGGCTAGTGGTGCATCTTCGTCGAGCTTGCCGTCATGGCGGCCTGGGTCACCGTGGATCAGCCCACCCTACTTAGTGTGTTGAGTTTGCTCATGTTCCTTCTGTATATAGGTTCTATTGGTATTTCATATATGAACATGAGTAATTTTAAACTTTGTATCTTTTCATGAATACTGCAGAAATGCAATGATAATGGTTTAGTTGCAATGCATTCATATTTAGTATGTTGCTTTTGGCCAGGTTCATTATCTATTTTTATTGATCAACTTAGGTTGTTGAACTTTGGCCATCGGTCTCTTGGAAACCTGGTCTATTAGATGTACTTTAGAGGAGTGCTTCAGTGCGCACCCTCAATTACGAGCAATTCCGAACCGCCAGGGGCATTTTCGTCTAACGCATTTTGTTGGCTCCATTTTTTGGCCTAAGCAGAACCCATATCCAAGCCCAATATAGTCTTGTATCTATATACAGGGACTGGCGACGCCGTATGGCATGACCCCACGTGGGGTCCACCTAGAAACCTAATCACCGCAATTAGCTCCCACGTCCATGCATGCACCATTATTGGGCGGAACTTAAGCCCTCTCTTCTCTGCCGCCTGGTAAAACTCCATCACTCGTATCCCATGGATCTTCTTCACCTTGGTGCCGCCGATCTACCTCGCGTCCGCCGCCACATATCCGCAAAGGTAGAAGGCGCGCCAGGGGCTCGGCGTTTTTGCACTAGGGTTTCTAATTCAAATTGTCGGCTGCATCTTCTGATCTGTGTAAGTTCATCCCATGATCATTCTTCCTCACTAGTAATTCTTAGACACACATAGCTTTGGTGATTCTAACAATGTGGCACAATCATAGAGGATACAAAGGACTCTAGATCTAGTATGAACAATGATGAAAACGGGTATGTCTGTGATGATGATTCCATTTCCGCCAATACGTATCCCGAAGACGGCTGGAGCGAAGATGAGTTTGATGTGAGGACACATTAGCTTCTTCCTTGATATTTTTATGTTAAATTAAATAATATATGATATCTCATGGCTTGATTTGTTTAGATTGTCTATGATGACGATTTTCATAATGGCCTTAACAACCATGAAGAAACATACACGTTTGTCGATAGTGAGGTATGTGTAGTGGTGTTAAATTTTATATGTCATGCACCGGATGAAGCAATTGTATAAAGGTTACTAAATATTGCTAAATTGTTCAGGTACTAAATGACTCTAGTATGGAGTATGACTATTTTGGTGAATCAGACTTGGAGATGGGTAATTTTGATGATCGTGAAGATGCACCAATTTCTGATATGTTCGTTGACATGAGTGAGGTATTATTTCTTGGCCGCTTCTAGCAATCAACAAACCGACATGCATATAACTATAGTTGTAATGTCTAGGTTTTGAATTTGCAGGATGCACCATGTAGTCAGACTAAAAGTTCAAATAAATGTAGCAATGGCACTAGGTATCCTGACGATAAGCGAGAATTGTACTGCAAGATAATGGAAATCACATTTGTTAGAAAAGCAGTAGCCTATTATTTCTACAATAGATATGCCAAAGATCATGGGTTTGGCATTAAGAAGCACCAAGTGAGGCGGTTTGATGATGAAGTTGTTCGTCTTAGGCATTTTGTATGTTGCAGGGAAGGGAAACATGCCAAGAATTTACGACAATGGAAGGCCGCAAATATAGGCTCAGACCTGAGTCTAGGTGCAAGTGCAAGGCATACATGGTGGTGAAGATTCATAGAAAAAATGGTCTTTGGATCATTATGAGTTTTGACGACACTCATAATCATGTGTTAGCGAGACCAGATGAAGTCCCACTTGTTTGGTCCCACAGGAAGATCAATGACTCCCAAAGAGCTGAGATATTATCTCGGAAACATGGGGGTTAGGAAGCATCCCATCATGCGATCCTTGATTAGCAAATCTAGTGGTTCATATGCTGGTGTGGAATTTACAAGAAAGGATATGTACAACATGTGCTCAAGGGAGAAGAGGAAGCTGCTTTATAAGGGTGATGCCAACACAACCTTCAGCATCATGGCGGAGAGAAAGAAGAGGGACCCTGAATTTTTTTATGATTATAAGCTAGATGATCAAGGTCGTCTACAACACTTGTTATGGTATGATTCTAAATCACGTCGAGACTACCAGGACTACGGCGACATCATTGTGTTTGACAACACATACAAGATGAATAAGTACATAAGGGCATTTGTTCCCTTTGTCGATTTGAACAATCACCGTAACAAGGTATTTGGATGTGCCATCCTATCAAACAAGACCGAAGAAACATATGTCTGGCTGCTTTGGACTTTCTTGAAAGCAATGTGCTAGTAGAATCCAAAGGCAATAATCACAGATGCGGATGCCGCGATGATCAACATTGTTGATGAAATATTTACTAATGTATACCATCATATTTGCATCTTTCACACTAAAAAAATATGGAGATGCACCTACCTAACAAGTAACTGAACGAGTTGAGGACTCTTCTACATTACACCACCTTGGAGCAAGTATTCGAGCAGCAATGGCACACTTTTGTTAGGAAGTGGATGTCACCCAAAACTAAAAAATGGCTTAAGAGGATGTATGAAGAAGAGATTATGGGCCGCCACATATCTTTGAGAAGGGTTCTGGTTGGGTATGAAAAGCAACCACATGAGTGAAAGTTTAAACTTGTGTCTTCATCTTCTCCTTGATGGGTGATACGTCCATTTTGCATCACTATTCTATATCATAATTTACTGTTATTCATTGATATATTTCATATTAAGAGATGATACTTATGTTATTTCATCTGTTTTTGCATGGTTGATGACTTTTGGAAGATGGACCACTGAAGGCGCTGTTTGGAGGCGAAATTCACGAAGATCAGAAAAACTCGGGAAATACATGGAAACTCCTATTTTTCCAGAAGACGAAGGATGCCAGAAGGGGGAGCGGAGTTGGGTCACAGGGGGCCCACACCACCCCCTGGCGCGGGCCACCCTTGGCAACGCCACCAGGTGGTGTGGCCACCCTGGCCCACTCCTGGCTCTCCCCTTTGGCGTATATTATTCCCACGCAACCCTAAGACTTGGGGAGCGACAACAAAAAGATTCCGCCGCCTCTGCAAGGCGGAAAACTGCAGAGAGAGAAAGAGCTCTCCGGCAGGTAGAAATCTTTAGGGGATATTCCTTCCCGGAGAGGGGAGATCGTCGCCATCAACACCACAATCAAGCTTGAGTTCATCGGGATCATCATCATCATCATCTCCATCATTGATGACCCACAAGTATAGGGGGTGTATCACAGTATTTTCGATAAGTAAGAGTGTCGAACCCAACGAGGAGCAGAAGGTGCTGGATAGTGGTATGGATCAGGAATTCTCTGCAAATACTTAGCAAACAGATTTTTAGGGGATTTTGATAAAGAAAGTAAACAAAATACGAGTAAATAAAAGACAGTAGGAATAAATGCAGCAAGTGGCCCAATCCTTTATGCAGCAAAGGACAAGCCGGTTGTATTATTTAAGATGACCAAACGTTCTCGAGGACACATGGGAAGACTGTCAAGTGCTTTCGCTTCATATAGTTGATTAATCTTCTTTAGCTTGTAAAGTGTTGTGTGGGTGAACCTATGCTAATGTACCGACCTTCCTAGGAGTAATACGTACTTGTGATTATACCCCTTGCAAACATCCGTAAGTACAAGAGAGTAATTAAGGTAGAAACCTAACCACATCTTTAAACTCTAAGACCCTTACGTCCCTTGTGTAATGGTTTCCTAACGGGGTTCAGGTTTCTGTCACTCCGGCAACCCCTATGATTAGTAGCCAAATACACAATGCATTCCCCTAGACCCATATAGGTGAAGTGTCATGTAGTCGACGTTCACATGACACCACTAGAAGAAGCACACCACAACTTAAATATCAAACTATTGAATCTTTCTCAACACAATTCCACTACTAACAACATGACTTATCCCATGTCCTCAAGAACAAAACGAACTAATCACAAGACATCATATGGATCATGCTCAGAGATGGAATAATGATGTATAACAATCTAAACATAAACAATAATTCAATGGTTCACTCAATAGCATCAACTACACAGAATAATCAACACCGGGAAAGTTTCCCCTAAGAACTAATGCAAGATTCAACCCAATTGTTACAGCAATATGGAGATGGTGATGAGGGTGGTGATGGTGATGATGGTGGTGATGATGATGATGATCCCGTTGAAGTCCAGCTTGATGGTGGTGTTGATGGCGACGATCTCCCCTCTTCGGGAAGGAATTCCCCCGGCAGAAATCTGTCTGCCGGAGAGATCTTTCTCTCTTGGTGTTTTCCGCCCCGCTGAGGTAGCGGAATCTTTCTGTGGACGCTCACCGAGTCTTAGGGTTTCGGGAGGATAATATACGCCAGAGGGGAGTGTCAGGGGTGGACCAGGGTGGCCACACCACCTGGTGGCGCGGCCTAGGCTGGCCCGCGCCAGGGGGTGGTGTGGGCCCCTTGTGGCCCATCTCCAGCCCCCCTTCTAGCTTCCTTCGTCTTCTGGAAAAATAGGATTTTCTGTATATATTTTCCTAGATTTTCTGATCTTCGCGAATTTTTCCTCCAAACAGCACCTTTTCCATCAGAGTCCTGACTGCAGCGGTCCATGCTCCAAAAGTAATCAACCATGGAAAGACAGATGAAATAACATAAGTATCACCTCTAAGTACGAAATCTATCAATAAATAACAGTGAATTATGACATAGAATAGTGATGCAAAATGGACGTATCAATCATCATCTCCACCAGCACCATCATCACCACTTCATACCGCTATAGCAATTGGGTTGAATCTTGTATAGTTCTTAGGGGAAACTTTCTGGGTGTTGATTACTTGTTGTAGTTGATGCTATTGAGTGGAACCATTGAATTATTGTTATGTTCAGATTGTTGCTTATCATTATTCCATCTCTTATCTTGATCCACATGATGTCTTGTGAGTAGTTCGCTTAGTTCTTGAGGACATGGGAGAAGTCATGTTGTTAGTAGTGGAATTGTGTTGAGAAAGATTCAATGGTTTGTTATTTAAGTTGTGGTGTTATTCTTCTAGTGGTGTCATGTGAACGTCGACTACATGATACTTCAGCTTTATGGGCCTAGGGGAATGCATTGTGTATTTGGCTACTAATCGTAGCGGTTGTCGGAGTGACAGAAACCTGAACCCCGTTAGGAAACCTTTGCACAAGGGAGTGTAGGATCTCAGAGTTTAAAGCCAGTGGAGCCTTCCGAAAATCACCATTCTGACAAGATGACCGAGGGCAAGCATCAAGCAGATCTTCATCTTTGCGGGAGAGGAACCATAGGACCGCCTCCATTATTCAAGCACACCAGCAAGCCCCCACGCTGCCAATCAGAACAACGAAGGAGAAGGTAAGGTAACGCTAGAGACAAGTACTAGATCGGAACAAGGTCCAGATCGAACCCATCTCTCAGCGCACCCCGTTACCACACTTTGCCGCTCCAGCTCGCACCCACCATGTCTAGAAGGTCCATGGCCTCGCCTGGATCCCACTGGCAAACAGGGTTAGAGGGCCGATCTAGGTCTTCCAAATGGAATCCCAACACTAGCGCCTCCTCCATCAGATAGCTTCCATGGGGGACCAAGGATGCCACCCAGGTCGCAACGCTACAGCCTCCGCCGCCGTCGCCCCAGCAGATTCGGCTTCCGCTTCCGACGGACTGCCCACCCAGCCGCCTTTGGCATCTAGACCAGCCACAACCTCGGCAAGGGCCGGCGGTAGCAGCGGTGATCGGATCCAGCAGCAGGGGGCTCTAGCAGCGATGCGTTTGTCGCCCCTAGCATCGCCTGAGGACGGTGCGAGGGGTCATGTACACAAGGGGTCCGATAGATTCTCGTGAGTACTGAACTCTTTTATTTAAGTAATCAGGGAGCACTTTTGCATCAGGTCTCTACCAGTATTACAACGATCACTCTCTTAAGATAATAACATCTCCTATTCCTCATCAATCATGGGCGAGGCAATCACGTATATTCTACTTGGTGTTATTGGTTCTTTGTTGTCTTCTTTTGTTTCTCATACTATAGGGCTTTATGAGGGCATTTCGAGGGCATGGATTCTTCGTCGTTTCTGAGCGAACATTGCCCTTCAGTTGGTTGTTCTTCTATAGAATTGTTTGGTCCATGTATACCAGTGATATTATTTTGTCCCTGTTCCGTTGACTCAATGAGTTAGTCCTCTAGTCTGTACCGGACTGCTCTGCTTACTTCTTCTCATCCATGTCCCGATTTACCTTCCGTTTCTTTGCGAGTGGTCTACTGAATGGCCAGCTGGTTTTAGCTGAAGAATTTGTTGTTCCTAAAATTATAGGAATGCAAACCTAACATGCTCAAACTGAGAGAAAGCCTCGCTCACGATTTTTCCCTTCCGTTACTATTTCTAGAGCCCCGATTTTTCCCTTCCGTTACTATTTCTAGAGCCTGAGGGATTGGCGTTGCCAGCTTATCTGTCAAGCGTGTTGGCCATCTTCTTGGGTTACTGTTGGTACAAGTTTGATTTCTATGTTAGATTTTTTATTATTTTGGTTAGTTTTGATTCCTTTGTTCTTACGTGTTCAGGAAATTTTTTCAGCTTGTAATTCTTTTATCTTTGCAACTATATATTCTACTGATTTAGATAATTTTGAGTGTTATGACATCTTGTGGGTTATTTACCGCAGCTCAGCATCTTGCGTGACAATGCATTGCCCCTCGCCGTCTTGCCCACCTGCAGCCCCTGTGATGGCCTTGGCCACACATGCAACCCATGACTCACATGAAGTGGGTCCCAAGTAGTCATTCTATGTCTTCCAAGAAGTTCACTGCGCCGGGCAACACCGAGGAAGAAGAGGCACACTACACCGAATCCTCCTTCAACAAGGAAGACGGGTCATAAATCCCTCACGAGAATAACAACATCCAGCACACCTTTCCTTTAAGTTAACGATGCAGCCAATCACTTCTACATCAAGAATCAAGAGACAAGAACTTGCGGTAGTCTCTGTCTATGAATCAATACATGTTGGAATAGAGAGAGAGAGAGAGATCAGGGAGATGAGAGAGGGGCATGTACCTTCTCCCTGGCTTGATGAACCATTGGAATTGGCCATGGTGGTCGACGGCGTGAGCGTGGGTGTGAGTGGGCAAAGCGGCGATGGAGCTTTCTATCGGCACAACGCTAACCCTAGATCGGATTTGTGTGTCGGTGCGGTGAGCAGCGCACGGTGAACCTCCTACCGTGTACAGCCGGCGCCCACCTCCTTATATAGCGCTGGCGATAGGGGCCCACTAACCAAATGAGGGTTGGGCACCCCCGATCAGGGCACGGTCAAAGGGGAGCCCGTTGAGCCGTTGGGCTCAAACGGGAGATCAATCTAACATTCTCCCCCTTCATCTCAACTTTACTTCTAACTTTAAACTTTATGCTTTACTATTTTCATCATGCATCAGTACATAGAGCATGTTTCATCGTCACAACTCAATTTCTGATGGAATCTGATAGCTACAATATACCTCTCTGTTTTGAAACCAATTCTATTACTTTTGGGCCTCTTATGATCCAGCAATCATAGGCTTTCCCTTATACCCATGCCGGCTAAGTGTTCTTTGAACACATTGGGTGGTAAGCCTTTCGTTAGCAGATCCAGAAGCATATCCTTTGTAATTATATGCTCAAGACTTATAGTGTGGTCCTGAATTTTATCTTTCACAACATAATACTTTATCAAAAGGACACACATGTAATGACATGCAGTGGATCCAAGTGGTGGTTTATGAAAAGAACAAACATGCAATGACTCTAGTTAAGGTTTATGAAAAGGACACACATGGAATGACACTAGTGTTGGTTTATGAAAAGAACACACATGCAAACACATGCAATGACACTGGTGGATCCATGTGGTTTATGAGAAGGACACACATGCAATGACAACTGGTGGATCCATGTGGTTTATGAAAAGAACACCATCTGCTGGAGTGGCATCATTGCATGTGTTCTTTTCAAAAACCACAGTGATTCACACTGACACACAGACATGAAATGACTCTAGTGGTGGTTTATGAAAAGGACACACATGCAATAACTCTGGTGGATCCAGGTGGTTTATGAAAAGAACAACACATGCTGGATTGGCATCATTGCATGTGTTCTTTTCAAAAACCACACCGATGTACACTGACACACACATGCAATGACTCTAGTGGTGGTTTATGAAAAGGACACACATGCATTGACACTGGTGGATCCAAGTGGTGGTTTATGAAAAGAACAAACATGGAATGACCCTAGTTGTGGTTTATGAAAAGAACACCACATGCAATGACTCTAGTGGTGGTTTATGAAAAGAACACCACATGCAATGACTCTGGTGGTGGTTTATGAAAAGGACACCACATGTAGTGACTCTGGTGGTGGTTTATGAAAATGACACAGATGCAATGACACTAGTGGATCCAAGTGCTGGTTTATGAAAAGAACAAACATGCAATGACCCTAGTTGTGGTTTATGAAAAGGACACACATGTAATGACATGTAGTGGATCCAAGTGGTGATTTATGAAAAGAACATGACTCTGGTTGTGGTTTATGAAAAGGACACACATGCAATGACACTAGTGGTGGTTTATGAAAAGAACACACATTCAAAGACATGCAATGACACTGGTGGATCCATGTGGTTTATGAGAAGGACACACATGCAATGACAACTGGTGGATCCATGTGGTTTATGAAAAGAGCACCAAATGCTGGAGTGGCATCATTGCATGTGTTGTTTTCAAAAACCATAGTGATGCACACTGACACACACATGCAATGACTCTAGTAGTGGTTTACGAAAAGAACACCACATGCAATGACTCTGGTGGATCCAGGTGGTTTATGAAAAGAACACCACATGCAAGAGTGGCATTAGTGGATCCATGTGGTTTATGAAAAGAACAAATATGCAATGACTCTAGTTGTGGTTTATGAAAAGACACATATGCAATGACATGAAGTGGATCCAAGTGGTGGTTTATGAAAAGAACACACTTTGCAGATGACACTGGTGGTTTATGAAAAGAACACACAAGCAATGACTCTAGTCGTGGTTTATGAAAAGAAGACAACATGCAAATGACACTGGTTGATCCATGTGGTTTAGTATGAAACATGCATTTTCCATTTCTTACAGGAACACACGTGCCTACTCTTTCTATTTTCTATTTGTATCCCTTATTCTATCTTGCCCTTGGTTTTTTGATACTACTCAATTTTGCCCTCTCTCTCGATCACAAATCTCACGAAATCCCAAACGTGTGCTCACTCTGGGTGCTATGCCCTAATTGGCTGACATAAATGTCATGCGGATCGTGCCCACCAACCGTTTATCCTTTGTGATACAACGGGCAGGATAACCCCTCCCTTCTCCACTTTTTTGCAGGGTCTATTCGTGCCACCTATCTATCCGTGCGACCGATACTTTACCTCCATAAATAAGTGAAAAATCCATCTAAAAAATAGAAAATAAATGATTATATTTTGAAGAAGCTCTCGTCTTCGTCTTCCGCTTCGTCGTCGTCTTTGTTAATGTCTTGGTCCTTGCCGTCTCTGCCGTCGGTGTCCTCGTCTAATGACTCGACACCACCCCCTTCTTCGTATAAGCACGCTATCTCCTCGTCGGAGTCTTCCTCCTCCTCCTCTTCGTAGTCCCACGGGTCCACGTCACTCTCCCCCGCTTCTGCCTCCAACGGATCGATGAACGCCTCCTCATTGGCCGAGTCAAATTCATCCAAATAGCGGTCTCCTCTCTTCTTCTTGATCTTCTTATCGTTCCTATTATTATCCGTACTCACCGGTGCAACACGCACCCCGTCCTGGCTGCTGCTTTATGATCGTCTGTCGCTCCAGGTACCCCACGCTCCTCCTGCGTGGCCGGTATGAGCTTCGACATTGCAGTGTCCTCGAGTGCCGCTGTCAATGGATCCTAGCGCCATCGGACACAACGTGCTGCATCAGTAGGCGACTCGCGAGCGCGAACGATGCATCGAAGAGCAGGGGATGCAAGACGGTCAGTGGATGGCTTGGACCTGCCATTGCCACGATGAGGGGGCATCGTGCTCGAGAAAGTTGTTCAGAATGAGTGATGGCGGGTACACAGAGTTAGGTGCTGATATGATCAAGGGATGAGCAGCGCTTTCATGCGTCGTGTACACACATGCATTTTTCAATTATTAAAAAAAATGTAATATCTCGTGTACTCACATAATTTGATCACAACAAAAGTGGCACAACGTATTCTAGACTCGTAAATATCATGTGCGTGCCTGTCGACGTGGAGTTCAATGGAGTTCGACGTGCCAATGTGATTGTGCAGCAGTTGCACGCGTCATTGCCCCATTAACACGTGACACACGCACGCGGGACATGCACGCTGATGCCTATGATTACCACCCGGCTCCACTCATTTTTTAAGGGTAAGCTCGCACTCCTCTTATATGTGTGTACTTGTTAGAGCAAGATAAATTATATCTGGGCAGTGCATCCATAATTGCTATTGCCTCCGCAAATGCTTATAGCAATAAACTACTAGTCTCATCCATAGAAGAAAGAGAACTAATGATATACATAGTGATGTCACTGTTAATCCCAAGCAAATCCGTCACATACTACCCCTTCTGTCACAGGTGTTCCCAACCTACAGATCAGTCATCACTCATACTCCCTATACCTGGCTCAACCCTCGGGGTCTTCGGTACCTGAGAAGTCCTTGGATTGAGGCAAGAGAGGATACAATAATCATCATGTCATACAAACTAATAGACGATCCCATCTATGATAAATAACATGCACAATTTCTACATGGCTAGGCCGAAGCCCTTAGCCCAAGGAGAATTACTCACACATAGAGATGATATCAACAATCACAAACATTGTAATGAAAATCATAAGGTTGACAACAATAGTCTTACAATGCCGCCAAGCGGAGAAGAGATCTACTATTACAAGTGGTGGAATATGGCTATGGAGATGGAGAAGGGTTTGGAGATATGGAGGCGGCTTTTGGCGAGGTCTGGCTTCTTTGGGGTAGGGCGAGATATTCTTTCCCATCGCTCGAGGCTTCTTTTTATAGGGGTCCCTTCACGAAAGTTGTTCTGCATGACCTAACGGTGGCGGCGCCAACTATACGACCGGAGCTATACGGCCGGAATGTTTGCTCCGATCGTATAGTTGGTCGTTTAAAGCGTCTTCCTCCATTGTACGGCTCCTGGTTTCTTCTGGTTGTTGGAAATCTCATATCTTTGACTTTAATGTAATGATTCCCTCCTTTAAACGACATTATCTGCACAGGAAAAATATAAAAGAAAGTATTGCATACCCCTCTGAATATTAGCATTAGTGGCAGGGTTTAGAGAGATATTTCATCAAGAATATGAGTAATATCTAGTTTTAAATGTGGACGTAGATGGCTATATTTCAGAGCCATCAAGGGATTTACCAATGCGTAACCCTAGCCCGAGAAAACAAAGGAACTCACATCATGGAAGGAATACTCGATGTCGGAGAGAAGGTTGTCGCTGCTTGACTGGTCGTCCTTGTCGTTCCAGTACAGCATGGTGAATTCGTCATCACCGGCGACGGCGTCGGTGAGGAGAGAGAGAGAGAGAGAGAGAGAGAGAGAGAGAGAGAGAGAGAGAGAGAGATAGAGAGAGAGAGAAGTGCGTCACCGCTGCAACAATGACTAAATTGGCATGTTACAATAGTTTAATGGATACCATGTCCTTTCCCTGGATTATTGTCTCCTGCCTAATATGGTTTCTCTTCATCCATTCTTATTATAATATTAAACCTATACTCACTCCATCCCAATTTCAATGCCTAAGGAAAACATACCAGTATATTACATCATCTAAAGAAACAAAATCATGTCAACTACAAGGAACTTATGCATCACTTGTTCAGTCATGGTTTCACAAACATTACATTACAATCTCTCAGCAAACATAATCATAGAAACAAGTATATTACATCAACTCAAGAAACAAAATCATGTCAACTACAACGTACTTACGCATCACTTGTCCAGTCATGGTTTCACAAAACATTACATTACAATCTCTCAACAAACATAATCACATAAACAAGTATATTACATCAACTCAAGAAACAAAATCATGTCAACTACAAGGTACTTACACATCACTTGTCTAGTCATGGTTTCACAAAACATTACATTACAATCTCTCAACAAACAAAATAACAGAAACAAGTATAGTACATCATCTCAAGAAACATAATCATGTCAACTACAATGTATTTATGCATCACTTGTCTAGTCATGGTTTCACAAAACATTACATTACAATGTCCCAACAAACATAATAACAAAAACAAGTACAGTACATCATCTCAAAAAACATAATCATGTCAACTACAATGTACTTATATCTTATTACAACAAAGATGGTTTCAGTGAGTGACATGTACGAAAATATCAACAGCTCGCACAACATTATATCGCAATCTCTCAACAAACATAATCACAGAAACACGGTCTAAATGCAACAGTAGTCAATGTTACAAATATAGGCAGGGGAACCCCGCGGTCCATATGACAAGCCTAGGGTAGCAGCTCTCATCAGATCTCATCAATGTCGACCACCTCATTCTGTTCAGCCACTACAGGGGCCTCTACATCCACTATAACCTGTTCAACAACATCAAAAATGGTACCAAGGAAGAACACCTTCCTGGTTCACTTCTTTCATCGCATAATCTACGTAAGATCTCCAGTATCCAAAACCTCTATGAATTACTGCTTCTTATGATGCCACCACCGGATTTGTGCCATCTGCTTAGGGCCAATACTGATTTCCTTACTGATCATCTCTCTCATTTCATCAAGAGTTATGTTTTTGGAATCGACAGTGATCTCCATAGTACATGACGAAACTGGCTTATTAACTCCCTCATCAAGTTTTGCCATGTATGAATCCACCTCTGAGTGTATACTGAACTTATGTAGATCAGCATCTATTGGTTGGTAGTCTCTATGTAGATCAGCATAAGATCAAGTCATTAAAGTTTGTTTGCTATAAGCTTTAAAATACATAGTAACCTAATCCTTCGACCATGAGGTTGTGTTAATCACCATCACCGGATGGGTACTTTGATGACATCAAACACCGCTTCGTAACTAGGTGGTCATAAAGGTGTCATTGGGTATTCTGAAAGTATGTGTTGAAGCGCATGGACCAAGATTGGGATTTGTCCATCCATATGACGGATAGATATGCTCTGGGCCCTCTCGGTGGAATGTCATCTAGTTAGCTTGCAAGCATGTGACTAGGTCACAAGGGATGACATATCACGGAAGGAGTAAAGAGTACTTATCAGTAACGAGGTAGAACTAGGTATGGAGATACCGATGATCAAACCTCGGATAAGTATAGTATCGCGAGACAAAGGGAATTGGTTTAGTATGTAAATGGTTCAATCGATCACGAAGTCATCGTTGAGTATGTGGGAGCCATTATGGATCTCCAGGTCCCGCTGATGGTTATTGATAGGAGATGTGTCTCTATCATGTCTACATATTCACGAACCGTAGGGTGACACACTTAAGGTTCGAAGTTGTTTTAAGTAGATATGGAATGTGCGTTGGAGACCGAATGTTGTTCGGAGTCTCGGAATGGATCCGGGACATCACGAGGAGATCCGAAATGGTCTGGAGAATAAGATTCATATATTGGGGATCATTTTCTAAGTTAGGAAATGTTCCGGAGTGTTTGTATGGAGATTCTAGAAGGTTTCGGAATGTTCTGGAAGGTTCTAGAGGATTTTTTGGAGTTTGCTTGAAAACCAAGAAAGGATCAAAGGAGTCCTAGTGGGGCAAGACACGGATTCGTGGGGGAGGAGGACTCCTCCCCCCTTCCCACCGCCGGCCATAGGAGGGGAGTCCTACAAGGACTCCCCCTCCCCAGGCGCGCCCTCCCCCCCTTAAATAGAAGGGCAGGGGCGCCCCCTCCTAGCCCTCCTCTACTACTCCAAATCTCCGCCGCCTCTCTCCTCCTCCTTTCTTCTGCACAGGCATAGGCGAAGCCCTGCAGAATTCTCTACTCCACCACCACCACCACGCCATCGTGCTGCTGGGATTCCGTGGAGAAGATATACTACCTCCGCTGCTCGCTGGAACGAGGAGAGGAAGGTCTGCTTCGACTCCGCACGTGTGACCAACTGCGGAAGGGCTGCCAGAACGCGGTGCCGGAAGGATCGTCCACACGATCTTGAGATCGGCAAGTGATCGACTACATCAACCACGAGATCTAATCTCGTTAATGCTTTCGGATCTACGAGGGTTAGTTCCTATCTATCTCGTTGCACATGTCTAATAGATTAGATCTTGGCTTTTATCTAGATTAGATCTGGGTTTTGTTCGTTCTTGCGGTAGAATTTTTTTGTTTTCCATGCTACGAACCCATCAGCCGACCGGGCTTTCGGGCCTGGCGGCTGCCTCCTAAAAACAATTTAAATTTTTTATTTAATTAAAACGGGGCTTTTGCAAACCGTTGGAAGACAAAACAAAATAATCCGGAGACCCGGGTTTTGATTTGAAATAATAACGGGGCGTTTAGAAAACAAAAACAGACTTTTCAAAAATAATTTTATGCAAACAAATGCAAGATGACATGACGATGCTCAAATGCAAGGTGGCATGATGACATGAGCATGCGGTCATGACGATGCAATGCACAAAAACAACGCGATTTTCTAGTAGTGGTTTTGGCGGGGCGCCACACAGATGCACATCTTGCCCGAACACAACCCTCTCGCAACCAAAATCTAGTTTTGCAGTGTACTGGCAAACATGAATTGTGAACTCATATAGGTCCCTTGTATCAAAGTTGTGCCTAAATTGATTAAAATGGGGAAGTTTTCAGTTCATTCGGTTCTATTATGCCGTAACTAATCTACTTGTAAGATAAGGCACCGATAAGAAAAATTCACCTCTCGCTCTTCTCCTGGGTTTTTTCTTCGAGATCTGGGTGCCGCATGCGCCCACCGGAGCCGAACAATCCGCCGCCGGCCTTGCTTTTCTCTTCAACCCGCTGCTCGTAGGTACCTTGGGAGAAGAACCCTTGCTGACCTCGTCGCTAACCGAGGCTGAAGACCTCGCCGCTGCTTCGCGTTGAGCCTTAGACTCTGGCCCCGACGGACCCGAATCTGTCGGCGATGTAGCTACAACCTTCACCTTGCAAGACATGCTGGGCTACCACCGTCGGATTTAGTGTCGGGGGAGGGAGAATAAAGGTCCTCCGCCGCTGGCAGATTGAGGGTCGGGGAAGGGAAGAAAAAGAACCACCACCGCCGCAGCCAGATTCAGTGTCGAGAGTTAGGAAAGTATAGTAATGGATTTGCCCCTACGACATGTGCAGGGTGGCTAAGAAGAGTGACCAGCGAAGAAGGGGCACAGCAAGAACTAGTGTAATGGAATATCCTGACTTAACGGGCACGATTTCAAAATATTGGGCTTGGCCATCATTCACTCGAAACACCCCTCTCAGCAATTGGCGCCCCAACTTTTTGAATCGCGGTGATTAAAATCAACTCGGGTACCACGATGCACTGGCGTCTCAACTTTCGTGCCACAAAATGATATTCTCAGCCTCGTTCCCCTTGACTCGAGAGGCGGCGACCTCAGCCGAGTCCGCATCAATGCCATGTGCGGCTGCTCCAGGGCGGAGGCAGAACATCAAGCGTAAGTCCAAAGGAGAGCAAAACTAACAGCTGCCAGGAGCGCATCCTCACCAGCTAGGAACTTAGAGCCTTCGTCGGCCTGGGTGGTGAAACGCTCCGGCTCCTGCCAAGGGAACTTCACCGGCTTGAAGTTAGCCGAGAAGGAGGGAATCTCGGTGTCCCCCATGCCGTCCTCTGCTAGCTGTGCCATAAAAAGCTACTCAACAAGGGGGACATAAGAGGCAGGAAGAAATCCCTGGGGACAGGTTCACCTAGAAGAAAAGAAGAAAGGAGGCTAAACTTCGGCGGTAGCCGGTTCCGGTCGTATGGCCGGCCGGAGAAGGTCCAGTCCTCCACCAGCGTCTCCTTCAAGATGGTGGGGATCCACTCTCGAAGGGCCCCGAACGGTACCTCCAGCCGGGACACCCACGTAGGATCTAGGGCACCAAACAGGTGGCACATCTTGTGTGACCGCTGCTGCAGCGGAAGCACGCGGCTCCTCATCCCGGATAGTAGGATGTCCCAGGCGATAAGCCGCTCCTTCTCCATCAACACCCCCACGCGGGCGGCCATCTGCTCCATGTAGGCCTGGGCGCCCAGATTCTGGACGCTCCATGCCTTCCGGGTGGAGGGGACATTGGCGAATGCTAGCACCTTGATGCAGTCCACCTCAGTGTGGTTGCGCACGTAAAAGTACGAGCGCTACCACAGCTTGACGGTGTCAAGCATCTCCAACCGCGGAATCGCCGATGACGGTCGCGGGTAGATGGCGCAACAACCGGTCTCCGTCAGGGGGACGCCCTTCCCCACCATTTGAACCTTGAAGTTGAAAAACTTCAAGAAGTTCGCCGCGTCTGGGAAACGCCTAGGAAGGCTTCGCAGTAGGCCGCATGGTGCTTCAGCTGCGCGATAGCATTGGCCCCGAAGTGGTGGAGTAGGAGATCGAAGGACACGAGAAGCTTGAGGACGAACCTGCTCAGCGGCAGGCCAAGTCCACAAGCGAAGTGGGTGAGGAAGACGATAGCTTCCCCGGGTCGGGGGTTAGGCACTCGCTGCCCCTCCAGCGCAAGCCGATGCCTCACCAGATGCTCCGACGGGATGAACTTTCCCTGCCAGTACTTCTAGACAAGCTCATCGGTGACGTATGATCCTCACTAGCCCTTGGCCTGCTCTGGCAACATCTTGGCGGGCATGGTGGTCGCGCTGGAGAACCGAGGTCCCGTTGTCGCAGAAGACAAACGGCGATGCCGACAACCAAGAAACGGTGGCACACGCAAGCAGCGAGGAGGCAGAGTGCAAGGGGTAGAAGCAATGGGCACAGGGAGAAGATGAAGTGAGGAAAGAACTCTCCCTTGTGCCCCTATTTATCGAAGCAGGGCAACTGCACCGCCCGTGCTCCCCTCTGCCATGTGGCAAAGAACCGCCCCACTCCCACTACGACGTTTCAGTTCTGGATCGCATGAGCTAGAGTAACTCCCACATAAGATCCTGCAGGCGTTACCGTGAAGGCCAAGCACATGCACAATCCCCAAGAAACTGCTTTGATGAAGGCATGTGTGCAGTTACCAAAACTACCGTGGCAGGCCAAGAGGTCAATCTAACGCGATGCGTGCCAGAGGGAGCAGGCGTGGCTAACGCTAGCACTGACGTCATCAATAGGGAAATTCACCTCCCTCGCTATTTGCGGCAGCCGGAAGATTCAATCGACGCTCACACCCTATGGGTGGGCCACCACACCCTTAGCCAGTAAATCCCAGCCGGGGACAACAAGCATATCAAAGCCGGAAAACAACAAGCACTACAAAACAGTTTGCGATATGGTCTTCATCCGCCATCACGACAGGCTCAACCAATGAGCACGCAAGAACTTATCCGCATAGCAAAGTCCCAACATGCTCGGGGACTAGTGTCGGGGGGATGACCCCTAGGTAGGCCAAGCTAGGCTCAACTAGCCGGCTCCAGGGAGACTTGGCTGGATGGCCGCAAGACAAAGAACCACAGCCGAGTGGAATGCTTCACCCGGTCCTCCTCAAGATTCCCTGGCTAGCCCGTCCAGCCGGGTGGCTAGGAGAGCCGGCTGGGTAGCCACCTCTAGCCGTCCGCCTCGGATCCGTTGGCCAAAGGTAGAGGGGAGGGTGACGCTCCTTGCTGAGTGCATCCTTGACCAGACAGGGTAGCACGCTGCCCTGCCGACACTACCAAACGAGGCTGACGAGTAAAGCACCGGCTGACAGATAAAGCACCAAGGTGATGGATAAAGCACCAGGTGACGCCCAAAGCGGCGGTGCTAAGACACTACGGCGATGTCCCCACCTGAACTAGAGCTTGACTAGGTCCTAGACCACCAGCTCGACCCGGCAGCCGGCCCACTTTGTAAACCCAAAGCCCAAACAGTAAACCCGAGAGCCCACGTTGTAACCTACCCTTCCACCAGTATATAAGGAGGGGTAGTGTCGGGGTTCTAGGTAAGGCATTACAAGTTAGAAGTTAGCCAGAATCGACAAGTTGAGTAGTTCATCTTCCTCTAGCTCTCGATAGCTGCTAGGGAAACAGCTGAAGGAGCACTTGTATTGAGCATCAACTCCTATGTAGTAGATACTTGCAGGAGTAGGAGTGTTACCTCATTTAGAGGGCTTTGAACCTGGGTACATCGCTGTGTTTGCAGTATCTGTGCCTAACCCGTTACGAGTAGCCACCGATAGCATCCTGATTGTCCCCTCTCATGCCATTCCCGATGGCATTACCGTGTTCCACACTCGGCAATCGGTGAGTTCAAGCAAGAGATGATGTCGTTGTTCAAGATGAGCGACTTGGGCTTTTGAGCTATTACCTGGGCATCGAAGTAGTTCAGACTCCGGGTCACATCCTCTTGTGCCAAGCATCCTACACAGACAACCTGCTGGACATGATGAGCATGAGAAACTACAACGTAGCTTTAGTGCCCATGGAACCGCGATTGAAGCTGAGCAAGAAGGGGAGCGGTGCAGCGGTGGATGGCATGCTCTACGCAACATCGTCGGCAGGCTACGCTACCTTGTCCACACCTGCCCTGACATATGCGTGGCAGTTGGCTACCTGAGAAGGTTCATGGAGACGCCGACAAGCAAGCACTAGAGTGCTGTGAAGCACTTGATATGCTACATCACCAGAACACAAGGTCTTGGGTGCTGCTACGCGCGCTAGGACCCATCTACCAAACTGCTCGGCTAGAGCGACGCGGACATGGCCGGCGAGATCGACGATCGGAAAAGCACCAGCGGCGTGTTACACTTCTACAGGAAGAGTCCTGTATCCTTACAATCGATGAAACAGAAGATCGTCGCCCTATCATCCTGCAAGGCAGAGTACGTCTCCTCCATGGCCGCGACGTGCTGGGTGTTAGAGTATATTATGGCTAGACATATTTGGTAGTTCAATATTGTAATCCAATTCTATATCTATTAGGTTTCTTGCCCCCAAGTCTTCTATTACTATATAAACAGCCTAAGGTCTCACGATGTAATCACCTCTTGCAATATCAATACAATCTATACTTCTGCAATGTTTCATGGTATCAGAGCGTGTTGCTCCTCAGCCTAGGTTTTAGCCACTTCTTCCGCCGCACTGCCCTCGGCGAGGTCGATCTCCATGATCTCCGCCGGAGGCATCACATCTCGTAGCTAGTTTTTCTTCCAATTCCCTAGATCACTTTAGTAGTTCTAGCAAATTTCTTTTCCTATTAGATCTATTTTCTTTTAGCCACCAAAAACATCATCCACAACCACATGTCATCATCACACACCTCTACTTCAACCTCAGCGTCGACTCAACTACGAAAAATCATCGTCAACGATCGTGGCAAGGAGGCTCCACGCGGCGCCCCAAAGGACGCCTTCACGCGGTGCGTCGGCTGCTCCGTCCTCACGTTGTCTCCACACCGGCCCGTCTTTGCCAACATCTACCATGACGCACGTCCCTGAGTATGCGCCTCGCTGTCAACAAAGGGCTGCATCTTCATCACCCGTAGTCATCATGGCTGACAACCATCTACACCAACAACATAGCCACACTGTCGCCGCTACCACTGATCTTGGTCATTGTCAACACCAACAAGTTCTTCTCCATGAGCGACACCACGCTCACAAAAGCGGAAAATATGGGTCTAATCCCTGAAATCGACTACCACTAAAATTCAATCGCCATCGACAACTACCACCATCGTCTTCATCCACCACGACCTTGCCGCCAAAGACGTATTCTAATTTTTATTTGCACAAGTCTGTGCTCAATTTTTCTTCTTGCAGCCACTTCGTCTACTCCGACACGGCGGACAACTTCTACACCGACCGTTTATGGAAATTTTCTTTGCTCCTCAATCCGACTCTAGCACGCATGGATCATGATGGTGCTTGTCTTTGCACATCCGGTATTGGCAACACCGATGCATTCCTTCGTCCCCGATACGCTCCTGAGTCTGGCAAGCTCGGCATTGTGGGCCGAGCTACTTCGATCCAAACTACGTCTACCTCAACTACTACGGTGAATTCTCCAGGCTCAACAACGATATCGACCACAACACAACAACGTCATCAACTTCATCAACGACGACAACTTCCCCAACGGCACCATCGACCAAAACTACACCAAACTCACTCACGGCTATATCGACAACGGCAACAAGGGCTACCACCTCACCTTCGGCTTATTCTCAAGTCAGACCGTCTGCATCACTACCGATCCGACTGCGGGGGGTGTTAGAGTATATTACGGCTAGACATATATATATGGTAGTTCAATATTGTAATCCAATTCTATCTCTATTAGGCTTCTTTCCGCCCAAGTCTTCTATTACTATATAAACAACCTAAGGGCTCACGATGTAATCACCTCTTGCAATATCAATACAATCTATACTTCCGTAATCTTTCACCGGGGAGTCTGGCTCAAGCAGTTCCACGGCGAGTTGCTGGGGCACAACGACGGTGCAACCAAGCTGCGCGTCGACAACAAGTCAGCGATCACGCTGATGAAGAACCAGGTCTTCCACGACCAGAGCAAAGACATTCAGACCGGTTCCACTTCATTCATTAGTGCGTTGACAATGGCAAAATCAACGTCTAGTTCGTGCGTACTGAGGATCAACTCTCCAACATCATGACGAAGGATCTGGGCAAGGTGCAACTCTAGGAGTTGCGCCGCCGCATCGACATCATCAAGGTGAAGGACACTTAGATTAGGGGGAGTTTGTTAGTTAATCTAGAGTGTCAGTCAGTTTCATTTAACCTGTCAAAGTTCAGTTTCGATAGTTAGACAGTTAGGATTTCAGCTATTTCCTCGGGTCTGTTTTAGCTCCTTTTTGATTTATTTTTCAATCCGATCGAAGCGATGTAATCTCGGTAGCCTGGACATGGTATGACATATTCATTCGTGAGCATCGTGTGAGGTGACACGATCGATCTCTTGGTGAATAAAAGGTAAGAAAGAAAGCAGAAAATCTGCAAGTTGTGCGCAGTGCCAAAATACTATCCCCTCTATTGTTTGATTCTGAATCTCAACTCTAAGCGAAATCAAGTGTGAGATTGAGTGTTGCAGGGCCACCCCCCATCATTTATGAGGCTAGATAGGGTAGAAGTTCTGACCGGTCTCTCTCCTCCATCTCCAACAATGAACAAGAGCCCTCCATTGCAGTCGGTGATCTCAGCCCCGCTCCAAATTTTGGTTCGAAGCGAGCAAAACCAGCAACCCAAAATTTCTTTACCATGGGCGACGGCACAAGCGGACACAAGAGCTCTTAATGTTGGGGATAGAGATAGAAACATTAACATAACAAAGAGAAATTATAGTAGTGGAAGACTGTTGCAGGTGCAGCCGCACTGGGAGAGCGAGCACCTGGCAGGCTGGGACCAGAGTCCGCCGCACAGAGGTTCCCACTCCCCCGACCTTTCTCACCGCCCTATAAAATGGCGCTCCCACATGCCCTGGAGACCATCGACCGTCATCTCCACTCAATGTCATCTACATTTCTCTGCGTGTCTCCGGCGAGGAAGCCATTATAGGAAGGTTTGAAAGGTAGGTATATAGGGGGTTTGGGGGTGTGCTCTTGGGGTTTTTCTAGGATTCTTCGTGATGTTTCCTTTTATTTGTTCGGCTAATAATTTCGGGTGTTTCTTTCCTTGTATATACATATGTTTGTTTGGAAGAAGCTGGACTAGGAGGCATGTCTGGCGGTACAGACAAGCATGGGAAGGGACCAACGGAGGAGCCAGAGGAGGACAAGTTCCCGGTGGGGTTGCGCGTGCTCGACGTCGACGATGACCCCGTCTGCCTCGGGGTCCTTGATGCCCTCCTGCGCGTTTGCAAATACAAAAGTCAGCATTCTCGATCTCCCTCCTCATCTCCTTCTGTCGTAACCCATCATAGCCTGTCGAAGCTGGGAGTAATCTTTGCCTTGGATTTGATGCAGCGATGTCGGTGACCGATGCGAGGACGGCGCCGGAGATGCTCAGGGAAGGAGGCGAGGAGCAGTTCGATCTGGTCATCACCGGCCTACACATGCCAGGCATGGACGGCTTCCAGCTCCTCGAGATCATTGGCCTCAAGATGGATCTCCCAGTCATCAGTATAATTATTAATCTCCCTCGCTTATTATACCCAGCTTTTGCCAGCTCGTGTTCCGCTATTTGTTTGTTGTCATCTGAATTCATTGTCATTAAGAACGTTTATTTTGCAATGTTTCTATATATATAGAGAGAGAGAGGCCGGGCCTCCAAGTAGCAGGTCCAAGGTTCTCTTTCTTTAGCTAGCACGCATGCTGTGAATGAGATTTCATAAATTTAGAAGGATCCTAGGAACCATGTCCCTACACAAATATGTTGTTGCACGTAAGACCTATTTTTGGTAGCGAGGATCTAACGACCGGATCCCGTTTCCACCCAGACCATTGGGATCGAACGTAACTGTTCATCTATTAGATCAGATGCTATTGGGGCAGCAGGGTGGATCTGGAGCAACACGTGGGTTAGGTGGGACGATGGGACTAGCTATTGTGGCGGTTCAATGAAATTAAGCTAAGAGACTAAGGACGAGGATATGGTGGATGCTTGTGGTTCGGAGGCATGTGAGGTGGTGCCGATATGGCAATATGGCAGTAGTACTCTCCCGGACAAGATTTAGATCTGGTATCCATTTGACCGAATCTACATGGTCCCATCTAACCGTTTACTAGTCAGATCAGACATGCACAAGTGCATGCATGACCTATTTTTGGTAGAGACAATCTAACGAACTGGATCCCGTTTTGAGCCAGACCACTGGGACCCCATGTAATAGTTCATCTATTAGATCAGATGGTAGTGAGGAAGCAGGCGGATCTAGAACGACACATGGGTTAGGTGGGAGGGCGAGACCGTCTGTAGTGGCGGTTCATGCTACCCTAATTGTGCGTCTCATTTGAAAAATAATATACACCTTTTTCTGATCTGGAACCACTGATAGAAAACATGTCTAGTTTTCTAAATTTCAACATTCAAAAGCTAATTCTCTTGACTATATGTCATGCAGTGCTATCTGTGAATGGAGAAAAGGAGACCGTGTATGAGGGGATAGTTCATGGGGCTCGCGACTATTTGGTGAAACCGTGAATATCAAGGAGCTCAAGAACATATGGCAGCATGTCGTAAGGAAAAACCATGTCACTATGAACCACAACAGCAGTGACAAAGATGATTTCGTTGAGAGGATGGTGCAACCAGTAATTGCTAGGAAGGGTGGCGCAAAGAATAGTAAAAAGCGCTCAAAGAAAAAGAAAAATGGTGGACACTCTCGTGAGAATAGGGGGAGCACGAGGGTACCAACCACCCAGAAAAATCCAAGGGTGTCATGGACCGGGGAGCTGCACAACAGGTTCCTCGAAGCCGTCAATCGAATCGGTGCCGATAGTAAGTTCTCATGATTCTTTTGCTGTATTCAAGAAGACAAAGTTTCTGGTTCTTGGAATATTTTTTTTAAGTAACAAAATGTTTGGATTATGTAAATGCAGAGGCGGTTCCAAATGCAATACTGCAAATGATGAATGCCAAAAACCTTAATGCCAAAAACCTTAATAGGGAGTGTGTTGCGAGCCACCTGCAGGTTTAATTTGTAGCCTTATGTTTTATTTCTATGCGTTTGTTTATATTCTTTATGAGCTAACAATTTTTCGTATATAAGTCCAAGTATTAGTAATGCATCTTTCATGTAGACATGCGTATGAAACATTTTAATCGATTTTCCTCTGTGGAAATGCAAGACATGTCCGATATAATGCATGGCCCACATTTTCTAGCGCTTTTGAAACAATGCATCACCCTTCCCATCTTTCTGTTTCCCACATGTCTTCCATTTGTTTACCCAAGAACATGAAACTCATATATTATATTATTGCCCATCTTGTCATTCCAAAAGTACAGGCTCGCTCTTAAAAGGGTCACCGAAGAACCAGAGAAGTATATTCCAGAAGTACAGGCTCGCTCAAACAAGCTCTGCTCGGCTCCATCGATATTAGGACATCACGGTCTGTCCATCCAGCCCAGGAACCGGTCCATGGGCAATGGAGGGAGCATGGCGAGGAACGCCGTGGCGTGGCAACCCGACGCAAGCAGGCACCGCACCTTGGCACCCCTGTCGTCGGCTCATCCGAAGATCGCCCAATGGTGGATGCGTTTCATCCTAACCGTTCTACCAAAGCCTACGTGGGCGTCCTGCGTGAGAAGCTGTTGGAGGCGAGTATGGTGCCCTCCTCCCATCCTCGCAACTCCTCCGTCGAAGAAATGCCGCCGGATGGTGAGCATGTAAACCAGGCTTCGACCATGCAGCCTCTAGGACCGATCAACCAGCTCTCTCCCTGGCAGAATGCAGGGCCATCAAGCATTCCTGGACTTCCCCTCGTCCCATCGCAGGTGAGCATGCTCCAGATCAGCCAGCTGCTGCCAAGCTTTGGAGCTGGCCCGATGGCCGTGTTACAGAATGAACAGCAGAATCAGATGGCAGGAATCTTCAGCAGCAACAATGCCACGCCAGTGGCTGGCTTCAGTGCGCAGATGACGCCATTGTTCAGCGTAGCAAGCAACACAGGTCCAATAGAGATGACTCAGATGATGGTCAATGGTGGAACCACTAGCTCTGAGTTTCCTAGCCTTGGGACGATGGGAAGCTCTGTCGGGCCGCCGACTCAGATGGCCCAGGACGATTCTGTCGCGTCGGCAGGGCAGGTGCCCAATGGAGGGGATGCATCTGGCATTCTCCCTCTGCAAGATGGCCCAGCTGATCAGCAAGATTCTGATGATCCGACCCACATCAGTAACTTGTTCCTGCAGCAGATCCTTGCCAGCATGGCTATCAGGTAAGAACTTTTTTCTCATTCTTTCACTCTGACTAATTTATGGTCAGGTGTATCTGAATCTAAACTTCCTTTCTCACTACAGGATTTCAATCCAGACGATGCTTTCTTTGGTGAGGAATATTAATTACAGTTTGTTCTCCCCGGCCTGCGTGAGACATGTTTCCGCATTGTGTGCAGGCCAGATGCTGGTCATCGGTCAATGGTGCTTGCACATTGTACTTCCCCCGTTTAGAAATATAAGATGGTTTAGTATTGTGAATTGAATGTATCTAGACGTTTTCTAGTATATAGGTTCATAGAAGTTCGGAGTGAACCTATACACTAAAAGGAGTCTAGATACATTCATTTTACAAAGCTAAAACATCTTATATTTCTGAAGGGAGAGAGTACGTGTGGAACCATGTGGTTGCAGTAGGCTAGTTAGAAGCAGGGTGTGGGCTTCTATTTTACATCAGCTTCAGTTTCAAATTTGGTGCTTGTTAATGGGCGCCATTAATAATAACTTTATATTACCCGACATCAAAGAGAACGTATGTGTGTAATCATTTAGGCTGATTCAGTGGTTAGTGACCAGCTCATTATTTCACATGTGTATAATATAGTCTTTGATCTGGGATTTTGGTGGAATTTACCATGGTACGGAAATTAGGGTTCCTTTGGTGGGATGAATATTGGGGTTTAAATGTAACAATATTTTGGCTTTAGGATTCTAATCGAAACCCCAATGTAAGATTTTGGTGTGGCAAAGGAAATTCGAGGAATTCGTGCGAATAATTGGAGAAAATAAAAAATAAAGATCAAACACAAATAACTTAAATACAATTTTTTAAAATGCGACTTCAGGTTTTGACGGACCCCAAGCAGTTAATTAGCAGAATATAGGTGTGTATAGACCCGAAATCGAGCGGGCGGGCATAGTAGTTCTCAGCAACTTGCTAGCCACCCGGGCTGGGCCTCGGTTCACACTTACATACAAATTTAGAGATAAGAGGGGAGAGTTTCCAGGTGGCAAAACATGCCACTAAATCAAAGCATAAATCTCGAGGTGTTGTAGCTAAGAGCCTCCTTGTTTCTATTGTCGACTAGGTGCAATGAGTATAGATGGTATCAGAGAAGAGTAGGGGGAGGAAAATGAAGGAGGAGGAGGTGGATGATGAGAGGAGGAGGACCAACTGAAGGAGTTATTCCCTAGAGGCAAATAATAAAGTGTATTATTTGATATATCTCCTATATGTTCATAATACATTTCATACTGTGCTATAACTGTGTTAATACGAAACGTTAATACATGTGTGGTATGTAACCAAACCGTGTCTCTAGTTACCTCTAGTGAACTAGTTCATTGGTCATGAGGATGGTCTGTGTTTCAAGATCATGGGCATTTATGCCAACTGACAATGAGGTCATGTTATTAGTTGAATAACATGATAGACAAACATCCGACCGTTATATCTTAATGAGATCTAGTTACAAAGTTCACCATTGATGATAAAACACAGAGAAACTCGCAACCGGACCCTTTAACTGTGAGGTAATGAAATCACCATTCCGGAAGAAGCTTAGATGGTTATCAAGAGTCATCTCGTAACAGGATGATCAAAAAGGTGCCACTCAGGTTTTCCGAAGGGATGCATAGAGCAGTACATATCAAGACCAGGATTTATCTAGTCCATGTAACGGACAGATACATGTGGCTATCTCGGTGACGTTGCATTGATAAAGCTTGCAAGCATGTGACTAGGTCACGAAATGCAACGGCATGAGAACGAGAAAACAAGTTCATCGGTAACGAGATCGAACTAAGGTATGGAGATACCGAAGATCAAGTCTCGGATGAATTAGGTATCGAATGACAAAGGGAACGTGGAACAACTATCTCATGGTTCGAGCGATTGTATTCGTGAAATGCACGGGGGTCACATGGCCATCCAGGTCCCTCTGTTGATCATTGATATGAGAGTGGTCTCTATCATGTCCGGAGTGTTTCCGAACTGAAGGATGTCACGCTTAAGGGTAGGGACGCTTAGGGTAGATGAGGCATCGTATGAGAAATAGAGAGAAAGAAACCGGAATAGTTTTGGTAATATCCGATGGAGATCAGAAGGGGTCCAGAAGGTGTTCCGGAGTGAAGGAATAATATAATATGTGTATTTAAATTTTAATTGGAGAATTAATATTAAATATATATTTTTTATTTTATTTTTGAAGGCAATATATTGCTAATGGGCCACACCCGAAGGGAGGCCCAAGTGGGCAAGGCGCCTAGGGAGTGGGGGTCGGCCGGCCTAGGGCTGGTGGGCCGCCCTAGTGGGGCCCACCTAGGGCCGGCGGCTGCCCCAAGGTGGCCGTCGGGTGTGGGATTAGTCCCACACCGCCTGGCCCCTAGGTGGTGCCCTCCCCCTTCCCACTATATAAAGGGGTCCCTCCTCCCCCTTTGGGATCACCCATTCCTCTCATTCTCTCTCTCATCTGCTGAGGACTTCCCCGTAATATTGGGGAGGACCTCGTAGTTGAGTTCTTTACCTTCACACTACCGTCGTGTGATCGGCGATCCGACATCTACTTCTTCCGCTGCTCGGCTGGATCGGAGTCCGGTTGACGTCTTCTACACCGGACGTGTGACAAACTTCGGAGGCACCACACTTGGGGTGTTGCTCGTCTTCATCAATATAGGCCTTCCTGCATAAGGC
The DNA here is from genome assembly GCA_910589775.1 of Avena eriantha. Lineage (NCBI taxonomy): Eukaryota > Viridiplantae > Streptophyta > Magnoliopsida > Poales > Poaceae > Avena > Avena eriantha. Next base: position 174,370,121 of record OU342742.1, on the reverse strand, counting down.
GTGCCTCTCTCTGCAAAGGTATGAATACTGTATTCCTTATCCCTTACTTATGTCTACATAGTATAGATCCTGGTATATGTGTTCTAGTAGATAGAATTTTTTTGTTTTCTACTACGGAACCCTATAGTGGTATCAGAGCGGGTCTATGGGTAGACATGTCGTACGGATAGAACACATAGCAATATGTGGGCATCGATTCTCTAGTTGCTACCCTCTTTAGTCTTATTGTTCATATCGCGGCACTGTTTGATGAAGCAACCCCCAACCAACCTCACGTGGTGATTCACGAGACCATAAATCAAAGTGGCTTAGGGGGGTGTATGTCTCTCTACAGTAGTTGATATTGCATTGACACTGGAGGGCCCTGAAAAGGGAAGAAGAACGGCAATCATTGAATCCATGTTGTGGCTCGACGTTCATAGGTGGGAAGGGGTTCTACCGCGAAAGCTCTAAAGCCGCATAAAACATGCAATAGTTAATATAGAAGCGTCTATCTTTATTATTGCATATGGGCAAGTATTATAACATGGCAATGACAAGTTTGTGAAACTCTCATTGAAGCTATTGATGATGATCATAAAGCTATAACCATGTCATAACACTTCACTTTAGAAGTATTACTTATTGTGCTAGTATACTTACTAGACGGTAGCATAATAAGATAATCCCTCATAGTATTCTAGTTATCGTATTCCCCTTGTGTGTGCACCACCAAGAAAGTTCTTCGGTATGAGGCGATCCAGGGTTACAGGCCTGGGTATCAGACATGTCTACGTTCGCATACAGTGGGTGTAAGCCATGTTGCACTCCGAATACACACGAGTTAGAACTGGCGAGCCTAGCACGTTACAGAGACGTGGCCTCGGAATACAAGAGACCGAAAGATCGAGCATGAATCACATAGTTGATGTGATCAACATTAGGGAATGTCCACCCTTGATACTACACTGATGGCTGTGTTTAACCGGGGGAGGTGCAGGGGATTGGGATCATGTGATCACTAAACGAGTAGAGGGGTGTTCGTTTAAGTGGGAGTTCTTTTAGTTAAAACTTGAACTCATTATTATGAACATAGTCTAAATACTTTGCAAATCCTTTGTAGCTGTCTCGCCCACCCACCTTCAACCTTAGCACTTTCCTCGAGAAGGACAAACTGAAAACTGATGGAACCAACTTCACCGCATGGTTCCGCAATCTTAGGATCCTCCTAGTCCCTTACAAGTTGACTTATGTCATCGAGCCTGAGCTTCCAGCTAATCCTGCAGATTCCGCCTCCCAGGATGAAAAGAATGCCTGGCAGTCCAAGGCGGACGATTTCTCCCTCATCTAGAGTGGAATTCTCCATGCCATGGAGCTGGAGCTTCAAATGAGTTTTGAGAAGATGAATGCTTTTGAGATCATTGAGGATCTCAAGGCTGTCTTTGCTCCACAGGCTCGTGCAGAGAGGTATGATGCTTCCGACCTCTTCTTCTCTGCTAGTAGATAAAAAAATTTTGTTTTCTGCTACGGAACCCTACACCAACATGAACATAAAGGGGACAGTGTGTGCAAGAGTTCTTTTTTAGCATGGCGACTCTTTTCACAAATATGTCTCCACCAATGTGGCAAGACTTACCATATATCTTAAATCGTAGTAATACCCAACAATCATATCTCATAGCATAATTATCCTTGTGCATAACTTGAATCTTTGAAGGTGTCGACTCACCCAAATAACAATGTGTGCTTTGTGGGAACTCATATCATTCCTCTTTAATATTTATGAAAAAATGAAAATAGATACCAAACTCTATAAAAGTTATAACTAGACTCCTCTCTATGGTTGATGAACAAATTGTCCAATTACGGATATGGTCGTGAGCGTCACATCGATAGATTTTTACGGGCTAGGTAGTTTGCTTGTTGACACAATCGACACACTATCCAAGTCCTGGTGATACGCGGAAAATATCGAACGGGCCGCTCGTGAGTTCCAAACATGCACATAATATGCCCACACTTCATTATGTTGCACGAGCATATCGGAAAGTTGTACAAGCATTTTAGGAAGCACGTCGGTGCACACAGAATATGCTCGCACCCTTAAGTCGTATGCATTTCGGGAAGCATGTGGTTGGAGTGCGAGTCGAGGCAGATCGTTAATCAACGAAGTCACGTGCCAAAAACGATCCATCGATTAATCATCTAGCAAAACCTAAAATCTGAAAAATTATAAGCACTGCAACCCTGAATATGCTGACACGAAGTTAATAAATAAAAAGAACATGTCAACTCTTATCATTTCACACGTTTCAAAATAGAAAAGTATAAATTATGTGTTACTCCATTCGTTTAGAAATATAAGATGTTTTAGCTTTGTGAAAGGAGTGTATCTAGACCCCTTTTAGTATATAGGTTCACTCTGAACATCTACGAACATATATACTAAAAGATGTCTAGATACATTCGATTCATAAAGCTAAAACATCTTATATTTCTAAACAGAGGAAGTACATAAAAGACCACGTTCAGGGAAAGAAGCAAAGAAATAAGCAGAGATATAGAGCGACGAAGAAGTCTGACACCAAATGCACAACCATAATAAGAATAAGAAAGAAATAGATACACATAAAAACATAGACGCACGTAGCAGGAATAAGGCAGACATGTAGATAAAATGCGCATACACAAACATAAAGAAAGAAGACATGCTTCGGTCGAAAAAAGCTCGTCCAATGACATTACTGAAGGGGTTCCGCGGGAGAAAACAAAAAAATTCTACGGTGCGAACACACCTATCCAAGATCTATCTATATAGATGTAAAGTAACGAGCGGGGATTTAATGTTCATATCTTTGAAGACTGAAAGTGGTTAACGTTCCGAGGGGAATGTGGATGACATATTCGAACTCGGCCGACCTCAAGGTCGCGAAGCTCCTCACAAATTTGTCTTTGCTCCTTGTACGACGTAGCCGACCTCATGGTTGTGACGACGTCCAAGCTCAAAGAAAAGCACCACATGTGGCGGTGCCTCATGGCCTTACACACATACGATGTAGAGATGTCTCCCAGGCTCCGGTCCAAAAAAGCGGCGGAATAAGATTGATCTGGACCGAGTCCAACAACACGAGATGTGCGTATGGTGGAGAAACCCCAATACACGTATGCAGTTCCAAACTTAGGAACCCCATGTGAGGGAAAGGGAGAGAGAGAGAGAAATAAAAGGTAAAGCCAATTAAAGGGATGGATTTGGGGAGAGGGGTGAAACTCTTTATATAGGTGGAAGGGAGGTACTACCTCCCTCAAACTCCCGAGGTGGGACTAAACATGAGGGAGGAGGTGGAGGGAGCGGTCGGTCAGCCTCCCCTCATGGTACCCATGTGGTTTGAGGGCCCACTAGGGCCGGCGGCCTCCCCTGTCCTTCCCTAGGGCGGCAACCCCCTCTTAGGCCTCCTCCGGTGATGCCCAATTAGGTGGGCTGCCCCCAAACCCATTTAAAATAATATTTTTAATATTAATTCATTTAATTAATATTAAATACATATATTCATACCTATCACTCCGAAACAACTTTTGGACCCCTGCGATCATCATCAGATATCCCCGAAACACTTTCAGTATGACCCTAGAACAATTCTATAGTTCTCTTTCTTTTTATCCTACAATCTTGGATCAATCCCTAAGCATATCTACCCTTAAGTGTGACAACCTACAGCTCGGGAATACACAGACATGATTGACATCTTTTCTGATAATGACCAATAGTGGTATCTAAACACATAATGGCCCCCATGCATTCCATGATTAACTTGAATGCTTGAACTTTGAACGTCAAGTCTCATTCCTTTTTCTCTATGATACCTAGTTTATCTTTGGTATCTATATACCTATTTCGATTGTGTTATTGACAAACACATATACTCTTTCTCGTGATATTACATCTGCGTGACCTAGTCACATGTTTGCAGACTTGTAGATGTAATCTCACCGAGTGGGTCCAGGGTATCTATCCGTCACTCGGATGGGAAAATTCTGGTCTTGAGACATAGGCCTCAAAAGTTCCTATGGAATACCTGACGCACACCTTTATGGTCACCCAGTTACGGAGATGACGATTGATGTGATCAAAGCAGCCTCGGAAGATAGTGATTAATATGATCTCATGGTCGAAGTACTAAATCACTACGCTTGCTAGATATTGTAATGTTGAACTTTGTGACTAGATCACGTTACAATTCTAGGGGTTGGGTGTTGTACATAAATTCATATGTGACCTCGTTGTAAGTTAACATGGTAAAGTCATGATCGGGAAACCTCGATCGTCAGCTGCCCAACAAACTAGTCTAGAGGATACCAGGGATCCGGTTTGTTTATATACCACACTTGTATTTCCACTTAATACAGTTCTAGAATGATACAAAACTATTATGAACAAATGAGCCATGTTAATAAAAAAATCTTTATTATTGGCCTCTAGGGCATATCCCCTTTAGTGCAGAGAACCCCTTCCAGATTTATTGCGTACGTAAGTTAATATATGCAATTTCAGATTGGCACACATCAGGTAGTTTTGGAATGTTGGTCTAACACACTTGAATTATAGGAACACACAGAAGGGAAACAATAGCACTGCAGCTCAATGGCTGCATCGGGTTCTAGCTTATGTTACAGAGTGGGAGACTGCGATAGATGAAGTGTGGCAATAGTATGCCCCGTTTGATATGGAGCTTTTTAATGATTACTTACGGAGGTAGATGACCATGACACGATTGTGCGCCATCCATCATGCACATGATGAGGAGAGGTACCCGAGCCAGTCGACTTTGGATCCCATAGAGTATACGGTAAATACTCCCTCCTTGCCTAATGAATGTGTTTAGCCACATCATGCTTATTTATCTTCGATACAAATGCAAGCGAGGTTGACATTTGAGCTATAGGCTGAAGTGGCCTAGTATGGGCGAACGTTTTCATCCGCACCTCTTGTAGGACGTGAGCGGCAGCATAAGTCCTTTTTCTAACGCATTGAGGAAAATATACGAGGTATCTACGCGGCTATCACATGCACAAACGTTTCGAACATTGTTCAGCACAGAGCAGCACAATGCCCCCTCATCCCTCCATGTAGTAGGGACCCCCGCATAGCCCCACACAGTAGCAGCCCCCGCGTACATAGGTACCCCCACCACTCCGACACGAGCCTCGTCCATGCCTTACATAGCAGGCGACGCTGAGAGCACCACCGCCAGATCAGGCTGGAGGTTCAGCATAGCAGCAACACGCGACGCCGAGAGCACCATCGCTAGATCAGGCAGGAGATTCGGCATGGCAACATAAGGCTTCTTTCGACTAATGGTGGTAGTATCAGCACACTCCCTTGATGAACTACGGCTATCGACCACAACCCCAGGCAGAGGGTAAACAGTTTCCTATCTATTTCGTTCCATATAGCATGCAATACCTGATTACTTAATCTTTTTTCGTGTGTAGGAACCTATGGAAATCCAAGCATGTCCATAGGCTCGTGGGCGAGTGAGGACTAAGACGTTGAACAAACATAGTAGGATCAGGTTGACTGGTTCGGTATGTATCCGACTCCACCACTATACCCCACGCATGATACATAGTACCACGATGATGGGTCATAGCTTCCTCCTCGTAAGGTGAGGGAACCTGATAGTTTTGGCTAGAGTACACCTCCCTCTCCACAACCTCGCTGTTGCTGACAACAATGATACCTCTCTATGTATGAGACATATATCAGACCTATGTATGAGACATATATCTATCTATGTATGAGACATCTATTTATGAGACATATATCTATCTATGTATGAGGCATATATCTATGTATGCGAGAGATGGATTATTGTTATTATTTGACGCCGTACCAACAGAGCATTAATAAGATACAATCCACATCCTGACTTAAAGTAAAACAAACTAACTATGATGCAACTAAAACACATGACTATTATCTCGCTAACAAACAACTACAGCAGATAATTAAGATACAAACATGAACTGATTAAACTCAAATAACCTTACTACGATGATGACTCGCCCTTTCCCTTACTCGTCGAAGATGAAGTGCCCTTGTCTTTCTTTGCTCTTGCCTTCTCCTAGGAAGCTCTCTGGCTCTTGCCACTTGGCAGCATGAATATATCATTTTCGTCCTTGCTCTCTTATTTCTAATAATAATGGTCATTTGCCAAAACCTGTAACAATTTTTTGCTCTTAAGTTTTGCCTTCTCCCACCTTGCATTAATCCTCAGAAGTTCTTGCTGTATTTCCTCAGGGGTCCTTCAGGGCCGCCACCCAGACCTATAAAAAATTTCTGACACAACTCATTAAGTAAGATGTCACTACTGATGAGAGCCCTCCCATGTAACTGGAGTATCATCTATCCTAAACTCTCTGGCTAAATCTAAAAGGCGAATGTCATATATCTATTAAAGGTACGATCAGAAGGAAAACTCGACATTTTGATGAGGAAACACTTGCCTGCTTACATAACGCAGCGAGGAGGGGGTTTTATAGAGCCAAAACAGAAGAAATGGCGGGAACTAACTAGGGGAGAATGTGGCGCGAACATTCTGGTGGAGAAACTAGGCGAGATCTTTTGGCAGGAAGTCGTTGGCAGGAATATTTTGGCAGGAAAAATGGCGGGAAGAGATCGTAGGGACCTCATCACTAGGAACAAAAAGGGCAGGAAGACTTTTGCAACAATAGTTTTTATAACGACTTGAACTAAAGATACACTAAAACTGAATTTAAGATACACCATGAAACTAATTTCGAATTTAAGATACATCACGATACTACAACTGAAATGAAGATACATCGCTTCTGAGCCATACATCTACTTGTCCCGCGTCCAACGCAGGTACTTTCCGGTCTTGTTCCCATGGTCATCTGTTGTCTATGCCTTAGCAGTCCTTTCTCTTAATGTCTTCCTTTCCACCACACGGGCCTCTTTGCGCACCTCTTCCATCCGCTTCTCTTCCTCCCTCCTTCTCCTATTCAGCTCACGGTTTCGAGCTTGTTTCGCTCATAATTCTTTCAGCTCTCTCTCTCTCTCTCGCTCCTTCTTCTCATGGGTGGCAATCCTTTCAGCATGTTCCTTGGCGTGAAAGCTAACCCATGCACGCTGGTTATGATCCGCAATTTCCTGTAAGGCCCAAGCTAGTTGCTCCATGTCAATCCAATGGTACCGCATGTAGAGAGGAGGAGGAGACTACAACCACATTAATGACATGAATAAAAGAACGTAAAATATGCATATTCATTATGATTTGAGAACAAACCGGAGGCCTCTAGAACGATGAACTACGTTGATAGAACGGGCTTTGGACATAGTTGGCACACATGAAAAACTTCATGTCCATCTTATCAAAGAAATCCTCGCTTTCCTTTACCTTGGCAAGATGGCCACACCAACAACGCTCTTCTCTCACCTCCGGTGGCAACCTTGCATATTTCATCCTCCTTGGCATGTAGTCAGGGTCCGAACAAGATACACTCATGGTGAAATCTTGTGGCAAGAGAAATAGGAGAAACGGGTGAACTGGTGAATGAAAACATATCGGCCCAGATTATAGAAGCAATCTAAAGAATTGGCGGGAGAAGTTGGTGGGAAGCGGTGGTACAAGAAATTGGCGCGAACCAATGGACAGAGAGATTGACGGGAACAAGATTAGAGAGCAACATATTAGCCAAAAACACGCACGCACATCGATCCTGCATGATGAATGCAAGCTTCGGCCGGGACTAGAACTAATTGACCCATGGTGAGTCGACAAGGACAGTTGGCTAAGGGGGGCACGACTAGCTCTCTGACATGGAACTGTACCCGGCTGATAGGCCTGCCAGCCGGCGGTGGGCCGACGACCAACACTACACAGAAGTCATGTTACTTCTGTAAATTACGATTTTTGCGTATTATTATAGAAATTGAATAAAAAAGAGTATTATTTTAGAAATTGAATAAAAAAGTGTGGATCCAGCACTTTGAGAGAGAAAGGGCATTAGAGAAATCTTTGTATGAGATAGACCAATTGATACCTCTATGTTTGTATTTATATGTCTAGCATAAGGAATTGAATTGTTATGCAATACCATGTAGGGAAAAAACTGCCTCCCGGGTCGCTCGCACGGGTGACTCCGGGGACGATCCAATCTATATCGCCAACGGCCGTCCATCGCCGGTATTCCCTTGCCGCCGCCACCGGCGGTGGTTGTGGCGGCGCCCCGCCGTTGAAGGCGGTGGGGCGAGAGCGGTGCACCCCTCTCCCTCCTCTAGACGCATGGAGGCCGTTGCGGTGGGTCGCGTGCGGGGCTGGTGTGGTGGCTGCTCATGGCGAGGTGTAGGGGCGACGATTAGGGTGGGGCGGCAATGCAGCAACATGATCAGACGTGGATGGCAGCACGACGACGCATGGTGGCATGGTTGTCGACGCAGCGAACTAGTGGCCCATCTAGGATGGTGGGCTATAGGTTGGTGCTCGCTTATCTAGTCTCCACCTGCGGCTAGTGCTGCATCTTCGTCGAGCTTGCCGTCATGGAGGCCTGGGTTACCGTGGATCAGCCCACCCTACTTAGTGTGTTGAGTTTGCTCATGTTCCTTCTGTATATAGGTTCTATTGGCATTTCATATATGAACATGAGTAAATTTAAACTTTATATCTTTTCATGAATACTGCAGAAATGCAATGATAATGGTTTAGTTGCAGTTCATTCATCTTTAGTATGTTGCTTTTGGCTAGGTTCATTATCTATTTTTATTGATCAACTAAGGTTGTTGAACTTTGGCCTTCGGTCTCTTGGAAACCTGGTCTATTAGATGTACTTTAGAGGAGTGCTTCAGTGCGCACCCTCGATTACGAGCAATTCCGAACCGCCAGGGGCATTTTCGTCTAACGCATTTTGTTGGCTCCATTTTTTGGCCTAAGAAGAACCCATATCCAATCCCAATATAGTCTTGTATCTGTATACAGGGACTGGCGGCGCCGTATGGCATGACCCCACGTGGGGTCCACCTAGAAACCTAATCACCGCAATTAGCTCCCACGTCCATGCATGCACCATTATTGGGTGGAACTTAAGCCCTCTCTTCTCCGCCGCCTGGTAAAAAAACTCCATCACTCGTATCCCATGGATCTTCTTCACCTTGGTGCCGCCGATCTACCTCGCGTCCGCCCCCACATATCCGCAAAGGTAGAAAGCGCGCCAGGGGCTCGGCGTCTTCGTCACTAGGGTTTCTATTTCAAATTGTCGGCTGCATCTTCCGATCTGTGTAAGTTCATCCCATGATCATTCTTCCTCACTAGTAATTCTTAGACACTAGTAATTCTTAGACACACATAACTTTAGTGATTCTAACAATGTGGCACAATCATAGAGGATACGAAGGACTCTAGATCTAGTATGAACAATGATGAAAACGGGTATGTCTATAATGATGATTCCATTTCTGCCAATACGTATCCCGAAGACGGCTGGAGCGAAGATGAGTTTGATGTGAGGACACATTAGCTTCTTCTTTGATATTTTTATGTTAAATTAAATAATATATGATATCTCATGGCTTGATTTATTTAGATTGTCTATGATGACGATTTTCATAATGGCCTTAACAACCATGAAGAAACAGACACGTTTGCGATAGTGAGGTATGTGTAGTGGTGTTAAATTTTATATGTCATGCACCGGATGAAGCAATTGTATAAAGGTTACTAAATATTGCTAAATTGTTCAGGTACTAAATGACTCTGGTATGGAGTATGACTATTTTGGTGAATCAGACTTGGAGATGGGTAATTTTGATGATCGTGAAGATGCACCAATTTCTGATATGTTCGTTGACATGAGTGAGGTATTATTTCTTGGCCGTTTCTAGCAATCAACAAACCGACATGCATATAACTATAGTTGTAATGTCTAGGTTTTGAATTTGCAGGATGCACCATGTAGTCAGACTGAAAGTTCAAATAAATGTAGCAATGGCACTAGGTATCCTGACGATAAGCGAGAATTGTACTGCAAGATAATGGAAATCACATTTGTTAGAAAAGCAGTACCTTATTATTTCTACAATAGATATGCCAAAGATCATGGGTTTGGCATTAGGAAGCACCAAGTGAGGCGGTTTGATGATGGAGTTGTTCGTCTTAGGCATTTTGTATGTTGCAGGGAAGGGAAACATGCCAAGAATTTACGACAATGGAAGGCCGCAAATATAGGCTCAGACCTGAGTCTAGGTGCATGTGCAAGGCATACATGGTGGTGAAGATTCATAGAAAAAATGGTCTTTGGATCATTACGAGTTTTGACGACACTCATAATCATGTGTTAGCGAGACCGGATGAAGTCCCATTTGTTTGGTCCCACGGGAAGATCAACGACTCCCAAAGAGCTGAGATATTATCTCGGAAACATGGGGGTTAGGAAGCATCCCATCATGCGATCCTTGATTAGCAAATCTAGTGGTTCATATGCCGGTGTGGAATTTACAAGAAAGGATATGAACAACATGTGCTCAAGGGAGAAGAGGAAGCTGCTTTATAAGGGTGATGCCAACACAACCTTCAGCATCATGGCGGAGAGAAAGAAGAGGGACCCTGAATTTTTTTATGATTATAAGCCTGATGATCAAGGTCGTCAACAACACTTGTTATGGTATGATTCTAAATCACGTCGGGACTACCAGGACTACGGCGACGTCATTGTGTTTGACAACACATATAAGATGAATAAGTACATAAGGGCATTCCCTTTGTCGATTTGAACAATCACCGTAAAAAGGTATTTGGATGTGCCATCCTATCAAACAAGAACGAAGAAACATATGTCTGGCTGCTTTGGACTTTCTTGAAAGCAATGTGCCAGTAGAAGCCAAAGGCAATAATCACAGATGCGGATGCCGCGATGATCAACATTGTGGATGAAATATTTGCTGATGTATACCATCATATTTGCATCTTTCGCACTGAAAAAATATGGAGATGCACCTACCTAACAAGTAACTGAACGAGTTGAGGACTCTTCTACATTACACCACCTTGGAGCAAGTATTCGAGCAACAATGGCACACTTTTTTTAGGAAGTGGATGTCACCCAAAACTAAAAAATGGCTTAAGAGGATGTATATGAAAAAGAGATTATGGGCCGCCACATATCTTTGAGAAGGGTTCTAGTTGGGTATGAAAAGCAACCACATGAGTGAAAGTTTAAACTTGTGTCTTCATCTTCTCCTTGATGGGTGATACGTCCATTTTGCATCACTATTCTATATCATAATTTACTATTATTCATTGATATATTTCATATTAAGAGATGATACTTATGTCATTTCATCTATTTTTGCATGGTTGATGACTTTTGGAGGATGGACCACTGAAGGCGCTGTTTGGAGGCGAAATTCACGAAGATCGAAAAACCCGGGAAATACATGGAAAATCCTATTTTTCCAGAAGACGAAGGATGCCAGAAGGGGGAGCGGAGTTGGGCCACAGGGGGCCCACACCACCCCCTGGCGCGGGCCACCCTTGGCCACGCCACCAGGTGGTGTGGCCACCCTGGCCCACTCCTGGCTCTCCCCTTTGGCGTATATTATTCCCACGCAACCCTAAGACTTGGGGAGCGACAACAAAAAGATTCCGCCGCCTCTGCAAGGCGGAAAACTGCAGAGAGAGAAAGAGCTCTCCGGCAGGTAGAAATCTTTAGGGGATATTCCTTCCCGGAGAGGGGAGATCGTCGCCATCAACACCACAATCAAGCTTGAGTTCATCGGGATCATCATCATCATCATCTCCATCATTGATGACCCACAAGTATAGGGGGTGTATCACAGTATTTTCGATAAGTAAGAGTGTCGAACCCAACGAGGAGCAGAAGGTGCTGGATAGTGGTATGGATCAGGAATTCTCTGCAAATACTTAGCAAACGGATTTTTAGGGGATTTTGATAAAGAAAGTAAACAAAATACGAGTAAATAAAAGACAGTAGGAATAAATGCAGCAAGTGGCCCAATCCTTTATGCAGCAAAGGACAAGCCGGTTGTATTATTTAAGATGACCAAACGTTCTCGAGGACACATGGGAAGACTGTCAAGTGCTTTCGCTTCATATAGTTGATTAATCTTCTTTAGCTTGTAAAGTGTTGTGTGGGTGAACCTATGCTAATGTACCGACCTTCCTAGGAGTAATACGTACTTGTGATTATACCCCTTGCAAACATCCGTAAGTACAAGAGAGTAATTAAGGTAGAAACCTAACCACATCTTTAAACTCTAAGACCCTTACGTCCCTTGTGTAATGGTTTCCTAACGGGGTTCAGGTTTCTGTCACTCCGGCAACCCCTATGATTAGTAGCCAAATACACAATGCATTCCCCTAGACCCATATAGGTGAAGTGTCATGTAGTCGACGTTCACATGACACCACTAGAAGAAGCACACCACAACTTAAATATCAAACTATTGAATCTTTCTCAACACAATTCCACTACTAACAACATGACTTATCCCATGTCCTCAAGAACAAAACGAACTAATCACAAGACATCATATGGATCATGCTCAGAGATGGAATAATGATGTATAACAATCTAAACATAAACAATAATTCAATGGTTCACTCAATAGCATCAACTACACAGAATAATCAACACCGGGAAAGTTTCCCCTAAGAACTAATGCAAGATTCAACCCAATTGTTACAGCAATATGGAGATGGTGATGAGGGTGGTGATGGTGATGATGGTGGTGATGATGATGATGATCCCGTTGAAGTCCAGCTTGATGGTGGTGTTGATGGCGACGATCTCCCCTCTTCGGGAAGGAATTCCCCCGGCAGAAATCTGTGTGCCAGAGAGATCTTTCTCTCTTGGTGTTTTTCGCCCCGCTGAGGTAGCGGAATCTTTCTATGGACGCTCACCGAGTCTTAGGGTTTCGGGAGGATAATATACGCCAGAGGGGAGTGCCAGGGGTGGACCAGGGCGGCCACACCACCTGGTGGCGCGGCCTAGGCTGGCCCGCGCCAGGGGGTGGTGTGGGCCCCTTGTGGCCCATCTCCGGCCCCCCTTCTAGCTTCCTTCGTCTTCTGGAAAAATAGGATTTTCTGTATATATTTTCCTAGATTTTCTGATCTTCGCGAATTTTTCCTCCAAACAGCACCTTTTCCATCAGAGTCCTGACTGCAGCGGTCCATGCTCCAAAAGTAATCAACCATGGAAAGACAGATGAAATAACATAAGTATCACCTCTAAGTACGAAATCTATCAATAAATAATAGTGAATTATGACATAGAATAGTGATGCAAAATGGACGTATCAATCATCATCTCCACCAGCACCATCATCACCACTTCATACCGCTATAGCAATTGGGTTGAATCTTGTATAGTTCTTAGGGGAACTTTCTGGGTGTTGATTACTTGTTGTAGTTGATGCTATTGAGTGGAACCATTGAATTATTGTTATGTTCAGATTGTTGCTTATCATTATTCCATCTCTTATCTTGATCCACATGATGTCTTGTGAGTAGTTCGCTTAGTTCTTGAGGACATGGGAGAAGTCATGTTGTTAGTAGTGGAATTGTGTTGAGAAAGATTCAATGGTTTGTTATTTAAGTTGTGGTGTTATTCTTCTAGTGGTGTCATGTGAACGTCGACTACATGATACTTCAGCTTTATGGGCCTAGGGGAATGCATTGTGTATTTGGCTACTAATCGTAGCGGTTGTCGGAGTGACAGAAACCTGAACCCCGTTAGGAAACCTTTGCACAAGGGAGTGTAGGATCTCAGAGTTTAAAGCCAGTGGAGCCTTCCGAAAATCACCATTCTGACAAGATCACCGAGGGAAAGCATCAAGCAGATCTTCATCTTTGCGGGAGAGGAACCATAGGACCGCCTCTATTATTCAAGCACACCAGCAAGCCCCCACGCTGCCAATCAGAACAACGAAGGAGAAGGTAAGGTAACGCTAGAGACAAGTACTAGATCGGAACAAGGTCCAGATCGAACCCATCTCTCAACGCACCCCGTTACCACACTTTGCCGCTCCAGCTCGCACCCACCATGGCTAGAAGGTCCATGGCCTCGCCTGGATCCCACTGGCAAACAGGGTTAGAGGGCCGATCTAGGTCTTCCAAATGGAATCCCAACACTAGCGCCTCCTCCATCAGATAGCTTCCATGGGGGACCAAGGACGCCACCCAGGTCGCAACGCTACAGCCTCCACCGCCGTCGCGCCAGCAGATTCAGCTTCCGCTTCCGACGCACTGCCCACCTAGCCGCCTTTGGCAGCTAGACCAGCCATAACCTCGGCAAGGGCCGGCGGCAGCAGCGATGATCGGATCCAGCAGCAGGGGGCTCTAGCAGCGATGCGTTTGTCTCCCCTAGCATCGCCTGAGAACGGTGCGAGGGGTCATGTACACAAGGGGTCCGATAGATTCTCGTGAGTACTGAACTCTTTTATTTAAGTAATCAGGGAGCACTTTTGCATCAGGTCTCTACCAGTATTACAACGATCACTCTCTTAAGATAATAACATCTCCTATTCCTCATCAATCATGGGCGAGGCAATCACGTATATTCTACTTGGTGTTATTGGTTCTTTGTTGTCTTCTTTTGTTTCTTATACTATAGGGCTTTATGAGAGCGTTTCGAGGGCATGGATTCTTCGTCGTTTCTGAGCGAACATTGCCCTTCAGTTGGTTGTTCTTCTATAGAATTGTTTGGTCCATGTATACGAGTGATATTCTTTTGTCCCTGTTCCGTTGACTCAATCAGTTAGTCCTCTAGTCTGTACCGGACTGCTCTTCTTACTTCTTCTCATCCATGTCCTGATTTACCTTCCGTTTCTTTGCGAGTGGTCTACTAAATGACCAGCTGTTTTGAGCTCAAGAATTTGTTGTTCCTAAAATTATAGCAATGCAAACCTAACATGCTCAAACTGAGAGAAAGCCTCGCTCACGATTTTTCCCTTCCGTTACTATTTCTAGATCCCTGATTTTTCCCTTCCGTTACTATTTCTAGAGCCCGAGGGATTGGCGTTGCCAGCTTATCCGTCAAGCGTGTTGGCTGTCTTCTTGGGTTACTGTTGGTACAAGTTTGATTACTATGTTAGATTTTTTATTATTTTGGTTAGTTTTGATTCCTTTGTTCTTACGTGTTTAGGAAATTTTTTTTCAGCTTGTAATTCTTTTATCTTTGCAACTATATATTCTACTGATTTAGATAATTTTGAGTGTTATGACATCTTGTGGGTTATTTACCGCAGCTCAGCGTCTTGCGTGACAATGCATTGCCCCTCGCCGTCTTGCCCACCTGCAGCCACTGTGATGGCCTTGGCCACACATGCAACCCATGACTCACATGAAGTGGGTCCTAAGTAGTCATTCTATGTCTTCCAAGAAGTTCACTGCGCCGGGCAACACCGAGGAAGAAGAGGCACACTACACCGAATCCTCCTTCAACGAGGAAGACGGGTCATCAATCCCTCACGAGAACAACAACATCCAGCACACCTTTCCTTTAAGTTAACGATGCAGCCAATCACTTCTACATCAAGAATCAAGAGACAAGAACTTGCCGTAGTCTCTGTCTATGAATCAATACATGTTGGAATAGAGAGAGAGATATCAGGGAGATGAGAGAGGGGCATGTACCTTCTCCCTGGCTTGATGAACCATTGGCGTTGGCCATGGTGGTCGACGGCATGAGCGTGGGTGTGAGTGGGCAAAGCGGCGATGGAGCTTTCTATCGGCACAACGCTAACCCTAGATCGGATTTGTGTGTCGGTGCGGTGAGCAGCGCACGGTGAACCTCCTACCATGTACAGCCGGCGCCCACCTCTTTATATAGCGCTGGCGATAGGGGCCCACTAACCAAATGAGGGTTGGGCGCCCCCGATCAGGGCACGGTCAAAGGGGAGCCCGTTGAGCCGTTGGGCTCAAACGGGAGATCAATCTAACATTCTCCCCCTTCATCTCAACCTTACTTCTAACTTTATACTTTATGCTTTACTATTTTCATGATGGATCAGTACATAGAGCATGTTTCATCGTCACAACTCAATTTCTGATAGAATCTGATAGCTACAATATACCTCTCTGTTTTGAAACCAATTCTATTACTTTTGGGCCTCTTATGATCCAGCAATCATAGGCTTTCCCTTATACCCATGCCGGCTAAGTGTTCTTTGAACACATTGGGTGGTAAGCCTTTCGTTAGCAGATCCAGAAGCATATCCTTTGTAATTATATGCTCAAGACTTATAGTGTGATCCTGAATTTTATCTTTCACAACATAATACTTTATGAAAAGGACACACATGTAATGACATGCAGTGGATCCAAGTGGTGGTTTATGAAAAGAACAAACATGCAATGACTCTAGTTATGGTTTATGAAAAGGACACACATGGAATGACACTAGTGGTGGTTTATGAAAAGAACACACATGCAAAGACATGCAATGACACTGGTGGATCCATGTGGTTTCTGAGAAGGACACACATGCAATGACAACTGGTGGATCCATGTGGTTTATGAAAAGAACACCATCTGCTGGAGTGGCATCATTGCATGTGTTCTTTTCAAAAACCACAGTGATTCACACTGACACATAGACATGAAATGACTCTAGTGGTGGTTTATGAAAAGGACACCACATGCAATAACTCTGGTGGATCCAGGTGGTTTATGAAAAGAACACCACATGCTGGATTGGCATCATTGCATGTGTTCTTTTCAAAAACCACACCGATGTACACTGACACACACACACATGCAATGAATCTAGTGGTGGTTTATGAAAAGGACACACATGCAATGACACTAGTGGTGGTTTATGAAAAGAACACACATTCAAAGACATGCAATGACACTCGTGGATCCATGTGGTTTATGAGAAGGACACACATGTAATGACAACTGGTGGATCCATGTGGTTTATGAAAAGAGCACCACATGCTGGAGTGGCATCATTGCATGTGTTCTTTTCAAAAACCATAGTGATGCACACTGACACACACATGCAATGACTCTAGTAGTGGTTTACGAAAAGAACACCACATGCAATGACTCTGGTGGATCCAGGTGGTTTATGAAAAGAACACCACATGCTAGAGTGGCATTAGTGGATCCATGTGGTTTATGAAAAGAACAAACATGCAATGACTCTAGTTGTGGTTTATGAAAAGACACATATGCAATGACATGAAGTGGATCCAAGTGGTGGTTTATGAAAAGAACACACTTTGCAGATGACACTGGTGGTTTATGAAAAGAACACACATGCAATGACTCTAGTCGTGGTTTATGAAAAGAAGACAACATGCAAATGACACTGGTTGATCCATGTGGTTTAGTATGAAACATGCATTTTCCATTTCTTACAGGAACACACGTGCCTACTCTTTCTATTTTCTATTTGTATCCCTTATTCTATCTTGCCCTTGGTTTTTTGATACTACTCAATTTTGCCCTCTCTCTCGATCACAAATCTCACGAAAGCCCAAACGTGTGCTCACTCTGGGTGCTATGCCCTGATTGGCTGACATAGATGTCATGCGGATCGTGCCCACCAACCGTTTATCCTTTGTGATACAACGGGAAGGATAACCCCTCCCTTCTCCACTTTTTTGCAGGGTCTATTCGTGCCACCTATCTATCCGTGCGACCGATACTTTACCTCCATAAATAAGTGAAAAATCCATCTAAAAAATAGAAAATAAATGATTATATTTTGGAGAAGCTCTCGTCTTCGTCTTCTGCTTCGTCGTCGTCTTCGTTAATGTCATGGTCCTTGCCGTCTCTGCCGTCGGTGTCCTCCTCTAATGACTCGACACCACCCCCTTCTTCGTATAAGCACGCTATCTCCTCGTCGGAGTCCTCCTCCTCATCCTCTTCGTAGTCCCACGGGTCCACGTCACTCTCCCCCGCTTCTGCCTCCAACGGATCGATGAACGCCTCCTCATTGGCCGAGTCAAATTCATCCAAATAGCGGTCTCCTCTCTTCTTCTTGATCTTCTTATCGTTCCTCTTATTATCCGTACTCACCGGTGCAACACGCACCCCCATCATGGCTGCTGCTTTGCGCTCGTCTGTCGCTCCAGGTACCCCACGCTCCTCCTGCGCGGCCGGTATGAGCTTCGACGTCGCAGTGTCCTCGAGTGCCGCTGTCAATGGATCCTGGCGCCATCGGACACAACGTGCTGCATCAGTAGGTGACTCGCGAGCCCAAACGATGCAGCGAAGAGCAGGGGATGCAAGACGGTCAGTGGACGGCTTGGACCTGCCATTGCCACGACGAGGGGGCATCGTGCTCGAGGAAGTTGTTCAGAATGAGTGATGGCGGGTACACAGAGTTGGGTGCTGATATGATCAAGGGATGAGCAGCGCTTTCATGCGTCGTGTACACACATGCATTTTTCGATTATTAAAAAAATGTAATATCTCGTGTACTCACATAATTTGATCACAACAAAAGTGGCACAACGTATTCTAGACTCGTAAATATCACGTGCGTGCCTGTCGACGTGGAGTTCAATGGAGTTCGACGTGCCAATGTGATTGTGCAGTAGTTGCACGCGTCATTGCCCCATCAACACGTGACACACGCACGCGGGACATGCACGCTGATGCCTATGATTACCACCCGGCTCCACTCATTTTTTAAGGGTAAGCTCGCACTCCTCTTATATGTGTGTACTTGTTAGAGCAAGATAAATTATATCTGGGCAGTGCATCCATAATTGCTATTGCCTCCACAAATGCTTATAGCAATAACCTACTAGTCTCATCCATAGAATAAAGAGAGCTAATGATATGCATAGTGATGTCACTGTTAATCCCAAGCAAATCCGTCACATACTACCCCTTCTGTCACAGGTGTTCCCAACCTACAGATCAGTCATCACTCATACTCCCTATACCTGGCTCAACCCTCAGGGTCTTCGGTACCTGAGAAGTCCTTGGATTGAGGCAAGAGAGGATACAATAATCATCATGTCATACAAACTAATAGACGATCCCATCTATCATAAATAACATGCACAATTTCTACATGGCTAGGCCAAAGCCCTTAGCCCAAGGAGAATTACTCACACATAGAGATGATATCAACAATCACAAGCATTGTAATGAAAATCATAAGATTGACAGCAATAGTCTTACAATGCCGCCAATCGGAGAAGAGATCTACTATTACAAGTGGTGGAATATGGCTATGGAGATGGAGAAGGGTTTGGAGATATGGAGGCGGCTTTTGGCGAGGTCTGGCTTCTTTGGGGTAGGGCGAGATATTCTTTCCCATCGCTCGAGGCTTCTTTTTATAGGGGTTCCTTCACGAAAGTTGTTCTGCTTGACCTAACGGTGGCGGCGCCAACTATATGACCGGAGCTATACGGCCGGAATGTTTGCTCCGGGCATATAGTTGGTTGTTAAAGCGTCTTCCTCCATTGTACGGCTCCTGGTTTCTTCTGGTTGTTGGAAATCTCGTATCTTTTACTTTAATGTAGTGATTCCCTCCTTTAAACGACATTATCTGCACAAGAAAAATATAAAAGAAAGGATTGCATACCCCTCTGAATATTAGCATTAGTGGCAGGGTTTAGAGAGATATTTCATCAAGAATATGAGTAATATCCAGTTTTAAATGTGGACGTAGATGGCTATATTTCAGAGCCATCAAGGGATTTACCAATGTGTAACCCTAGCCCGAGAAAACAAAGGAACTCACATCATGGAAGGAATACTCGATGTCGGAGAGAAGGTTGTTGCTGCTTGACTGGTCGTCCTTGTCGTTCCAGGACAGCATGGTGAATTCGTCATCACCGGCGACGGCATCGGTGAGGAGAGAGAGAGAGAGAGAGAGAGAGAAGAGAGAAGTGCGTAACCGCTGCAACAATGACTAAATTGACATGTTACAATAGTTTAATGAATACCATGTCCTTTCCCTGGATTATTGTCTCCTGCCTAATATGGTTTCTCTTCATCCATTCTTATTTCAAATATTAAACCTATACTCACTCCATCCCAATTTCAATGCCTAAGGAAAACATACCAGTATACTACATCATCTAAAGAAACAAAATCATGTCAACTACAAGGAACTTATGCATCACTTGTTCAGTCATGGTTTCACAAACATTGCATTACAATCTCTCAGCAAACATAATCATAGAAACAAGTATATTACATCAACTCAAGAAACAAAATTATGTCAACTACAACGTACTTACGCATCACTTGTCCAGTCATGGTTTCACAAAACATTACATTACAATCTCTCAACAAACATAATCACATAAACAAGTATATTACATCAACTCAAGAAACAAAATCATTTCAACTACAAGGTACTTACACATCACTTGTCTAGTCATGGTTTCACAAAACATTACATTACAATCTCTCAACAAACAAAATAACAGAAACAAGTACAATACATCATCTCAAGAAACATAATCATGTCAACTACAATGTATTTATGCATCACTTGTCTAGGCATGGTTTCACAAAACATTACATTACAATGTCCCAACAAAACAAAATAACAAAAACAAGTACAGTACGTCATCTCAAAAAACATAATCATGTCAACTACAATGTACTTATATCTTATTACAACAAAGATGGTTTCAGTGAGTGACATGTACGAAAATATCAATAGCTCGCACAACATTATATCGTAATCTCTCAACAAACATAATCACAGAAACACGGTCTAAATGCAACAGTAGTCAATGTTACAAATATAGGAAGGGGAACCCCGCGGTCCATATGACAAGCCTAGGGTAGCAGCTCTCATCAGATCTCATCAATGTCGACCACCTCATTCTGTTTAGCCACTACAGGGGCCTCTACATCCACTATAACCTGTTCAACAACATCAAAAATGGTACCAAGGAAGAACACCTTCCTGGTTCGCTTCTTTCATCGCATAATCTGCATAAGATCTCCAGTATCCAAAACCTCTATGAATTACTGCTTCTTATGATGCCACCACCGGATTTGTGCCATCTGCTTAGGGCCAATACTGATTTCCTTACCGATCATCTCTCTCATTTCATCAAGAGTTATGTTTTTGGAATCGACAGTGATCTCCATAGTACATGACGAAACTGGCTTATTAACTCCCTCATCAAGTTTTGCCATGTATGAATCCACCTCTGAGTGTATATTGAACTTATCTAGATCAGCATCTATTGGTTGGTAGTCTCTAGGAGCCGAAGCTCTGGTAGCAAGACCTTCAGCATCTGCATACATATCATCAATCATCGCTTAAACTTTCACCCTACGATCAGCTACTCAACACTCCCAAACCATCTAAAGCTCATGGGAGTGCTCAATTTGCATATAGGCATCATTCATGTTGCGCCACACCAATTTTATCCTCTATCTAGAACCCAGGGAATCCTTGCGGCAAGTATATCTACCTGGTGCGAAACAGACACAACCTCTTTGCAGTTCACAAGCAGATTGTAACACCCTCAAATCAACCCTATGCAAGTTTTAGCCCTTTCCGCCAAACCCGCATAGAAACGATTCAAGGACGCCCACCAGGCACTTCCGTGTGGGTGGAAAATGAAGTAATACCATTACACAACAGTCCTCGATGGGACCCACAAAACAGATATATATACAACAACGACTCCACGAGTCCAGTTTATAGATATACAATAAAAAGATCCAAATCACCTTGAAAACGATACAACGTCCGAGTACGGACAAGATGCAAATGGGGCTAAGAGCCCTGGAGAATAATCAATGGCATCCATAACCCTGCCCAGGCCAAGCCGGAAGGGTAACCCTGCTGACGACGTCGATCTCAAACCTGCTAAACAAAAGGGGTGCCGACAAAGGGCAAAGGAAAAAGAGGAGCGTCAGTACTGAGGCCAGTACACGGCGAGGCTAGAATTTGGCGGCTCTCGCCTACATAGGTATGGTGGGCTGAAGCAGCAGCGCAGCGGCACTAGACAACCTATAGAGACTTGATACAACTGGCGGCTATTAGAGAGGGGTAAGAAAGACCTATTCGGATCCAACCTGAAGCTAACACCAAACAAACCCATCCTGGTATTCTCCCCTCGAGACCCAATGAGGAAGTCGGACCAAGGGACTCACACAGTTGGTAGTTTTACTCATTCCATTATAGTTGTAGCACTTACTAATCAGATGTAGGTATGATAGCATAAGTTGTGGGCACTTTTATTTATCATTCCGTTGTAGTTGGAACATTTACTAGGAATATATATTTGTCCTGAGGAATCCCCAAAACCCAGCAGTTGTTGGCACTTTTATCACATTCCTTTGGAGTTGCAATACTTACTAGGCAGGTATAGTATGACACAGATCACCACAGATCCACCAGGGGTTGGCATCTTTAATATCCATTCTGTTATACTTAGACTGATTACTAGTCACATATTAAGTCAAATTTATAGAATTACTTTAGTTATGCTTGTCTATGATCGAGATACTGTGCTCCAAGTCGTCCATAACCGCGGACACGGCTTTCAGAAAGTTTTACCCTGCAGGGGTGCACAAATAGCAACACACACTCGATCAACCTCGGAAAAACCAACTCAAAACCCAACGAGGCATTCACGACAAAGCGATCACAGGATTCAGAAATATTTCAGGGGGTCACCCCACTAAGCTACCCGCAACGAAGTTGGCCGGCTACGGAACGGACCCAGGGTTTGTGTCAGTGGCTGTAAACGACTAGGAACCCAAAAGTGTGACTGGGCTTATCGATACCGCGAAAACATTCCACGTTCCAAAACTATACAGGTGCTCCACGCACAATCTTAAATAAAGCAGTAAAACATGGCATAGGTACATAATAGTAATAAAGCTCCAAACTACTTGTGGCCCCAAGAAATAGAAATGAATCAAGCTCTGGCTCAGGGGGGTCCATAAGGCCTCCCGGATGTGGATAGTGCGAAAAAATCAAGGAACAGGTATCAAGTACTCGGGGTCCTACGGGACACAAGTGAGCGTGGAAGAACCAAATAACATCTATTGCCCACCAATGCCTCTGCATTGGTTATATCTAGCATTTTTATAGTTGTATTTAAGTCATGAGCAACTCCACCATTAAGCATCTCCACCAATAAACATCTGCCATCAATCCAACAACTGTGGTACTTGACATCACAAGATCGCACCTGAGCAAGCAACTACGACTCGCAAGGCCCGCTATCTACCAAACACAGGTAATAGGAGGTGTCCAAGGCAATATAAAGGTTGCACAGGATATAACGGGGATACGGAAACTAAAGCATCGCGACACGGATAGCAATAGATCAACGGGAGGAAATAAAGACTATAAATGCAAAATAGGTAGAAGGGGGAGAGGTGCTCACCTGGGAAACACTGCCGGAGATTCATAACCGAAGATCTTGTCGATACTCACATCCACTCATCGGTCTAATCCGCGAAGAAGCAAAGCACTAAAAGAAACACCGGATGCACTATTTAATATTACGACAGAAGATTCGGCATGATTATGAGATGATGCAGATGCGGTGCGAATGGGCAGTATTAAGCGGAACCGGGTTCCCGACAATTAATTAAATGGTTTAAGTTATTTAGCTATCCCTCAATTTAAATGTTGTCTTAACATGGCATCGATTCTCTACACAAATTTAAATGGAGAAAATATAAGACTAGAAAAGCCCTCATATAGACTCCATATTTAATTATGATGTGAAATGGCATAATGCCCCCAACCCACATGATGCGATGCGAATATGAACCATTTAATGTGCAACAATTGATAATGTTATTGTTATAAAAAAATAATGGGGTCTCAGATAAGGAATCACATTAGGGTGCGGCGAACTTGGGTTCCGGGGTTCGACGGTCTCGGCGGAAGCGTTCTCGGACATCGGAAGTAGATCTTGTTGCATACGGGAAGAAGGACTTGGCGTTCCGAGATGAAGCGCTTGTCGTACCGGTGGCGATCTAGGCGGTCATCGGGTCATGTCGACGGTCTTGTCGTACTAGGGTTTCGATGTTCGGATCCGTGTGGAAGGTCTTGGAGTTTGGCACCGGTCTTGTCGGCGGTCGATCTTGATTTGCCGGATGGGGTCGTGGCAGCTCTTGGTGTCGGCGGGATTGGTCTTCGGTAGATCTTGGCGTTGTGACAGTTCTCATCGGTGGTCCTCTGGTAGCGGCGCTTCGGCGACATCACAGACGATGTTGGAGGTCTTGTCACTTGGCGATCTTGTTCATCGGGAGGGTCTCGAGCATCTTTCTGAATGGATCGGGAAAACAGGGCCAACAGAGGCAGACACGCGCGGCTGCAGGCATCCTTCAAGCTGGACATGCACACACGCATGCACATCTGCAGGAACCAGGGGCACGCGACTGCGGCCAGAGCACGGCGTGCGCCCACACGGCTTCTTCGGGACGGGTCGAGGCAGACGAGGTGGTAGCAAGGGGAAAACCGCGGCGGTTGGCAGCCTGCGGCGACGCGACCGGGCAGAGGGAGCCGGCGGCGGGGCCGGGCCGGCGAGGCCACGGTGGAGCGCGGGGTGGAGGTCGCCCGAGCGCCGGGAACGCGAGCCGGCGACGAGGAGGTGCTCACGGGGCTTGGGCGGGCCGGCGGGAGGCAGGCTCACCGGAGGCAGAGGACAGGGCGGTGGACGCGGGGCTCAGTCGAGGTGGGGACGGAGGTGCTCGGGCCGGGGACAGCGGCGAAAGACGAGGCCGGCGCCTGGCGTCTGAGGAGACGCGGCGGCGGAGCGAGCTTGGTGGCGGGGCCGCGTCGGCGAGGGTAGGCCGAGGTCGGCGGGCGGCCGGCGGGGAGTGGGGAAGGAGGACGAGGTCAGGAAGGAGGGGGCCCGAGGCGGCGGAGGAAGAAGCACGCCGGCGGCGGGGTGGCGACAGCGGCCGGAGATGGGAAAGGCGGCCGGGTCTAGGGTGGCGGCGGTGGAGCTCCCGGCGAGCCGGCGACGGAGGGGCGCCGTCGAGGCGGAGACGAGCCGCGGTCAAGGGAAGAGGAGAGGCGGCGACGGCTGAGAGCGGTGCACCCCTAGCGGCGGCGGTGCGCGTGGGCTGGGCGGAGGGGAGGGGCGAGGGCGACCGGAGGTGCTCACGGCGGCGGCGCGTCTGAGAGGGAGGCGGCGGGGCGCGGCTCTAGCGGGGGCGATTGAACCGAGGGAGGCAGGGCGACGTGCGGACAGGTGGTGGTGGGGCCAGGCACGGTTGGTGCGTGGGGTGGCGTGCAGGTGGCCAGGCGCGTCTGTCCACCCCAGGAGGTGGGGCCCGCGCGGGGGTAGGTGGCTGAGTGGGTGGGCTGGTGGCGGCGGCTGAGTGGTGAGTGAGGTGAGTGGGGTGAGGTGGCAGGTGGTGATGGGCCGGAGTGATGTGGAGGGGCTGGGTAGGGAAAAATAGGGTAGGGTTTTTGGTGGGAAAAGTGTTGGGTGTTTTCTGGGTAGGTAGGTTTTTATCTGGAGGTGGCCAGTGTTGGAGATATGCCCAAGAGGCAATAATAAAGTGGTTATTATTATATCTTTATGTTTATGATAAATGTTTACATCCCATGCTATAATTGTATTATTAGGAAACACTAATACATGTGTGTTTTGTAAACATAAAAGAGTCCCTAGTAAGCCTCTTCTTAAACTAGCTTTTTGATTAATGGATGATCATGGTTTCCTAATCATGGACATTGGATGTCGTTAATAACAAGATCATATCATTAGGAGAATGATGTGATGGACACACACCCGTAGTAAGCATAGCATAAGATCAAGTCATTAAAGTTCGTTTGCTATAAGCTTTAAAATACATAGTAACCTAATCCTTCGACCATGAGGTTGTGTTAATCACCATCACCGGATGGGTACTTTGATGACATCAAACACCGCTTCGTAACTGGGTGGTCATAAAGGTGTCATTGGGTATTCTGAAAGTATGTGTTGAAGCGCATGGACCAAGATTGGGATTTGTCCATCCATATGACGGGTAGATATGCTCTGGGCCCTCTCGGTGGAATGTCATCTAGTTAGCTTACAAGCATGTGACTAGGTCACAAGGGATGACATATCACGGAACGAGTAAAGAGTACTTATCAGTAACGAGGTAGAACTAGGTATGGAGATACCGACGATCAAACCTCGGATAAGTATAGTATCGCGAGACAAAGGGAATTGGTTTAGTATGTAAATGGTTCAATCGATCACGAAGTCATCGTTGAGTATGTGGGAGCCATTATGGATCTCCAGGTCCCGCTGATGGTTATTGATAGGAGATGTGTCTCTATCATGTCTACATATTCACGAGACGTAGGGTGACACACTTAAGGTTCGAAGTTGTTTTAAGTAGACATGGAATGTGCGTTGGAGACCGAATGTTGTTCGGAGTCTCGGAATGGATCCGGGACATCACGAGGAGATCCGGAATGGTCCGGAGAATAAGATTCATATATTGGGGATCATTTTCTAAGTTAGGAAATGTTCCAGAGTGTTTGTATGGAGATTCTAGAAGGTTTCGGAATGTTCTGGAAGGTTCTAGAGGATTTCTTGGAGTTTGCTTGAAAACCAAGAAAGGATCAAAGGAGTCCTAGTGGGGCAAGACACGGATTCGTAGGGGAGGAGGACTCCTCCCCCCTTCCCACCGCCGGCCATAGGAGGGGAGTCCTACAAGGACTCCCCCTCCCCAGGCGCGCCCCCCCCTTAAATAGAAGGGCAGGGGCGCCCCCTCCTAGCCCTCCTCTACTACTCCAAATCTCCGCCGCCTCTCTCCTCCTCCTTTCTTCTGCACAGGCATAGGCGAAGCCCTGCAGAATTCTCTACTCCACCACCACCACCACGCCGTCGTGCTGCTGGGATTCCGTGGAGAAGATCTACTACCTCCGTTGCTCGCTGGAACGAGGAGAGGAAGGTCTACCTTCGACTCCGCACGTGTGACCGACTGTGGAAGCGCTGCCAGAACGCGGCGCCGGAAGGATCGTCCACGGGATCTTGAGATCGGCAAGTGATCGACTACATCAACCACGAGATCTAATCTCGTTAACGCTTTCGGATCTACGAGGGTTAGTTCCTATCTATCTCGTTGCACATGTCTAATAGATTAGATCTTGGCTTTTATCTAGATTAGATCTGGGTTTTGTTCGTTCTTGCGGTAGAATTTTTTTGTTTTCCATGCTACGAACCCATCAGTGGTATCAGAGCCGTATCTATGCGTAGATCTGTTGCACGAGTAGAACACAATGTTTTTGTGGGCGTTGATGCTTTTGTTGTCGGTGTCTTAGCGTGTACTTTGCATCTTGCGGCATGGTGGGATGAAGCGGCTCGGGCTAACATTACATGTCATCGCACATGAGACTTGCTCCAGGCTTGACGTGCAACTTGCTTTGCACAAGTGGCTTTGCGGGTGTCTGTCTCTCCCACCATAGTTAAGATTCAATTTACAATGAGCATCTTGACAACACTTGTATCAACGTTGTGGTTCTTGTTCGTAGGTAAGATCGGTCTTATGCGAAAGCCCCAAACCACGTAAAACTTGCAAAGAAAATTAGAGCCGTCTAACTTGTTTTTGCAGGGGTTTTGTGATGTGATATGGCCATCATGTGATTATGATTATATTTGATGTATGCAATGATCCTTGTTGTAATATGGCAACCGGCAGGAGCCTAATGGTTGTCTTTTAATTCTGTTAAGACCTGCGTGTCTATTCATCTTGTAATAGCTTTATTCCAAGTAGTTGTAATAGTTACTAGTGATGATGGACAACCATGAAGCGGCGCCACTGACCTTGACGCAATACCGGTGATGATGGAGATCATGTTCGTGCTTTGGAGATGGAGATCAAAGGCGCAAGAAGAAAGGGCCATATCATATCACACTTATTATGAATTGCCTGTGATGTTAATCCTTTATGCATCTTTTATTGCTTAGATCGCGATGGTAGCATTATAAGATGATCCCTCTCACTAAATATCAAGTAATAAAGTGTTCATCCTTAGTTGGCACCATTGCTAAGACTCGTCGTTTCGAAGCATCTCGTGATGATCGGGTGTGATAGACTCTACGTGTGCATACAACGGGTGCAAGCCATTTGCACATGCGGAAACTAAGGTTAACCTTGACGAGACTAGCATGTACAGACATGGTCTCGGAACACGGAATACCGAAAGGTAAAGCATGAGTCATATGGATGATATGATGAACATGTTGATTGTTCGCCTTTAAAGCTACATCATCTCACGTGATGATCGGACTTGGTGTAGTGGATTTGGTTCGTGTAATCACTAAAACAACTCGAGGGATGTTGTTTTTGAGTGGGAGTTCATTTGTAATTTGGATTAGTAGAACTCAATTTATCATAAACACAATCAAAGTGAATTTGCATAGTTTGTTGTAGTCATTGGCATCCGTTCACCACCTTACGCTTAGTCATAGTTGAGATAGTAGAACTATAGAAATTCTGGATATTTACTTTCGAACTGGTATCGTATTGTTTTGAATGTCAATTTAAAGTTTATAAGTCCTATTGCAAACTTTCAGCAAACTCTATTTGCTCCATGAAGTTTAATAAGTAGTATTAAATCAAGAGTAACAATTCCAGTGTTAGTATCTAATGTATCATGTTTTCTTCCATGATTCTTGATACTCAAAAAGATTGTTTTTAATATCAAGTTTATCTAAGAGCTGAAAGCAATGTTTCAGAAACCATCATATGTGAAAGGTATTGCGATATCTAAAACAATGTGTTGGTTACAACATGATAGAGTATACGTCCTCATATTTGATGAGAATTTGTGAAGGTTGGAGACACTAGTCGTCCTAATCCTCCAAAAGGTTTTGAAAAAGAAACATTATACTCGCAATTCACCTTTATAAGCTATAGCAGCTTGATCATGAAATTTGTCATGATAAGGATGAATAGAAGATGTAATTAAAATGTTTACTACACTAAAAGATTACTAAAGAATGGATTTTTGAAAGAACACCAAACATTTGATGATGGTGATCCACCTCAAAGTGCAAGTCCAAAGGTATTAGTAGTTGACTATATATGCTTTGTACCATGTGTCATGTTGATGACACCACTGTTGATGTTGATAAATTCTTTTAAAAGAAAAGGAATTGCTGAAAGAGAATCTATAAAATATTTGGCAGAAAATAAAAGGTTGGAGATGTCCAACTTAGTCATATAGAAGATATACATGTTATGGTTGTATTCCTTGCTTGTTAAACAATGTGGTTCTCCGGTATTGGATACCGAATTGGTTGGTATGAAGTGTCATACAGGACAACACAAATCATGAACTGCAATGGCCTAAGTAACTAGCAAGAGAATATGTGATGATGTTCATCGAAAACAAACAAAGGGTTGTTGTGTTGCTCGTTAACATCAAAGCTTGCCTTCAAGATTTGTTTCAATAATTGTTATTTTGATCAGGTATTGTGACGACAAAAGGTTGTTCAAATAATTACCGTATTCCATAATAGATGAATGATATACAAGTCTGGTTGGAGAAATAACGACCATAAAACTAATGCTAAAATGTCGCAAGACAAATGATTGAAAGATCACTTGCGAAGTGACATCGCCGTTTAAATTATATTGAAAGGGATACATGAAGAAACTCCATGTTGATGGATTTTTGGAGTCTTTTGATTTGGATCAAATGACGCTTGTGACACTTTCCTGGAGATAATTAAAACTCCGTTCGTAGGCCAAAAGAGGAACGGATGACTAACTGATTGGAATTTGTACATATTGATGTATATAGTCCATTATGTGTAGTCGTGGGCGATGGATTTCAACTTCATATGCTTTCTCCGAAGATTTGAGTGAGTATATGTATATACTTACTCAATAAGGAAGAAGTATGAAACATTTGAAAAATGTTCAAAGACTTTCAAGATGAAGTGGAAAATCATTGTAACAAGAAAATAAAAGAGTTTATGATTGGATCATAAAGAAAGATGATTGAGTTACAAGTTTAGCAAAACACCTAAGATTTGAGGAATCGTTCCATGGATTTGCATTTCCCAAAACACCATAGGAGTATGGAGTGTTCGAGATATGTAATGAAACCTTGTTTTACATGGTAAGATCAAAGGTGTCATTTATAAAACTGCCATTATATATCAAAGATTAAAGCTTTAGTGACTACCGCTTTTACACTGAAAAGAGCTCCATCGTGATCCATTGAAATGACACCATATGAGTTATGGTTTGGGATAAAACCCGAATTGTCTTTTCTTAAATTTTGGTATGTTATGCATAAGTAAAATGTTTACAACCAAAATCGGATAAGCACGTCTTTGTAGGTTATCCGAAAGAATTTGTTGGGAATTTCTCCATAACACCGAGGACAAAAGAGTTTGTTACTTGGAACGTCAAGTTTCTTGAGAAGGAATTTTTCGTGAAAAGTTAAGTGGGAGGACAATAGAACTTTGATAAGGTTGTTGAACCTTAGCTATATGTGCTAAGTAGCGCAGTGCCGGAAAGTGTCCAGGTGACGGCCGCAATGCTCATGGCTCTCGTGATTACAAAAGGTGTGATCTCGGAGATTAGAGTTCCTATAGAACCGTGTGGGTCGGTAAGAATCAAATAGTAAGATTTGATAAGCAAGTCGTTATTGTTTTGACAACGATGAACCGACTACATGCAAAGAAGCGATGATGGGCCCTGACTCCATAAAAGGACTAGAAGTCATGGAATCCGTGATAGCATCCATACACCAGAAATCAAGTTTCTGAACTTTGAAGACCCTCCGGAAAGGCGTGAAGGCTATCGGTCGTGTTTGGATTTATAAAGAAATAAGACATAGATGTTTAACATCTATGAAATAGTCGACATGTCAGAAAGAAGTTTACGACAATGTTCAAGGAATTGACTATGATAAGATTTGATCTTTCATAGCGATATTTAGTCTGGACGGATTAATGTAGCAACCACTACATATATTTTGGTATATGGTAGGTGAACAAACAAAACAAGTTCTTCTAATAGAATGGTTACCTAGGACGTGTACATGACACGATCCAAAGGGTTTTTGTTAAATTCAAAGGATGCTAAAAGAGTATGCAAAACTTCAATGGTTGAAGTAAGCATAGCGGAGTTGGAATCTTCACCATGATGAAACTATTAAAAGAGTTTAAAATTCATCGGAGATGATGAAGATGCTTGCATTTGCAAGAAATTAAGTGGGAGAGCTGAGACATATTTCTAATAAATTATGTGAAAGACATATTGTTGATTGGAAATGATGTATCTTTTATTGACACAGGTTAAGAATTTCATTTCGATGAAAGACTTAGGCATAACCCAAATTAGGCATCAATGTCTATATGGATAGATTGAGGCGCTAATATGGTTTTGCCAAATGTACATAGATAAGATGTTGAATGAGTTCAATATGGAAACAACAAGAAAGGTTCTTGACGCACGGAAAGGACTGAATCAAGATTCGAGTGTGTTGATACGACATTCAAGTGTTTTGACACTTGGTGAAATCACAAGAATATTTTGATCAATCAGTCTTTGAGATGTACACATCCAGATATGTCCTATGCTCTAAATGTTATGAGCATATACCATAATGATTCATAAGATGATCATTGGACAATAGTAAAGATATTCTTATGATCTTTGGGAACTAAGAATATACCATGTATAAGTGACAAATCGTTAAAGGTAGTTCATTGTAAAGTGTTACATTGATACTAGTTTTGTCACAAGATACAAATTAAATTTATCTCAATTTAGACTATGGGCAGCACAATAAATTGAGACATTGTGACGGATACTACAACAAAAGGCTAAGTATATAAACTGCTATAGTAGCAGCAAAGGAGGGCATTTGTGTTGAGTAGTTTGTTATCAAACTAGGTGTGGTTCAAAGTGGGCTAATACTATGAAGATATATTGTGTGACAATAATATCAACATATTTTGAGCCGAAGGAACTAAAGGTCTCACCAAAGGACAAAATTTATACAATGACATCTCATTGGAGAATGAGAAATGCGTAGAGACGCAAGGACATGCAAATACACACGGACCTGGAAGTGTCAGATCCAAAGATTATGTTTACCACTAGCAATAGTGTCTATACAACACCAGAAAGCCATAGGTGTTGAATGCACAAGTTTTTAACTAGATTATTGACTCTAGTGCAAGTGGGAGACTGTTGGAGATATGCCCAAGAGGCAATAATAAAGTGGTTATTATTATATCTTTATGTTTATGATAAATGTTTACATCCCATGCTATAATTGTATTATTAGGAAACACTAATACATGTGTGTTTTGTAAACATAAAAGAGTCCCTAGTAAGCCTCTTGTTAAACTAGCTTGTGGATTAATGGATGATCATGGTTTCCTGATCATGGACATTGGATGTCGTTAATAACAAGATCATATCATTAGGAGAATGATGTGATGGACACACACCCGTAGTAAGCATAGCATAAGATCAAGTCATTAAAGTTCGTTTGCTATAAGCTTTAAAATACATAGTAACCTAATCCTTCGACCATGAGGTTGTGTTAATCACCATCACCGGATGGGTACTTTGATGACATCAAACACCGCTTCGTAACTGGGTGGTCATAAAGGTGTCATTGGGTATTCTGAAAGTATGTGTTGAAGCGCATGGACCAAGATTGGGATTTGTCCATCCATATGACGGATATATATGCTCTGGGCCCTCTCGGTGGAATGTCATCTAATTAGCTTGCAAGCATGTGACTAGGTCACAAGGGATGACATATCACGGAAGGAGTAAAGAGTACTTATCAGTAACGAGGTAGAACTAGGTATGGAGATACCGATGATCAAACCTCGGATAAGTATAGTATCGCGAGACAAAGGGAATTAGTTTCGTATGTAAATGGTTCAATCGATCGCAAAGTCATCGTTGAATATGTGGGAGCCATTATGGATCTCCAGGTCCCGCTGATGCTTATTGATAGAAGATGTGTCTCTGTCATGTCTGCATATTCACGAACCGTAGGGTGACACACTTAAGGTTCAAAGTTTTTTTAAGTAGATATGGAATGTGCGTTGGAGACCGAATGTTGTTAGGAGTCTCGGAATGGATCTGGGACATCACGAGGAGATCCGGAATGGTCCGGAGAATAAGATTCATATATTGGGGATCATTTTCTGAGATAGGAAATGTTCCGCAGTATCTGTATGAGGATTCTAGAAGGTTTCGGAATGTTCCGGAAGGTTCTAGAGGATTTCTTGGAGTTTGCTTGAAAACCAAGAAAGGATCAAAGGAGTCCTAGTGGGGCAAGACACGGATTCGTGGGGGAGGAGGACTCCTCCCCCCTTCCCACCGCCGGCCATAGGAGGGGAGTCCTACAAGGACTCCCCCTCCCTAGGCGCGCCCTCCCCCCCTTAAATAGAAGGGCAGGGGTGCCCCCTCCTAGCCCTCCTCTACTACTCCAAATCTCCGCCGCCTCTCTCCTCCTCCTTTCTTCTGCACAGGCATAGGCGAAGCCCTGCAGAATTCTCTACTCCACCACCACCACCACGCCATCGTGCTGCTGGGATTCTGTGGAGAAGAGCTACTACCTCCGCTACTCGCTGGAACGAGGAGAGGAAGGTCTGCTTCGACTCCGCACGTGTGACCAACTGCGAAAGCGCTGCCAGAACGCGGCGCCAGAAGGATCGTCCACACGATCTTGAGATCGGCAAGTGATCGACTACATCAACCACGAGATCTAATCTCGTTAATGCTTTCGGATCTACGAGGGTTAGTTCCTATCTATCTCGTTGCACATGTCTAATAGATTAGATCTTGGCTTTTATCTAGATTAGATATGGGTTTTGTTCGTTCTTGCGGTAGAAATTTTTTGTTTTCCATGCTACGAACCCATCAGCCGACCGGGCTTTCGGGCCTGGCGGCTGCCTCCTAAAAACAATTTAAATTTTTTATTTAATTAAAACGGGGCTTTTGCAAACCGTTGGAAGACAAAACAAAATAATCCGGAGACCCGGGTTTTGATTTGAAATAATAACGGGGCGTTTAGAAAACAAAACCAGACTTTTCAAAAATAGTTTTATGCAAACAAATGCAAGATGACATGACGATGCTAAAATGCAAGGTGGCATGATGACATGAGCATGCGGTCATGACGATGCAATGCACAAAAACAACACGATTTTCTAGTAGTGGTTTTGGCGGGGCGCCACACAGATGCACATCTTGCCCGAACACAACCCTCTCGCAACCAAAATCTAGTTTTGCAGTGTACTGGCAAACATGAATTGTGAACTCATATAGGTCCCTTGTATCAAAGTTGTGCCTAAATTGATTAAAATGGGGAAGTTTTCAGTTCATTCGGTTCTATTATGCCGTAACTAATCTACTTGTAAGATAAGGCACCGATAAGAAAAATTCACCTCTCGCTCTTCTCCTGGGTTTTTTCTTCGAGACCTGGGTGCCGCATGCGCCCACCGGAGCCGAACAATCTTCCGCGGGCCTTGCTTTTCTCTTCAACCCGCTGCTCGTAGGTACCTTGGGAGAAGAACCCTTGCTGACCTCGTCGCTAACCGAGGCTGAAGACCTCGCCGCTGCTTCGCGTTGAGCCTTAGACTCTGGCCCCGACGGACCCGAATCTGTCGGCGATGTAGCTACAACCTTCACCTTGCAAGACATGCTGGGCCGCCGCCGTCGGATTTAGTGTCGGGGCAGGGAGAATAAAGGTCCTCCGCCACTGGCAGATTCAGGGTCGGGGAAGGGAAGAAAAAGAACCACCACCGCCACAGCCAGATTCAGTGTCGAGAGTTAGGAAAGTATAGTAATGGATTTGCCCCTACGACACGTGCAGGGTGGCTAAGAAGAGTGACCAGCAAAGAAGGGGCACAGGAAGAACTAGTGTAACGGAATATCCTGACTTAACGGGCACGATTTGAAAATATTGGGTTTGGCCATCATTCACTCGAAACACCCCTCTCAGCAATTGGCGCCCCAACTTTTTGAATCGCGGTGATTAAAATCAACTCGGGTACCGCGATGCACTGGCGTCTCAACTTTCGTGCCACAAAATGATATTCTCAGCCTGGTTCCCCTTGGCTTGAGAGGCGGCGACCTCAGCCGAGTCCGCATCAATGCCATGTGCGGCTGCTCCAGGGCGCAGTCATAACATCAAGCATAAGTCCAAAGGAGAGTAAAACTAACAGCTGCCAGGAGCGCATCCTCACCAGCTAGGAACTCAGAGCCTTCGTCGGCCTGGGTGGGGAAGCGCTCCGACTCCTACCAAGGGAACTTCACCGGCTTGAAGTTAGCCGGGAAGGAGGGAAGCTCGGTGTCCCCCATGCCGTCCTCTGCTAGCTGTGCCATAAAAAGCTACTCAACAAGGGGGACATAAGAGGTAGGAACAGATCCCTGGGGACAGGTTCACCTAGAAGAAAAGAAGAAAGGAGGCTAACCTTCGGCGGTAGCCGGTTCCGGTCGTATGGCCGGCCGGAGAAGGTCCTGTCCTCCGCCAGCGTCTCCTTCAAGATGGTGGCGATCCACTCTTGAAGGGCCCCGAACGGTACCTCCAGCCGGGACACCCACGTAGGATCCAGGGCGCCAAACAGGTGGCACATCTTGTGTGACCGCTGCTGCAACGGAAGCACGCGGCTCGTCATCCAGGATAGTAGGATGTCCCGGGCGATAAGCCGCTCCTTCTCCACCAACACCCCCACGCGGGCGGCCATCTGCTCCATGTAGTCCTGGGCGCCCAGATTCTGGATGCTCCATGCCTTCCGGGTGGAGGGGACATTGGCGAATGCCAGCACCTTGATGCCGTCCACCTCAGTGTGGTTGCGCACGTAAAAGTACGAGCGCTACCACAGCTTGACGGTGTCAAGCATCTCCAACCGCGGAATCGCCGATGACGGTCGCGGGTAGATGGCGCAACAGCCGGTCTCCGTCAGGGGGACGCCCTTCCCCACCATTTGAACCTTGAAGTTGAAAAACTTCAAGAAGTTCGCCGCGTCTGGGAAACGCCTAGGAAGGCTTCGCAGTAGGCCGCATGGTGCTTCAGCTGCGCGATAGCATGGGCCCCCAAGTGGTGGAGTAGGAGATCGAAGGACACGAGAAGCTTGAGGACGAACCTGCTCAGCGGCAGGCCAAGTCCACAAGCGAAGTGGGTGAGGAAGACGATAGCTTCCCCGGGTCGGGGGTTAGGCACCCGCTGCCCCTCCAGCGCAAGCTGATGCCTCACCAGATGCTCCGACGGGATGAACTTTCCCTGCCATTACTTCTAGACAAGCTCATCGGTGACGTATGATCCTCACTAGCCCTTGGCCTGCTCTGGCAACATCTTGGCGGGCGTGGTGGTCGCGCTGGAGAACCGAGGTCCCGTTGTCGCAGAAGACAAACGGCGATGCCGACAACCAAGAAACGGCGGCACACGCAAGCAACGAGGAGGCAGAGTGCAAGGGGTAGAAGCAATGGGCACAGGGAGAAAATGAAGTGACGAAAGAACTCTCCCTTGTGCCCCTATTTATCGAAGCAGGGCAACTGCACCCCCCGTGCTCCCCTCTGCCATGTGGCAAAGAACCGCCCCACTCCCACTACGACGTTTCAGTTCTGGATCGCATGAGCCAGAGTAACTCCCACAGAACATCCTGCAGGCATTACCGTGAAGCCCAAGCGCACGCACAATCCCCAAGAAACCGCTTTGATGAAGGCATGTGTGCAGTTACCAAAACTACCGTGGCAGGCCAAGAGGTCAATCTAACGCGATGTGTGCCAGAGGGGGCAGGCGTGGCTAACGCCAGCACTGACGTCATCAATAGGGAAATTCACCTCCCTCGCTATTTGCGGCAGCCGGAAGCTTCAATCGACGCTCACACCCTGCGGGTGGGCCACCACACCCTTAGCTGGTAAATCCCAGCCGGGGACAACAAGCATATCAAAGCCGGAAAACAACAAGCACTACAAGATAAGCACTACAAAAAAGTTCGCGATACGGTCTTCATCCGCCATCACGACAGGCTCAACCAATGAGCACGCAAGAACTTATCCGCATAGCAAAGTCCCAACATGCTTGGGGACTAGTGTCAGGGGATGACCCCCAGGTAGGCCAAGATAGGCTCAACTAGCCGGCTCCAGGGAGACTTGGCTGGATGGCCGCAAGACAAAGAACCACAGCCAAGTGGAATGCTTCACCTGGTCCTCCTCAAGATTCCCTGGCTAGCCCGTCCATCCAGGTGGCTAGGAGAGCCGGCTAGGTAGCCACCTCTAGCCGGCCGCCTCGGATCTGTTGGCCAAAGGTACGGGGGAGGGTGACGCTCCTTGCTGAGCGCATCCTTGACCGGACAGGGTGGCACGCTGCCCTGCCGACACTACCAAACGAGGCTGATGAGTAAAGCACCGGCTGACAGATAAAGCTCCGGCTGACAGATAAAGCACCAAGGTGATGGATAAAGCACCAGGTGACGCCCAAAGCGGCGGTACTGAGACACTGCGGTGCTGTCCCCACCTGAACTAGATCTTGACTAGGTCCTAGACCACTAGCTCGACCCGGCAGCCGGCCCACTTTGTAAACCCAAAGCCCAAATAGTAAACCCTAGAGCCCACATTGTAACCTACCCTTCCACCAGTATATAAGGAGGGGTAGTGTCGGGGTTCTAGGTAAGGCATTACAAGTTAGAAGTTAGCCAGAATCGACAAGTTGAGTAGTTCATCTTCCTCTAGCTCTCGATAGCTGCTAGGGAAACAGCTGAAGGAGCACTTGTATTGAGCATCAACTCCTATGTAGTAGATACTTGGAGGAGTAGGATTGTTACCTCATTTAGAGGGCTTTGAACCTAGGTACATCGCTGTGTTTGCAGTATCTGTGCCTAACCCGTTGCGAGTAGCCACCGATAGCATCCTGATTGTCCCCTCTCATGCCATTCCCGATGGCACTACCGTGTTCCACACTCGGCAATCGGTGAGTTCAAGCAAGAGATGATGTCGTTGTTAAAGATGAGCGACTTGGGCTTTTGAGCTATTACCTGGGCATCGAAGTAGTTCAGACTCCGGGTCACATCCTCTTGTGCCAAGCATCCTACACAGACAACCTGCTAGACATGATGAGCATGAGAAACTGCAACGCAGCGTTAGTGCCCATGGAGCCGCGATTGAAGCTGAGCAAGAAGGGGAGCGGTGCAGCGGTGGATGGCATGCTCTATGCAGCATCGTCTGCGGGCTACGCTACCTTGTCCACACATGCCCTGACATATGCGTGGCAGTTGGCTACCTGAGCAGGTTCATGGAGACGCCGACAAGCAAGCACTAGAGTGTTGTGAAGCACTTGATATGCTACATCACCGGAACACGAGGTCTTGGGTGCTGCTACGCGCGCTAGGACCCAACTACCAAACTGCTCGGCTAGAGGGACGCGGACATGGCTGGCGAGATCGACGATCGAAAAAGCACCAGCGGCGTGTTACACTTCTACAGGAAGAGTCATGTATCCTTACAATCGATGAAACAGAAGATCGTCGCCCTATCATCCTGCGAGGCAGAGTACGTCTCCTCCACGGCCACGACGTGCTAGGTGTTAGAGTATATTATGGCTAGAAATATTTGGTAGTTCAATATTGTAATCCAATTCTATATCTATTAGGTTTCTTGCCCCCCAAGTCTTCTACTACTATATAAACAGCCTAAGGTCTCACGATGTAATCACCTCTTGCAATATCAATACACTCTATACTTCCGCAATGTTTCATGGTATCAGAGCGTGTTGCTCCTCAGCCTAGGTTTTAGCCACTACTTCCGCCGCGCTGCCCTCGGCGAGGTCGATCTCCATGATCTCCGCCGGAGGCATCACATCTCGTAGCTAGTTTTTCTTCCAATTCCCTAGATCACTTTAGTAGTTCTAGCAAATTTCTTTTTCCTATTAGATCAATTTTCTTTTAGCCACCAAAAACATCATCCATAACCGCATGTCATCATCACACGCCTCTACTTCAACCTCGGCGTCGACTCAACTACGGAAAATCATCGTCAACAATCGTGGCAAGGAGGCTCCACGCGGCGCCCCAAGGGATGCCTTCACGCGGTGCGTCGGCTGCTCCGTCCTCACGTTGTCTCCACACCGGCCCGTCTTCGCCAACATCTACCATGACGCACGTCCCTGAGTACACGCCTCGCCGTCAACAAAGGGCTGCATCTTCATCACCCGTAGTCATCATGGCTGACAACCATCTACACCAACAACATAGCCACATCGTCGCCGCTACCACTGATCTTGGTCATTGTCAACACCAACAAGTTCTTCTCCACGAGCGACACTGCGCTCACAAAAGCGGAAAATATGGGTCTAATCTCTGAAATCGACTACCACTACAATTCAATCGCCATCGACAACTACCACCATCGTCTTCATCCACCACGACCTTGCCGCCAGAGACGCATTCTAATTTTTATTTTCACAAGTCTGTGCTCAATTTTTATTCTTGTAGCCACTTCGTCTACTCCGACACGGCGCACAACTTCTACACCGACCGTTTATGGAAATTTTCTTTGCTCCTCAATCCGGCTCTAGCACGCAAGGATCATGATGGTGCCCTTCTTTGCACATCCGATATTGGCAACACCGATGCGTTCCTTCGTCCCCGATACACTCCTGAGTCTGGCAAGCTCGGCATTGTGGGCCGAGCTACTTCGATCAAAACTACGTCTACCTCAACTACTACGGCGAATTCTCCAGGCTCAACAACGATATCGACCACAACACAACAATGTCATCGACTTCATCAACGACGACAACTTCCCCAACGGCACCATCGACCAAAACTACACCAAACTCACTCCCGGCTACATCGACATCGGCAATAAGGGCTACCACCTCACCTTCGGCTTATTCTCAAGTTAGACCGTCCGCATCACTACCGATCCGACTACGGGGGGTGTTAGAGTATATTACGGCTAGACATATATATATGGTAGTTCAATATTGTAATCAAATTCTATCTCTATTAGGCTTCTTTCCCCCCAAGTCTTCTATTACTATATAAACAACCTAAAGGCTCACGATGTAATCACCTCTTGCAATATCAATATAATCTATACTTCCGTAATCTTTCACCGGGAAGTCTGGCTCAAGCAGTTCCATGGCGAGTTGTTGGGGCACAACGACGGTGCAACCAAGCTGCACGTCGACAACAAGTCAGCGATCACGCTGATGAAGAACCAGGTCTTCCACGACCGAAGCAAAGACATTCAGACCCGGTTCCACTTCATTCGTTAGTGCATCGACAATGGCAAAATCAACGTCTAGTTCGTGCGTACTGAGGATCAACTCTCCAACATCATGACGAAGGATCTAGGCAAGGTGCAATTCTAGGAGTTGCGCCGCCGCATCGACATCATCAAGGTGAAGGACACTTAGATTAGGGGGAGTTTGTTAGTTAATCTAGAGTGTCAGTCAGTTTCATTTAACCTGTCAAAGTTCACTTTCGACAGTTAGACAGTTAGGATTTCAGCTATTTCCTCGGGTCTGTTTTAGCTCGTTTTTGATTTATTTTTCAATCCGATCGAAGCGATGTAATCTCGGTAGCCTGGACATGGTATGACATATTCATTCGTGAGCATCGTGTGAGGTGACACGATCGATCTCTTGGTGAATAAAAGGTAAGAAAGAAAGCAGAAAATCTGCAAGTTGTGCGCAGTGCCAAAATACTATCCCCTCTATTCTTTGATTCTAAATCTCAACTCTGAGCGAAATCAAGTGTGAGATTGAGTGTTGCAGGGCCACCCCCCATCATTTATGAGGCTAGATAGGGTAGAAGGTCTGACCGGTCTCTCTCCTCCATCTCCAACAATGAACAAGAGCCCTCCATTGCAGTCGGTGATCTCAGCCCCGCTCCAAATTTTGGTTCGAAGCGAGCAAAACCAGCAACCCAAAATTTCTTTACCATGGGCGACGACACAAGCGGACACGAGAGCTCTTAATGTTGGGGATAGAGATAGAAACATTAACACAGCAAAGAGAAATTATAGTAGTGGAAGATTGCTGCAGGTGCAGCCGCACTGGGAGAGCGAGCACCTGGCAGGCTGGGACCACAGTCCGCCGCACAGAGGTTCCCACTCCCCTGACCTTTCTCACCGCCCTATAAAATGGCGGTCCCACACGCCCTGGAGACCATCGACCGTCATCTCCCCTCAATGTCATCTACATTTCTCTGCGTGTCTCCGGCGAGGAAGCCATTATAGGAAGGTTTGAAAGGTAGGTATATAGGGGGTTTGGGGGTGTGCTCTTGGGGTTTTTCTAGGATTCTTGGTGATGTTTCCTTTTATGTGTTCGTTTAATAATTCCGGGTGTTTCTTTCCTTGTATATACATATGTTTGTTTGGAAGAAGCTGGACTGGGAGGCATGTCCGGCGGTACAGACAGGCATGGGAAGGGACCGACGGAGGAGCCAGAGGAGGACAAGTTCCCGGTGGGGTTGCACGTGCTCGCCGTCGACGATGACCCCGTCTGCCTCGGGGTCCTCGATGCCCTCCTGCGCGTTTGCAAGTACAAACGTCAGCGCTCTCGATCTCCCTCCTCATCTCCTTCTGTCGTAACCCATTATAGCCTGTCGAAGCTAGGAGTAATCTTTGCCTTGAATTTGATGCAGCGATGTCGGTGACCGATGCAAGGACGGCGCCGGAGATGCTGAGGGAAGGAGGCGAGGAGCAGTTCGATCTGGTCATCACCGACCTACACATGCCAGACATGGACGGCTTCCAGCTCCTCGAGATCATTGGCCTCAAGATGGATCTCCCAATCATCAGTATAATTATTAATCTCCCTCGCTTATTATACCCAGCTTTTGCCAGCTCGTGTTTCGCTATTTGTTTGTTGTCATCTGAATTTGTTGTCATTAAGAACGTTTATTTTGCAATGTTTCATATATATATATATAGAGAGAGAGGCCGGGCCTCCAAGTAGCAGGTCCAAGGTTCTCTTTCTTTAGCTAGCACGCATGCTGTGAATGAGATGTCATAAATTTAGAAGGATCCTAGGAACCATGTCCCTACACAAATATGTTGTTGCACGTAAAACCTATTTTTGGTAGCGAGGATCTAATGACCGGATCCTGTTTCCACCCAGACCATTGGGATCGAACGTAACTGTTCATCTATTAGATCAACACGTGGGTTAGGTGGAACGATGGGACCAGCTATTATGGCGGTTCAATGAAATTAAGCTAAGAGACTGAGGACGGGGATATGGTGGATGCTTGTGGTTCGGAGGCATGTGAGGTGGTGCCGATATGGCAATATGGCAGTAGTACTCTCCCGGACAAGATTTAGATCTGGTATCCATTTGACCGAATCAACATGGTCCCATCTAACCGTTTACTAGTCAGATCAGACATGCACAAGTGCACGCATGACCTATTTTTGGTAGAGACAATCTAACGAACTAGATCCCGTTTTGAGCCAGACCACTGGGATCCCATGTAATAGTTCATCTATTAGATCGGATGGTAGTGAGGAAGCAGGCGGATCTGGAACGACACATGGGTTAGGTGGGAGGGCGGGACCGTCTGTAGTGGCGGTTCATGAGGGCGTGGTGGTAGAAGATATGGCTGAAAAGAAGTTGAGACGGAGGCATGGGAGGTGGTGCCAATATGGCAGTAGTACCCTCACAGTAAAGATTTGGATATGGTCTTTTGGACAGAATCTAGAGATTCAGATCCAATTTTGGTCGGAGGTTTCATGAGGGTTGGTGGTCAAAGATATTGGGTTTTATGTAATTTACTCTTCGTAATTTTATACCTAATGCAGGAAGTTTAGGTTATATACCATTCATACGAAAATCAAAATAAACTAATACGCACAGTTAGACTCATGGTGGGTCTTCCAATAATTCGTTACTAGGCTTTGCTTCAACTAACTTTCCATCTATGTTAAAAATACCTTTTTTATATCTTGTACATCCAATTGACTGTCTTTAAATCTATTTAATCCGGAGAATAGCATATGCAATGAATGGAGCTACCGTGCATGGGTAGCATATAAATATCGTTTATGTATTGTAATAATAAACTGTTTGACATGCCATTTATATATAAATACTAAAATGTCAGATGACCACTCAATGTAATTTAGAAAATTGCTTGGGTTGATATGTTACCATATAGGCTAGGGAATAATGGTGAAATGTCAACAACGATAATT
Organism: Avena eriantha; assembly: GCA_910589775.1. Taxonomy (NCBI): domain Eukaryota; kingdom Viridiplantae; phylum Streptophyta; class Magnoliopsida; order Poales; family Poaceae; genus Avena; species Avena eriantha. The sequence goes on along the minus strand of OU342742.1, from coordinate 174,327,000 downwards.
TATCATGAGGTTCATCAACAACTAGAAGTTGTGAACATGTCGTGATGGTTTTATGCATTGTGTTACGGTTAGTTGTATAACCATTATTTCTGTTTAGTGGTACCGAGTGTAAATTTTATCCCTTTTTTTTTCTTTGAAGCATCTAATTGATTGTTGTTGTAATGCAGTTTTGTTCATCATGTGTAATACATTTTCAACCCAACTTGTGGGTCTCATTTGAAAAAAACACCTTTTTCTGATCTGGAACCACTGATACAAAACATGTCTAGTTTTGTAAATTTCAACATTCAAAAGCTAATTCTCTTGACTATATGTCATGCAGTGCTATCTGTGAATGGAGAAAAGGAGACCGTGTATGAGGGGATAGTTCATGGGGCTCGCGACTATTTGGTGAAACCCGTGAATATCAAGGAGCTCAAGAACATATGGCAGCATGTCGTAAGGAAAAACCATGTCACTATGAACCACAACAGTAGTTACAATGATGATTTCGATGAGAGGATGGTGCAACCGGTAATTGCTAGGAAGGGTGGCGCAAAGAATAGTAAAAAGCGCTCAAAGAAAAATAAAAATGGTGGACACTCTTGTGAGAATAGGGGGAGCACGAGGGTACCAACCACCCAGAAAAATCCAAGGGTGTCATGGACCGGGGAGCTGCACAACAGGTTCCTCGAAGCCGTCAATCGACTTGGTGCCGATAGTAAGTTCTCACGATTCTTTTGCTGTATTCAAGAAGACAAAGTTTCTGGTTCTTGGAATATTTGTTTTAAGTAACGAAATGTTTGGATTATGTAAATGCAGAGGCGGTTCCAAATGCAATACTGCAAATGATGAATGCCAAAAACCTTAATAGGGAGTGTGTTGCGAGCCACCTGCAGGTTTAATTTCTAGCCTTATGTTTTATTTCTATGCGTTTGTTTATATTCTTTCTGAGCTAACAATTTTTCGTATATAAGTCCAAGTATTAGTAATGCATCTTTCATGTAGACATGTGTATGAAACATTTTAATCGATTTTCCTCTGTGGAAATGCAAGACATGTCCGATATAATGCATGGCCCACATTTTCTAGCGCTTTTGAAACAATGCGTCACCCTTCCCATCTTTCTGTTTCCCACATGTCTTCCATTTGTTTACCCAAGAGCATGAAACTCATATATTATATTATTGCCCATCTTGTCATTCCAGAAGTACAGGCTCGCTCTTAAAAGGGTCACCGAAGAACCAGAGAAGTATATTCCAGAAGTACAGGCTCGCTCAAACAAGCTCTGCTCGGCTCCATCGATATTAGGACATCACGGTCTATCCATCCAGCCCAGGAACCGGTCCATGGGCAATGGTGGGAGTGATGGGTTCGTAGCATGGAAAACAAAAAATTTCTACCGCAAGAACGAACAAAACCTAGATCTAATCTAGATAAAAGCCAAGATCTAATCTATGAGCCATGAGCAACAAGATAGATAGGAACTAACCCTCGTAGATCCGAAAGCGTTAACGAGATTAGATCTCGTGGTTGATGTAGTCGATCACTTGCCGATCTCAAGATCGTGTGGACGATCCTTCCGGTGTCGCGATCCAGCAGCGCTTCCGCCCTCGGTCAAGTAGACGATCCTTCCGGCGTCGCGTTCCAGCAGCGCTTCCGCCCTTGGTCAAGTAGACGATCCTTCCGGCGCCACGATTCGGCAGCACTTCCGCAGTCGGTCACACGTGCGGAGTCGAAGCAGACCTTCCTCTCCCCGTTCCAGCAAGCAGCGGAGGTAGTAGATCTTCTCCACGGAATCCCAGCAGCACGACGGCGTGGTGGTGGTGGTGGAGTAGAGAATTCTGCAGGGCTTCGCCTATGCCTGTGCAGAATATGGTGGAGGAGAGAGGCGGCAGAGATTAGACGTTATGAGAGCGTGGTTGGAGGGGGCGCCCCCTGCCCCTCTATTTAAAGAGGGGATGGCGCCATGGGGAGGGGAGTCCTTGTAGGACTCCTCTCCTCCCTAGGCCGGCGGATTGGAGGTGGGGGGAGGAGTCCTCCTCCCCCACGAATCCGTATCTTGACCCACCAGGACTCCTTGATCCCTATCTTGATTTTCAAGCAAACTCCAAGATATCTTCTAGAACCTTCCGGAACATTCCGAAACCTTCTAGAATCCTCATACAAATACTACGGAACATTTCCTATCTCAGAAAATGATCCCCAATATATGAATCTTATTCTCCGGACCATTCCGGATCTCCTCGTGATGTCCCAGATCCATTCCGAGACTCCGAACAACATTCGGTCTCCAACGCACATTCCATATCTACTTAAAACAACTTTGAACCTTAAGTGTGTCACCCTACGGTTCGTGAATATGCAGACATGACAGAGACACATCTTCTATCAATAAGCATCAGCGGGACCTGGAGATCCATAATGGCTCCCACATATTCAACGATGACTTTGCGATCGATTGAACCATTTACATACGAAACTAATTCCCTTTGTCTCGCGATACTATACTTATCCGAGGTTTGATCGTCGGTGTCTCCATACCTAGTTCTACCTCGTTACTGACAAGTAATCTTTACTCGTTCCGTGATATGTCATCCCTTGTGACCTAGTCACATGCTTGCAAGCTAACTAGATGACATTCCACCGAGAGGGCCCAGAGCATATCTATCCGTCATATGGATGGACAAATCCCAATCTTGGTCCATGCGCTTCAACACATACTTTCAGAATACCCAATGACACCTTTAAGACCACCCAGTTACAAAGCGGTGTTTGATGTCATCAAAGTACCCATCCGGTGATGGTGATTAACATAACCTCATGGTCGAAGGATTAGGTTACTATGTATTTGAAAGCTTACAGCAATACGAACTTAATGACTTGATCTTATGCTACGCTTACTATGGGTGTGTGTCCATCACATCATTCTCCTAATGATATAACCTTGTTATTAATCACATCCTAATGTCCATGATCAGGAAACCATGATCATCAATTAATCAACAAGCTAGTTCAACAAGAGGCTTACTAGGGACTCTTTTATGTTTACAAAACACACATGTATTAGTGTTTCCTAATAATACAATTATAGCATGGGATGTAAACATTTATCATAAACATAAAGATATAACAATAACCACTTTATTATTGCCTCTTGGGCATATCTCCAATAGGGAGCATGGCGAGGAACGCCGTGGCGTGGCAGCCCGACGAAAGCAGGCGCCACACCTTGGCACCCCTGTCGTCGGCTCATCCGAAGATCGCCCAATGCTGGATGCGTTTCATCCTAACCGTTCTACCAAAGCCTACGTGGGCGTCCTGCATGAGAAGCTGTTGGAGGCGAGTATGGTGCCCTCCTCCCATCCTCGCAACTCCTCCGTCGAAGAAATGCCGCCGGATGGTGAGCATGTAAACCAGGCTTCGACCATGCAGCCTCCAGGACTGATCAACCAGCTCTCGCCCTGGCAGAATGCAGGGCCATCAAGCATTCCTTGACTTCCCCTCGTCCCATCGCAGGTGAGCATGCTCCAGATCAGCCAGCTGCTACCAAGCTTTGGAGCCTCACCTGGCCCGATGGCCGTGTTACAGAATGAACAGCAGAATCAGATGGCAGGAATCTTCAGCAGCAACAATGCCACGCCAGTGGCTGGATTCAGTGCGCAGATGACGCCATTGTCCAGCGTAGCAAGCAACACAGGTCCAACAGAGATGACTCAGATGATGGTCAATGGTGGAACCACTAGCTCTGAGTTTCCTAGCCTTGGGACGATGGGCACCTCTGTCGGGCCGCCGACTCAGATGGACCAGGACGATTCTGTCGCGTCGGCAGGGCAGGTGCCCAATGGAGGGGATGCATCTGGCATTCTCCCTCTGCAAGATGGCCCAGCTGATCAGCAAGATTCTGTTGATCCGACCCACATCAGTAACTTGTTCCTGCAGTAGATCCTTGCCATCATGGCTAATCAGGTAAGAACTTTTTTCTCGTTCTTTCACTCTGACTAATTTATGGTCAGGTGTATCTGAATCTAAACTTCTTTTCTCACTGCAGGATTTCAATCCAGGCGATGCTTTCTTTGGTGAGGAATATTAATTACAGTTTGTTCTCCCCAGCCTGCGTGTGAAATGTTTCCGCATTGTGTGCAGGCCAGATGCTGGTCATCGTTCAATGGTGCTTGCACATTGTACTTCCTCCGTTTAGGAATATAAGATGTTTTAGTATTGTGAATCGAATGTATCTAGACGATTTTCTAGTATATAGGTTCATAGAAGTTCAGAGTAAACCTATACACTAAAAGGAGTCTAGATACATTCATTTCACAAAGCTAAAACATCTTATATTTCTGAAGGGAGAGAGTACGTGTGGAACCATGTGGTTGCAGTAGGCTAGTTAGAAGCAGGGTGTGGGCTTCTATTTTACATCAGCTTCAGTTTCAAATTTGGTGCTTGTTAATGGGCGCCATTAGTAATAACTTTATATTACCCGACATCAAAGAGGACGTATGTGTGTAATCATTTAGGCTGATTCAGTGGTTAGTGACCAGCTCATTATTTCACATGTGTATAATATAGTCTTTGATCTGGGATTTTGGTGGAATTTACCATGGTACGAAAATTAGGGTTCCTTTGGTGGGATGAATATTTGGGGTTTAAATGTAACAATATTTTGGCTTTAGGATTCTAATCGAAACCCCAATGTAAGATTTTGGTGTGGCAAAGGAAATTCGAGGAATTCGTGCGAATAATTGGAGAAAATAAAAAATAAAGATCAAACACAAATAACTTAAATACAATTTTTTAAAATGCGACTTCAGGTTTTGACGGACCCCAAGCAGTTAATTAGCAGAATATAGGTGTGTATAGACCCGAAATCGAGCGGGCGGGCATAGTAGTTCTCAGCAACTTGCTAGCCACCCGGGCTGGGCCTCGGTTCACACTTACATACAAATTTAGAGATAAGAGGGGAGAGTTTCCAGGTGGCAAAACATGCCACTAAATCAAAGCATAAATCTCGAGGTGTTGTAGCTAAGAGCCTCCTTGTTTCTATTGTCGACTAGGTGCAATGAGTATAGATGGTATCAGAGAAGAGTAGGGGGAGGAAAATGAAGTAGGAGGAGGTGGATGATGAGAGGAGGAGTACCAACTGAAGGAGTTATGCCCTAGAGGCAAATAATAAAGTGTATTATTTGATATATCTCCTATATGTTCATAATACGATTCATACTGTGCTATAACTGTGTTAATACGAAACGTTAATACACGTGTGGGATGTAAACAAACCGTGTCTCTAGTTACCTCTAGTGAACTAGTTCATTGGTCATGAGGATGGTCTGTGTTTCAAGATCATGGGAATTTATGCCAACTGAGAATTAGGTCATGTTATTAGTTGAATAACATTATAGACAAACATCCGACCGTTATATCTTAATGAGATCTAGTTACAAAGTTCACCATTGATGATTAAACACAGAGAAACTCGCAACCGGATCCTTTAACTATGAGGTAATGGAAATCACCATTCCGGAAGAAGCTTAGATGGTTATCAAGAGTCATCTCGTAACAGGGTGATCAAAAAGGTGCCACTCAGGTTTTCCGAAGGGATGCGTAGAGCAGTACATATCAAGACCAGGATTTGTCTAGTCCATGTAACGGACAGATACATGTGGCCATCTCGGTGACGTTGCATTGATAAAGATTGCAAGCATGTGACTAGGTCACAAAATGCAACGGCATGAGAACGAGAAAACAAGTTCATCGGTAACGAGATCGAACTAAGGTATGGAGATACCGAAGATCAAGTCTCGGATGAATTAGGTATTGAATGACAAAGGGAACGGGGAACAACTATCTCATGGTTCAAGCGATTGTATTCGTGAAATGCACGGGGGTCACATGGCCATCCAGGTCCCTCTGTTGATCATTGATATGAGAGTGGTCTCTATCATGTCCGGAGTGTTTCCGAACCGAAGGATGTCACCCTTAAGGGTAGGGACGCTTAGGGTAGATGAGATATCGTATAAGAAATAGAGAGAAAGAAACCGGAATAGTTTTGGTAATATCCGATGGAGATCAGAAGGGGTCCAGAAGGTGTTCCGGAGTGAAGGAATAATATAATATGTGTATTTAAATTTTAATTGGAGAATTAATATTAAACATATATTTTTTATTTTATTTTTGAAGGCACTATATTGCTAATGGGCCTCACCTGAAGGGAGGCCCAAGTGGGCAAGGCGCCTAGGGAGTGTGGGTCGGCCGGCCTAGGGCTGGTGGGCCGCCCTAGTGGGGCCCACCTAGGGCCGGCGGCTGCCCCAAGGTGGCCGTCGGGTGTGGGATTAGTCCCACAACGCCTGGCCCCTGGGTGGTGCCCTCCCCCTTCCCACTATATAAAGGGGTCCCTCCTCCCCCTTTGGGATCACCCATTCCTCTCATTCTCTCTCTCATCTGCTGAGGACTTCCCCGTAATATTGGGGAGGACCTCGTAGTTGAGTTCTTTACCTTCACACTACCGTCGTGTGATCGGCGATCCGACATCTACTTCTTCCGCTGCTCGGCTGGATCGGAGTCCGGTTGACGTCTTCTACACCGGACGTGTGACGAACTTCGGAGGCACCACACTTGGGGTGTTGCTCGTCTTCATCAATATACGCCTTCCTGCGTAAGGCGTGCCTCTCTCTGCAAAGGTATGAATACTGTATTCCTTATCCCTTACTTATGTCTACATAGTATAGATCCTGGTATATGTGTTCTAGTAGATAGAATTTTTTTGTTTTCTACTATGGAACCCTACAGTGGTATCAGAGCGGGTCTATGGGTAGACATGTCGTATGGATAGAACACATAGCAATATATGGGCATCGATTCTCTAGTTGCTACCCTCTTTATTTTTATTGTTCATATCGCGGCACTGTTTGATGAAGCAGCCCCCAACCAACCTCACGTGGTGATTCACGAGACCATAAATCAAAGTGGCTTACGGGGTGTCTGTCTTTCTACAGTAGTTGATATGGCATTGACACTGGAGGGCCCTGAAAAGGGAAGAAGAACGGCAACCATTGAATCCATGTTGTGGCTCGACGTTCGTAGGTGGGAAGGGGTTCTACCGCGAAAGCTCTAAAGCCGCATAAAACATGCAATAGTTAATATAGACGCGTCTATCTTTATTATTGCATATGGGCAAGTATTATAACATGGCAATGACAAGTTTGTGAAACTCTCATTGAAGCTATTGATGATGATCATAAAGCTATAACCACATCATAACACTTCACTTTAGAAGTATTACTTATTGTGCTAGTATACTTACTAGACGGTAGCATAATAAGATAATCCCTCATAGTATTCCAGTTATCGTATTCCCCTTGTGTGTGCACCACCAAGAAAGTTCTTTGGTATGAGGCGATCCAGGGTTACAGGCCTGGGTGTCAGACATATCTACGTTCGCATACAGTGGGTGTAAGCCATGTTGCACTGCGAATACACACGAGTTAGAACTGGCGAGCCTAGCACGTTACAGAGACGTGGCCTCGGAATACAAGAGACCGAAAGATCGAGCATGAATCACATAGTTGATGTGATCAACATTAGGGAATGTCCACCCTTGATACTACACTGATGGCTGTGTTTAACCGGGGGAGGTGCAGGGGATTGGGATCATGTGATCACTAAACGAGTAGAGGGGTGTTCGTTTAAGTGGGAGTTCTTTTAGTTAAAACTTGAACTCATTATTATGAACATAGTCTAAATACTTTGCAAATCCTTTGTAGCTGTCTCGCCCACCCACCTTCAACCTTAGCACTTTCCTCGAGAAGGACAAACTGAAAACTGATGGAACCAACTTCACCGCATGGTTCCGCAATCTTAGGATCCTCCTAGTCCCTTACAAGTTGACTTATGTCATCGAGGCTGAGCTCCCGGCTAAGCCTGCAGATTCCGCCTCCCAGGACGAAAAGAATGTCTGGCAGTCCAAGGCAGACGATTTCTCCCTCATCCAGAGTGGAATTCTCCATGCCATGGAGCTGGAGCTTCAAAAGCATTTGAGAAGATGAATGCTTTTGAGATCATTGAGGATCTCAAGGCTGTCTTTGCTCCACAGGCTCGTGCAGAGAGGTATGATGCTTCCGAGCTCTTCTTCTCTGCTAAAATGGAAGAGCACAACAGCATTAGTGAGCACGTGGTCAAAATGCCTGGCTACGTTAAGCGCTTAAACGCCCTGGATTGCAAAATCCCGGAGGAGCTCGCTATAGATAGGGTGCTGCACTCGCTGCCCCCTAGCTATAAGAGTTTTGTGATGAACTACAACATGCAAGGGATGACTAAGACCATTGCTGAGGTGTTCACCATGCTCAAAACGGCTGGGGTTGAAATCAAGAAGGAGCACACGGTGCTGATGGTCAACAAGACCACCAACTTTAAGAAACCGGGGCAAAAGGGGAAAGGCAAGGGTAAAAAGTCTAAGAGGGATGGCAGGTTTGTTCCTAGCACCTCAAAGACTACCAAGCCTGGCCCTAAGCCCGGCACTTCGTGCTTCTACTGCAAAGGGGATGGGCACTGGAAACGCAACTGCCCTAAGTACCTTGAAGACAAGCGAGCTGGCAAGATAGCCATCCCGGACAAAGGTATATATGATATACATGTTATTGATGTATTCCTTACGAGCGCCAGGAGTAACACCTGGGTATTTGATACCGGATCTGTTGCTCACATTTGTAACTCTCAGCAGGATCTGTAGAGTAGGAGGCGCCTGAGGAAGGACGAGGTGACGATGCGCGTTCGCAATGGTTCGAGAGTCGAAGTGATGGCCGTCGGCACCCTGCATCTCCGTCTGTCGTCAGGATTATTGTTGGTTTTGAATAAATGCTATTATGTACCCGCACTGAGTATGACTATTGCGAGTGGGTCTTGCTTGTTGCAATACCGTTATTCGTTTAAATCAGGAACAAATGGTTGTTCAATTTATATGAATGATGTTTTCTATGTTCATGCTCCTGTATGTGATGGTTTATTCTTACTTGATCTTCATTGTGATACACACATCCATAGTGTTGATGCTAAACGTTGTAAGCACAGTGACGATAATTCCATGTTCATGTGGCATTGCCGTCTTGGTCATATTGGCGTAAAACGCATGAAGAAGCTTCATTCAGAAGGGCTTCTTGGATCATTGGATTTCGAATCCCTTGATACATGTGAGCCATGCCTCATGGGCAAGATGACTAGGACACCATTCTCCGGCATAGTGGAGAGAGCTGTAGACCTACTTGGGATCATACATACGGATGTATGTGGACCAATGAGTGTCTCAACACGCAATGGTTATCGTTACTTTGTTACCTTTACTGACGACTTAAGTAGATATGGATATATCTACTTGATGAAGCACAAGTATGAAACCTTTGAAAAGTTCAAGGAATTTCAAAAAGAGGTAGAGAATCAACTTAACAAGAAAATCGAGCACCTTCGATCAGATCGAGGAGGCGAGTATTTGAGTTATGAGTTTAACATGCACTTGAAGGACTGTGGGATTATCCCACAGCTTACGCCAGCTGGAACACCACAGCGTAATGGTGTGTCAGAACGCCGTAATCGAACCCTATTGGATAGTGTACGGTCCATGATGTCTTTAACTGATTTGTCTGTGTCTTTTTGGGGATATGCATTAGAAACTGCTACTTTTATTTTAAACCGAGCACCATCCAAATCCGTGGAATAAACCCCATATGAGATATGGTATGGGAAGAAGCCCAAGTTGTCATTTCTGAAAGTTTGGGGTTGTGAGGCTTACGTCAAGAAACTGCAGCCTGACAAACTCGAATCCAAATCGGAGAAATGTATCTTTGTGGGATATCCAAGGTAAACCACTGGGTATACTTTCTACAACCAAGCCGAAGGCAAAACATTTGTCGCAAGACACGGCACCTTTCTCGAGAAAGAGTTTCTTGCAAAAGGAGTGAGTGGAAGGAAAATTGAGTTAGATTAAATTGTTGACCCTTCTCTCCAAATTCCGAGTAGAGCAACAGAAGCTATTCCGAAACCGCTCTCCAACATGGAGGAAGAGCCATTTGATGATGATCAAAACAATGACATCGAGACTCCTGAGGTTCGCATGTCTACAAGGGTTCATGCCACTCCTGATTGGTACAGTAGCCTTGTGATGTCTGTCATCCTAGATGAACAGGAAGAACCTGCAAACTACAAAGAAGCTATGGATAGTGCTGACTTCGAGAAATGGTTAGAAGCCATGAAATCCGAAATAGGATCCATGCATGAAAACCAAGTTTGGACCTTGGTGGATCTTCCAGAAGGCCGCAAGGTCGTGGAAAATAAATGGATCTTTAAGAAAAAGACAGATGCGAATGGTAATGTGACCATTCACAAAGCTCGACTTGTCGCAAAGGGTTTTCGACAAATCCAAGGAGTTGACTACAATGAGACTTACTCTCCCATAGTGATGCTTAAGGCTATCAGGATTTTAATAGCAATTGCTGCACATTTCGACTATGAAATTTGGCAGATGGATGTCAAGACCACATTCCTCAATGGTCACATTGATGAAGAGTTGTATATGATGCAACCAGAAGGTTTTGTTGATCCTAGGGATGTTGGAAAGGTATGCAAGCTCCAACGGTCCATTCATGGGTTGAAGCAAGCATCACGGAGCTGGAACCAACATTTTGATCAAGTGATCAAGAGTTTTGGATTTGTCCAAAACTAACAAGAGTTTTGTGTTTACAAGAAAGCGAGTGGGAGCTCGGTTGTTTTCTTAGTAGTATATGTGGATGACATACTACTCATGGGAAACGATGTGGATCTTATGAAAAGTGTGAAAGCATATTTGAGCAACCAATTTTCCATGAAGGATCTAGGTGAAGCTGCATACATATTAGGAATCAAGATCTATAGAGATAGATCAAGGCACCTAATAGCATTGAGTCAGAGTACTCACATAGATAAGATTTTGAAGAGGTTCAAAATGGAAAACACCAAGAGGGTTTTTACACCTATGATGAAGAATTGAAAAATGAGTATGACTCAATGTCCTGTGACGGACGATGATAGAGAGAAGATGTCTTACATTCCCTATGCTTCAGCCATAGGATCTACCATGTATGGAATGCTTAGTACACGACCTGATGTGGCATTGGCTCTTAGTTTGACAAGCCGATATCAGAGTAATCCAGGACCGGATCACTGGACAGCTATGAAAAATATCCTAAAGTATTTGAGAAGAACAACGAATATGTTCCTAATCTATGGAGGAAATGATGAAGCTCTGAACGTAACAGGTTACGTAGATGCGAGCTGGAATTCAGATCATGATGACACAATCTTCAATGGAGTCTGAATACATTGCTACAACTGATGCAGCAAAGGAAGCTGTTTGGCTAAGGAATTTCGTCATTGAACTAGGAGTTTTTCCCAATGCGCAAGACCCCGTGACGATCTATTGTGATAACACGGGAGCAATTGTAAACGCAAGGGAACCAAGAACTCATTCCACAGCCAAACACATCAAGCTTAGATTTCACGTCATCCGGCAGAACGTTGACGAAGGTGAAGTCAAGATTTGCAAAGTAGATACGGAACTGAATGTGGCAGATCCATTGACGAAAGCTCTCCATCTAGAAAAGCACGAACAACACCGAGATTCAATTGGTGTTAGGTTCCTGCCTATTGTAAACTAGTTTTGTTTATACTCTAGTGCAAGTGGGAGACTGAAGGAGTTATACCCTAGAGGCAAATAATAAAGTGTATTATTTGATATATCTCCTATATGTTCATAATACGATTCATACTGTGCTATAACTGTGTTAATACGAAACGTTAATACACGTGTGGGATGTAAACAAACCGTGTCTCTAGTTACCTCTAGTGAACTAGCTCATTGGTCATGAGGATGGTCTGTGTTTCAAGATAATGGGCATTTATGCCAACTGACAATGAGGTCATGTTATTAGTTGAATAACATTATAGACAAACATCCGACCGTTATATCTTAATGAGATCTAGTTACAAAGTTCACCATTGATGATAAAACACAGAGAAACTCGCAACCGGATCCTTTAACTATGAGGTAATGCAAATCACCATTCCGGAAGAAGCTTAGATGGTTATCAAGAGTCATCTCGTAACAGGGTGATCAAAAAGGTGCCACTCAGGTTTTTCGAAGGGATGCGTAGAGCACTACATATCAAGACCAGGATTTGTCTAGTCCATGTAACGGACAGATACATGTGGCCATCTCGGTGACATTGCATTGATAAAGCTTGCAAGCATGTCACTAGGTCACGAAATGTAACGACATGAGAACTAGAAAACAAGTTCATCGGTAACGAGATCGAACTAAGGTATGGAGATACCGAAGATCAAGTCTCGGATGAATTAGGTATCGAATGACAAAGGGAACAGGGAACGACTATCTCACGGTTTGAGCGATTGTATTCGTGAAACGCACGGGGGTCACATGGCCATCCAGGTCCCTCTGTTGATCATTGATATGAGAGTGGTCTCTATCATGTCCGGAGTGTTTCTGAACCAAAGGATGTCACGCTTAAGGGCAGGGACGCTTAGGGTAGATGAGGTATCATATGAGAAATAGAGAGAGAGAAACCGGAATAGTTTCGGTAATATCCGATGGAGATCGGAACGGGTCCGGAAGGTGTTCGTAGTGAAGGAATAATATAATATGTGTACTTAAATGTTATTTGGAGAATTAATATTAAATATATATATTTTATTTTATTTTTGAAGGCACTATATTGCTAATGGGCCTCGCCCAAAGGGAGGCCCAAGTGGGCAAGGCGCCTAGGGAGTGGGGGCCGGCCGGCCAAGGGCTGGTGGGCCGCCCCAGTGAGGCCCACCTAGGGCCGGCGGCTGCCCCAAGGTGGCCGGCGGGTGTGGGATTAGTCCCACACCGCCTGGCCCCTGGGTGGTGCCCTCCCCCCTCCCACTATATAAAGGGGTCCCCTCCCCCTTTGGGATCACCCATTCCTCTCATTCTCTCTCTCTCATCTGCTGAGGACTTCCCCGTAATATTGGGGAGGACCTCGTAGTTGAGTTCTCCATCTTCACACTACCATCGTGTGATCGGCGATCTGGCATCTACTTCTTCCGCTGCTCGGCTGGATCGGAGTGCGGTTGACGTCTTCTATACCGGACGTGTGACGAACTTCGGAGGCACCACACTTGGGGTGCTGCTCGTATTCATCAATATACGCCTTCCTGCGTAAGGCGTGCCTCTCTCTGCAAAGGTATGAATACTGTATTCCTTATCCCTTACTTATGTCTATATAATATAGATCCTGGTATATGTGTTCTAGTAGATAGAAATTTTTTGTTTTCTGCTACGGAACCCTACACCAACATGAACATAAACGGGACAGTGTGTGCAAGAGTTCTTTTTTAGCATGGCGACTCTTTTCACAAATATGTCTCCACCAATGTGGCAAGACTTACCATATATCTTAAATCATAGTAATACCCAACAATCATAGCTCATAGCATAATTATCCATGTGCATAACTTGAATCTTTGAAGGTGTCGACTCACCCAAATAACAATGTGTGCTTTGTGGGAACTCATATCATTCCTCTTTAATATTTATGAAAAATGAAAATACATGCCAAACTCTATAAAAGTTATAACTAGACTCCTCTCTATGGTTGATGAACAAATTGTCCAATTACTGATATGGTCGTGAGCGTCACATCGATGGATTTTTACGGGCTAGGTAGTTTGCTTGTTGACACAATCGACACACTATCCAAGCCCTGGTGATACGCGGAAAATATCGAACGGGCCGCTCGTGAGTTCCAAACATGCACATAATATGCCCACACTTCATTATGTTGTACGAGCATGTCGGAAAGTTGTACAAGCATTTTAGGAAGCACGTCGGTGCACACAGAATATGCTCGCACCCTTAAGTCGTATGCATTTCGGGAAGCATGTGGTTGCAGTGCGAGTCAAGGCAGATCGTTAATCAACGAAGTCACGTGCCAAAAAAGATCCATCGATTAATCATCTAGCAAAACCTAAAATCTGAAAAATTATAAGCACTGCAACTCTGAATATGCTGACACGAAGTTAATAAATAAAAAGAACATGTCAACTCTTATCATTTCACACGTTTCAAAATAGAAAAGTATAAAGTATGTGTTACTCCCTCCGTTTAGAAATATAAGATGTTTTAGCTTTGTGAAAAGAGTGTATCTAGACCCCTTTTAGTATATAGGTTCACTCCGAACATCTACAAACCTATATACTAAAAGATGTCTAGATACATTCGATTCACAAAGCTAAAACATCTTATATTTCTAAAGAGAGGAAGTACATAAAAGACCACGTTCAGGGAAAGAAGCAAAGAAATAAGCAGAGATATAGAGCCACGAAGAAGTCTGACACCAAATGCACAACCATAATAAGAATAAGAAAGAAATAGATACACATAAAAACATAGACGCACGTAGCAGGAATAAGGCAGACATGTAGATAAATGCGCAGACACAAATATAAAGAAAGAAGACATGCTTCGGTCGAAAAAAGCTCGTCCAATGACATTACTCAAGGGGTTCCTCGGGAGAAAACAAAAAAAAATCTACGGTGCGAACACACCTATCCAAGATCTATTGTAGATGTAAAGTAACGAGCGGGGATTTAATGTTCATATCTTTGAAGACTGAATGTGGTTAACGTTCCGAGGGGAATATGGATGACGTAGTCGAACTTGGCCGACCTCAATGTCGCAAAGCTCCTCACAAATCTGTCTTTGCTCCTTGTACAATGTAGCCGACCTCATGGTTGTGACGACGTCCAAGCTCCAAGCAAAGCACCACAAGTGGCGGTACCTCATGGCCTTACACACATACGGTGTAGAGATGTCTCCCAGGCTCCGGTCCAAAAAAGCGGCGGAATAAGATTGATCCGGACCGAGTCCAACAACACGAGATATGCGTATGGTGGAGAAACCCCAATACACGTATGCAGTTCCAAACTTAGGAACCCCATGTGAGGGAAAGAGAGAGAGAGAGAAAGAAAAGGCAAAGCCAATTAAAGGGATGGATTTGGGGAGAGGGGTGAAACTCTTTATATAGGTGGAAGGGAGGTACTACCTCCCTCAAACTCCCGAGGTGGGACTAAACATGAGGGAGGAGGTGGAGGGAGCGGTCGGTCAGCCTCCCCTCATGGTACCCATGTGGTTTGAGGGCCCACTAGGGCCGGTGGCCTCCCCTGTCCTTCCCTAGGGCGGCAACCCCCTCTTAGGCCTCCTTCGGTGATGCCCAATTAGGTGGGCTGCCCCCAAACCCAATTTAAATAATATTTTTAATATTAATTCATTTAATTAATATTAAATACATATTATTCATACTATCACTCTGAAACAACATTTGGACCCCTGCGATCATCATCAGATATCCCCAAAACACTTTCAGTATGACCTCAAAACAATTCTATAGTTCTCTTTCTTTTTCTCCTACAATCTTGGATCAATCGCTAAGCATATCTACCCTTAAGTGTGACAACCTACAGCTCGGAAATACACAGACATGATCGACACCTTTTCCGATAATGACCAATAGCGGTATCTAAACACATAATGGCCCCCATGCATTCCACGATTAACTTGAATGCTTGAACCTTGAACGTTAAGTCTCATTCCTTTTTCTCTACGATACCTAGTTTATCTTTGGTATCTATATACCTATTTCAATTGTGTTATTAACAAACACATATACTCTTTCCCGTGATATTACATCTGCGTGACCTAGTCACATGTTTGCAGACTTGTAGATGTAATCTCACCGAGTGGGTCCAGGGTATCTATCCGTCACTCGGATGGGAAAATTCTGGTCTTGAGACATAGGCCTCAAAAGTTCCTATGGAATACCTGACGCACACCTTTATGGTCACCCAGTTACGGACATGACGGTTGATGTGATCAAAGCAGCCTCGAAAGATAGTTATTAATATGATCTCATGGTCGAAGTACTAAATCAATACGCTTGCTAGATATTGTAATGTTGAACTTTGTGACTAGATCACGTTACAATTCTAGGAGTTGGGTGTTGTACATCAATTCATAAGTGACCTCATTGTAAGTTAACATGGTAAAGTCATGATCGGGACACCTCGATCATCAGTGCCCAACAAACTAGTCTAGAGGATACTAGGGATCCGGTTTGTTTATATACCACACTTGTATTTCCACTTAATACAGTTCTAGAATGATACAAAACTATTATGAATAAATGAGCCATGTTAATAAAAAAATCTTTATTATTGGCCTCTAGGGCATATCTCCTTTAGTGCAAAGAACCCCTTCCAGATTTCTTGCACACCTAAGTTAATATATGCAATTTCAGATTGGCACACATCAGGTAGTTTTGGAATGTTGGTCTAACACACTTGAATTATAGGAACACATGGAAGGGAAACAATAGCACTGCAGCTCAATGGCTGCATCGGGTTCTAGCTTATGTTACAGAGTGGGAGACTACGATAGATGAAGTGTGGCAATAGTATGCCCCGTTTGATATGGAGATTTTTAACGCTTACTTATGGAGGTAGATGACCATGACACGACTGTGCGCCATCCATCATGCACATGATGAGGAGAGGTACCCGAGCCAGTCGACTTTGGATCCCATAGAGTATACGGTAAATACTCCCTCCTTGCCTAATGAATGTGTTTAGCCACATCATGCTTATTTATCTTCGATACAAATGCAAGCGAGGTTGACATTTGAGCTAGAGGCTGAAGTGGCCTAGTATGGGCGACCGTTTTCATCCACACCTCTTGTAGGACGTGAGCGGCAGCATAAGTCCTTTTTCTGACGCATTGAGGAAAATATACGAGGTATCTACGCGGCTATCACATGCACAGACGTTTCGAACATTGTTCAGCACAGAGCAGCACAATGCCCCCTCATCCCTCCATGTAGTAGGGACCCCCGCATAGCCCCGCACAGTAGCAGCCCCCGCGTACACAGGTACCCCCACCACTCCGACACGAGCCTCGTCCATGCCTTACATAGCAGGCGACACTGAGAGCACCACCGCCAGATCAGGCTGGAGGTTCAGCATAGCAGCAACACGCGACGCCGAGAGCACCACCGCTAGATCAGGCTGGAGGTTCGTCATGGCAACATAAGGCTTCTTTCGACCAATGGTGGTAGTATCAGCACACTCCCTTGATGAACTACGGCTATCGACCACAACCCTAGGCAGAGGGTAAACAGTTTCCTATCTATTTCGTTCCATATAGCATGCAATACCTGATTACTTAATCTTTTTTTGTGTGTAGGAACCTATGGAAATTCAAGCATGTCCGTAGGCTCGTGGGCGAGTGAGGAGTAAGACGTTGAAAAAACATAGTAGGATCAGGTTGACTGGTTCGGTATGTATCAGACTCCACCACTATACCCCACGCATGATACATAGTACCACGATGATGGGTCATATCTTCCTCCTCGTAACGTGAGGGAACCCGATAGTTTTGGCTAGAGTACACCTCCCTCTCCACAACCTCGCTGTTGCTGACAACAGTGATACCTCTCTATGTATGAGACATATATCAGACCTATGTATGAGACATATATCTATCTATGTATGAGACATCTATTTATGAGACATATATTTATCTATGTATGAGGCATATATCTATGTATGCGAGAGATGGATTATTGTTATTATTTGATGCCGTACCAACAGAGCATTAATAAGATACAATCCACATCCTGACTTAAAGTAAAACAAACTAACTATGATGCAACTGAAACACATGACTATTATCTCACTAAGAAACAACTACAGCAGATAATTAAGATACAAACATGAACTGATTAAACTCAAGTAACCTTACTACGATGATGCCTCACCCTTTCCCTTACTCGTCTAAGATGAAGTGCACTTGTCTTTCTTTGCTCTTGCCTTCTCTCAGGAAGCTCTCTGGCTCTTGCCAGTTGGCAGCATGAATATATCATTTTTGTCCTTGCTCTCTTCTATCTAATAATAATGGTCATTTGCCAAAACCTGTAACAATTTTTTGCTCTTAAGCTTTGCCTTCTCCCACCTTGCATTAATCCTCAGAAGTTCTTGCTGTATTTCCTCAGGGGTGCTTCAGGGCCGCCACCCAGACCTATAAAAAATTTCTCACCCAACTCATTAAGTAAGATGTCACTACTGATGAGAGCCTCCCATGTAACTGGAGTATCATCTATCCTAAACTCTCTGGCTAAATCTAAAAGGCGAATGGTCATATATCTATTAAAGGTACGATCAGAAGGAAAACTCAACATTTTGATGAGGAAACACTTGCCTGCTTACATAACGCAGCGAGGAGGGGGTTTTATAGAGCCAAAACAGAAGAAATGGCGGGAACTAACAGGGGGAGAATGTGGCACGAACATTCTGGTGGAGAAACTAGGCGATATTTTTTGGCAGGAAGTCATTGGCAGGAATATTTTGGCGGGAAAAATGGCGGGAAGAGATCGGAGGGACCTCATCACTAGGAACAAAAAGGACAGGAAGACTTTTGCAACAATAGTTTTTATAACGACTTGAACTAAAGATACACTAAAACTGAATTTAAGATACACCGTGAAACTAATTTCGAATTTAAGATACATCACGATACTACAACTGAAATGAAGATACATCGCTTCTGAGCCATACATCTACTTGTCCCGCGTCCAACGCAGGTACTTTCCGGTCTTGTTCCCATGGCCATCTGTTGTCTATGCCTCAACAGTCCTTTCTCTTAATCTCTTGCTTTCCGCCACACGGGCCTCTTTGCGCACCTCTTCCATGCGCTTCTCTTCCTCCCTCCTTCTCCTATTCAGCTCACGGTTCGAGCTTGTTTCGCTCATAATTCTTTCAGCTCTCTCTCTCTCTCGCTCCTTCTTCTCATGGGTGGCAATCCTTTCAGCATGTTCCTCGGCGTGAAAGCTAACCCATGCATGCTGGTTACAATCCGCAATTTCCTGTAAGGCCCAAGCTGGTTGCTCCATGTCAATCCAATGGTACCGCATGTAGAGAGGAGGAGGAGACTATAACCACATTAATGACATGAATAAAAGAACGTAAAATATGCATATTCATTATGATTTTAGAACAAACCGAAGGCCTCTAGAACGATGAACTACGTTGATAGAACGGGCTTTGGACATAGTTGGCACACATGAAAAACTTCATGTCCATCTTATCAAAGAAATCCTCGCTTTCCTTTACCTTGGCAAGATGGCCACACCAACAACGCTCTTCTCTCACCCCCAGTGGCAACCTTGCATATTTCATCCTCCTTGGCATGTAGTCAGGGTCCAAACAAGATACACTCATGGTGGAATCTTGTGGCAAGAGAAATAGGAGAAACGGGTGAACTGGTGAATGAAAACATATCGACCCAGATTATAGAAGCAATCTAAAGAATTGGCGGGAGAAGTTGGCGGGAAGCGGTGGTACGAGAAATTGGCGGGAACCAATGGACAGAGAAATTGACGGGAACAAGATTAGAGAGCAACATATTAGCCAAAAACACGCACGCACACCGATCCTGCATGATCAATGCAAGCATCGGCCAGGACTAGAACTAATTGACCCATGGTGAGTCGACAAGGACAGGTGGCTAAGGGGGGCACGACTAGCTCTCTGACATGGAATTGTACCCGGCTGATAGGCCTACCAGCCGACGGTGGGCCGATGACCAACACTGCACAGAAGTCATGTTACTTCTGTAAATTACGATTTTTGCGTATTATTTTAGAAATTGAATAAAAAAGAGTATTATTTTAGAAATTGAATAAAAAGTGTGGATCTAGCACTTTGAGAGAGAAAGGGCATTAGAGAAATCTTTGTATGAGATAGACCAATTGATACCTCTATGTTTGTATTTATATGTCTAGCATAAGGAATTGAATTGTTATGTAATACCATGTAGGGAAAAAAACTGCCTCCCGGGTCGCTCGCACGGGTGACTCCGGGGGCGATCCAATCTACATCGCCAGCGGCCGTCCATCGCCGGTATTCCCTTGTCGTCGCCACCGGCGGTGGTTGTGGCGGCGCCCCGCCATCGAAGGCGGTGGGGCGAGAGCGGTGCACCCCTCTCCCTCCTCTAGACGCATGGAGGCCGTTGCGGTGGGTCGCGTGCGGGGCTGGTGTGGTGGCTGCTCATGGCGAGGTGTAGGGGCGACGATTAGGGTGGGGCGGCAATGCAGCAACATGATTAGACGTGGATGGCAGCACGACGACGCATGGTGGCATGGTTGTCGACGCAGCGAACTAGTGGCCCATCTAGGATGGTGGGCTATAGGTTGGTGCTCGCTTATCTAGTCTCCACCTGCGGCTAGTGCTGCATCTTCGTCGAGCTTGCCGTCATGGAGGCCTGGGTTACCGTGGATCAGCCCACCCTACTTAGTGTGTTGAGTTTGCTCATGTTCCTTCTGTATATAGGTTCTATTGGCATTTCATATATGAACATGAGTAAATTTAAACTTTATATCTTTTCATGAATACTGCAGAAATGCAATGATAATGGTTTAGTTGCAGTTCATTCATCTTTAGTATGTTGCTTTTGGCTAGGTTCATTATCTATTTTTATTGATCAACTAAGGTTGTTGAACTTTGGCCTTCGGTCTCTTGGAAACCTGGTCTATTAGATGTACTTTAGAGGAGTGCTTCAGTGCGCACCCTCGATTACGAGCAATTCCGAACCGCCAGGGGCATTTTCATCTAACGCATTTTGTTGGCTCCATTTTTTGGCCTAAGAAGAACCCATATCCAATCCCAATATAGTCTTGTATCTGTATACAGGGACTGGCGGCGCCGTATGGCATGACCCCACATGGGGTCCACCTAGAAACCTAATCACCGCAATTAGCTCCCACGTCCATGCATGCACCATTATTGGGTGGAACTTAAGCCCTCTCTTCTCCGCCGCCTGGTAAAAAAACTCCATCACTCGTATCCCATGGATCTTCTTCACCTTGGTGCCGCCGATCTACCTCGCGTCCGCCCCCACATATCCGCAAAGGTAGAAAGCGCGCCAGGGGCTCGGCGTCTTCGTCACTAGGGTTTCTAATTCAAATTGTCGGCTGCATCTTCCGATCTATGTAAGTTCATCCCATGATCATTCTTGCTCATTAGTAATTCTTAGACACACATAGCTTTGGTGATTCTAACAATGTGGCACAATCATAGAGGATACGAAGGACTCTAGATCTAGTATGAACAATGATGAAAATGGGTATGTCTGTGATGATGATTCCATTTCCGCCAATACGTATCCCGAAGACGGCTGGAGCGAAGATGAGTTTGATGTGAGGACACATTAGCTTCTTCTTTGATATTTTTATGTTAAATTAAATAATATATGATATCTCATGGCTTGATTTGTTTAGATTGTCTATGATGACGATTTTCATAATGGCCTTAACAACCATGAAGAAATAGACACGTTTGTCGATAGTGAGGTATGTGTAGTGGTGTTAAATTTTATATGTCATGCACCGGATGAAGCAATTGTATAAAGGTTACTAAATATTGCTAAATTGTTCAGGTACTAAATCACTCTGGTATGGAGTATGACTATTTTGGTGAATCAGACTTGGAGATGGGTAATTTTGATGATCGTGAAGATGCACCAATTTCTGATATGTTCGTTGACATGATTGAGGTATTATTTCTTGGCCGTTTCTAGCAATCAACAAACCGACATGCATATAACTATAGTTGTAATGTCTAGGTTTTGAATTTGCAGGATGCACCATGTAGTCAGACTGAAAGTTCAAATAAATGTAGCAATGGCACTAGGTATCCTGACGATAAGCGAGAATTGTACTGCAAGATAATGGAAATCACATTTGTTAGAAAAGCAGTAGCCTATTATTTCTACAATAGATATGCCAAGGATCATGGGTTTGGCATTAGGAAGCACCAAGTGAGGCGGTTTGATGATGGAGTTGTTCGTCTTAGGCATTTTGTATGTTGCAGGGAAGGGAAACATGCCAAGAATTTACGACAATGGAAGGCCGCAAATATAGGCTCAGACCTGAGTCTAGGTGCAAGTGCAAGGCATACATGGTGGTGAAGATTCATAGAAAAAATGGTCTTTGGATCATTACGAGTTTTGACGACACTCATAATCATGTGTTAGCGAGACCGGATGAAGTCCCATTTATTTGGTCCCACAGGAAGATCAACGACTCCCAAAGAGCTGAGATATTATCTCGGAAACATGGGGGTTAGGAAGCATCCCATCATGCGATCCTTGATTAGAAAATCTAGTGGTTCATATGCCGGTGTGGAATTTACAAGAAAGGATATGTACAACATGTGCTCAAGGGAGAAGAGGAAGCTGCTTTATAAGGGTGATGCCAACACAACCTTCAGCATCATGGCGGAGAGAAAGAAGAGGGACCCTGAATTTTTTTATGATTATAAGCTAGATGATCAAGGTCGTCTACAACACTTGTTATGGTATGATTCTAAATCATGTCGG
Organism: Avena eriantha; assembly: GCA_910589775.1. NCBI lineage: Eukaryota > Viridiplantae > Streptophyta > Magnoliopsida > Poales > Poaceae > Avena > Avena eriantha. Next base: position 174,304,532 of record OU342742.1, on the reverse strand, counting down.
GACTACCAGGACTATGGCGACGTCATTGTGTTTGACAACACATACAAGATGAATAAGTACATAAGGGCATTTGCTCCCTTTGTCGATTTGAACAATCACCGTAAAAAGGTATTTGGATGTGCCATCCTATCAAACAAGACCGAAGAAACATATGTCTGGCTGCTTTGGACTTTCTTGAAAGCAATGTGCCAGTAGAAGCCAAAGGCAATAATCACAGATGTGGATGCCGCGATGATCAACATTGTGGATGAAATATTTACTGATGTATACCATCATATTTGCATCTTTCACACTGAAAAAATATGGAGACGCACCTACCTAACAAGTAACTGAACGAGTTGAGGACTCTTCTACATTACACCACCTTGGAGCAAGTATTCAAGCAGCAATGGCACACTTTTGTTAGGAAGTGGATGTCACCCAAAACTAAAAAATGGCTTAAGAGGATGTATATGAAGATGAGATTATGGGCCGCCACATATCTTTGAGAAGGGTTCTGGTTGGGTATGAAAAGCAACCACATGAGTGAAAGTTTAAACTTGTGTCTTCACCTTCTCCTTGATGGGTGATACGTCCATTTTGCATCACTATTCTATATCATAATTTACTGTTATTCATTGATATATTTCATATTAAGAGATGATACTTATGTTATTTCATCTGTTTTTGCATGGTTGATGACTTTTGGAGGATGGACCACTGAAGGCGTTGTTTGGAGGCGAAATTCACGAAGATCAGAAAAACCCGGGAAATATATGGAAAATCCTATTTTTCTAGAAGACGAAGGATGCCAGAAGGGGGAGCGGAGTTGGGCCATAGGGGGCCAGCACCACCCCCTGGCGCGGGCCACCCTTGGCCACGCCACTAGGTGGTGTGGCCACCCTGGCCCACTCCTGGCTCTCCCCTTTGGCGTATATTATTCCCGCAGAACCCTAAGACTTGGGGAGCGACCACAAAAAGATTCCGCCGCCTCTGCAGGGCGGAAAACTGCAGAGAGAGAAAGAGCTCTCCGGCAGGTAGAAATCTGTAGGGAATATTCCTTCCCGGAGAGGGGAGATCGTCACCATCAACACCACCATCAAGCTTGAGTTCATCGGGATCATCATCATCATCATCTCCATCATTGATGACCCACAAGTATAGGGGGTGTATCGCAGTATTTTCGATAAGTAAGAGTGTCGAACCCAACAAGGAGCAGAAGGTGCTGGATAGTGGTATGGATCAGGAATTCTCTGCAAATACTTAGCAAACGGATTTTTAGGGGATTTTGATAAAGAAAGTAAAGAAAATACGAGTAAATAAAAGACAGTAGGAATAAATGCAGCAAGTGGCCCAATCCTTTATGCAGCAAAGGACAAGCCGGTTGTATTACTTAAGATGACCAAACGTTCTCGAGGACACATGGGAAGACGGTCAAGTGCTTTTTCTTCATATAGTTGATTAATCTTCTTTAGCTTGTTAAGTGTTGTGTGGGTGAACCTATGCTAATGTACCGACCTTCCTAGGACTAATACGTACTTGTGATTATACCCCTTGCAAACATCCGTAAGTACAAGAGAGTAATTAAGGTAGAAACCTAACCACATCTTTAAACTCTAAGACCCTTACGTCCCGTGTGCAATGGTTTCCTAACGGGGTTCAGGTTTCTATCACTCCGGCAACCCCTACGATTAGTAGCCAAATACACAATGCATTCCCCTAGGCCCATATAGGTGAAGTGTCATGTAGTCGATGTTCACATGACACCACTAGAAGAAGTACACCACAACTTAAATATCAAACTATTGAATCTTTCTCAACACAATTCCACTACTAACAACATGACTTCTCCCATGTCCTCAAGAACAAAACAAACTAATCACAAGACATCATATGGATCATGATCAGAGATGGAATAATGATGTATAACAATCTGAACATAAACAATAATTCAATGGTTCACTCAATAGCATCAACTACAAATAATAATCAACACCGGGAAAGTTTCCCCTAAGAACTAATGCAAGATTCAACCCAATTGTTACAGCAATATGGAGATGGTGATGAGGGTGCTGATGGTGATGATGGTGGTGATGATGATGATGATAACGATGAAGTCCAGCTTGATGGTGGTGTTGATGGCGACGATCTCCCCTCTTCGGGAAGGAATTCCCCTGGCAGAAATTTGTCTGCCAGAGAGATCTTTCTCTCTCGGTGTTTTCCGCCCCGCTGAGGCAGCGGAATCTTTCTGTGGACGCTCACCGAGTCTTAGGGTTTCGGGAGGATAATATAGGCCAGAGGGGAGTGCCAGGCGTGGACCAGGGCGGCCACACCACCTGGTGGCGCGGCCTAGGCTGGCCCGCGCCAGGGGGTGGTGTGGGCCCCCTGTGGCCCATCTCCGGCCCCCCTTCTGGCTTCCTTCGTCTTTTGGAAAAATAGGATTTTCTGTATATATTTTCTTGGATTTTCCGATCTTCACGAATTTTTCCTCCAAATAGCACCTTTTCCATCAGAATCCTGACTGCAGCGGTCCATGCTCCAAAAGTCATCAACCATGGAAAAACAGATGAAATAACATAAGTATCACCTCTAAGTACGAAATATATCAATAAATAACAGTGAATTATGACATAGAATAGTGATGCAAAATGGACGTATCAATCATAATCTCCACCAGCACCATCATCACCACTTCATACCGCTATAACAATTGGGTTGAATCTTGCATAGTTCTTAGGGTAAACTTTCCGGGTGTTGATTACTTGTTGTAGTTGATGCTATTGAGTGGAACCATTGAATTATTGTTATGTTCAGATTATTGCTTATCATTATTCCATCTCTTATCTTGATCCATATGATGTCTTGTGAGTAGTTCGTTTAGTTCTTGAGGACATGGGAGAAGTCATGTTGTTAGTAGTGGAATTGTGTTGAGAAAGATTCAATGGTTTGTTATTTAAGTTGTGGTGTTATTCTTCTAGTGGTGTCATGTGAACGTTGACTACATGATACTTCAGCTTTATGGGCCTAGGGGAATGCATTGTGTATTTGGTTACTAATCATAGGGGTTGTCGGAGTGACAAAAACCTGAACCCCGTTAGGAAACCTTTGCACAAGGGAGTGTAGGATCTCAGAGTTTAAAGTTGTGGTTAGGTCTTTATCTTAATTACTTTCTTGTACTTGCGGATGCTTGCAAGGGGTATAATAAAAAGTATGTATTAGTCCTAGGAAGGTTAGGACATTAGCACAGGTTCACCCACACAACACTTGTCAAACTAAAGAACATTAATCAACTATATGAAGTGAAAGCACTTGACGATATCCCCATGTGGCCTCCAGAACGTTTGGTCATCTTAAGTAATACAAGCGGCTTGTCCTTGCTAAAGAAAGGACTGGGCCACTTGCTGCATTTATTATTATTGTCTTTTATTTACTCGTACTTTATTTATCTGCATTATCAAAAACCCCTAAAAATCTGTTTGCTAAGTATTTACAGAGAATTCCTGCTCCAAGCCACTCATCAACACCTTCTGCTCCTTGTTGGGTTCGACACTCTTACTTATCGAAAATACTGAGATACACCCCCTATACTTGTGGGTCATCAAGACTATTTTCTGGCGCCGTTGCCGGGGAGTGAAGCGCTATTGGAGAGTGGAACTGGTAAAGGAAACTTCTACTGTGAGTATTGTTTATTTCTGTTAGTTACTTTATTTCAATATGGATAATTCACTTTGTTTCTTATTTTGTAATGTTACTACCACTACTAAGGTAGTAGATGAATCTACACCTGCTGAAAATTATACTTGATACCCACAAGAATTATTGATCGTGTTATGGATAGGCTCAGTGTCGGCGCCAGAAAAGTGCTGGTGCGATGTTGATGTAAAGCTCGTTGGTAACCCCAAGAGGAAGGTATGATGAGCATAGCAGCAAGTTTCCCGCAGTTATGAAACCAAGGTTTAATCAAACCAGTAGGAGCAAGGAAACACCCCAAAGGTGTTGCTAGCTGAGCCTTGGCAGGGCGCACTACCAGTGCTAGTAGCAACGTGGAGACCTGCACAACACAACCACAGAACTTTGTCCTCAACTTGAGATGAGGTTGTCAATCTAACCGTGTTTTGCGGAAAACAAAGGATTAAACGTATCGAATGGAATGAAGTAATAGTCTGTAGAAAGTAAACACAAAGCAGTAAACAGTTTGTAGATTATATGTAAAGAAAAGGACCGGGATCCATAGTTCACTAGAGGTGGCTCTCCTTAAGATAGATAACATGCTGGGTGAGCAAATTACAGCGGGGAAATTGACAAACATCGATAAAGCAATACATGCATATACTAATCATCTTGACTCCTTTGAGACTTGATTGGGCATTACAACATTATACATAGACCGCCATCCAACTGCATCTATGACTAATAATACACCTTTAGGTTATCATCCGAACCCCCTCCAGTATTAAGTTGCAAGCAACAGATTATTGCTTTACGAACTGTGTGTAAAGTAAACAATACGATTGTTCTATGAACAAAGGATTGTTGTTTTCTCCCTAGTAGCAACAACACATCTAGTACCTTTGAGATTTCTGTCACTTCCCTAGATTACCAGAGGCATGAACCCACTATCGAGCATAAATACTAACTCTTGGAGTTGCTAGCATCTACTTGGCCAAGATAGCTACTAACAACGGAAAGCATGCAAGATCACAAATAACAAAGACATGCTAGAATCAATAATCAATCTGAAATAGCATCTCAATATCCATCAGATCCCCGCAAACACAACATGCAGAATTACAAATAGATGATCTTGATCATGAACAGAGCTCACAATATCTAAACATGAAAGCACAAAGGAGGACAACCAGCCATCTAGCTACTACATGGATCCATAGTCCAAGGATGAACTACTCACGCATCACACAAGAGGCTTGCATGGTGAATAAGAAGGCCTCCAGGGTGAATTCCCCTCTCCGGCAGGGTGCCGGGAAGAGCTTTAGATCCCTCCCGATCTAGGGATGGAGACGACGGTGGCTACAGACTCTTTCGTGGATTTTTGATCGGGCCCTTAGGGTTTTCGTCTCGAGGGCATCTTCTAGGCGGAAGGGGAGGCTGAGGGGGTGCCAGGGGCCACCACACCACCCCCTGGCACGGGTCAAGCCTGGCCACGCGGCCAGGTGGTGTGGCCGGCCTCTGGCCCCTCTCCGTCTCGTATTCTGGTATCTGATGACTTCCGGAAAAATAGGCACTTTGGCGTTTGTCCCGTCCAATTCTGAGAATATTCATTTTTTGACTTTCCTGGAACCAAAAACAGCAGAAAACAGGCAGCTGGCACTATGGCTCTTGTTAATAGGTTAGTCCAAGAAATCATATGAAAAGTACTCCAAAGTGTGGAGAAAACACAAGAAAGTGGATAAAACCAAGCATGGAACATCAAAAATTATAGATACATTTGCAATGTATCAATAACTATTATGTTGTAGATGGAACTGTCCATCCCGGTGATCATTTGCTCTTTATACACGAATTATGCAGGTTGTTCAAGTGTGTAGGTATTACAACAGATCAAGTCAAGAAGAAGTTATTCTCATTATCACTGAAAGGAAGAGCTGAAGAATGGTACAAGCTGATGAAGAATGGTCAAGCTCTTGAATGGGAGGAAATTGTACCTCTCTTTTATTCAAAATTTTATCCTCCTATTGAGATTCATAAAGATCGGAATCAAATATACAACTTTTGGCCTCTTGATGGAGTGAGTACAACTCAAGCTTGGGGGAGATTGAAGTTACTAATACTCAAATGTCCTATTCATGAGATCCCCAACAATATTATTATCAATAACTTTTATGCAAGACTTTCTCTTCATGATAAAGATCTATTGGATGCTTCTTGCGCTGGATCATTTACATGCATGGAAGAAGGAGCTAAATGGGATCTTCTAGACCGTATTCAAGACAATGCTGAAGCATGGGAGAATGATAAAGGAAGAAAGTCAGGTATAAATTATGATTATGAATGCATTAAATCTTTTATGGGAACTGATGACTTTCGTGATATTAGTAATGCTTATGGGCTAGACTCTCAAGCTATTGCAAGATATTTTAAAGCTTTTGCTTCTTATATTCAAATTCCTAAAAAGAAATGGAATAAGTATCACGATCCATATAAAGACATTGTTAATTGTGTTGCTACAAGAGATACCGACTTTTATACTGCTAATCATATTTTACCTGAACCTTACATTGAGAAAATTCCTTTCCTAGTTAAAGTAAAGGAACATTCTATGATAGCTAGTATGGTTAATGAAAGTACAAATAAAGCTGTTGAACCTAATGAACAAATAACCGTTGAACCAGTAGGAGCAAATGTGAAAGACTTTGTCACTAAATATGTAGAAGATGGGCACCCTATCCTCTGTAAGGATACTTCTAATATTGTTTCACAAAGTAGTGTTATGAGAGCTAGTATCCATGTGTTTTCTGTTAGAATAAGTGATCATTGCTACAATGTTTCATGTGATAGCGATATCGTTAAATTTATTCATGATACTAAAAGTTATTACGAGAGAGGGAAGATTGTTCTAATGCATCTCAATAATATTAAGTTTCCTTGCTTTATGCTGAAAGTCTTTATGTTACATTTGTTTTGCCTTCCTATGCTAGCAGCCTCTGGTTTCAACAATTTATTTTCTTACAAAGTTCCCTTGCATAGGAAGTGGGTTAGACTTAAACATGTGTATTTTTGCTTCTTGATGCTCTCTTTTACTTCAATTCATAATCTTATGTGAGCATCATTAAAATTATCATGCTCATCTTAATGGCTATCAAGAAAGAGCTTTTTGGGAGACAACCCAATATATTTTTGCTTTCAGTTTTTGTTCATTTGAGTCTTGGAAGTTATTGATTTTGAAATAACCTCTCCTTATCCTTTTTGTTTAGTTTTTGTGTCAAGATCAACCTCTAATGAGAGAGAAGTAAGATTTGGCGAAGTTGTTGTCCCGAAACAGATTTTTGTGCTTCACTATAAAAAACCGTGAAAAATCCCAGAACGTAATCTGTAATTGTTTTTGTGTATGCCCCAGTTTATTATTTAACTTTCGTTAGTTTTGCATTTTTTGATTTGAGCAACAAAAGATTTTCGAAAAAATTGATCTTTACTTGCTGGTCTGTATTGACAGATTTTTGCTACTCTTGCATTTGCTTCTTATATCGATTTCCTTTTTGAATTCCTTTTGGGCTTTCGGAAGGAGTTGCTACAATAGCTTATGTTTTGATTGATTTTAGTTGAAATTGAACTTAAAAGGTTTATTACCTCGCATGCACTAATGTTGCTAATGAGAATTGTGTGAAGTTTTGTGTGAAAGAAATTTCCAGGTTATTTGAGAAAATGGTGTAATAAGATGGTGACTGGTTAAATGACTTAAACAATATATTTAAGAAGATGAAGAGATTGATGTTATTCAAGCGGTGAATCCGGAAGAATTTATTAAATGTCAAGCTCAGAGACCTGCAGAGTCCGTTTTTGAATAGGTAACAGTTCTGGTAAGAAAAGGTCCACGAAAAATCTGTCAACTTATATTTTTGCAGTTTTTATCTAACAAGGAAAGCAATGACTAGAAAAAGGGACGGAAATGGAGCCCGAGTGGCTCACACCACCCCGTGGAGCGGGCCCACCTGGCCACGCCACCAGGGGGTGTGGCCACCCCAGAGCCCGTCTCCAACCCGTTTCCTACCAGTACCTTCCTTTTGTTGTAAATTTTTTGTAATACATCATCCCCCGGATCCCCCGAGGTTCGTATATCTTGTTCTTGTCATGTTTTGTTTCGATCTGTTTCTGTGAGGAACTATTCTTAAAGTTTAGAAGCACAATGGTCTCCGCCAACAATAAGGGAAAAGGGCCTGAGGAAGAGGATCTCCAAGACTCTGAGAAAGAGGAGGAAATCGATAGTGAAGCTAAAGAGGAGGCAAAGGAAGACCAGCATCTACACGCCAGCACCACCATTACAAGCATTGGAGTGGTGGCAAACCCTGCCAGGTTCAAAATGACTGCACGCATTTCCACTAGAGGGAAGACTCCGCATCATTGCTTGGCTTCACGGTCACCTCCTCCACACACCAAGAATCCCTTCCATACCCTTATCCATGAGCAAAAATTCCAGAATATGCCCAAGGAGAAACTACCCTCCAATTAGGATATGCCTCATTCTAACCATGCAGGAAAAGAAGACTTCAAGGAGGAAGAGTGGGGAAAGAATCACAAGACCTGGGATTCGCAGCCCGACATGATCATGAACCGCATCGAGCACAATTCGGAGTTGATTTGTACTCTCACCTTCGAGATTGAGGACTTGGGGGAATTGATTGAAAAGCTCATCGAGAGAACACCACCACCACCGAAGGAGTAATTCATCATCAGGTTTTGGCATCCCCTTGGTTAGTTCCAAGCTTGGGGGAGTGCCACGGTATCACATCAGTATCTCTTATCTTTTTACCTTTTAAGTAGAGTCATATCATGAACAGAGAAGTTATCATGTAGGATAGTTTGCATTATGGAAGTATCCCCCCTCTCGTTAGTTATCTATGTATCCCTTGGTGTGAGTTGCCGTTATGGTATATTAATGTGAAGTTCTATCATTCACTCTTTTGCATATCTTATTTTAGTTTTCAATTACTATTATATGATTGATCTTGTTGTTAGTATTGGTATCACTTTGGGATCATTAAGTAAATTTAGTTGGTTTTGGCAAACCTGGCTCGGTCAGGAGCAACACTATTATGAGAATTGAATGGAAAAGATAAAAGTACTCTTAAACAAATATAATTTCATCATCTTTCTTCCTTGATTGGCTCATAAGCTTAGTATTATCTAGTTAAGATCTTTTGTGCTTCCAAGGAAGATTGTATGTTTGTTTTTATCACTTGTATGTTTGTTTGTTTCCTTCAACTCTTATGCTTGCTACCCAGCCTTGCTAGCCTAAAACCTGTACTGAGAGGGAATGCTTCTCGTGCATCCAATCCTTAAACCAAAACCTATGCCATTTGTGTCCACCATTCCTACATATTAGCACTATTGCTATTCCAAGTAAATTCATGTTTTATCTACCTTCCGAATTAAACTTGTTATGTGAAAATTAGTGATTAAAGCTCTCACGTACTTGATGGAACACTTTACTTTTTCTTGCTCCTAATAAACTTGAACCATTTTGTCATCTATGTTGTATATGCTTGCACTTATACGTTGGGATTAACAGAACCATGTTGTCATGGGGAACGCTTTCAACATTGCACCTGTACATTGTACCAAGTTGATATCATGCACTTTTGTTTATGGATGTCGTCGGTGTGAAATGAAAGGGGAGCTTGTAAGTCCATGGAGTTATGTATGTGTGTTAGAGAAACGCCTGGGCCGCTAGCCTAAGCCATGCCTAATCATGGTGGAAACTTGCAGCATCACCATAGTGAGAAATCTATGAGGCATTCTTCTTATAAAAAAAGGAGATAGAGATTGAGAAAAAGAAAAAAAAGATGAGAAAAGAGGAAAGAGAGAAAAAAACACCATTTTCCCATGGTAAATAAGAAGATTGCTGAGATGCTCATTGTCTGCTTGCCTTGTCATTTTGATTATGGGATAGCTCATGTATCATGTGCAAGGGGTACCCCATTGGCGGTTCTCTATGATACACATGTAATTACTATGACAAGAACTTACCGGTAACTAAACTTGAGTAGCATCAGGAGCGGCCCTCGTATTCAAGGGACATGATATTGCCACCTTATAATTTGTCAATCATATACTCCATAGTTTATTCACTTTAACCATAATCACCTAAAGATGCTTATGATAGGGGCAATGAGAGCTAAAAGCTAATAAGTACCATAATTTTTGGAAGCTCATTATGAAACTTGAAATCCCTGCTTCCCTCTGCGAAGGGCCTATATTTTACTTTTTAGTTGAGTCAGTGAACCTATTCCTTTCTATCTCAGCAAGTATTTTGAGTTGTTGTGTTTCATTCATTCATATGATGATTTATTCAATCATGTTTCTTATGTTTCTTGTTTTACACACTGCTCCTATCTTAGTGAGTACTACTTTGAAAGCTATCATTAAAAACCCCATTATGTTTGAACTCCTGCAAATTGTTAACTATTCTTTGACCAAGAGCAAAGTTTGCAATTACCAATTATGATTTACTTTGTGTATCCTTATTGTGTTTCCTTTACTTATTACAAGTTAAGTTATATAATAGTGAGTTGTCTTCTATTATGATTTGTGTATTGATGAATGTGATGCTTCTTGTCCGTATTCTTTTATTGACTCTTCCCTCCATAAACCTGAGGTCATGTTTATTGAGCTCAGTTTTCGCTTGGGGACAAGCCAAGTCTAAGCTTGGGGGAGCTGATACGTCCATTTTGCGTCACTATTCTATATCATAATTTACTGTTATTCATTGATATATTTCATATTAAGAGATGATACTTATGTTATTTCATCTGTTTTTGCATGGTTGATGACTTTTGGAGGATGTACCGCTGAAGTCAGAATTCTGATGGAAAAGGCGCTATTTGGAGATCAGAAAATCCCGGAAAATACATGGAAAACCCTATTTTTCCAGAAGACAAAGAATACCAAAAGGGGGCGCGGAGTTGGGCCACAGGGGGCCCACACCACCCCCTGGCACGGGCCACCCTTGGCCGCGCCAGCAGGTGGTGTAGCCACCCTGGCCCACTCCTGGCTCTCCCCTTTGGCGTATATTATCCCCACGAAACCCTAAGACTCGGGGAGCGACCACAGAAAAATTCCGCCGCCTCTGCGGGGTGGAAAACTACAGAGAGAGAAAGAGCTCTCTGACAGGCAGAAATCTGCTGAGGAAATTCTTTCCCGGAGAGGGGAGATCATCGCCATCAACACCACCATCAAGCTAGACTTCATCGGGATCATCATCATCATCTCCATCATCATCTCCACCAGCACCATAATCACCACTTCATACCGCTGTAACAATTGGGTTGAATCTTGCATAGTTCTTAGGGGAAACTTTCTCCGTGTTGATTACTTGTTGTAGTTGATGCCATTGAGTGGAACCATTGAATTATTGTTATGTTCAGATTGTTGCTTATCATTATTCCATCTCTGATCTTGATCCATATGGTGTCTCGTGAGTAGTTCGTTTAGTTCTTGAGGACATGGGAGAAGTCATGTTGTTAGTAGTGGAATTGTGTTAGTAGGGGCCAAGTGGGGAGACCTTTTTTGATTATTGGTGTATTTATCTTGGCCAAATACCCCACTTTATATAGGGGGGAGGGGGTACACCCTCCCTCAAAGTCCCGGGGTGGGACTAAAGGAGAGGAGGGGGAGGGGGTGGCCGCCGGCCACCTAGTGGGCCCCGTGTGGGGGGGGCTAGGCCCAGCCGGCTAGCCCACTTGGCCCCTCTCCCTCTCTCCTTTCCCTAATGGGCCTTCTCCCTCTAGAAATTGGCCCATTAAGCCTTTTTGACCTTTAATTGATTTTCTCTTTATTGAATAATTATGAAAAAATGATTAAATCAATATTTAACATTCATTCACATATTATTCAACCTCCGTGGCTATGGAACACCTTCCAACTCCACTCTGGACATCCTCCGGACTTATCGAAACCCTTTCGGTTTTCTCCCTACTCTTCTTCGATGATTCCGCCGATCCTATAAACACTCTCTAAGCATCATCAAGCCCTTAAGCGTGATACCCCACGGTTTGGGTATACTCCAGACATGGTCGGGACATTCCCGCACCAATGATCGACAGAGGGACCTGGATGGCCATGTGACCCATGTCTGTTCCACGAAGATCTTTCGTCGTTTGAACCGGGACAGTCGTGTCTTATTCCCTTTGTCACTCGATACTTGCATTGCCTAAGATTTGATCAATGACATCACCATGTCGTGTTCACTCTCATTACCGAACAACGCTACTTGACTCGTTCCGACAAGTGATATCCCCGTGATCAAATCAGACGTTGCGCAGCTATTGGATATAACCTCTCTGAGTGGGCCCTTGAGTATCTTCCCATCACATGGACGGACAAATCCCGCTCTTGACATATATTGCCTCTACGGTTTCCTCCGAGTACCTGAACACACCTTTATAACCACCGTTTTACCAGATGGCGTTTGATGTTATCTAAGCACTCTCGAGAGACAGTGATTGATATAGCCTCACGGTCTAAGGAATAGTCTACAAGGATCCATTTCTAATCATCGTAACTTGAACTTCGTGACATGATCGCGTCACGATGTTTAGGTTGGGTATTGGTTCATCATCTCATTCTCAGAATGAGATGACCTCATTTCCAACTAGCATAAATGCCACATGATCAGGAAACATGATCATCTGTTGACCAATGAACCAGTGACTAGAGTTTCACTGGGAACCCCTAGTTATTTGTATATCACATGCGTATTGATGTTTCCACTCAATACAGTTATAACATGATACAAAACTTAATCATAAACTATATGAAATATGATAATAGTCCTTACTACTATTTGTCTTTAGGGCATATTTCCAATAGTCTCCCACTTGCACTAGAGTACAAATACACTAGCTGCATTTGTTCTCAATCATTGGCACCATATACCCGGTACCCTGAACATGCTTGCTCATGGAAGAGGTTGAGTCTTGGGTCTGTACTTTACAGTCCCAATTCCTTTGCAACTTACAAATGTCAACTTGATTGACATTAATACTTTATCATCTCATGATAGCATCTTTGTGTATGCATCGTCGCTATGGCAGCAGAACGAGGCCTGATTCCAGGAGCCTACAGTGACGTTAGATCAACCTCGAGGGCTTTCTCATGGGCACTGTGCCCTGGGACACATCATTCTACGTTAAAAGCGAACTAGCCCCACCATAACAGTATACAACACTTTATATGGTACCCTTATCTATTATTATAAATGTATTTATCGAAACACTAGTGCACTCTATGCAACTTTTGATGTTTTAGTTCACCTTGCTTCCTACTTGACTTTAATCGGTATCTACAGGAGTTTCCACCATATTCCCTTATAACATAACCCTTTATTCTTTAAGATATGTTATCCTTTATGGATTTGGAAAACATGTCTGCAGTTCTCTACTAGACACTACGGACAAACTCAGCTCAACATTCTGTGATTCGAACTTAATCACTTTTAAACATTCCTTATTTTGGATCACATATTATGCTAAGTTATCATCATGGTTTACTAAGATAGAACCTATGTCTTAACATAGTGGATGACGATCATCCTTTTCTTTCTTTCAACCATTGATGTTAAACTTAATACTATTCCTAATTTGAGTTATTAAGGACCATTTCCTTAATTAACTTCTATTCTGAAACACTTTTTAGAATCCCTTAAGGAATACCACATAATATCACAATACACCTATTATCAACTTCTACATCTTATAAATCATTATTTACAAGTATTTGCGCTTTCATTCTTAACACACTTAAGAATTACTCCTATAAGCTCCCACTCAAAATATGTTCCTACATATTTGAATTTGAGACTTATATTGCTCCCACTTAAAAATATGTCAATCACATATTGTTTCATGGAAGACTTTCATAGCTCCCACTCAATTTTATGAAAATTGCATATCCACTCACTATTTTGAACAACTTCAAAATCCTTTGATCAAATATCAAACTTGGAGATTTACTATGAGATACTAGTACTTTATTAGTTTTAAATCCACTAGACATTTAGCACATTTGAATCAAATTCATTTGAATTTGTCCAATACCTGAAAAATCGTGCTTTTGTCATTCACCCCCTTTTCCACTATGGCTTTGCAGTCATTTGGGAAAATTCAAGTAACTCCTTTCACTTTTGAGATTCAGCAATGAATTGCTTTCTAATCTCAAGTGAATTTTGTTTCTAGGATTTCTCATAATTTTAGTTTACCATTATTTCCTTAATAGTTCGTAGGTATGTCATATTTCAAGAATCATGACAAATGATTCCCAAATGTTTCCATACAAGATATGGATTACATTTTGAATCTTACTTCATGTAGTGAAAACACAAGTGGAGAAAACATAGTGATAAATATCATCGATTCTTTCCTTTTGTGCACATAATCATTCAGGAACATTGTTCGTTGCGCTTCTCAACACTCTGATGCAGGCTTTTGAATCCTCACCGTGTTTTTCACTATCTTCCATTTGCTTCATAATCGAGAAACATCACTAAAAGTGAGCTTTCTCAAGAATGTACCAAAATCCAAGCAATACGAATCTTGCTTTCCTTTTGGTTTCAGCTATGGATTTCGTATTCAAAGTTTTTCGATGAATCCTCTATAAGGACTTATTCTCTATTATTTTGGTTATATCGAATAACCCCAAAACTTTCACGAATTCAAATGGTTCACTACATTCTAATTGAGCGCTAACTATTTCTAACTAATGATCTCTACATCCACACTACAACGATTTATTTGGTGCCTTCTATTCAACCCCTTTGATATCTAATATCACATTGTGATGCTTTGCATTTTTTATGTTTCAAAACACTTTGCATTTCACAATTTCTTTTATGCCATTCTTATAAAGTTGAATCTCATTACTATTGATCAAATCATAGTAATTGGATTCTCTTTTATATTTATACCCTTTGTTGATGAAACATTTTGATCAAATCAAATAGTTTCATATTCATGTTTCCTTTGGTAAATTTATTTACACATTTAAACAATCATTTAATGAAACTTACCATTTTCGTTAAAACCCAATAGATCGAATATGTATTCTATTTAACAATTCATTAAACACTTTGTATTCAAGTAATACACGGTGTTCAAGTTATTTTGCCGAACTTAGGCATGATTTATATGTGATAAGAAATCGAATGACTTTCACATATTATCATTATAACTTTGAATTCAAACAATGGTTTCATTCATTTAATGAAATATCATTAAGTTGGGTATTTTAAACAAGGCACTTTAATGTTTTACAAATGTTCATGCATTATCAATTAGTTTCAAACAATAAGGATAATTCACACATAATCAAACAATATATGAACACGAATAGAAATCATTCATAAAAGTGGAACAACCGTTTGTTACAAACTTATATGAATAACCATCTCACGAAGTGTGAGACACACTAAAGAAGTTCACAATCTCTTGATTACATAAATCATCCTAAAACACAAACTAAATGATAAATGTCGAGGGAGAGTGTCGTCGGCCATCATCATCATCATGCTCACCATCAACACGCAACGTCACCTCCTCTCCAGCAAGCACCTCTCATGCAGAAGGAACTGTTTTCAGTAAAACAGAACAAGTATCAGATATACTTAACACTGCAAATGCGTTTGCAAGATTATAACATTTATAAAGCTGTATATCAAATATATACCTTTGTCGTTGACGACTCCAGTGACGTTGGGTTCATCCACCACATTTCCAAAATGTGATATGAAGTCGAGGAAATCTAGTGTTACCGTGTCGCCTCTCATAATGCAGATCCTGACCTGTGCTTGGAAGCTTGGTGGAAGCGACCGTAGCACAACTCCCATCGCAAATGAGCTTGAGGACCAGTTGTCCAGGTAGTATGCCAGACTCATGTATGCATCGTATATGCTCAATAAGTGCTCGTCCAGTGAGGAACCCTCCTCCATATTTATGGAGAGGAAATCCCCCATAAGCTCATACTCCCACATGCGCACTTGTTCCACGAAATGCGATCTCAGCTGTGCCATGACCACTCGGGGCTTGAGACTTCCCACCATTGGCCACAACCCATCCTCCATTCTGAGGCGCATCGTAACTGATATGAATGTAGCCATCACACGACGATGATAGCGCAAATCCCGCTGCTCCTGGGTCTCATGAGAATAGGGTGACTCCAAATACATCTCGCATGTCATGTAGTTAGCTGGATTGTTCTCACCAAGGAGATCAAACAGGCGTATGACCCATGCAGAAAAGTTGGATCCATCTAACTTGAGCTTTTCTCCTTTTAACCAATTTTCGATAGGGAAGGTAAACTCAGGGAGAACCATTTTCTACATTTATAATTGCAAGAGGAATTTAGACTAAGTTTATAATTAAATGAGTTAATAATAACTCCACTCAGAAACACCTATCCCCAAAAGGGTTCCTAATGATAACACGACCCCGATCATCACGGCCATCAATGTGGGTTCAAGGGTGGATGCTAAACGTCTACCACATCATTAATGCGACTCGTGCTTGATCTTTCGACCATCCGCGTTCCGAGGCCATGTACGTACATGCTAGGCTCGCCAACTCAACCTTAGTGTGTTCGCTGTGCAACATGACTTGAACCCACTGTATGTGAATGTAGATATGTCTGAAACCCGATCATCACGGCCTGCCTCATACCGAAGAACTTTCTTGGTGGTGCACACTAAGGGGGAACACAATCGTTGGTAATTTTAACATGGATCATCTTATTAGGCTACAATCGAGTATCTAATACTAGCACACAATAAGATATACAAACAATAACATTGGATGTAAATGCTATGTGATATGGTCCTTCACGTCGTGATCTCCATCCGCCGTCACCGGGTTCCGGCGCCAGGGATCCGGCGTCGTAGACACCAGGGTACCGGTGTCATTCCGGTGTGGTAGTCCGTCACCTCCGTGACTATCTACTACTATGTAACATAAGGTAATCACTTTACCTTTGCCACAACCATACCACAAAGCAACGCCCCCCTGCAAAACAAAGTTAGACGCCTCTACTTTATCTTTGCATGTTTTACGTGGCTGAATGGGCTTTCGCACAAGAACCGTTCTTACCTACGAACTTTCTGCTCAACGTTGATCAAGTAGTTGTCTCTACTACACCCCTTTCGGGCCCTCCGTTGCAAATGGCATACCAACTAATGCGAGAGAGACAGACACCCTCCTAAGCCACTTTATATGGTACAAGCCGTATGTCAAGCGTGGACCAGTCTTGCGAATGAACGCGTAAAGTCGGTTGGGGGCCGCTTCATCAAGCATTCTGCGGATACACAACTAACTAAAAGATCAACGCCCACACTCTACATCTCATCTGTTCTACCTGTACTAGCATTACTACGGATAGATCTAGCTCTGATACCACTGTAGGGGTTCCGCGCATGAAAACAATAAAATTATACCCTACGCCCCTGAACTCCTGAAGCTGCCAGGACCTATCTATTAGTAATACAGTAATGGGAGGGGATTTTCGCGAACCTACCCTTTGCTCCTTGGCTGCCAGGAGAGCATGGTTGATGTAGACGAGCCGAAGCTGCCAGGAGAGTGTGGTTGATGTAGACGAGTCGAAGCCGACCTCAAGGTCATGATGAAGTCCTTGCGCTCCTTGGCTCCAATGGCTTGAGTGCCTCAAGTGAGACACCTCGCGGGGAGTTACAGACGTCCGGTGCCTGACGATGACTCCCGCTTCCCCGATCCAGCAGCAGTTGCGGAAGTAGAGGTCCCGGATCCGAATCCCGCAGCGTGAGGGCGCTCCGAGGTGAAGATGTCTCTTGCTCGCGTAGTCTAGACTTGGGACCACGGTCACGAGAGAGAGGGGGAGAGAGAAAATATCAATTAGAGATCCTCCCAAAAGTGGGGAGACCTTTATTAATTATTGGTGTATTTATCTTGGCCAAATACCCCACTTTATATAGGGGGAGGAGGGGGTACACCCTCCCTCAAAGTCTCGGGGTGGGACTAAAGGAGAGGAGGGGGAGGGGGTGGCCGCCGGCCACCTAGTGGGCCCCGCGCAGGGGGGCTAGGCCCAGCCGGCCAGCCCCCTTGGCCCCTCTCCCTCTCTCCTTTCCCTAATGGGCCTTCTCCCTCCATAAATTGGCCCATTAAGCCTTTTTAACCTTTAATAGATTTTCTCTTTATTGAATAATTATGAATAAATGATTAAATTAATATTTAACAATCATTCCCATATTATTCAACCTCCGTGGCTATGGAACACCTTCCACCTCCACTCCAGACATCCTCCGGACTTATCGAAACCCTTCCGGTTTTCTCCCTACTCTTCTTCAGTGATTCCACCGATCCTATAAGCACTCTCTAAGCATCATCAAGCCCTTAAGCGTGATACCCCATGGTTCGGGAACACTCCCGACATGGTCGGGAAATTCCCGCTCCAATGATCGACAGAGGGACCTGGATGGCCATGTGACCCCTGTGCATTCCACGAAGATCTTTCTTCATTTGAACCGGGACAGTCATGTCTTATTCCCTTTGTCACTCGATACTTGCATTGCCCGAGATTTGATCAATGCCATCACCATGTCGTGTTCAATCTCGTTACCGAACAACGCTACTTGACTCGTTCCGACAAGTGATATCCCCGTGATCAAATCACACGCTACGCAACTATTGGATATAACCTCTCCGAGTGGGCCCTTGAGTATCTTCCCGTCACATGGACGGACAAATCCCGCTCTACGGTTTCCTCCGAGTACCTGAACACACCTTTATAACCACCGTTTTACCAGATGGCGTTTGATGCTATCTAAGCACTCTCGGGAGACAGTGATTGATATAGCCTCACGGTCTAAGGAATAGTCTACAAGGATCCATTTCTAATCATCATAACTTGAACTTCATGACATGATCGGGTCATGATGTTTAGGTTGGGTATTGGTTCATCATCTCATTCTCAGAATGAGATTGACCTCATTTCCAACTGGCATAAATGCCACATGATCGGGAAACATGATCATATGTTGACCAATGAACCAGTGACTAGAGTTTCACTAGGAACCCCTGGTTGTTGGTATATCACACGTGTATTGATGTTTCCACTCAATACAGTTATAGCATGATATAAACTTAATCATAAACTATATGAAATATGATAATAGTCCTTACTACTATTGTCTCTAGGGAATATTTCCAACAAGACAAACATCCGACAATTGTATCATAATGAGATCTAGTTATAAGGTTCACCATTAATGATAAACAAAGGAAACCTTGTAGCCTGATCCTTAGACTATGAGATAATGCAAATCACCATTCTGAAGGGAGCTTAGATGGTATCAAGTATCATCTCGTGAAAGGGTGATCAAAAAGGTCCTACTCAGGTTTCCCAAAGGAGTGTGTAGAGGAGTACATATCAAGACCAGGATTTGCCAATACATGTAACAGATAGATACATGTGGCCATCTCGGTGGCGTTGCATTAACGGCGCTTTCAAGCGTGTGACTTGGTCACGGAATGCAATGACATTGGAACAAGTAAACAAGTTCACTGGTAACAAGACCGAACGAAGGTATGGAGATACCGTAGATCAAGTCTCGAATGAACTAGGTATCAAGTGGCAAAAGGAATGGGAATAAATGGTAATGATTCGAGCGATAAGATTCATGAAATGCACGGGGGTCAACATGGGCATCCAGGTCCCTCTGATGATCATTGATATGAGATAGGTATCAATCATGTTTGGAGTGTTTCCGAGCCGAAGGATGTCACGCTTAAGGGTGGGGACACTTAGGGATACATGCGGTACCTTAGGAGAAATAGAGAGAGAAACTAGAATAGTTCCGGGTAACACTCGATGTTGATCGGGGGGTCCAGAAGGAGTTTCGGAGTGAAGGAATATAATAATATGTGTATTTTATGTTAATTGTTGAATTAATATTAAAATATAGATTTATTTTTATAGGTATCCCATTGCTAATGGGACTCACCCGGAGGGGAGGCCCAAAGGGGCAAGGCGCCTAGGGAGGAGGGCTAGCCGGCCAAGGCTTGGTGGGTTACCCACGTGGGGCTGACCTAAGGTCGACAGCTCCCCCTTGGTGGCCGATGGCTGTGGGGGTTAGTCCCACACCGCCTGCCCCTTGGGTGGTTCCCCTCCCTTCCCACTATATATAGGGGTCCTCCTTCCCTTGGAATCATCCCATTCTCTCTTCTCTCTCTCATTCCTTTGAGGATTTCTCCGCAATATTGGAGAGGACTTCGAGGTTTTGAGTTCTCCACTTTCACACCACCGCCATGTGATATTAGGTCCGCCATCTTCCTCTTCTACTACTCAGCTAGATCAGAGCCCGGGAGACGCCGCCTATACCGGACATGTGTAGTACTTCGGAGGCACCACACTTGGGGTGCTTGGAGTTGTTCGTATTCTTCAACATACGCCTTCCTGCATAAGGCGTTCCTCGGTCTTCAAGGGTATGAATACCGTCTTGCTTTTCTGTTACTTATGTCTACATAGTATAGATCCTGGTATTAGTGTTCGCATAGTTAGAATTTTTTTGTTTTCTGCTGCGGAACCCTACAATGGTATCAAAGCGGGTCTATGGGTAGGCATGTCGTATGGATAGAACACATAAAAATATGTGGGCATTGATTTTCTAGTTGCTACCCTCTTTTATGTTCTTGTTCATATCGCGACACTTTTTGATGAAGCGCCCCCTACCGACCTTATGTGGTGATTCACGAGACTGGTCCACAGTTAAGTGGCTCTGGGGGTGTCAGTCTCTCTACCGTAGTTGATATGGCATCAACACAGGATGGTCCTAAAAAGGTAAACAAAAGAGCAATTATTGAATCCATGTTGTGGCTCTACGTTTGTAGGTGGGAAGGGATTCTACCAGGCAAGCCCTAAGGCTGCGTAAAACTTGCAATAGATAAAGTAGAAGCATCTATTTTTATTTTGCATCGGGGCATGTGTTGTGACATGGCAATAGATAAAGTAGAAGCGTCTAAACTTTTCAGTGGAGCTCTCGATGGCGATCAAGATGTTGAAAGCACGTCATA
Source organism: Avena eriantha (assembly GCA_910589775.1). Taxonomy (NCBI): domain Eukaryota; kingdom Viridiplantae; phylum Streptophyta; class Magnoliopsida; order Poales; family Poaceae; genus Avena; species Avena eriantha. The sequence goes on along the minus strand of OU342742.1, from coordinate 174,283,794 downwards.
ACACTATACTTTTGAAGTATTCCTTTTGCACCTTATTATGCTAGTATGATTAGAATATACGATGGCAGCGTAATAAGATCATCCCTCACAAAATTCTAGTTATAGTCTTCCCCTTATGTGTGCACCACAAAGAAAATCTCTGTTATAAGGCAGGCCAGGACGATCGGGTGTCAGACATATCTGCGTTCGCATATGGTGGGTGTAAACCTAGCATGTGTAGACATGGCCTCGGAATACGAGAGACCCAAAGGTCGAGCATGAATCACATGGGATGTGATTGACATTGAGAATGTATACCTTTGAAACTGCATTGCCGGCCATGACGATCAGGGGTGGAGTAGCAGATTGGGGTCATGTGATCACTAAACGACTAGAGGGATGTTCGTTTGAGTGGGAGTTCCTTTTGTTTTAGTTTAGTAGCATAAAATTAAAACTTGAACTCATTATTATGAGCATGGTCTAAACACTTTGCAAATCCACTGTAGATGTCTCTCCCACACACCTTTAACCTTAGCACATTCCTAGAAAAAGGACAAGCTAAAAACTAATGGAACGAACATCTCCGTACGGTTGCGCAATCTAAGGATCCTCCTTGTCCCCTACAAATTGACTTATGTCATTGAGGCTGAGCTTCCAGCTAAGCCTATAGATTCCGCCTCCCAGGACGAAAATAATGTCTGGCAGTCCAAGGCGGATGATTTCTCCCTCATCCAAAGTGGAATGCGCTATGCCATGGAGACGGAGCTTCAAAAGCATTTTGAGAAGATGAATGCTTTTGAGATAATTGAAGATCTCAAGTTTGTCTTTGACCCACAGGCTCGGGCGGAGAGGTATGATGCTGTCGAGCTCTTCGTCTCCGCCAAGATTGAAGAGCACAATAGTATTAGTGAGCACGTAGTCAAAATATCTGTCTAGGTTAAGCACTTGAATGCCTTGGATTACAAAATCCCAGAGTAGCTCGCGAGTGATAGGGTGTTGCACTCGCTACCCTCTAGCTACAAGAGCTTTGTGATGAACTACAACATGCAAGGGATGACTAGGACCCTTGCTGAGGTGTTCCCCATGCTCAAAATTGCTGAAGTAGAGATCAAGAACGAGCACACGATGTTGATGGTCAATAAGACCAACAATTTTAAGAATCTGGGGCAAAAGGGAAATGGCAAGGCCAAGAAGCCTAAGAAGGATGGAAAACCAGTTGTCAACACCTCTAAGGCTACTAGGCCCAACCCTAGGCCCGGCACCACGTGCTACTACTGCAAAGGGGATGGGCACTAGAAACGCAACTGCCCCAAGTACCTTGAAGACAAGAAAGCCAGCAAGATAGCCGCCAAAGACAAAGGTATATGTGATATACATGTTATAGATGTGTTCCTTACTAGCACCAGGAGTAGCACCTGGGTATTTGATACTGGTTATGTTGCTCACATTTGTAACTCTCATCACGAGCTACAGAGTAAGAGGCGCCTAGGGAAGGACGAGATGATGATGCGCGTCGGCAACGACACGAAGGTCGATGTGGTGGTCGTCGGCACTTTACCTCTATGTCTACCGTCAGAATTGATTTTGGTTTTGAATACATGCTACTATGTACCCACATTAAGTATGAATATTGTGAGTGGATCTTACTTGTTACAAGATCATTATTCGTTTAAATCTAGGACAAATGCTTGTTCTATTTATATGAATGATGTTTTCTATATTCATGCATATGTTTATTCTTGCTAGATCTTGATTATGATACTCACATCCATAATATTGATGCTAAATATTGTAAGCATAATTATGTAATTCCATGTTTATGTGGCATTGCCGTCTTGGTCACATTGGCGTAAAGCGCATGAAGAAGCTTCATTCAGATGGACTTCTTGGATCATTGGATTTTGAATCTCTTGATACATGTGAGCCTTGCCTCATGGGCAAGATGACCAAGACACCCTTCTTCGGCACAATGGAGAGGGCTACAGACCTACTGGGGATCATACATACGGATGTATGTGGTCCAATGAGCGTCTAAACACATCGTAATTTTGTTACCTTTACTGGCGACTTGTGTAGATATGGATATATCTACTTAATGAAGCACAAATCTGAAACATTTGAAAAGTTCAAGGAATTTCAGAAGGAAGTAGAGAATCAAGTTAACAAGAAAATCAAGCATCTTCGATCAGATAGGGAGGAGAGTATTTGAGTTATGAGTTTAACATGCACTTGAAGGACTGTGGGATCATACCACAGCTTACGCCAGTCGGAACACCACAGTGTAATGGTGTGTCAAAATGGCATAACCATACTCTATTGGATAGTGTGTGATCCATGATGTCTTTGACTGATTTGTCCGTGTCATTTTGGGGATATGCTTTAGAAACTGCAGCTTTTATTTTAAACCGAGCACCATCTAAATCTGTGGAGACAACCCCATATGAGATATGGTATGGCAAGAAGCCAATGCTGTCATCTCTGAAAGTTTGGGGATGTGAGACTTACCTTAAGAAACTACAGCCTGACAAACTCGAACCAAAAGCAGAAAAATGTATCTTTGTAGGATACCCAAGGGAAACTATTGGGTATACCTTCTACAACCATGCTGAAGGAAAAAACGTTTGTCGCGAAGAACAATACCTTTCTTGAGAAAGAGTTTCTCGCTAAAAGAGTTAGTGGAAGGAAAATTGAGCTAGATGAGATTATTGATCCTTCTCTATAGATTCCGAGTAGCGCAACGGAAGCGGTTCTGAAACCGCTCTCCAACATGGAAGAAGAATCAAATGATAATGATCAAGACAACCACATCGAAACTCCTACAGTTCGCAAGTCTACAAGAATTCATGCCACTCCTGATTGGTACAGTAGTCTTGTGATGACTGTCATTCTGAATGAACAAGAAGAACCTGCAAACTACGAAGAAGCTATGGAAAGTGCTGATTCCAAGAAATGGCTAGAAGCCATCAAATCTGAAATAGAATCCATGTATGAAAACCAAGTTTGGACCTTGGTAGATCTTCCGGAAGGCCGCAAGGCCATGGAAAGTAAATGGCTCTTTAAGAAAAAGATAGATGCGAATGGTAATGTGACCATTCACAAAGCTTGACTTGTCGCAAAGGGGTTTCAACAAATTCAAGGAGTTGACTACGATGAGACTTACTCTCATGTAGTGATGCTTAAAGCTGTCCGGATTCTACTAGCTATTGCTACTCATTTCGACTATGAAATATGGCAGATGGAGTCAAAATCGTGTTCCTCAATGTACATATTGATGAAGAGTTGTATATGATGCAACCAGAAGGTTTTGTTGATCCTAAGGATGCTGGGAAGGTGTGCAAACTTCAGCGATCTGTTTATGGACTGAAGCAAGCATCTCGGAGCTGGAACCAAAATTTTGATCAAATGATCAAGAGTTTTGGATTTGTCCAAAATCAACAAGAGTTCTATGTTTACAAGAAAGAGAGTGGGAGCTCAGTGGTTTTCCTAGCAGTATATGTGGACGACATATTACTTATGGAAAATAATGTGGAAATTATGGAAAGCGTGGAAGCATATTTAAGTAGTCAATTTTCCATGAAGGACCTAAGTGAAGCTCCATACATATTAGGCATCAAAATCTATAGAGATAGATCGATACGCCTGATTGCATTAAGTCAAAGTACTTACCTTGAAAAGATTTTAAAGAGGTTCAAAATGGAAGATGCCAAAAAGGGTTTGGTGCCAATGATAAGAAATAGCACACTGATTTGACTCAATGTCCAGCAACAGATGCTGGTAGAGAAAGGATGTCTTACATCCCCTATGCTTCAGCCATAGGATCTATCATGTATGCAATGCTAAGTACTCGACCTGATGTGGCATTGGCTCTTAGTTTGACGAGCCGATACCAAAGTAATCCAGGAACAGATCACTGTACAGCTGTGAAAAATATCCTGAAGGATATGTTCCTAGTCTATGGAGGCAATGATGAAGCTCTAAACATAACTGGTTACGTGGATGCGAGCTGGCACTCAGATCCTTATGGCTCCAAGTCTCAGACAGGATTTTTGTTTCTGGTGAATGGTGGGGCGGTAAGCTGGAAGATCAAGAAGCAGCCAGTAGTAGCGCAATCTACAATGAAGTTAGAATACATCGCTACTGCCGATGTTACAAATGAAGCAGTTTGGATAAGGAATTTCATCATTGAACTGGGAGTTGTTCCAAGTGCGCAACACCCCGTAACAATATATTGTGACAACACGGGCGCTATTGCAAACACAAAGGAACCAAGAACTGATTCCACGGCCAAACACATCAAGCTACGGTTTCACATCATCCGACAGAATGTTGACGAAGGTGAAATCAAGATTTGCAAAGTGCACACGGATCTGAATGTTGCAGATACTCTAACTAAATCTCTCCTACAAGCCAAGCATGAACAACACCGAGATTACATCGGTGTTAGGTTCCTGCCTATTGTAAAATATATTAATTTGTACTCTAGTGCAAGTGGGAGACTGAAGGAGATATGCCCTAAAGGCAATAATAAAGTGTATTGTTTGATATATATCTTATATGTTCATAATACATTTCATACGGTGCTATAAATGTGTTAATATGAAACGTTAATACACGTGTGGTATGTAAACAAACTGTGTCTGTAGTTACCTCTAGCGAAATAGCTCATTGGTCATGAGGAAGATCTAGGGTTTCAAGATCATGGGCATTTATGCCAGTTGACAATGAGGTCATGTCATTGGTTGAATGATGTGATAGCCAAACATCCAACAGTTGTATCATATTGAGACCTAGTTATAAAGTTCACCATTAATGATAAACAAAGGAAACCTCACAACCTGATCCTTAGGCTGTGAGATAATGCAAATCACCATTATGGAGGGAGCTTAGATGGTTTCAAGTATCATCTCGTGAAAGTGTGATCAAAAAGGTGCTACTCAGGTTTGCCAAAGGGCGTATAGAGGAGTACATATCAAGACCAGGATTTGCTAATCCATGTAACAGACAGATACATGTGGCCACCTCGGTGACGTTGCATTAAAGAAGCTTGCAAGCATGTGACTTGGTCACGGAATGCAACGACATGGGAACGAGTAAACAAGTGAAGGGAATATGCCTCAGAGGCAATAATAAAATGGTTATTATCTTATTCCATGTTTATGATAAATGTTTATTTTGCATGCTATAATTGTATTAATTGGATACGTTAATACATGTGTTTTTAATAAACAAAATACAAAGTTCCTAGTAATGCCTCTCATATAATCTATCTCGTTGATTAACAAGATGATCAAGGTTTCCTGATCAGGGACATTGGATGTTGTTAATAATGAGGTCACAACATTGGTGGAATGATGTGATGAACGTTCATCCGAAGTATAACATTACGATCAAAGTCATTATGTTTATATTGCTATAACATCATACGAAGTAATCCTAGTCCTTAGACCATGATATCATGTTAATCACTAACACCGAAAGAGTACCTTGATAACATCAAACGTCACACCGTAACAGGGCGACTATAAAGGTGGGTTTAGTGCTACAAAGGTGTTATGTAGAGGCTCATGGATCAAGAGTGGTATTTGTACATCCCAATGACGGATAGATATACTCGAGGCCCTCTCGGTGATATCACATTGAAATAGCTTGCAAGCAAGTGATGTGATCACTAGAATGTCATATCACGGGAACGAGAAAAGAGTGCATGTCAGTAACGAGATCAAACTAGGTATTGAGATACCGATGATCGAATCTCGGACATCTAATATATCGCGAGACAAAGGGATTCAGTTATGACGTTAAAGGTTCACACGATCACAAGAGTCATCATTGAATATGTGGGAGTTAGTAAGGATCTGCAGGTCCCGCTGCTGATTATTGATCGGAGAGGGGTCTCGATCATGTCTGCATTATTCGCGACCCGTAGGGTGACGCACTTAAGGGATACCGACACCATTTGGAGAAAATGTGTTTTAGATAAAGATTTAAGAAAGCATTGGAATCATTTCGATGGAAACTTGAATTGTTTCGGGTGAAATTGCAGAAACTAGTTCTGCATGTGATATTGAAATGTTGCAGGGGGTTTTATGTGAATCTTGGTTAATTAAAGTAATTAACAAAAATCTGAATAAAATAAATAAAATAGTTTTATTTAATGACAGCTTGCATTAAATTTGGTGGAAACTTAATGGAGGTGAGTAGAATTTTGAGTGGGAGGCTAATTATGTGAGTGGGAGTGATACATTGCAAATGTATCTATAATTTTTGATGTTCCATGCTTGGTTTTATCCACTTTCTTGTGTTTTTTCCACACTTTGGAGTACTTTTCATATGATTTCTTGGACTAACCTATTAACAAGAGCCATAGTGCCAGCTACATGTTTTTTGCTGTTTTTGGTTCCAGGAAAGTCAGGAAATCAATATTCTCGGAATTGGACGAGACAAAAGCCAACGTGCCTATTTTTCCGGAAGTCATCAGATTCCAGAATACGAGACGGAGAGGAGCCAGGGGGCCACCACACCACCTTAAAGATGCTTATGATAGGGGCAATGAGAGCTGAAAGCTATAAGTACCATAATTTTTGGAAGCTCTTTATAAGACTTGAATCCCTACTTCCTTTTCTGAAGGCCTTTCTTCCACCATTATATATTGAGTCTCCACCTTCTACCTTTATGCACCTACTTTGAGAGCATAGTGGCCATTCTTAGTTCTATGTGCATTGTCCCAAGACTAGTTGATTGATGCATAACTTGATATTGCTAGCTTTAAACTATTTGTATCTAGTCATTCTTATGATATTTGAAGGTGTCCTATGCATTTATGTTTTGCTACTCTATGAGGGACAAGCTGAATACTATTATGCTATGTTTTCTTTATGTGCAACAAACAAAAGTCTTGCAAAGCATTGTTATTCATGAATCTTTTGTTTGTGCCTTTTCATGTTGCATCATAGTTTCTTTGTCTTATTGCTAGAACTTTGTCTTTCATGTTATGATTGAAGTACTATGATCCCAGCTTTGAATGTTCTACAAATACTTTGATCAAGTCTTTGATGGTGCATGTCACCTCAAAAATTATTCTTTCTTTTTATCACTTACCTACTCGAGGACGAGCAGGAGTTAAGCTTGGGGATGTTGATACATTGCAAATGTATCTATAATTTTTGATGTTCCATGCTTGGTTTTATCCACTTTCTTGTGTTTTGTCCACACCTTGGAGTACTTTTCAAATGATTTCTTGGACTAACCTATTAACAAGAGCCACAGTGCCAGCTGCCTGTTTTCTGCTGTTTTTGGTTCTAGGAAAGTCAGAAAATGAATGTTCTCGGAATTGGACGGGACAAAAGCCAAAGTGCCTATTTTTCCAGAAGTCATCAGATGCCAGACTACGAGACGGGGAGGGGCCATGGGGCCACCACACCACTTGGCCGCGCGGCCCAGCCTGGCCCACGCCAGGGGGTGGTCTGGCCGCCTCCGGCACCCCCTCGGCCTCCCCTTCCGCCTATAAGATGCCCTCAGGACGAAAACCCTAAGTACCCAATCAAAAATCCACGAAAGAGTCTGTAGTCGTCGTCATCTCCATCCCTAGATTGGGACGGATCTGAAGCTCTTCCCTGCACCCTACCGGACAGAGGAATTCACCCTGGAGGCCTTCTTCATCATCATGCAAGCCTTCGGTGTGATGTGTGAGTAGTTCATCCTTGGACTACGGATCCATGTAGTAGCTAGATAGTTGGTTCTCCTCCTTTGTGCTTTCATGTCTAGATCTTGTGAGCTCCATTCATGATCAAGATCATCTATTTGTAATTCTGCATGTTGTGTCTGCGGGGATCCGATGGATATTGAGATGCTATTTCAGATTGATTATTGATTCTATCATGTCTTTGTTATTTGTGATCTTGCATGCTTTCCGTTGTTAGTAGCTATCTTGGCCAAGTAGATGCTAGCAACTCCAAGAGTTAGTATTTATGCTCGATAGTGGGTTCATGCCTCTGGTAATCTGGGGAAGTGATAGAAATCGCTAAGGTACTAGATGTGATGTTGCTATTAGGCAGAAAAGAACAATCCTTTGTTCATAGAACAATTGTATGGTTTACTTTACATGCAATTCGTAAAGCATTAATCCGTTGCTTGCAACTTAATACTGGAGGGGGTTCGGATGATAACCTAAAGGTGGATCATTAGTCATAGATGCAGTTGGATGGCGGTCTATGTATAATGTTGTAATGCCTAATCAAGTCTCAAAGGAGTCAAGATGATTAGTATATGCATGTATTGCTTTCTCGGTGTTTTTCAATTGCCCCGCTGTAATTTGTTCACCCAACATGTTATCTATCTTAATGAGAGCCACCTCTAGTGAACTATGGATCCCAGTCCTTTTCTTTACATACAATCTATAAACTGTTTACTTCTTTGTGTTTACTTTCTGCAAACTATTACTTCCATTCGATACGTTTAATCCTTTGCTTTCAGCAAAATACGTGAGATTGACAACCTCATCGCAAGTTGGGGACAAAGTTATGTGGTTGTGTTGTGCAGGTCTCCACGTTGCTGCTGGCACCGGTAGTGCGCCCTGCCATCGTTCAGCTAGCTACACCTTTGGGGTGTTTCCTTGCTCCTACTGGTTCGATTAAACCTTGGTTTCATAACTAAGGGAAACTTGCTGCTGTGCTCATCATACTTTCCTCTTGGGGTTCCCAACGAGCTCTATGTCGAACGACGAGCACATCAGTCATATTGGCATTAAATGCATGAAGAAACTCCATTCTGATGGACTTTTGGAATCACTTGATTTTGAATCATTTGATACATGTGAGTCGTGCCTTATGGGAAGATGACTAGAACGCCGTTTTCCGGTTCAATGGAACGGGCGACAGATTTATTGGAAATCATACATAATGATGTGTGTGGACCAATGAGTGTGTCGGCGCGAGGTGATATCGTTATTTTGTTACTTTCATGGATGATTTGAGTAGATACGGGTATATCTATCTGATGAAACATAAATCTGAAACCTTTGAAAAGTTCAAGGAATTTCATAATGAAGTGGAAAATCATTGTAACAGAAATATAAAATTTCTGCGGTCCGACCGTGGAGGAGAGTATCTTAGTTACGAGTTTAGCACACATATGAAAGACTGTGGAATAGTTTCACAACTCACGCCTGCCGAAACACCACAACGTAATGGTGTGTCGGAACATTGTAATCGTACTTTATTGGATATGGTTTGATCTATGATGTATCTGACTGACTTGCCACTGTCATTTTGGGGTTATGCACTGGAAACCGATGCATTCACTTTAAATCGGGCACCATCTAAATCTATTGAAACGACACCGTATGAATTATGGTTTGGAAACAAACCTAAGCTGTCATTTCTTAAAGTTTGGGGATGCGATGTTTATGTGAAGAAACTTTAGCCGGATAAACTCGAACCCAAAGCGGAAAAATGTGTCTTCATAGGATACCCTAAGGAAACGATTGGGTATACCTTCTATCACAAATCCGAAGGCAAGGTTTTTGTTGCCAAGAATGGATCCTTTCTTGAGAAGGAGTTTCTTGCGAAAGGTGTGAGTAGTCGGAAGGTAGAACTCGAAGAGGTTATTGAACCTTATCTTCATGAATTGGCGAGTGGCGCAGCACCGGAAGTTGTTTTGGAGTTGACTTCACCTGATGAAGAGAGAGCTAATGATAATGATCATGAAACTCTGAAAGAGGATACTGCCAAACCTCGCAGGTCAAGAAGGACACATGCAGCTCCTGAACTGTACGGCAATCCTGTTATGAATTTCATGATTGATGAAATAGATGACCCTCCGATGTATGAAGAAGCGATGATGAGCCCTGATTCCAACAAATGGCTAGAAGCCATGAAATCCGAGATGGAATCCATGTACGAAAACTAGGTTTGGACCTTGGTGGACTTACCTCACGATCGAAAGGCCGTTGAGAATAAATGGATTTTAAAAAGAAAAACTGATGATGATGGTAATGTGACCATCTATAAAGCTCGACTTGTCGCAAAGAGGTTTCGAAAAATTCAAGGAGTTGACTACGATGAGACATTCTCTCCCGTAGCGATGCTTAAGTCGGTTAGGATTATGTTAGCAATTGCTGCATATTTCATTTATGAAATATGGCAGATGGATGTCAAAACTGCATTCCTCAATGGTAATATTGAGGAAGAGTTGTATATGATACAACCTAAGGGTTTTGTCGATCCTAAGGATGCTGATAAGGTATGCAAACTTCAGCGATCCATCTAGGGACTGAAGCAAGCATCCCGGAGTTGGAATCTCCACTTTAATGAGGTGATCAAAGAGTTTGGATTTGTCCAAACTTATGGAGAGGCTTGTATTTACAAGAAAGTGAGTGGGAGCAATGTGGCATTTCTAATATTATATGTGGATGACATATTATTGATTGGAAATGATATAGATCTTTTAAACAATGTTAAAAGTTATCTAAACAACAAATTTTCAATGAAGGACCTTTGTGAAGCTTCATATATATTAGGCATTAAAATATATAGAGATAGATCAAGGCGCCTAATTGGGCTATCGCAGAGTACATACCTTGATAAGATATTAAAGAAATTTAATATGGGCGTAAGTGAGAAGGAGGTCTTGCCTATGTTGCAAGGCAAGACACTGATTAAGACTCAAAGTCTGGCTACGGCGGAAGAAAGAGAGATAATGGATAAGATCCCCTATGCCTTAGCCATAGGCTCTATAATGTACGCCATGCTATGTACAAGACCGGATGTGGCACATGCTATTAGTTTGACTAGTAGGTCCAATCTGATCCAGGTTCGGAACACTGGATAGCGGTCAAGAATATCCTTAAGTACTTAAGAAGAACTAGGGATATGTTTCTTGTATACGGAGGTGAAGAAGAGCTAGTGGCTAAGTGTTATGTCGATGCTAGCTTTGACACCGATCCGGATGACTCTAAGTCTCAATCCGGATATGTATTTCTCTTGAACAGAGTAGCAGTTAGTTGGAGGAGTTCCAAACAACCTGTGGTGGATGGATCAACGACGGAGGCGGAATATGTTGCTGCTTCAGAAGCGGCGCAGGAAGTGGCGCAGGATGAAGGAGTTCATATAACGGAACTAGGTGTGGTTCCTAGTGCATTGGACCCAATGGTGATCTATTTTCACAAAAATGGAGCCATAGCCAACGCCAAGGAACCAAGGTCTCACAAGAATTCCAAGCATATTAAGCATCGGTTTCACTCCATCCGCGAGCATGTCAAGGATGGAGATATAAAGATTTGTAAAGTACACACGGACCTGAATGTAGCAGATCCGTTGACTAAAGTTCTCCCTAGGGCAAAACATGATCAACACCAGAACTCCATGGGTGTTAGATTTATCACTATGTAAACTAGATTATTGTCTCTAGTGCAAGTGGGAGACTAAAGGAAATATGCCCTGAGAGGCAATAATAAAGTTGTTATTATGTATTCCTTGTATATGATAGATGTTTATTTTGCATGCTATAATTGTATTGATAGGAAACGTCAATACATGTGTGTTTAATAAACAAAAGGGGTTCCTAGTTATGTGATGTCTACGCACTTCTATTCTTGTAGACAGTTGTTGGGCCTCCAAGTGCAGAGGTTTGTAGAACAGCAGCACGTTTTCCCTTAAGTGGATCACCCAAGGTTTATCGAACTCAGGGAGGAAGTGGTCAAAGGTATTCCCTCTCAAGCAATCCTGCAATCAAGATACAAGAAGTCTCTTGTGTCCCCAACACACCCAATACACTTCTCAGGTAACAAAGATGGAAGCAAGCAAACATGTAACAGATCTAATTGCAAACGGTGTTTCAATGCTTAGAAACAAGGCCTAGGGATCATACTTTCACTAGTGAACACTCTCTCATAAATATATTCTTCTTTATGATACTATGCTTAACTACTCTCCGGTTGGACACTCTAATCGATGGTAGGGCTATAACAGCACACCTCAAAGTAAGCCTTCCCCATCTAGAAAACCCCACACTATCACCTTGAGCACTAGATGGTTCCAACAAACACCACAATTTCATAAAGACATCCAACTCCAAATATAACTCATAAAAAGTATTTGTAATCTCTAGCCTAAGTGCCACCATGATGTGCACGCTGTCACTTTCACACACATGGGGAGAGCAGAGATCTAATAAAGCACTTGAGTAGCAAGGTAGATCTACTTGATTACAGAGCTCATGATTTCAATAAGATCATGCATAGAGAGAGAGATGAACACATAGCTACCAGTAGAACCCTTAGACTCGAGGAAGAACTACTCCCTCCTCATCATGGGAATCAGCAACGGTGATGGAGATGGCCGTGGAGACCGATGGAGATAGCTCCAGGGGCACTTCCCCATCTCGGCAGGGTGCTGGAACAGAGACTTTCTGTCCCCCGAATCTCCCCTTCAGTGGCAGCGGTGCTATAGAACTTTTCGTAGCTGGAGGCTTGAATGTTTAGGGTTTATGCATCGGGAGGCTCTTATAGGCGAGAGGGGAGACCGAGGGGGTGCTGGAGGGGCCCACACCACCCCCTGGCGTGGCCTGGCCTGGCCTGCGCCACCAGGTGGTGTGGCCAGCCCCTGGCCCCTCTCCGTCTCGTCTTCTGGCTCCATGAGTCTTCCGGTATATCGACTTTGGCTTCCAATTCCGAGAATATTCATTTTCTAACTTTCTGGAACCAAAAACAGAAGAAAACAGGCAACTGGCATTGTGGCATCTTGTTAATAGGTTAGTCCAAGAAAGTGTATAGAAAGTACTCCAAAGTGTGGACAAAACACAAGAAAGTAGATAAAACCAAGCATGGAACATCAAAAATTATAGATACATTTGCAATGTATCATTATGCCTCTCTTATAGACTAGCTCATTGATTAACAAGATGATCAAAGTTTTCTGATCATGGACATTGGATGTTGTTAATAACGAGGTCACAGCATTTGTGAAATGATGTGATGAACATTCATCCAAAGTATAACATTACGATCAAAGTCATTATGTTTATATTGCTATAACATCATATGAAGTAATCTTAGTCCTTAGACCATGAGATCATGTTAATTGCTAACACCGGAAGAGTATCTTGATAACATCAAACATCACACCATAACAGGGTGACTATAAAGGTGGGTTCAGTGCTACGAAGGTGTTATGTTGGGGCTCATGGATCAAGAGTGGAATTTTTAAATCCCGATGACGGATAGATATACTCTGGGCCGTCTCGGTGATATCACATTAAGGTATCTTGCAAGCAAGTGATATGATCACTAGAATGTTATATCATGGGAACGAGAAAAGAGTGCATGTCGGTAACGAGATCAAACTAGGTATTTGGATAACGATGATCGAATCTCGGACATGTATTATATCATGAGAAAAAGGGATTAAGTTACTAGCCTTAAAGGTTCTCACGATCATAGAAGTCATCGTTGAATGTGTAGGAGTCAGTATGGATCTCTAGGTCCCACTTCTGATTATTGATCTGAGAGGAGTCTCAATCATGTCTACATTATTCACGAACCGTAGGGTGACACACATAAGGGTTGCCGGACACCATTTAGGAGCACATATGTTTCAGACGAAAGGATTGCAAAGCGCAGGAATTGTTTCAATAGAAATAGGAATTGTTTCGATAGAAACCAGAATTGTTTCGGGTGAAATTTCAGAAAGTGGTTCTGCATGTGATATTGAAATGTTGCAAGGGGTTTTATGTGAATGTTTCTTAATTAAAGTAATTAACAAAATTCTGAATAAAATAAATAAAAGAGTTTTATTAATTGAGAGTTGCATTAAATTTGGTAGAAATTTAATGCATATGAGTGGAATTTTGGGTGGAGTCAAAATTGATGTGAGTGGAGCTTCCACCACATGAATGAGGAAGAGGTGGGGGCACCCCCCTTGGACGTCGGCCATGGGAGGGGAGGAGCCCCCCCCCCCCCCCCTCTCCTATAAAAGGCCCTCCTCTCCTCCCTCACAAACTACACCTCCTCGTGAAGGATCTGTCTCCCCCTCTAGATATTCCCCCATGGTCTCGGATTAGCGAGATACATGTCCTCGGTGGCCTTGCGTCTGGAAGGAGTTGCCGCTTTCGCTGATTCACTGGAGAGAGGAGGTGCAGGTTGTCTGGTGGCTTGGACGTGTGTGCGAGGACGGATGCGCTGCTGATTTGCGGCGCTCAGACTTCCACGCGATCTTGAGATCGGCAAGCGTACGACTACATCATCCACGAGTTCCAACTCGTTAACAAAACTCTATTGTCTTCGAGGGTAAGTTCTCCATGGATATATATCCACCCTTTTCTCTGTATCTAGTACATAGATCTTGGCGTATAGTTCTCATCATAGGAAATTTTTTGTTTTCTATGTTGTGGACCCAACAATATTATAATACATATTTTATTTTATTTTTATAAGCATCCCATTGCTAATGGGACTCACCCGGAGGGGAGGCCCAAAGGGGCAAGGCGCCTAGGGAGGAGGGCCAGCCGGCCAAGGCTTGGTGGGCTGCCCAAGTGTGGCCCACCAAGGGCCAGCGGCTAACCCTTGGTGGTCGACGGCTGTGGGGGTTAGTCCCACACCGCCTTCCCCTTAGGTGGTGCCCCTCCCCTCCCACTATATATAGGGGTCCCCCTCCCCTTGGAATCATCCCATTCTCTCTTCTCTCTCTCATTCCTTTGAGGATTTCTCCGTAATATTGGAGAGAACTTCGAGGATTTTGAGTTCTCCACTTTCACACGACCGTCATGTGATCTTTGGTCCGCCATCTTCCTCTTCCGCTGCTCGGCTGGATCAGAGCCCGGGAGACGCCGCCTACACCAGACGTGTGTAGTACTTCGGAGGCACCACACTTGGGGTGCTTGGAGCTACTCGTCTTCATCAACATATGCCTTCATGCGTAAGGCGTTCCTCGGTCTTCAAGGGTATGAATACCCTCTTGCTTTTCCGTTACTTATGTCTACATAGTATAGATCCTGGTATTAGTCTTGCTTTTTTTGTTTTCTGCTACGGAACCCTACAATGGTATCAAAGCGGGTCTATGGGTAGGCATGTCATACGGATAGAACACATAGAAATATGTGGGCATTGATTTTCTAGTTGCTACCCTCTTTTATGTTCTTGTTCATATCGCGACACTGTTTGACGAAGCGGCCCCCAACCGACCTGACGTGGTGATTCACGAGTTTGGTCCACAGTTAAGTGGATTTGGGGGGTGTCAGTCTCTCTACAGTAGTTGATATGGCATCAACACAGGATGGTCCTGAAAAGGGAAATAAAATAGCAATTATTGAATCCATGTTGTGGCTCTACGTTTGTAGGTGGGAAGGGGATCTACCATGAAAGCCCTAAGGCCGTGTAAAACTTGCAATAGATAAAGTAGAAGCGTCTATCTTTATTTTCCATAGGGCATGTGTTGTGACATGGCAATGACAAGTTTGTGAAACTTTTCATTGGAGCTCTCGATGGAGGTCAAGAAGCTGAAACCACGTCATGACACTATACTTTTGAAGTATTCCTTTTGCACCTTATTATGCTAGTATGATTAGAATATACGACAGTAGCGTAATAAGATAATCCCTCACAGAATTCCAGTTATAGTATTCCCCTTGTGTGTGCACCACCAAGCAAGTTCTCTGTTATGAGGCAGGCCATGACGATCGGGTGTTAGACATATCTGCGTTTTCATATGGTGGGTGTAAGCCATGTTGCACTACGGATACACACAAGTTAGAATTGGCGAGCCTAGCATATGTAGACATGGCCTCGGAATACAAGAGACCAAAAGGTCGAGCATGAATCACATGGGATGTGATTGACATTGAGAATGTCTACCTTTGAAACTGCTTTGTCGGCCATGACGATCAGGGGTGGAGTAGCATACTAGGGTCATGTGATCACTAAACGAACAGAGGGATGTTCGTTTGAGTGGGAGTTCCTTTTGTTTTAGTTTAGTAGCATAAAATTAAAACTTGAACTCATTATTATGAAAATGGTCTAAACACTTTGCAAATCCATTGTAGATGTCTCGCCCACCCACCTTCAACCTTAGCGCATTCCTAGAAAAGGACAAGCTAAAAACTAATGGAACCAACATCTCCATATTGTTCCGCAATCTGAGGACCCTCCATGTCCCCTACAAATTGACTTATCTCATTGAGGCTGAGCTTCCAGCTAAGCCTGTAGATTCGGCCTCCCGGGACAAAAACAATGTCTAGCAGTCCAAGGCGGATGATTTCTCCCTCATCCAAAGTGGAATGCTCTATGCCATGGAGCCGAAGCTTCAAAAGTGTTTTGAGAATATGAATGCTTTTGAGATAATTGAAGATCTCAAGGCTATCTTTGCTCCACAGGCTCGGGCTGAGAGGTATGATGCTTCTGAGCTCTTCGTCTCCGCCAAGATGGAAGAGCACAACAATATTAGTGAGCACGTAGTCAAAATTTCTGGCTAGGTTAAGCGCTTGAATGCCTTGGATTGCAAAATCCCGGAGGAGGTCGCGATTGATAGGGTGTTGCACTCGCTGCCCTCTAGCTACAAGAGCTTTGTGATGAACTACAACATGCAAGGGATGACTAGGAGGTGTTTGCCATGCTCAAAACTGCTGAAGTAGAGATCAAGAAGGAGCACACGATGTTGATGGTCAATAAGACCACCAATTTTAAGAAACCGTGGCAAAAGGGAAAATGCAAGGCCAAGAAGCCTAACAAGGATGGAAAACCAGTTGTCAACACCTCTAAGGCTACTAGGCCCGGCCCTAGGCCCGACACCACGTGCTACTACTGCGAAGGGGATGGGAATTAGAAACACAACTACCCCAAGTACCTTGAAGACAAGAAAGCCGGCAAGATAGCCACAAAAGACAAAGGTATATGTGATATACATGTTATAGATGTGTTCCTTACTAGCACCAGGAGTAACACCTAGGTATTTGATACTGGTTTTGTTGCTCACATTCGTAACTCTCAGCAGGAGCTACGGAGTAAGAGGTGCCTAGAAAAGGACGAGGTGATGATGCGCGTCGGCAACGGCACGAAGGTCGATGTGGTGACCGTTGGCACTTTACCTCTACATCTACCATCATGATTGATTTTGGTTTTGAATAAATGCTACTATGTACCCGCATTAAGTATGAATATTGTGAGTGGATCTTGCTTGTTGCAAGATCATTATTCGTTTAAATTCAGGACAAATGGTTTTTCTATTTATATGAATGATGTTTTCTATATTCATGCATCTATGTGTAATGGTTTATTCTTGCTAGATCTTGATTATGATACTCACATCCATAATACTGATGCTAAACATTGTAAGCATAATGATGATAATTCCATGTTTATGTGGCATTGTCGTCTTGGTCACATTGGCATAAATCGCATGAAGAATCTTCATTCAGATGGACTTCTTAGATCATTGGATTTTCAATCTCTTGATACATGTAAGCCATGCCTCATGGGCAAGATGACCAGGACACCCTTCTCCGGCACAATTGAGAGGGCTACCGACCTACTGGGATCATACATACGGATGTATGTGGTCCAATGAGCCTCTCAACACACAATGGTTATTGTTATTTTGTTACCTTTACTTAGGACTTGAGTAGATATGGATATATCTACTTAATGAAGCACAAATCTGAAACATTTGAAAAGTTCAAGGAATTTCAGAAGGAAGTAGAGAATCAAGTTAGCAAGAAAATCAAGCATCTTCGATCAGATCGGGGAGACGAGTATTTGAGTTATGAGTTTAACATGCACTTGAAGGACTGTGGGATCATACCACAGCTTACTCCATCCGGAACACAACAATGTAATGGTGTGTCGAAACGGCATAACTGTACTCTATTGGATAGTGTGCGATCCATGATGTCTTTGACTGATTAGTCCATGTCGTTTTAGGGATATGCGTTAGAAACCACCGCTTTTATTTCAAACCGAGCACCGTCTAAATCCGTGGAGACAACCCCATATGAGATATGGTATGGCAAGAAGCCAATGTTATCATCTCTGAAAGTTTGGGGATGTGAGACTTATGTTAAGAAACTATAGCCAGACAAACTCGAACCCAAAGCAGAAAAATGTATCTTTGTAGGATACCCAAGGGAACATGTTGGGTATACCTTCTATAACCATGCTGAAGGAAAAACGTTTGTTGCGAAGAACGACACCTTTCTTGAGAAAGAGTTTCTCGCTAAAGGTGTCAGTGGAAGGAAAATTGAGCTAGATGAGATTGTTGATCCTTCTCTACAGATTCCGAGTAGCACAACGGAAGCTGTTCTAAAACCGCCCTCCAACATGGAAGAAGAATCAAATGATAATGATCAAGACAACCACATCAAAACTCCTACGGTTCACAAGTCTACAAGAATTCGTGCCACTCCTGATTGGTATAGTAGTGTTGTGATGATTGTTATTCTAAATGAAAAGAAGAACCTGCAAACTATGAAGAATCTATGGAAAGTGCTGATTTCGAGAAATGGCTAGAAGCCATGAAATCTGAAATAGAATCCATGTATGAAAACCAAATTTGGACCTTGGTAGATCTTCTGGAAGGCTGCAAGGCCGTGGAAAGTAAATGGATCTTTAAGAAAAAGCCAGATGTGAATGGTGATGTGACCATTCACAAAGCTCGACTTGTCGCAAAGGGGTTTTGACAAATTCAAGGAGTTGACTATGATGAGACTTACTCTCCCGTAGTGATTCTTAAAGTTGTCCAGATTCTACTAGCTATTGCTGCTCATTTCGACTATGAAATATGGCAGATGGAGTCAAAAACGCGTTCCTCAATGGACATATTGATGAAGAGTTGTATATGATGCAACCAGAAGGTTTTGTTGATCCTAAGGATGCTGGGAAGGTGTGCAAACTTCAGCGATCTATTTATGGACTACAGAAATCACCTTGGAGCTGGAACCAACATTTTGATCAAGTGATCAAGAGTTTTGGATTTGTCCAAAATCAACAAGAGTTCTATATTTACAAGAAAGAGAGTGGGAGCTCAGTGGTTTTCCTATTAGTATATGTGGACGGCATATTACTTATGGGAAATAATGTGGAAATTATGGAAAGCATGAGTAGTGAATTTTCCATGAAGGACCTAGGTGAAGATGCATACATATTAGGCATCAAAATCTAAAGAGATAGATTGAGACGCCTAATTGCATTAAGTCAAAGTACTTACCTTGAAAATATTTTGAAGAGGTTCAAAATGGAAGATGCCAAAAAGGGTTTGGTGCCTATGACAAGAAATAGCACACTGAGTTTGACTCAATGTCCAGCAACGGATGCTGATAGAGAAAGGATGTCTTACATACCCTATGCTTCAGCCATAGGATCTATCATGTATGAAATGCTAAGTACTCGACCTGATGTGGCATTGGCTCTTAGTTTGATGAGCCGATACCAAAGTAATCTAGGAACGGATCACTTGATAGCTATGAAAAATATCCTGAAGGATATGTTCCTAGTCTATGGAGGCAGTGATGAAGCTCTAAACATAATTGGTTATGTGGATGCGAGCTGGCACTCAGATCCTTATGACTCGAAGTCTCAAACATGATTTGTGTTTCTAGTGAACGGTGGGCGGTAAGCTGGAAGAGCAAGAAGCAGCCAGTAGTAGCGCAATCTACAATGAAGTCGGAATACATCACTGCTGCTGATGCGACGAATGAAGTAGTTTGGCTAAGGAATTTCATCATCGAACTGGGAGTTGTTCCAAGTGCGCAATACCCTGTAACGATCTATTGTGACAACACGTGCACTATTGCAAACGCAAAGGAACCAAGAACTCATTCCATGGCTAAACACAACAAGCTACGGTTTCACGTCATCCGACAGAACATTGACGAAGGTGAAATCAAGATTTGCAAAATGCACACGGATCTGAATGTTGCAGATCCTCTAACTAAATCTCTCCTACAAGCCAAGCATGAACAACACCGAGATGTCATCAGTGTTAGGTTCCTGCCTATTGTAAACTATTAATTTGTACTCTAGTGCAAGTGGGAGACTGAAGGAGATATGCCCTAGAGGTAAATAATAAAGTGTATTGTTTGATATATATCTTATATGTTCATAATAAGTTTCATACGGTGCTATAAATGTGTTAATACGAAATGTTAATACACATGTGGTATGTAAACAAACCGTGTCTCTATTTACCTCTAGGGAACTAGCTCATTGGTCATGAGGATGATCTAGGGTTTCAAGATCATGGGCATTTATGCCAGTTGACAATGAGGTCATGTCATTGGTTGAATGATGTGATAGACAAACATCCTACAGTTATATCATATTGAGATCTAGTTACAAAGTTCACCATTAATGATAAACAAAGGAAACCTCACAACCTGATCCTTAGACTGTGAGATAATGCAAATCACCATTCTGGAGGGAGCTTAGATGGTATCAAGTATCATCTCGTGAAAGGGTGATCAAAAAGGTGCTACTAAGGTTTCCCAAAGGGGCGTGTAGAGGAGTACATATCAATACCAGGATTTGCCAATCCATATAAAGGATAGATACATGTGGCCACCTCGGTGACGTTGCATTAACAAAGCTTGCAAGCGTGTGACTTGGTTACAGAATGCAACATCATGGGAACGAGTAAACAAGTTCCCCGGTAACAAGACCGAATGAAGGTATGGAGATATTGTAGATCAAGTCTCGAGTGAACTAGGTATCAAGTGGCAAAAGGAATGGGAAACAACATTAATGGTTCGAGCGATAAGAGAGAGGTCTCAATCATGTCCGGAGTGTTTCCAAACCGAAGGATGTCACGCTTAAGGGTCAGGACGCTTAGGGATAGATGCGGTACCATAGGAGAAATAGAGAGAGAGAGAGAGAGAGAGAGAGAGAGAGAGAGAGAGAGAAACCGGAATAGTTCTGGGTAACACCGGATGTTGATCGGGGGGGTCTAGAAGGAGTTCCAGAGTGAAGGAATATAATAATATTTGTATCTTATGTTAATTGTTGAATTAATATTAGAAAATATATTTTATTTTATTTTTATAGGCATTCCATTGCTAATGGGCCTCACCCGGAGGGGAGGTCCAAACGGGCAAGGCGCCTAGGGAGGAGGGCCAGCCGGCCAAGGCTTGGTGGGCTGCCCAAGTGGGGCCCACCTAGGGCCAGCAGCTCCCCCTTGGTGGCCGGCTAATGTGGGGGTTAGTCCCACACCGCCTGCCCCTTGGGTGGTGCCCCTCCGCCCCCCACTATATATAGGGGTCCCCCCTCCCCTTGGAATCATCCCATTCTCTCTTCTCTCTCTCATTCCTTTGAGGATTTCTCCGCAATATTGGAGAGGACTTCGAGGGTTTTGAGTTCTCCACTTTCACACCATCGTCGTGTGATCTTCGGTCCACCATCTTCCTCTTCCGCTGTTCGGCTGGATCGGAGCCCGAGAGATGCCGCCTACACCGGACGTGTGTAGTACTTCGGAGGCACCACACTTGGGTGCTTGGAGCTGCTCGTCTTGATCAACTTACACCTTCCCGTGTAAGGCATTCCTCGGTCTTCAAGGGTATGAATACTGTCTTCCTTTTCTGTCACTTATGTCTACATATTATAGATCCTGGTATTAGTGTTCGCATAGTTAGATTTTTTTGTTTTCTGCTCTGAAACCCTACATTATCCCCTACTACCCTAGACCGAAGCTGCCTAGTGTGAGCAGTGCATGGCCGAGCACTAACATCTTTGGATTAGAAGGGATGTGAGTGTTTGTCAAGGAATGGTGGAGTAGTGTGCCAAAAGAAAAAACATTCCTAGACCATATGGCCTGATGATCCGTGTGTACTTATCCAAATTTGCCATAAAACCCTAGATTTGAGCCGTCTACCATTTTAAATGCATGCCCAAGCATACCATCATTTCTCATGACAACAATATAAGTGTGTGCTATGTCATGGTGAGCCATTGTGCCAAGTTTGAAGCTATTACTCAAATGTCTTGTCGCTAGTTGGTTAGGCTAGACTTGCTACCCCTACTACCCTAGACCAAAGCTGCCCAGTGTGAGCAGTGCAGGGCCAAGCACTAACTTCTTTGAAATTGAAGGGATGTGAGTGTTTGTCAATGCATGTTGGAGCACAATGCAAAAAAATAACACATTTCTTTTTTGAGCAACCCATGTATCCCTTTTTTTCAGAACCAGCTTCAAAGAGACATACACCAAATTGTTCACTTTCTTGAGACAATGTTTAGCACACGGATACAACAGACACATAGAGGAAATACCATTACATCTGCAATGCACATGGATCTTCATTTCTGCTGAATAAGCATCAGACAAACAATAGCTAACAACCCTATTACAAATTTCAGAAGAAGCACTGCTTCTGTAAGCAGATCAACCATAGAGACCAACTTCATCATTACTAGTTCCTCATTCCTAGGCTTGAATGCCGCTCTTTCTTTTTCCTTAGCTCCAGAGTTTCCCTCCTCTTCTCTGCCCATCCATAAGCATCTATTGATGCATCACCAGTCAGAACACCGTTCTCACACAAGTACTCCATGTACTTCCGCTCCCACCGCCAAAAATTGCATTCACTCTATAAAATTAGTAATACTGAACATCAAACAACGAATTTTGTATGAACACTGCTCATATTGTAGCTACGTGCGCCATCGATTTCATGAAAAATCGAACCAAATTAAATGAATGCTTACCCCATGATTTCTGCACTTGTAAAAGACCCAGCCGTCATGGTCGTCGGTGCCGGAGACGTGTCGATTGACGACGACGCCACAATCGGAGTAGGGAACCAGGGGATTGTAGGGCGGACGACCTTGAAACAGACATGGCGGACACCTATGCTACGCCAACCAGGGAGACAACTCTGACGGCAGATGGCTCCGGTGGCAGCGCAACAATTGATTTGGGATTAGGGTTTCTGTTTCATTATGGCCCAATGGTGTACGCAATAAGATAGCCATGTTGCATTCCCTGGGTGTCTTATTGGGTCGGCCTTCATATTTTATTTATAATATTCTTGATATACCCTAGCGCTAGCCCTGCACCAACATAGATCTCCCTAAACCAGGGCAACCGCCGCCGGCTACTCTCATCTAGAGTCACATTCTTCAGACAAATGAATTGACTAGAAATGCACTGTTGATGCCAAACTAAAGGATCCATTCCTAAGTACGTGAAACTTTCATCAATGAAATGCAGCTGGGCATTAATTTTAACCCATTAGCAACCCAACTAAAGAAACCCAAACATAGAAACCATCCCTAGATATCCTTGTTCTCCCTTGATGCCACCTTTCCCGCAACTACACACCCAGAGAACATATGCCTAGCATTAAACATAGTAGGATCAAACCAGGTTTAACATGAAACAACCTTCTTAAACACAAACACTTGATTGTTCAAACACTAAGCCATTAGAGTTTAACTAGATGCACACACTAGATTCAAGTTCAACACAACATAGATAGAGATGGTCCAAACTTAACAACAACCAGACTGGCACGGAGACACATAATCTACTTCATGAAACATCATCCAACTTCCTCTACGGCTGGGGGAGGTGCTTCAGCGGGAACACACCATAAGCGGCGTGTTTGGCCTTTAGGTGCACCGAATGCTTCTGGTTGCCAGCTCCATAGTAGGTAGCATGCTGCAGCATGCCTAGGTGATCTTTTGGCATCTCCTTCCGAAAACACCACGAGTACTTGTACTCCCCTGGTTCAAGAAGATAGGGGGTGTCGCCAGCCTTGAGCTTCTTCAACACAACACGGCTCTTGCGGTCCCTATCCTCCACGTCACTACGGATACTATTTGACTCCTGTGGAAAAATGTGAAATGAAATAAGACATATAATAATTTCTCTATCAAATCAGACTATATGTGCCACATATTGTATGATAGGAAACTCAGAACCATTGCTTTTTAATTGAATATTTAAAAATTATAACAGAACAATTGATCTATCACACGTATGAAGCTAGATCATAGCAGCATTATCTACAAACCATATGTGTGTAGAAAAACGAAACATCTACTGAAAGCATTAGTGCAACAAAAAAGATAAACCTATGAAGAAGATTGATGTATCACACGTATTAATCTTAAGTTAGATCACAACAACATTAACTACCAACTTATGTGTGGAGCAGAACAAAACAGCTGCTGAAAGCAGTAGTACAACAAAAAAATAAACCTATGAAGCAAGATAACAATAACTGTTACTAGCAGTACTATAATCATAAATTTATGCCTCTGTAACAAGACACATAATCTTTCAGCACCAGAACTGCAACTACATAAATGTTTGCTATATTTTTAATATTTTCCAAATACAAAATACAAGCTCTTAGTAGCACCACAATAACTCCTTAAATTTGCTATATATATTGAATTTATCAACTATCATGAATGTACTGGAACCATGTGTTCTATGTCAGACAAGCATTTTAAAAGATTACCAAATGACCAAGGTTCACACTCTGACTGAGATTACATAGACTAGGTTTATTAAGCTCAATATAAACTGACCAGATGATGCTAATGAACAAAATTCATAAGAAACCAAGTGACACCAAAGATATGCTACACAACAGTAGTAATATATTGACAGGCACATAGTACAGATTGCTATGGTACATGAGTTGTTGCCTAAAAAATTTATGCAACCATCAATTAAATTGTCTAAAGTACTACCCAAAGATTGCTATGTTACATTGGGTCGTAGTGAAATAGATCGCATTGGAAAAATGCATCAGTCATAATTAAGCATTCCCATGTCTTTTGATTAACTTTTACACTCAAAATCACAAACTAGCATTGCTAAAATACTAACAAATTTTAGAAAGTAACATATAATATGAACTTGAATTATCCATGGTCACATTGCCTAAATTGACAATCCCAGAAAGGTCGCAAGATGAACCCATAAAGCAATTATATTTCTAGCACCAAGGAAGAACACATCAGTAGCTATCTAACCCTAGGCGCATCTAAACCTAGCAAGAACACGACAAGGCAGACATCGGCGGCAAGAACTTTAGGAGTGAGATCTAGACTTACCTCATCGGTGTCATCGGTGTCGGACTCGCGGAAGGTACCGACGTCGACAAGAGAATAGATCTTCTCCCCTCTCGCCTTCCTCTCCTGACACAACCTATTCTTAAGGTTCTTCTTATTCTTCCGTCGAATATGCGCCTCCATCAGGAACTTCCGCTTCGGTTGAGCCACGCCGGAGTAGACGGCCGGCCGATTCTAGCCAGAGCTCCCATTTCCACCCTTTGCATGCACCGCCTACTTCCCCTTCTCCACCTGGTCATCGGCTGCCGCCACCTGCTTCCCCTTCTCCGCCTGGTCATCGGCCGCCGCCACCTGCTTCCCATTCTCCACCTTCGCCTTCTCCGTGGACGGCCGCCGCGACCGAGTGTGCATCGAGAGACAACTAGCTAGGGTTTTCTTCCTGATTTGGGGATTTTTCGAAGTGGTTGGAATGCAGTCTACCAACGACTTTGCTACTTATGGAAGCTGACGGTTCGGCGGCTCACGTGTATACATGTATAATACACGCCGCAGAACAGGCCGACGGGCTTCTACGCGGCTTCTACGGCTCCT
The DNA here is from genome assembly GCA_910589775.1 of Avena eriantha. NCBI lineage: Eukaryota > Viridiplantae > Streptophyta > Magnoliopsida > Poales > Poaceae > Avena > Avena eriantha. Next base: position 174,258,233 of record OU342742.1, on the reverse strand, counting down.
TTTTTCATATCAACTCTGATAATTCTCGAATGACGATCGTGCCCCCCATTAAGAAATCTCCGTGCGTATTCCAGCCATCCAGGTGTTTCCCCAATCTTCTGTTTTGTCCGGTGGTGCACACTGAAGCAAGAACGTGTACTTGACTGCTTCCCATCTGAATAAATAACCATTTCAAAAAAAATACGCACTGCAGCTTTAAGATATTTAGATTGTTACTACCGGATCGTGCATGCCTCACATGGCTTTAGTTCGTAGTCTCCACTTGCTGTTTATGTGGTCGTGCCTATGCACATAGTCGTGCCTGTGCGTGATTATTTGTTCCTGAATTCTTAACAGCGCGCGGGCGCCAGAGACATCGCGGGCGCACCCGTTACACGACAACGACATGTGAAGCCAAAACACACGCACTCGTTCCTCCTCGTCCCCCAACCAGCCGGCCTGATCTGCTTGACTCCCCAAATCATGCTGCCGCAAGAGCTGTAGTCCTAGAAGAGCTCGAAGACGCTTCTCGTCACGCCGCCCGGGACTCCGCCGCAGCTGGGAGGCGCGGCCACAGAGCGCCGGAGCACTGGGCTTCCCCAATCTCCTGATGGCCTGGACCTGTGACCCGGCTGCAGCTGCTCCATCCAGCGCCGCACGGGCCCCCTTCTGCCGTTGTTCACATCCATGGCCCATCGGTCCTCAGGTGAAGCAGCGTAGACTCCAACCGCCTGCGGCTCGCGGACCTGTGCTTCCCATGTGTGCCCTCTGCCAGATGCACGAGCGGAAGGAAAAAAACGCTGCTTTGGGGATCTTTTTTACCGGTCAAACCTTGGGTTTGCTTCACGTGGGGAGAGCAAAAGAACAACCTAGACCGTCCCTCCAAAAAAATCGACCTGGACCATAACTGCTAATTTCTACAGGTCTATTCAACAATTTTCGGGTCTTTTTATCTGTTGCAGATGAATTTATATTTCTTCTGGATACAATATAAAGTTGCATATTAATGTAACAAAGTTGTCTGCTGCTGTCATGAAGTTGCTTACTAAAGTTGTCTCCTGCTATCATGAAGTTCCTTACTAACTTTGGTGCCCGGCGAGATGACTTCGAGTCCCAGCGAGGCAACTTCAAAATCCGATGAGGCACCTCGGAGTCCGGCGAGACAACTTCAGAGCCTGATGAGTCAACTTTGGAGCCTGACGAGGCAATTTTGAAGCCCGGCGAGTCAACTTCGGAGCCCGACGAGACAACTTCGGTGCCCGGCGAGGCAACTTCAGACCCCCGAAGAGGCAACTTCGCGGGGACGCAACTTCGGATCCCGGCGAGGCAATTTTGAAACCCGGCGAGGCAACTTCAGAGCCTGACGAGGCAACTTCAGAGCCCGACGAAGCAACTTCGGTGCCTGGCGAGACAACTTTGGAGCCCGGCGAGACAACTTTGGATCCCGGCGAGGCAACTTCGAAGCCCGGCGAGACAACTTTGGATCCCGGCGAGGCAACTTCGAAGCCCGCGAGGCAACCTCGGAGCCCGGCGAGGCAACTTTGAAGCCCGGCGAGGCAGCTTCAGAGCCTGACGAGGCAACTTTGGAACCCGACGAGGCAATTTTGAAGCCCGACGAGGCAACATCGGTGCCCGGCGAGGCAACTTCGGTGCTCATTGAGCCAACTTCGGATCCCGGCGAGGCAACTTTGGTGCCCGACGAGGCAACTTTGGATCCCGGCGAGACAACTTCGAAGCCCGGCGAGGCAGCTCAGAGCCTGACGAGGCAACTTTGGAGCCCGGCGAGGCAACTTTAGACCCCGACAAGGCAACTTCGGTGCCCGACGAGGCAACTTCGGTACCCGACGAGCCAACTTCGGATCCCTGCGAGGCAACTTGCCTCGACGAAAATGAAATTTCTCTCTCACGCACCAAAGTTGCTCTTCCAGACGCGAAAGTTGCCTATTTTGCTTGTGAACATACTTTTCCGTCGCGTCACGCACAAGAGTATCATACTCACTATAATTAACCAAATACTACAAGATGCTAGGCAACAAATTACCATGATTAGGCAACTACTATGTGCTGTTAGGCAATAATATTGTAAAAATAAGCAATTCATATATAGGATGCAAGGCAACAAATTTGGCAAATTGAACAACTACCACGTGTTATCTGGCAACAATCTGAGAAAAAAACAACAATGTACTGGAGAAAAAACATGTTGGACCAAATCTAGATCAATACATCTTTTCTCCCTTAGACTTTTTCCCACGTACGGCCCAAGCTAAGGCCCATCTGTAGCCCTAATACTCCCATGGTCATCTTCCCATGCAGTGCTCGCGTAGCCATTGTTGCGCCGATTCCGGTTGCCGCCGTGCTCGCCTTTGTAACATAAGGAGGTGGATAGAGCTGGCTCGCTCCCCTCTACCAATTTCTCACACCATTCCCTCTTCACCGGCGCAACTGGTCAACTTGAAAGGTGCCCTCGAGGCCGGTCAGCGCGGTGGCATGTTGGACGTTGGGCAGGAGTTGAGGCCCTCCCGCCGGCGCGCTGGGATGCGCGGCTCCTGGTGGCGCGGGTAGGTGGCTGAGGGCGGTGCTCTGGATCCGGGGCCATGGGCGGCGGCTCGTCACGGGGGGTGGTTCAGTTGGAGATGACAAGTTCGTGGGAAGAGGTGCGCCAGACTTGCCTATCGAGCGCTCCACAAGACCAACTCGTTGTTTCCATCGAGAGGAACTTTCCTAGCGGCGGAGAGTGCGCCAGGGACTACCGACGAGCGCCTGGGTGCCCGCTAGACGTGTCCTTATTTGTTTGCACCGGCTGCTGCTCCTGGTGGTGCCTCCCACAGTCCCACTTGTCGTTTCTATTTGGCTTGCTGTTTCGACCGTTCTTTGTCTGTTACTTTGTTTGATGTGGATGCTCATGCTCGCACGCGATAGTTCTATCAGGGCAAGCGGCCAGTCCGTTTTTCGGACGTTACTGCTTTTAGTCTTCTTTTTTGCATGTTGTATACAAGTGTGATTGATCAGAGCATCCTCCTCTTACCTCTGTATTCCGGCATGCATACAACTTCTGCAGGTTGAGCTCCTACTGTCGTTCCACGGCTGCATATGTCGTTTGCGGGTGTCACAGGTCCAATGCCCCCTTGGAGTGCCCTTCCGCGTGGGATATTTTTGGTTGATCCTTCCGACTTCGCTTCCCACCGATTTTTACACGGCAACTCCTCACATCGTGGAACAGGTTTGGTTGCTCGGCGTATATTCTATTCTTTTAAAAGAGTATATATTAATATCAGAACATTCAAATTATACCCAGCATCTGCAAGAACGTATTATCCTAGCGGCTATACGAATGCATACAGTCAAAAAAGAAAGAAAAATTACAAAAAAGAAAAGTCCCGTTACAGTGACTCATTCGTTGAAACAATATTACTGCCACCACCAAGACAGCACCAGAAGTCCAACTTCTTCAAATGCGATGCCTTCAAGAAAGGAACAGTGCACAAATACTGTAATCGCCTGATCATAGATCTTAGGTTTTCACCCTGAAGAAAATTCACGCTCTCAAAACAATACCTTCAACAAGTTGCCAGGCACAACCAATTAAGGCCAGACCCTAGGTTTTCATCCTAAAAGGTAGGACTGTGAACCTCTCCTGCGCAGTCACCCCCACTTGCATGCCACTGCTCCAAGTCACGAGTCACGAAGCCAATTCCTCGTCACCACCTAGACTCGAACCACCATAGTCAGTCCTCAGCTCTCGGTCTCCATGACATTCTCCGTCAGAACCATAGAACGAGAATATGACCCATGATATTAACAGCCAACAGAACTTCGAAGTGCTCCCTATGAATCCGAACGATCAGAGTAAAACATGAGTGCGCACGACCAAATTCCTCCAATCCGACAATCTATAGGCATTATTTGCCCATGGGAGTTCGCCGGCGGAGCCTTCCGGAACTCACCATTCCAACCAGATCACCGAGGGCAAGCATCAAGCAGATCTTCATCTTGGCTGGAGAGGAACCATAGGACCGCCTCCATTATTTAAGCACACCAGCAGGCCCCCACGCCACCGATCAGAACAACGAAGGAGAAGGTAAGGCGATGCTAGAGGCAAGTACTAGATCGGAACAAGGTCCAGATCGAACCCATCTCTCAGCGCGCCCCGCAACCACACTTTGCCGCTCCAGCTCGTGCCCACCATGGCCAGAAGGTCCATGGCCTCGCCTGGATCCCACCGGCAAATAGGGTTAGAGGGTCGATCTAGGTCTTCCAAATGGAATCCCAACACCAGCGCCTCCTCCACAAGATTGATGCCACGGGGGACCGTCGCCTCCACCCCGACCAAGGACGCCGCCCAGGTCGCAATGCTTCAGCCTCTGCCATAGCTCCAGCAGCTTCGGCGTCCACTTCCGACGCACCGCCCACCTAGCCACCTTCGGCAGCTAGGCCCGCCGCCACCACGGCGAGGGCCGGCGGCAGCGGTGGCGATCGGATCCAGCAGCAGAGGGCTCTGGCAGCAATGTGTTTATCACCCCTAGCATCGCCTAGGGACGACGTGAGGGGTCCTGTACGTGAGGGGTCCGATAGACTCTCGTGAGTACTGAACTCTTTTATTTAAGTAATCAGGGAGCACTTTTGCATCAGGTCTCTACCAGTATTACAACGATCACTCTCTCAAGATAATAACATATCCTATTCCTCATCAATCATGGACGAGGCAATCGCGTATATTCTACTTGGGGTTATTGGTTCTTTGTTGTCTTCTTTTGTTTCTTATACTATAGGGCTTTACGAGAGCGTTCTGAGGGCATGGATTCTTCGTCGTTTCTAAGTAAACATTGCCCTTCGGTTGGTTGTTCTTCTACAGAATTTGTTCGTCCATGTATACCAGCGATATTCTTTTGTCCCGGTTCCATTGACTCAATCCGTTAGTCCTCTGGTCTGTACCAGACTGCTCTGCTTACTTCTGCTCATCCATGTCCTGATTTACGTTCCGTTTCTTTGCGAGTGGTCTACTTAATGACCAGCTGGTTTTAGCTCAAGAATTTGTTGTTCCTAAAATTATAGCAATGCAAACCTAACATGCTCAAAATGGGAGAAAGCCTCGCTCACAATTTATCCTTTCCGTTACTATTTCTGGAGCCGGAGGGGTTGGCGTTGCCAGCTTATCCGTCAAGGGTGTTGGTCGTCTTATTGGGATCATGTTGGTACAAGTTTGATTTCTATGTTAGATTTGTTATTATTTTGGTTAGTTTTGAGTCCTTTGTTCTTACGTGTTCAGCAAAAAAGTTCAGCTGGTAATTTTTATCTTTACAACTATATATTCTACTGAGTTAGATAATTTTGAGTGTTATGACATCTTGCGGGTTATTTACCGCAGCTTGGTGTCTTGCATGACAATGCATTGCCCGTGGCTGTCTTGCCCACCTGTAGCCACTGGGATGGCCTTGGCCACACATGCAACACATGACTCACATGAAGAGGGTCCCAAGCAGTCATTCTATGTCTTCCAAGAAGTTCACGGTGTCGGGCTGCACCGAGGAAGAAGATGCACACTACACCGACTCCCCCTTCAATGAGGAAGACGAGTCATCGATCCCTCACGAGAACAACAGCATCCAGCACACCTTTCATTTAAGTTAATGATGCAGCCAATCACTTCTACATCAAGAATCAAGAGATAAGAACTTCTGGTAGTCTCTCTCTATGAATCAATACATGTCAGAATAGAGAGAGAGATCAGGGAGATGAGAGAGGGGCATGTACTTTCTCCCTGGCTCGATGAACCAGTGGTGTTGGCCATGGTGGTCGACGGCATGAGCATGGGTGTCAGTGGGCAAAGCGGCGGCAAAACTTCCCGTCGGCACAACGCTAACCCTAGATCGAATTTGTGTGTAGGTGCGGTGAGCAGCGCACGGTGAACCTCGTACCGTGTGCTGCCGCCCCCACCTCTTTATATAGCGCTGGCGGCAGGGGCCCACCAACCATATGAGGGTTGGGAGCCCCCGATCAGGGCACGGTCAAAGGGGAGCCCATTGAGCCGTTGGGCTCAAACGAGAGATCAATCTAACATTCTTCCCCTTGATCTCAACTTTACTTTTAATTTTATACTTTATGCTTTACTAGTTTCATCACAGACCAGTACATACAGCATGTTTCATCGTCACAACTCAATTGCCGATAGAATCAGACAGCTACAATATACCTCTTTATTTTGAAACCAATTTTGTTACTTTTGGGCCTCTTATGATACAGTAATCATAGGCTTTCCCTTAGACCCATGCCGGCCAAGTGTTCCTTGAACACATTGGGTGGTAAGCCTTTTGCTAGTGCATCCACAAGCATATCCTTTGTAATTATATGCTCGAGACTTATAGTGTGATCCTGGATTTTATCTTTCACAACATAATACTTTATCTCTATTGGTTTGGAAGCATTACTCGACTTGTTGTTGTGAGTATAAATATTGCAGGCTAGTTGTCCTAGTACATCTTTAGTGGTTTGTCAATACAATTTACCACTTTCAAGTCGGGTATAAATTTCTTTAACCATATCGCCTGCCCTATGGCCTCATAGCATGTTATAAATTATGCATACATCGTGGATGATGCAACTATTGACTGTTTCGAGCTTCTCCACGAAATAGCCCCGCCTGCGAGAGTGAAGACATATCCAGTCGTGGATTTTCTACCATCTCTGTCTCTTGCAAAATTTGCATATGAGTACCCTCTTATTTCTAGGAAATCAGACCTTCTATATGTGAGCACGAGGTCTTTTGTGCCTTGCACATAACACAATGATTTCTTTTCCATCTTTTAGTGCTCTATTCCTGTATTCTCTTGATATCTACCGAGTACTCCGGTGATAAAAGCTAAGTCAGAGAACAAGGAAATATCCTAGTGGTTGGGTCACAGTTGGCGCATCCCAACGACCGGAGTTCGATCCCTGTCAGGGACGAATTTCTGGAATTCTCACGCCGACCCGCTTCTACTATATCAAAAAGTGTCTAGTTCCTCCTAGCATTCTTTCATCTTTTTTTTGATAAAAGCTAAGTCAGAGCGAGTGCACACTTGTGCATACTATAAGCTTTCAACAGCCAAAGCATATGGTACTGCTTTCATTTGATCGATCTCGTATTGGATTTTGGGACATTGAAATTTCCGAAAACTGTATCTCTCGACTATTGGAGCAGGTGTGGCATTACACGCATGCATATTATATTTCTTTAGAATTTTCTCTAAGTATGCCTTTTGTTATAGTCCTAGAAAACCATTTTGTCTATTTCGGTGAATTTCTATGCCCAAAACATATGAAGCTTCACAAACATCTTTCATATCAAAATTTGAGGAAAAGAACTTCTTTGTTTCTAGTAGTAGACTAACATCACTACTAGCAAGCAAGATATCATCCACATACAGAATTAGGAAAATGTATTTCCCAATTTTAAACTTTGCATAAATGAAGTTGTCCTTAACATTCTCTTTAAATCCAAATTTCTTAATGGTCTCATTAAACTTTAGATACCACTGTCTAGAAGCTTTCTTTATTCCATAAATGGATTTCTTTAGGCGGCATCCCATATTTTCCTTGCCTTCCATGATAAAACCCTTGGGTTGTTCCATGTAGACATTTTCTTCTAAATCCTCGTTTAGAAATGTCATCTTTACATCCATCTGATGTAGCTCTAAATCAAACTCTGCAACTAATGCCATTATGATTCTGAAGGAATCCTTACATGAGACTGGAGAAAATGTCGCATTGTAATCTACCCCTTCTTTTTGTGTAAATCCTTTTGCCACAAGTCGTGCTTTATACTTTTCTGCATTGCCTCTAGAGTCATATTCTGTTTTGTAGACCCATTTGTAGCCTATTGTTTTGTCTCCTTTAGGAATTTATCTAAGTCCCGAACTTTGTTGGTACTCATCGATTTCATCTCATCTTCCATGGCCTCCAGCCACTTTGATGAGTGAGGGCTACTCATGGATTCTTCATATGAAGTGGGATCATTCTCCATATGAACTGTTTTGTTATTATAAACTTTATAATAGGTAGAAATGACTGATCTTTTAACTCTTAGAGAACTTCTAGGGGCCTGATGTACTGGCACATCATGTGTTTCAACACGTGGTGCATCTTCTAGAGGTGGTTGCTGCTACTCCCTTTGATGCTCAACAATGGGTTCAACCGGCTCCTGACGGACAGGTTCCAGATCTTCACTCACTGTTGTCATGGGTGGAGTTGCAATAGGTGCTTGCACCACAACCTTAGGGGTTGTCGATGCAAGAACAACATATAGTGAAAAGAATGGCTCCCGAGTGATCAGATTAGGTGTGTGCACCCTCTTCCCCTCAAGATCAATTTTTCGAGCTACCATGCTCCCCCTCATCATTCCGTCCTCTAAGAAGACTGCATGTCTTGTTTCTATAAACTTTGTGTATCTGTCTGGATAGTAGAAACGAAAACCTTTTGATCTTTTAGGATAAACAATGAAATGGCAACTAATTATTTTAGCATCTAGCTTCACAATGTTTGGATTAAACACTTTGGCCTCAGCTAGGCTCCCCCACACCTGTAGGTGTTGTAAAGAGGGTACTCTTCCTGTCCACAGCTCGTACAGTGTTTTGGGCACCGAGTTGCTTGGTAGTCTATTGAGAATAGGAATGGCATTTTTTAATGCCTCCATCCATAATTCCAACGGTAAGATGGAGTAACTCATCATGCTGCGCACCATATCCATAAGTGTACGGTTACGCCTTTCAGCTACTCAATATTGCTGAGGCTCGCCCGTCATTGAATAATGGGCCTCTATGCCAGTCTCATGTAAGAACCTTGCAAAAGGTCTAGGGACTTGGCCATATGGGGTGTGCTGACCGTAGTACTCCCCTCCAGGGTCAAATATTACTATCTTTATTGTTTTACTATGCTAATTTTCAACTTCAGCTTTGAATATTTTAAATTTATCCAACACTTCCGATCTTTCTTTAATTGGATAAATATAACCATAACGGGAGTAGTCGTCTGTGAATGTTATGAACAAGTCATAACCATCCACACTTTTCACTGGAAACGGTCCAAAAATGTCAGTGTGAATGATTTCTAGTGTTTCGGTGCTTTGTTTTGCACCCTTTTTGATTTGCTTTACATACTTTCCTTTAACGCAATCTATGCATTTCTCTATGTCGGAGAAATCTAATGAAGGAAGAATATCATTTTTAACTAGTCTTTCTATTCTCCCCCTCGAAATATGGCCTAAGCGATAGTGCCATAATTTTGACGAGTCATGAGTTCTCTTTCTTTTCTTTTGATCTTTGTCCGGTGCAGAAACATACTCATTGTGAATATACACAAAATATACTTTTTCACAAAGGGATAACAAATAAAGCTCACTGTGAAGGAAAGCAACACCCACACAATCATTATTATACCATATGGCACACTTGCCATGTCCAAAAAGACACCGATAATATTGTCCAAACGTGATCCACTTATTAAGTTTATGGGTAATAAAGGAACATATAAAACATCTGTAAGCTAGCTCCAAGGAGATGTCGCCAATAGCTTCAATGTCCGCTTGGAGTCCGTTTGCAACTTCAATGCATCTTTCGCTTCTTTTCATAGTTCGCGTCGAATGAAATCCCTGTAAAGAATTTTCAACATGAATAGTTGCACATGAGTCAATCTACCAAGTAGATTTCTCAAACTGTGTATACAAGGATTCATTTACAAAGGAAACAATGTTGTCACCTCTCTTTGACATTACTTCCTTTAGCCAAGTATGTCAATCTTTCTTGTAATGCCCTGTCTTCTTGAAGTGGAGACAAATGTCTTTGTCCACTGGGAGAGGCCTCTACTGATGCTGATGGTGCATGGGAGCTTTTCCATGTGGCTTTGAAGGGGAACTTTTGTTGCTTTGATGGTAGTTCCTATTTTTATTATCCTTGACATAGTTCAAGGAACCACCATATGAGGTTTTAAGCCTCTCCTCTTCTTGCACACACATGGTAGTTTTTCAGTGTCCCACTTTTCTAGCAACATGTTTTAGTTGACAACAAATGTGTTAAACTCTTTTGGCAGTGAAGCCATGACTAGGTGAACAAGGAGTGCAGGCTTGAGCTCCAGATCAGCATCCATGGGCTTCAACTTAGCAGCCATGTTGCTCATCCCGAGGATGTGCTTCCTTGTGCCATGTCCACCTCTTGTGTACTTTTCTGTCACCAGCTGTTTCAGCAGCTGGGTAACATATATATTTGAAGAGCTAGTGACTGACTCTTTATCTTTTCAAGGTACTCCCCTACGGAAGCATACTCTGTAATTTATCCCACAACTCAATTATGTTCTTTATAAATGACGCACACTTTTTATTGGTGTTTTTCCACTTTTTGTTCTATAGGGTGTATGCCATCTCAAATGGAGCATAATCCCTTTTCTTTTTGAACCTGAAGGGAACATGTCCTGAGAGGCAATAATAAAGTTGTTATTATCGTATTCCAAGTATATGATAGATGTTTATTTTGCATGCTATAATTGTACTGACTGGAAACGTTAATACATGTGTGTTTAATAAACAAATAAAGGTTTTCTAGTTATGCCTCTCTTATAAACTAGCTTGTTGATTAACAAGATGATCAAGGTTTCCTGATCATGGACATTGGATGTTGTTAATAACGAGGTCACATCATTGGTGGAATGATGTGATGAAAATTCATACGAAGTATAGCAATACGATCAAAGTCATTGTGTTTAAATTTCTATAACATCATACGAAGTAATCCTGGTCCTTAGACCATGAGATCATGTCAAACACTAACACTGGAAGAGTAACTTAATAACATCAAACGTCATACCATAACAGGGTGACTATAAAGGTGGGTTCAGATACTACAAAGGTGTTATGTCGAGGCTCATGGAGCAAGAGTGGGATTTGTCCATCCCAATGACGGATAGATATACTCTGGGTCCTCTCGATGATATCACATTGAGATAGCTTGCAAGCAACTGATGTGATCACTAGAATATTACATCACGGAAACGATAAAAGAGTGCATGTCAGTAACGAGATCAAACTAGGAATACAGATACCGATGATCGAATCTCGGACATGTAATGTGTCACAAGACAAAGGTATTTAGTTACTAACGTTAAAGGTTCTCATGATGATAGAAGTCATCGTTGAATGTCTAGGATTAAGTATGGATCTCCAGGTCCCACTATTGATTATTGATCGGAGAAGGGTCTCAATCATCTCTGCATTATTCACGAACCGTAGGGTGACACACTTAAGGGATACCGACACCATTTGGAGCAAATGTGTTCCAGAGAAAAGGATTGCAAAGCACTGGAATTATTTCAATGGACACCAGAATTGTTTCGGATGAAATTGCTGAAATTGGTTCTGCATGTGGTATTGAAATGTTGCAGGGGCTTTATGTGAATGTTTTTTAATTAAAGTAATTAAAAAAATCTGAATAAAATAAATAAATTTTTTTATTTAATGAGAGTTGCATTAATTTTGGTGGAAAATTAATGCATGTGAGTGGATGTGTGAGTGGAGCCATGTTTATGTGAGTAGAGCATCCACCACATGAATGAGGAATAGGTGGGGGCACCTCCCCTTGGCCGCCGGCAATGGAGAGGGGCTTCACCCTCTCCTCCTCTCATAGCACACCTCCTCATGAAGGATCTCTCTCCTCCTCTAGAATTATTCCCCCATGGTCTCGGATTAGCGAGATACATGTTCCTGGTGGCTTTTGTCTGGAAGGAGTTGCTGCTTTCGCTGCATCGCTGGAGCGAGGAGGCGGAGGTTGTTCGGTGAACCAGACATGTGTGCGATCATAGATGCGCTACTGATTTATGGTGCTAGGACTTCCTCTCGATCTTGAGATCGGCAAGCGAACGACTACATCATCCACGAGTCCAATCTCGTTACACTTTTTTGGTCTTCAAGGGTATGATCTCTATGGATGTATATCGAGCTGTTGCTTGTATCTAGGTAGATAGACCTTGGTGCTTAGTAGTTCCCATCGTAGGTTTTTTTTTATATGGTGTGAACCCAACAGTGGTATCAGAGCCATATCTAGTGTAGATGCTTTGCACGGGTAGAACACATAAGAGTATGTGGGAGATGATCATGTTATTGCATCTTATATGTATTTTGGATATTGGTGGCATAGTGGGATGAAGCGGCTCGGACTAACTTTACATGTCCTCGCACATGAGACATGTTCCATGCTGGACATGCAACTAGTTTTGGATAAGTGTCTAGAGGGTGTTTGTCTCTCCTACTATAGTCAATATCTGATTTACAATGAGTTTTCTAATAATTTGGTTATCATCGTTGTGGTTCCATGTTTGTAGGTAAGACTGGTTCTATCTTTGAAAGCCCTAAGCCACATAAAAACTTGCAATTGATAAATTAGAAGCGTATAGTTTTAGAATGTTACTGGGCTAGTTTCAGGATATGGTAATGTTATAATTTGAAGTATCGTTGATACTTTCAGAAATTATAGCATACCCAACATGTAAGTTCCATAGACCTTGGCCTTACACAGAAAGGAATGATAAAGATCATACCACGATGCACATGATAGTGATCAAGTGCAAGAACCATATCGCTTCACTTTATTCATATGATGTTTGCATCTTACATTGCTTGTTTGGCGTTTTAGTAGCATTATAAGATGATCCCTCACTTAGATATCAAGAAAAAATGTGTTCTTCCTTAAGTATGCACCGTTAAGGAAGTATGTTGTTTCAAGACATCACATGATGATCGGGTGTTTTTGACTCTACGCTTTCATACAACGGGTGTAAGACAGTTTTACACACGCGAGTACTAACGTTCTTACTTGGCGAGCCTAGCATGTACAGACATGGCCTCAAAACATGGACCAAAAGGTTAAGCATGAGTCATATGGTAGATATGATGCCCATATAGATGCTCGCCTTTGAATCTACACCGACTCACGTGATGATCGGACTTGGTGTAGTGGATTTGGTTCATGTAATCACCAAAAAGACACGAGGGATGTTGTTTTTGAGTGGGAGTTCATTCATAATTTGGATTTGTTGAACTCGATCTAGCATAAACTTAGTCTAAATAAACTTTACAAATTCTGTTATAGATGGCACCACGTGCTTTTAATTTCAATGTGTTCATGGAGAAAGAGAAACTTGCGATGAATGATAGCAACTTTACCAACTGGGCCCTGAATCTGAGGATTCTCCTCACTGTTGCACAAAATTAATATGTGCTAGAAGCACCGCTAGGCCCCCCACCAGCTCCTGATGCACCTACCAAAGAAAAGAATGTCGATTTGACTCGTCAGGAGGACCACAATTTAGTTCATTACGGCATATTGTATGGGCTAGAGCTAGAACTTTGAAAGCATTTTGAAAATGGCAATGTCTTTGATACCATGGGTGAATTGAAAATGATTTTCGATGACCATGCTGCCGTAGAAACTTATGATGCTTCTGAAAAGTTCTTTAGCTGCACGATGGAGGAAAACAGCTCTGTTAGTGAGCATGTACTCAAAATGTCTGGGTACGCCGATAAGCTTGTGTCCTTGGGAATAACGATTCCCATTGACTTAGGCATACATCGTGTTCTCCAATCTTTGCCACCCAGCTACAAGAACTTCATGATGAACTATAACATGTAGGGCATGAAGAAGTCTCTCCCTGAGCTTCTGTCAATGCATAAGACTGCTGAACTGGAGATCAAGAAAGAACATCAAGTGTTGATGATCAATAAGACCACTGGTTTCAAGAAAGACAAGAAGGGTAAACAAAAGGGAAAGAAGGGTGGCAAATCTATTGCCGCACCTGAAAAGAAATCCCGAGCTGGCCCTAAGTCTGATACCGAGTGCTATTATTGCAAGGAGACTGGACATTGGAAGCGCAACTGCCCCAAGTATTTTCTGGACAAGAAGGCTAGCAAGGCAAACAAAGGTATATGTGATATACATGGTATTGATGTGTAATTGACTAGTACTCCCAGTAGCACCTAGGTATTTCATACTGGATTGGTTGCTATATATATGTAACTCGAATTAGGGGTTGCGGAATAAGCGATAGCTAGCAAGGGATGAGGTCATGATGCGTGCAGGCAATGGATCAAGAGTTGATGTGATCATTGTTGGAATGATGCCTCTCCATATGCCATCGAGATTAGTTATAAATCTGAATAATTGTTATTTAGTGCCTGCACTAAGCATGAACATTGTATCCGGATCGTGTTTATTGCAAAGTGGTTATTCGTTTAAATCCAAAAACAATGGTTGTTCGATTTATATGGATAATATCTTTTATGGTCATGCACCTGTGATGAATGGTTTATTTACGTTGAATCTCGATAGTAGTGATATGCATATTCATGTCTGCATTATTCGTGAACCGTAGGGTGACACACTTAAGGGATACCGACACCATTTGGAGCAAATGTGTTCCAGAGAAAAGGATTGCAAATCACTGGAATTATTTCAATGGACACCGGAATTGTTTTGGGTGAAATTGCTCAATTTGGTTCTGCATGTGATATGGAAATGTTGCAGGGGGTTTTATGTGAATGTTTGTTAATTAAATTAACTAACAAAATTCTGAATAAAACAAATAAAATAGTTTTATTTAATGAGAGTTGCATTAATTTTGGTGGAAAATTAATTGATGGTCCAAAATATATCGAGCTCGTTGGGGAACCCCAAGCGGAAGGTATGATGAGCACAGCAGCAAGTTTTCTCTCAGTACGAAACCAAGGTTATCAATAAAGTAGGAGAAAGGAAACACCCCAAAGGTGTAGCCAGCTGAACGTTGGCAGGGCGCACTACCGGTGCCAGCAGCAACGTGGAGACCTGCACAACACAACCACAGAACTCTGTCCCCAACTTGCGATGAGGTTGTCAATCTCACCGGTTTTGCTGGAAACAAAGGATTAAACGTATCTAATGGAAGGAAGTAATAGTTTGTAGAAAGTAAACACAAAGCAGTAAACAATTTATAGATTGTATGTAAAAGAAAGGACCGGGATCCATAGTTCACTAGAGGTGGCTCTCCTTAAGATAGATAACATGCTGGGTGAACAAATTACAGCGGGGCAATTGACAAACATCGAGAAAGCAATACATGCATATACTAATCATGTTGACTCCTTTGGAACTTGATTGGGCATTACAACATTATACATAGACCGCCATCCAACTGCATCTATGAGTAATAATCCACATTCACGTTATCATCCGAACCGCCTCCAGTATTAAGTTGCAAGCAACAGATTATTGCTTTACGAATTGCGTGTAATGTAAACAATACGATTGTTCTATGAACAAAGGATTGTTGTTTTCTCCCTAGTAGCAACAACACATCTAGTACCTTAGAGATTTCTGTCACTTCCCTAGATTACTAGAGGCATGAACCCACTATCGAGCATAAATACTAACTCTTGGAGTTGCTAGCATCTACTTGGCCAATATAGCTACTAACAATGGAAAGCATGCACGATCACAAATAACAAAGACATGATAGAATCAATAATCAATCTGAAATAGCATCTCAATATCCATCGGATCCCCGCAAACACAACATGCAGAATTACAAATAGATGATCTTGATCATGAACGGAGCTCACAAGATCTAAACATGAAAGCACAAAGGAGGAGAACCAGCCATCTAGCAACTACATGGATCCGTAGTCCAAGGATGAACTACTCACGCACCACATCGGAGGCTTTCATGGTGATGAAGAAGGCCTCTAGGGTGAATTCCCCTCTCCAGCAGGGTGCCGAGAAGAGCTTCAGATCCCTCCCAATCTAGGGATGGAAATGACAGCGGCTATAGACTCTTTTGTGGATTTTTGATCGGGTACCTAGGGTTTTCGTCTCGAGGGCATCTTATAGGCGGAAGGAGAGGCCGAGGGGGTGCCTGGCATGGCCACACCACCCCCTGGCGCGGGGCAAGCCTGGCCGCATTTGCAATGTATCATTAATGCATGTGAGTGGTAATCTGGGGAAGTGACAGAAATCTCTAAGGTACTAGATGTGATGTTGCTACTAGGGAGAAAATAGTAATCCTTTGTTCATAAAACAATCGTATTGTTTACTTTACACGCAATGCGTAATGCAATTATCTGTTGCTTGCAACTTAATACTGGAGGGGGTTCGGATGATAACCTGAAGGTGGATTATTAGTCATAGATGCAGTTGGATTACGGTCTATGTATAATGTTGTAATGCCCAATCAAATCTCAAAGGAGTCAAGATGATTAGTATATGCTTGTATGCTTTCTCGATGTTTGTCAATTGCCCCGCTATAATTTTTTCACCCAACATGTCATCTATCTTAAGGAGAATCACCACTAGTGAACTATGGACCCCAGTCCTTTCTTTTATCATCAATCTACAACTATTTACTGTTTTCTGTTTACTTTATGCAAGCAATTACTTTCTTCCACACAATACGTTTAATCCTTTGTTTTTAGCAAAACCAGTGAGATTGACAACCTCGTTGTAAGTTGGGGGCAAAGTTCTATGGTTGTGTTGTGCAGGATTCCAAGTTGGCAACAACACCTTGGAGGTGTTTCCTTGCTCCTACTGGTTCGATAACCTTGGTTTCATAATTAAGGGAAACTTACTATTGTGCTCATCATACCTTCCTCTTGGGGTTCCCCAACAAGGTCGACATCAACCACGAGCCAGCAGGCCTCCAGGGTGATCTCTCCCCTCCGACAGGGTGCCAGGAAGAGCTTTAGATCCCTACCAATCTAGGGATGGAGATGGCGGCGGCTACAGACTCTTTCCTGGAATTTTGATCGGTTGCTTAGGGTTTCTGTGTTAGAGGCTTCTTATAGGCGAAAGGGCGAGGTCGGTGGAGTACCAGGGGGCCCACACCACCCCCAGGCGCGGGCCAGGCCTGTCCGCGTGGCCAGGTGGTGTCGCCGGCCCCTAGCCACTCTCTGTCTCGTCTTCTGGCTCTGTGTTCCCCTCGGTGAAATATTGACTTTGGCTTTTGTCCCATCCAATTCTGAGAATATTCATTTTCTGGCTTTTCTGGAACCAAAAACAGTAGAATACACGCAACTAGCACTATGGCATCTTGTTAATAGGTTAGTCCCAGAAAGTGTATAAAGATACTCCAAACTGTGGACAAAACATAAAAAAGTAGATATAAAACAAGCGTGGAACATCAAAAATTATAGATACGTTTGCAATGTATCAACATCCCCAAGCTTAACTCCTCTCGTCCTCGAGTAGGTAAGTGATAAAAAGAAATAATAATTTTTGAGGTGACATGAACCATCATAATCTTGAACAAAGTATTTGTAAAACATTGATAGCTGGGATCATAGTACTTTAACATAGCATGAAAGATATAGTTCTAACAATAAGACATAACAACTATGTTGTAACATGAAAAGGCGCAAACAAAATATTCACGAATAACAATGCTTTGCAAGACGTTTGTTTGTTTCATATATATAAAGCATGATGAGAATGGCATTCAGCTTGTCCCTCATAGTGTAGCAAAACATAAATGCATAGGAAACCTTCAAAGTTCATAAGGGTGACTAGATACAAATAGTTTAAGAACAAGCAATATCAAACTTATGCATCAATCAACAAGTCTTGGGACAATGCACATTAAACTAAGAATGGACAAAATGCTCTCTCAATAGGTGCATAAAGATAGAAGATGGAGACCCAACATAAAAGTAAAAGAAATGCCTTCATAGAAGGAAGCAGGGATTCAAGTCTCATAAAGAGCTTCCAAAAAATATGGTACTTATTAGCTTTCAGATCTCATTGCCCCTATCATAAGCATCTTGAAGTGATTAAGGTTAAAGTGAACAAACTATGGAGTATATTCTTGACAAAGTATAAGTTGGCAATCTCATGTCCCTTGAATACGAGGGCCGCTCCTCATGCTACTCAAGTTTAGTTACCGGTAAGTTCTTGTCATAGTAAGTACATGTGTACCATGGAGAACCGCCAACAGGGTACCCCTTGCCGATGATACGGAAGAATCCCCATATCAAAATGACAAGGCAAGCAGACAATAAGCATCTCAGCATCTTCTTATTTACCATGGGAAAATGGTGCTTTTTTCTCTCTTTCCTCTTTTCTCATCTTTTTTTTATCAATCTCTATCTCTTTTTTATAAAAAGAAGGCTTCATAGATTGCTCATTATGGTTACGCTGCAGGTTTCCAACATGATTAGGCATGGATTAGACCAACCACCCAGGCATTTCTCTAACACACATACATAACTCCGTGGACTTATAAGCTCCCCTTTCATTTCACACCGACGACATCCATAAACAAAAAAGCATGATATACTCTGGGTACAATGTACAAGTGCAATGTTGAAAGCGTTCCCCGTGACAGCATGGTTCTAATAATCCCCAACATATAAGTGCAAGCATAAACAACATAGATGACACAATGGTTCAAGTTTATTAGGGGCAATAAAAGTAAAGTGTGCCATCAAGTTTGTGAGAGCTTTAATCACTAATTTTCACATAACAAGTTTAATTCGGAAGGTAGATAAAAACATGAATATACTTGGAATAGAAAATGCTAATAGGTAGGTATGGTGGACTCTTTTGAATAACTTGGTTTTATTTGGAGTTGGATGCATGAGTGGAACTCATACTTTGTATGGAGGCTAGCAAAAGACTGGGAGCGACCAACTAAGAGAGCGATAATGGCCATATACATGCAAAGCGACAAAACATTATTAATTAAAGCACAAAGTGATATTACAAGACGAAAACTGAATGATCATAGAGGCTATGGTGACTTGGTGTAGTCTTAACATGGTGTGAGCATGCGCCAAGTCAACCCAAATAAAGCATCAAAGGGGAATACCACAATACTATGCTTTAATATGCTAAAACAACGCATGATTCTTTCAAGGCACATTAAGCAATCTCAATTGTTTATAACAAGTCATGCTACAACAAAAATCACTAAGCATAAAGCCAAAACAATATCAAGCATTACATGATAAAGTCTATGTCACAGTAAAAAACAAGCTCCTTTTCACCACTTAAGCATGAACTTTCCTACTCTTTTCCAATCCAAATCACCTATTTGAAAACTAATGTATGAATGAGGGGGTCCAACCAATTTATTCAACAAACTAAGCAACCGAAAACTAAAAACAAAAACAAAGACGCTCCAAGAACAACACAACTGTGCATGAAACAATAAAAATGAAGTGTTTGGAAGAAACCTGAGATTTTTATTGATGAAGAAGGTGATGCCTTGGGCATCCCCAAGCTTTGATGCTTGTACCACTTGAATATTTCTTGGGGTGACACGCGTGGTGATGACCCACAAGTATAGGGGGTGTATCGCAGTATTTTCGATAAGTAAGAGTGTCGAACCCAACGAGGAGCAGAAGGTGCTGGCTACTGGTACGGATCAGGAATTCTCTGCAAATACATAGCAAACGGATTTTTAGGGGTTTTCAATAAAGCAAGTAAACAAAGTATGAGTAAATAAAAGACAGTAGGAATAAATGTAGCAAGTGGCCCAATCCTTTATGCAGCAAAGTACAAGCCGGTTGTATTACTTAAGATGACCAAACGTTCTCGAGGACACATGGGAAGACTGTCAAGTGCTTTCGCTTCATATAGTTGATTAATCTTCTTTAGCTTGCTAAGTGTTGTGTGGGTGAACCTGTGCTAATGTACCGACCTTCCTAGGACTAATACATACTTGTGATTATACCCCTTGCAAACATTTGTAAGTACAAGAAAGTAATTAAGGTAGAAACCTAACCACAGCTTTAAACTCTAAGACCCTTACGTCCCTTGTGCAATGGTTTCCTAACGGGGGTTCTGATTTCTGTCACTCCGGCAACCCCTACAATTAGTAGCCAAATACACAATGCATTCCCCTAGGCCCATATAGGTGAAGTTTCATGTAGTCGATGTTCACATGACACCACTAGAAGAAGTACACCACAACATAAATATCAAACTATTGAATCTTTCTCAACACAACTCCACTACTAACAACATGACTTCTCCCATGTCCTCAAGAACAAAACGAACTACTCACAAGACATCATATGGATCATGATCAGAGATGGAATAATGATGTATAACAATCTGAACATAAACAATAATTAAATGCTTCACTAAATAGCATCAACTACAAGGAGTAATCAACACCGGGAAAGTTTCCCCTAAGAACTAATGCAAGATTCAACCCAATTGTTACAGCAATATGGAGATGGTGATGAGGGTGATGATGGTGATGATGGTCGTGATGATGATGATCCCGATGAAGTCTAGCTTGATGGTGGCGTTGATGGAGACGATCTCCCCTCTCTGGGAAGGAACTCCCGTGGCAGAAATCTGTCTGCCGGAGAGATCTTTCTCTCTCGGTGTTTTCCGCCCTACAGAGGAGGCGGAATCTTTCTGTGGTTGCCCCCCGAGTCTTAGGGTTTCAGGAGGATAATATATGCCAGAAGGGACTGCCAGAGGTGGACCAGGGCGGCCACACCACCTGGTGGCGCGGCCTAGGGTGGCCCGTGCCAGGGGTGGTGTGGGCCCCCTGTGGCCCATCTCCAGCTCCCCTTCTGGCTTCCTTCGTCTTCTGGAAAAATAGGATTTTCCGTATATTTTCCCGGATTTTCTAATCTTCGCGAATTTTGCCTCCAAACAGCATCTTTTCCATCAGAATCCTGACTGCAGCGGCCCATGCTCCAAAAGTCATCAACCATGCAAAAACAGATGAAATAACATAAGTATCACCTCTCAATACGAAACATATCAATGAATTATAGTGAATTATGACATAGAATAGTGATGCAAAATGGACGTATCAACCCCCCCCCCCCCAAGCTTATACTTCACTTGTCCCCAAGCAAAACTGAGCTCAATAAACATGACATCAGGTTTATGGAGTGAAGAGTCGATAAAAGAATATGGACAAGAAGCATCACATTCATCAATACATAGATCATAATAGAAGACAACTCACTATTATATAACTTAACTTGCAATAAGTAAAGGAAACACAATAAAGATGCATAAAGTGAATCATAATTGGTAAAGGGAAACTTAGCTCTTGGTCGAAGAATAGTTGATAATTTGCTAGAGTTCACAAATAACTGGTTTTCAATGATAGCTTTCAAAGTAGTAAACATCAAGATAAGAGCAATGTGCAAAACAAGGAACATAAGAAACATGAATGAATAAATCATCATATGAATTAATGAAACACAACAACTCAAAATACTTGCTGAGATAGAAGGGAATAGGTTTACTGACTCAACTACAAAGTAAAAGAAATGCCCTTCACAGAGGGAAGCAGGGATTGCAAGTCTCATAAAGAGCTCCCAAAAATTATGGTACTTACTAGCTTTCAGCTCTCATTGCCCCTATCATAGGCATCTTTTGGTGGTTAAGGTTAAAGTGACTCAACTAAGAGGATATGCTTGACAAGTTATAAATTGAAGTCCCATGCCCCTTACTTATGAGTATCGAACCTCATGCTACTCAACTTCAGTCACAAGTAAGCTCTTGTCATTGTAAATACACGTGTATCATTGAGAACCGCCAACGGGTACCCCTTGCACATGACACAGGAGCTATCCCATAATCAAAATGACAAGGCAAGCAGACAGTGAGCATCTCAGCGATCTTTTTATTTTCTATTTGCATAGGCTTTTATTGAGGATGCTTCATAGAATGCTCACTATAGTTATGCTGCAAGTTTCCACCATGATTAGGCATGGCTTAGGCTAGCGGCCCAGGCGTTTCTCTAACACACATATAAACTCCATGATCTTACAAGTTCCACTTTTATTTCACACCGCCGGGATCCATAAGCAAAAGAACATGATATCAACTAGGTACTAAGTACCAATGTAGTGTTAGAAGCGTTCCCCATGATACATGATTCTTCTAACTTCAACTCATAAAGCGCAAGCATATACGCAACAAAGAAGGACCCAATGGTTCAAGTTTATTAAATGCAAGAAAGTAAAGTGTGCCATCAAGTTCGTGAGAGATTTAATCACTAATTTTCACATAAATTTTTTAATTTGGAAGGTAGATAAAAAAAGAATTTACTTGGAATAGCAATAATGCTACTAGGTAGGTATGGTGGACACAAATGGCAAAGGCTTTGGTTTAAAGGAGTGGATGCACGAGAAGAATTCCTTCTCAGTACAGGTTTTTGGCTAGCAAGGCTGGGTAGCAAGTATAAGAGTTGAAGGAAACAAACAAACATACAAGTGATAAAGACGAACATGCAATATTCCTTGGAAGCACAAAAGATCTTAACTAGAGAATACCAAACTTATGAGCAAATCAAGAAAGAAAGATGATGAAATTATATTTCTTTAGAGTACTTTTATCTTTTTCATTCAACTCTCAAAAATAGTGTTGCTACTGACCGAGCCAGGTTTGCCAAAACCAACTAAATTAACTCAATGATCCCAAAGTGATACCAATACTAACAACAAGATCAATCATATAACCACGAATTGAAAACTAATATAAGATATGCAATAGAGTAAATGATAGAACTTCTCATTAATATTCCATAACGACAACTAACACTAAGGGATACATATCTAACGAGAGAGGGGACACCTCCATAATGCAAACCATTCCTACATGATAACTTCTCTATTCATGATATGACTCTACTAAAATGGTAAAAAGATAGAAGATAGTGATGTGATACCACGGCACTCCCCCAAGCTTGGAACAAGCCAAGGGGATGCCAAACCTGATGACGAATTACTTCTTCAGTGGTGGTGGTAATATTTTCTTAGTTGATGTGAGGAAATCTTCTAGCATCTTGCGAAGCCTATTATTCTCCCATTGAAGCATGTCCACCTTCCTCCTCAAGTCCCGGTACTTATCACAGAACTCCTTAGTGACTCGTAGGGCTTCCGTTGATGCAGGGCAAGAGACTAAAGGTACCAACCCCTACTTGGAGTCTTGGAGACCTTCCTCCATAGGCTCCTTTCCCTTATCCTTGGCGGACACCATTGTGCTTCTAAGCTTAAAAGATAGTTCCTGGCAGAAAACAGATCGAAACAAAAACACGACGAGAACATGATATACAAACCTCGAGGGATCCGGGGGATTATATATTACGAAGTTTCACAACAAAAGGAAGGTACTGGGAGAAAATGAGTCGGAGGTGGAGTCCGGAGTGGCCACACCACCTGGTGGTGCGGCCAGGGGTGGGCCCGTGCCACAGGGTGGTGTGAGCCACCCTGGCTCCGTTTCCATCCCTCTTTCGCTTCGTAGCTTCTCATATTGACTGAAAACTGCAAAAATATAGTTGGATAGTATTTTCGCGGAACTTTTCTTACCAAAACTGTTACCTATTTGGAAACAGACTCTGTAGGTCTCTGAATTTGGTATTTAGTAGATTCTTCCGGAGTCACCACTTGAATAACATCAATATCTTCATCTTCATACACTTATTACAAGAGTCAAGAAACCTTTCACTTCCTTATTACACCATTATCTCCACTACCTAGAAATTTCTTTCACACAAAATTTCACACAGTTCTCATTAGCAACATTAGTTATCAGTGAAGTGATAAAGCCTTTTGAGTCCAACTTCAACTGAAAACCATCAAAACATAAACTACTGTAGCAACTCCTTCTGAAAACCCAAAAATAATTCAAAAAGGAAACCGATTAAAGAAGCAAATGCAAGAGTGGCCTATTGTTTTGTCTCCTTTAGGAATTTCTCTAAGTCCCGAACTTTGTTGGTACTCATCGATTTCATCTCATCTTCCATGGCCTCCAGCCACTTTGATGAGTGAGGGCTACTCATGGATTCTTCATATGAAGTGGGATCATTCTCCATATGAACTGTTTTGTATTATAAACTTTATAATAGGTAGAAATGGCTGATCTTTTAACTCTTAGAGAACTTCTAGGGGCCTCATATACTAGCACATCATGTGTTTCAACACGTGGTGCATCTTCTGGAGGTGGCTGCTGCTACTCCCTTTGATGCTCAACAATGGGTTCAATCAGCTCCTGGCGGACAGGTTCCAGATCTTCACTCACTGTTGTCATGGGTGGAGTTGCAACAGGTGCTTGCACCACAACCTTAGGGCTTGTCGATGCAAGAACAACATGTAGTGAAAAGAATGGCTCCCGAGTCATCAGATTAGGTGCGTGCACCCTCTTCCCCTCAAGATCAATTTTCCGAGCTACCATGCTCCCCCTCATCATTCCGTCCTCTAAGAAGACTGCATGTCTTGTTTCTATAAACTTTGTGTATTTGTCTGGATAGTAGAAACAAAAACCTTTTGATCTTTCAGGATAAACAATGAAATGGCAACTAATTATTTTAGCATCTAGCTTCACAATGTTTGGATTAAACACTTTGGCC
Source organism: Avena eriantha (assembly GCA_910589775.1). NCBI lineage: Eukaryota > Viridiplantae > Streptophyta > Magnoliopsida > Poales > Poaceae > Avena > Avena eriantha. The sequence continues at coordinate 174,233,888 of OU342742.1, read as the reverse complement.
TCAGCTAGGCTCCCCCACACCCGTAGGTGTTGTAGAGAGGGTACTCTTCCTGTCCATAGCTCGTACAGTGTTTTGGGAACCGAGTTGCTTGGTAGTCTATTGAGAATATGAATGGCATTTTTTAATGCCTCCATCCATAATTCCAACGGTAAGATGGAGTAACTCATCATGTTGCGCACCATATCCATAAGTGTATGGTTACGCCTTTCAGCTACTCCATATTGCTGAGGCTCGCCCGTCATTGAATAATGGGCCTCTATGCCAGTCTCATGTAAGAACCTTGCAAAAGGTCTAGGGACTTGGCCATATGGGGTGTGCTGACCGTAGTACTCCCCTCCAGGGTCAGATATTACTATCTTTATTGTTTTACTATACTAATTTTCAACTTCAGCTTTGAATATTTTAAATTTATCCAACACTTCCGATCTTTCTTTAATTGGATAAATATAACCATAACGGGAGTAGTCGTCTGTGAATGTTATGAACAAGTCATAACCATCCACACTTTTCACTAGAAACGGTCCAACAATGTCAGTGTGAATGATTTCTAGTGTTTCGGTGCTTTGTTTTGCACCCTTTTGATTTGCTTTACATACTTTCCTTTAACGCAATCTATGCATTTCCCTATGTCAGAGAAATCTAATGAAGGAATAATATCATTTTTAACTAGTCTTTCTATTCCCCCCCTCGAAATATGGCCTAAGCGATAGTGCCATAATTTTGACGAGTCATGAGTTCTCTTTCTTTTCTTTTGATCTTTGTCCGGTGCGGAAACATACTCATTCTGAATATACACAGAATATACTTTTTCACAAATGGATAATAAATAAAGTTCACTGTGAAGGAAAGCAACACCCACACAACCATTATTATACCATATGGCACACTTGCCATGTCCAAAAAGACACTGATAATAAACTTTGTCCAAACGTGATCCACTTATTAAGTTTATGGGTAATAAAGGAACATATAAAACATCTGTAAGCTAGCTCCAAGGAGATGTCACCAATAGCTTCAACATCCGCTTGGAGTCCGTTTGTAACTTCAATGCATCTTTCGCTTCTTTTCATAGTTCGCGTCGAATGAAATCCCTGTAAAGAGTTTTCAACATGAATAGTTGCACATGAGTCAATCTACCAAGTAGATTTCTAAAAGTGTGTATAGAAGGACTCATTTACAAAGGAAACAATGTTGTTACCTCTCTTTGACATTACTTCCTTTAGCCAAGTATGTCAATCTTTATTGTAATGCCCTGTCTTCTTGAAGTGGAGACAAATGTCTTTGTCCACTGGGAGATGCCTCTACTGATGCTGATGGTGCATGGGAGCTTTTCCATGTGGCTTTGAAGGGGAACTTTTGTTGCTTTGATGGTAGTTCCTCTTTTTATTATCCTTGACATAGTTCAAGGAACCACCATTTGAGGTTTTAAGCCTCTCCTCTTCTTGCACACACATGGTAGTTTTTCAGTGTCCCACTTTTCTAGCGACATGTTTTAGTTGACAACAAATGTGTCAAACTCTTTTGGCAGTGAAGCCATGACTAGGTGAACAAGAAGTGCAGGCTTGAGCTCCAGATCAGCATCCATGGGCTTCAACTTAGCAGCCATGTTGCTCATCCCGAGGATGTGCTCCCTTGTGCCATGTCCACCTCTTGTGTACTTTTCTATCACCAGCTTTTTCAGCAGCTGGGTAACATATATATTTGAAGAGCTACTGACCGACTCTTTATCTTTTCAAGGAACTCCCCTACGGAAGCACACTCTTCAATTTATCCCACAACTCAATTGTGTTCTTTATAAATGACGCGCACTTTTTATTAGTGTTTTTCCACTTTTTGTTCTATAGGGTGTATGCCATCTCTAATGGAGCATAATCCCTTTTCTTTTTGAACCTGAAGGGAACATGTCCTGAGAGGCAATAATAAAGTTGTTATTATCGTATTCCAAGTATATGATAGATGTTTATTTTGCATGCTATAATTGTACTGACTGGAAACGTTAATACATGTGTGTTTAATAAACAAATAAAGGTTTTCTAGTTATGCCTCTCTTATAAACTAGCTTGTTGATTAACAAGATGATCAAGGTTTCCTGATCATGGACATTGGATGTTGTTAATAACGAGGTCACATCATTGGTGGAATGATGTGATGAAAATTCATACGAAGTATAGCAATACGATCAAAGTCATTGTGTTTAAATTTCTATAACATCATACGAAGTAATCCTGGTCCTTAGACCATGAGATCATGTCAAACACTAACACTGGAAGAGTAACTTAATAACATCAAACGTCACACCATAACAGGGTGACTATAAAGGTGGGTTCAGATACTACAAAGGTGTTATGTCGAGGCTCATGGAGCAAGAGTGGGATTTGTCCATCCCAATGACGGATAGATATACTCTGGGTCCTCTCGATGATATCACATTGAGATAGCTTGCAAGCAACTGATGTGATCACTAGAATATTACATCACGGAAACGATAAAAGAGTGCATGTCAGTAACAAGATTAAACTAGGAATACAGATACCGATGATCGAATCTCGGACATGTAATGTGTCACAAGACAAAGGTATTTAGTTACTAACGTTAAAGGTTCTTATGATGATAGAAGTCATCGTTGAATGTGTAGGATTAAATATGGATCTCCAGGTCCCACTATTGATTATTGATCGGAGAAGGGTCTCAATCATCTCTGCATTATTCACGAACCGTAGGGTGACACACTTAAGGGATACCGACACCATTTGGAGCAAATGTGTTCCAGAGAAAAGGATTGCAAAGCGCTGGAATTATTTCAATGGACACCAGAATTGTTTCGTGTGAAATTGCTGAAATTGGTTCTGCATGTGGTATTGAAATGTTGCAGGGGGTTTATGTGAATGTTTGTTAATTAAAGTAATTAAAAAACCTGAATAAAATAAATAAAAAGTTTTATTTAATGAGAGTTGCATTAATTTTGGTGGAAAATTAATGCATGTGAGTGGATGTGTGAGTGGAGGCATGTTTTCGTGAGTAGAGCATCCACCACATGAATGAGGAATAGGTGGGGGCACCTCCCCTTGGCCGCCGGCAATGGAGAGGGGCTTCCCCCTCTCCTCCTCTCATAGCACACCTCCTCGTGAAGGATCTCTCTCCTCCTCTAGAATTATTCCCCCATGGTCTCGGATTAGCGAGATACATGTTCTTGGTGGATTTTGTCTGGAAGGAGTTGTTGCTTTCACTGCATCGCTGGACCGAGGAGGCAGAGGTTGTCCGGTGAACCAGATGTGTGTGCGATCACGGATGCGCTACTGATTTATGGCGCTAGGACTTCCTCTCGATCTTGAGATAGGCAAGTGAACGACTACATCATCCACGAGTCCAATCTCATTACACTTTTTTGGTCTTCAAGGGTATGATCTCTATGGATGTATATCGAGCTGTTGCTTGTATCTAGGTAGATAGACCTTGGTGCTTAGTAGTTCCCATCGTAGGATTTTTTTTGTTTTCTATGGTGTGAACCCAACAGTGGTATCAGAGCCATATCTAGTGTACATGCTTTGCACGGGTAGAACACATAAGAGTATGTGGGAGAAGATGATCATGTTATTGCATCTTATATGTATTTTGGATATTGGTGGCATAGTGGGATGAAGCGGCTCGGACTAACTTTACATGTCCTCGCACATGAGACATGTTCCATGCTTGACATGCAACTAGTTTTGGATAAGTGTCTAGAGGGTGTTTGTCTCTCCTACTATAGTCAATATCTGATTTACAACGAGTTTTATAATAATTTGGTTATCATCGTTGTGGTTCCACGTTTGTAGGTAAGACTGGTTCTATCTTCGAAAGCCCTAAGCCACGTAAAAACTTGCAATTGATAAATTAGAAGCGTATAGTTTTAGAATGTTACTGGGCTAGTTTCAGGATATGGTAATGTTATAATTTGAAGTATAGTTGATACTTTTAGAAATTATAGCATACCCAACATGTAAGTTCCATAGACCTTGGCCTTACACAGAAAGGAATGATAAAGATCATACCATGATGCACATGATAGTGATCAAGTGCAAGAACCATATCGTTTCACTTTATTCATATGATGTTTGCATCTTATATTGCTTGTTTGGCGTTTTAGTAGCATTATAAGATGATCCCTCATTTAGATATCAAGAAAAAAATGTGTTCTTCCTTAAGTATGCACCGTTAAGGAAGTATGTTGTTTCAAGACATCACATGATGATCGGGTGTTTTTGACTCTACGCTTTCATACAACGGGTGTAAGACAGTTTTACACACGCGAGTACTAAGGTTCTTACTTGGCGAGCCTAGCATGTACAGACATGGCCTCAAAACATGGACCGAAAGGTTAAGCATGAGTCATATGGTAGATATGATGCCCATATAGATGCTCGCCTTTGAATCTACACCGACTCATGTGATGATCGGACTTGGTGTAGTGGATTTGGTTCATGTAATCACCAAAAAGACACAAGGGATGTTGTTTTTGAGTGGGAGTTCATTCATAATTTGGATTTGTTGAACTCGATCTAGCATAAACTTAGTCTAAATAAACTTTACAAATTCTGTTATAGATGGCACCACGTGCTTTTAATTTCAATGTGTTCATGGAGAAAGAGAAACTTGCGATGAATGATAGCAACTTTACCAACTGGGCCCTGAATCTGAGGATTCTCCTCACTGTTGCACAAAATTAATATGTGCTAGAAGCACCGCTAGGCCCCCACCAGCTTCTGATGCACCTAACAAAGATAAGAATGTCGATTTGACTCGTCAGGAGGACCACAATTTAGTTCATTACGACATACTGTATGGGCTAGAGCTAGAACTTTGAAAGAGTTTTGAAAATGGCAATGTCTTTGATACCATGGGTGAATTGAAAATGATTTTCGATGACCATGCTGCCATAGAAACTTATGATGCTTCTAAAAAGTTCTTTAGCTGCACGATGGAAGAGAACAGCTCTGTTAGTGATCATGTACTCAAAATGTCTAGGTACGCCGATAAGCTTGTGTCCTTGGGAATAACGATTCCCATTGACTTAGGCATACATCGTGTTCTCCAATCTTTGCCACCTAGCTACAAGAACTTCATTATGAACTATAACATGTAGGGCATGAAGAAGTCTCTCCCTGAGCTTCTGTCAATGCATAAGACTGCTGAACTGGAGATCAAGAAAGAACATCAAGTGTTGATGATCAATAAGACCATTGGTTTCAAGAAATACAAGAAGGGTAAACAAAAGGGAAAGAAGGGTGGCAAATTTATTGCCGCGCCTGAAAAGAAATCCCGAGCTGGCCCTAAGTCTGATACCGAGTGCTATTATTGCAAGGAGACTCGACATTGGAAGCGCAACTGCCCCAAGTATTTTCCGGACAAGAAGGCTAGCAAGGCAAACAAAGGTATATGTGATATACATGGTATTGATGTGTAATTGACTAGTACTCGCAGTAGCACCTAGGTATTTCATACTGGATTGGTTGCTAATATATGTAACTCGAATTAGGTGTTGCGGAATAAGCGATAGCTAGCAAGGGATGAGGTCACGATGCGTGCAGGCAATGGATCAAGAGTTGATGTGATCGTCGTTGGAATGATGCCTCTCCATATGCCATCGGGATTAGTTATAAATCTGAATAATTGTTATTTAGTGCCTGCACTAAGCATGAACATTGTATCCGGATCATGTTTATTGCAAAGTGGTTATTCATTTAAATCCAAAAACAATGGTTGTTCGATTTATATGGATAATATCTTTTATGGTCATGCACCTGTGATGAATGGTTTATTTATGTTGAATCTCGATAGTAGTGATACGCATATTCATGTCTGCATTATTCGTGAACCGTAGGGTGACACACTTAAGGGATACCGACACCATTTGGAGCAAATGTGTTCCAGAGAAAAGGATTGCAAATCACTGGAGTTATTTCAATGGACACCGGAATTGTTTTGGGTGAAATTGCTCAATTTGGTAATGCATGTGATATGGAAATGTTGCAGTGGTTTTTATGTGAATGTTTGTTAATTAAATTAACTAACAAAATTCTGAATAAAACAAATAAAATAGTTTTATTTAACGAGAGTTGCATTAATTTTGGTGGAAAATTAATTGATGGCCCAAAATATATCGAGCTCGTTGGGGAACCCCAAGAGGAAGGTATGATGAGCACAGTAGCAAGTTTTCCCTTGGTACGAAACCAAGGTTATCAATACAGTAGGAGCAAGGAAACACCCCAAAGTTGTAGCTAGCTAAACGTTGGCAGGGCGCACTACCGGTGCCAGCAGCAACGTGGAGACCTGCACAACACAACCACAGAACTCTGTCCCCAACTTGCGATGAGGTTGTCAATCTCACCGGTTTTGCTAGAAACAAAGGATTAAACGTATCGAATGGAAGGAAGTAATAGTTTGCAGAAAGTAAACACAAAGCAGTAAACAGTTTATAGATTGTATGTAAAAGAAAGGACCGGGATCCATAGTTCACTAGTGGTGGCTCTCCTTAAGATAGATAACATGCTGGGTGAACAAATTACAGCGGGGCAATTGACAAACATCGAGAAAGAAATACATGCATATACTAATCATCTTGACTCCTTTGGAACTTGATTGGGCATTACAACATTATACATAGACCGCCATCCAACTGCATCTATGACTAATAATCCACATTCAGGTTATCATCCGAACCGCCTCCAGTATTAAGTTGCAAGCAACAGATTATTGCTTTACGAATTGTGTGTAATGTAAACAATACGATTGTTCTATGAACAAAGGATTGTTGTTTTCTCCCTAGTAGCAACAGCACATCTAGTACCTTAGAGATTTCTGTCACTTCCCCAGATTACCAGAGGCATGAACCCACTATCGAGCATAAATACTAACTCTTGGAGTTACTAGCATCTACTTGGCCAAGATAGCTACTAACAACGGAAAGCATGCAAGATCAAAAATAACAAAGACATGATAGAATCAATAATTAATCTGAAATAGCATCTCAATATCCATCGGATCCCCGCAAACACAACATGCAGAATTACAAATAGATGATCTTGATCATGAACGGAGCTCACAAGATCTAAACATGAAAGCACAAAGGAGGAGAACCAGCCATCTAGCTACTACATGGATCCGTAGTCCAAGGATGAACTACTCACGCATCACATCGGAGGCTTGCATGGTGATGAAGAAGGCCTCTAGGGTGAATTCCCCTCTCCAGCAAGGTGCCGAGAAGAGCTTCAGATCCCTGGTCTAGGGATGGAAATGACGGCGGCTACAGACTCTTTCGTGGATTTTTGATCGGGTAACTAGGGTTTTCGTCTCGAGGGCATCTTATAGGCGGAAGGAGAGGCCGAGGGGGTGCCTGGGATGGCCACACCACACCCTGGCGCGGGCCAAGCCTGGCCGCGCGGCCAGGTGGTGTGGCCGCCCTCTGGCCCTTCTCCGTCTCGTATTCTAGCATCTGATGACTTACGGAAAAATAGGCACTTTGGCTTTTGTTCCATCCAATTATGAGAATATTCATTTTCTGACTTTCCTGGAACCAAAAACAGCAGAAAACAGGCAGCTGGCACTGTGGCTCTTGTTAATAGGTTAGTCCAAGAAATCATATGAAAAGTACTCCAAAGTGTGGATAAAACACAAGGAAGTGGATAAAACCAAGCATGGAACGTCAAAAATTATAGATACATTTGCAATGTATCATTAATGCATGTGAGTGGTAATCTGGGGAAGTGACAGAAATCTCTAAGGTACTAGATGTGTTGTTGCTACTAGGGAGAAAACAGTAATCCTTTGTTCATAGAACAATCGTATTGTTTACTTTACACGCAATGCGTAATGCAATTATCTGTTGCTTGCAACTTAATACTGGAGGGGGTTCGGATGATAACCTGAAGGTGGATTATTAGTCATAGATGCAGTTGGATTACAGTCTATGTATAATGTTGTAATGCCCAATCAAATCTCAAAGGAGTGAAAATGATTAGTATATGCTTGTATGCTTTCTCGATGTTTGTCAATTGCCTCGCTATAATTTGTTCACCCAACATGTCATCTATCTTAAGGAGAATAACCACTAGTGAACTATGGACCCCAGTCCTTTCTTTTATCATCAATCTACAACTATTTACTGTTTTCTGTTTACTTTCTGCAAGCAATTACTTTCTTCCACACAATATGTTTAATCCTTTGTTTTTAGCAAAACCGGTGAGATTGACAACCTCACTGTAAGTTGGGGGCAAAGTTATATGGTTGTGTTGTGCAGGATTCCAAGTTGGCAACAACACCTTGGAGGTGTTTCCTTGCTCCTACTGGTTCGATAACCTTGGTTTCATAATTAAGGGAAACTTACTATTGTGCTCATCATACCTTCCTCTTGGGGTTCCCCAACAAGCTCGACATCAACCACGAGCCAGGAGGCCTCCAGGGTGATCTCGCCCCTCCGGCAGGGTGCTGGGAAGAGCTTTAGATCCCTCCCGATCTAGGGATGGAGATGGCGGCGGCTACAGACTCTTTCCTAGAATTTTGATCGGTCGCTTAGGGTTTCTGTGTTAGAGGCTTCTTATAGGCGAAAGGGCGAGGTCGGTGGAATACCAGGGGGCCCACACCACCCCCAGGCGCGGTCCAGGCCTGTCCGCGTGGCCAGGTGGTGTCACCAGCCCCTGGCCACTCTCTCTCTCGTCTTTTGGCTCTGTGTTCCCCTCGGTGAAATATTGACTTTGGCTTTTGTCCCGTCCAATTCTGAGAATATTCATTTTCTGACTTTTCTGGAACCAAAAACAGTAGAATACACGCAACTGGGACTATGGCATCTTGTTAATAGGTTAGTCCCAGATAAAGATACTTGATGACCCACAAGTATAGGGGGTATATCGCAGTATTTTCGAGGGAAGTGAAACCCAATTTATTGATTCGACACAAGGGGAGCCAAAGAATACTTATCAGCCTTAACAACTGAGTTGTCAAATCAGCTGCACCTAGAAACAATCTTGCTCACATCAGTTTATTAGTAGGAATAGTAATGTAACAGTAGTAGCAAAGCAAAGACAGTAGTAACAAAAGCAGTAAACAGTGGGATTCGAGTGCGGTAGGCATAGGGATGGATGGACGGGCGTTGCATGGACAAGAAAATTCACATAGCAATCAGAACATAGGGCATTTGTAGATAAATAAGATAAAGCACCCAAGTACTAGACAATCCTAGGCATGTGTTCCATATATAGTCATACGTGCTCGCAATGAGAACTTGCAAGACATCTTTTGTCCTGCCAGCCCGTTTGCAGCGGGGCCTCTAGGGAACTACTGGCAATTAAGGTTTTCCTTTTAATAGAGCACCGGAGCAAAGCATTAACACTCCGTGAACACATGTGATCCTCACATCAAAGCCTTTCCCTTCCGGCTACCCCGATTTCTGTCACTTCGGGACCATAGGTTCCGGACAACGACGTGTGTATACAACTTGTAGATAAGACCCAAAACAATACTATCATGATGAATCAATAATAAGTTCAGATCTGAAATCATGGCACTCGGGCCCTAGTGACAAGCATTAAGCACATAAAAGTTGCAACAAAGTCATAAAGCACTAATAGAGATACTAGGCACTATGCCCTAACAATCTGATGCCATTACATGAGCGATCTCATCCAATCCCTACCATCCCCATAGCCTACAGCGGGGGATTACTCACTCATAGATGGAAGAAACATGGATGGTCGATGAAGATGATGGTGGGGATTGATGGAGATGGCTCCGGGGGCACTTCCCTGTCCCGGTAGGGTGCCGAAACAGAGACTTTCTATCCCCCGAATCTCCCCTTTAGTGGCGGCGGCGCAACGGAACTTTTCGTGGAAAAATGTCAAACCCCCCGAAGTTTTTAGGTCAGAAGGCTTCTTATAGGCGAAGAGAGAGGTCGAGGGGGTGCCTGGGGCCACCACACCAGGCCCTGGCACGGCCAGGCCTAGCCCGCGCCTGGGGGGGGTGTGGCCAGCCCCTGGCCCTCTGTCTCGTATTCTGGCTCTGTGAGTCTTCTGAAAAATAGGCACTTTGGCTTTTGTCCCGTCCAATTCCAAGAATATTCATTTTCTGACTTTCCTGGAACCAAAAACAGTAGAAAACAGGCAGCTGGCACTGTGGCTCTTGTTAATAGGTTAGTCCAAGAAATCATATGAAAAGTACTCCAAAGTGTGGACAAAACACAAGAAAGTGGATAAAAACAACATGGAGCATCAAAAATTATAGATACATTTGCAATGTATCAACATCCCCAAGCTTAACTCCTGCTCGTCCTCGAGTAGGTAAGTGATAAAAAGAAAGAATAATTTTTGAGGTGACATGCACCATCAAAGACTTGATCAAAATATTTGTAAAACATTCAAATTTGGGATCAAAGTACTTCAATCATAACATCAAAGAAAAAGTTCTAGAAATAAGCAAAGAGACTATGATGCAACATGAAAAGGCACAAACAAAAGATTCATGAATAACAATGCTTTGCAAGGCGTTTGTTTGTTTCACATAAAGAAAACATAGCATAAAAGTATTCAGCTTGTCCCTCAATAGAGTAGCAAATATAAATGCATAGGACACCTTCAAAGTTCATAAGAGTGACTAGATACAAAAGTTTCAAACAAGCAATAACAAGTTATGCATCAATCAACTAGTCTTGGGACAATGCACATAGAACTAAGAATGGCCACTATGCTCTCAAAGTAGTGCATAAAGATAGAAGGTGGAGACTCAATGTAATGGTGGAAGAAAAGCCTTTGTAAAAGGAAGTAGGGATTCAAGTCTCATAAAGAGCTTCCAAAAATTATGGTACTTATAGCTTTCAGCTCTCATTGCCCCTATCATAAGCATCTTGAAGGTGATTAAGGTTAAAGTGACACAACTACGAGGATATGCTTGACAAGTTATAAACTGAAATCTCATGCCCCTTACTTACGAAGACCGATCCTCATGCTACTCAACTTCAGTCACGAGTAAGCTCTTGTCATTGTAAGTATATGTGTATCATTAAGAACCGCCAACGGGGTACCCCTTGCACATGATACGGGAGCTTTCCCATAATCAAAATGACAAGGCAAGCAGACAATGGGCATCTCAGCGATCTTTTTATTTGCTATTTGCATAGGTTTTTATTGAGGATGCTTCATAGAGTGCTCATTATGGTGATGCTGCAAGTTTCCACCATGATTAGGCATGGCTTAGGCTAGCGGCCCATGCGTTTCTCTAACACACATACAAACTCCATGATCTTACAAGTTCGACTTTTATTTCACACCGCCGGGATCCGTAAGCAAAAGAACATGATATCAACGGGGTACAGAGTACATGTGCCATGTTGAAAGCGTTCCCCATGAAACATGGTTCTGCTAATTTTAACTTATAAAGCGCAAGCATATACGCAACAAAGAAGGACCCAATGGTTCAAGTTTATTAGGGGCAAAAAGTAAAGTGTGCCATCAAGTTCGTGAGAGCTTTAATCACTAGTTTTCTCATAACAAGTGGAAGGTAAATAAAAGCATGAATATACTTGGAATAGCATAAGCTAGTAGGTAGGTATGGTGGAATCTTTGGAAAAACTTGGTTTAGGGAGTTGGATGCATGAGTGGAACTCATACTTTGTTGTGGAGGCTAGCAAAAGACTGGGAGCGACAAACTAAGAGAGCAATAATGGCCATAGTCATGCAGAGCGACAAAACATCATTGATCAAAGCATAAAGTGATACTACAAGTTGAAAACTAAAGGATCATAAAGGCTTATGGTGACTTGAGATAGTCATATCATGGTGTGAGCATGTGCCAAGTCTACCCAAATAAAACATCAAAGGAGAATACCACTATACTATGCTTTAATATGCTAAAACAACGCATGATTCATCCAAGGCACATTAAGAAATCTCAATTGTTTATAACAAGTCATGCTACAACAAAGAATACTAAGCATAAAGCCAAAACAATATCAAGCATGGCATGACAAAGCATAGGCCACAGTCAAAATCAAGCTCTCTTTACCACTTACGCATGAGCTTTCCTACTCTTTTCCAATCCAAACCAGACTATTTGAACACCAATGTATGAATGAGGGGGTCCAACCAATTTATTCAGAAAACTAAGAAAACCATGCAAACTAAAAACCAAAACGAAAAACGAAAAAGAAGACGCTCCAAGAACAACACAGCTGTGCATGAACCAAATAAAAATGAAGTGGTTGGAAGAAACCTGACATTTTTATTGATGAAGAAGGGGATGCCTTGGGCCTCCCCAAGCTTTGACGCTTGTACTTCTTGGATATTTCTTGGGGTGACACGCATAGCATCCCCAAGCTTGAGCTTTAGTCCATCCTTCATCTCATTACTCATTCCTTCCATACACCTGAAATTTTTCCTTCATACAAAACTTCACACAATCTTTATTAGCAACAATAGTGTACTTAAGATAAATAAGTCTTAAGGTTCAGTTCTAACACCAAATAAACTCCCATTAGAACACTAGCTACTGTAGCACTTCCCTCAAAAAGCTCAATTCCCCAAAGGAACTCAAGAAGGAACTAACAAGAAGCAAATGCAGAAAATGGCAGAAATCTGTCAAAACAGACTAGCAGGTAAAGACGATTTTTTTCGAAGACCTTCTGTTGCTCAAATAAAAAAGTGTGGAACTAATGAAAGTTAGATAACAACCTGGGGCAGAAGCACAAAACATTACAACTCAATCCGACGTACATAGCTCTCTCAGGAATTTTTACGGTGAAGCACAAAAATCTGTTTCGGGACAGCAACTTTCCCAATCATTACTTCTCTCTCATTAGAGGTTACTTTTGGCACAAAAGCAAATAAAAAGGATAAGGAGCGGTTATTACAGAGGTAATAACTTCCAAGACTCATCTAAAACTCTTGGGTTATCTCCCAACAAGTGCTTTTCTTTAATGCCTTTAAGTTAGGCATAAGAAGCAAAAACTAAAATTGATAGAATAGAAGTAAGCGGAGATAATCATGGTGAAAACATTGTTTTGTTCAATGAAATCCTTTTGTTAACAAGGTTGATCAGGTCTTGTTAGCAAAACAATTTCATATGAGACAAAACTTTGTATCCCACTAATGATTATGTTACCTCAACTTTGATAGCAATGGTCCCAATCATAATAGTTTCACATTTTTCTCTTCGTATGGGACAATATATTTCTTCAACTTGAATGCCCTCAACATGTTCAATTGAATTCAATCCATAATTACTTTCAATCTTCTTGAGGAAATAGACAATGTGTTCATTGAAGGTCACCTTTCCTTGATTACAATTAATAACAGCTCCTGCAGTATTTAAGAAAAAGTCTCCCAAGAATAATAGACATATTATCATCTTCAGGCATAAAAGTTTGAGAGGATGCTCTCATAAGAAATATGAGTTGAAGTAAAAGAGAGCATGAAGAAGCATTCAAAACACATTTAAGTCTAACCCACTTCCTATGCATAGGAATAATGTATGCAAATAAATTCGCAAAGAACAAAGTGACAGGCATAGGAAGATAAAACAAGAGTGACTTCAAAACTTTCAGCACATAGAGAGGTGTTTCTATACCATGAAAACTTCTACAACCATATTTTCCTCTCTCATAATAATTTTCAGTAGCCTCATGAATAAACTCAACAATATAACTATCACATAAAGCATGCTCTTCATGATCTACAAGCACTAGAGCTTTATTATAAACACTATCAAGAGAAACCTCAAGAACATAACATTCATTCTCCTTTAGTAAGCAAGGGGGACAATCAAATAATGTAAGGGATAAAGAGTTACTCTTGTCAGAAGGTAGGCATGGGTAGCTAATCCATTCTTCCTCCATTTATTCATCACTCTCCTCCTCTTTTTCATCTAATGAGATTTCAGGTTCATCAATTTCTTCTTCCATAGGATCCTGCAAGGCATTAGTCTCTTCCATTTGTGGAAAGCATCTATTAAAATATTCAAGAATATAGTCATTTTCATCCTTGTAATTATCAAAGCAAAATTTAAGCATACCATACACCTCATATTTGTAAGGTGAATCATCAATATTTTCAAGCAAACTAGCAAGTTCAAAAGCACCCTTCCAAGCAATAAATTCTTCAATTTGTTCCGCATCATAAAAGTCATAAATTCCTTTAGCATAGAAAGATATGGTATCATTATCACTATACTCACATTGAAAAGGGAGGTGTTTATACCTCTTTCTGCAACAAGACTCATCACAGCAATAAGTAACATTATAAGTATAACCCACGTTCCTAGCAATGGTATACAATCTATCAATTTGTTCCCATAAGTGTTTCCCTTTTTGTAACAAGCGGTGTTCCTTATAATAATCTTTTTGATCTTCCGTGAACCCACCTTGCCAATAAGAGTCAGTTTCAAAGAAACCAACCATTGACATCAAGCATGATAAAGCAAGACAATAACAGACCAACGAAAATAACAACTAGAGTAGGAACTAATTTTTTTTTGTATTTTCAATAAAGGAAGAAGCAAACAAGGCAGAAATAAACTTAGCTTGAACAATAGTGAATCCAAGTGAACTTGATAAATAAAGCTAGGCTCCCCGGCAACGGCGCCAGAAAATAGTCTTGATGACCCACAAGTATAGGGGGTATATCGCAGTATTTTCGAGGGAAGTGAAACCCAATTTATTGATTCGACACAAGGGGAGCCAAAGAATACTTATCAGCCTTAACAACTGAGTTGTCAATTCAGCTGCACCTGGAAACAATCTTGCTCACAACAGTTTATCAGTAGCAACCGTTTTGTAGTAGAAATAGTAAAGTAACAGTAGTAGCAAAGCAAAGACAGTAGTAACAAAAGTAGTAAACAGTGGGATTCGAGTGCGGTAGGCATAGGGATGGATGGACGGGCGTTGCATGGACAAGACAATTCACATAGCAATCAGAACATAGGGCAATTGCAGATAAATAAGATAAAGCACCCAAGTACTAGACAATCCTAGGCATGTGTTCCATATATGGTCATACGTGCTCGCAATGAGAACTTGCACAACATCTTTTGTCCTGCTAGCCCGTTTGCAGCGGGGCCTCTAGGGAACTAGTGGCAATTAAGGTGCTCCTTTTAATAGAGCACCGGAGCAAAGCATTAACACTCCATGAACACATGTGATCCTCACATCAAAGCCTTTCCCTTCCGGCTACTCCGATTTCTGTCACTTCGGGACCATAGGTTCCGGACAATGACGTCTGTATACAACTTGTAGATAAGACCCAAAACAATACTATCATGATGAATCAATAATAAGTTCAGATCTGAAATCATGGCACTCGGGCCCTAGTGACAAGCATTAAGCATAACAAAGTTGCAACAAAGTCATAAAGCACTGATAGAGATACTAGGCACTATGCCCTAACAATCTGATGCCATTAGATGAACGATCTCATCCAATCCCTACCATCCCCATAGCCTACAGCGGGGGATTACTCACTCATAGATGGAAGAAACATGGATGGCAATGAAGATGATGGTGGGGATCGATGGAGATGGCTCCGGGGGCACTTCCCCGTCCCGGCAGGGTGCCGGAACAGAGACTTTCTGTCCCCCGAATCTCCCCTTCGGTGGCGGTGGCGCAGCGGAACTTTTCGTGCAAAAACGTTGAACCCCCCGAAGTTTTTAGGTCAGAAGGCTTCTTATAGGCGAAGAGAGAGGTCGAGGGGGTGCCTGGGGCCACCACACAAGGCCCTGGCGCGGCCAGGCCTAGCCCGCGCCTGGGAGGGGTGTGGCCAGCCCCTGGCCCTCCTCTGTCTCGTATTTTGGCTCCGTGAGTCTTCTGGAAAAATAGGCACTTTGTCTTTTGTCCCGTCCAATTCCGAGAATATTCATTTTTTGACTTTCCTGGAACTAAAAACAGCAGAAAACAGGCAGCTAGCACTATGGCTGTTGTTAATAGGTCAGTCCAAGAAATCATATGAAAAGTACTCCAAAGTGTGGACAAAACACAAGAAAGTGCATAAAAACAAGCATGGAGCATCAAAAATTATAGATACATTTGCAATATCAATACTCCAAACTGTGGACAAAACATAAGAAAGTAGATATAAAACAAGCATGGAACATCAAAAATTATAGATACGTTTGCAATGTATCAACATCCCCAAGCTTAACTCCTCTTGTCCTCGAGTACGTAAGTGATAAAAAGAAATAATAATTTTTGAGGTGACATGAACCATCATAATCTTGAATAAAGTATTTGTAAAACATTGATAGCTGGGATCATAGTACTTTAACATAGCATGAAAGATATAGTTCTAACAATAAGACATAGCAACTATGTTGTAACATGAAAAGGTGCAAACAAAAGATTCACGAATAACAATGATTTGCAAGACGTTTGTTTGTTTCATATATAGAAAGCATGATGAGAATGGCATTCAGCTTGTCCCTCATAGTGTAGCAAAACATAAATGCATAGTCCAACTTCAACTGAAAACCATCAAAAAATAAGCTACTGTAGCAACTCCTTCCGAAAACCCAAAAAGAATTCAAAAAGGAAACCGATTAAAGAAGCAAATGCAAGAGTGGCAAAATCTGTCAAAACAGACCAGCAGGTAAAGATCAATTTTTTCGAAAATCTTCTGTTGCTCAAATCAAAAAGTGCAAAACTAATGAAAGTTAAATAACAACCTGGGGCAGAAGCACAAAACATTACAGCTCAATCTGTCATACAGAGATCTCTCACGAATTTTTATGGTGAAGCACAAAAATCTGTTTCGGGACAGCAACTTCCCCAAATATTACTTCTCTCCCATTAGAGGTTGATCTTGACACAAAAACCAAACAAAAAGGATAAAGAGCGGTTATTACCGACTCAAAGAAACAAAAACAAACTGAAAGCAAAAATAAATTGGGTTGTCTCCCCAAAAGCTCTTTCTTTGTAGCCATTAAGATGGGCATGATAATTTTGAAGATGCTCACATAAGAATATGAATTGAAGTGAAAGAGAGCATTAAGAAGCCAAAATACACACATTTAATTCTAACCCACTTCCTATGCAAGGGAATTTTCTAAACAAACAAGTTGTTGAAACTAGAGGCTACTTGCATAAGAAGGCAAAACAAGTGCAACATAAAAACTTTCAGCATAAAACGAGGAAACTTGATATTATTGAGATACATAAGAACACTTTTCCCTCTCTCATAGTAACTTTCAGTATCATGCATAAACTTAACAATATAACTATCACAAGGACCATCATAGCAATGATCACTTATTCTAACAGAAAACACATGAATACTAGCTCTCATAACACTACTATGTGAAACAATATTAGAGGTATCCTTACAAAGGATAGTGTGTCCCTCTTCTTCATATTTAGTAACAAAGTCTTTCACATTTGCTATTATAGGTTCATCAACCATTTTTTATCAGGTTCAACAGCTTTATTTGTACTTTCATTAACCATACTAGCTATCATAAAATGTTTCTTCATCTTAACTGGGAAAGGCATTTTCTCAATGTAAGGTTCAGGTAAAACATGATTAGCAGTATAAACTTCAGTATTTCTTGTAGGGACACTCTTAGAAATGTCTTTATAAGATTCATGATACTTATTCCACTTCTTTTTAGGCACTTCAATATAGGAAGCAAAAGCCTTAAAATAAGAAGCAATAGCTTGAGAGTCTAGACCATAAGCATTTTTAATATTTTGAAAGTCATCAGTTCCCATAAAAGAATCAATGCATTCATAATCATAATTTATACCTGACTTTCTATCTTTGTCATTCTCCCAAGCTTCAGCATTATCTTGAATACGGTCTAAAAGATCCCATTTAGCTTCTTCTTCCATGCGAGTGAATGATCCAGCACAAGAAGCATCCAATAAATCCTTATCATGAGGAGAAAGCCTTGCATAAAAGTTATTGATAATAATATTGTTGGGGAGCTCATGAAATGGACATTTGAGCAATAGTAACTTCAGTCTCCCCCAAGCTTGAGTTGTACTCTCTCCATCAAGAGGCCAAAAGTTGTATATTTGATTCCGATCTTTATGAATCTCACTAGGAGGATAAAACTTTGAATAAAAGAGAGGCACTATTTCCTCCCATTCCAGAGCTTGACCATTCTTCAGCAGCTTATACCATTCCCCAGCTCTTCCTTTCAGTGATAATGAGAATAACTTCTTCTTAACTTGATCTGTAGTAATACCTACACACTTAAACAACCCGCATAATTCATGTATAAAGAGTAAATGATCACCAGGATGGACAGTTCCATCCCCAACATAGTAGTTATCCATAACACGATCAATAATTCTTGTAGGTATTTTAAAAGCATCATTCTCAGCAGGTGGTGGTTCATCTACTACCTTAGCAGCGGTAGTAGCATTACCAAATAAGAAACTCAGTAAATTATCCATAACGAAAATAAAGCAACTAACAGAAATAAACAATACTCATAGTAGAAGTTTCTTTTACCATAGCTTTAAACTCTAAGACCCTTACGTCCCTTGTGCAATGGTTTCCTAACGGGGGTTCTGGTTTCTGTCACTCCGGCAACCCCTACGATTAGTAGCCAAATACACAATGCATTCCCCTAGGCCCATATAGGTGAAGTGTCATGTAGTCGACGTTCACATGACACCACTAGAAGAAGTACACCACAACTTAAATATCAAACTATTGAATCTTTGTCAACACAACTCCACTACTAACAACATGACTTCTCCCATGTCCTTAAGAACAAAACGAACTACTCACAAGACATCATATGGATCATGATCAGAGATGGAATAATGATGTATAACAATCTGAACATAAACAATAATTCAATGGTTCACTCAATAGCATCAACTACAAGGAGTAATCAACACCGGGAAAGTTCCCCCTAAGAACTAATGCAAGATTCAACCCAATTGTTACAGCAATATGGAGATGGTGATGAGGGTGTTGATGGTGGTGATGATGATGATGATCTTGATGAAGTCCAGCTTGATGGTGGCGTAGATGGCGACGATCTCCCCTCCCCGGGAAGGAATTCCCCCGGCAAAAATCTGTCTGCCGGAGAGATCTTTCTCTCTCGGTGTTTTCAGCCCTGAAGAGGCGGTGGAATCTTTTGTGGTCGCCCCCCCGAGTCTTAGAGTTTCGGGAGGATAATATACGCCAGAGGGGAGTGCCAGAGGTGGACCAGGGCAACCACACCACCTAGTGGCGCGGCCTAGGGTGGCCCGCGCCAGGTGGTGGTGTGGCCCCCCTATGGCCCATCTCCAGCTCCCCTTCTGGCTTCCTTTGTCTTATGGAAAAATACGATTTTCCGTATATTTTCCCGGATTTTCTAATCTTCGCGAATTTTGCCTCCAAACAGCACCTTTTCCATCAGAATCCTGACTGCAGCGGTCCATGCTCCAAAAGTCATCAACCATGCATAAACAGATGAAATAACATAAGTATCACCTCTCAATACGAAATATATCAATGAATAATAGTGAATTATGACATAGAATAGTGATGCAAAATGGACGTATCAGGTGGCATCCCCAAGCTTGAGCTTTTGTCCATTCTTCATCTTATCACATTACTCTTCCCTGCACTTTAAAATCTCATTCATACAAAAGTTTACACAATCTTCATTAGCAACATTAGTGTACTCTAGATAATAAGTCTTTTTGGTTCAGTTCCAACACAAGTAAAACTTTCATTAAAACACAAGCTACTGTAGCACTTCCTTTAAAAAGCTCAAATGATCAAAGAGAACTCTAAGAGAAAGAGATTACGAGGCAAATGTAAATAATGGAAGAAATCTGTCAAAACAGACCAGCAGGTAAAAACCGATTTTTTTGAAGACCTTCTGTTGCTCAAAATGAAAAGTGTTGATCTAACGAAAGTTGGATAACAACCTGGGGCAGAAGCATAAAAAATTTACAGCTCAATCTGACGTACAGAGATTTTTCACGAATTTTTACAGCGAAGCACAAAAATATGTTTCGGGACAGTAACTTTCCCAAGCATTACTTATCTCTCATTAGAGGTTACTCTTGGCACAAAAACCACACAAAAATGATAAGGAGAGGTTATTACTGAAGCAATATCTTTCAAGACTCAACTAAAACTTTTGGGTTATCTCCCAATAAGTACTTTTCTTTAACGCCTTTAAGTTAGGCATAAGAAGTAAGAAAAGAATAAGTATTCTCAAATGAAGAAGTATTAAGAACAAATTTTGTTTTAATAGGAGAGGCAAAAGGAATCTTCTCTCTCTTCTTAGGGAAGTGTTCTATAACTTTCTTGAGTGCGAGTTTATATTTAATGGTGCCTTCTTTCATATCAATAATGGTACCAACAGTTCTAAGAAAAGGTCTTCCCAGAGTAATAGGACAAGAAGAATTGCATTCAACATCCAAAACATAGAAATCAATGGGGACATAGGCATTGTTAACCATAATAAGAACATCATTAATACTCCCCATGAGTTTCTTTTTAGCATTATCATCAAGTGGGACATTTAAATAACAATCTTCCAATGGTGGCAAATCAAGCATTTCATAAATATTTCTAGACATAATAGAAACACTACTATCAAGATCACATAAAGCTTTGAGATCAAAATCATTCACTCTCATATTAATGATGGTTCCCAACCATCTTCTAATTTCATAGGAATAGAAGCTTTACGTTTCATCTTTTCTTCTTTAATTTTTATGAGAGCATCAGTAATCTGTTTTGTAAAGGCCATATCTATAGCACTAGCATTAGGACTTTTAGCAAGATTTTGTAGGAACATAATTACTTCAGATATATTGCAACCATCAAGATCAAAATCATAATTATCATCTAAAGTAGTAGAGCTATTGTTTCCCATATTTCGAAGAATTTCAGCATTTTTATTAGAAAAGGTTCCATTGGGTTTACTAGCTTCAAAATTAGTGGTAGTGATAGTAGAAATACTAATATTTTTAGCAATTTCATCTTCTCTATCCCACTTAGCGTGCAATTCAGCTAATAGTCTAACATTTTCATCAATTCTTACTTGTATGGCATTAGTAGCAGCAAAGGGATTTTCAATAGTATCAGGTTTAGCAGCCATTTTGTTTAAAGAAGATTGTGCTTTAGACAATGATGCTATATTTCTTTCAGCATTAGAGAGTTTTTCCTCAATAGTTTTATTGAAAGCAGTTTATTTACTAATGAAATCTTTAAGCATAACTTCAAGTTCAGAGGGTGCACTTCTATTATTGTTGTAGGAATTCCTATAAGCATTACCATTACTGGGAGCATATGGCCTATAATCATTATTACCAAAATTATTCCTGTAGGCATTGTTGCTAAAATTATTATTTCTTATAAAGTTCACGTCAACTTTCTCTTCTTGAGCAACCAAAGAGGCTAAGGGAACATGATTTGGATCAATATGATCTTTCCCATTAACAAGCATAGACATAATAACATCAATTTTATCACTCAAGGAGGAGGTTTCTTCAACAGAATTTACCTTCTTACTTTGTGGAGCTCTCTCAGTGTGCCATTCAAAATAGTTAACCATCATATTATCCAGAAGCTTTGTTGCAACACCCAAAGTAATGGTCATAAAGGTACCTCCAGCAGCAGAATCCAGTAGATTTCTTGAAGAATAATTCAGTCCTGCATAAAAAGTTTGGATAATCATCCAAGCAGTCAGTCCATGAGTGGGACAATTCTTTACCAAAGATTTCATTCTTTCCCAAGATTGAGCAACATGTTCATTATCCGATTGTTTAAATTTCATGATTTCACTTCTCATAGATATAATCTTAGCAGGAGGATAGTATTTTCCAATGAAAGCATATTTGTGTTTAGTCCAAGAATCAATACTATTTCTAGTTAGGGATTGCAACCATTCTTTAGCTTTTCCTCTCAAAGAGAAAGGAAACAATTTAAGCTTAATAATATCCCCATCTATATCCCTATGTCTTTGCATCTCACAAAGTTCAACAAAGTTATTAAGATGAGCAGCAGCATCTTCAGTACCAATACCAGAAAATTGTTCTCTCATAACAAGGTTGAGTAAAGCAGGTTTAATTTCAAAGAAAGTAGCTTCAGGAATAGGTGGAGTAATAGGTGTGCACATGAAATCATTGTTGTTGGTGCTAGTGAAGTCACACAACTTAGTGTTTTCAAGAGTAGTCATTTTTTTGTGTTTTTAATATAAAGAAGCAAACTAGTACAACTAATTTTTGTGTGTTTTTGATAAAGAAACAAGCAAACAAAGCACAAATAAACTAAGCAAAACAAATAAAACAAAGTAAAGAGATTGGTTATGAGGGACTCCCCTTGTGAAGATGTCCTTGACTCCTCAGCAACGGTGCCAGAAAAATAGCTTGATGGCTCAAAATATATCCGAGCTCGTTGGGGAACCCTAAGAGGAAGGTATGATGAGCACAACAATAAGTTTTCCCTCAGTTATGAAACCAAGGTTATCGAACCAGTAGGAGCAAGGAAACACCTCCAAGGTGTTGTTTCCAACTTGGAATCCTGCACAACACAACCACAGAACTTTGCCCCCCCAACTTACAGTGAGATTGTTAATCTCACCGGTTTTGCCGAAAACAAAGGATTAAATGTATTGTGTGGAAGATAGTAATTGCTTGCAGAAAGTAAAGAGAAAACAGTAAATAGTAGATTATAGATTGATGGTAAAAGAAAGGACCGGGGTCCATAGTTCACTAGAGGTGATTCTCCTTAAGATAGACGACATGTTGGGTGAACAAATTACAGCGGGGCAATTGGCAAACATCGAGAAAACATACATGCATATACTAATCATCTTGACT
Source organism: Avena eriantha (assembly GCA_910589775.1). Taxonomy (NCBI): domain Eukaryota; kingdom Viridiplantae; phylum Streptophyta; class Magnoliopsida; order Poales; family Poaceae; genus Avena; species Avena eriantha. The sequence goes on along the minus strand of OU342742.1, from coordinate 174,211,102 downwards.
CCTATGAGATTTGATTGGGCATTACAACATTATACATAGACCTTCAACTGCATCTATGACTAATAATCCACCTTCAGGTTATCATCCGAACCCCCTCCAGTATTAAGTTGCAAGCAACAGATAATTGTATTAAGCAAAGTGTGTAAAGTAAACAGTACGATTGTTCTATGAATAAAGGATTGCTGTTTTCTCCCTAGTGGCAATAACACATCTAGTAACTTAGAGATTTCTGTCACTTCCCCAGATTCCTAGAGGCATGAACCCACTATCGAGCATAAATACTCCCTCTTGGAGTTGCTAGCATCTACTCGGCCAAGATAGCTACTAACAACAGAAAGCATGCAAGATCACAAATAACATAGACATGATAGAATTAATAATCAATCTGAAATAGCATCTCAATATCCATCGGATCCCCCACAACATGTATGATTACAAATAGATGATCTTGATCATGAACGGAACTCACAAGATCTAAACATGGTAGCACAAAGGAGAAGAACCAACCATCTAGCTACTACATGGACCCGTAGTCCAGGGATGAACTACTCACGCATCACACCGGAGGCAGGCATGGTGATGAAGAAGGCCTCTAGGGCGATCTCTCCCCTCCGGCAGGGTGCCGGGAAAAGCTGCAGATCCCTCCCGATCTAGGGATGGAGATGACAGCGGCTATAGACTCTTTCGTGGAATTTCGATCATGTGCTTAGGGTTTCTGTATCGGAGGCTTCTTATAGGCGAAAGGGCGAGGTCGGTGGAGTACCAAGGGACCCACACCACCCCCAGGCACGGGCCAGGCCTAGCCGCGCGGCCAGGTGGTGTGTCCGGCCCCTGGCCCCTCTCCGTCTCGTCTTCTGGCTCTGTGTTCCCCTCGGTGAAATATTGACTTTGGCTTTTGTCCCGTCCAATTCCGAGATTATTCATTTTCTGGCTTTTCTAGAACCAAATACAGCAGAAAACAGGCAACTCGCATTATGATATCTTGTTAATAGGTTAGTCCTAGAAAGTGTATAAAAATACTCGAAAGTGTGGACAAAACATAAGAAAGTAGATATAAAACAAGCAAGGAACATCAAAAATTATAGGTACATTTTGCAACATATCACTTTTCTATTTCTCTAAACAAACGTCTCGTTCGTTCAATTTGCATAGAAAAATCTAGACGAATTTTTGTCAAAAAACTAGACAAAAAAGTCTAAAACTACTTTGTAAACAAAAAAACAAGAAAAAATTAAGCGTTGTGCAAAACTGACCCAGGGAAAAATGGCCCACGACCGTCCCTGGCTGCCCCTTTGCATGCTCCATGTGTCTTTACCGCGCGCTAGCCGAAACCAGCCCAGCGGCCTTCTTGCGCGCCCCAAGCATGCCCTGGTCGCGGCCCGTGCTCACTCGCCGCCCAACCGACCCAGTCCGCGCCCCTGTGCTCTAGCTGCACCGCGGTGGCCATCCGATCTCGCCATTCAGCATCGATCGGATGCGCGCACCGGTCGCATGAACAAAAGAGGCCAACACAGACCCGATCCCTAACCCTAGCCCCATACTCCACTCCACACCCCTCATGTATGAACACTCTCTAGCGGCGCTTCGTTCGCAGCAGCGGCGCTTCGCCCCGCACTCGACAAGCCCTCCTCCTCTACACTTTCTCTAACGTGCCCTCCCCTGTTACCCCAAGACGCTCAGACCACGAGAGAAAGAAGCAGCGGCATTCTGGCGGCGCCCCTGCCCCCTTTGCCGGCGTGTGCATCCACCCAAGGGTGGGAGCACCGGCGTCAAGCGGCGCCTTCTGCCGGCGTTTGCACGGCGGCGTCCGGTTGAATTTTCCGTTGTGAACTTTTGAAGAACTGCAGGGTCAAGGATGAACTAGGGTTAGGGTTCCTGTTTGCTTCGGATTCGGGGAAAGGGATTTCGGTGTTCTTTGCCCTGTTAGTGGTAGGTTCTTCTTGCGGATGCCTCAGCTTGCCGATGCGCATCGGGATCGAGAGGAACGGCGTGGCCTTGCGGCGATGCAACTTTGCCGGCGAGCCCAAGGCCCTGGCCCAGTTACTTTTCCATCTCTGTTGAGGATTTAGATCTCCTTTTGCTGTTTTTCTTTTTACCAAAAAGATCTACAAACTAGAGTTTGCTCTGATACCATTGTTTGCTACTAGAATCGTCTAGATGTAGAACTTGCAGTATTCTGTGTCTATGAATCAATACATGTTGGTATAGAGAGACAGATCAGGGAGATGAGAGAAGGGCATGTACCTTCTCCCTGGCTCGATGAACCAGTGGCGTTGCCCATGGTGGTCGACGGCGTGAGCATGGGTGTGAGTGGGCAAAGTGGCGGCGGAGCTTCCCATCGGCACAACGCTAATCCTAGATCGGATTTGTGTGTCGGTGAGGTGAGCGGCGCACGGTGAACCTTGTACCGTGTGCAGCCGGCCCCCCTCCCCACCTCTTTATATAGCGCTAGCAACAGGGGCCCACCAACCATTTGAGGGTTGGGCGCCCCCGATCAGGTCGCGGTCAAAGGGGAGCCCGTTGAGCAAGGGAGATCAATCTAACAAAGAAAAACTCCAATCTTATAGTTGGTACTTCATTATCTGCTGAGATCAACACCCTAGCTTCTATTCATTCCACCGCATGCATGATAGACTTAAAAGGTCAGGATTCTGCTCCATGCATGTTACTCAATATACATACAATCAAAAGCTGCCACTACACCATCGGCAAAAAAACGAGTCTACTGCAGCACCATGATGTATACTTTCTGGAGCTATCTACTGTTAGGTCATGTTTCTATACGGTCTAATCTATTAGTTATATGTGATAATCCTTCACTATTTATCAATAACATTGTGTGCCTAGCATTAGCCATACTACGGGCGCGGCTTGTCGCCGCGCGGTTAATATCCTAGTACTCTATCTAATTAATTAAATCTAAGCTTGCATGATCCACTTGATTAGGGAGTATTAGCAATACACACTTAGGATAGTAGGTGTGCTGTAATATTAGGACATGTTTTCCATATGAAAGTTTTTGCGTAGCCCTTGTGTAAGATTCATTTATGATGACTATGCCACCATTGTTGTAGAGAGAGATCAAATGAAGCCATGAATCTAGGTCAATTTTCTATATAAGAGTACAACCATCGGCTTGTACTCTTGCATTCTATAGGTTGGCCCATATGCGAGAGTTTCTTTACGGTTACTACTTTGTTGCATTTTGTTTTCAAGATTGTTATTTTAAAACATCTAGTGCATAGATAACTAGAATTTTGACACTCTAGTTTGAGAGAATAAATAGCTTTTATTCTTGATCCTACGTTTCAATACCCTATAGTTCCGCATTGATAGGTGCTACAACTGCTCCTGCGGTTGAGGTTTATCAGATGAAAAATGAGGGTGTGGTCAAAATCTCACTCGCACTTATAATCGAAGAAACGACCTCCTCCTCCCTTGATATGAAAGTCTTAGTTGTTAAATATCAGCTAGGGTGGAAGGATAACTCTTCTTTGATGCGGAAACCGAGGCACAAAAGTCAAGGAAGCACCTACTTGTGTGCACTTCAGAATATTCTAGGTTTTGTTGTCATGTCTTATCAATGGACATCGTGGGCAGGAATCTCATTATTATCACCACCTATAGTTATGTTGGCAAGTGTAGAATCACACATAGGAATGACACCATAGGTTGTGTGACTGTTCAATCCAAGATCAAAGTTTCTCAAATAATTCAAATTGAAGGCCGACATTAAATTAAGTCTGGAAGCCCTCATCCTCATTGGCAATTTATTCAGGTCGTAGAGGAGTAGGTGACCTTTTCATGACGAATTATCAAATAAACTCGAGAAGTAATATCTCTCATGTGGTGAAAAGTCAATAAGTGACTTGTTTAGGTTGAGAGATGCCAAGACTGAGACACACCCAGCTAAGCGAGTAAGGGACCTATAGGTTGGGAAGCCATCGTTTTGGGAGATCGCCGCTCGTTAGGAGACTTTTTTGGTCGAAAGGTAAAATTTATGGAATTTTTATCCTTCTACGTGACTAATCATTTCAGTTCAAAGACCTCATAAAGATCATGAGACCTATCATACATGTCATTTTCAACAGTAAGCCGATCTTTGCAAAATCACCGAGCAGGTTCATCCAGTAGGCACATAACATGCATTCAAGGCAACACATCAAAACATGGTAGGCTCAGATTAGCACATAGCATGACAACAAAGCGAAAGGAAGCGCATAACATACACTCTGGGGAGCATATATCATGCAATCAGTAAACACATGCAAACATAGTGCAACGTAAGGTCGTGCAAATATAAAGGAAGTACAAAACATGCATTCAAGATAGGGCACAAAATATTTGTCAAAACATATGAGCAATGGGTCTATTTTTTGAAGAGTTTGGCAGGACTAGCAAAGGCATGAAAACGGATCGTGATTTGAATTCCCGGTTCTAAAGATATTAGTTTTTTGTCGGATTCTATGATAAAAAGGGAGAAAATCTCACCAAAAACCACCAATAGTGCACCTGAAAAATAGAATGCATTGCGAATCTTGCAGGCTGTGATCATGCACTAAAAATGATCTAGTTTTAAATAATTCAACATGACTAATAAACTGTGAAAGCGTGATACGTATACTCAATTTAAAAGGTATTTTATTTTTTTACCCAAATCTAGATAACACATCATCCAAATACACCTTGTGTGTTCCAACTAGGGGATTCCTCTAAAGCAAGACCAGTTACGCATGAATAGACATACTTTCTCCGGTCCATATATATTAATATTCACAACTTTGTCTAGACTCGTATGTATATAGTTAAGTATTTAGTCTAGATACGTCTGAATATAGGTAAATCTAAGAACAATAATATGGATCGGAGGGAGTACATGAATGCTTCGCAACACGCGCCACTTGTGTGAAGACGCCCTCCTAGAGACATCTTCTAAGCGAAAAAGCGAACTTCTTTCTAGCTTTCGTTCTCTGCTTTGTTTTTATTTTGAAAATATGGTTGAACGTTTTTAGTGGGTTAGCGTTCGGAGTCACAGTGGTGAGGTGAGGTCGATGACCAAAATATGGGAATCTGGAACGCCAACTCCAGCGACTCCCTCGCTTGCCACGCTACCGTCCCCGCCGACGCCACCGTTCCTATCTTGCACGAGTACGGTCGATGTCTTGCAGCACATGGAGGGAACGCCGTCGGGAAACGTTGCAGCTAGAGGCGGGACGAGGCAGAGCTGGCTTAGTGTAGCATGGTGACGTTGAGGATAAGAGCTAAGAGCAGCGCAAGAGGGGAACGAGAGAGAATCTACAGATGCTGGCAAAAAGAGAAGGGTCCTGAAGCCACCGACACCGATCGTCCCGGCCTGATCAGACGATAAGCGTGAATCCGCCAAGTTGACATCTACCAACCGAGTTCTAAGCAAAGATACCCTGTTTGAAAATATAGTTGAACGTTCGTTAGTGAGTGTACTTTTTTTTTTTTGAACTGTGTTAGTGAGTGTACTTGGGACGCCCCTATTTGCCGCCTTCAGCACGAGGGATTCCTTCCTGTATGAAGGGGCCACTAAATGGGTCGTGGCCTATTAAGCGGTAGTTTGCTATTTTTTCTATTTATTTTTTACTTTTACTTATTTTTTATCATTTATTAAAAATCATTTTCGGAAAAGTTCGGACTTCTAAAACTTTTAGATATTAAATTTGTTCAGATTAAAATTTTGATCAGAAAAATCAAACTTGTAAATATTCAGATTTGAAAAAATGTTGAATTTGAAAGTTTTGGATCTTGAAAATATTCAGATTTTGAAAAGTTTGAATTATAAAATGTTTAGATTTAAAAAATATGTGAATTAAAAAACCAAAGATGGAAAAGGAGTAAAAAAAAGAAAAAAACTAAAAAACTAAAAAATATAAACCTAGAAAACAACCGTGATAAACAGGTCACGGCCAGTGCGAGCCAAACGAGAAATAGAGTTTTCCGTGCATGTGGATATCTAAATGGGGAGCTCCTGTGCGCCTGCGTTAAGCTGCGCGACACAGAGTGCGGGACGTGCGGCTTGAAACCGTCTCTCTCTCATGCGCTCGATCCCCGTAAGTGCCCACTCAACCCAATCATGGACAGGTTTTGGTACCTAGTTTGTTTCCTATTTATTTCCATTTTATTTTTTAATTATGAATTTTTGAAATTTGAACAAATCTAAAATATGTACATTTTTTAAAATCAAAACTTTTTAAAATCGTACAAATTTGAAATCCGAACAAAATTTCGAATCTAAACTTTTCAAAATCAAAACTTTTTAAACCTGAACAATTGTCAAAAATAAATAGCCTTTTTAAATTTCAAAATCTAAACATTTTTTAAACCCAAGCATTTCCAAATCTGAACAATTTCACAATTTATTTATTTTTCAAAAAAAAAATTATAAAAATAAAAACAGAAAACATAAAAACTCCCTGCCAAAGACAGGAGAAAAAAAATTGAAAACCGTGTAGAAAAAATGGAAAAAACCTGGGGAGGAAAACCACCTCCATCTTACATTCTTACTGGCCCTGGCCCAACCCCACATTGCGCGGACGCGGGAGTGCGTGGCGCGAGCCGGACGAGGTGCCGCAAAAGGCGTTAAATAGGATTTCAGTCTAATTTATATTTAAGGTTATTTCCCGTCTAATTGGAAATGGCTCTAGCTCAATAATTGATGGGCCAAATGGCCCTCGTACACTCCTCCGAGGCAGGCCATTTTATACCCGATATCTTCGATGTGAAAATGGGCAATCTTGAATGCAAAATTTGCTCTCCCTTCATTGTCACCACGAACTCGATGCTCACTTCCTCCGTCCGCCTTCCACTTTCTAATTTTTCTCACAGATTAACTTCTTCAGGTGCTAACCAAGCATTATCGCCTTATTGTCCCGTGGAGGAGGCAACGAGCCAGAAGGAGGCAACAATCAAGGAGGAAAGTTCGTTGGGGCTCTCTCGAATGGAAGACGCGATGGTGACTAAACGGGAGCTGATGTTAAGACACGATCGAGCACGAGCGTACTTGGAGATGATTAGTGGCGGATCCAGCGGGTCCAAGAATTATTCAAAACCTGGACAAACAATGTATTTGAAGACTAGCTAGTGATACTATTTGTTTATCAAATTACCATCATATTAGACTTGTTGACCAGTCGGAAGTCTAGACACGCGCGCATGCTTAGGAACTATTGGATCGGTCTATGGAGATGATGAACACGGACAGAGAGACTTGGCGCCGCCGTACTTGCTTGGCGACATTTTTGATTTTTTTAACAACAAAACATGACGAGTAGTATACAGATTGTTTCACGTACACACAACACATATAATAGCCTCACGATGTAGTGGATGTAGATGCGTAGGTAGGACGTCGCAACTGCATGATGGAGTGGGTAGGTCGAGCGTGATGTCGGGATAGGCGGTACTGTACGTCACAAATACATAGGAGTACTATGCAGGATGAATACGTAGCTGGCGGCGCTACTAGCTAGTACGGGTAGGCGACGTCGAGCGCGATGCCGCAAATCCCCGGTCCTCCGACGTCGCGGCGCATCCGGACGAAGCCGCCCTCGCCCCATGTCTGCCCCCACGAGTTCTTGACGATCCAGTACTTGACCCCCGTGGCGGGGTCGGTGCCGTATCCGACGACGGTGACGGCGTGCGCCAGCCTTGTCCCGCAGGGTCCCGAGTAGACGCCGCTCTTGTAGAACTGCATGCCGCTGCCGACCTCGATGGCTACGGCAACGGGCTGTCCGGCGACGGCTTTCTGCATGATCAGCTCGTTCTGGGGCGGGATGGCCCCTTGTCCTCTGATGGTGGCGGCGTGGCGTGCGGACTTGGCGCGGTCGCAGGCGCCTCTCACCGCCCTGTACGGGTAGTCCGCCTCTGTGGTGAGGCCGCCGTTCTCGATCACCCACTTGTAGCCCCTGTGGTAGGACCCCAGGTTGCACCCGCCGTCGTACAGGTCGCAGTCCACCAGCTGCTGCTCCGACAGGGACACCAGCTTCCCCGTCTTGATCCAGTTGACCGTCTCGATTGTGGCCACCGTCACGAACGCCCAGCAGCTGGCTGCATCATGCATCCCATCCACGACCAAATTAGGCATACATGCATGGTTAACCAATAGTATATACGTAGTACAATACTATACTTCACAAGGTTGATCAAAGGAATTTATAGTACGTACAACATTGTGAGCCTTGGGACTTTGGCGGCGTCACGGCGCCTTTGGCCCTCCAGTCCACGCTGGGCGGAGGCGGTGGCGAGGCGTCCAAGGAGTTTTTGCCACCGCCAGACGACCACAGCAGGTCAGCGTAGCCGCCACCGGCGGTCGTCGTTGTGATGGCCGAGGTGTCATCATCGTCGGGGCGATCGTAGGCGTACGCCCCCTGGTTGTACCTTGCCAGGAACTCCTCCTGGGTGAGGTCGGCGAACTGGTTCTCGCCGAGCTCGTAGGTGAGGTCGCCGCGCCGGTTGGTGGCCTCGATGTACTCCACGTTGTTGCGGTACACCTCGAAGCGGTGCAGCCTCTCCTCCGCGCTCAGGTACGACCGGTTGTGAGTGGCCTGCCACTGGTGGAACCGGTCCATCATCAGCATGTCACCCGCGTCCACGCGGCCGCTCGACGCCGAAGGGAAAGCGGCGAACAGGCCGCGCATCAGCACAACTGTAGCGATCACCGGCCATGTGCCAGTCGAGAAAGACATATCATATAAGGATCGATCTGCACACTTGCTTCTGCTTGAACATGCAGGTACGACGGTGTAGATGCGTTTATATAGCGCTCCATCGCCAAGTGTACGTACGTGACCATATATGCAACGTGGTGCGCGGGAACATGTCTTTAGGCACTGCCGGGTCGGCTGCCGGTGCTGATCGGTGCGATCGGCCGGCGACGAATGCATGCATGGCGGTGCACGTACTTATTGAGGAATGGTAACGATCAACATTTTCTCTTGGAGTCTTGCAGCGGTGCAGGTGTATGTGGCCTTGCCACACGGAAGATCGAGTCGGTTAGCTAGGTTGGCTTGCCCTACACACCAACTTATCTAGTGGGGAATCTCTAACTGACAGTCGAATCACATCAGCAAGGGTTCTTTCAACCCGTTTCACCCCTCCCTGCTTTAAGGTTTGTCTTTTTTGTGTCCATGCATCATGCATGCATGGTAGGGAGAAGCAAATCCTTCATGAATTTCATTGCCGGCTGGTTCTAACTATGTTTCTCCTATTGTTGATACAATATATATGACTCGTTTTCCGAGAGATATTTTGATGCATCTGGCAAATTTTACAGTACCTTTTACTAGTCCTCAAAGGTGACTAGTATAATCTGATCTCATGGCTGAGAGAGATTTGGCCCAACTAGCCCAACTAGTAATTCTGTGGAGAAAACAATATGACGAACGAAAAGAAGAGTCGAGGCTGGAACAAAACAGATCGTGGGGCGCCGCCGCCACCCCTCTCTCCGCTCTCCAAGTCTCCATGCATGCCGCAGCCACCTCCTCCACATGGGAGGTTGCCTCCACAGCCATCAACGCCGCCAAACGCCCGCTCCGATCTCCTTGACGACGGACCCGTCTCTGCGACCGCTTCCACACCCATTCGACTGAGCCGACGCCGACCCACATGACGCCCTCGACACAGTTTCATTCGCACCAAGTATGTTTTCTATCCTCTTGTTTATGATTTCAATATAAGTTTCAGATCTTTTTCCGGTTGTCTTGTCTGTAGTTCTACTAATTATGAAATTGGTCTGACCTAAATGCGCCATCAAAACATATGATTTGTTGATTCAGAATTGTTCAATTGCTAGACTAATTTTAGACGAGCTAGAATTGTTCAAAGTAGACATGACTTAATTAGCACGAAAATCTACTTTAATTGTAGCCAATTGAATTGGTATATTAGCTGCTAAATTGGATATCCTCTCATCATACAATACATCTGGGTGACCTACTAACTTGTACACGGTTGCATGCTTTGAAAGAGAAGAATTGACTGATCAGTGATCACCATGCCCATAACTTGGCAAGTTGTCATGTGTATATGAAGCATGCACTGAAATACTCTGGTAAGATGTCTTTTTTTTTTGCTATGATGTGTTTGTAGTATCTCCTTGCTATTTATCCATACAAAGATGCATGCATGGCATTTAGTTTGTTCAAGCTTGCTAACTACAGTTGCAGGCAAACATTGCTCTCAATTTTTTCCGGTGGCGCTAACTTATTTCCTTTATCTTTCTAGGCATATGTTAAGGGGAAGTTGAGCTGCAAGTGGCCCTTATCAGAAATAAGAGAGAAAAAGGTGGTGCTAAGATGGATATACGCAATTCTACCCTGTACTGGCCTTTCTTGAAAAAAATGTGCTGACAGTAGTTTCAGTAAGCAAGTGTTTTCTTCAGTTAACTTTGGTCTGTCACATTAGCAGTGCAAAACACTCTCCAAATTTTGACTCTACGCCTTGTTCATATTGAGCAAATATGCCAGAGCTTCTAAGCGATATGAGAAAGTCTAACATCTTCTATTTTACAACTAAAAATACTAATCCCAAGTTGTTTTAGGTTTTCTTGAGTTCTCTACACTGTTTGTTTGGCTGATCTCAAATCTTAACATAGGCTGCAAAGTTCATTGAGTATGACACTTCATTCAGTGAAGATGAGATAAAGTTCTTGATCATACAGTAGTGAATTTGAACTAAGATTGAATTTGAAATACTCCAACTATATTGTTCATACATGTTGCTTGTTCAGCAGTAATCCAAACTATCTGTTCATACAGATTGCTTGTTCATTGAGTAACGAATTTGAACCGTCAGGAGCTATATTGTTACATAACTTTGTATGCTCACAACCTGTTGAGATGGCTCGGACCTTGCCTGCTGGCAGGCGGAGATGAATTTGAATCTCAAAAATACTTTTGTGACGATTTAAATGTGGGAGGTTTTTGTTGTAAAATGGAGTTTGTTAGTGTTTTGTGACAAGTAATACTCCGTACTGTTCATCGTTGGGTCTGGACAAACTAGACGTGGTATTGATGGGTCCCTACAAGCGAGAGAGCAAGAGGGGAGGCAGCTAATAAATTTATGATTTGTTTCGTGGCAACACACGAGTAATTAGCTAGTAGAACATAATGTATCGACAAATCTAAGACAACTAATTTAATTTAAGATGGAGGAGTACTATTATCTAAATCAATTAGTACATATACTCCATCCATCTCGAAATAGATGTCGGAGTTTTGTCTAGATTTATATATATCTAGACACATTTTATTTTGAAACAAATCTCGGATATCTATTTTTGAAACGAAATAATTACAAACTCCGTCTCAAAATAAATGTCGTTGATTTATTAAAATACAGACGAATCTAGACACTATTTAGTATATAGATATATCTAAATTTTAACAAATTTTTGAAATCTATTTTAAGAAGAAGGAAGTATTAAAGTTGCCGATAATCGCTTAACGGGACGCCTGCCCAGCCCGATAAATACACAGCTCCATGATCGGCCGTGCCACCGCTGGTACTGTGCTGTTATTCGAGGGCAGTGACCCGGTAGATACTTTTGGGCTGTGGCCCGACAATGGCCTGTCTACCGTGCAGTGCTGATTTTGTCAATAGTATAAATATACTAGTCTTTTTTTAGCACTAGTATAAACCAGTAGAAACCGTTAGATGCACAAAAATAAAGGGCAGGTATTTATTTGAGGGTACCACAAAAGAGCTCCATGTATTCTGTCCTACGAGCAAGGCCAGACCCGTTTCACTGCTTGGGTTCTCATTGGCTCCCGAGAATCGACCCTCATTGACAGCGCACCTTGAGAATAAAATTACAAAAAGAGTATGTTCAGCTGTACACTGGTAGGCAATATTGTTACTGGCAAGAGATGTTTAGGAAGGAATCTGCACGTGAGTAACATGCTAACACAAGAAGCTTAGGACATCAGTTGGACTATCTGGTATGTTCTTTCTTATGTTGTAAGCTGTTTGGCACAAGTCAAATGCTAGCACGGGAGCATCTTAACATGGTCCTTGATTTTATTTTACATGCTGTTATCTTGGTATGGGCAATGCAAACAGAAGAACATGCTGAGATAAAGAAAGAAAGAAATAAAGATCGGCTACTTGAGCGATGACAAAAGACCCATAAGTTCTGACGATGAGCCGAGGAAACAAATAGGAAGATGTACATTGAATTGTGTCATGCATGAGTCATGACTGACCCAAGATTTCCTGATAATTCCAACTGTAAAATTCATTAGGGACCTCATGTACGTCATACTCCAACACTTCTTTCCGTTGATATATAGATATATATGTTTGATAAATCTCTGTTTATTCTTATGTCGATGTTTCAGGTATTTGCGTCCGAAAGTTACCCGTGAATGACATAATATAGCGGTGGAGAGATGCTGGGAACAAATTGCAGGTGAATGGTGGTCTCATCACAAATTTAGCCGAAAAATATTTAGCACCATACATAACCAAATAGCACTGGTGTACCCCTTTTTTTCTCCTTTGCGTTCTTTTCTGTACTCCATACTTGTTTTTCTCTATGATCAATGAAATGCAGATGCGATCTGCTTTTCCGTCAATAAATAAATAAATATATATATATATATATAGAGGTATGTTACCACACACATACTTTGCATGGTCAAATTCTGCGCAGATGATTCAATATTCTTCTTATCATTTTTAGAAAATTATTTGAAACTGAAACTGAAGCGAAATTTTTCTGGCCCTAAGTCAGCTGACTTTTACCATATTTCTGTGTAGATGTATGTATATTAAAGAGTAACTAGGTGTTCTCCCGAGTGTTGTGGAGTTCTCAAGGATGCTAACACAGGATAAAAAGCTCCTCCGCAGTCACCCTGAAGAAATATACAGTGCACAATTACTACTTTTCTGAACTTCCACGTTTTGTTGTAATTGACCTACTTGAAAACATTCATTATCCATGAAGGCACGAGTAAGATATGGGTACCCTCATTATTTCTTTTTTGCTCTTTTTGACTGAGTTCGTACCTGCTAAAATGTTATGATTTCTGGCAGTGCACTGCAAATTTCTTTTGCACCACGACTTGAAGATACATGACTAGCATGACTAGTATCGTCGTTGTTGATCCTAACATATTTTAGTGTCCAAGAAGTCATAGAAAGGCCAAGATTGAAAATTTACTAAACACACTAGAGATGCAAAATCTGTGAAATATATTGATTTGGCTGACCATGAGAAATAAGTTATACCCACTAGTAGAAAATGGACCTTTGGTCCAGGGGCATTAGTCCCGGTTCTGCTACAAATCGGGACTAATGCACTGGTCCCAACGGCTCTATCTGGCCGCAGGGGGCGGCAGACACTAGTCCCGGTTCAAACGGACCCTTTAGTCCCGGTTCGTGTAACAAACCGAGACTAAAGGGCGTCAGGCAGGCTGGGTCCGGCGCCAGACCCTTTAGACTAATGGCTATATCTTCTTCCCAACCTGCCCGAGCCACCATTTTAAGCTGGTGGCTCCTCTCTCTTTCTTGCTTCAACAAGCTCGAGTTCATGCCCAATTTTCTATCAAGATTTATCTATATTTTGTGGTGCCCCATCTATCCAAAGATTCTAAAAGGTGAGCAACTTCATCCTTTGAACTCTTATTGCTATATTAGCTCATTTCATGCTCTATCTTGTAGATGGATTTGTGGATTTGGTTTGGTAGTAATTTTTGCAATGATAATATGAGATCGATGTTTAGATTCTATCTATCTTGTATTAATGTAAGTAACTCCAAGATAAATATCACAATATGTGAATTCTATCTATATATCTTGTTTTGGCACATAGTCTCGAAATTTGATTTTAGAAGCAAACACATACGTGAGTTCATCATTCTAACTAGCTGGGAAAAATACCCTTCTTCGTCTTCTACCTGCCTTCAGCAAACTGAAAAATTTGTAACAAAGATAGGGTTAATTCATAAAAGCTTGATAAGAAGACATCATAGTACATCTTCGAAAAGCTCCTCTATGGCGAGCTCCTCGGAGATGTCTGAGGATAGGATCCTAAGACATCTTCAAGAACCTCCGTCGTAGTGGTGTCCCTCTCGCACCATCTTGGAGTTAATAACTTCTCTAGCTATAGATTAATACGCCAGGTAACTAAAACAATTCACATATTAGGGAGTGCCTCTATGGCGAGTGATGGCCCAAAATATATCGAGCTCGTCGGGGAACCCCAAGAGGAAGGTATGATGAGCACAGCAGCAAGTTTTCCCTCAGTACAAAACCAAGGTTATCAATCCAGTAAGAGCAAGGAAACACCCCAAAGGTGTAGCTAGCTGAACGATGGCAGGGCGCACTACCGGTTCCAGCAGCAACGTGGAGACCTGGACAACACAACCACATAACTCTGTCCCCAACTTGCAATGAGGTTGTCAATCTCACCGGTTTTGCTGAAAACAAAGGATTAAACATATCGAATGGAAGGAAGTAATAGTTTGCAGAAAGTAAACACAAAGCAGTAAACAGTTTATAGATTGTATGTAAAAAAAAGGACCAGGATCCATAGTTCGTTAGAGGTGGCTCTCCTTAAGATAGATAACATGCTGGGTGATCAAATTACAGCGGGGCAATTGACAAACATCAAGAAAGCAATACATGCATATACTAATCATCTTGACTCCTTTGAGATTCGATTGGGCATTACAACATTATACATAGACCGCCATCCAACTGCATCTATGACTAATAATCCACCTTCAGGTTATCATCCGACCCTCCTCCAGTATTAAGTTGCAAGCAACAGATTATTGCTTTACGAATTGCGTGTAATGTAAACAATACGATTGTTCTATGAACAAAGGATTGTTGTTTTCTCCCTAGTAGCAACAGCACATCTAGTACCTTAGAGATTTCTGTCACTTCCCTAGATTACCAGAGGCATGAACCCACTACCGAGCATAAATACTAACCCTTGGAGTTGCTAGCATCTACTTGGCCAAGATAGCTACTAACAACGGAAATCATACAAGATCACAAATAACAAAGACATGATATAATCAATAATCAATCTAAAATAGCATCTCAATATCCATCGGATCCCCTCAAACAGAACATGTAGGATTACAAATAGATGATCTTGATCATGAACGGAGCTCACAAGATCTAAACATGATAGCACAAAGGAGGAGAACCAGCCATCTAGATACTACATGGACTCGTAGTCTAGAGATGAACTACTCACGCATCACACCAGAGGCTTGCATGATGATGAAAAAGGCCTCTAGGGTGAATTCCCCTCTATGGCAGGGTACCGGGAAGAGCTTCAGATCCCTCCTGATCTAGGGATGGAGATGACGGCGGCTACAGACTCTTTCGTGGATTTTTGATCGGGTTCTTAGGGTTTCCGTATTAGAGGTAATATATAGGCGGAAGGAGAGGCCGAGGGGTGCCTAGGGCGGCCAGACTACCCCCTGGCGTGGGCCAGGCCTGGCCGCACGGCCAGGTGGTGTGGCCGGGCTCCAGCCCCTCTCCGTCTCGTATTCTGGCTCCAGGTGTCCCTCGGTGAAAAACTGACTTTGGCTTTTGTCCCGTCCAATTCCGAGAACATTCATTTTCTGACTTTCCTGGAACCAAAAACAGCAGAAAACAGGCAACTGGCACTATGGCTCTTGTTAATAGGTTAGTCCAAGAAATCATATGAAAAGTACTCCAAAGTGTGGACAAAACACAAGAAAGTGGATAAAACCAAGCATGGAACATCAAATATTATAGATACATTTACAATGTATCAGCGAGCTCCTCGAAGATGTCTGAGGACGGGATCCTAAGACATCTTCGAGAAGCTCTGCCGTAGTGGTGTCCCTGCTCTCGCACACCATTTTTCAGTTTATATCTTCTCTAGCTAGACCAGTATGCTGGTGGAGCTAACTAATTTCACATATTAGGGAGTGCCTCTATGGCGAGCTCCTCGAAGATGTCTGAGGACGAGGTCCTAAGACATCTTCGAGAAGCTCTGTCGTAGTGGTGCCCCTGGTCTCGTACACCATCTTGCAGTTCTTCACAAGAATGCATACCTATTTATAGATTAAGCAGCACAACATAGTGTCGGGCACTGAAGACATAATGTCGACACACTCACCCCTGGCATAGTGCTGCCACCCACTCATACGTCCAAAACGTATCTACTTTCCCGAACACTTTTGCTATTGTTTCTCCTCTAAACTTGTGTGATTTGGATACAACTAATGCGGACTGACGCTGTTTTCAGCAGAATTGCCTTGGTGTCTACTTTTTGTGCAGAAAACCAACTATCAGGAAAAATCCGAGAAAATATGCCAAAAATCCTATTTCACCCGAAGACTCCAGGAGCCAGAATACGAGACAGAGAAGAGCCAGGGGGTGGCCACACCACCTGGGGGCGTGGGCCAGGCCAGGCCGCGCCAGGAGGTGGTGTGGGCCCCCCAGGCACCCCCTCGGCCTCTCTCTTTGCCTATAAGGAGCCTTCTGACCTAAAAACTTCGGGGGGTTCGACGTTTTTCTAGAAGGAGTTCTGCTCCGCCACCACCACCAGATTCGACGAAATAGCACTAGAAACTCCGTTCTGGCACCCTACCGGGACGGGGAATTGGAGGAGATCATCGCCATCATCATCACCATCGCTTCTCCATCGACCATCCATGTTTCCCCCATCTATGAGTGAGTAATCCCCCGCTGTAGGCTATGGGGATGGTAGGGATTGGATGAGATTGTTCATGTAATGGCATCAGATTGTTAGGGCATGGTGCCTAGTATCTTTTATTAGTGCTTAATGAATTTATTGTGACTTGTTGTGCTTAATGCTTGTCACTAGGGCCCGAGTGCCATGATTTCAGATTTGAACATGTTATTGATTCATTATGATAGTATTGTTTTTGGTCTTATCTGCAAGTTGTATACACACGTTGATGTCCGGAACCTATGGCCCCAAAGTGACAGAAATCGGGATAACCGGAAGGGAATGGCTTTGATGTGAGGATCACATGTGTTCACGGAGTGTTAATGCTTTGCTCCGGTGCTCTATTAAAAGGAGCACCTTAATTGCCAGTAGTTCCCTAGAGGCCCCGCTGCAAACGGGCTGGCAAGACAAAAGATGTTGTGCAAGTTCTCATTGCGAGCACGTATGACTATATATGGAACACATGCCTAGGATTATCTAGTACTTGGATGCTTTATCTTATTTATCTGCAATTGCCCTATGTTCTGATTGCTATGTGAATTTTCTTGTCCATGCAACGCCCGTCCATCCATCCCTATGCCTACCGCACTCGAATCCCACTGTTTATTGCTATTGTTACTGTTGTCTTTACTTTACTACTGTTGTTACTTTGCTATTCCTACTACAAAACTATTGCTACTGATAAACTGTTGTGAGCAAGATTGTTTCCAGGTGCAGCTGAATTGACAACTCAGTTGTTAAGGCTTATAAATATTCTTTGGATCCCCTTGTGTCGAATCAATAAATTTGGTTTCACTTTCCTCGAAAATACTGTGATATACCCCCTATACTTGTGGGTCATCAAGACTATTTTCTGGCGCCGTTGTCGGGGAGCATAGATTTATTTATTAAGTTCACTTGGATTCTCTATTGTTCGCTGCTATCCATCCATCATGGGTAAGTCTCGTGATGGCAAGTTTCCTATTTTACCATCCACTACAAGAAGAGGTACGGTTCTGAACACCTCTGCTGCTCTTGATTCACCATCTGTTATAAGTAAGCTCGTTACACCACCACATACACATGCTACACACACTGCTACTACTGCTGAATCTGAAACTTCTGATGCTTATGATGTTGCTTCTATTGTGCTTGACAAGAGTGGTTCATTAGGTCCTTTCCTAGATGCTACGATTGCTAGAACTATAGCTAGAAATACTGAAACTCCTAATGAAGACACTACCACACCTGTTAGTTCACCTGAGTCTAGTGAAAGTTATGATATTGAAGATGGTTATGTTGAGATGACCGATGAATTTATTAAAGAATTTAAAAACACCCATGATAGGAGCGTTGCTAAGAGTCTCCTTGAGAGGCGTACTATTAGACCCAAATTGTCTCCTGATGCTAAGTTTGCTGCTTCTCCCATAAACATTATAGATGAAGATTATGATTTCTCTCTCGATCTATCTTACATAGCTATTGTTGAGAAAGAACCTTTTTGTGGGACTAAGAATGAAAGTGTGGGAGCACATATGAATAAACTTTCTACCATGAGTGGCTTGTTTTCTGATGATATTAAGATGCGTACTTACTTTGTTGCCAAGATCTTCCCCTTTTCACTAAAAGGAGAAGCTAAAACTTGGTTTAGTAACTTACCTCCTAGATCTATTGATAGCCTTGAGTGCTTGATTAGTACTTTCCTGCAGAAATATTTTCCTCCTAGTGCTAGACATGCTATTTTGCAGGAACTTTTTGATTTTAAACAGGGGGAAAAAGAGGTATTGCCTGAATCTTGGGGGAGGTTTTGTGCTTTGATTCATGCAGAGGCTGGAAGTCCATTACCTAAGAATGAGCTTCTTGATATATTTTATAATGGACTAACTGAAG
Source organism: Avena eriantha (assembly GCA_910589775.1). Taxonomy (NCBI): domain Eukaryota; kingdom Viridiplantae; phylum Streptophyta; class Magnoliopsida; order Poales; family Poaceae; genus Avena; species Avena eriantha. Next base: position 174,192,525 of record OU342742.1, on the reverse strand, counting down.
AATCTAGGACATACCTAGATAGTTGTGCTGATTGTGTTTTCAGGAATAGGACTCCTAAGGAAGCTGAGGAATTAATGGCTAAAATAAGCAAGAATTATGAAGATTGGACTCCTCCTAAACAAGCTATACCTGAAGTAATTGTACCTGAACCATCTATTCCGGTGCCTATTCCAACATCAAAGAAGAGGGGAGTTATTGAATTAAATGATGAAGTGATGAAGGAAGCTAAGAAATGTCTTAAGGAGAAGGGAATTAAAGCTGCAGATGTCAAGAATTTACCTCCTATAGAATAATTATGTAAGCCTATTCCCTACTCATCCACTATTGAGGTACACTCTCTCCAACACTTTGATGAAGGTGATATCCCTTACTCTAAACCTCCTGATCAATGCTTAGAAGAATTCAATATCTTTATTGTTAAGCAAGATAATTTTAATAAAAGGGTGCAAAATCATCTAATGGAAAACACTAGAGCTATTGTTGAGTTGAAATATATTGTGGAAAGAACCTCTAATGATGTGAAAATGATTGTTAAACACTTTCAAATGGTTCAAACTCAAATAGATCAACTCGTTAAAGTGCAAAACAACTTGCTAGTTAATGCTGCTAAAGAAAAACATGCCTATGAAATTAGAACTAGAAGTGGAGCTGCTACCTAGGATCCTCTATATCCTAAGGGGCATCCCAAAAGAATTGAGCAGGATTTTCAACAAGCTGAAAATAGTGGTTCTACTCGTAAGAAAAGGAAAAAGAAGCATAAAATTGTTGTAGAACCCTCTGAACCTGTTATAGATCCTAATAGTATATCTATCTCTGATGCTGAAACTGAAAGTGGTAATGAAGAAAATGAAGTTCCTAATGAAGAAAAAGTTGAAGAAGAAGCTGAAAACCACACTAAGAATACTAAATACACCAAAGAATATTTTATTGATAAGAAACATGGTAGTGAAAGAGAACCTTGGGTCCAAAAACCTATGCCTTTCCCTGATAAGAAACACAAGTCAAAGGAAGATGAACACTATAATAAGTTTTGTGAGTGGATGAAACCTTTGTTCCTGCAAATTCCTTTGACTGATGCTATTAAATTGCCTCCTTACTCAAAGTATATGAAGGACATTGTCTCGAATAAAAGGAAGATCCCTAATGAAGAAATTTCCACTTTGCTTGCTAATTATTCCTTTAATGGTAAGGTTCCTAAGAAACTTGGAGACCCAGGGATTCCAACTATCCCTTGCTCTATTAAGAACAGTTATGTTAGAACTGCTTTGTGTGATTTGGGAGCTGGAGTTAGTGTTATGCCTTTCTCTGTCTATAAAAGGCTTCAACTAGAAAAATTAATACCAACTGATATATCTTTGCAAATGGCTGATAAATCTACCACTATTCCTGTGGGTATATGTGAGGATGTACCTGTTCAAGTGGCTCATAATTGCTTGATATTAACCGATTTTGTTGTGCTTGAAATGCCTGAAGATGATAATATGTCTATTATTCTTGGGAGACCTTTTCTTAATACTGCAGGAGCTGTTATTAATTGTAATCAAGGAAAGGTGACCTTCAATGTTAATGACAAGGAACATACTGTCTATTTCCCCAAGAAGATTGAAAGGACTTATGGTTTGAATTTAATTGAACATGTTGAGGGTATTGAAGTTGGAGAAATATATTGTCCCATACCAAGAGAAAAATTTGAAACTATTATGATTGGGACCATTGCTATCAAGATTGAGGTAACATAATCATTAGTGGAATACAAAGTTTTGTCTCATATGCAATTGTTTTGGTAGCAAGACTTGATCAACCTTGTTAACAAAAGGATTCCATTGAGCAAAACAATGTTTTCATTATGATTATCTCCGTTTATTTCTACCCTTTGCATTTTAGTTTTTGCTTTCGTTTAGTTTTCTTTTTGTTGTTAGTTGCTTGCATGTTAGAGTGTCTTAGAACTTCTATAGTTCTAGCCTTGTTTTGTCCTTGCATCATGTTTCCAAAAAATAAAAAAAATTGTCTGTCAGAATAATCATTCTTCTATTTCTGAAAAATGCCCAAAAATAAAGTGTCTCGAAAAATTCCAGAAAATTCATATTAAATTTTTACGTGAAAAAAGGGGTAGAGGAGCACCTGGGAGGTACCAGGGGGGCCCACCAGGTAGGCACACCACATGGCGCGGCTAGCCTTGGGTGGCGCCATGCCCTGGTGTGGGCCACCCCTGCCCCCCCCCCCACTAACTCTCTCACCTGCCACTTTCTTCTCTCTCCCGAGTAAGCTCCATTTCATAGCTCAAAATCGCGTTCTTGCTGTGCTTGCTCTCGATTTCGATCTCCTTGCTCAGCCCTTCTTTCTTGCTGAAATTTGGAGCATTTGTTCCCTGATATGTGACTCCTCCCCTTGTCCAAGTAGATTTGTGTTTAGTGGATTATATATTGAGTATTTTGCTGCTGTAGGTGACTGGTTATGAGAGCTTTAAAGCTTGTTTGAGGCTTAGAGATATAGTTTTGATGCATGTTTAGGCCTCTTGCAAGTCCCTATGAGTAGAATCCTTCATTATATTTACTTTGCAACTACTTGTTTAATAGGTGTTTAAATTTCAGAATACTAAGCATGAACAACCATACTTTTGGAGAGATATTTGAGAGTGATGCACCTAGGAGGTCAAGGCCCTCAAGAACAGCCTCTCAAGCTAGGCCATCATACAACGAAGATCTCATCGCAACTCATATTGGTAGTGAAATGGATGATGGGGATGCTCACCCATCCTCTTTTCCTTGTTTTACTTTCTTACAAGCTGCAGGTATTCTTGATGATTTCTTGCTACTGATTGAGAGGGTTGGTTTGACCTCATATATGCAAGATGAGAGTGCACAATACGCTATGCTCACCAAAACCTTTGTTGAGAGCTTCACGTTTACTAACACACCCTATCAGTCTACTGTCTCTTTCAAAATCTATAATTTGTCCTTCACCATGCCTTTGGAGAGATTTTGCAGTATTGTAGGTGTAGCATGACAGGGACCGTGAAGAAAATTCAAGGGCGACCCACAGATTTGTTGGAGCTTTACCGAGGGGTGACCAATGATGATGACCGCGTGGCGCAACGCGGAAAGATAAGAAATATCCAACTCCCCGCTCTTAGATACTTTGCATATTATCTTGCTACTAGTGTGCTTGGTAGGGAGAACACCAGTAATATCTCCAACTATCATTTAGCATTCCTTGCTGCTGCGCTTAACAATGATACTCGGTACAATCTTGGCTCGCTTATTTCTCGCCGCCTAGCTGCTAGGGGGCCTATCTATGGGGGCATCATTGCCTCGCGTATAGTCAATGCATTAGGTATTTCAGTGGATCCCTATGATGCTATGCTGGCACCACAGAGGCTTGAGCTTGTTTCCATGAAAACTCATCACTTTGTCACTTCTACTTCTGATTTGAATAGTCTAGTATATAGGATGCTTCTCACTGACGGGGATGAAAGGGAGATCCTTTTGCCATAGCCTACTTTGTTTAGTGTTCACAGGAGACCGTGGTCGCGCTCCAAGGAGGAGGTGGACGAGCAGCTTCGCTTGCTGGGTTTCCTCGAGCAGCACCAGGAGGATGTGCCCTCCTATGATTACTCCGCGCATTACGGAGGGACGTACTCGATCTCACACAAGGATGAGGGGACCTCTTCGTCGTACCAGGGTGACACTTCATCCTGGCCAGCTTGGGATCGATACCCACTTAGGCCAAAAGCCTAAGCTTGGGGGGAGGTACGCCAACACCGCACTCATCTCCATATCATGTTGTGTTGGTACTTTGTATATTCATATTTTCGTTCTCTTTTTAGTTTTTGTTTTTTCTTTGCTTTTGCTTCCTAAAAACACAAAAATACCAAAAATATTTCTGTTGTTTCTCTTTGGTTTGCTTTTTCTTTTTGCCTTGGTTTGTTTTCCCTTTTTGCTTTGTTTGAACTATTCGAAAAACCCAAAAAGATTTTGCTTTGCTTGTTTTTCCCTTTTGGTTCTTGTTTAAAAATCGAAAACACCAAAAATATTTGTCGTTCTTCTTTGGTTTTGTGAGTTTGCTACAGGGTTCAGCAGTCCTCAGTGGAATATTGGTCTCATATTATTATTATTATTCAAGCCACATAAGTGAAGAGCAATAATGAGGATTAAATGACAACTTGAGGCGTGGTAAGAGGCTGGTAACGAACTCTATTTTTTTCATTTTTGTACATATACTCATCACTGTGAGCATGCTTAGTCTGTTCGTGTAGGGTGTATGTTATCTTTGGATGCTTAGTAGTTCTTGCTTTCTTATGATTAGCTTCAACTCGCTAATAGTTTGTAGCATGTCTTATAAATGTTTGCTTGCATTGCTCTATTCATAAATTGGTATGACACCATGGTATCCTCCTCTGAATATTTCATTTGAATTGACTTGGCACATGCTCACGCATGCACATGACTGTAATAATCAGTTGATGAATTATTTTGCCTTGAGGATCTTGAATCACTTTCATGCCATGAGTAGTCTTGTTTTTTTGTAAGCATGATAATGACAACTATTGCTCTCTCGTTTGTCGCTCCCTTACTATTGCTAGCCTTCACTTCCACTAAGTGTTTTACTCAAGTTTGCAACTCCCTAAACCAAATATTTCCAAAGTGTTCACCATACCTACCTATTAGCATCATTTGCTACTTCCGTGCATATTCAATATGCCTTGTTTTCTTCTGAATAAAATGTTTGCTTGTTTGAGAAAGTTAGTTAGTAAAGCTCTCGCGAACTTGATGGCACACTTTATTTTCTACACTTAAGAAACCTAAACCATTGTGAACTCTCCATGAAAGTTATATGCTTGCAAATTATAGGCTGGGGATTAGCAGAACCGTGCTTTCATGGGGGGCTTGTTCGTCTGCGGTACCAAAGTTGGCAGGCCAGTGCATGGCGGTACCTAAGTTGCCTAAAATTACTGCGTTTCGAAAAGTTGGGCCGCCAACTACTGAGAGGGGCCATTTCAAGGCAAACTCATCTCACCCTGCCAAATACAAACATTCCGTTAAACCACCCCGTGAAGTAGACGGTCGGGACCCACATGTCGATTATCTGTCCGTGACGCGGGCGCCAACGCGGCAACCTCTTAGGCAAATCGAGCAGCTAAGTGGATTGGATGCGTTGACCAATTTCACAAATCCATTCCCAGCTTTCCCCTAGCACCGACGGCGTCAGAATCCACCCTCTAGGCAGGACGATCCCTTCAGACATTTGACTTCCAGGGCCAAGTTGCTGCGCCCAGTTGCTGCGCCAGTCGCTGATACCGAGCTCCAATGGCGCATGCCGTAGCCGCCATTGCGAGGCTCTAGCCCGCCTCCACCGCCGACGAGCCGAGCAGTTCAGAGGATGGCAGATCCTACTATCAAGGAAGAAGAAGTTATGCCTACAAGCGGGTGAGATACCCTTCTCTTTGCTATTCACACTAATTACAACTGCTAGCTGGCTACTGAACCTCAAATTGTTCGTTAGCCCAACGCTGACAAACATATTTTGTCCACATTTTTCTGTCAAGTGGGATCTGCGCGGACCCCCCTTACCTGGTTACGGTAGTCCTTTACAGGTACGACTCCAAGGGCAAGTGGTATGGAAGCCATTGTTTCACGATGGAAGAAGCGCCTGCGCAGATCTGCACTATATCTGGTATGGTTGTTGCTCTGCATAATCATGTTGAAGTATGGCCGAAGCAGACTGCAAAGTTCAGCTTCATGGATGAACGTGGCATCCATGTTCCTATATCGTGTGACAGTCAGCTAATTGGGTTGATGAAAAGGTATGCTTTGGATTGCATGTTTGAGCTGAATTGTGATGTATTGGATGTGGAAGCTGTTGCAACTGGGAGTCGCCCTTCTATTCTTGCACAGGGTGGTTGCTCGAACGCAATTAGCTCCTGCTAAGCAAAGGTCACTTGGGGTTCGCATTTTGTGCTGAATTGTAATTTTTGTTTTATTTACTCTGTAGATATTGGGCAGTTATGCAACAGTCTTGTTTCTTTGACAGGAAGCGCCGCAAGGTTAGAAACATGACTGTCGGGTCAGTCATTTTGGTGCCCAAAGAAATTAAAAACGAGTGGAAAGATGATGCTGGACACGATTCTGGTGCCCATTGTTCCAGCGATGCAGAGTACGTGAAGCTAAGAAAATTGGCACCGAGGAAGAGAAAGAAGGCAGGAAATGAAGAAGCCATTGGACATGAAGGCTTGGCACCCAGGCCGCGGAAGAAGGCTGCTCGCAATGAAGATGCATAGTAATGTGTTGAACTTGAACCTATATATGTAATTCTATTAAATTCTGATCGCTATGTGTATGGCACGTTGCTGGACGAAACAATCTACCCACGTTCTCTAAGTAAAATGTATCGCGACTTAGGGTTTGGAAACGCCCGAGTCGGTAGTTGAATCCGAAATTGTGATTGTGCCACTGCTATCTGAAAACAATGATCCACCGGTTCCACGATTGCTGAGGGGCAGGAGGTCTCCAAATACGACGGAATGTAAGTGGCACATAAATAAATTATTTAAGCTGCCACACTCCACGAAGCAGCAACTTATTTCAGATGCTGTACAACGACGTGGCAACATAAACAGCAATGTTCTCACCAATAATGCCCAGATGAGGAGGAAATGGGTACCACTTTCTGGCCTAATCTTGAGCTCGTCTATCTCACTGCCTCTCTGCTCCTGCATCCCCTGCATCTGGCAAAGCTCCCGGATCTCCAGTAACCGGGTGTACGTGCTTCCACTTTATAAATTGTGGTTGTGCCATTTGCATGCGGCACAATCCACGTAGATTACGTTTAAACAAACCACCAGTGTCAGAATACACTAGTAGAAAAGGTGTCTTTGGTCCACGGTTACGTTCCCAATTCGGGACAGAGATCTAAATCGAGGCATAAATTGATCTAAATCACAAATTCTTCCACAAATTAATGCGAGGTCAGAGCAATTTTTTTCCTCCCTTGAATCCGGGACCAATAGTTCAGACAGCTAGGTCAACAAGTACAAATATTACAACTTAAAAAGGCACGGAGCTTAAGCTAAATAGAACTAGTTATCACACATCTCCTTGATCTTCCTAATCTTGGCCCGATGCGCATCTTCCTGCGAGAGCAAGGATTGAATTGTCTGCTCCTTCCTTTTAGCATCTTCCTTGCATAGCTTCAATTGTTTCTCTGCATTTTTCTTCATGCACTTGTCAATACTCGTAGTTGTGTACTATAGGACTTTGGCCTGGTGGAGATCGTTCCTTGCTTGAGTCAGTTCTTGCTCTACTTTAGCCTTCAGGGCCAACGCCGCGTCCCTCTCCTTGTCGACTTTGATAACCTTGTCTTGCACCCACCTGAGATCTCGCTTATGCTTCGTCGTGTCAACTGGTTCTCATAGATTCATCTCAACACTGTCAAGAAGTGAGTTGAATATGGATTCTTTCAACTCAACAGTCATTTCCCATAGTTTGTCTAGCGTTTTCTGCATCGATTTGGGCCACTCTGGATCTACCCATTTGACAACACCGCAACTTCTGCCTTGCATCATTGCACGATGTCCTTGACACCATAGAAACCTCCTGTCTGCGTTTCGTCCTTCGAAGGCTACAAATTTAGCAGGCACATATCCATGTTTACATACCAGAGGACTGTCTTCATCCTCTAAACCGTGATAGTCGGAGTCATACATCGTCTGGTTGGCCTAACACATCATACGCGCATGAGTAAACAGATTAGATCTAGCTCAAAAAATAGATAACTGGCCACAGATGATAGAAATAGATATGAGACAACTCACATCGAAATCATCGTCCCTGTCATCACGACGCGTTTCCTCGTCGGCTCCCCTTGAACCCATGGCGAGAGGGGTAGGGGATGGCTGCCGGAGAGGGGATTGGGATGGAGGCGCCGTCGGCTAGCGGCTACGGCATGATGGGAGTGAAGTGGGGAAAGTGGCTTCGAGGGTAAGGAAGAGAAGTACGGGGAGGAAGAGAATTAATGGGGATGTGACACTGGGATGTGGCCGACTGAACTGGTGAGACGTGACACTCGAAACAGGGGAGTGCCCGGTGTTGCCAGTTTGTCCAAAGCAAGCGTGGCCAATCATGCCACAGAACAGCCTACTCGCGGATCGCTCTCACGAAGACCATCCCAATCGTCCAAGCGCCCCAATCGAACGGTATGTAACAATCGTCAAGCAGAACAACTGTGTTAGGGCGTGCCTTCTAAAAGACTCGGTCTAACAGCTACCCATGCAATGACACTTGGTGTGGTTCATGAAAAGAACAGACATGCAATGACAGTGGCTGTGATTCATGAAAAGAACAGACATGCAATGACACTGGTGGATCCTTATGTGGTTCATGAAAAGAACATACAGGCAATGACATTGGTGGATCCTTATGTGGTTTGTTTAGAAGAACACACATGCAATGACACTGGGTGTGGTTCATGAGAAGAACACACACGCAATGACACTGGTGGATCCTTATGTGGTTTGTTTAGAGGAACATACATGCAATGACATCGGTGGATCCACATGTGGTTTATGGAAGTAAAAGACATGCAATGACACTGGTAGATCCTTATATGGTTCATGAAAACAACAGACATGCAGTGAAACTGGGTGTGGTTCGTGAATAGAACAGACATGCACTGACACTTGTGTGGTTCATGAAAAGAACAGACATGCAATGACACTGGTGGATCCTTAGGTGGTTTGTTTAGAAGAACACACATGCAATGACACTAGTGGGCCCATCCTTATGTGGTTCATGAGAAGAACAGACAGACAATGACACTGGTGGATCCTTATGTGGTTTGTTTAGAAGAACACACATGCAATGACACCGGTGGATCCACATGTGGTTTATGGAAGTAAAAGACATGCAGTGACACTGGTAGATCCTTATGTGGTTCATGAAAAGAACAGACATGCAGTGAAACTGGGTGTGGTTCATGAATAGAACAGACATGCACTGACACTAGGTGTGGTTCATGAAAAGAACAGACATGCAATGACACTGGAGGGCCCATCCTTATGTGGTTCATGAACAGAACATACATGCAATGACAGTGGTTGATCCTTATGTGGTTTGTGTAGAAGAACACACATGCAATGACACTGGTGGATCCACATGTGGTTTATGGAAGTAAAAGACATGCAATGACACTAGTAGATCCTTATGTGGTTCATGAAAAGAACAGACATGCAGTGAAACTGGGTGTGGTTCATGAATAGAACAGACATGCACTGGCACTGGGTGTGGTTCAAGAAAAGAACAGACATGCAATGACACTGGTGGATCCTTAGGTGGTTTGTTTAGAAGAACACACATGCAATGACACTAGTGGATCCCCATGTGGTTTATGGAAGTAAAAGACATGCAATGACACTGGTAGATCCTTATGTGGTTCATGAAAAGAACAGACATGCAGTGAAACTGGGTGTGGGTCATAAATAAAACAGACATGCACTGACACTGGGTGTGGTTCATGAAAAGAACAGACATGCAATGACACTGGTGGGCCCGTCCTTATGTGGTTCATGAAAAGAACAGACATGCAATGACACTGGTGGATCCTTATGTGGTTTGTTTAGAAGAACACACATGCAATGGCACTGGGTGTGGCTCATGAAAAGAACACACACGCAATGACACAAGTGGATCCTTATGTGGTTTGTTTAGAGGAACAGACATGCAATGACACCGGTGGATCCACGTGTGGTTCATGAGAAGACACACATCCAATGACTCTGGTAGATCCTTATGTGGTTCATGAAAAGAACTAGCATGAAGTGACACTAGGTATGGTTCATGAAAAGAACAGACATGCACTGACACTAGAAGTGGTTCATGAAAAGAATAGACATGCAATGACACTGGTGGATCCTTATGTGGTCTATGGAAGGAACAAACATGCAATCACACCGGTGGATTCACATGTGGTTTATGGAAGTAACACACATGCAATGACACTGGGAGTGGTTCATGAAAAGAACAGACATGCAATGACACTGGGAGATCCTTATGTGGTTCATGAGAAGAACACACACGCAATGACACTGGTGGATCCTTATGTGGTTTGTTTAGAGGAACAGACATGCAATGACACCGGTGGATCCACGTGTAGTTTATGGAAGTAAAAGGCATGCAATGACACTGGTAGATCCTTATGTGGTTCATGAATAGAATAGATATGCACTGACACTGGGTGTGGTTCATGAAAAGAACACACACGCAATGACACTGGTGGATCCTTATGTGGTTTGTGTAGAAGAACACACATGCAATGACACTGGTGGATCCACATGTGGTTTATGGAAGTAAAAGACATGCAATGACACTGGTAGATCCTTATGTGGTTCATGAAAAGAACAGACATGAAGTGAAACTGGGTGTGGTTCATGAATAGAACAGACATGCACTGACACTGGGTGTGGTTCATGAAAAGAACAGACATGCAATGACACTGGTGGATCCTTATGTGGTTTGTTTAGAAGAACACACATGCAATGACACTAGGTGTGGTTCATGAAATGAACACACGCGCAATGACACTGGTGGATCCTTATGTGGTTTATTTAGAGGAACATACATGCAATGACACTGGTGGATCCATGTGTGGTTCATGAGAAGAACACACATCCAATGACTCTGGTAGATCCTTATGTGGTTCATGAAAAGAACTGACATGCAGTGACACTGGGTATGGTTCATGAAAAGAACAGACATGCACTGACACTAGGAGTAGTTCATGAAAAGAGCAGACATGCAATGACACTGGTGGATCCTTATGTGGTTTATGGAAGGAATAGACATGCAATCACACCGGTGGATCCACATGTGGTTTATGGAAGTAACACACATGCAATGACACTGGGTGTGGTTCATGAAAAGAACAGACATGCAATGACACTGGTAGATCCTTATGTGGTTCATGAAAAGAACACACTCGCAATGACACTGGTGGATCCTTATGTTGTTTGTTTAGAGGAACAGACATGCAATGACACCGGTGGATCCACATGTGGTTTATGGAAGTAAAAGACATGCAATGACACTTGTAGATCCTTATGTGGTTCATGAATAGAACAAACATGCACTAACACTGGGTGTGGTTCATGAAAAGAACAGACACGCAATGACACTGGTGGGCCCATCCTTATGTGGTTCATGAGAAGAAAAGACAGGCAATGACACTGGTGGAGCCTTATGTGGTTTGTTTAGAGGAACATACATGTAATGACACTAGTGGATCCACATGTGGTTTATGGAAGTAACACACATGCAATGACACTGGGTGTGGTTCATGAAAAGAACAGACATGCAATGACACTGGTGGATCCTTATATGGTTCATGAAAAGAACAGACATGCAATGACACTGGTGGATCCTTATGTGGTTTGCTTAGAGGAACAGACATGCAATGACTCTAGCCGTGGTTCATGAAAAGAACAGACATGCAATGACTCTAGGCGTGGTTCATGAAAAGAACAAACATGCAATGACACTAGTGGATCCTTATGTGGTTTATGAAAGGAACAGACATGCAATCACACCGGTGGATCCATATGTGGTTTATGGAAGTAACACACGTGCAGTGACACTGGGTGTGGTTCATGAATAGAACAGACATGCACTGACACTGTGTGGTTCATGAAAAGAACAGACATGCAATGACACTGGTGGGCCCATCCTTATGTGGTTCATGAAAAGAACAGACATGCAGTGACACTGGTGGATCCTTATGTGGTTTGTTTAGAGGACAAGACATGCAATGACACCAGTTGATCAACATGTGGTTTATGGAATTAACACACATGCAATGACACTGGGTGTGGTTCATGAAAAGAACATACATGCAATGACACTGGTAGATCCTTATGTGGTTCATGAAAAGAACAGACATGGAATGACACTGGTGGATCCTTATGTGGTTTGTTTAGAGGAACAAACATGCAATGACTCTAGTTGTGGTTCATGAAAAGAACAGACATGCAATGACACTGGGTGTGGTTCATGGAAAGAACAGCCATGCAATAACTTATGTGGTTTGTTTAGAATAACACACATGCAATGACAATGGGTGTGGTTCATGAAAATAACATATAGACAATCACACTGGTGGATCCTTATGTGGTTTGTTTAGAAGAACACGCATGCAATGACACTGGGTGTGGATCATGAAAAGTACAGACACGCAATGACACTGGTGGATCCTTATGTGGTTTGTTTAGAGGAAGAGACATGCAATCACACTAGGTGGATCCATAGGTGGATTATGGAAGTAAAAGACATGTAATGACACTGGCTGTGATTCATGAAAAGAACATACATGAAATGACACTGGTGGATCCTTATGTGGTTCATGAAAAGAACAGACATGCAGTGACACTAGTGGATCCTTATGTGGTTTGTTTAGCAGAACACACATGCAATGACACTGGGTGTGGTTCATGAGAAGAACACACACGCAATGACACTGGTGGATCCTTATGTGGTTTGTTTAGAGGAACATCCATGCAATGGCACCGGTGGATCCATATGTGGTTTATGGAAGTAAAAGACATGCAATGACACTGGTAGATCCTTATATGGTTCATGAAAAGAACAGACATGCAGTGAAACTCGGTGTGGTTCGTGAATAGAATAGACATGCACTAACACTGGGTGTGGTTCATGAAAAGAACAGACATGCAATTACACTGGTGGGCCCATCCTTATGTGGTTCATGAGAAGAACAGACAGGCAATGACACTGGTGGATCCGTAAGTGGTTTGTTTAAGAACACACATGCAATGACACCGGTGGATCCACATGTGGTTTATGGAAGTAAAAGACATGCAATGACACTTGTAGATCCTTATGTGGTTCATGAAAAGAACATACATGAAGTGAAACTGGGTGTGGTTCATGAATAGAACAGACATGCACTGACACTGGGTGTGGTTAATGAAAATAACAGACATGCAATGACACTGGTGGGCCCATCCTTATGTGGTTCATGAACAGAACAGACATGCAATGACAGTGGTTGATCCTTATGTGGTTTGTGTAGAAGAACACACATGCAATGACACTGGTGGATCCACATGTGGTTTATGGAAGTAAAAGACATGCAATGACACTGGTAGATCCTTATGTGGTTCATGAAAAGAACAGACATGCAGTGAAACTGGGTGTGGTTCATGAATAGAACAGACATGCACTGGCACTGGGTGTGGTTCAAGAAAAGAACAGACATGCAATGACACTGGTGGATCCTTAGGTGGTTTGTTTAGAAGAACACACATGCAATGACACTAGTGGATCCCCATGTGGTTTATGGAAGTAAAAGACATGCAATGACACTGGTAGATCCTTATGTGGTTCATGAAAAGAACAGACATCCAGTGAAACTGGGTGTGGGTCATGAATAAAACAGACATGCACTGACACTGGGTGTGGTTCATGAAAAGAACAGACATGCAATGAGACTGGTGAGCCCGTCCTTACGTGGTTCATGAAAAGAACAGACATGCAATGACACTGGTGGATCCTTATGTGGTTTGTTTAGAAGAACGCACATGCAATGGCACTGGGTGTGGCTCATGAAAAGAACACACACACAATGAGACAAGTGGATCCTTATGTGGTTTGTTTAGAGGAACAGACATGCAATGACACCGGTGGATCCACGTGTGGTTCATGAGAAGACACACATCCAATGACTCTGGTAGATCCTTATGTGGTTCATGAAAAGAACTAGCATGAAGTGACACTAGGTATGGTTCATGAAAAGAACAGACATGCACTGACACTAGGAGTGGTTCATGAAAAGAATAGACATGCAATGACACTGGTGGATCCTTATGTGGTCTATGGAAGGAACAAACATGCAATCACACCGGTGGATCCACATGTGGTTTATGGAAGTAACACACATGCAATGACACTAGGTGTGGTTCATGAAAAGAACAGACATGCAATGACACTAGTAGATCCTTATGTGGTTCATGAAAAGAACAGACATGCAATGACACTGGTGGATCCTTATGTGGTTTGTTTAGAGGAACGGACATGCAATGACTCTAGCCGTGGTTCATGAAAAGAATAGACATGCAATGACTCTAGCCGTGGTTCATGAAAAGAACAGACATGCAATGACACTTGTGGATCCTTATGTGGTTTATGGAAGGAATAGACATGCAATCACACCGGTGGATCCATATGTGGTTTATGGAAGTAACACACGTGCAATGACACTGGGTGTGGTTCATGAAAAGAACAGACATGCAATGACACTAGTAGATCCTTATGTGGTTCATGAGAAGAACACACACACAATGACACTGGTGGATCCTTATGGGGTTTGTTTAGAGGAACAGACATGCAATGACACCAGTGGATCCACATGTGGTTTATGGAAGTAAAATACATGCAATGACACTGGTAGATCCTTTTGTGGTTCATGAAAAGAACAGACATGCAGTGAAACTGGGTGTGGTTCATGAATAGAACAGACATCAATTGTAACTACCTCGGTGAATTACGCTCTTAGTTGCATGCCTGGATGGGCGAAAGTTGTTAAAATAGTACGGTGGGGCCTAGGGCCACTCACGGTAGACCTTTCGGCCGTCCTAACCACTTTCAGAACATCGGGACAAGAACGAGCGGCGTAATCGGCAGGCGAAGGGATCAACTACATACACAAGTGAGTATGTATGCAAGCCACATACAATAGTCCTCAGAGACATTCCATCTAAAAGAAAATAGAAATATTGCAACGCCATACGGCAAGATTCAAATATCCTAGATAGAGATAATATTTTAGGATAGCTCCTCATACATCAAACATTAGAGTATCAGGCGGAAGCGGAAAACAAGATCCGAATAGGGATAAGAAGCAAATCGGCATAAGATGCCACATAAATAAACACATCCCGCCCACAGATCTCACGGATCCCTGTTCCCGGAATCTCTACACCGAGTGATCGTTGCCAACATCATCTGTCTCCTCCACCCAGTATCCATCTTGCGAGTACACCTGTTCATCTGAATCAAACAATTTATCGTGTGAGACCCTAGGGGTACTCAGCAAGTCTTTATGCCGCTAAAGGGGACACAACCTGGGTGACGCAATTGCAGCAAAAGGTAATAACTAACAAGTCTACAGATACTCGCTAACCATCCGCCTAACCAATGATAGACGGATGTCCGTTAATTAGGAACAACAGTTATAACAGTATAATTAACAAATCCATCCTCCTCCTCGCTTACCACCGAGGAAGCGGACGAACAACCCCAATCCGTTGGCAGTTTTATTAACCATTCCATGAGTATTGCACTATTTACTAGTCAGGTACTTAGTCAATTTAAATGCGGTACTTTAGTTAGACTTGTGTATGATCGAGAAACTATGCTCCAAGTCGTCCATAACCACGAACACGGCTTTCAGAAAGATTTACCCTGTAGGGGTGCACCAAATAGCAACACACACTCGATCAACCTCGGAAAAACCAACTCAAAACCCAACGAGGCATTCACGACAAAGCGATCACAGGATT
The DNA here is from genome assembly GCA_910589775.1 of Avena eriantha. Classification (NCBI taxonomy): domain Eukaryota; kingdom Viridiplantae; phylum Streptophyta; class Magnoliopsida; order Poales; family Poaceae; genus Avena; species Avena eriantha. The sequence continues at coordinate 174,176,963 of OU342742.1, read as the reverse complement.
CAAAAATATTTCAGGGGGCCACCCCATTAAGCTACCCGCAACGAAGCTAGCTGACTCCGAGACGGACTCAAGGTTTGTGTGGACGGCGATAAACGACTGGGAACCCGAAAATATGGCTGGGCTTGTCGATACAGCGAAAACGTGTCACGATCCAAAACAGTACAGGTGCTCCACACACAATCTTAAATAAAACAGTAACATGGCATAAGTACAGGATAATAATAAAACCCCAAACTAATTGTGGCCCCAAGAAATAAGAATGAATCAAGCTCTGGCTCAGGGGGGGTCCATAAGGCCTCCCGGATGTGGATAGTGCGAATAGTCAAGGAACATGAATCAAGTACTCGGGGTCCTACGGGACACAAGTGAGCATGAAGAACCAAATAGCAGATATTGCTCACCGGTGCCTCTTTCATTAGTTATCCCATTACTACTCAGGTTTAGTTGTTTAGGTACCTCGTTATCAATCAGACACTCATATACCCTACACATGCTTTGCTACGACTCGCATGGCTCAAACAACTCATGTAGTAATGGCTCATAGGATGGAGGAACAAGCTTCGGTGGGGTTTAAAATTGAAGGCTATGCAGTACTTGGGATTCAATTTAATGCAACGCGACTCAATGATGCAAGAATAAAATAGAGGCAATAGGTATTATATGTATGCAAGCATGTGGTAGTGCTTGCCTGGTAGCTCAGTTGAAGCGAGAGATGGATCTGGGTAGAACTCCTGTGATTCCTGGTAATTCTCCTGCTGGGCGTCTATTCGAAGAAGAACCAAACAAACAAGGGCCAACATAAATAAAGTGCACAAGCATATGAATTAAAATGCGACAAGCAACAAGCATGCCATGAGGAATGGTGCACAATTTACATGGCTTTAAAGTAGCATGGCATGGTGAGGTGTGGGGTACAAGAATAAAGTATTTTATTATTTGTTTCGTCAAGTTTTATTGCCATAAACAGTTGTGATTGTCAATAATGATATGACGCATGCTTCAATTCAGAACAAGGAATGCATAGATAGAACGGGCTCGTCGCGCTGATCGATTTAGACATATTATTTATCAAATTTGGAGTTACAGAATTAAAGTTATTAATTTATTAAGAAAAGGGCATTTTATTTGTAATTTTTAATCATCTCGAAAGTTTAAAGTGTTCAAACAATATTTTGAATGGCATATTTGAAATCCTCACATTTTTCTGATTCAAAAACATATATTATTTGTATTAATTGGATTTATAACTTAAAAGTTATTTAAAAACATATTTGAATTTGAAATTTAAACATTTTCTGAATTTCTTTTATTTAGACAGATAAACAGGATAGCTTTTTATACTCAGTCCGAGCTAGCCCTAGTCGCTGACGAGTGGGACCAAAACTGACTGAGCGGAAAACAGCACACAGACTTTCCTTACCGCGAGCTGCTCTACCCTATGCGAATCACAGGTGGGGCCAGCGGCTCGCAGGCCCACAAGACGACGAGCGAACTAGGGGGTGACACGTAAGGGGATCTAGGGGACTGCGGGTTAGGGTTTTCGAGAACGCGAGGGCTTATCTGCAAAAATGTTAGAGAGGCTGACCGGTGGGGTCAGAGGGGAGCGCGGGTTGAGCCGATTAAAAAGCTGGGGGTTTTTATGCAAAGTGACAGCGCTACTGTGGATCTTCCCTGTCAATCTGACGCCTGACGGAAAACAGCGTGTGGCGGCAGAGCACACGGCGCGGGGAAGGCTCGAACCGGGGACCTGGGGCTCGCGCGCGGAGGCTGCAGCCACTGAGGCAGGCGGGGGTTGCTGACAGGATGGGGGAGCGCGGCTAGGTAACGTTCCGCGATGCATGGCGAGAAGGCGACGACGAACCCGCCGTGCACAGAGGGCGTTCGGCACGACGTCCGACGGGACCAGGAAGCGACAGCGAGATAGAAGGTGTCTGGGAGGTACAGGGGCTCACCGCGGGCTCGACGAAGGGCTCAGATCGGAGTGGGAAGCAGCAGATCGACAACGAGGCTGGCGGCCGGCGACCTAGGGTTTCGTCGGGACGTCGGCGTGCCGCCGCTTCTAGGGACCGTCTCCTCCTCGGTTCCGTGTACTGGGCGATGCAGGGGTGCACGCTGGGCTTCCCCGACAACCACAGCTCCACGCCACCGGCTTGTAACGAGGAGGTGGAGGTGAAGCCGACGGTGATCGCCGGATTTGGAGAAGAGAAGCAGGGGGAGGAAGGAATCGGCGCAGCGGCCCGGGGGTGGATCTGGGCGAGGTAGAGGAGGCGTGGGGTGGTGGTTAAAGCGAGGGAGAGAGGGGAGGATGCCGTGGGGGAGAGGGTTAGGGATAAAGGTGGCTTCGGCCACCTTTTCCTCCTCCCTTTCACGTGCTCGAGCTAGGGCTCGACTTGGGCAGGGCAGGGGCATGGAAGGTGGGCCAGGAAGAGGTCAAGGCGGGACAGGGTCGTGTGGGACCTGCTCGGCAGTGAGAGATAAAGAGAGAGGAGAGGGGAAGCTCGGGTGTAGCTAGGGCATGCTTGGCATGGGCTAGGGTTAGGGTTAGACCAGGGGTTAGGATAGCTGGGTGGTTCGGCCTGATGGGCCCCTATGGCAGCGAGAGATAGAGAGGGGAGGCCTCGTATAGGTGAGGGTGTGACATGAAGAGAAGGTGAGGTTAGGGTTTTTAGATGATGCCTAAGCATGACATGATCAAGCACCTAGGGGATTTTGCTTGTGAGGGATAAGGAGAGTGGGAGTAAAGCTTTTGGATTTGTCAAGCATAAACGCATCCATGCATGACTGATCTAGATGAGGGTGGAAGGAAAGAAAGAGAGAGTTGTTAGGGTTTGAGAGAAAATTAAAGAAAAAGGGTAGGGTAGGGCCTTAGGGTTTTGGTGGAAGTGTGATCTAAACAATATCATGCAAGGTGAGATGGAGGTAAGGAGAGAGAGGTGGGTTTATGGGAAAATCTCATATGACCATGCATGGCATCTACATATGTGAGGTTGATAAGGGTGGAGATAAGAGAGGTGGGATTTTTGATGCACAAAGCAAATAAACTAGGCTCAAGATGAGGAGAATGGAGTAAGAGAGAAAGGGAAGCTCACAAAGATAAAAGGGTTCATTCCAAAATTCCAAAGAAATCCAAAGGAGAAAAATGAGTGCTGTGCATGGCCCATGCATAGAAATTAATGCTAGGTTTTATCTTGTGATAACAAAATAAATAACATGGCACTATTCCTGTGCATTCCAAAACATGGATCTAGGTCAAGCCAAAAGAATAGAATTGGATCCCTACCAACTCACATGAGCTAGTTTAAATGCCAAAAGAAAGATAAAAGCCCATGGGTAATTAGGATGGTGGAATTATAAGGTGATGACAAAGAAAGGTGATGGAGTTGAATAAAAGATATGCCCCTAGCTCAACTTGGGCATCAAGCATTTATCAAGATTCAAATACAATATATCAAGAGCCAAATACAATTAATAATGCATATGAGAGAAGAACCAAAAGGAAAAGGTTTTTATATGATGCTCAAATGCAAGGTGGCATGATGACATGGGCATGATATAACTATGATGCAACAATTATATATAGGAAGTAGCCATTATATTAGTAGACCAAGTAGCATTACAATTGTTAGACAATTGGGATGCTACAATGCACTAACACTGGGTGTGGTTCATGAAAAGAACAGACATGCAATGACACTGGTGGGCCCATCGTTATGTGGTTCATGAAAAGAACAGACATATAGTGACACTGGTGGATCCTTATGTGGTTTGTTTAGAGGAACTTAACAGACATGCAATGACACCGGTGGATCCACATGTGGTTTATGGAAGTAACACACATGCAATGACACTGGGTGTGGTTCATGAAAAGAACAGACATGCAATGACACGGGTAGATCCTTATGTGGTTCATGAAAAGAACAGACATGCAATGACACCGGGTGTGGTTCATGAAAAGAACAGACATGCAATGACTTATGTGATTTGTTTAGAATAACACACATGCAATGACACTGGGTGTGGTTCATGAAAAGAACATATAGGCAATGACACTGGTGGATCCTTATGTGGTTTGTTTAGAAGAACACGCATGCACTGGGTGTGGTTCATGAAAAGAACAGACACGCAATGACACTGGTGGATCATTATGTGGTTTGTTTAGAGGAACAGACATGCAATCACACTAGGTGGATCCATATGTGGTTTATGGAAGTAAAAGACATGCAATGGCACTGGCTGTGATTCATGAAAAGAACAGATATGCAATGACACTGGTGGATCCTTATGTGGTTCATGAAAAGAACAGACAGGCAATGACACTGGTGGATCCTTATGTGGTTTGTTTAGAAGAACAAACATGCAATGACACTAGGTGTGGTTCATGAGAAGAACACACATGCAATGACATTGGTCGATCCTTATGTGGTTTGTTTAGAGGAACACACATGCAATGACACCGGTGGATCCACATGTCGTTTATGGAAGTAAAAGACGTGCAATGACACTGGTAGATCCTTATGTGGTTCATGAATAGAACAGACATGCACTGACACTTGGTGTGGTCATGAAAAGAACAGAAACGCAATGACACTAGGTGTGGTTCATGAAAAGAACAGACATGCAATGACACCGGTGGGCCCATCCTTATGTGGTTCATGAGAAGAACACACACGGAATGACACTAGTGGATCCTTATGTGGTTTGTTTAGAGGAACACACATGCAATGACACCGGTGGATCCACATGTGGTTTATGGAATTAAAAGACATGCAATTACACTGGTAGATCCTTTATGAGGTTCATGAAAAGAACAGACATGTAGTGAAACTGGGTGTGGTTCATGAATAGAACAGACATATACTGACACTGGGTGTGGTTCATGAAATGAACAGACATGCAATTACACTGGTGGGCCCATCCTTATGTGGTTCATGAAAAGAACAGACATGCAATGACACTGGTGGATCCTTATGTGGTTTGTTTAGAAGAACACACATGCAATGACACTGGTGGATCCACATCTGGTTTATGGAAGTAAAAGACATACAGTGACACCGGTAGATCCTTATGTGGTTCATGAAAAGAACAGACATGCAGTGAAACAGGGTGTGGTTCATGAATAGAACAGACATGCACTGACACTGGGTGTGGTTCATGAAAGGAACATGCATGCAATGACACTGGTGGGCCCATCCTTATGTGGTTCATGAAAAGAACAGACATGCAATGACACTGGTGGATCCTTATGTGGTTTGTTTAGAAGAACACACATGCAATGACACTGGGTGTGGTTCATGAAAAGAACACACACGCAATGACACTGGTGGATCCTTATGTGGTTTGTTTAGAGGAACAGACATGCAATGACACCGGTGGATCCACATGTGATTTATGGAAGTAAAAGACATGCAATGACACTGGTAGATCCTTATGTGGTTCATGAATAGAACAGACACGCACTGACACTGGGTGTGGTTCATGAAAAGAACAGACACGCAATGACACAGGTGGGCCCATCCTTATGTGGTTCATGAGAAGAACAGATAGGCAATGACACTGGTGGATCCTTATGTGGTTTGTTTAGAGGAACAGACATGCAATGACACCGGTGGATCCACATGTGGTTTATGGAAGTAACACACATGCAATGACACTAGGTGTGGTTCATGAAAAGAACAGACATGCAATGACACTGGTGGGCCCATCCTTATGTGGTTCATGAAAAGAATAGACATGCAGTGACACTGGTGGATCCTTATGTGGTTTGTTTAGAGGAACAGACATGCAATGACACCGGTGGATGCACATGTGGTTTATGGAAGTAACACACATGCAATGACACAGGGTATGGTTCATGAAAGAATAGACATGCAATGACACTGGTAGATCCTTATGTGGTTCATGAAAAGAACAGACATGCAATGACACTGGTGGATCCTAATGTGGTTTGTTTAGAGGAAAGCACATGCAATGACTCTAGCCGTGGTTCATGAAAAGAACAGACATGCAATTACACCGGGTGTGGTTCATGAAAAGAACAGACATGCAATGACTTATGTGGTTTGTTTACAATAACACAAATGCAATGACACTGGGTGTGGTTCATGAAAAGAACATATAGGCAATGACACTGGTGGATCCTTATGTGGTTTGTTTATAAGAACACGCATGCAATGACACTGGGTGTGATTCATGAAAAGAACAGACACGCAATGACACTAGTGGATCCTTATGTGGTTTGTTTAGAGGAATAGACATGCAATCACACTAGGTGGATCCATATGTGGTTTATGGAAGTAACAGACATGTAATGATAGTGGCTGTGATTCATGAAAAGAACAGACATGCAATGACACTGGTGGGCCCATCCTTATGTGGTTCATGAGAAGAACACACACGCATTGACACTGGTGGTTCCTTATGTGGTTTGTTTAGAGGAACACACATGGAATGACACTGGGTGTGGTTTATGAGAAGCACACACATCCAATGAACTCTGGTGGATCTATCTTGGCATAATTTGATGTATTCCACGATGTATTTCATTGTACAAGACACTTTCCTTTTTTATACTACTCAGTTTTGCCCTTGGTTTTATGTGGTACTACTTACTTTTGCCCACCCCCTCTCTATCTTTCGTAGAAGCCCAAAACTGTGCTCACCCTGTCTGCTACTCCCTGATTGGTTGTCATAGTTGTCACGAGGATCATGCGCACGAACCGTTGATTTTGTGTGATCCAACGATGATCATTGCACACCTCGTGCCCTTCACAGTACAGCGTGAGACAACACGGACGTCTCCCTCCGTGAGACTTCTATAGGAAGGAACACGATGCCGTCCATCGAAAAAGTTGTCGAGCGGTCATGTCAAGTTTAATCAAGTCTGAAAAGCCTACTACTGCTACTACAACTCATGCAAAGGGCAACGAGGTCATCGAGTGCACGGTTGTCGACGGGACGCTGCAATTTATTGCCACTTGATTTTAATCAGACATATCCCATTTATACACAGCGCTCTCAATCTCACTTCCAACTGGGCCCTACCTCTAGTAAATTCCATGAGTCAAGGGCACCCCTCGAGTAGATCTAATGTTGCTAGAAATTAGTTCCGCGCCACTTGCATGCAGTGGAATCGAGGTCTGCCATGAGCGTGTTTTCAATGCAGCTCTAAAGTGGAGATCGTGGGAAATAAATCCTATGAGACCGGGTCTATTTATAGACCCTGTCTTACACCTGACACGTGTCCGTCTTTTTAATTTTCTAGTCTTTTTTTCGTCTGTTAATTAGTCTTTTTTCTAGCCACTATGTATAGACATGGGTCTATTCTTGAGGAATATAGACCGGGTCTCATAGGATTTTCTTCCGAGATCGTGGCTGTTTCAAAAAAAAGGGAACCGAAAAAAAGGGTGGAGATCGTGGTAACCCCCCACCCGCCCACCACACGTGTCCACTTGAGGACTACGAACAGTCCGGTGTTTATAACCCCCTCGACCTTCTTCTTCCATGAGCTTGTGTCATTCCCCCCAGTCTGTCTAGTCCCAAGACCCCAATCTACACCTACCGCGCGCGCCGAATCTCCCTCGTTTGCACTACCTCCTTCCCTTGGTACGCCATGAAGCATACGCGTGGAGAAGTTCCAGAGGTGAAGCGAGTTGAAAGCGAAGCAGCAGATGGCTCGGTCGTCGCCAAGCAGACGGAGGCGTCTTCTCCGGGCACGAACGTCGCTCGTCGCCGTGCCATCGAGGGTGCGAACTCATCCGTCCAGCCAGTAGCCATTGCCGTCGAGGAGCAGGTGGTAGACATCGCCGCCGAGCAGCAGTTGGTAGCCGTCGCCGTCGAGCAGCAGGTGGTAGCCATCGTTGCCGAGCAGCCGGTAGTATCCTTCGCCGCTGAGTAGCAGGTGGCCGACAACATCGTGGCCGACAACGACGTGGTGCCAGCGGCAAATCTGGATGGGGGGCAGGCGGCAGGCGGAGGCAATCCGGTGATCTACATCGACGACCCCATCGCAGTTCAAGAAATCTTCGACGCAACCGCGGAGAATGATGAGTTCGAGGAGGAGGTCCCTGATGAGGAGTCTGAGGTACTACATTGCTAGCTTCTCTAGTCGCAGTCGCAGTTTTCACTATTCATACATAGGATTTGCTCAATCGTGTACATATTCTTTTGCTCTTGAAGTAGGGTAGTATATATATGATTCGATCGGTTGATTGATGTATCTTCCATCTAGTCATAAAACCCCAATCTGTCTAGTCACAAAACCCCAATCTGCTCATCTGCCATCTAGTTGAGTTTGCTAGTTGAGTGTAGATTTCGATACATAGCAGGCCTATAACATTACATTTCTATTCCTTACTGAGCCCAATGATTCAATTTTTCCCCAAAATAGTGCAAGGGCATCTGATGGTCTCGTTTTCTTAGGGATGGTTAGTGTCCCTGAGGCAGCAATGCACATAAACAATATAGGTTGTGATGTTGGTATTTTGGTTCTCTGACTCCATCGCTGAAAAAAATGAGGACCTAATTTTTTCTCTCATATGGAACCTAAATATATAATATTTGTATTGTTTCTGATCTATGAATGCGTTGTATGATGCATTTGTATATCCTTGAATATTGTCTGGTACGATTACATTTCAATTTCTTATTGTGGCCAATGATTCAAAATTGCCCCAAAGAGAGGCAGACACATTGGTGTCAAATTTTTACAGGGATGAGTGAGCGAACCTAGGGCCATGTACAAGATCAATATGACTTGTGCAATTGTTACTTGGTTCGCTTACGCCATCTCTGTAGAAACTTATAAGGCTGCAATCTTTATTCTACATTCATAGAACTATGATATTTGAATTATCTATTCCATGCATTCATAGTGTATAAGAATTACATTTTAGTTTGTCACCGAGGCCGATGATTGAAATTTGCCCCAAAAGAGTTCAAGTGGAGACACGTATGATGGTGTCGTGTTTTAGGGATGGGTTGGTGAACCTGAGGCAGCAATGCACACAAAAAATATAGGTTGTGTTGTTGGTACTTTGGTTCCCCAACTCCATCTCTGAAACAAATTTTGAGGCCCTAGATTTATTCTCATATGGAACTACATATATGATCCTTGAATTGTTTCTGATCTTTTAATTATTGGTATGATGCATATGTATATGAATGGTTTTGATCATAAGTATTTTTAACATGCACCTGAAGATTAATTGTTTGGTTTTTTATTTATAATTACAATATTTAGGCTTGTTTTTGTACCTGACTATGTATATCCCTGAATAATGTTTCATACGATTATATTTCAATTTCTTATTGTGGCCAATGATTCAAATTTGCCCCAAAAGAGAGGCAGACACATTGGTGTCAGATTTTTTTAGGGACGAGTTAGTGAACCTGAGGCGATGTACAACAACAATACAGGCTGTGCAATTGTTACTTGGTTCACTCACGTCATCCCTGAATAAACTTATGAGGCCACAATCTTTATTCTACATTCATAGAACTATGATATTCAAATTATCTATTCCATGCATTCATAGTGTATAAGAATTATATTTTAGTTTGTCACCGAGGCCGATGATTGAAATTTGCCCCAAAAGAGTTCAAGGGGAGACACGTATGATGGTGTCGTGTTTTAGGGATGGGTTGGTGAACCTGAGGCAGCAATGCACACAAACAATATAGGTTGTGCTGTTGGTAATTTGGTTCGCCTACTCCATCTCTAAAACAAATTATGAGGCCCTAGATTTATTCTCACGTGGAACTACATATATGATGCTTGAATTTTTTCTGATCTTTTAATGATTGGTATGATGCATATGTATATGAATGGTTTTGATCATAAGTATTTTTAACATGCACCTGAGGATTAATTGTTTGGTTTTTTATTTATAATTACAATATTTAGGCTTGTTTTTGTACCTGACTATGTATATCCCTAAATAATGTTTTGTACAATTACATTTCAATTTCTTATTGTGGCCAATGATTCAAATTTGTCCCAAAAGAGAGGCAGACACATTGGTGTCAGATTTTTTTAGGGACGAGTTACTAAACCTAGGGTGATGTATAACAACAATACAGGCTGTGCAATTATTACTTGGTTCACTCACACCGTCCCTGAATAAACTTATGAGGCTGCAATCTGATGCAATTATTTGTCATTGTGTTGAGATGAAATGATATATGAACCGATCAAACTATTGCTGAGATGCTTATCTTTGATATCCACGGATATATTGTCTTACATATACACGTTGTCAATTCTTGAGTTGTAATACAATTCAATCATATGTACGAGTTCTAAGTTATGTTCTTAAAAATCAACAGGAGGATGATGATGAAGTGGACAATAGCAAGGAATCCAGGGACAACAAGAGCCGCTACGTGCTGAGGCTGTTACGGTGTGGGCTAATCCGTTTCCACCGTAGGGGGGGGGACTGTTTTTCCCATTCTATGGCAGAGCAATCAACGTGGACCTCAACAGCATGATCCAGCACGCGGAGGGCGTTGGCAGAGGCAGAGGCAGAAGCCATAGGCCGATTACCTTGGCGTGGCACGCAGCCTACGGCAAATTCCTCCGTAAGTATGTCAGGACTGGCCTGTATCCCATCGACTAGACTGTCGCTGCCTCCTGCTGATAAACCCCTGCCCTGCTAGGTGTCTCCGTGTCCCAGCCTCCTGCTGTAGCCCCTGCTTTTATTTTGTTCTAGTTAATTATTACCTGTGTGTGGCACGTAAGACAATATATCCGTGGTGTCTCTGGTGAACCTTATATATTAATCTACTCCTTTATATGGAGTGTCTTAAAGTTTCTAGTGTTAAATTATATTTACTGATCATGCTCATGCACACTACAAAATATTTCTAGTCCTCGATTATAATATAATTGTCAAGAAATACATCAACAAGTTAAATTGGTTCAAATTTTGTATTGAAGTAACTAAATGTATCACACACATAATAAACTAGAAACTAAAATCTAGTTCAAACACATAATGTATCACCACCACTTGTTGTCGTCCTTGACTTGCTTCCCCTTCAGCCGCTTGATGTCACCACCATCCCAAGATCCCTGCTCGTCCTGAAACCGCTTTCTGTCATCCTCGCGCTTCTTCTCCTGGGCTAGCTTGCAACCAGGCCATAGCTCTCTCACGAAAAAACCCGCCTTAACCATCCCATCTTTCATGGTAATGAGCTTACTGTACAACTCGTACGCCATGTAGGTGTCTCTGGCTGCATACTCGAGGCATGCCTGGCTCATCGGCTTCCACTCCTAGTAGTCGTGATCGAGTCGCTTCAATTTCTTCAGTTTTTCATAGGATTTATCCATGATTTCCGCTGCCAGATCACCCATGCCATCCTTCGCTGGATGTGATTTGATCTTGTACAGATTTTGGATGTCGATGTGGTGCCCCTCTAGGATTTTTATCAACGCACGAGAAAGCATAATTGTGTCATTTGTGATATCCACGCTAGTGAAAGTTATCCCTTTCCTACAGAAGAACTTGACCAGAGATGGACAACGCATCTCAGTTGGTTTACTCCTACACTTAGATGGTTCTAGGGATGTAAGGGAACAAGGGATGCAGAAGTGGTGATCTCAAATTTAAATTTCACATACCTGCAGAAGTGGTAAACGAGGACCTCCTCATGTATGGCGATTTGCACGACAGCGATCTCTTGTGGAGGATTTTTTCGCTTATTTGCACGGGTGTACTCCAAGTCTAGCCCCACAAACTTGTGCTTCTCTTTCTCAAGCAATTGCTCAAACCTGGCGAGAGTTGTCTCCACAGTCGCTTCATCATTTGTGTACACCACTGTCAAAGTTGTGGTGCCATGGGCAGGGACCAAGTGGGTCTCTGTTGTGCGTTTCCCATCGTCCATGCCTGCAAGGAAATGGGTGAAAGGAACTGCCTGCAAGGAACTACCTTCGAGAGGAAGAATAAGATGAACCGACGGTTCCAAAACAGAGGAAGAAGAAGCGCCCAGGAAAAACTGCAGAGGAATGACTGAGGAAGAGGAATGACTGCATAAGAAACGTGGTAACTGCAAATTTCGGTTCGAGAACTCACTGTGGTTACGTGGAGATCGTGGCAGTGCTGCCGGTTCAACAAGTGGGGCCAGTTCCTGCGAGAATATGAAATTAGCTGTGCATTTTTCTATGCGAGAAATTGAGAGAAGTCATTTATATTTTGTCTTTCATAATTAAACAGAATGTACTTCAGCCCAAGAGATTTGAACACACGAGATTTGCTAGTTTAACATACAACAACACGTACAGGCCCAACATGGCAGAACTTGGAGAGCCCCAGAACTTGAGCTACCATAGAGACCTCGGCAAAGGTGGCAGAATTGGTGCGGGTGCAACCACCACGACGGTGAGCTCGGATTCTAGAGGAGTAAAACAGAACCGAGCATGGTCGACAAGGTGATAGATCTCACCGGGAACCAATTCTCGTCCCCGACCGTGCCATGGGTGCATCCACGGTGAGGGCGAGCTCCAACTCGGGATGGGGAGGAGAGCGGGGCCGAGCAGCTTCGTCACTTCCCAGCTCTGCGCCATGGCCGCGACCACAGATTGCCACTCCGGGGAAGAAGACGAGTAATGGAGGCGCCAACGCTGCAAGCCTACAGGGAGGAGAGCTGGGCCGAGCAGGTTCGTCCACGTCCCAGCTCCGTGCCATGGCTGCGACGCCCACAGATTGCCGCTCCGGGGAAGAAGAAGACGCGTAATGGATGCATGCGCCAACACTGCAAGCTTAATTGACACCTAAGCGACGGGAGCGGCAGGAGCGAAATAACGGCGAGAACTGACGGGGGGGCCAACTTGACGGCTGTTAGCCTGATTTTTTGTATTGAAACATAAAGTTGAATTCGTGCCGAAAAAGACCCTCTGAGTATTTGGCACGCCAGCTATAGTCATCGCGGATGATATCAGGGAACTCGGGTACCGCATTGCCTGGACACCCCAACTTTCGGGCCGCAAAATGATATTCTCATCATGGGGAACACTTTCAACACTTGTAAATATATACCCAGTTTATACCTTGCTCTTTTGTTTGCGGATGTTGTCGGTGTGAAATAAAAGGGTAGTTTGTAAGTCCATGGAGTTATGTATGTGTGTTAGAGAAATGCCTGGGCCGCTGGTCTAATCCATGCTGACATGGTGGAAACCTGCAGCATAACCATAATGATATCTATGAAGCATTCTTCTTATAAAAAAGAGAGAGAGATAGCTATTGAGAAAAAGAAAAAAAGATTTATGAAAAGAGGAAAGAGAGAAAAAAAACACCATTTTCCCATGGTAAATAAGAAGATTGCTGAGATACTCATTGTCTGCTTGCCTTGTCATTTTGATATGGGGATTCATCTGTATCATCGGACAAGGGGTGCCCCGTTGGCGGTTCTCAATGATACGCACATACTTACGATGACAAGAACTTACCGGTAACTAAAGTTGAGTAGCATGAGGAGCGGCCCTCGTACTCAAGGGACTTGGGATTTTCAGTTTATAGTCTGTCAAGCATATAACTCAGATTGGACCTCACTTTCACCTTAACCACATTAAAGATGCTTATGATAGGGGCAATGAGAGCTCAAAGCTAATGAGTACCATACTTTCAGCATTTGGAAGCCTTTCAAATTATTCAAAACCTTTTACTTGTTGAGTCCACATATTCTTTGAGCACCTTCTTGAGAGCATAGTTGTCATTCTTTGTGTTTACCTCACTACTTGATTATTTGTGTTATGACTTTGATGCTTGTATCCTTGATACCTTTACTTCTAGTCATCACTTGAACTTCAGAGGTTCCTTGATATTCATAATCAAAGGCAAGCGAGATACCACTCTATCATACCTTTCTATGAGCATTGTAATGTTGCTTATGTTTGTGCCTCATGCTACTTATTATTCTTGAGTTGGAATCTCTTCATAGCTTGCAATGACTATTAAGTAGACTCAGTTGCATACTCTTTATTATGAATTGTCTAAGTAGTTGATCACATTGCTGAGAATATTTACATCATATGAAGCAAATGTGTTCGTGAAAGTTCTTTTATCGCACCCAGTTTTCAACTTAATTGCTTGAGGACAAGCAATAAGCTAAGCTTGGGGGGAGTTGATACGTCCAAAACGTATCTACTTTCCTGAACACTTTTGCTATTGTTTCTCCTCTAAACTTGTGTGATTTGGATACAAGTAATGCGGACTGACGCTGTTTTCAGCAGAACTGCCTTGGTGTCTACTTTTTGTGCAGAAACCAACTATCAGGAAAAATCCAGGAAAATATGCCAAAATCCTATTTCACCCGAAGACTCCAGGAGCCAGAATACGAGACGGAGAAGAGCCAGGGGGTGGCCACACCACCTGGTGGTGCGGGCCAGGCCAGGCCGCGCCAAGGTGTGGTGTGGGCCCTGCAGGCACCCCCTCGGCCTCTCTCTTCGCCTATAAGGACCCTTCTGACCTAAAAACTTCGGGGGTTTGACGTTTTTCCAGAAGGAGTTCCGCTCCGCCGCTACCACTAGATTCCATGAAACACCAATAGAAACTCCGTTCTGGCACCCTGCCGGGACGGGGAATTGGAGGAGATCATCGCCATCATCATCACCATCGCTTCTCCATCGACCATCCATGTTTCCCCCATCTATGAGTGAGTAATCCCCCGCTGTAGGCTATGGGTATGGTAGGGATTGGATGAGATTGTTCATTTAATGGCATCATATTGTTAGGGCATGGTGCCTAGTATCTTTTATTAGTGCTTAATGACATTGTTGCGACTTGTTGTGCTTAATGCTTGTCACTAGGGCCCGAGTGCCATGATTTCAGATCTAAACATGTTATTGATTCATTATGATAGTATTGTTTTTGCACTACCAGGAAAATGGCTATAGGTAATCCGCATATCTGTGGCGCACGTGCTAGTGGTGCCCTATGGCTAAAATAGGCGTGGCGCACTGGCCAGAGGTGCCCTATGGCTATCTACCATAATCGTGGCGCACATGCGGATGGTGCGCCACGGCTGTGTGTGGGCCAGTCCCCTATCGGTCGTAGACCACATAGCCGTAGCGCACCCCAGTGAAGTGCGCTACAGGTGTGGCCGGTAGTCGTGGCGCACACGGCCTCCGTGCGCTACAGGCAAGATCGGGCCACCCGTACTGTTAACTAGGAAAACACGTCTGTGGCGCACTGCCGGTATGTGCGCCACGGATGTTCTTTACTCCTGTGGCGCACCCCCCCATGTGCGCCACGGATGTGCGTTTTGCTACTTCTTTTTGGCAGATACACCTTTGCACATTTGACTAGATCTCACCATCTCATACTTCACTTTCCCCTCCTTCTTCCTCCTTGGATCTCGCCCCCCTCCTCCTTCCACCTCAATTTCTCCACTCTTTCACCATTTGTAGCATGTAAAACTTACCTTGGATGCTACATACATAATAGAGGAAAGCTCTTCTTCCGGCCACCATCTCTCGGTCTGTTACCTCTCCTTCGAGATCTTCTCGGTCTCTCATCTTGGTAAGTTGTCTATGTAAGAGGATGTGTTTATGTGTATGGCTGATATATGGTCACATATCTATGGAGAGGATCGATGCTCTCATGTGTTTGGAGAGCATGCATTGTATGCTCTCTCATATATTGGCATTGTTTTGCCAAAATGTTGATTCATTTCCATTTTGGCAAGACTTTGGCATTTCGCAAAGGTCCTAATTTTAGGATAGGTCATGCCGAAATTTTCCATCGACCATTGCATGCATGCATTGGTTCTGTGGTTGTAATAAACTTCTAATTCTACCTTGTACACCGCGCAGGCAACCATGGTCCGCATAATGAGCGAAGGCATTGTGGCTAGATTTTTGAAATGCGTGACGGCCAACATGATACGAAATAACATGACAGAGATAAGATGTCCGTGCAGAAGATGCAAACTCAATTGGTTGATTGACCCAGATTCCGGAAATCTGCAGGCGCACCTGCTCCGCCATGGTTTCATGGATGGCTACACTCAGTGGATAAGTGATGACGAAGACAATGAGGCCATAAATGGGGCGGCGGAAAATGAGGAAGGCGGGCAACATGATCATGATCATGGCAAGGACAGGCGAGATGAAGAAGAGTCTCCTGGAGATGGTGAAGGTGCGGAAGCAGACCAGGATGATGATGATCTAGATGCCGGAGCAGACGATGGAACAACGTCAGGCTGGGTGCGGGACCCTTATGTTCAAGAACTACTTCTCAAGCAAACGAGTAACACCAGGGCTGCCGCTAGAGAGAAAGCCAAGCTTGCGCAACTTGAGAAAGATGCGGTTACTCCATTGTATGAAGGATGCAAGCCCGATGATACCCGGTTGAATGTAACGCTCAAGGCTATGGAGATGAAGGCAAAACACAAATGGACCGACGCAAGCTTCGACGGTATGATGGCATTCTGGCACGATCGTCAGCCGGAGGGGAACACATGTCCAACTAGTATCGAGGACGCCAAGAAAATCGTGTGTCCTCTTGATCTACCGCATGTTAGATACCACGTCTGCATCAACGATTGCATCATTTATCGGGGCGAGGACGCGGAGAAAACCACATGCCCGGTGTGCGGCGTTAGTCGATATAAGAAAGGGAAGAAAGCTCCTCGAAAAGTGGTATGGTACTTTCCTATCACTCCTCGTCTGCAATGCTATTTCGCAGACCCTAAGGAAGCAAATCTCATGCGCTGGCATGCGGAAAGAAAGAAGCCAGCAGATGACGATGACCCTGAAAAGGACGAGCTGCTGACACACCCTTCAGATGGTAGCCAGTGGAAAGCATGAGACCTCGAATTCCCCGAATTCCGTGGAGATTCGAGAAACATCAGGCTAGGTGCAAGCACAGATGGACTCAATCCGTTCGGTAGCCAGAGCAGCACGCACAACACTTGGCCCGTGTTTGTATGGATGTACTGAAGGAAATATGCCCTGAGAGGCAATAATAAAGTTGTTATTATATATTTCTTATATATGATAGATATTTATTTTGCATGCTATAATTGTATTGATAGGAAACATCAATACATGTGTGTTTAATAAACAAAAAGGGTTCCTAGTTATGCCTCTCTTATAGACTAGCTTGTTGATTAACAAGATGATCAAAGTTTCCTGATCATGGACATTGGATGTTGTTAATAACAAGGTCACGGCATTTGTGAAATGATGAGATGAACATTCATCCGAAGTATAGCATTACGATCAAGTCATTATGTTTATATTGCTATAACATCATACAAAGTAGTCTTAGTCCTTAGACCATGAGATCATGTTAATTGCTAACACCGGAAGAGTATCTTGATAACATCAAACGTCACACCGTAACAGGGTGACTATAAAGATGGGTTCAGTACTACGAAGGTGTTATGTTGAGGCTCATGGATCAAGAGTGGAATTTGTCAATCCAGATGACGGATAGATATACTCTGGGCCCTGTCGGTGATATCACATTAAGATAGCTTGCAAGCAAGTGATGTGATCACTAGAATGTTATATCACGGGAACGAGAAAAGAGTGCATGTCGGTAACGAGATCAAACTAGGTATTTGGATACCGATGATCGAATCTCGGACATGTATTATATCATGAGACAAAGGGATTAAATTGCTGACGTTAAAGGTTCTCACGATCACAGAAGTCATCGTTGAATGTGAAGGAGTCAGTATGGATCTCCAGGTCCCGCTTCTGATTATTGATCTGAGAGGAGTCTCAATCATCTCTGCATTATTCGCGAACCGTAGGGTGACACACTTAAGGGTTACCGGACACCATTTAGGAGCACATATGTTCCAGACAAAAGGTTTGCAAAGCGCAGGAAATGTTTCGATAGAAACCGGAATTGTTTCGATAGAAACCGGAATTGTTTCGGGTGAAATTGCAGAAAGTGGTTCTGCATGTAATATTGAAATGTTGCAAGGGGTTTTATGTGAATGTTTTTTAATTAAAGTAATTAACAAAATTCTGAATAAAATAAATAAAAGAGTTTTATTAAATGAGAGAGCATTAAATTTGGAGAAATTTAATGCATTTAAAGTGGAGACTTTAAAAGAGAATGTAAAGGGGCATTTTAATGTGGAGGGGTTACCACCACATGAATGGGGGAGAAGAGGGGTCACCCCCATGCGCTGGCCATGGAGAGAGGGGGCACCTCCCCCTCCTCCTATAAAAGGCCACCCATTCCCTCCTTCATCCTCACACCTCCTCGTGAAGGATCTCTCTCCCCTCTAGATATTCCCCCATGGTCTCGGATTAGCGTGATACATGTTCCCGGTGGCCTTGTGTCTGGAAGGAGTTGCTGCTTCCGCTGATTCGCTGGAGCGAGGAGGTGGAGGTTGTCCGGTGGCTTGAACGTGTGTGCGAGGACGGATGCGCTGCTGATTTGCGGCGCTCGGACTTCCACACGATCTTGAGATCGGCAAGCGTATGACTACATCAACCACGAGTTCCTACTCGTTAAAAAAACTCGTTGTCTTCGAGGGTAAATTCTCCATGGATGTAGGTCAACCCGTTGCTCTGTATCTAGTAGATAGATCTTGGCGTATAGTTCTCATCGTAGGAATTTTTTTGTTTTCTATGCTGCGGACTCAACAGTGGTATCAGAGCCTGATCTATGCGTAGGTGCTTTGCACGGGTAGTACACATATGGTTATATGTGGGCGATGATGATCATGTTATTGCATCTTCTATGTACTTTGGATATTGGTGGCATAGTGGGATGAAGCGGCCCGGACCAACCTTACATGTCATCGTACATGAGACCGGTTCCACGACTGACATGCATCTTGTTTTGCATAAGTGGCTGGCGGGTGTCTATCTCTCCTACTATAGTCAATATCTGATTTACAACGAGTTGCTAATAACTTGGTTATCCTCGTTGTGGTTCATGTTCGTAGGTAAGACCAGTTCTATCTCTGAAAGCCCTAAGCCACGTAAAACTTGCAATTGATAAATTAGAGGCGTCTAGTTTAGATCGTTGCTGGGCTAGTGTCTTGATATGGTATTGTTGTAAGTAGATGTATGATAGATACTCTTACAACTCACTTAACGTGTAAGTTCCATAGACCTTGGCCTTACACACAAAGGAATGATAGAGATCATAACACGATGCAAATGATAGAGATCAAATGCATGGACCATATCACCTCACTTCACACATTAGATATTAGCATCTTATATTGCTAGTTTGGCGCTTTTGGTAGCATTATAAGATGATCCCTCATTTAGATATCAAGATAAAATGTGTTCTTCCTTAAGTATGCACCGTTTTGTGGATTGTGTTTTGAGGCATCACGTGATGATCGGGTGTTCTCGACTCTACGCTTTCATACAACGGGTGTAAGACAGTTTTACACACGCGAATACTAAGGTTCTTACTTGACGAGCCTAGCATGTACAGACATGGCCTCAGAACACGGACCGAAAGGTTAAGCATGAGTCATATAGTTGATATGATGCCTATATAGATACTCGCCTTTGAAGCTACACCGACTCACGTGATGATCGGACTTGGTGTAGCGGATTTGGTTCATGTCATCACCAAAAGGACACGAGGGATGTCGTTTTTGAGTGGGAGTTCATTAGTAATTTGGATTAGTTGAACTCAATCTATCATAAACTTAGTCTAAATATATTTTACAAATTCTGTTGTAGATGGCACCACCTGCTTTTAATTTCAATGTGTTCATGGAGAAAGAGAAGCTTGCTGTGAATGGTAGCAACTTCACCAACTGGGCTATGAATTTGAGGATTCTCCTCACTGCTGCACAAAAGCAATATGTGCTAGAGGCGCCGCTAGGCCCCCCACCAGCTCCTGATGCCCATGACAAGGAAAAGAACGTCTATATAAATCGTTAGGAGGACCACAACTTAGTTCATTGCGGCATATTGTATGGGCTAGAACCAAAGCTTCGAAAACGTTTCAAAAATGGCAATGCCTTTGATACCATGGGAGAATTGAAAATGATTTTCGATACCCATGCTGCGTAGAGAGTTATAATGCTTCTGAAAAGTTCTTTAGCTGCATGATGGAAGAGAACAGCTCCGTTAGTGAGCACGTACTCAAAATGTCTAGGTACGCCGATAAGCTTGTGTCCTTGGGAATAACGATTCCCATTGACTTAGGCATACATCGTGTTCTCCAATCTCTGCCACCTAGCTACAAGAGCTTCGTGATGAACTATAATATGCAGGGCATGAAGAAGTCTCTTCCCGAGCTTCTGTCAATGCTTAAGACTGCAGAAGTGGAGATTAGGAAAGAACATCAAGTGTTGATGATCAATAAGACCACCGGTTTCAAGAAATACAAGAAAGGCAAGCAGAAGGGAAAGAAGGGCGGCAAATCTGTTGCCGCGCCTGAAAAGAAACCCCGAGCTGGCCCTAAGTCTGACACCGAGTGCTACTATTGCGAGGGGACTGGCCATTGGAAGCGCAACTGCCCCAAGTATTTGGCGGACAAAAGGGCCGGCAAGGCAAACAAAGGTATATGTGATATACATGTTATTGATGTGTACTTGACTAGTACTCGAAGTAGCACCTGGGTATTTGATACGGGATCGGTTGCTAATATATGCAACTCGGTTCAGGGGCTGCGGAACAAGCGACAACTAGCAAGGGATGAGGTCACGATGCGGGTCGGCAATGGATCAAGAGTTGATGTGATCATCGTCGGAACGCTGCCTCTCCATATGCCGTCGGGATTAGTTATAAACCTGATAATTATTATTTAGTGCCTGCACTGAGCATGAACATTGTATCCGGATCATGTTTGATGCAAAGTGGTTATTCGTTTAAATCTGAAAACAATGGTTGTTCGATTTATATGAATAATATCTTTTATGGTCATGCACCTGTGTTGAATGGTTTATTTCTATTGGATCTCGATAGTAGTATTACGCATATTCATAATGTTGATGCTAAAAGAATTAAACTTGATAATGATATATCTGCATATATGTGGCACTGCCGTCTAGGTCATATTGGCGTTAAACGCATGAATAAACTCCATTCTGATGGACTTTTGGAATCACTTGATTTTGAATCATTTGATACATGTGATCAATGCCTTATGGGCAAGATGACTAGAACGCCGTTTTCCGGTTCAATGGAACGGGCGACAGATTTATTGGAAATCATACATACTGATGTGTGTGGACCAATGAGTGTGTCGGCGCGAGGTGGATATCGTTATTTTGTTACTTTCACGGATGATTTGCGTAGATACGGGTATATCTATTTGATGAAACACAAGTCTGAAACTTTTGAAAAGTTCAAAGAATTTCAGAATGAAGTGGAAAATCATCGTAATAGAAAGATCAAATTTCTATGGTCTGACCGTGGAGGAGAGTATCTTAGTTACGAGTTTAGCACACACATGAAAGAGTGTGGAATAGTTTCCCAACTCACGCCTGCCGGAACACCACAACGTAATGGTGTGTCAGAACGTCGTAATCGTACTTTATTGGATATGGTTCGATCTATGATGTCTCTAACTGACTTGCCACTGTCATTTTGGGGTTATGCACTGGAAACCGCTACATTCACTTTAAATAGGGCACCATCTAAATCCGTTGAAAAGACACCATATGAATTATGGTTTGGAAACAAACCTAAGCTGTCATTTCTTAAAGTTTGGGGATGTGATGTTTATGTGAAGAAACTTCAACCGGATAAACTCGAACCCAAAGCGGAAAAATGCGTCTTCATAGGATACCCTAAGGAAACAATTGGGTATACCTTCTATCACAGATCCAAGGGCAAGGTCTTTGTTGCCAAGAATGGATCCTTTCTTGAGAAGGAGTTTCTCGCGAAAGGTGTGAGTAGTCGGAAGGTAGAACTCGAAGAGGTTATTGAACCTTCTCTTCATAAAATGGCGAGTAGCGCAGCACCAGAAGTTGTTTCGGAGTTGACTTCACCTAATGAAGAGAGAGCTAATGATATTGATCATGAAACTCTGAAAGAGGACACTACTGAACCTCGTAGGTCAAGCAAGACACGTGCAGCTCCTGAACTGTACGGCAATCCTGTTATGCATTTGATGAAATAGATGACCCTGCGACGTATGAAGAAGCGATGATGAGCCCTGATTCCAACAAATGGCTAGAAGCCATGAAATCCGAGATGGAATCCATGTACGAAAACCAGGTTTGGACCTTGGTGGACTTACCTCACGATCGAAAGGCCGTTGAGAATAAATGGATTTTCAAAAGAAAAACTGATGCTGATGGTAATGTAACCATCTATAAGGCTCGACTTGTCGCAAAGGGGTTTCGAAAAATTCAAGGAGTTGACTACGATGAGACATTCTCTCCCGTAGCAATGCTTAAGTCGGTTAAGATTATGTTAGCAATTGCTGCATATTTCGATTATGAAATATGGCAGATGGGTGTCAAAACTGCGTTCCTCAATGGTAATATTGAAGAAGAGTTGTATATGATACAACCAAAGGGTTTTGTCGATCCTAAGGATGCTAATAAGGTGTGCAAACTTCAGCGATCCATCTATGGACTGAAGCAAGCATCTCAGAGTTGGAATCTCCGCTTTGATGAGGTGATCAAAGAGTTTGGATTTGTCCAAACTTATGGAGAGGCTTGTATTTACAAAAAAGCGAGTGGGAGCAATGTGGCATTTCTGATATTATATGTGGATGACATATTATTGATTGGAAATGATATAGATCTTTTAAACAGTGTTAAAAGTTATCTAAACAGTAAATTTTCGATGAAGGACCTTGGTGAAGCTTCATATATATTAGGCATTAAAATCTATAGAGATAGATCAAGACGCCTAATTGGGCTATCGCAGAGTACATACCTTGATAAGATATTAAAGAAGTTTAATATGGACGAAAGTAAGAAGGGGTTCTTACCTATGTTGCAAGGCAAGACATTGAGTAATACTCAAAGTCCGGCTATGGCGGAAGAAAGAGAGATGATGGATAACATCCCCTATGCCTTGGCCATAGGCTCTATTATGTATGCCATGCTATGTACAAGACCGGATGTGGCACATGCTATTAGTTTGACTAGTAAGTACCAAACTGATCCAGGTTCGGAACACTAGATAGCGGTAAAGAACATCTTCAAGTACTTGAGAAGAACTAAGGATATGTTTCTTATATACGGAGGTGAAGAAGAGCTAGTCGCTAAGTGTCGATGCTAGTTTTGACACCGATCCGGATGACTCTAAGTCTCAATCCGGATATGTATTTCTCTTGAACGGAGCAGCAGTTAGTTGGAGGAGTTCCAAACAACCTGTGGTGGCTGGATCAACAATGGAGGCGGAATATGTTGCTGCTTCAGAAGCGGTGCAGGAGGCAGTTTGGATGAAAGAGTTCATTACAAAACTGGGTGTGGTTCCCAGTGCGTTGGACCCGATGGTGATCTATTGTGACAACAATGGAGCCATAGCCAACGCAAAGGAACCAAGGTCTCACAAGAATTCCAAACATATTAAGCACCGGTTTCACTCCATCCGCGAGCATTTCAAGGATGGAGATATAAAGATTTGTAAAGTGCACACGAACCAAAATGTAGCAGATCCGTTGACTAAAGTACTCCCTAGGGCAAAACATGATCAATACCAAAACTCCATGGGTGTTAGATTTATCACTATGTAAACTAGATTATTGTCTCTAGTGCAAGTGGGAGACTGAAGGAAATATGCCCTGAGAGGAAATAATAAAGTTGTTATTATATATTTATTGTATATGATAGATGTTTATTTTGCATGCTATAATTGTATTGATAGGAAACATCAATACATGTGTGTTTAATAAACAAAAAGGGTTCCTAGTTATGCCTCTCTTATAGACTAGCTTGTTGATTAACAAGATGATCAAAGTTTCCTGATCATGGACATTGGATGTTGTTAATAACAAGGTCACGGCATTTGTGAAATGATGAGATGAACATTCATCCGAAGTATAGCATTACGATCAAGTCATTATGTTTATATTGCTATAACATCATACAAAGTAGTCTTAGTCCTTAGACCATGAGATCATGTTAATTGCTAACACCGGAAGAGTATCTTGATAACATCAAACGTCACACCGTAACAGGGTGACTATAAAGATGGGTTCAGTACTACGAAGGTGTTATGTTGAGGCTCATGGATCAAGAGTGGAATTTGTCAATCCAGATGACGGATAGATATACTCTGGGCCCTGTCGGTGATATCACATTAAGATAGCTTGCAAGCAAGTGATGTGATCACTAGAATGTTATATCACGGGAACGAGAAAAGAGTGCATGTCGGTAACGAGATCAAACTAGGTATTTGGATACCGATGATCGAATCTCGGACATGTATTATATCATGAGACAAAGGGATTAAATTGCTGACGTTAAAGGTTCTCACGATCACAGAAGTCATCGTTGAATGTGAAGGAGTCAGTATGGATCTCCAGGTCCCGCTTCTGATTATTGATCTGAGAGGAGTCTCAATCATCTCTGCATTATTCGCGAACCGTAGGGTGACACACTTAAGGGTTACCGGACACCATTTAGGAGCACATATGTTCCAGACAAAAGGTTTGCAAAGCGCAGGAAATGTTTCGATAGAAACCGGAATTGTTTCGATAGAAACCGGAATTGTTTCGGGTGAAATTGCAGAAAGTGGTTCTGCATGTAATATTGAAATGTTGCAAGGGGTTTTATGTGAATGTTTTTTAATTAAAGTAATTAACAAAATTCTGAATAAAATAAATAAAAGAGTTTTATTAAATGAGAGAGCATTAAATTTGGAGAAATTTAATGCATTTAAAGTGAAGACTTTAAAAGAGAATGTAAAGGGGCATTTTAATGTGGAGGGGTTACCACCACATGAATGGGGGAGGTGAGGGGTCACCCCCCATGCGCCGGCCATGGAGAGAGGGGGCACCTCCCCCTCCTCCTATAAAAGGCCACCCATTCCCTCCTTCATCCTCACACCTCCTCGTGAAGGATCTCTCTCCCCTCTAGATATTCCCCCATGGTCTCGGATTAGCGAGATACATGTTCCCGGTGGCCTTGCGTCTGGAAGGAGTTGCTTCTTCCACTGATTCGCTGGAGCGAGGAGGTGGAGGTTGTCCGGTGGCTTGAACGTGTGTGCGAGGACGGATGCGCTGCTGATTTGCGGCGCTCGGACTTCCACATGATCTTTAGATCGGCAAGCGTACGACTACATCAACCATGAGTTCCTACTCGTTAACAAAACTCGTTGTCTTCGAGGGTAAGTTCTCCATGGATGTAGGTCAACCCGTTGCTCTGTATCTAGTAGATAGATCTTGGCGTATAGTTCTCATCGTAGGAATTTTTTTGTTTTCTATGCTGTAGACCCAACATGTACAACCTCCCTCCCTAGTTGTGCATGAAAAAGAAGTACATACAAATGAGTATGCTAATTCAAGGGCCAAAACAACGTGGTACTGACATCAATCTATATCTCGGGCTGTTGAAAGAGGAGCTAGCCATGTTATGGGAATCCGGAGCCAATACATATGACGCTGTCGCACAAGATTATTTCACTATGAGAGCCGCGTTGGTCACTACGGTGCAAGACTATCCAGGTTGCGGATATTTCTCGGGGCAGGTTATCCAAGGATTCTATGCATGCGTTAGGTGCATGGATAACACGACCTATCTCCAACTAGAGAAAGATCCAGGGTCTTCCAAAACCGTGTTCATGGGGCACTGTAGATGGCTTTGAAAGAATGATGCATGGAGAAAACGTGGAGATCTGTTCAATGGAAAATCCGAGACCCGAGGAATCCTAGAGCGGAGGAGCAGTGAAGAAGTGGATGAATTGCTGAAAAACTTGAAAGAGTGTCCTAAACCGGGAAAGAAGCGAAAGAGGCAGCAAGACAAGCCGTTGATGAAGGTATGGAAAACAAGGACTGTTTTCTGGGAGTTGCCATACTGGAAGTTTCTCCGCACGCCTCATAGCCTTGACATCATGCATATCACGAAGAACGTGTGCGAGAGTCTAGTCGCCACCCTAATCAACATGCCAGATAGGACGAAAGATGGTCCTAAATCAAGGAACGACTTGATATTCATGGACATCCGGAAGGATCTTCACGGAGGACGCCCTACTCCTGATGATCAGGAAGATGACGATGATCATCAGTCGGAGGCGACACAACAAGGTCATAGAAAGGGTAAAAAGGTCAAGAAGAACGAATATTACTGCCCCCCTTCGTGCTTCACACTAAGCCAGGATGAGATCAAACAGTTTTTCAAGTGCCTTCTAGGAGTCAAATTTCCTTACGGCTACGCTTTCAAGATAAGCAGGTACCTAGATGAGGCTAAGCAGAGGTTTAGTGGGATGAAGTCTCACGACTGTGCCATGCTAATGACGCAGATACTTCCGGTTGCACTACGAGGTATAATGGACGAGCATGTCCGAGAAACATTGTTTGGGCTCTGCAAGTTTTTCGACGTCGTCTCTCGAAAGTCAATTAGCGTGAAATAGCTCGGGAGGCTACAAGAGGAGATCGTGGTGATACTATGCGAGCTCGAGATCTACTTCCCACCCGCATTCTTCGACATTATGGTGCATCTGCTGGTCCATATCGTGGAGGATATCATCCAACTCGGGCTGATGTTCCTCCGCAGCATGATGTCGTTCGAAAGGATGAACGGACACATCAAAGGATACGTTCGCAACAGGTCCTGTCCAGATGGAAGCATAGCCAAGAGCTTTCTGGCCGAAGAGTGCATCTCCTTCTGCACGAATTATCTAGGCATCAAGAACCCTGTCGGTCTTCCCGTCATTAGGTACCTTGGCAAGCTCGATGGATCGGGTCACCGAGAGGGTCGTCGCGTACTGCATGCAGACTACGATTGTTGATGCGCAGACTTTGATAGAGCAAACCTAGTCACGCTACAACATTTAGAACTGGTCGATCCTTGGGTACAAAAGCACAAAAGGTCAATCGAGAATAAGTATAGTGACCGGGGCATACAGAGGACACAGGGAGAAATAATCAAAGAGCACAACTCATATTTCACGCGTTGGTTTAGGCAGACGCTCCTAGATAATCCCCCGCAATCGCATTCTGCGGAGGAAAACATCATATTCACCTTGTCGCAGGGACCCATGCACAACCTCGTGACCTATCAGGCATATGATATCAACGGCTACACATTCTACACGGAGGAAAAGGACAACAAGTGTGACTATCAGAACTCAGGCGTAACATCGGAATTCTACACCGATGACAACGTGAAGGAAAGATTTTACGGAAGGATCGAGGAGATCTGGGAGCTCGACTACTGTGGAGAAAAGGTGCCGATGTTCCGTGTCAGATGGGCCAAGAGCGTCGAAAGAGAAGACCGGTATTTCACAACCATGTTAATACCCGAAGCAGCCAAATCCAAGGCCGCCGGTGCGCACGTCGCCGCGAAAAATGAACCGTGGGTACTGGCTAGCAAAGTGGACCAATGTTTTTTTATTACTGACCCGACAAAGCCTAGCCATGTTGTCGTGAGGAGAGGGAAAAGAAACATCATCGGAATGGATGGAGTCGCCAACGAGCAAGACTTCGACCAGTACGGTGATCCAAAGATTGAAGATGACGACGACTACGATGAAAAAACATACATCACAAGAAGAAAAAGGACAACCTTACCCAAAAAAGGTAACCCGTTCGAGCGAAGAAACATAAAAGTGCTAGGGCTAAATTATTCAACCGCGACAAAGAAGGGAAAAAATATTGTAAAACGCTAGCTCAAAAAAGATTGTATTGATGCATATGGATGGGATATTATTAATGGACACATTATTATTTAATTTCTTTCTACTTTTAATCACTTTTGTACCACTTTTGATGATATATATGTACCATTTTTGTCATATAAAACATATAACATATATTTTATATAGTTTACATAATTTTTGGGATATTTTTTAACATTTTAAAGTAGTTTTAAAATAAAAACAAAAAATGGGGGCACCAGGGTTCGAACCTGGGTGCTCCAGGTTTGTGAGCGTAAATAGCTAGGGCGGAACCAGTGGGATATGCAAGTGCTAGTGTCAACTAACGGGGCGGCAGCTATTTGTTTGACTTGTCACGACACTTAGCCGTAGCGCACCCTTACCTAGTGCGCTACGGTTACCTGTAGCGCACTAGGTAAGGGTGCGCTATGGCTAAGTGTCGTGACAAGTCTGTTGTGCTGCGCACGGTTGTCATCTCCCATCTCCCATCTCGCTCCCATCTCCCATCTATCCTCCGCCGCTCGATCTGCTGCCTCCGTTGCTCGCCCGCTGCCTGCCGAGGAGGAGGAGAGGAGGCCGCCGCGTCCGTGGAGGAGGAGAGGAGGCCACCGCGTCCGACGAGGAGGAGAGGAGGCCGCCGCGTCCGAGAAGGAGGAGAGGAGGTCGCCGCGCGTCCGTGGAGGAGGAGAGGAGGCCACCGCGTCCGAGGAGGAGGAGGAGAGGAGGCCGCCGTGTCCGTGGAGGAGGAGAGGAGGCCGCCGCGTCCGAGGAGGAGGAGAGGAGGCCGCCGCGCGTCCGTGGAGGAGCTCCGTCCGTGCTCTTCGTCATCGTCGTCCGCACGCTCTTCATCGTCGTCGTCTTTGAGGTGAGCGTCCCCTCTCCCCTCCCTCCCTCTCTCCCCTCTCTAGGGTTTCCTCCTCCGAGCACATGAACCCTAGCTTGATTCAGTGATAGATTCCGAAAATTTCAACCCTAATTAGGGTTTCCTCCTCCGAGCACATGACCTAGAACACATAATGCAGTGATAGTGTTTAGGGTTCAGTCATCCAGTGACCCTAATTTCAACCCTAATCAGTGATAGTGTTTAGGGTTCAGTCATTCAGTATTATATAATGCAGTTCTATTTGTATGATCATATAATGTAGTATTATATATCATCATGCAGAATTATATAATGCAGTATTATATAACGCAGTATTAAGTAAACTTCTGTTTGTATGATCATATAATCAGTATTATATAATCTTGAAAAATAGCTTCAGGATAATTTGTGCAAGCGGAGTTACTGATTTTTTGCTATGCCACTGTATGATTATGGTTGGGATGTACCACCTAGTATGAAATGAGTCCCACATGTGTAATTTGCCACCTAGTATGTATAATTTGCCACCTAGTATGATTTTTTGCTATGCCACTGTATAATTTGCCACCTAGTATGTATAAAATGTTGGGATGTACCACATGTGTTTGGACAAAATCCTGATCTGTTTTAGGGGCTACAAGTCTATGACTTAGTTTTGATGTTGTCGTGTTAGCAATGGTTGATTAATTTGAGTGATGAACTGTATCGAAGGTAATTAGCAATCTCATTGCTTACTTTCTAGGTCTGTTTGCTCATGACCATTGCTTAGAGCACATGTGAGTTTATTATATGAACCGGTTTTTTATCGATTTTATTAAAATATCACTTCATACATACTTTGAATTCTATTTGAAGCTGTGTCTGTTCTAAATGTGCATATTTACAGTGATTCTTGTTGAAAGAAAAGATAATATGTCAATATCTTTTTGTTCATGGTCAGGTTCCTGAATAAAGTACTCCTAAGATGTATTCGTATGCAGGTGCTTGTATGAAATGGAAGTTAATCGGGCAATCGGGCAATCGGGAAGTACTCCTAGTTTAACAAAAATGAGCAATGGTCATGCCGGATTTTTCCGCGCACTTTACTAACCATTATTTTCCTTTTATTAGTGCAAACATGTGTGACAACGACGAGGCTGGATCTTCTCAGCGTATCAATGCTGAAGGAGAAGTGAGACCTCAAAACAGACCCTTGTCATTCTGGGAGGAGGTCGAGCGGCTAGAAAGAATGACAGAGGGTGATGAAGAATACAACCCTTCCGAGAGCGACGCCGATGAGATGGAAGACACGGAGGAAGAAGAAGCGGCCGAAGGAACGGCGGATGATGAAACCACTGATGGCGGCGAGGGCAGAACAAGTGGTAGTAGTCCGCCTAAGAAGAAAAAGGAAAGGCGCCCGAACACGGTCGGCACCGTCAGAGAGGAAATTACCGAAGTGAGCCCAAAAGGGGTTCCTTTGGCGCCCGACCATGTGGTCAAAGGGTACGGTGGGCAAGTGGCGGCTATCACCCGGACCACCATCTCGATCAACACTGAGAATCTCCGGCATAAAGATAATGGCCATTTGCGCACACTCCTCTTCGAGAAGCTGCACGCAAGATACAAGTTCCCCCTTCAGTATTGGAACATAGATTATCATGGGAATGAAGTAAATAAATCCGCCCTCATGAGGATGAGCACCGCCCTGGCCAGCTGGAGAACCCGGATAAAGAAGAAGATATTTAAAGAAGAGAAAAGTCTCGAGGAGATCCAGAAGATTGACCCGCAGATCACCGAAGATCAATTCCAAGAGTTCAAGGCCAAGTGCACCTCCGAAGCAGCCAAGGCCTCGAGTAAGTGGGGAAATGAATTGCAGGAGATGAATATAGGTCACCACCGTCTTGGATCTGGTGGTTACAGAGCTGCGGAGCCCAAATGGGATAAGGAGGACGACGAGTATAGAGCTAAGGGGATAGCTAACCCCTTTTCAAAATTTGAAAACAAGCAGCTTCGAAACTTCATCAGGGCTCGTTACCATGTGGACCCCAAAACCAAAGAACACACCGCGGAAACTAAGGTGAAGGACTTCGAGGTTCTTGCGGTAAGTAATTTAATTACCACGGATCAAGTCGATTACATTATAATCGATCAAGTCGAATTTCTAAACGGTTCACGTTACTTCTTCTACAGGACGAGGAAATTGCTAGTCAGGGATCCCATGGTTCCTCATCCCACGGGTCGACGGCGACCACCCGGTGGGATAACCCTTTTAACAGGGCGATGAACCGGGCTAAGAAAATCACGCTGGTTACAAAGAAGCCATCGTCGGCTGGCCGTCTGGCCGGCTTCGGGGCTAAGAATTGGGTGGATCATTTTGGTCCACCCCCGAGGACGCGTGTGGAGGGAAGGAGCGACGAGGAAAACCGCGAGGTTCAGGAACTTAAGGAACAAGTGGCACGGATTGTTGGAGATATACCCAAGAGGCAATAATAAAAGTGGTTATTATTATATCTTTGTGTTTATGATGAATGTTTACATCCCATGCTATAATTGTATTATTAGGAAACACTAATACATGTGTGTTTTGTAAACATGTGAGAGTCCCTAGTAAGCCTCTTGTTGAACTAGCTTGTTGATTGATTGATGATCATGGTTTCCTGATCATGGACATAAGGATGTGATTGATAACAAGGTTATATCATTAGGAGAATGATGTGATGGACACACACCCATAGTAAGCATAGCATAAGATCAAGTCATTAAGTTCGTATTGCTGTAAGCTTTTAAATGCATAGTAACCTAATCCTTCGACCATGAGGTTGTGTTAATCACCATCACCGGATGGGTACTTTGATGACATCAAACATCGCTTCGTAATTGGGTGGTCATAAAGGTGTCATTGGGTATTCTGAAAGTATGTGTTGAAGCGCATGGACCAAGATTGGGATTTGTCCATCCATATGACGGATAAATATGCTCTAGGCCCTCTCGGTGGAATGTCATCTAGTTAGCTTGCAAGCATGTGACTGGGTCACAAGGGATGACATATCACGGAACGAGTAAAGAGTACTTATCAGTAACGAGGTAGAACTAGGTATGGAGATGCTGACGATCAAACCTCGGATAAGTATAGTATCGCGTGACAAAGGGAATTGGTTTCGTGTGTAAATGGTTCAATCGATCACGAAGTCATTGTTGAGTATGTGGGAGCCATTATGGATCTCCAGGTCCCGCTGATGCTTATTGATAGAAGATGTGTCTCTGTCATGTCTGCATATTCACGAACCGTAGGGTGACACACTTAAGGTTCAAAGTTGTTTTAAGTAGATATGGAATGTGCGTTGGAGACCAAATGTTGTTTGGAGTCTCGGAATGGATCTGGGACATCACGAGGAGATCCGGAATGGTCCGGAGAATAAGATTCATATATTGGGGATCATTTTCTGAGTTAGGAAATGTTCCGCAGTATTTGTATGAGGGTTCTAGAAGGTTTCAGAATGTTCTGGAAGGTTCTAGAAAGATATCTTGGAGTTTGCTTGAAAATCAAGATAGGGATCAAGGAGTCCTGATGGGTCAAGACAAGGAGTCGTGGGGGAGGAGGACTCCTCCCCTCCTCCCCAATCCGCCGGCCCTAGAGGAGGGGAGTCCTACAAGGACTCCCCCTCCCCAAGGCGCCCTCCCCCCCTTAAATAGAAGGGCAGGGGCGCCCCCTCCAAGCCCTGCTCCATAACTCCCAATCTCTGCCGCCTCTCTCCTCCTCCTTTCTTCTGCACAGGCATAGGCGAAGCCCTACAGAATTCTCTACTCCACCACCACCACGCCGTCGTGCTGCTGGGATTCCGTGGAGAAGATCTACTACCTCTGCTGCTCGCTGGAACGAGGAGAGGAAGGTCTGTTTCGACTCCGCACGTGTGACCGACTGCGGAAGCACTGCCGAAACGCGACGCCGGAAGGATCGTCCACACGATCTTGAGATCGGCAAGTGATCGACTACATCAACCACGAGATCTAATCTCGTTAACGCTTTCGGATCTACAAGGGTTAGTTCCTATCTATCTCGTTGCTCATGTCTAATAGATTAGATCTTGGCTTTTATCTAGATTAGATCTGGGTTTTGTTCGTTCTTGCGGTAGAAATTTTTTGTTTTCCATGCTACGAACCCATCAGTGGTATCAGAGCCGTATCTATGCGTAGATCTGTTGCACGAGTAGAACACAATGTTTTTGTGGGCGTTGATGCTTTTGTTGACGGTGTCTTAGCGTGTACTTTGCATCTTGCGGCATGGTGGGATGAAGCGGCTCGGGCTAACATTACATGTCATCGCACATGAGACTTGCTCCACGCTTGACGTGCAACTTGCTTTGCACAAGTGGCTTTGCGGGTGTCTGTCTCTCCCACCATAGTTAAGATTCAATTTACAATGAGCATCTGACAACACTTGTATCAACGTTGTGGTCCTTGTTCGTAGGTAAGATCGGTCTTATGCGAAAGCCCCAAACCACGTAAAACATGCAAAGAAAATTAGAGGTGTCTAACTTGTTTTTGCAGGGGTTTTGTGATGTGATATGGCCATCATGTGATTGTGATTGTATTTGATGTATGCAATGATCCTTGTTGTAATATGGCAACCGGCAGGAGCCTAATGGTTGTCTTTAATTCTGTTAAGACCTGCGTGTCTATTCATCTTGTAATAGCTTTATTCCAAGTAGTTGTAATAGTTGCTGGTGATGATGGACAACCATGAAGCGGCGCCACTGACCTTGACGCAATGCTGGTGATGATGGAGATCATGTTCGTGCTTTGGAGATGGAGATCAAAGGCGCAAGAAGAAAGGGCCATATCATATCACACTAATTTTGAATTGCCTGTGGTGTTAATCCTTTATGCATCTTGTATTGCTTAGATCGCGACGGTAGCATTATAAGATGATCCCTCTCACTAAATATCAAGTAATAAAGTGTTCACCCTTAGTTGGCACCGTTGCTAAGACTCGTCATTTCGAAGCATCTCGTGATGATCGGATGTGATAGATTCTACGTGTGCATACAACGGGTGCAAGCCAGATTTGCACATGCGGAAACTAAGGTTATCTTGACGAGCCTAGCATGTACAGACATGGTCTCGGAACACGGAATACCGAAAGGTAGAGCATGAGTCATATAATTGATATGATGAACATGAAGATTGTTCGCCGATGAAACTACATCTTCTCTCGTGAAGATCGGAGTTGGTGTAGTGGACTTGGTTCATGTAATCAGTAAGATAATGTGAGGGATGTTGTTTTGAGTGGGAGTTCACCTAGTTAGTTTAAGAATTAAATTTGAACTCAATTTGTCATAAACTTAGTCTAAACTACTTGCAAATTGTTGTAGATTATGGCGACCCCCTCCATCAATTTCAATGCGTTCCTAGAGAAAGAAAAGCTTAAAAACAATGGAAGCAATTTCACGGACTGGTTCCGTGGACTGAAGATCGTCCTCAGGGCTGGTTAGTTGACCTATGTGCTCGAAGCACCGCTAGGTGACCCACCTGCAGATAATGCCACTGATGACGAAAAGAATGTTTTCGCCACTCGGAAAAATCATTACTCCATAGTTCAGTGTGCCATCCTGTACGGTTTAGAATCAGAGCTCCAAAAGCGTTTTGAGCACCACGACCCGTTTGAGATCATTAAGGAGCTCAGGCTAATTTTTGAGACTCGCGCAGCCATGGAGAGCTATGAGGCCTCCGAAAAGTTCTTTAACTGTAAGATGGAAGAGGGAAGCTCCGTTGGCGAGCACATGCTCACCATGTCTGGGTACGCAAAGAAGCTCCAAGAGTTGGGAATATTGATTCCTAATGAATTGGGGATTCACCGTCTCCTTCAATCACTGCCACCAAGATACAAGAACTTTGTGATGAACTACAACATGCACTGCATGAACAAGACGTTGCCTGAACTGTCGTCCATGCTGAAAACTGCTGCAGTGGAGATCAAGAAGGAGCACCAAGTGTTGATGGTCAATAAGACCACCAATTTCAAGAGACGGGGCAAGCCTAAGAACAAGGGCAACTTCAAGAAGGACGGCAAGAAAGCTGCCGCACCTGCTCAGAAGCCCAAGGCTGGTCCTAAGCCTGAAACTGAGTGCTTCTACTTCAAGGGTGCTGGTCACTGGAAGCGTAACTGCCCCAAGTACCTGGCGGATCTGAAGAACGGCAACATCAAGAAGAAAGGTATATTTGATATATGTGTTATAGATGTGTATATTACTAGTAATCGTAGTAGTGCCTGGGTATTTGATACTGGTTCGGTTGCTCATATTTGTAACTCGAAACAGGAGCTGCGGAATAAACGAAGACTGGCAAGAGACGAGGTGACGATGCGCGTTGGAAATGGCTCCAAGGTTGATGTGATCGCCGTCGGCACGCTCCCTCTACCTCTACCTTCGGGATTAGTTTTAAATTTGAATAATTGATATTTGGTGCCTGCGTTAAGCATGAACATTATATCTGGATCCTGTTTATTGCGAGACGGTTACTCTTTTAAGTCCGAGAAAAAAGGTTGTTCGATTTATATGAGTAATATCTTTTATGGTAATGCACCTGAGATGAATGGTTTATTCTTACTGAATCTTGATAGTAGTGATACACATGTTCACAACATAGATGCTAAACGAATAAAATTGAATGATAATTCTACATACATGTGGCACTGTCGTCTTGGTCACATTGGAGTGAAGCGTATGAAGAAACTCCATTCTGATGGACTTCTTGAATCACTTGATTTTGAATCACTTGAAAGATGCGAAGCATGTCTAATGGGAAAAATGACTAAGACTCCATTCTCTGGTACAATGGAGCGAGCTACAGAATTATTGGACATAATACATACCGATGTGTGTGGCCCAATGAGTGTACCATCGCGTGGTGGATATCGTTATGTTCTCACTTTCACGGATGACTTAAGTAGATATGGGTATGTCTACTTTATGAAACATAAGTCCAAAACTTTCGAGAAGTTTAAGGAATTTCAAAGTGAAGTGGAAAATCATCGTAACAAGAAGATTAAATTTCTGCGTTCTGAACGCGGAGGTGAATATCTGAGTTATGAGTTTGGCATGCATTTAAAGAAATGTGGAATACTTTCACAGTTGACACCGCCGGGAACACCACAGCGTAATGGTGTGTCAGAACGTCGTAATCGAACTCTCTTAGATATGGTTCGGTCTATGATGTCTCTTACAGGTTTACCGTTATCATTTTGGGGCTATGCATTAGAGACAGCCGCATTCACTTTAAATAGGGCACCATCTAAATCCGTTGAAACGACACCGTACGAATTGTGGTTTGGGAAGAAACCTAAGTTGTCGTTCCTTAAAGTTTGGGGTTGCGAAGCATATGTAAAGAAGTTACAACCTGATAAGCTAGAACCCAAAGCGGAGAAATGCGTCTTCATAGGATACCCTAAAGAAACAATTGGGTATACCTTCTGTCATAGATCCGAAGGCAAAGTTTTCGTTGCAAAGAATGGATCCTTTCTTGAGAAGGAGTTTCTCTCGAAGGAGGTGACTGGAAGGAAAGTAGAACTCGAGGAGGTTATTGAACCTTCTCTCGGATTTGAGAGTAGCGCAGCACCGGAAGATGTTTTTGTGCCGCCTGCACCAATTGAAGAGGAAGCTAATGATAATGATCATGAAACTTCAAACAAAGTTACTACTAAACTTCGCAGGTCAATGAGGGTTCGTACCACTCCTGATTGGTATGACACTGCCTTGAACGTCATGTTGGTGGACAACGTTGATGACCCTGCGACGTATGAAGAAGCTATGGTGAGCCCAGATTCCGACAAATGGCTAGAAGCCATGAAATCCGAAATGGGATCCATGTACGAAAACCAAGTGTGGACTTTGGTGGACTTACCGGATGGCCGTAAGGCTATCGAGAACAAATGGATTTTCAAGAGAAAAACAGATGCTGATGGTAATGTTACCGTCTATAAAGCTCGACTTGTCGCGAAAGGGTTCCGACAAATTCAAGGAGTTGACTATGATGAGACTTTCTCACCAGTAGCGAAGCTGAAGTCTGTGAGGATTTTGTTAGCAATTGCTGCACATTTCGATTATGAGATTTGGCAGATGGATGTCAAAACGGCGTTCCTTAATGGTGACATTGAGGAAGAGTTGTATATGGTACAACCCAAGGGTTTTGTCGATCCTAAAGATGCTGACAAGGTATGCAAGCTTCAGCGCTCCATTTATGGACTGAAGCAAGCATCCCGGAGTTGGAATCAACATTTTGATAAAGTAATCAAAAAATTTGGGTTTATACAAACTTATGGAGAAGCTTGTATTTACAAGAAAGTGAGTGGGAGCTCTGTAGCATTCCTAGTACTATATGTAGATGACATATTGTTGATTGGGAATGATATAGAACTTCTTAATAGCGTCAAAACCTGTTTGAATAATAGTTTTTCAATGAAGGATCTTGGCGAAGCGGCATACATTCTAGGCATCAAGATTTATAGAGATAGATCAAGACGCCTAATAGCGCTTTCACAAAGTACATACTTAGACAAAGTTCTAAAGAAGTTTAGAATGGAAGATAGCAAGAAAGGGTCCGTGCCCATGTTGTCAGGTAAGACCTTGAGTAAGACTCAAAGTCCAGCTACGGCAGAAGATAGAGTGAAAATGAATAATATTCCCTATGCCTCGGCCATAGGTTCTATCATGTATGTCATGCTGTGTACAAGACCGGATATAGCACATGTTGTTAGTTTTACTAGCAGATATCAAAGTGATCCTGGAATGGAGCACTGGACAGCGGTCAAGAATATCCTAAAGTACCTAAATAGGACTAAGGATATGGTTCTTTCTTATGGAGGTGATGATTATCTTGTTGTAAACGGTTACACCGATGCTAGTTGGAACACCGATCCGGATGACTCGAAGTCACAGTCGGGATACGTATTTATTTTGAATGGTGCTGCAGTGAGCTGGAGGAGTGCGAAGCAAAGCGTTGTGGTGAAATCTTCAACTGAATCGGAATACATAGCTGCTTCGGAGGCTGCACAAGAAGCCATTTGGATGAAGGAATTCATTACTGAACTTGGCGTGGTTCCCAGTGTGTTGGACCCGACGGCCATCTACTGTGACAACAAAGGTGCCATAGCTAATGCACATGAGCCAAGGTCACATAGCAAGCTGAAGCACATCAAGCTACGTTTTCACGCTATTCGCGAGTATGTCCGAGATGGTGACATAAAGATTTGCAAAGTACACACTGATCTGAATGTGGCAGATCCGTTGACTAAACCTCTCCCTAGGGCAAAGCATGACCAACACTAGAACGCCATGGGTGTTAGGTATATTACTATGTAATCGAGATTATTGACTCTAGTGCAAGTGGGAGACTGTTGGAGATATGCCCAAGAGGCAATAATAAAAGTGGTTATTATTATATCTTTGTGTTTATGATGAATGTTTACATCCCATGCTATAATTGTATTATTAGGAAACACTAATACATGTGTGTTTTGTAAACATGTGAGAGTCCCTAGTAAGCCTCTTGTTGAACTAGCTTGTTGATTGATTGATGATCATGGTT
Source organism: Avena eriantha (assembly GCA_910589775.1). Lineage (NCBI taxonomy): Eukaryota > Viridiplantae > Streptophyta > Magnoliopsida > Poales > Poaceae > Avena > Avena eriantha. Next base: position 174,138,831 of record OU342742.1, on the reverse strand, counting down.
TCCTGATCATGGACATAAGGATGTGATTGATAACAAGGTTATATCATTAGGAGAATGATGTGATGGACACACACCCATAGTAAGCGTAGCATAAGATCAAGTCATTAAGTTCGTATTGCTGTAAGCCTTTAAATGCATAGTAACCTAATCCTTCGACCATGAGGTTGTGTTAATCACCATCACCGGATGGGTACTTTGATGACATCAAACACCGCTTCGTAACTGGGTGGTCATAAAGGTGTCATTGGGTATTCTGAAAGTATGTGTTGAAGCGCATGAACCAAGATTGGGATTTGTCCATCCATATGACGGATAGATATGCTCTGGGCCCTCTCGGTGGAATGTCATCTAGTTAGCTTGCAAGCATGTGACTGGGTCACAAGGGATGACATATCACGGAACAAGTAAAGAGTACTTATCAGTAACGAGGTAGAACTAGGTATGGAGATGCTGATGATCAAACCTCGGATAAGTATAGTATCGCGTGACAAAGGGAATTGGTTTCGTATGTAAATGGTTCAATCGATTACGAAGTCATCGTTGAGTATGTGGGAGCCATTATGGATCTCCAGGTCCTGCTGATGGTTATTGATAGGAGATGTGTCTCTGTCATGTCTGCATATTCACGAACCATAGGGTGACACACTTAAGGTTCGAAGTTGTTTTAAGTAGATATGGAATGTGCGTTGGAGACGAAATGTTGTTCGGAGTCTCGGAATGGATCTGGGACATCACGAGGAGATCCGGAATGGTCCGGAGAATAAGATTCATATATTGGGGATCATTTTCTGAGTTAGGAAATGTTCCGGAGTATTTGTATGAGGGTTCTAGAAGGTTTCGGAATGTTCCGGAAGGTTCTAGAAAGATATCTTGGAGTTTGCTTGAAAATCAAGATAGGGATCAAGGAGTCCTGATGGGTCAAAACAAGGAGTCGTGGGGGAGGAGGACTCCTCCCCCCCTCCCCAATCCGCCGGCCCTAGAGGAGGGGAGTCCTACAAGGACTCCCCCTCCCCAAGGCGCCCTCCCCTCTTAAATAGAAGGGCAGGGGCGCCCCCTCCAAGCCCTGCTCCATAACTCCCAATCTCTGCCGCCTCTCTCCTCCTCCTTTCTTCTGCACAGGCATAGGCGAAGCCCTGCAGAATTCTCTACTCCACCACCACCACCACGCCGTCGTGCTGTTGGGATTCCGTGGAGAAGATCTACTACCTCTGCTGCTCGCTGGAACAAGGAGAGGAAGGTCTGCTTCGACTCCGCACGTGTGACCGACTGCGGAAGCGCTGCCGAAACGCGGCGCCGGAAGGATCATCCACTTGACCGACTGCGGAAGCGCTGCCGGAACGCGACGCCGGAAGGATCGTCCACACGATCTTGAGATCGGCAAGTGATCGACTACATCAACCACGAGATCTAATCTCGTTAACGCTTTCAGATCTACGAGGGTTAGTTCCTATCTATCTCGTTGCTCATGTCTAATAGATTAGATCTTGGCTTTTATCTAGATTAGATCTGGGTTTTGTTCGTTCTTGCGGTAGAAATTTTTTGTTTTCCATGCTACGAACCCATCATGGATCCCACAGATCGTCCAAGACAACCGGGCAATCACCCTCACCTCCATCCTGCCTACCTTGGTGGAGTCAATAGCGAACTGGAGTGCGGGTGGTCGACAAGGGCCGTGCCCGATTCCAAGCATGGTCAGTAGCCACTCAAACAATGTGGCGCCGACGATCCCGGTGAATTATGTGTTCGTGACTACGCTCGCTAGCACTGCGGCACCGGAAGCATTGGTGACTCCGCCCGCTAGCACGGCGACGCCGGAAGCATTCGTGACTCCCCCTGCCATCACCACGGCGCCGGAGCTTAATGCAACCGATAGGCAGAATACATCGGCGGCCGGCACCGTGCCATCAAGCAGCCCCTCCGTCTCTTGCACGCCCGTCGTCGTATGTGGTGCCTCGACATTAGCTGAGCTCAACGCCATCACGGTAAACCAAATAGTTTACCGCCTTGCCATTTATTACTCTTATGGCATCTTTTTAATGCCATACATGTTGTTCGCAGACGGATGTTCCATGCACTCTCTAAAGCTTCGTGAACAACGAGTTGAGGGATGTTGCCAAGGGTACCATCATTCAACCCTTGCACCGCACGTTCCACTCAAAGCCGATGCCAGATAGCGTGCATAGGGTTAAAATTATTCGGGTGTTAAGGGGCTGCGATGACCTGGAACCTCCCATTCAACCCCCAGGAGCGGATGAAGAAGAGCCAGCTGTCCTCAGAAGTTGCTTCGGCTTATTCCTGCTATGGCCAAAGAGCATGATTCGTTTGGGGACGGCCGGGGCCATCACCCCACAGACAACAACAATGTCTGTCGTGCCAGCGCCAAGCCATGGCAAGACCCCCACACCGTCACCTCCACGCGATTGCTCGGCTAGTCATATTGACATGACCATGGCGCAGGATCCGAACGAGGATGACGAAGATTACTTCGATGATTTCATCAACACTAATCTTTTCCCCGGCGACCTAAACAAAGACCCAGCTGGTGCCCCGTAGAAAAAGCCACTTGCAACAAACGTCTCTTTGGTTCTCAGGAGACGCCTCCAGCTTGCACCTTCACCGAGCCAGCGGATACATCCAACCGGCCCTCTATTCTAAGCCCTGACACACTACGTAGGGTGATCGATGCTCAGATTGCGGTGCCTACCCACTTCCCAAAAGGCAAGAAGACCAGGAAAAGAAAATCTCGCAGCTCGAGCCAGCCGGTGGCGTCAACTGCGAATTCGATCAGGTTTCAGGACGGGCCACCAAGACCAAAGGGTATTATGTGGAGGATGCATGTGGCGGGTGAGCCCATGCTAACTAAGAAATTGCTCAAGCTCGCCACTTCAGAAATGAGGAGTGTGCATGATGGTGTGCTAACGATAGAGAGACGCCTTCTTGCGGAGAAAGATCCCTCGCACCCGGTATTCGTGGTTAAGGTGCCACGAGGCTTGGGCTTCGTTGATAATGTCCCCACGGATCTATTCTTCCTGCGGTTTGACGACATCTTCAATATGTTCCACCTGTATCCGCTGCACTATATCATGGTACGCCTGTTTTCTCTCAGCCTGGCCATTTAGATCAGTAGAGAGAACACCCCGGGCATCGCTATAGTGGACCCCTACTACATGCGTGATGGCTGCTTGGGAAGCGCCATTGAACAGCGTTTTGTGGCCTCGTACCTCCAAGGCATCTTGGTGGCGAACAAGACAAAGGAATACATTCTCGTGCCTTTCTTTCCCGAGTAAGTCATTATTCACTCGCCGCCATAACATGCTTTATTAGATTTTCATCATTCTTTTTCCAACACATTCCGTTTGAATTGTTTTGCGCAGAGATCAACATTGCACACTCATTTACTTGTCGCCAAAACATTCGCAAGCCACGTATTTCGACTCGGGGAGTCAAGAGAAGAAGAAAAACTACGACAAGATCAAGGAAGTTCTGGATGATGCTCTCACCGGCTATGCCTCAGCGGAAGGCGCCACCTTCGTGCGTAAGAAGCTCAAGTTTGGCAGGCACGTCTTCACCCATGTGACGGAATTCCCCTGCGTGAAGGAGCCGGCAGGCAGTCAGAAGGAAGCCTACTATGCACTCCATCACATGAGGGCGTTCCTACTAGAGAAACAGAATTCTACGCTGCCAGATCATCTCAAACGGTGGGCCGAAGTCAAGGCCAGGATCAATGATTCAGATATTAGACAAGAGATGTATCGCATCCAGCAACAGTTTGGGGCAATCATTAGCCGTGATGTCATGACTTCAGGGGGGGTCTTCTACGGAGACAATCCCCCGAATAACCGTGACGTAGTAGATCGCCTAAAGATGCAGGGTGACTATAGGGCGTTCATGACGAAACAAGGCGTCCTCCCGTTCCCTGAGCCGAGCCAGAAGTCTTGATGTGTTGGTCTAGTTGTAGTTCTTTATCCCCACGTGTACTTGTGTGTGTCGACATGTACATGCTACTACTTGGTATTTTTTGCTTACTTTGTTACCTTATTTGATAAGTATATCTTTATATGCGACTTTTACTTGTTTTTTCACCAACATTTAATTATTACTGCCAACTTTTAGATGACGTGGTACGTCGTGTACAAGAGACTGGTTCCTGGAGTCTATAATGATTGGGAATACTGCCGGAGACAGGTGCACCGTTTCAGCGGCAATAGCTACAAAGGGTACAATACTATGGCGGAGGCGGAAGCTAGATACGCGCGCTATCTAGCGGGAGTTAGGACGAGGAACCGGATGAAGACCTATACCTCCGTCGTGGTGATGGTTATTGTCCTTGGTTGTCTGTCATGCATGTTCCTACTTTAGATGTCTAGGCGAGCTTCCGCGAGCTCTAACTTGGTTGAGACATGTATTCATGTCATCGCTAGCTACTTTGTAACTTGATCGAAATAATATTACTTATACTGTGTATTTATGTATGTGACTGATCTATATGTATTTGTTTCTATCTTGTCTGTGTATTTATTTCTGTATTGTATATATGTGTATTTATTTCTGTACTGTATATCTGTGTATATCAGCTATATTGTATATAATCTGTATTGAATATCATCTGTATTGAGTATTTTTTTTGTTTTTTGAAAAGCTAAGCCGTGGCGCACATATACGTTGTTAGTGGCGCACCGTGTTGGTGGCACACCTGGTCAGCTACTAGTAGCGCACTACGTCATGCACCACAGGAATAACCGTAGTGGCGCACCAGCTAGTGCGCTACTACTAACTACATACTAGCAACGCACTTGTCATGAGCCACAGGGAAAACAGTGGTAGCCCACTGCGTTGTGCGCCACTACTATGTCGAGATTCCTGTAGCGCACCCGGAAGTGCGCTACGGGCACTTTTTAGCCGTAGCGTAGAAGTCATGGCGCACCCCTAGTGCGCCACGGAAGGGTAAAATAGGTGTGCCACGGATTAGCTTTTTTCTAGTAGTGTTGGTCTTATCTGCAAGTTGTATACACATGTTGATGTCCGGAACCTATGGCCCCGAAGTGACAGAAATCGAGATAACCGGAAGGGAATGGCTTTGATGTGAGGATCACATGTGTTCACGGAGTGTTAATGCTTTGCTCCGGTGCTCTATTAAAAGGAGCACCTTAATTGCTAGTAGTTCCCTAGAGGCCCCGCTGCAAACGGGCTGGCAGGACAAAAGATGTTGTGCAAGTTCTTATTGCGAGCACGTATGACTATATATGGAACACATGCCTAGGATTATCTAGTACTTGGATGCTTTATCTTATTTATCTGCAATTGCCCTATGTTCTGATTGCTATGTGAATTGTCTTGTCCATGCAACGCCCGTCCATCCATCCCTATGCCTACCGCACTCGAATCCCACGGTTTATTGCTATTGTTACTGCTGTCTTTACTTTACTACTACTGTTACTTTGCTATTCCTACTACAAAACTGTTGCTACTGATAAACTGGTGTGAGCAAGATTGTTTCGAGGTGCAGCTGAATTGACAACTCAGTTGTTAAGGCTTATAAATATTCTTTGGCTCACCTTGTGTAGAATCAATAAATTGGGTTTCACTTCCCTCGAAAATACTACGATACACCCCCTATACTTGTGGGTCATCACCCACCCAAAATAGTGTCGTCATTTACTAGCTTAGTGTTGCCCACTGAGAACATAGTGTCGACATGTTGTCGCCACATCCACATTTAGTCCCAGTTGGTGCCTCCAACCGGGACTAAAGGTTCATCATATCTTTAGTCCCGGTTGTTGGCTTTAATTTTGTTTTTTAGACCAGTACTAATTTTATCATCATAATTCTATTTGATGTACTTACTTATATAATGCAGATGAGTCGGCAATGGATGTACGCTGACCGACTCTCTAGCGAGTTCATTAAAGGAGTGCGTTCTTTTCTCCTTGTGGCCGAGGAAAACAAGTGGAATGGTTTTATGTCTTGTCCATGTGGTGTCTATCGGAATCATAAGGAATACTCTTCCTCAAGAGTCCTTCACAGCCACCTATTTCGGTCTGGTTTCATGACCGGCTATAATTGTTGAACCAAGCACGGAGAAAGAGGGGTTATGATGGAAGACAACAAAGAAGAAGAGAATGATAACGACTACCCTACTATGTCTCCTGAATACGATGGTACTACAATGGAAGACAATGATGAATAAGAAGATGAAGAACGGGCATCAGATCTGCCCGATGATGATCTTAGTCGGGCAATTGCTGATGCCCAGGAAGAATGTGTAACTAAAAGGGAGAGGTTGAAGTTCAAGCAGATGTTAGAGGATCACAACAAATAGTTGTACCCAAATTGTGAAGATGGGCACAAAAAACTGGGTAGCACACTCGAATTGCTGCAATGGAAGGCGGAGAACAGTGCGAATGACAAAGGATTTGAAAAGTTGTAGAAAATAATGAAGAAGTTGCTTCCGAAGGATAACGAATTGCCCGCCAGTACCTACGAAGCAAAGAAGGTTGTCTGCCCTCTAGGATTAGAGGTGCAGAAGATACATGCATGCATTAATAACTGCATCCTCTACCATGGCGAGGAGTACGAGAATTTGGATGCATGCCCAGTATGCACTGCATTACGGTATAAGATAAGACGAGATGACCCTGGTGATGTCGAGGGCGAGCGCCGCATGATGAGGGTTCCTGCCAAGGTGATGTGGTATGCTCCTATAATACCACAGTTGAAATGTTTGTTCAGGAAAAAAGAGCATGCCAAGTTGTTGCGATGGCACATGGAAGACCGTAAGAAACACGAGATGTTGAGACACCCCGCTGATGGGTTATAGTGGAGAAAAACCGAGAGAGAGTTCCCGGACTTTGCAGGTGACGCGAGGAACTTATGGTTTGGTCTAAGTACAGATGGCATGAATCCTTTTTGGGAGCAGAGCTGCAGTCATAGCACCTGGCTTGTGACTCTGTGTATCTATAACCTTCCTCCTTGGTTGTGCATGAAGCGGAAGTTCATTATGATGCTAGTGCTCATCCAAGGCCTGAAGCAACCCGACAACGATATTGATGTGTACCTAAGGCCATTAGTTGAACAACTCTTACAGTTGTGGCACAGACAAGGTGTACGTGTGTGGGATGAGAACAAGCAGGAGGAATTTGACCTACGAGCGTTGTTGTTCATAACAATCAATGATTGGCCTACTCTTAGTAACATTTGAGGACATACAAACAAGGTATACAATGCATGCACACACTGTTTAAATGAGACAAAAAGTATATATTTGGATAAATGTAAGAATAATGTGTACCCGGGGAATCGTCGTTTTCTTCTACCCACACACACCCTAAGAAAGAAAGGTAAGCATTTCAATGGTGAGGCAGACAGCCGGTGTAAGCCTATCCGCCGTACTGGTGATGATGTATTTGATATGGTGAAGGATTTAAAAGTAATCTTTGGAAAGGGTCCTGGTAGACAATCTGTTCCGAAGGATGATGTGGGACACGCACCCATGTGGAAAAAAATCTATATTTTGGGAGCTACCCTATTGGAAAGTCCTAGAGGTCTGCTCTGCAAATGACGTGATGCACCTGACGAAGAATCTTTGCGTGACACTGCTAGGCTTCTTGGGTGTGTATCGGAAGAATAAAGATACACCGGAAGCACGGCAGGACCAACAACGTATGAAAGACCGAGACAACATGCATCCAGAGGTGTTTGAAGGTACTGCCAGCTACGCTCTTACCAAAGAAGAGAAGGAAATCTTTTTTGAAGTCCTTTACAGTATCAAGGTCCCGTTTGGTTTCTTGTCGAACATAAAGGGAATAATAAATATGGCAGAAAAAAATTTCAAAACCTAAAGTCTCATGACTGCCATGTGCTTATGACATAGCTGCTTCCGATTGCATTGAGGGGGCTCCTATCGGAAAATGTTCAAGTACGCATTGTGAAGCTATGTGTGTTTCTCAATGCAATTTCTCAGAAGGTAATCAATCTAGATAGTCTACCAAGGTTACAAAAAGATGTGTTCCAATGTCTTGTCAGCTTCGAGTTGGTGTTCCCACCATCCTTCTTCAATATTATGACGCACTTCCTAGTTCACCTAGTCGAAGAGATTAACACTCTCGGTCCTGTATTTCTACACAATATGTTCCCCTTTGAGAGGTTCATGGGAGTCTTAAAGAAATATGTTCATAACCGTGCTAGGCCAGAAGGAAGCATCTCAAAGGGATGTGGAACAGAGGAGGTCACTAAGTTTTGTGTTGACTTTATTCCTGACCTTAAGCCCATCGGTGTTCTTGAATCACGGCATGAGGGTAGACTGAGTGGAAAAGGCACGCTAGGAAATAAAGCAAGGATATGTATGGACGGACATTCTCTCACTACAGCACACTACACAATTCTGCAAAGTTCCACCTTGGTGGCTCCGTATATCGAGGAACACAAGAATATTGTACACGCCAACAACCCGAGGAAGCCTGGCTCCTGGATTAGAGATGAACACATGAGGACTTTCGGCGGTTGGTTGCAGACACATCTCATGAATGACATCAATGTTGGAGAGCAGTTGTACTTGTTGGCCAGGTCACCATCTTCGACTATATTGACTTTCCAAGGGTACGAGATAAATGGGAATACATTTTACACGATCTCCAAAGATAAAAAGAGCACCAACCAAAACAGTGGTGTCCAATTTGATGCAACTGACGAGAATGGGAAAAAGGATACATATTATGGTTACATAGAGGAGATATGGGAACTTGATTATGGACCTTATTTTAAGGTCCCTTTGTTTCGGTCCAAATGGGTCAAGCTGACAGGAGGCGGGGTTGAGGTAGATAAGAAATATGGAATAACAACAGTGGATCTCAACAACCTTGCGTATAGAGATTAACCATTTGTCCTAGCCGAGAAAAAGGAAAGATAAGCAAACCTTGCGTATAGAGATTAACCTTGCGTATAGAGATTAACCTTGCGTATAGAGATTAACCTTGTGAATGACATGTCTACCAAACCGAGAAAAAGGAAAGATAAGCAAAACAGTACATTATACGATGATCCAAAGCGCCACATAATTCTTTCAGGAAAAACAAACATCGTGGGGGTTGAGGATAAGATAGACATGTCAGAAGATTATGATAAGTTTCATGAAATTCCGCCCTTCGCTATGAAGGATGACCCAAGCATCCTGTTAAGTAAGAAAGATGCTCCATGGTTACGGATTAGAAGAAAATCCTAACAATAGAGATGTGTGGATGTTGGTGATGTACAATATTATTAAACCTTTATTTTTAATGATCTGCTTATATATATATGGATATGAACTGTCTCGATCTCAATAGGTAGTATTGCACCTTGCTGTGGCCAGACATTTATTAAAATCAAAACGTAAAAATTAGTCATCATCATGTCTAGCCCTATAATACACAGCTTTAGGGTCATCTTCGGAATCGTCATCGTCATCATCGTCGCTCGTAGCACGCGGCTGGATCCTCAGCACTTCCCCGGCTTGTGCACGGAGGAACGGGGGAGGGGGCACCTGCCACTCCGGCCTCGGATTCACGACGCACGAGGGAGGGGGCTCCCGGATGACGACCCTGGTACACCCTCGGCCTTCACCACCACCACCATTCTTGTGGCTATGCGGCTGGTGAAAGTGCGGGTACCTCAGGCGAGGATGGTCTCCCATGGCGATGTAGCACATCACGCCTGCGATAGTTCGGTTTGCCCACCACAGGCGACAACCGGCCTTGTTGTGGTTCACTAGGGGCGGGCTGTCACCCTCGTACCTCGCGAGCTCTCTTTCCTGCCGGTTTGTGAAGAAGGCATTCCAGGTGTCGAGGTTGTCGGGATCCCAATGGGGATCCATCCGCTGCTCCGGCGTGAGGTTGAGGTAGAAGTGGTTCGTGATGGCCGCCTGGCGGGCCGAACCTTGAGGCACAGGAGGAACAGGAACCCCTCCAGCGCTCAGCATCTAGCTGGCGGCAGCTGGTACCCCAGCAGGCATGGGTAGTTGGACGCGCACAGCGCCTCGGTCTCCTCGAGCGTCAGAAAGGCCTAGTAAGTGGTGTCCATTGTTGTGAGAGAGAAGGTGTGGCTGTGTGGATGGACATGGCGGTCGGCCTAGAAATAGAGGGAAATGGTGGGAAAACATGGCAGGAAGCGGGGGGAAATGGCGGGAAAACATGGTGGGGAGCGGGGGAAATGGCGGGAAATATCTAGTACCGGTTAGTGGCTTCAACTGGGACTAATGGCCCCCGAAATATGTTTTAGTCCTAGTTACTAGTTTTAGTATTAAATATTATATTTCTAATGAGTATATTATTTTTTGTGAATATTTTGGTATATTATATGTATTTTTCTATTTTTAAATAATAAAGTATAATTTTCCAACATTTGTACTGAATATAATACTTGTTAAACAATAGATAATTTCATTTAAGTTATATAATAGAGTATGATAATAGATTTAAATTATAGATCTTCTTTTTCTCAAAAAAATTGATATATAATACATAATTTTCTGAAAACTATACACCATTTTTCTTTTTGGCGCCAAAAACCTTTAGCCCCAGTTTGTATTACAAACCGCGACTAAAGGGGTATGGCTTGCGGGAATAGCAGTGGCCGAAAACAGGGGCTAAAGGGTGACCTTTAACCCCGGTTTGTATTACAAACCGGAGCTAAAGGGTGGGGGTATAAATACCCCCACCCCACCTCGGGTCGAGCCCCGACCCAGAGAGCCCGATACACCTTCTTCCCAGAGACGAACCGCGCGCGCGCCACCATTGCCGCCCGCCTTGCCCATGGAGAGGCTCGTCGCCGCCGCCGTTGCCACCCACCGCGCCCGTGGAGAGCTCACTGCCGCCGTCCATGCCCCCCCTCCCTCGCGCTCGTGGAGATCGAGTTCACGCTGCCGCCGTCCTTTCCGCCGTGCCGCCGTTGCCACCCGCCGCGCGCCCGTTGAGAGCTCGCCGCCGCCGCCCACGTCCACCGCTGCCCCTGCAGGTGAGGTCAATTTCTAGTTAATTAGTATTTGTTAGGGTTAGTATTAGTTAGTATAGGGTTATTTAGTATTAGTTAGTTTAGGTTTAGGGTTAGTTAGTATTAGTTAGTTTAGGTTAGTATTAGTTAGTATAGGTTAAGTATTAGGTTAATTTAGTTATTAGTATTAGGGCTAAAGTATTAGTTAGTATAGGTTAAGTATTAGGTTAATCTAGTTATTAGTATTAGGGTTAATTGTTAGTATTAGTATTAGTATTAGTATTAGTTAAGTTAGAATTAGAATTGGTATTAGTATTAGTTGTTTGTATTAGTATTAGTTGTTAGTATTAGTATTAGTTAGGTAAATACCCCCACCTCCACCCCGGGTCTAGCCACGACCTTTTAGTTAAGTTAGAACTAGAATTAGTATTAGTTGTTAGTATTAATATTAGATAGGTAAATACCATCTCCACCCCGGGTCTAGCCACGACCCGGAGAGTCCGATCCGTCCGGAGGGTATAACTAACCCTAAATAGATGTTTATAGTAGTTAGGCTATTTTCTTCATTATATACCTTGTGCCTTCTCTTGTCAAAACAATTTCATTAGGGCTAGTTAGGGTTAGTTAGAATACTTAGTTAATTAGGTTTAGTTTAGTTAGTGTTAGGTTTAGGGTTAGTGTTATTAGGGCAATACTTCGTGATTTAGTTACTGTTTATGTTTTATGATTGTTTATTGCTATTATTTAGTTATGCCGCGTCCTTCTCGTCCGAGCCTACTGGACTCCGTCGGTTCCGGGGATGTCCGAGCCTAGGCTCCGCCGGGTTGGCACTGGGAGGTGCTACCTGTCGGGACTCGTACATTGGTGAGGAATCCGGGTATCATCATCGGTCAGGAGCTTCTTTGGTGGCATCCACGAGGTCCAGGAGCAGTGCAGAGGGAGCCAGCCCCCAAGGAGGTCGTACATCGTCGTATCAGGGAGGAGGACGAGCACGTACGGCGATATATGTATCTTTTGGAGACCAGGTTCTCCAATATCTGGCAGGTTCATGGATCTCACCCGAGCTATTCTCCGGTGATGGTTCCTGTTCTCTGGGTGTAGAGCTGCCGTGGCACAGAACGCGGCAGCCGAGTTCGCTAGTTTGATTATTATTGTACTTTATCTTATGACCAAGATGTATTAATATACTTTATCTTATATTATTGTACTTTATCTTAATGCAAAATTGTTTCATTATTAGTACGTAATCTTTTTTCTGTATCCGAGTTGTCGGAATTGTAATATTCTTTTACTTAATGCAAAATTGTTTTATCTTTTTCTATATTAGTTAAGCTATGGACGGTAGACATAATGAAGAGGAGATTCTCAACATGATAGATGAGGGTACTGGAGGTTCTTATTATGATGATGGCTCCCAGTATCTTAATTTGTCTGGAGGAGACGAGGGTGGAGACGATAGTGGAGACGATGGTGCTGACCATGGTGGAGACCATGGTGAAGACACCTTAATAACAAAGTCCGGCGAGGTATATAAAGCCTCTACTGATCGATCACTAGTATAGATGCACTAATTGATTCGTATATATGTACTGACGAATGTTTCTTCTCTTAGACCTCCGCATCGGTCCAATCTTCTACAAGGAAAAGAGGCCCGGCATAGAAGTTGCCCGCTGATGTACATTTCAGCATTGACTTAGTCTCTGCGCTAGGTCAACCGTTGGAGCCCAAACAATCTATGAATGCATTTGTACATCAATGCAGAGTGATTGTTAGAGACACCATCCCAATCACCATGCGAGAGTGGAATAAGCCAGGAAAGAAAAGGGATCCAGCTGGGGCTAGTTTTGTAGATGACAGAGCGAGAGATCCGATGTGGAATTCTCTCATGACATATTTCACCCTACCAGTCTTGGAGACTGATGAGCTCACACAGCAAATGACGAGGAAAGTCAAGGAGTGGGCTCTTAAGAAGATGGGCGACCTATTCAAGGAGTGGAAGAAAAGATTGTACCACAACTATGTATTGAAGAAAAAGCTCCTCCATTCACTGGCCCACTAGAGATGCGGCAGGATAATTGGGCCGCATTTGTGGAATACAAGACCTCGGCAGTAGTTGTGGCAATGTCAGAAAAGAATAAGCTAAATGTAGCCAAAAAGAAATATAACCATCATATGGGCACAGGTGGTTACAACACTGCCATGCCTAAGTGGGATAAAGCCGAGGTCGACCTTGCGGCTAAAGGGGTCACTCCAGCTATGTCTGGTTGGCCCTCGAGGTCAACAAATTGGTTACTTGGGCATGGGGCATCGCATGACCCAGAAACATGCGAGATTGTTGCAGCCAAAGAAGTTGCTACACCCAAGGATGAACTTATTAAAGTGATAAAAGAGGTTGAAGAGGGAAAGTTTGTTCCTGACAGAGAGAATGATGAGCTGACAAAGGCCCCCGGGAATCCTGAAAAGGCTAGACGAACAAGAGGGTTCAGACCTTCTTGTCCATGGGCTATCAGGTTTCTCAAGGACCTTGACACGTATAGAAGCCGATCAAGAAAAACAAAGCGGCAAAAAGAGGAGGATACTGAGCGATTCGCGAGGTTTGAAGCCATGATGTAGGAGCATCGGCATGAGCTTAATGAACTTAAAGGAGTCCAACAGCAAGATCCTTCACCAGATAGTACGGTAAGCCCATCGCAACAGAAAAGTAGCGTGGCTTCCACGGAGGGCCACGGTAATGATGCAAGGATGGATGTGTACCTGATACATTGCAAATGTATCTATAATTTTTGATGTCCATGCTTGGTTTTATCCACTTTCTTCCGTTTTGTCCACACTTTGGAGTACTTTTCATATGATTTCTTGGACTAACCTATTAACAAGATGCCACAGTGCCAGTTGCCTGTTTTCTGCTGTTTTTGGTTCTAGGAAAGTCAGAAAATGAATATTCTCGGAATTGGACCGGACAAAAGCCAAAATCGATATTTTACCGGAAGACTCACGGAGCCAGAAGACGAGACGGAGAGGGGCCAGGGGCCAACCACACCATAGGGTGGCATGGGTCCCCCTTGGCCGCGCCACCAGGTGGTGTGGGCCCCTCCGGCCTCCACCGACCTTGCCCCTTTGCCTATATATTCCTCCTGATGCGAAAACCCTAAATAGTCAATCAGAAATCCACAAAAAGTTCCGCATCGCCGCTGCCACCGAAGGGGAGATTCGGGGGACAGAAAGTCTCTGTTCCGGCACCCTGCTGGGACGGGGAAGTGCCCCCGGAGCCATCTCCATCGATCTCCACCACCATATCCATCACCGTTGCTGATTCCCATGATGAGGAGGGAGTAGTTCTCTCTCGAGGCTAAGGGTTCTACCGGTAGCTATGTGTTCATCTCTCTCTCTATGCATGATCTTATTGAGATCATGAGCTTGTAATATATAGATCTACCTTGCTACTCAAGTGCTTTATTAGATCTCTGCTCTCCCCATGTGTGTGAAAGTGACAGCGTGCACACCATGGTGGCACTTAGGCTAGAGATTACAAATACTTGTTTTGAGTTATATTTGGAGTTGGATGTTTCTATGAAATTGTGGTGTTTGTTGGACTCATCTAGAGCTCAAGGTGACAGTGTGGGGTTATCTAGATGGGAAAGGCTTACTTTGAGGTGTGCTGTTATAGCCCTACCATTGATTAGAGTGTCCAACCGGAGAGTAGTTAAGAGTAGTATCATAAAGAGAAGATATTTATATGAGAGTGTTCACTAGTGAAAGTATGATCCCTAGGCCTTGTTTCTGAGCATTGAAACACCGTTTGCTACTAGATCCGTTACATGTTTGCTTGCTTCCATCTTTATTTGAGTTTTCCTTTAGTCTTTTCCCACATTAACCACACGCCATCAAGCTATTTTCTATCACTGTTACCACTTATAATTATCCATCCCACTTGTGTTTCACTATCTCTTCGCCGAACTAGTGCACCTATACACCTGACAAGTGTATTGGGTGTGTTGGGGACACAAGAGACTTCTTGTATCTTGATTGCAGGGTTGCTTGAGAGGGAATACCTTTGACCACTTCCTCCCTGAGTTCGATAAACCTTGGGTGATCCACTTAAGAGAAAACTTGCTGCTGTTCTACAAACCTCTGCACTTGGAGGCCCAACAACTGTCTACAAGAATAGAAGTGCGTAGACAGCAGTACCCCATGGATGCAATTAAGGAGAAGACTAGTTGTGAGCTGCATGTTGAACTGAAGAACATATCCATGAAGGTGGCGGTCAGCTTTGCTTTACCTTCTGCACCGGGAGCAACCTACCATTGCAATCCGATTCCAGCTGGCTATGCTCGTGTCGGTGTGGATGAAGTTCAACCACTGTGTCAGTCACTACTGCTTGACTTCCCTAGAGGTGAAGGGGAGACGACACTGGGAGAAGTCACGGGTGGCTTCATTCTTTGGAAAAAGGAATACATCAAGTTTCTAGGCTTGGCACCAAGGCCACCTTCTCCACCGAGAAACAATCCATCACCTCCAAGGCCACTATATCCTCCCAGTAAAAGTCCACCTCCAAGTCCACCTCCAAGGGCACCGTCTCCTCCCAGTAAAATTCCACCACCTCCAAGTACAATCCATGACCTCAACACGAGTCCATCTCAATCTACGCAGCCGCATCCACCCCCTAAGGGCCAAAAGCGGAAGAATAGTACCGCTCCGTCGAGCGATAACCGCGCCCAAAGCGACAGTTGTCGCCCCTCCCAAGAGTACTGCCGGTTCCTCCCAAGAGGGATTACGACCTGAACGATGAGGAGATCGATGCGGTCGTACGGGCCGAAGTGGATGCTCATATTAAAAAGAAACAACATGAGCCAGAGGTCCAAATAAAACCGGAAACCAAGGAGCAGTTTAGGAAATTACTGACGCAGCCATCCCAAGCTCGGTTAAATGCGCCAGATGACTATACACGATGTCTTTAGAAGACACTAAAACAGAAGAGATCAAGTGGTAGAGGAAGCATCACAAAAGACGTTCCCTAGCAGGGGGAACAAGCAAAACAATCGAGTGGTAGCGGAAGCATTAGAACGGACATTCTCCAGCTGGGGAAACAAGCAAATCAATCGCTCCCCCCGCTCTAGGTGTACATACCTGAACCTCAGTATATATAAGGGAGAACCTTTGCATATGGAATTGGCTAAGATATTGGCCGAGCAATGTAATATGTCTATTCATGAAATTATTCACGGCGCTCATATGCCCAAGGCTGAGGTAGCACCCAGATTTGTTCATGGGGAGCCTCTGGTCAGCTCTAAGAGGCTTTGGGATATGCCAACAAAAATGGGATGATTGCATGAATGGTACATGAAAGTATCAAAAGAAGAGCGATATTGGCTCATAGTGGAAGTTCGAAAAGAGCATTACTTCACTGAAGACGAGGTCCCTATTGAATTTACAGAATTCTTTCAGTTATTCAATCTAAAGGAACTCGACAAATCTATCCTCAGTTGCTATTGTCTAAGTGATTACTTTATTTATGTAATTAAGTCTCTAGCTCAGCTTGTTCAATTCATTGCCGGTAAGTATACTCACTATATTCTTTTGTACGCTATATATAATGATGCAGATTGAAGATTCTCGAATGTAAAAGAAAGGCTATCAACGGATGTGTGTTCATTGACCCACATCGAGTTAATGGAGTCGTGCTAAAGGATAAGACACTGGAGACCGAGCAAAACTTGCTCCGGTTTCTCACGAACCAGCATTTCTGTAATGAAATACTATTTCCTTACCACTTCGGGTGAGTGTGTTATTGTCTTGTACACATTAACTTTTGCTTACTCGATGTTTAGTGTAAATGATGAGTTACTGATGTATGTAAACCTTGCGTAGCTACCACTGGATTCTTCTAAGCATTTCAGTTGACTTGGGAAGAGTTCACATCATGGACTCACTAAACAAAGACATGGAAGAGTACCCCAACATTATCGATATGCTCCAGAGGTAATTTCAACCATTATCGCACTATATCGGTTTCTTTCATTCATTTTCTGGGATATCAAGTAGGTATTAACTCATACATTCATTTTCTTTGTCGGGTAGTGTTTGGACACGGTTCAAGAACAAGGTCTACGGTCAATGGCGTGAGGAGCTATTTTTTAAATCAGTCTCGGTAAGTAGTACGAGCCAGGTCCGCGCATCTATTTAATTCTAGTTTATGTACATTTATCATGCTAGAGTTATTATTTGATTGAATTCTATTCTTGTAAAGTGTGCGAGGCAGCCACGGGGGACTAATCTATGTGGATTCTACATGCGTGAGTTCATTCGCATCACTACTGAGAAGCCCTTGGAAACTGTTCGAGTAAGTTAACAATATATTCACCCTTTATTTTTCTTACAAAAAGTTGTGTTTAGTCTAATTCATATGATCTCCTCCTTTATAGTTGGACGCGATGCGGGACAAGCTCCTACCATAGGACCGCCTACTAGCAATCCAAGAGGAATTGGCTGGATTTCTTGTCGACAAGGTCATAGACCCATACGGAGAATACTCTATAGATAGACCCTAAAGCATCCATGTAATGATCTCCATGTAATCAAATAGACATGCTCTGAACCCGGTTGGGACTCCATGTAATGATCGACCTCCATGCATGTATGCTTGTAAGAGAAATTATATTATATATGCATCAACGTGTACAAGTAATGTGTAGTAGCATTATGTATGTATACGAAAACTTGTTTGTAATGAAAACACAGAATGAAAAATAATTGAACATAAAACACAAAATGAAAAGAAAAACACAAAACCCTAAAACCCCATCTCCTGCCGCGGTAGCCAAATGGCCCAAAACGCTCTCGCAGCAGGGAACCTTTAGTCCCAGTTCATGTTATGAACCGGGACTAAATGTCCTCCAGCCTAGCGCGGCTCGCGAGGCCACGTGGTGGACCTCTAGTCCTGGTTCGTAACAGAACTGGGACTAAAGGCCAGACCTTTAGTCCCGCTTTGGCAGTCTCGGTTTGCAATCCGGGACTAAATGTCCTTATGAACCGGGGCTAATGGCCTGGTTTCTACTAGTGACCCCATATGTGCATGCTAGAGCATATAAGTCATATTGCTAAATTTGGCAAACTTGATAAGGGTCCTCCAAATGGCAGAGTTGCAATCTGGATATTTATGTGGTTTTTCAAGATATTTCATTTATTTTTAGAAGTGATTACAAAGAATGAACATTTTTATTAGCTCTTGGTTCAAGGATAGAAATGGTACAAAAAAGTATGGGGTGTATCACTGAGATCTACACATGCATGCAATATCAATGCCCATTGTACATAGTTTTATACATATTGATACTCCTCCAATGCATAATAACTATCCCATGGCTAACAACTAATTAACAAAACGAAACTAACATTGGAATATGCTAACGGGCATGGCGTGTCGCCGCGCTAAGTATCCTTGTAAAAATAAAGCTAAATCCCTTCCGTTACATTATAATATACTACATGCTCAGATGCGCCCTAAATTGCACCCTTCTTGCCCATGGTTGGCTGCATCATGTTCCCGGCTAAGTTAGAGACACCGACTGATAATGCCTATCCAAACCCATGAGCTAGGCCTCAATTAACCTCGTGTAACTATGCCGCCGCTCGCCAAACCCACGAGTTAGGTTTGATAGGATATGGACAAGCTCGGTCGGTTTGGAGCTGGACTCCACTTCGAGCTAGCCTGCATCATAGGACGGACGTCTGGTTCGAGTGAGACTCTCCTAGGGCGCGTTTGGTAGCCTGTATGAAGCCCAGGCAGGCCCGGCGGAGCAGAAAATTGGTTGTTTGGTTTCCTACAGAGCTGGTTGGGCTGCGCTAGCACGAACCTTAAAGCAGCCCGCAACCAGGCCCAACGACTACGGTCGTTTGGCTGTTTCTAGTGAGCCACCCTCGTTTCACGTCCCGCAGATGTAAAACTGCTGCTGCCCTGCACAAGCGCGACCGAGGACGGCGATGGAACGAGCTTTTCAGCTGCATCGAAAAGCTGGCACGGGAGGTGAGCTCATCTCTCCCGCCAAAACCCCCCTATTTCTACCCACCCCGCCCAAACAGGGAAAAAGCACCCGCCATTTCCCCCTCCCCCTAGATCGAGCTCCGTTTCCTGCTCCGTCAGTGCCACGTAAGAAACTTCGTCTTCCTCAGGGAGCAACAACGACCACAGCGGCGTGAAGGGCACCTGCTCCTCATGTACAACTGAGTTGCGTCGTCCACCTCCTGCGATGATGGTAAGCATATCCACTTCCACCTAGGGTTAGCTTAGATCTGCAGAGATGTAGTTCATAGCTTCATTCAAGTCCACTGTAGATTGTTGTGCAAATAGCAGGTGAAGGTTTCAGCCAAATTTGTAGGATTTTCTTGGTAGGATCTGAAAGTTCGGCTATGTTTGGCTCGATCTTGTGGATGAACTATTACTATTGATAGATTGATATGAATTTGATGCATATGAAAGTTTCCTCCATTATAACACTGTATTTTTGCACCTTGATTCATTTGCGTCATTATTTTGTCCATGTAATAGGACTCATTGTGCAACCAGTTTAGCTAGGCTTTGATCCCCATTGGGGACTCCAGATTCCCTGTTCTTATGTGGATGACAACCAGCCTCTCCCACAAAACCAGGTAGTGTCATTGATGTCACCCACTCTATAGGGTGGCATTGTCTCTGCTCACACTTCTGTCTAGACCTATGTCGCCTCCATCGAGGCTAAGGTCGCAACTAAGCTCAAGAAAGCGCAAATACTTTGATCAAGTTACTTTGTCGCAACTAGTCGATTGATGCATAACTTGTTATTGCTTGTTTTAAACTATTGTATCTAGTCACTCTTATGAACTTTGAAGGTGTCCTATGCATTTATATTTGCTACTCTATTGAGGGACAAGCTGAATACTATTATGCTATGTTTTCTTTATGTGAAACAAACAAACGTCTTGCAAAGCATTGTTATTCATGAATCTTTTGTTTGTGCCTTTTCATGTTGCATCATAGTTTCTTTGCCTATTGCTAGAACTTTGTCTTTCATGTTATGATTGAAGTACTATGATCCCAGCTTTGAATGTTTTGCAAATACTTTGATCAAGTCTTTGATGGTGCATGTCACCTCAAAAATTATTTCTTTTTATCACTTACCTACTCGAGGACGAGCAGGAGTTAAGCTTGGGGATGTTGATACATTGCAAATGTATCTATAATTTTTGATGTTCCATGCTTGGTTTTTATCCACTTTCTTGTGTTTTGTTCCAACTTTGGAGTACTTTTGATATGATTTCTTGGACTGACCTATTAACAAGAGCCATAGTGCCAGCTGCCTGTTTTCTATTGTTTTTGGTTCCAGGAAAGTCAGAAAATGAATATTCTCGGAATTGGACGGGACAAAAGCCAAAGTGCCTATTTTTCCGAAAGGGATCAAGTGCCAGAATACGAGACGGAGAAGGGCTAGGGGCCGGCCAAACCACCTAGCCGCGCGGCCAAGCCTGGCCCGCGCCAGGGGGTGGTGTGGTGGCTCTCGGCACCCCCTCGACCTCTCCTTCCGCCTATAAGTTGCCCTCGGGTCGAAAACCCTAAGTACCCGATCAAAAATCGACGAAAGAGTCTATAGCCGCCGTCATCTCCATCCCTAGATCGGGAGGGATCTGAAGCTCTTCCCGGCACCCTGCCGGAGAGGGGAATTCACCCTGGAGGCCTTCTTCATCACCATGCAAGCCTCTGGTGTGATGCGTGAGTAGTTCATCCTTGGACTACGGATCCATGTAGTAGCTAGATGGCTAGTTTCTCCTCCTTTGTGCTTTCATGTTTAAATCTTGTGTGCTCCGTTCATGATCAAGATCATCTATTTGTAATTCATACATGTTGTGTTTGCGGGGATCCGATGGATATTGAGATGCTATTTCAGATTGATTATTGATTCTATCATGTCTTTGTTATTTGATATCTTGCATGGTTTCTGTTGTTAGTAGCTATCTTGGCTAAGTAGATGCTAGCAACTCCAAGAGTTAGTATTTATGTTCGATAGTGGGTTCATGCCTCTGGTAATCTGGGGAAGTGACAGAAATCTCTAAGGTACTAGATGTGTTGTTGCTACTAGGGAGAAAACAACAATCCTTTGTTCATAGAACAATCGTATTGTTTACTTTACACGCAGTTCGTAAAGCAATAATCTGTTGCTTGCAACTTAATACTGGAGGGGGTTCGGATGATAACCTGAAGGTGGATTATTAGTCATAGATGTAGTTGGATGGCGGTCTATGTATTATGTTGTAATGCCCAATCAAGTCTCAGAGGAGGCAATATGATTAGTATATGCATGTATTGCTTTCTCGGTGTTTGTCAATTGCCTCGCTGTAATTTGTTCACCCAGCATGTTATCTATCTAAGGAGAGCCACCTCTAGTGAACTATGGATCCCGGTCCTTGTCTTTTATATTCAATCTACAATCTTTTACTGCTTTGTGTTTACTTTCTGCAAACTTTTACTTCTTAACATTCGATACGTTTAATCCTTTATTTTCCGCAAAACACGGTGAGATTGACAACCTCATCGCAAGTTGGGGACAAAGTTATGTGGTTGTGTTGTGCAGGTCTCCACGTTGCTACTAGCACCGGTAGTGCGCCCTGCCAAAGCTCAGCTAGTAACACCTTTGGGGTGTTTCCTTGCTCCTACTAGTTCGATTAAACCTTGGTTTCATAACTGAGGGAAACTTGCTGCTGTGCTCATCATACCTTCCTCTTGGGGTTCCCAACGAGCTCTACATCAACCACGAGCCATCAACACTTTTCTGGGCGCCGTGCATTGAGCCATCACTTACCCTTGAAGACCGAAAAGCATTCTCAATGCTTAGGAGAGCGTGGTTGATGTAGACGAGCTGAAGCCAACCTCAAGGTCGTGATGAAGTCCATGCGCTCCTGTGGCTCCAACGACTTGAGTGCCTCAAGTGCGACACCTCACGGGGAGTTACACACGTCCGGTGCTTTTCCCGCTTCCCCGATCCAGCAGTAGTTGCGGAAGTAGAGCTCCTGGATCCGAATCCCGTAGCGTGATGGCGCTCTGCGGTGAAGATGTCTCTCCTTCACACAGTCCAGACTTGGGACCACGGTCACGGGAGAGAGGGGGAGAGAGAGAAAATATCAATTAGAGGTCCTCCCAAAAGTGAGAAGACCTTTATTGATTATTCGGTGTATTTATCTGGCCAGATACCCCCACTATATATAGGGGAGGGGAGGTACTACCTCCCTCAAAGTCCCGGGGTGGGACTAAAGGAGAGGAGGGGGAGGGGAGGCCGCCAGCCAGCCCTAGTGGGCCCCGCGCGAGGGGCTTGGCCTAGCCGGCCAACCCCTTGCCCCTTCTTCCTCTCTCCTTTCCCTAATGGGCCCTCTCCCCTCCGGGAATTGGCCCATTAAGCCTTTTGACCTTTTAAATTGATTTTCTCTTTATTAAATAATTATGAATAAATTATTAAATCAATATTTAACATTCATTCACATATTATTCAACCTCCATGGTTATGGAACACTTCCACACCCACTCCGGACATCCTCCGAACTTACCGAAACCCTTCCGGTTTTCTCTCTACTATTCTTCGGTGATTCTACTGATCCAATAAACACTCTCTAAGCATCATCAAGCCCTTAAGCGTGATACCCCACGGTTTGGGAACACTCCAGACATGGTCGGGACACTCCCGCACCAATGATCGATAGAGGGACCTGGATGGCCATGTGACCCATGTGTGTTCCACGAAGATCTTTCGTCATTTGAATTGGGGCAGTCGTGTCTTATTCCCTTTGTCTCTTGATACTTGCATTGCCCGAGATCTGATCAATGACATCACCATGTTGTGTTTAATCTCGTTACCGAACAATGCTACTTGACTCGTTCCGACAAGTGATATCCATGTGATCAAATCATAGGTTGCGCAGCTATTGGATATAACCTCTCTGAGTTGGCCCTTGAGTATCTTCCCGTCACATGGACGGACAAATCCTGCTCTTGACATATATTGCCTCAACGGTTTCCTCTGAGTAACTGAACACACCTTTATAACCACTGTATTACCAAGTGGCGCTTGATGTTATCAAAGCACTCTCGGGAGACAGTGATTGATATAGCCTCATAGTCTAAGGAATAGTCTACGAGGATCCATTTCTAATCATCGTAACTTGAACTTCGTGACATGATCAGGTCACGATGTTTAGGTTGGTTATTGGTTCATCATCTCATTCTCATAATGAGTTGACTCCATTTCCAACTGGCATAAATGCCACATGATCAGGAAACATGATCATCTGTTGACCAATGAACCAGTGACTAGAGTTTCACTGGGAACCCCTGGTTGTTTATATATCACACGTGTATTGATGTTTCCACTCAATACAGTTATAGCATGATATAAAACTTAATCATAAACTATATGAAATATGATAATAGTCCTTACTACTATTTGTCTCTAAGGCATATTTCCAATAGTCCCCCACTTGCACTAGAGTACAAATACACTAGCTCCATTTGTTCTTAATCATTGGCACCATATATCCGATACCCTGAACATGCTTGCTCATGGAAGAGGTTGAGTCTGGGTCTGTACTTTACAGTCCCAGATCCTTTGCAACTTACTAATGTCACCTTGATTGACACTAATACTTATCATCACATGATAACATCTGTGTGTATGCATTGTTGCTATGGTAGCAGAAGAGGCCTGATTCTAGGAGCCTATAGTGACTTTAGATCAACCTCGAGGGCTTTCTCATGGGCACTGTGCCTTGGGACACATCATTCTACATTAAAAGCGAACTAGCCCCGCCATAACATTATACAACACTTTAGATGGTACCCTTATCTATTATTATATATGTAACCATCGAAACACTAGTGCACTCTGTGCAACTTCCGATGTTTTCGTTCACCTCGCTTCCTACTTGACTTCAATCGGTATTACGGGAGTTTCCAACATATTCCCTTATAACATAACTCTTTATGTTTTAAGATATGTCATCCTTTATGGATTTGGAAAACATGTCTAATGTTCTCTATTAGACACTATGGACAAAACTCAGCTCAACGTTCTGTGATTCGAACTTAATCACTTTCAAACGTTCCTTATTTGGATCACATTATATGCTAAGTTATCATCATGGTTTTCTAAGATAGAACCTATGTCTCAACATAGTGGATGATGATCATCCTTTTCTTTCTTTCAACCATTGATGTTCAACTTAATACTATTCCTAATTTTGAGCTATTAAGGACCAGTTCCTTAATTAATTCATATTCTGAAACCCTTTCCATAATCCCTTAAGGAATACTACATAATATCATAATACACCTATTATCAACTTCTACATCTTATAAATCATTATTTATAAGTATTTACGATTTTATTCTTAACACACTTAAGAATCACTGTATAAGTTCCCACTCAAAAATATATCAATCACATATTGTTTTAGGAAGACTTTCATAGCTCCCACTCAATTTCATGCAAATTGCACATCCACTCACTTTTGAATAACTTCAAAATCCTTTGATCAGATATCAAACTTGGAGATTTACTATGAGATACTAGTACTATTACTAGTTTTAAATCCTCTAGACATTTAGCACACTTGAATCAAATTCATTTAAATTCGTCCAATACTTGACAAATTGTGCTTTCGTCATTCACCCCTTTTCCACTATGGCTTTGCAGTCATTTGGGAAAATTCAAGTAACCCTTTTTACTTGTGAGATTTGGCAACGAATTGCTTTCTAATCTCAAGGGAATTTTTCTTCTAGGATTTCTCATAATTTTAGTTTACCATTATTTCATTAGTAGTTCGTAGGTATGTAATATTCCAAGAATCATGACAAATGATTTACAAATGTCTCCATACAAGATATGGATTACATTTTGAATCCTACTTCATGGAGTGAAAACACCAGTGGGGAAAACACAATGATCATTATCATTGATTCTTTCCTTTGTGAAGAGAATCATTCAAGAACGTTTTTCGTTGCGCTTCTCAACACTCTGATGCAGGGTTTTGAATCCTCATCGTGCTTTTCACTATCTTCCATTTGCTCCATAATCGATAAATATCACTAAAAGTGAGTTTTCCCAAGAATGTACCAAAATCCAAGCAATACAAGTTTTGCTTCTCTTTTGGTTTAGCTATGGATTTTGTATTCAAAGTTTCCAATGAATACTCTACAAGGACTTATTCGCTATTGTTTTGGTTATATCGAATAACCCCAAAACTCTTACGAATTCAAATGGTTCACTATATTCTAATTGAGTGCTAACTATTTCTAACTAATAGTCTCTACATCTACACGACAATGATTTATTTGGTGCCATCTATTAACCCTCTTTGATATCTAATATCACATTGTGATGCTTTGCATTTTGACGTTTCAAAACGCTTTGCACTTCACAATTTCTCTTATGCCATTCTTATAAATTCGAATTTCATTATTGTTGATCAAATCATAGTAATTAGATTCTCATTTATCTGTATACCCTTTGTTGATGGAAAACTTTGATCAAATCAAATAGTTTCATTTTCATGTTTCCTTTGGTAAACTGCTTTACACATTTAAACAATCATATAATGATAATTACCATTTTTCAAAACACAATACATCGAAAATGTATTTACTTTTAACAATTCATCAAACACTTTGTATTCAAGTAATACACGGTGTTCAAGTTATTTTGCCGAACTTAGGCATGATTTATATGTGGTAAGAAATCGAATGACTTTCACATATTATCATTATAACTTTGAATTTAAACAATGGTTTTCATTCCATAATGAAATATCATTTAAGTTGGGTATTTTAAGGCATTTCAATATTTTACAAATGTTCATGTATTTTATCAATTAGTTTCAAAACAACAAGGATAATTCACATATAATCAAACAAGATATGAACATGAATAGAAATCATTCATAAAAGTAGAACAACTGTTTGTTATAAACTCATATGAATAACCGTCTCATAAAGTGTGAGACACACTAAAGGAGTTCACAATCTTTTGATTACAATAATCATCTTGAAACATAAACTAAGTGATAAATGTTGAGGGAGAGTGTCGTCGGCCATCATCATCATGCTTTCCATCAACACACATCGTCACATCCTCTCTAGCAAGCACCTCTCATGCAGAAGGACCTGTTTTCAGCAAAATAGAAAAAGTATCAAATATACTTAACACTGCAAATGTGTTTGCAAGATTATAACATTTATAAAATTGTATATCAGATATATACCTTTGTCATTGATGACCTGAGCGACATCTGGTTCAACCAACACATTCCTAAGATGTGTTACGAACGGGTGGAACTCCATTGATTCCGCGTCGCCTCTCATGATGCAAGTCCTGACTTGTGCTTGGTAGCTTGGTGGCAGCGACCGCAACACAACGCCATTTGCAAAAGAGCCCGTCATCCAGCTATCCAGGAAGTATGCATGCCTCATGTACACATCATGCATGTGCTCCAAGTGGTCGTCAAGTGATGAGTTCTCCTCCATCTTAATGGAGAGGAAGTCGCCCATCAGCTCATGCTCCCATATGCGTGCTTGTTACACGAAATGTGTCCTAAGCTGTAGCATTATCGAACGAGGGTTGACATCACCCAAGAAAGGCCACAACTCATCCACCATTTCGAAACGCATAGTAACTGAAATGAAGGAGGTCATCTCCCGACGGAGATAGCGGTCTTCCCGCTGCTCTGGGGTCTCTAGGTCAATGGGCTGATCCAAAGCCATCCCGTCGAGTATGTAGTCGACCACATCATTCTTGCTAAGGAGAACGTGGAGACGCGCAACCCATATAGAGCAGTTTGATCCATCTAATCTGAGCTTCTCTCCTTCTAACCAATCAATCATCAATAGGAAAGGTAGCATCAGGGAGAACTATTCTACATTTACAATTGCAAAAGGAATTTAGACTAAGTTTATAATTAAATGAGTTAATAATAACTCCACTCAGAAACACCTATCCCCATAAGGGTTCCTAGTGATAACATGATCCCTATCAGCCACATCTTCCCCGATCGTCACGACCATCAATGTGGGTTCAAGAGTGGACGCTAAATGTCGATCACATCATTCATGCGACTCGTGCTCGATCTTTCGACCATCCGTGTTACGAGGCCACGCTTCTATGGCGTGCTAGGCTCGCCAACTCAACCTTAGTGTATTCGCTGTGCAACATGGCTTACACCCATTGTATGCGAATGTAGATATATCTGACACCCATGCCTATACCATGGATCGCCTCATACCGAAGAACTTTCTTGGTGGTGCACACTAAGGGGGAACACAATCGTTGGTAATTTTAACAGGGATCATCTTATTAGGCTACCGTCGAGTATCTAATACTAGCACACAATAAGATATACAAACAATAACATTGAACGTAAATGCGATGTGATATGGTCCTTCACGTCGTGATCTCCATCCGTCATCACCGGATTCTGGCGCCAGGGTTCCGGCGCCGTAGACACCAAGGTACCGGTGTCATTCCGGCATGGTAGTCCGTCACCTCCGTGACTATCTACTACTACGTAACATAAGGTAATCACTTTACCTTTGCCACAACCATATCACAAAGCAACGCCCCCCTGCAAAACAAAGTTAGACGCCTCTACTTTATCTTTGCATGTTTTACGTGGCTGAATGGGCTTTCGTACAAGAACTGTTCTTACCTACGAACTTTTAACACAACGCTGATCAAGTAGTTGTCTCTACTACACCCCTTTAGGGGCCCTCCGTTGCAAATGGCATACCAACTAATGCGAGAGAGACAGACACCCCCTTAAGCCACTTTATACGGTACAAGACGTATGTCAAGCGTGGACTAGTCTCGCGAATGAATGCGTAAAGTCGGTTGGGGGGCACTTCATCAAGCATTACTACGGTATACACAAGTACATGTGGGAGAGTAACAACTAAAAGATCAACGTCCACACGCTACATCTCGTGTGTTCTACCCGTACCAGCATTACTACGCATAGACCTAGCTCTGATACCACTATAGGGGTTCCGCGTATGAAAAAAATAAATTTTTACCCTACGCCCCTGAACCCCTGATGTTGCCAGGACCTATCTATTTGTAATACAGTAACATGAGGGGCTTTTTGCGAACTTACCCTTGAAGACCGAAAAGCATTGTCAACGCTCAGGAGAGCGTGGTTGATGTAGACGAGCCGAAGCCGACCTCAAGGTTGTGATGAAGTCCTTGCGCTCCTGTGGCTCCAACGACTTGAGTGCCTCAAGTGCAACACCTCGCGGGGAGTTACACACTTCTGGTGCCTAACGATGACTCTCGCTTCCCCGATCCAGCAGCAGTTGCGGAAGTAGAGCTCCTCGATCCGAATCCCGCAACACGACGGCGCTCCGCGGTGAAGATGTCTCCCGTTCGTGCAGTCCAAACTTGGGACCACGGTCACGGGAGAGAGAGGGAGAGAGATAAAATATCAATTAGAGGTCCTCCCAAAAGTGAGAAGACCTTTATTGATTATTCGGTGTATTTATCTGGCCAAATACCCCCACTATATATAGGGGGAGGGGAGGTACTACCTCCCTCAAAGTCCCGGGGTGGGACTAAATGAGAGGAGGGGGAGGGGAGGCCACCGGCCAGCCCTAGTGGGCCCCGCGCGGGGGGCTTGGCCCAGCCGGCCAACCCCCTTGCCCCTTCTTCCTCTCTCCTTTCCCTAATGGGCCCTCTCCCCTCCGGGAATTGGCCCATTAAGCCTTTTGACCTTTTAAATTGATTTTCTCTTTATTAAATAATTATGAATAAATGATTAAATCAATATTTAACATTCATTCACATATTATTCAACCTCCATGGTTATGGAACACTTCCACATCCACTCCGGACATCCTCCGGACTTACCAAAACCCTTCCAGTTTTCTCTCTACTATTCTTCGGTGATTCTACCGATCCTATAAACACTCTCTAAGCATCATCAATCCCTTAAGCGTGATACCCCACGATTCGGGAACACTCTAGACATGGTCGGGACACTCCCGCACCAATGATCGACAGAGGGACCTGGATGGCCATGTGACCCATGTGTGTTCCACGAAAATCTTTCGTCGTTTGAACCGGGACAATCGTGTCTTATTCCCTTTGTCTCTCGATACTTGCATTGCCTAAGATCTGATCAATGACATCACCATGTCGAGTTCAATCTCGTTACCAAACAACGCTACTTGACTCGTTCCGACAAGTGATATCCCTGTGATCAAATCACACAATGCGCAGCTATTGGATATAACCTCACCGAGTGGGCCCTTGAGTATCTTCCCATCACATGGACGGACAAATCCCGCTCTTGACATATATTGCCTCAACGGTTTCCTCCGAGTACCTGAACACACCTTTATAACCACTGTATTACCAAGTGTCGCTTGATGTTATCAAAGCACTCTCGGGAGACAGTGATTGATATAGCCTCATGGTCTAAGGAATAGTCTACGAGGATCCATTTCTAATCATCGTAACTTGAACTTCGTGACATGATCAGGTCACGATGTTTAGGTTGGGTATTGGTTCATCATCTCATTCTCATAATGAGTTGACTCAATTTCCAACTGGCATAAATGCCACATGATCAGGAAACATGATCATCTGTTCACCAATGAACCAGTGACTAGAGTTTCACTGGGAACCCCTGGTTGTTTATATATCACACGTGTATTGATGTTTCCACTCAATACAGTTATAGCATGATATAAAACTTAATCATAAACTATATGAAATATGATAATAGTCCTTACTACTATTTGTCTCTAGGGCATATTTCCAACAATTGCCACATGGAGGTACGCCATGGGTTCAGGCGAGCCCCTTGGCACTCCTGGAGACCCTAACACCCAAGAGTCTGACACCATAAACCCTGATGCCTCGAAGAAGTCCATCGATGCTCGAGCTGCAGCAGCATCTGCAAGAGCTGTTGTTGCTGCCGTTAACGGCAAGAGGAAGAGGGGCGTGCTTGCTGACGACGAGATCCACGCCTTTAGCAACATGACCGACGCTATGAAGGACGTTGCGCAGGCCATCAAGGACAACAAGCCCAATGTCATCCCAACTGATGTTCCGATTGCACGTGTGAGTTCAACACCTAGCTGGTGTTTCAGAATTCTTGTCAATATCATGTGCTAGCTTATCCAAAGCTGTGCTACCCTAACCATACATGGCTTTACTTTTTGTATGCTTCCCTTTAGGTGCATCCTATAAACGGGTAACTCGGTGCATATCATACACACCCTTAAATATCAGTTACATGTAAGTACATCATTTTTGTCTTTACTGATATCGGCATGTAAGGCCGAAAACTTAGATCATTGACTGTTTCTCGCTGATGTGAAGCTCCTTAATATTAACAAAGGTGTAGACATCCAGGTTTTCTAAATAACACTATTGGTATATATCTTAATAGCCTTTGATATATATTTTTGCATCGCCGAGTCTTATAACTCCATTTAAAAGAGATATGGATGTACCAGATGTGGTGTGCAACCAGATATTGATGTGTGAGAAGAATATGAGAGCGGACTAGCGCAAGGGCGTGCTCTGCCTCGCGCGTGGAGCGCCCGGAGCCGCACGAGACATGCGCGCGGTAGCTGACGCGTGGTGGCACGAGACGGTTGCCATGCCGTGTTAACGACCAAGGGTTAGACGCACCCAAATATATTTGCTGAAAAGAGGACACGTGGCAGGAAAGATTATAAGGAGGCCCAAACAACACTCGCACAAGGATCTACACATTCGAAGATAAAGGCCTCAAGAAAATACAGCAAACACCCTGCAACGAAGGAAAACAACACAAACAAGCCCTGGGTGTCTCTGCCACCATCGCCAACGACCTCGGACACAAAGCCAGCGTCAAGGTCAGAGCAGAGGGCTTGACCAAGCTCGAACCAGCAAGAAGAACCTCCGCAACCGGCCATCTCCAAAGCACCGGGGACAAACCACTTGGCAAAGAGGAGATGACGAGCACCGGCGTAGAGGTAGAGCACCGACGGAGCGGCAGCCCTACTACCATAAAGTCTGAGGCGGTGATGGAGCGAAGCCACCAAAACACATCGGAGAGAAGCTCCAGAAGAACACAACATCATAGCACCACTTAGGCAAGGAAGCACTTCACCGAGTAGAACCACCAACGAGGCGCCTCTTCTCCGCTCGCCCTCGCCTCCAGGGCCGGCCACAAGGCAAGAGCAGAAGAAAAACCTAGTGCTTCAACAGAGAAGCGCGAGCAGATCATCCGAGCTGCAAAACACCGCACCTCCAACAACAACACCTACCATAGGGGCATCGAAGCAGGGCCGCTTCACAACCTCCTGGCATTGCCCCAACACGCCAAGAGTAGCTAGGCAACCGCCACCGCCAAAAGCCAGCCGCACAACTGACGAACCCACTCTCTCCCCCTGTCACCCTGGCCGGCCAAGAGAGCAGAGTCGACAAAAGGCAACAGTGAAGACGATGGAGGCGCTTATTTGGGAAGCTCGCCTCCGAGCAGCACACTGCCGTCCTCGACCAAGGAGGCTCAACACCAAGGCTCGAAAACATCCCCCTGGCGCCGTGCCCAAGCACCAGCCCGGGGAGCAAACCCAGCCTCCACCCCAGCAGCGCCCAGCCCCACCTCTAGACCCTAGTCCCTCGCCGCCACGACCGGTCGACCAGGGGAAAGGAAGGGGAGGAGGCACACCGAAGAGGAGAGTCCCTACTCCCTAGGCCTTATTCAGAAGGAACTGAGGCTGCCCTCCACCCCCAACTCCGACCGCCGGAGCACCTTCAGGCGGAGCACAACCACTATCCCCCACCGCCGCATCTTGGCCAGGAAGAGGGGCGGCGACCGACAGCACACAGCCACCAAAACGACAGGGACACAGCCCCCAATCGAACCTATACTACCAGGAGCCCCCCACCCCCTCAGCCTAGCTCGAACGACGGTGCCGGCGAGCTCGGCCTCAGGGCGGAGCGCCGCAGGGAGGAAGGGGCGCAAAAACTGTAGCTCGGGGAGGAGGAGGAGATCTTGCGTAGTGTCTTTTTAAACCACTGATTGGATTAGCCTAGCTCAAGGAATCCTTACGCCGCCACACGTTTAACGTTTTGTTCTTTTTTACTAAATCAAAACCGGCGTGCAGCTATTTTTTTTCTTTTCCTATGCAGTATACCGCGTAAAAAGAAGGCAATAAACATATAGGGAACTACTGGCGCACTACCCATGCACCGTGACCGCAGGCAACCGCGGGCAGTGCATCGTATATAGAAGTGCAGCGCATAGACATTGCACTGTCTGCACAGTAAAAACAGCCATGCTTGAGCCGTGCACTGCCAGAGCATCGCACCATGTACGGCAACCGAAGCAGTGCAACACTGAATAAAAAAGTTGTGCACTATTTATTCGGAGCGCCTTTTATTTCGGAACGCGATACCCCGAGGTGCGCCCGCAGCATGGCGCCTTTGGCGCCTCAAGTATTCGTATAGATCTAAAGCGTCGTGCATTTCAAAGCACCTTGCATTTCGAAGCGCGATTCTACGGGCTGCGTCCGTAGCACGGCGTCAAAGATGCCTCAAATATTCATATAGATCTTGAAGAGCCTTACATTTCGAAGCACCTCGTATTTTGAAGGCCTCGCTGCCAATGCTGGAGGACTTGCACCGTCCACCGCACATATGCTAGCTTCCTACCGGGACAGAACCCAACCAGGCCCACAGCCAGCAACGGCGAGCAACGGAAGGCCACAACAGAAGATTGGCAAAACGCCCGCAACTGGCCTCAAAATGCTCCCTCACGACCAGGATTAAGCCATTACTTCCTCCGAATATAAGACGTTTTAGCTTTGTAAACTGAATGTATCTAGACGTCTTTTAGTGTTTGTACACTAAAAAACATCTAGATACACTTGATTCACAAAGCAAAAATGTCTTATATTTCTGAACAGAGGGAGTGATTCAGCGTAAGGAATTGAATTGTTCTGCAATACCATGTTAAGGCTTTGTTCGGTTGATGTGGTTTAAATCCACTAGGGGAACAAACCCCTGCAGGGATTGGGTGATCCCAGATCATCACCCTAATTCCACACTATCCTGCTCCCCATGTTTTCTACTAATACATGTATTTGGTGTCGTTCGGTTAATCCCTTCGGCAAGCAGCTCGAAGTAGCTGGCTACAAGCAGCACCGATTGCAGGCAACATGCAACATCACGCCAACACCAACATACAAACAGAAAAAAAGATAGCAACTTTGAATCTGTATAATATCAATTTTTAGCATAAACTTTGAGCATGACTGAAAGCTGAAATCAAACGTTCACCAACAAGATGCATAGTTAACTTAGTGACGTGACAACTAACAAAATATATCAAAACAATGTCCTTTCGATATAAAACACACGAATTTGTCGCCACGACAGCCTTGCTTTTCTTCTTCCGGGGCATCATCTTGTAGAACTCTGGTTCTTTGCATCTGGCCATGTACAACAATGATAAGGAATAACTATTAGAATCTATTCAGTTCAACTAAAGCAAAAAACAACATAGAAGAAAGCTAATGCAAGGCATATAGAGGAAAATAATCTAAAAAATGTTTGTGATCCGTTAGTATAGCAGCGTAATGAGAAGAATGGGAAATCTGCTCTAGAAGTATAATGTCCATTTAGGAGCAGCATATTCATAACATATGTATGTTTTATGATGAAGAGACGAGTGTATTTGGAGGCCGGCAAGGAGCAACAACTACAGGCAATGCACTTTGACTCTACTAGCAGGACATATGCAATAAAATAAAATTCTGGAGAACAAAGTAAACAACATGAAGGCACAAGAAGGTGCCTCTGAAACCCAACTGAACTGAACCATGCATTTGACCACCTATTTTAGCAGCACAATTTCAGGTTAACTGCTAAGCAGGTTCTCGGTATGTTACACATAGATATGCTGCTTGTCTACTTCCCTCTAGAAACTACCATGGCATAAAATTAC
Organism: Avena eriantha; assembly: GCA_910589775.1. NCBI lineage: Eukaryota > Viridiplantae > Streptophyta > Magnoliopsida > Poales > Poaceae > Avena > Avena eriantha. The sequence goes on along the minus strand of OU342742.1, from coordinate 174,104,865 downwards.
AATCAGGCAAAGTGGACATCAGTTGATATGACAAGTTAAATCAGTAGAACAATACCACATTCCAGATACACCTAGAATGATTTATTCTGAACCCAGAACTTAAACAGATCCATACCCAACATGGAATATGCAATAGATCGCATAACAAGCGGTCCTTTTCCTAACCCATATAAGCTAATCAGTCATCAATGAGATGATCAGACTTTTGGGCAAGATTCAGAATGAAAATTTCAAGCATGGTTTTGGTTGGAATTCAGTAAAGTTAGGATCAAAGCAGAAAACTACTACTATGCATATGCCAATTCTGATTCCAGTTCTTTTCCTCCCTAGTAAAGAGCTCAGTGTAAATCTAAGGTTTATCATGTCCTTTTTTTAATAATACGAGGTGTCCTGATTTAGCATCCCTATCACGTATCGGGTATCGTAGCTTCAGCCTTCTTCTCATCCAAATAATCTGAAACTAACAGCACCAAGCGAGCTACACCCTTCTCCTTATCCAAATAATCTAAAACTAACAGCAGGAAGCGAGCTGCACGGTTTGCCTACTAGCTATTTGAACAATGTATTCAACAAAGTACCACCCCTGTCGACAAAGTTCAAGTAGAGAACCTACAGGCCATCTGAACAATGTATTTACATAAATAGTTCTACAAAATGCAACAAAGTTGTATGCCCAAGAATGTGAAAAACTGTTAAAACCCAAATTCCATGTTTTTGTTTCAACTATGTGGACAACTGCAAGAAAATTACTCCAATCATCCTAACAGAAATTAGAGATAGATAAAATGATCAACTACGACAGGCGAAGCTGTTAGGAGACAATTAATCGTTTACGGATTCAGAAAATATCAAATCAAACACTAAGACTTGGGTCCACTTATAGGACTTACATGGCCATATGGACAGTGTGTTTAAAAATGCAATTGTCAAAGCTGCATGAACAAGAATATGAGAACACATAAATCCACCGTTTCTTGTGTCCAGCTTCATGACCAAGTATGATTAATGAACAACCAAAGTTGGTCGAGCTGCTTTCAAAGTATTTACCAACATGCCAAGAACCTACCACTACCGACCATGCCAAGAACCCTAGAAATTGTTAGGGGACATGCTAAAATCCTAGAAATTGTGAGAGGACCAAGAGGAAGGGTAGGCGCTTACGAGTGTGAAGCAGACGGAAGTGGAGAGGACGTCGGAGGTGACTTCTCAGCGGCGCTGCCGAGCTCGCACGGGGTGAGATCTCTGGGGCAAACGCACGCCGCCGGTTGAGAAGGGGAGAGGGCATGCGGCTTTGGTATGGATTCCTCCAGCCGCCGCTGTCCCTCTGCCCCAGCCGTCGCCGGTCCTCCAAATCACGAGAAAGGATGTGTCGGGGCGAGACATGACAGAGAAGTGGGGGATTTCTTCCACGGGATGGAGGTAGGGATGTAAACGGATCGGATCGGATATTACTATTACCATATCCTTTACCATATTTTTTGGCAGATTCGGATCGGAGCGGATAATAGCTGGATGCGGATTCAAATGCAGATTATATCGGATTGCGGATATGGAGCGAATTCAGAGCGGACTCGGATCAGAAGAGGATAATCGAACAAATACACGTAGAAAAATAAAAAATTATTTCGTGTATGCAAAAGAAATGACAAGGAAGCATGCAACACTAGATGACACTAGTACAAAAGTACAAGATTGGTAATAGCATAGTATAAAATGCATACGTAGCATACATATCTAGCTGATACACTAACTAGATTGTCTAGATATTGTGGTTGTACTAAATTTATCGGATTATCCTATTAGAGAACCTCGGATAATCCGCATAAAATGTCGGATTATCCTTATCCGCCGGATATCATCAATACCATATCCGCTACCATATCCATCGGATATCCGCTCGACAAATATCCGCATCCGCAACCATATCCGTCGGATATCTAAAAATGAATACCATATCCTCAAAAATGGACGCGGATGCGGATTCGGAGCGGAAATTATCCGTACCATTTACATCCCTAGATGGAGGTCGTGTTTTGTTTCCCCTCAGAAACGAAGGGAATCGGGGTGGATAAGAGTGGGTTGGATCTCCGGGCGGGACTAACCGAACGTGTTAAACAAAGAGGCCGGGATTAAAACCGCACGTGTCTGATCCCGGCTGACCCACGGGGATATCGCCCTGATCCCGGCCGGGTTGGGCTGAAACGAACAAAGCCTAAGTGAGGTATTGAAATAGACTGCAATTCCATATTTTTTGTTTGGATGGTACTACCAGTCCCGAGCCCACGAGAGTGCGGCCTGTCCGTACAGGGAACAATTTTTTTGGGTACAACCTTGTTGCTTATCAATGTAAGCTTTGTGAATATAACACAAGCTTCAATACACACTGACCGTGCTACTCACTGGTGGTGCCATTACGTCAATGAACAGCACTTCTGTGACTATCAGCATAGGCTGTTTCAGTACCTGACTAGCAGGTAAGTAAACAAGGTGAAAGCATGCGACTGTCAAAAAAAAAAAGGTGAAAGCATGCGCACAAGCTGTCTGGCCCATAAAGGATGCTTATGGCGTGAGCCTGTTTGGGTTGCGAGGGAAAAGCGTTGTCTTCCTGATGTTGTCGAGGCCCAAGAACAGCATCAACACTCTCTCCAACCCGGCACCGAAACCGCCGAGGAGGTGCACCATATCTGTCATTGAGGGTCTGTTTAGTTCATTCCCCCAGCTTGTCTTACCAAAAAGTTGATTATGCCAAATCTCCTCACACTTGTTTGGTTTGTTGCCAAAATTTTGGTTGCCTATGCGCCACCTGCTGTTGCCCTCACATATTCTAGCCAAAGTTTTGGCTAACCGATGACGGCTGATTCCTGCGCTAAAATTTTGGCTAGCCAATTTTGGTAGGGCTGCTATGGGCATCATCCAAACATACCCTGAGTACCAAGGTGAAGAAAAAGATGTGTTAGCATTTGAATGAACTGTTGCAACACAAGTTATATACTGCAATATCTGAAGGTTGCTGTGTCACATGATGGGTGCAGAACAGACCTGAATGATTCGATGTATGATGCTATAGTACTCGGATCAATTCCGTACTCGGCTGCACGTTTCCTCAGCAGGTCATGCGTGTGTATTCTTTGTGCTCTAGTCATATCAGAAAAATTAGTTCGATATCAGACTTTCAAAACACAATCATTTATGGCCCCAAAAGAACATGTACTCCACAAATTCTTCTCTTCTCCGGTCATGCCTATATATTGTTTTGAAACCCTACAACTGGAATCACTAGCCAAACAACTTCTTTGCAGTGTTTATGACCGAATAACTTAAGACCCACCTCGAATCAAGACATCGAACGAGTTGCTGTAAGCAGTGTCATCATAGCAAGGCATGATGTAGAAAGGCCGTACAGCTGAAGGAGCGATTTTTTTTTTTAATAATACACTTTTTTTAATCAATTCGAGAAGTGTTGATCGAAATTAAGAATTTCGATATCTAGCACATCGTCTATCTGCACCAAGCCGACTGCGCTTCAATCGGCCTGAGCCGCACCGACTGCCCGGTCGACGGGCTGCCAGCACGCAATCGGCCAGGAGCAAGCCGATTACTCCTATCGGTAAGGGCCAATCCGATTCAAAAGGCAATCGATTAGGGCCAATCTGATTGAAAAAACAATAGATCAGAGCCAAGCTGATTGAAAAAGGAGAGGAGCGGGCAGCCGCGTCATGCTACTACTCTCGTTCCAATCGGCCAGGACGTGACCGACTAGAAACTCGGCCAGCGTGGGGCCCGCGATGACATGCATTCAGCCTGCGCCTACCGATTGAAGCTTAATCGGTCTGGCCGAAGTCGAGTAGCGCAGTCGGGTTGGCCCAAGCCAATGATGGGCTCGATATCGAAATTTCCATCGATTGCGGTTCAAGGACCTCTTCGCCTAAGCTTGACTTGAAATACCAGGTCTTTGTCCCTAATCAATGCATCCAGTAGAAATTCGTGCAATACTTACCGAAATGATTAAAAAATGTATTGTTTAAATAAATTGACGCTCAAGGATACCAATGGAGAATGAAAAATTCTATTCCATACCTATAAATAATACTACCCTCTCCGACCCAAGTTTGTTGACTTATATTTATCTAGATTCGATTGTATCTAGACATGATTTCGTATTAGATATATCTGTTACTGAAACTTGAAAAGGGATATAATTATACAAGCAGCTTCCTCCGACGGCGGACCAGCCAAGCGCGCCGATGGCGGACCAGCCAACAGCGGCGGGGGCAGGAATACAGCTTAAGGGGGCCAACCATGGTAATCAGCCATTGGGAGGAGCCAATCATAGTAATTATCTTTGAAAAATGTTTCTTGAATAGGCTTAGATATAATATTTAGCTTGTTGTAGCATGCTTAGGGGGGCCAAGCCAATGCTCATCCCCCTAGCTCCGCCACTGCCAGCCAAGTGCGTTGCTCCGTCTCCGTGCGCCGGCCGACTAGCTCAACGCGCTATCCTCTCCATATGCCTCCTCTGGATCACCACTGTCCAGGTTCCTAGCTAGCGGCCGCCCGCCGAGATCCCACGATCTGGAGCACCGTCGTACAGGCCCTTTTGGGCTTCTTGAGCTCCCTGTGCCCAGCCAGAAGCACACAAAGCGCCTCCCTAGTCAAAACGCAGCGGCCCGTCCTTGGCGTCGCCGTTCCTCCTGCTTGTGCCTAGCAGCCCTCCCGCCTTATTCATGGAGCTGCTAGTGAATTTCCGTGCGTGGTTGCTGTAGCACTCGACCACGATTTTGTTTTCCCCCTGCGTACAAGCTTTTGCCTGTGGACTGTGCTAGCTTGCCGTGTAGATCTGTTGTTCTTGCTTGTCAATCAATACGTAGTTCTAATCTAGTATATATGCATGCGTGTACTTATTTGCCGCTTTTATCTGGAACGCAGGAATGACGCGTCCACTGTACACAGTGTGTACAAATTGGCTCGCCGCCCGAGAGTTGCTATGTTGGGTATAGAAGTTGCATAAAAGTTGCCTCGTGAGGTAAGAAATGTCCTTTTATCGTGTATTAAAGTTTTCTCGTCAAGCACCAACGCTCCTCAAATAAGCACAAATTTTTTCGTCGCACATCAAAATTGTCTCGTGGGACACCAAAGTTGCTCAGTCAAGCATAAGGTGCTGCTTCCCGAGGTGGACGGCTCTAGGGGCCACGATCCACAAACCTAGCGCGGCGTGGCGTTGGTGGCTGATGGCAACTCCCGTGCGGGAGCGCTCCCAGACATGGCCATGTCTTCCAGGCCGCGTGGTCTACCTTGCCCACGCCAACCTTCACCCCTACCTTCACCTCCAGATCCGTCACGACCGAATCCAGTGCACCTTCCTGCGGCACCACATCATACACAGCCGTGACTATCACGGCCACCCCCTCCGCCGCCGCGCCACCATCGGATCCGGCAGCCGAACATACCCCAAGCTTCTGCGCCTCCAGATCTTCCACGGCCATCACAAACGCGGCCACTCCCGCATCCACATCAACCACTAACGCACCACCATCGGATCCACCTTCTCCTTCGCCGCCATCCATCGTCGGTCGCTGAAACCGCTTGCGAGCTCGAGTGGTGATGCGTGCAGTTCCTGGTATTTTGCTAAAAGGGAAAAAAAGAGGAACCTAGAAGGCGACGGGACGTAAGTGTCTTACAGGCGATGGTTTTGTGCACCGCTCACTGTCTCCCGTACACATACGTACACACTTGCAGATGTACAAACGGGTTATACCGGGTGGATCCAGCCGCGCCGGACGGAACATGGGCTTGCAGGGCCATCGGTAGCTGATAAACGGGCACACAAGGAAGGATCCCTACCGTCCGATTCAAGGATGCAAGGTAAGGGGTACACCAAAGCAAAAGTGTCCTTTTTTTTACATGTGGGGTACAAACGATCCTGGTGCTGCCCACTGTACCCTAAGCAGGGAATCAAAACCCAATAGTACGACGAGCTAGTGGTAAAGGAGATACAAACCCTTTCGATCCAATACAAGGCGCGGCAGGTCGTTTGGTCAAAAGCAGGGTGAAACAGAGGAATGCGATTACTGCTGGGCGCCCAAACCGCTGGCCTCGCACGTAGTAGTACGCTCTAGTAAACGTTGACCGCCGCCGCGGCACCTATATATGTACCCGCCCCACAACCCCTTTTGACCCGAACCAAGAAGCTCGCACACAACGTGTTCTTCAACTCAAGCTTCATCCATCCATACATCGAGCGAGCGAGCGAGCCAGCGAGAGCCGCCGTGTTTGTCCTGAACCTTGATCAATCGAGCGACTGAGCGAGGGGTTGGTTTACGCGCGTTCTGGGACTGGGACTGGGACTGGGAGTCAGTCGACCCGACCATGGAGACGGGGCAGGCGGCGTTCGGGGTGGCGAGCCTGCGGATGGGCAGCTCGTACCGGGAGCGCGCAAGCGACGTCTTCTCGCGGGCGGCGTCGTCGGCGAGGGGAGACTCGGAGGACGACGAGAAGGCGCTCATGTGGGCGGCGCTCCAGAGGCTGCCCACGCACAGCCGCGTCCGCAAGGGCATCGTCGGGGACGGCGAGCTCGTCGACGTCGCTGGCCTCGGCTTCCAGGAGAGGACATGCCTGCTCGAGCGCCTCGTGCGCGTAGCGGAGGAGGACCACGAGCGCTTCTTGCGCAAGCTCAGGCAGAGGATAGACAGGTGCCTAGTCTCTCTCTCGGCTACTACTTCCTCTGCTAGCTGCGTTTATGTATCTATATATTCTTCTTCTTGTGAATTCTGACACTTGTCTTGTTTCAGAGTTGGGCTCGACTTTCCGACCATCCAAGTGCGGTACGACCACCTCAACGTCGAGGCGCTGGCACACGTGGGGAACAGAGGCTTGCCCACCTTCATCAACACCACTCTCAACTCGCTAGAGGTACGTACTCACAACAGTCCTGGAATTTTTGAGGAGCAATGTTCTTCAAGTCTCACCTTTTTTTTTTGCGCCTTCTCCTCCAGTCAATAGCCAATCTACTTCATATAATTCCCAACAACAAGGTACCGATCAACATCCTCCATGATGTCAGTGGAATTATCAAGCCAAAGAGGTAGTAAGGTTTTTGGACCATCATCTCTTGTCTTGTCGATATTCGGTATCTGTAGCAACGTATATCAGTTGCATTTGATTGCCTGACGTCTTGGTTTTCATGCGGAATTCAGGATGACGTTACTATTAGGGCCACCTGGATCAGGCAAGACTACACTGCTTCTTGCTTTGGCAGGGAAACTAGGCTCTGATCTAAAGGTTTAACATCATACAGTACTACTTATTAAATCAACATGACTGATTCGAGCATTCATAACATGTCACCAAGTTCCAGGGAAGCTTACTTTTTGGTGTGATATATGAACCAACCAGGTTTCAGGAAAAGTATCATACAATGGGTATGGAATGAACGAGTTTGTGGCTCAAAGGCCAGCAGCCTACATATCCCAACATGACCTCCACATCGCTGAGATGACTGTACGGGAAACCTTGGCCTTCTCAGCCAGATGCCAAGGGGTTGGAAGCAGATACGGTCAGCTCAAAATTGAGCACAATAATTTACTCCTCTTACTACTGTAAAACTGTTTGCTAATTCCTCATCAACATGTCCCAGACATGCTAACTGAGCTATCTAGAAGGGAGAAGGCTGCAAATATCAAACCAGACCCTGACCTTGATGTCTACATGAAGGTTAGTTTATAGCGCTTCACGGTGTTGCTTAGTTTTTCTGACTAAGAATATTCAGACATAACCCAAGTAGACTGAAATATCGTGTATCTCCTCCTTGAAATAAGCTTTCACGTCATTTTATAAATAAAACCACCAACGTTCGAACCAATACAAAGATGAGGGAGCCCTCTTACATAGCAGATCAAAGATAAAAAAAAACACAAGAGGAGCCAAACTTGCCACCGAAGTCGCGGAAACTAGCCCGAGAGTACCGGAGCTCCATGACGACTCCCCCAAGAGGGTAACGACACAGAGTGCCGCCGACGTCGAGACCATACGATCAAGGTTTTTCACCCGGAATGCAAGCATGGAGAAGGTAGCCACAATGACGCTCTCAGGAGGGTTACGACACCCTGCAGGCATTGTCGCCGAAACGCGGAGCTTTCGCAAGGAAAAACCTTCGACACCGCCGCTGGTACCTCGAACCGCCCAAGTCTCCAAGCTAGGCTTCCAAACCACGATCTGGGGGCTGCCGCCGCCAACCCCAGGATCCCCCTTCACCCGCTCCTCGCCACCCTCATGTCTAAAGGAAGAGGCCATTACCACTGCCACGCCACTCACCATAGAGTCGACCGTGCAGTCCACCTTCCAGGGCCACCGCCCCAGCGTCCAAGGTCTCGCACCCACGGCGGGGCAGGCACGATGATGACAAGACATTTGAAATGGACGTGAAAGGACATAGCCAGCCAACAAGTTCCCGAACAGCGGGGTTCAACTAGCAGAACGATCTTCCGAAACTCGCAGATCCCGTACCAACAAGACTGCTAGGCGGACGCCGGATCTAGCACCCTAGCCACTCCATGGCCGGGGTGGGCTCCCGGGCATCCCATGAGCTCCTAAAATCCATTTGGCAGCAGGCCCAACCAAACCTGGCCAACGGGCCGACCCGACACGGCATAGGCCCGGCACGGCCTGGCATGTTTCGGCCCGTATAGCTCGCGTGCCGGGCCGGGCCGTGCCGGCACGGGGGCCTGCCTCCCAGGCCTGGACACGGCACCAGCGCTAGACGGGCCGGCCCGTGGCATGTCAAGCACGTCGGCCTGTTAGTCATTTTCGCTGGCCTGTCTAAATGAATCATCAATATTGGTCAAAACTGTACCATATCAACTAAGCATTGGTGGTCCATTGGCTAGTTGGAGTGCGGGAGGGCAGGAGATCCTGAGTTCAACTCTCATGCGAGTCCTTTTTAGGTCTATATTTCCCAAATCCCCGAGAAACAGGCTAAACGGGCCGTGCCGGGCCGGCCCGCGTGCTTGAGACCACGACCCTGTTCCTTCACGGGCTAACACGGGCCCGGCACTACACGGGCCGAGCCGGGCCGGTGCCGTGCTATTTCCGCGTGCAGCAAGGGGCCCAAATCCTGACCATGGACCAACCAGTCCTGACCATGCCTATATGGGCCCAAATCTGGGCCACAAGGGCCGCCGCCATGGACCAGCTCCACCAGCCGCCCTCCCTGGAACATGCCCTTGCCACCAACAGCTCCGGCGAAGGCCGCCGCCCAGCACGCCGGCCGAAGACCGGGGATGGAGACCCGTAGAACCACCGCCGCCGCCACCTGTGGCCGTTGCAGTCGTGCGCGCTGCAACCCCAACCGCCTCTGCTGCGAGAAGCCGCCCCGACCACAGCAGGCCGACAACCACCGCGTCGAGTTCCGCCGCCATCTCAGTGCTATGAGAATTATGATCTCAATCCAACAGAAACTTAGTATTTGCAAATCGAATTATAGAAACTATGAGCAATGTTTGGTTAGATTTGTGCTATTGGGTATTAGAGTTACAACATTTGTAGATAGCTTTGTGCATTCTTTGAACTGAAAATGCTGCTATAATTTCTTTCCCCTGGGACTAATAATACATGGATAGATATATTGATAGTGCTTCCCATTTCATTGTGAATACTGTTTGCTTACCACATTTAATATGCAGGCAATATCAGTGGGTGGTCAAGATACAAATATCATCACCGATTACATCCTCAAGGTACTGCATTCAAAGCAAATATTTTCTTCTTCTTCTTCAGTGTACTAAGATCTATCTGTTCTGTTGAACCTTGCAGATTTTAGGGCTTGACATTTGTGCTGACACCATGGTCGGAGATGATATGCTGAGAGAATCTATCTGCTACTGCTGCTGCCACTGCTGCTGCCACTGCTACTACTACCACCACTACCACCACTACTACTACCACTACTACCACTGCTACTACTACTGCTACTGCTACTGCTACTGCTACTGCTGCTGCTGCTGCTGCTCCTCCTCCTCCTCCTCCTACTACTACTACTACTACTACTACTACTACTACTACTACTGCTGCTGCTGCTGCTGCTGCTACTACTGCTGTAGTAGAGAAGCTGCTACTACTACTACTACTACTACTACTACCCTTACTCCTGCTGTGTTGTATTGCTCGCATGCTTCGAGAGGTTACAATGGAGGGTGAAAGCCTAGGGTTTTAGATCTCATCGATTGATCCCCTGCCAAGGTAGGAGAAGGGCTCCTTCTATAGGCGGCAGGCCTCTTCCCCCCGGTCCATGGGTGGGAAGGGTCACCACAGTGCCGTTTCCTAAGGTCCTGGTCTACCGGAATGCTTTTGGTGGACTAAGTCTTGGGTGCTGGGTGCTTCTCCGTCCATTGGTAAAGTGGACTCTCTTTTCCTCGTTTGTCCTCATTCGGCGATGTCCGCTGTCTCCCTTAAACCTAAACAGAAAACTAGGGCACCTGCCATGCCGAGATCGTCTGTCCTTCCGGGGTAAGAAAGGTGCCGGAGCGGACCTTCCTTTACCGAGGAGAACAGGGGGCGTCGTGCCGCTCTGGGTCCCGTCGGGATCTTCCTTGCATGTTGACCGTCTGGTAGGATTACCAATAGGCCCCGGAGTGTGCCCCAGATTAACCAAAGTCGGGCAACATGGTGGGGCGTTGGAGAGGGGAGGGTCTCCCTCTAGAGGATGCTCCTGTTGGGTTCGCAGCATAGAAAACAAAAAAATTCCTACGATAGAAACTATACGCCAAGATCTATCTACTAGATACAAGCAACGGGTGGATATACATCTATAGAGAACTTACCCTCGAAGACAACAAAGCTTTGTTAACGAGATGGAACTCGTGGATGATGTAGTCGTACACTTGCCGATCTCAAGATCGTGATGAAGTTCTTCAGGTCCAGCAGTTCCAGCACCATTAGGTCCAGCACCATCAAGTCTAGCACCGCCAAAGTAGCGGTGCATCTGTGATCGCACACACGTTCGGTCCACCGAACAACCTCCGCCTCCTCACTCCAGCGATGCAGCGGAAGCAGCAACTCCTTTCTAGATAAAGCCACCGGAAACATGTATCTTGCTAATCCGAGACCATGGGGAATAACTAGAGGGAGAAGAGAACCTTCACGAGGAGGTGGGGCAAGAGGAGAGGAGCCATGGGGCTCCTTTTATAGGGGAGGGGGCGCAGCCCCAAGACCATGGCTGGCCGGCCATGGTGGGTGCCCCCACCTCTCCCTCATTAATGTGGGTGGAGCTTCCACTAAGCCCACTCACATCAATTTCAACTCCACTCACTTTGCATTTAATGTCCACCAAATTAAATGCATTTTCTCTTTAAATAAAACACTTTTTTCAGAATTTTGTTAATTACTTTAATTAACAAACATTCACATAAAACGCCTGCAACATTTTAATATCATATGCAGAACCAGTTTCAGCAATTTCACCCGAAACAATTTCGGTTTCCATCAAAATGATTCCAGTGCTTTATTAAATATTTATCTGAAATATATTTGCTCCAAATGGTGTCGGTATCCCTTAAGTGTGTCACTCTACGGTTCGCGAATAATATAGACATGATCGAGACCCCTCTCCGATCAATAATCAGCAGCGGGGCCTGGAGATCCGTACTGACTCCCACATATTCAATGATGACTCTTGTGATCGTGTGAACTTTTAACGTCGTAACTAAATCCCTTTGTCTCGCGATATATTACATGTCCGAGATTCGATCATCGGCATCCCAATACCTAGTTTGATCTCGTTACCGACATGCACTCTTTTCTCGTTCCCGTGATATAACATTCTAGTGATCACATCACTTACTTGCAAGCTATTTTAATGTGATATCACCGAGAGAGCCTAGAGTATATCTATCTATCATCAGGATGGAAAAATCCCACTCTTGATCCATGAGCCTCAACATAACACCTTCATAGCACTGAACCCACCTTTATAGTCACCCTGTTATGGTGTGACATTTGATGTTATCAAGATACTCTTCTAGTGTTAGCAATTAACATTGTCTCATGGTCTAAGGACTAAGATTACTTTGTATGATGTTATAGCAATATAAACATAATGACTCTGATCGTAATGCTATACTTCAGATGAATGTTCATCACATCATTCCACCAATGTTGTGACCTTGTTATTAACAACATCCAATCTCCATGATCAGGAAACCTTGATCATCTTGTTAATCAACGAGCTAGTTTATAAGAGAGGCATAACTAGGAACTTTCTTTTTGTTTATTAAACACACATGTATTAACGTTTCCAAATTAATACAATTATAGCATGCAAAATAAACATTTATCATAAACATGGTATAAGATAATAACCACTTTATTATTGCCTCTCGGGAATATTCCCTTTAGTCTCTCACTTGCACTAGAGTAAATAATCTAGTTTGAAAAACTTTGGGTATTGAACACCTATGGCTTTCTGGTGTTGCATATACGCGATTGATAGTGGTTAACATAATCTCCAGATCTGACAGTTTCAGGTTCGTGTGTATTTGCATGTCTTTGCGTCTCTACGCATCACTCATTCTCAAATGAGATGGCATTGTATAAATTTGGTCCTTTGGTGAGACCTTCAGTTCGTTCGGGTTAAAAATATGTTGATATTATTTTAATACAATATATCTTCATAGTATTAGCCCATTTTGAACCACACCTAGTATGATAACAAACTACTTAACACAAATGCCCTCCTTTGCTGCTACTATAGCAGTCATATACTTAGCCTTTTGTTGTAGTATCCGTATCAATGTTTCAACTTTGGAACTCATCCAAATCCATAGTTGAATATCCTTTCTATTACATTGTGCCACCCATAGTCTGAATTGAGATAAATTTAATTTGTATCTTGTGATAAAACTAGTATCAATGTAACACTTTACAATGAACTACCTTTAACTATTTGTCACTTATACATGATATATTCTTAGTTCTTCCAAAGCTCATAAGAATATGTTTACTATCGTCCAATGATCATCTTATGAATCATTCTGGTATGTGCTCATAACTTTTAGAGCATAGGACATATCTATATATATACATATCACGATATAATCGATTAAAATATTCATGTGATTTTACTCACCAAGTGTTGAAACACTTGAATCTTGATGCAATCCTTTCCATGCAGCAAGAACCTTTCTTGTTGTTTCCATATTGAACCCTTTCAATATCCCATATATGTACGTCTGGCATAATGATACATTGCAAATGTATCTATAATTTTTGATGTTCCATGCTTGGTTTTATCCACTTTCTTGTGTTTTGTCCACACTTTGGAGTACTTTTCATATGATTTCTTGGACTAACCTATTAACAAGAGACACAGTGCCACCTGCCTGTTTTTGGTTCCAGGAAAGTCAGAAAATGAATATTCTCGGAATTGGACGGGACAAAAGCCAAAGTGCCTATTTTTCCGGAAGTCATCAGATGCCAGAATACGAGACGGAGAGGGTCCAGAGGCCGGCCACACCACCTGGACGCACGGCCAGGCTTGGCCCGTGCCAGGGGGTGGTGTGGTGGCCCCTGGCACCCGCTCGGCCTCTCCTTCCGCCTATATATTACCCTCGGGACGAAAACCCTAAGTGCCTGATCAAAAATCAACAAAAGAGTCTGTAGCCGCCATCATCTCCATCCCTAGATCGGGAGGGATATGAAGCTCTTCCTGGCACCCTGCCGGAGAGGGGAATTCACCCTAGAGGCCTTCTTCATCACCATGCAAGCCTTCGGTGTGATGCGTGAGTAGTTCATCCTTGGACTACGGATCCATGTAGTAGCTAGATGGCTGGTTCTCCTCCTTTGTGCTTTCATGTTTAGATCTTGTGAGCTCCGTTCATGATCAAGATCATCTATTTGTAATTCTACATGTTGTGTTTGCGGGGATCCGATGGATATTGAGATGCTATTTCAGATTGATTATTGATTCTATCATGTCTTTGTTGTTTGAGATCTTGCATGGTTTCTGTTGTTAGTAGCTATCTTGGCCAAGTAGATGCTAGCAACTCCAAGAGTTAGTATTTATGCTCGATAGTGGGTTCATGCCTCTGGTAATCTGGGGAAGTGACAGAAATCTCTAAGGTACTAGATGTGTTGTTGCTACTAGGGAGAAAACAACAATCCTTTGTTCATAGAACAATCGTATTGTTTACTTTACACGCAGTTCGTAAAGCAATAATCTGTTGCTTGCAACTTAATACTGGAGGGGGTTCGGATGATAACCTGAAGGTGGATTATTAGTCATAGATGCAGTTGGATGGCGGTCTATGTATAATGTTGTAATGACCAATCAAGTCTCAAAGGAGTCAAGATGATTAGTATATGCATGTATTGCTTTCTCGGTGTCTGTCAATTGCCCCGCTGTAATTTGTTCACCCAGCATGTTATCTATCTTAAGGAGATCCACCTCTAGTGAACTATGGATCCCGGTCCTTTTCTTTACATACAATCTACAATATTTTACTGATTTGTGTTTACCTTCCTCTTGGGGTTCCCAACGAGCTCTACATCATCATCGCTCCAGCATTTTCCTAGCGCCATTACAGAGCCATCACATAACCATATTAGTGCCTCAATCTATCCATATAGACATTGATGCCAAATATTCCGGTTTTTCCCAAGTCTTTCATCGAAATCCTATTTTAATGAAATTGTTAACTTGTGTCAATAAAAGATACATCATTTCCAATCAATAATATGTACTCTGCATAATGTATTAGAAATTTGTCTCAGCGCTCCCACTTAATTTCTTGCAAATGCAAGCATCTTCATCATCTCCGATGAAATTAAACTCATTTAACATTTTCATCATGGTGAAGATTCCAACTCCGCTATGCTCACTTCAACTATTGAAGTTTGCATGCCCTTTTAGCACCCTTTGAATTAACAAAACCCTTCGGACCGTGTCATGTACACGTCCTAGGTAACCATTCTATTAGAAGAACCTTGTTTTGTTTATTCAACTACCATTTACAAAATTATATGTAGTGGTTGCTACATTAAATCGTCAAGACTAAATATCGCTATGAAAGATCAAATCTTGTCATAGTCAACTCCTTGAACATTGCCGTAAACTTCTTTCCGACATGTCGACTATTTCATATATGTTAAATATCCATGTCTATTTCTTTATAGATCCAAACACGATCGATAGGCTTCACGCCTTTCTGGAGGGTCTTTCAAGTTCAGAAACTTGATTTCTCGTGTATAGATACTATCACGGATTTTATGACTTCTAGTCATTTTATGGAGTCAGGGCCCATCATCGCTTCTTTACATGCAGTCGGTTCATCATTGTCAAAACAATAACGACTTCTTTTTGAAATCTTACTATTTGACCGACCCACATGGTTCAATAGGAACTCTAATCTCCAAGATCACACCCTTTGTAATCACGGGAGCCATGAGCATTGTGGCCGCCACCGGGAGACATTCCGACGCTGCGCTACTTAGCACATATAGCTAAGGTTCAACAACCTTATCAAAGTTCTATTGTCCTCCCACTTAACTTTTCACGAAAAATTCCTTCTCAAGAAACTTGACGTTCCAAGCAACAAACTCTTTTGTCCTCGGTGTTATGGAGGAATTCCCAACAAATTATTTGGGATAACCTACAAAGACGTGCTTATCCGACTTTGGTTGTAAACATTTTAATTATGCATAGCATACCAAAATTTAAGAAAAGACAATTTAGGTTTTATCCCAAACTATAACTCATATGGTGTCATTTCAACGGATCACGATGGTGCTTTTTTCAGTGTAAAAGCGGTAGTCTCTAAAGTTTTAATCCTTAAAACATAATGGCAGTTTTATAAATGAAACCTTTGATCTTACCATGTCAAACAAGGTTTGATTTGATCTCTCGAACATACCATACTCCTGTGGTTTATCGGGAAATGCAAATTCATGGAACAATTTCTGAAATCTTAGGTGTTTTGCTAAACTGTAACTTAAATATCTTCCTTTATGATCAAATCATAAAATCTTTTATTTTCTTGTTACAATGATTTTTCACTTCATCTTGAAAGTCTTTGAACAATTTTCAAATGTTTCATACTTCTTCCTTATTAAGTAAATATATAGATATATTCACTCAAATTTCTGGAGAAAGCATATGAAGCAAAAAGATCCAGCGCATATTGCTACACATAATGGACTATATACATCAACATGCATAATATCCAATAAGTTAGTCATCCGTTCCTCTTTGGCCTATGAACGGAGTTTCAATTATCTTGAGGAAAGCTTCATAAGCATTAATTAATCAAAATCAAAAGACTCCAAAACTCCATCAACATGGAGTTTCTTCATGTTTACTTTATAATACAATTCAAACAGCGATGTCACTTTATAAGTGATCTTTCAATCATTTGTCTTACGACATTTTAGCAATAATATTTATGGATGTGATTTATCCAACTAGACTTGTAAAAGTTCATCCATCCTTTATGGAATACGGTAATTATTTGAACAACCATTGTTCTCGTAATACCGGAACAAAATAACAATTATTAAAACAAATCTTGAAGGCTAGGTTTGACGACAACGAAAACACAATAACACTTTATTTGTTTTCGATGAACATCATCACATATTCTTTTGCTAGTTACTTTGGCCATTGAAATTCATGAATTGTGTTGTTCTGTATGACACTTCACACCAACCAATTCGGTATCCAATACCGGTATCCAATACCTCAGAACCACATTGTTTAATAAGCAAGGAATACAACCATAACATGTATATCTTCTATATACCTAAGTTGGACATCTCCAACCTTTTCTTTTCTGCCAAATATTTTATAGATTCTCTTTCAACAATTCCTTTTCTTTTAAAAGAATCTATCAACATCAATAGTGGTGTCATTCACATAATACATAGTACAAAGTGTATATAGTCAAATACTAATACCTTTGGACTTGCACTTTGAAGTGGATCACCATCATCAAATGTTTGGTGTTCTTTCAAAAAATCCATTCTTTAGTAATCTATTAGTGTAGTAAATATTTTACTTACATCTTCTATTCATTCTTATCATGACAACTTTCATGATCAAGCCACTATAGCATATAAGGAAGAATCGCGAGTATAATATTAGTTCCCAAAACCTTTTGAGAGATCCGGATGCCTAGCATCTCCATCCTTCACAAATTCTCATACAATATGAGAATATGTATTTTGCTAAATTATACTCTATCATAATGCAACTAAAAACATTGTTTCAAATATCACAATATTTTCCACACATGATTGTTTCTCAAACAATTTTTCAGCTCCTAGATAATCTTGATATTAAAACAACTTTTGAATATCAATAATCATGGAGACAAACATGATACTTTAGATACTAACATTGGAATTCTTACTCTCGATTTAATACTACTTATTAAACTTCATGGAGTAAATAGAGTTTGCTGAAAGTTTGCAATAGGACTTGTAAACTTTAAATTGACATTCAAAACAATACGATACCAGTTCGTAAAGTAAATATCTAGAATTCTATAGTTCTGTTATCTCAATTAAAACTAAGCATAAGGTAGCGAACGGATGCCAATGACTACAACAAATTATGCAAATTCATTTTGATTTAGTTTATGACAAATTGAGTTCGACTAATCCAAATTAGAAATGAACTCCCACTCAAAAACGACATCCCTCGTGCCTCTTTGGTGATTACATGAACCAAATCTACTACACCAAGTCCGATCATCAGGTGAGTCGGTGTGGCTTCAAAGGGAGCATCAATATGGGCATCATATCAACTATATGACTCATGCTTAACCTTTCGGTCCGTGTTCCGAGGCCATGTCTGTACATGTTAGGCTCGCCAAGTAAGAACCTTAGTATTCACGTGTGTAAAGCTGTCTTACACCCGTTGTATGAAAGCGTAGAGTCGAGTACACCCGATCATCATGTGATGTCTCGAAACACGATCCATAGAACGGTGCATACTTAAGGAAGAACATATTTTATCTTGATATTTAAATGAGGGATCATCTTATAATGCTACTAAAATGCCAAACTAGCAATATAAGATGCAAACATCATATGTGAATAGTGGGATGATATGGTCCATACATTTGATCACCATCATATGCATCGTGGTATGATCTCTATCATTCCTTTATGTGTAAGGCCAAGGTCTATGGAACTTACACGTTAAGTGTGTTGTAAGGGTATCTACCATAAATCAACCTATATCATTACCATATCATGACACTAGCCCAGCAAATATCTAAACTAGACGCCTCTAATTTATCCATTGCAAGTTTTACGTGGCCTAGGACTTTCGGAGATAGAACCGGTCTTCCCTACGAACATGGAACCACAATGATGATAACTAAGCTATTAGCAACTCGTTGTAAATCAGATATTGACTATAGTAGGAGAGACAGACACCCGCCAGCCACTTATGCAAAACTAGTTGCATGTCAGTCGTGGAACCGGTCTCATGTGCGATGACATGTAAAGTTGGTTTGGGCCGCTTCATCCCACTATGCCAGCAATATCCAAAATACATGAAAGATGCAATAACATAATCATCATCCACATATAAACATATGTGTACTACCTGTGCAAAGAACCTACGCATAGATCAGGCTCTGATACAACTGTTGGGTTCGCAGCATAGAAAACAAAAAATTTCCTACGATGGGAACTATACGCCAAGATCTATCTACTAGATACAAGCAACGGGTGGATATACATCCATAGAGAACTTACCCTCGAAGACAATAAAACTTTGTTAACAAGATGGAACTCGTGGATGACGTAGTCGTACACTTGCCGATCTCAAGATCGTGATGAAGTCCTTCAGGTCTAGCAGTTCCAGCACCATCAAGTCCAGCACCGCAAAGTAGCGGTGCATCCGTGATCGCACACACGTTCAGTCTATCGAACAACCTCCGCCTCCTCGCTCCAGCGATGCAGCGGAAGCAGCAACTCCTTTCCAGATAAAGCCACCGGTAACATGTATCTCGCTAATCTGAGACCATGGGGAATAACTAGAGGGAGAAGAGAACCTTCACGAGGAGGTGAGGCAAGAGGAGAGGAGCCATGGGGCTCCTTTTATAGGGGAGGGGGCACAGTCAAAAGGCCATGGCTGGCCGGCCATGGTGGGTTCTCCCACCTCTCCCTCATTCATGTGGGTGGAGCTTCCACTAAGCCCACTCACATCAATTTTAACTCCACTCACTTTGCATTTAATGTCCACCAAATTAAATGCATTTTATCTTTAAATAAAACAATTTTATTTAATTTATTCAGATTTTTGTTAATTACTTTAATTAACAAACATTCACATAAAACTCCCTGCAACATTTCATATCACATGCAGAACCAGTTTCAGCAATTTCACCGAAACAATTCTGGTTTCCATTGAAATGATTCCAACGCTTTCTTAAATCTTTATCTGAAATATATTTGCTCCAAATGGTATCGGTATCCCTTAGGTGTGTCACCCTACGGTTCGCTAATAATGCAGACATGATCGAGACCCCTCTCCGATCAATAATCAGCAGCGGGACCTGGAGATCCGTACTGACTCCCACATATTCAACGATGATTCTTGTGATCATGTAAACCTTTAACATCGTAACTAAATCCCTTTGTCTCGTGATATATTACATGTCCGAGATTCGATCATCGGCATCCAAATAACTAGTTTGATCTCGTTACCGACATGCACTCTTTTCTCGTTCCCGTGATATAACATTTTAGTGATCACATCACTTGTTTGCAAGCTATTTCAATGTGATATCACCGAGAGGGCCCAGAGTATATCTATCCGTCATCGAGATGGACAAATCCCACTCTTGATCCATGAGTCTCAACATAACACCTTTGTAGCACTAAACCCACCTTTATAGTCACCCTGTTACGGTGTGACGTTTGATGTTATCAAGATACTCTTCTAGTGTTAGCAATTAACATTGTCTCATGGCCTAAGGTTCGTATGATGTTATAGCAATATAAACATAATAACTCTGATCGTAATGCTATACTTCGGATGAATGTTCATCACATCATTCCACCAATGTTGTGACCTTGTTATTAACAACATCCAATGTCCATGATCAGGAAACCTTGATCATCTTGGTAATCAACGAGCTAGTTTATAAGAGAGGCATAACTAGGAACTTTCTTTTTGTTTATTAAACACACGGCATTAACGTTTCCAAATTAATACAATTATAGCATGCAAAATAAACATTTATCATAAACATGGAATAAGATAATAACCACTTTATTATTGCCTCTCGGGCATATTCCCTTCAGCTCCTTGATCGGGTGGTGCCTCGTGAAAGGCCGCTCGCCCTGGCCGCCTCTCGAGGCATCGCGACCTCTTGAAGGCTCGTACTGGTCAGGCGTTGGTCCTGCTAACCGCCGAGACGTGCTACCCTGGTCCCTAGGGCCCTAATAGTAGCCCCCAGGTGCTTGGCGTGCACGTGTCCTCAACTGGACTCGAAAGGGAAGGCAACCTAGGACGGTTGGTGGGTCCCAG
Source organism: Avena eriantha (assembly GCA_910589775.1). Taxonomy (NCBI): domain Eukaryota; kingdom Viridiplantae; phylum Streptophyta; class Magnoliopsida; order Poales; family Poaceae; genus Avena; species Avena eriantha. The sequence goes on along the minus strand of OU342742.1, from coordinate 174,084,335 downwards.
CGTTTTCCTGGTGTGGATGCCCTTATCCTGACCGGGGATTTGAGGCGCCCGTGAGTTCCTGGCCGCAAATCTTGGGCTCAGTGCCCCTGCTTGGGAGTTGCTTCCACGACGTGACGGTGCGTGGGGCCTTGCAGTTATACCGCATGCTGGACATAGTGATACGTCTTTTCAACTATCCATGTATATATCGGGGCATGGGCGCATGATCTGCTCACCTCATGCTATTATTCCCCTTCTTCCTTGTTGCCCGTCCGTGCAAAGGTTTATCCTCTTTGATGGCGTCCCCTCCTTTTCCCATCGTCGAATCGAGCGAAGCCGCCCTGGCCGAGGGCGAGGGCGCTCTTGCTCTCGCGTAAAACTAGCCTAGTTCATACGTAACTATACAAAATATATTACATTCAAAATATGAAAAAAGAAAAAAAGTTGGACCTAGCCCTAGTTACTGACGATCTCCCCGCTGCCGGCGCCGCGACGTCCATCTATGGATCGAGGACGATGTACTTACGCGGCGTCCAGAGGTGTGGCGGCGGCAGCCCCGGAGCCGGTGTCGGTGCGGGTGCGGGAGGTGCGGGCTGGTCGATCACCTGGCCCGGCCACGCTGGCCACACATCTGTCTTAGCCGGCGCGGGCGGAGCGTACCACCCTGGCGCCGGTGGAGCAGACCACCCTAGCGCGGGCAGAGCAGCCCACCCACGAAGCGACTGCGGTGGCGGCGGAGGCGGTGGCAGCGGCTGCCCCCACGTTCACCTGTGCCACCAGGCCAGTGAGCTGGCCGACCTCCTGGTAGCCATCCCACATGTGGTCCTCCTCCCTCGCGCTGGCCGCGATGGCCTGCTCGAGGAAGGCGTTCTCGTCGTAGCCCCGCGCCAGGACCTCCTGGTACTCTGGGGGCAGGTGCGTGGCGGCAGACGCGGTCGAGGACTCGTCCTCCTCCTCCTTGACGATGATGTCGAGGCCGTCATCGCCGAGGTCGGCTTCGGAGTGGTTGACGGCGCCGTCGTCGTCGTCGGACTCGGAGGCGGGAAGGTCGCGGGAACCACATGGGTTGAACTCACCGCAGTAGGGTGCTGCAGCGCCGTGCCGTGTGTTTTCAGTCCAGGAAATCCTTCCAGAACTGGCGCTTCTGGTATGCGCGGTCGTACCGGAAGTCCTGTGGGAGCTTGCGGACGCGGCGGGCGATCTCCTCATCCAGCGCCTTGCCCTCCTTCGACGTGGGTGGCACCGGCACCCGCTCCCAGTTGAGGTCCTAGCCCGTTTGGAGGGAGACATCATGGTGGACGATGCCTCTCCCGTGCCTCCACCGCCGCTCGCACTCCGCAACGCGAAAGTAGCGGCGAGTGTGGTCGGGCGCCTCCTCCTGCTGGCGCCCGGCGAGGAGGCTGGTGTAGTCCTCCGGGCGAAGCAGCGGCGGCACGACCCCCGGAGGAAGGCCGTCACGCCGCTCGAGCCGGACCTACGGCGGCCGCTCGTGCCGGACCCGCCGGCCTCGTGGTCATTCTTGGCCTTCTTAAACCAGGACGACGGCTTCTTCATCGTTGCCGGTGTGTGGGAGTGGCTGTGTCTACGGTGGGTGCTGGGAGATGGCGATGGCGATAGAGAGAGGAGGGAAGTGCGGCACCGACGGGGGACGGGGGTCTGCTTAAGTAGATCCCGCGCAAGTTCTCATGCCTTCGCCATCAATGCTGGCGGCGCGGGAACTCAGGCGGAGTCCCGTCAGTCACAGGCTGACGCGCCTCGTCGGTATTGATGGCGAAGGCTGCCGCGTTTTCTTCTGAATCGGTGCCGCCGGTCAAGCTGCCGTGCCTCTGACTCGCTGCGACGGTTGCGTCTGAATCGGTGCCGCAGTTGCCTGTGACTCGGTGTTGTGCAGATGTAGCTGGCGGGTGGGCTAGTAGCGCGCATGCGGAGGACACGCTCTCGACCCGCCCGAGTCCGGGCCGACGCAATGGTCACATAAATTAGGTGCGTAGATGGATCGAGCTGGACGTTTCGGACGCGTCTGACGGGCATATGCCGGCATCATCGGATTTGTAAGTCTACCGCCACGTAACACCGCCGGTATATATTGTGAAACAAACGCTGCTGTCATCTCTTCATCGAAGCTAGTACTTCATCTGGATCGCGCTGTCGCGTCTCAGCGGTGATGGAAAGTGTGTTTTGTCAACCTTATGTGTAAAATAGAACTAGTACAAAATCGTCGGGCATCATGCACGTGTAGTAGATGTGCATTGAGCCAATGCTTGATTTGTTTCAAAAAAAATCGATGGCCTCTTTTTGGTGCTTCCACGAGCACGCACGACAGACCATATGAAATCAGTGGCCAACTGATTTTGCCTTCCACATGCACGGCGGACCGAGTGCGTCTCAGTTGGGAAGCACGCGGCTGCACTATGAACTGCACGTACGCTCGCCCCCTGTCTAGCGTCGATCGATCCGGGATCCGGGTAGCTCCCCTCCTCAAGTAGCCAAGTGTGTAAAAAGGCGCAGCGGTGATCGATGCATGCGGTAGCCAACTGACTGTCACGTCGCTGTAGATCGAGCAACCTCTTGTACTCATGTGGTACACTGTTGCACGTACAAGTGTGCACGCACGTACGGTTATCACAACATCGTGCTGAATTGCTGGAGGAGCCAAGGAAGGCTCAAGACGGCATTGCATTCCTTGAGCGTGTTGCCTACTCACGGGCAGACATGGGGCCGACCGGCGGCGATCTGACGTGTGTGTGCGTGAGGTTCAAAAGTGCACGAAAGAAAGAGGGGCCGATGTGTGTGTTTGCTGTGACGATTTCTCCATTCATTCCTTGCAAGTGATGTGTGCTCCGCTAGTTGCTTGCTCACCGGGCATATGTGTGGATCGGCCGGTGCACCGTGCACTAACTATCAAGTGCATACATGAGTGGCCTTGGTTATTCAGCCGGCCGTAGGCTTTCGGAGAGGCCAGCGGCTTCTACTTCAGCTAAGCTGCATGGACGGGTCAGACTTAATTAGCCGGCGATCGATAATGCTAGACTTATTTTATACAATGCACAAAGAGAAGTGCCCTTTAATCAGAAAGTGAATCGACAACTTATGCGGATGAACGCGGAGAGCACGAGTCAAATTAAGAGCCCCAGGCCGAGATGATGTGTGGACATCAGCGAGTGGAAGAGCCTATTAGTATGATCTTGGCTTCTTCTTGGGAAAGCCAACATAGCGACAGGGTCTGACGTTTTGACAAATCAAGGTAACCTGCCCCGAATAATCGACGCAGTGCTACAACTTGTCGTTGGTGGGATGATCCGGGATGCTCTCCAGCGCGGCCACCGGACGGTAGAAAAAGGTTAAGAAAGACCTGGTTTTGTATCTGTCCTCCCACGCATATCCATCCATTCGTATTAGGCATCTCTAACGGCGCCACCCATTCTAAACACCCAAGTCATTCGAATTAGTTTGTTTGGTTACCGGTCGGTAAATCCGGTTACCGACCGGTAACCGAGAATCTCGACCACCCTTGGTAAACGGAAAACCAACTAAAAAATCCCGGATTTTTTTGAATTTTCTGAATTTGAATTCCCAGCGATGAATAAGTAGGATGTATTTCTACTCCAACTTGTAACGATGTCATGGCATAGTGGTAGTGCACTATATGCCGGTTGTTTCACGGCCGTCCCCGGTTATTAATTTGTTTCCCCGGTTATTAATTTTGTTTCAGATCTAATATGCAAAAAAAAACTGGCTGCTGTGTGGATCAAACTCAAGAGGTCATGCATCAGGACAAGTGAACTAAACCAAAGTCAATGAGCTACGGGGAGTATGGTGTTAGACTGCAGCTTAAGCGCGAATTAACTCCTTCTATCCAAATTTGAATTCAAATTTTGATTTTCGAATTCGTCCGGCAACCGCTCGAGATTTCTCGGTTACCGCGGTAACCGGGAATCTCGAGCCCCCACGAGATTTTTTTCAATTCGGCAACCAAATTCTTGGTCCGCGGTCATACTGTCAAGTCTGCCGGGCTAGTGCCCTAGCGGTGGGATACATTCCGTCTAGGCGTAGGGGTGGACACAAAGCTCGAGGCTCGAGGCTCGGCTCGAGGCTTGGCTCGAGCTCGACAAGGCTCGGCTCGGGCTCGGACTCGACTTGGCTCGAAGGTCAGACAAGCCAAGCCTGAACCTTGCTACTCAGGCTCGAGGCTCGACAAGCCAGCTCGGTGAAGCTCGCAAGCCGGCTCGAAGGCTCGATGCAAAAAAAATATTGACATGACCTTTACCAAGAAGGTAACAATTCACAGTTATAATCAGCAACTTATCATGAATATATCCATATTCCATAACATAGTCTAACAAGTTAGACAAAGTACCAATAATTATAAGGGTGTATATATCACAAGTTCAGAACACAAATGCATGCACTTAATTAGTCCAACAAAGAGTGTCATACATCGCAAACACATGCACTTGTTCCAAATTCAGATGATGCAATGTTGTGCTGATTCTGTAACAGAAACAATTAGAGAGTACAAACAAGTTTAGAAAATACTTTGCAGCATGAACAACACCAGACAAATTAGAAGCCAAGCAAAAATTCCATAAGAGCAACTGACCACACTATCATGTTAAAAACAAGAGTACCACATCACAGCGCAGACTCATAAAAGCTTGCAGACAATATCCATTACTAGTATTAGTATACACCATCGATTTGCAACTTTGCATAAAAGTAGTCTAGTACATGCGTGTATTTTCTGCACAACAGGAAAATTAACATGTGCAGAAACAGCCTGTCTATAAATGATGGCACTTTGTGCTGTTGTTGTAAAGAGTTGTCGTTTCTGGCCCTCCCAAGCTGTAGTATGAAGCCACAAAACATACTGTCGACGTCTCTAATCTCACTGGAAGAAGAGAGGTACAGTACTATTCTTGTTCCCCATCCAGCGGAGCATCATCCTATCTCTCCTAAATTTGATCTTCTTATTCTTACATATTAGTAATATTGTGAACGATTATTCCTGATCATGTCAGCCATGAGGTAAATCTTCTCGTCTGAACATCTTAGTAGCAGCAAAAAAGAAGTTCAAGTTCCCAATTCCCATGCGAGCAGTATGTTAATTACATGAGCAATCCTTGTATTTTCGTAACTGTCAGTTGACACTTACACACTATAGATGGCAATCAAATTATACACGGTAATCGGAATATTTCAACAATATCATAGCTCAGGTCAGGCCGGATCTTTTTGCTCAGCCATACAGCTCCAATAGCTCGATATATAAACTCCTAATCTCCTCTCGCCTACTAGAAAAGAGATAAAATGGCAGAAAATAGGTACGAGAGTTCACCGCAACTGCAGTCGTCGGTGCTGGGAGGTGGAGGTGGAGGAGAGGACCAGTCGTCGGTGGTGGGCGGTTGAGCGCCGGCGGGCGGAGGGATGGCCGGCGGCGGTCTCCACTAACCTTAGACGAGCGACATCATGGAGATTTAGTCTGAGAGGAGCAGGCCATAGGGGAGGGGAGCCATGGAAGGAGGAGGAGATGAGGTCCCGTCGGTGGCAGCCAGCATCGGTGGCGGGCAGCGCCGGAGATGAGGCAAGGCCAGAGGGAGAGAGAGGGAGCGACGAGTGGGCAAGGAATTGCGATTGGGGATTCTTGTCGGGGCAGTGGTTAGTCAATGGATGGTTTAGATCGCCCGGCTCGGCGAGCTGTTCGAGCGAGCCACGAGCCCACCGAGCTGAGCCACGAGCCTCCTTTTCAGACATTTTTCAGCAGCGAGCCGAGCCTGGCTTGGCTCTTTCTGTCGAGCCTACCCGAGCCGAGCCACGAGCCGGCTCGGCTCGGCTCGATTCCACCCCTATCCACGAGAGCTAAATTGCCTTTCACTGTGGCCACCACTACCACCGCCGGCGCGTTTCCAGCAAGTTCCGGCCGCCACGAGACCACCGGCGAACATTTTAGAAGAGCCAAAGGGAGACACCGCGCCAATGAGGCAATCAACATCCATAGCTTGCACCCACGGCCTAGTTTTTATATTTCAAAATCTTGGGTACATCCATGGATTGCATACATAGCTTGGGGACTAGAAAATGATGATGCAATGAACTATAAATTACTAAATACATAGTACGTATGAGACCCTAGCGCCGTCTACTCATCGAAGTCGGAGGGTAGTGGCGGTGGTACATGGTCTTGTCGAAGACCTTGACAGTGAGCATGCCGAAGCCATCAAACATGAAGACGACGAAGTGCCCGACTTCAATGGCGTGGGTGAACTCCCTCCAGCTGTTGTGGAGGTACATTTGACTGAGGCTTTCCAACATCACCTCCACGGACCACAAGCCGGTCGAGCCGCTAGGCACTCGAAGTACGAGCTGGTGGGGCACTTTCCCATCTGATATAGCCCATCCTACGGACGCTACTACATCTACAACGTCAAGTCCCCTAGTGGACCGATGATCCGTGCTCGAGCCAATCTCCTACATGACAACAGGGAATGGCAGCTGGTTTCGGCGCCATCTCTGGTAGGTCGGACCCCATGCCGACATTGGCAGTGTTAGCTCCGGCCCGTTGATCCCACCGTTGGCTACATCAGTGCCAGAACCGAATGAGCCAGGCGACCACCGAAAAGCCTTACAGTATACATGTTCGTCCCCCGCCAATTGAACCGGCGCCCGCTGGAACTTCCAGCGATAATATTGGCGTTGTCGGACTTACCGCCGGAATCCACCTATCATAGATCTGGGTTTGATACCCTAGAATATTACCTTTACCTATCCCTTCACCCTAAGTACTATAAATAGCCCCTATGGCTATCTCTTATTCCATTAGGCATAGATTATAACTAGAAGACAACCCCCTTTGTGGAATCTCTCTAGTTTACCTCACCCCTTACGAGGGGACTTACTATCGTCACCAACCTCATTAGATTATGCGTGATGCATCCATTGTTGTACAAGGCCTTTTTCTTGTGAGTGTGAGAGTGAAGTTGTCAAGACCCTCTCCAAGGTGTTCTTCCCTCTCCGCTTGGGATTGACGGTACCACATTGACCGATCTCTCCTTGCGAGGATTATATTAGACTATGTCCAACGGAGGAAGCAATAGGCCTTATATCGTGTTGTGTTTGCGTGTGTTCATCGTGTTCTTCGCAAGGTGTATGTTCGCTTCTGCTACTTTCCCTCGCTTTTTTCATCGATTTGACCAAGAGATCCATGAAGATCGGGCCACCCTTCAGGTTAACCCGTATCATATGGTATCAAAATGTTATGGTTTCCATGTATTTCTCACCGGTTGGGTCTTTTCCCCCATAAATTTGTAAAATCCACAAAAAATGGCCCAATTTTGATCCGTGGATTACTTGCTAAACTTGTTGATCTACCTTCCATTACATTCCCAAATCCCAATTCCATCATTTGCCCCTTAGATCTGGAGTTTTCCTTCAAGTTTTTCCACGGAAATCGCGAATTTCGAGTTCATGAACTCATTTCGGCCCTAGGCCCAGCGGGCTGGACTCCTTGCCAATCATTTCGGCCCTAGCTTCAGAGGAGCACGACCATGGCCGGAATTTCTTACAGTATACTAGTTCAGCACCAGCCAAAATTTCTGGCCCCAGGCCCAGCCTGCCAACTTGTCTGCCAACAACTTTAGCTTCCGCACTGTTTTGAGCATAACTTTCGTTTTGAACTCGGATTTTGGTGTTCTTTAGCTCGTTTAGAAGAAGACAAAGAGCTCTACATCACCATCTATGTTGTTCATTCTATATACTCCATAAAATACTTATCATACGGTTTATATTGAGGTGACCCCCATAGCTTTCTCAATGTTTGGAGATTTGATGATTGTCACGATAAGCATGTTCCCCACTTGCATATTCACCATGAATATAACTTAAACTTGATTGAAATTAATGGTGATGTGCACAAGAAAAGATACATCATGATATATGATGTGTTTATCTACCATGCACACACGTTCTTTCTTTTATCTATGTTGTGTGTAGGTACCCGCACTATAATGTCAACCTCGGTGGACCATGAGTTGACAAAAATAGCTCTTGAGAGCATCCCCCATGAGAGTTCAAGACCGAACTAGCTCTAATACCTTTTGCATGCTTGGCATCTTTCATGTTGACAAATATTTCTTTCCTATGGTTTGCTTGCAAGCATGTTGATGGTATTATTTCCCCTTGTGATAATCGTGTTTATTTGCTATTAAACATTGATGCTTTCTGCGTTACAACAAAAATGTAGACCAATTTTCATTTCCAATGTTTCGTGTGCAACCATAATGCCATTATGAGCATATATTGTCATGAGAGTTATCGGATCTCTCATATCGTTGTTGCAACATTGATGTCGAAAACTTGCTCTCTTAAGTACTTTGTTGGCACACTTAATGATGTTGTTTTGCATATCCTTCCCCATGTGTTTTTTCCGAATTCTCCTATTCTAGCATCAAAGATGGTTACCAAAATTTTAGTCCAATTCTTTGAGTGCCACACTAAGACGATGTATGGAGTTTTTTAGTTCTCACATTTGGATGACATTCAAACAATTTCCATACATATTGACCTTGCATATGTTGGGAATATGCCCTAGAGGCAATCATGTATGATGTTATTCCTATGTATTCATAAGGTTATGGTCCATGTATGAACTACTGATATGTATCATTGAATATGTGATTCGATTTTGGAACTACATATTCATGTTGTTCATACTAATTGTCCTTGGTCGTTGAGGTTGTGCCGGACACACAACTTAGACCAATGTGAAAGTCGGCAGATGACTAGGTTCCACTTGTCATGGGCATGGAGATGTTATTCCGCCTTACACGGATTCGGTTAAAGAGTTTAGCGAGTCGGACTAACCCATATTGAGATGCAACGAACAAGTCGTCATTTGCATGTCTCAATCAATGTAATCCTTAGACCTGAGGTTATTGCACAATCCGAGTTGAGGATCACCGACTTAGGTTCTTTCAAACGTTGTTCCGTCAATGGGCAGTTATAAAGGCGGAGTTCGGGTCGACTGTGAATCAAACTGCGTGATGTGAATGACCGAGATGGGATTTTGCCCCTCCATCTGGAGAGATATTCTCTGGGCCCTCTCGGAAGATATGATTCGGAAAGCATGGCCATGTGCGTCTCGGTTAAGTGTTAACTGAGGCAACCGACTAAGAATTAGTCGGATGAATCACTTATCTCGGATCGAGAAAGAGAGTCGGACTATTTAAGGGATGACGATCATTCGCCTATAGTCCGAAAAGGTATATCGTGAGGCAAAAGGGACTCAGATGAAAGTCGCGTTGGAAAGGTATGTCGTCATGACTTATTGGTACTTGGGAGTTGGCACGTTCTGCTAGGAGCCGCTACCAACTGATCGATCATGAGTGAGACTCAGAATCGTGTCCGGGTTACCATGAGCCTGTCGGTTCACACACTTAAGAGAGGGAGCAGTTTGGGTTAGATCCAAATAGGAAATCTATTTGGGTTGGACCCAAATAGAGACATGGACTTAGTCAGCAAGTGAGACTTGCAGTGGCTAATATAGGCCTTTTAGTGAATGGGCCACAAGTGAGTGGAGCCCACTTTCACTCCCTATATAAGCTGGGGCGCAGGTGCTTAGAGCACAAGGTTAGGTCACTCCATGTGTTGGAAACCCTAGCCCCAGTCCGTCATGTCGCCGCCGTTCCGGACCTAGCAGTCCATCGCCGGCGCTCCTCCTCGTACGTGTGGATACCGGTGGAGGTGCTGTACATTCAGCACTTCGATGATCGTGAAGAAAGAACGGATCGTGGATCTTGGAACCGGAACAGATCGCGAGGACTACACTACATCAAGCGACGTGCTTCATCAATTCCGCAACTGCGCGTCTAGTGGTAATCCCCGTGGCCTTCTACCTGAGCTGGATCTTGGGATCACCGCCTAGGGAAAAAGTTTTGTTCAGGGAAAATAAAGTTTCTTCGGTCGGACCGAGAAGGCGAGTACATGAGCCATGAGTTTGATGACCATCTGAAGAGATTGGAATAGTTCCCCATCTCACTCCTCTAGGAACGCCGTAGAGAAACGGTGTGTCGGAAAGGAGGAATCGGACCTTGTTGGACATGGTACGATCAATGATGAGTCGGACAGATCTGCCTTTATCATTTTGGGGTTATTGTCTAGAAACTGCAGCGTTCACACTAAACAGAGTACCATCAAAGTCGGTAGAGAAGACACTGCATGAGATGTGGACTGGCAAGAAGCCGAGTTTGTCTTTTCTTAAGATTTGGGGTTGTGAAGCTTTTGTCAAGCGACTTCAGTCGGACAAGCTTACAGCTAAGTCGGGTAAGTGTATTTTCATGGTATATCCGAGGGAAACCTTGGGTTACTACTTCTACAATCGAGAAGAGGGCAAAGTGTTTGTTGCTCGAAACGGTGTCTTCCTTGAGAAAGAGTTTCTCAGTCGGGGAGTCAGTGGGAGTATGGTGCATCTCAAAGAAATTCGAGAGATACCGGCTAATAGCGAGTCGGCAAAAGCCTTAGAGGTTGAGCCGGACGTGGTACCTGAGCCGGAAACTGCACCGACACTGCGAAGATCGACCAGATTGCGAAGTGTTCGTGATGTGATGCTGTTGGACAGTGATGAGACGGAAACTTATTCAGAAGCGATGTTGGGTTCTGATTCCGAGTCATGGCTTGGAGCCATGAGATCCGAGTTAAAGTCCATGGATGAAAAATCAAGTTTGGAACTTGGTTGATCTGCCAGATGGTGCAAGACCCGTCGAGTGCAAATGGGTCTTTAAGAAGAAAACTGATATGGATGGAAATGTTCCTATCTATAAAGCACGGCTTGTCGCGAAGGGGTTCCGACAAGTTCAAGGAGTTGACTACGATGAGACTTTCTCTCCTGTAGCGATGCTTAAATCAGTTCGGATCATGTTAGTTATAGCAGCCTATTTCAACTATGAGATATGGCAGATGGATGTCAAGACGGCTTTCCTTAATGGAAATTTAACTGAGGACATGTATATGATACATCCCGAGGGTTTTGTCGATCCGGCTAATGCTGGCAAGGTATGCAAACTTTGGAAATCCATTTATGGGTTGAAGCAAGCATCTCAGAGTTGGAACATTTGCTTTGATGAGGTAGTCAAATTGTTTGGCTTCATCAAAAGTGATCATGATTATTGTTTATACAAGAAGTTTAGTGGGAGCAAAGTGAACTTTCTGATCTTATATGTGGATGACATATTACTGATTGGAAATGATGTCCAGATGTTGCATGAGACCAAGGAGTCATTGGAAAAGAATTTTTCGATGAAAGACTTGGGTGAGGCGACTTACATACTAGGAATCCGGATCTATAGAAATAGATCAAAGCGGCTCATTGGATTGAGTCAGAGTACATATTTGGACAAAGTGTTGAAGAAGTTCAACATGGAATCGTCTAAGGGGTTCTTACCAATGTCCCATGGCGTAAAACTTAGCAAGACTCAGTGTCCTTCAACAACTGATGAGCGAAGTCGGATGAGTGCGATTTTGTATGCTTCTGCAATCGGATCCATCATGTACTCTATGATTTGTACTAGGACGGATGTTTCCTATGCTCTAAGTGATGTGAGCAGATACCAAGCTGACCCTGGAGAGATCCACTGGGCAACGGCTAAAAATATCCTCAAGTACTTGAGAAGGACTAAGGATATGTTCCTGGTTTATGGAGGTGAGGATGAACTCAGTGTAAAGGGTTACACGGATGCGAGTTATCTCACTGACTCGGATGATTCTCGTTCGCAATCCGGATATGTGTTTGTAATAAATGGAGGGGCTATGAGCTGGAAGAGTTCCAAGCAAGAAACGGTGTCTGCGTCTACAACAGAGGCTGAGTATATTGCTGCCTCGGAGGCGGAAAAAGAAGCCGTTTGGATGAGGAATTTCCTCATGGATCTTGGTGTGGTTCAGGGCTCGTCCAATCTGTTAGACGTGTATTGTGACAACAATGGTGCTATTGCACAAGCCAAGGAACCTAGACAACACCAGAAGAACAAACCTATACTCATGTGGTACCACCTGATTCGCCAGTTCGTGGATCAAGGTGATATCAAGTTATGCAAGGTACACACGGATGCAAACATTGCGGATCCGTTGACAAAGCCACTTCCACAGCCAAAGCATGAGGTGCACCTGAGAGAAATGGGCATTAGATGCCTAGACATGTGATGTCGGAAGATTGACTCTAGTGCAAGTGGGAGACTGTTGGGAATATGCCTTAGAGGCAATCATGTATGATGTTATTCCTGTGTATTCATAAGGTTATGGTCCATGTATGAACTACTGATATGTATCATTGAATATGTGATTCGATTGTGGAACTACATATTCATGTTGTTCATACTAATTGTCCTTGGTCGTTGAGGTTGTGTCGGACACACAACTTATACCAATGTGAAAGTCGGCAGATGACTAGGTTCCACTTGTCATGGGCATGGAGATGCTATTCCGACTTACACGGATTCGGCTAAAGAGTTTAGCGAGTCGGACTGACCCATATTGAGATGCAACGAACAAGTCGTCATTTGCATGTCTCAATCAATGTAATCCTTAGACCTGAGGTTATTGCACAATCCGAGTTGAGGATCACCAACTTAGGTTCTATCAAACGCGGTTCCGTCAATGGGCAGTTATAAAGGCAGAGTTCGGGTCGACTGTGAATCAAGCTGCGTGATGTGAATGACCGAGATGGGATTTTGCCCCTCCATCTGGAGAGATATTCTCTGGGCCCTCTCGGAAGATATGATTCGGAAAGCATGGCCATGCGCGTCTCGTTTAAGTGTTAACCGAGGCAACCTACTAAGAGTTAGTCGGATGAATCACTTATCTCGGATCGAGAAAGAGAGTCGGACTATTTAAGGGATAACAATCATTCGCCTATAGTCCGACAAGGTATATCGTGAGGCAAAAGGGACTTAGACGAAAGTCGCATTGGAAAGGTATGTCGTCATGACTTATTGGTACTTGGGAGTTGGCACGTTCTGCTAGGAGCCGCTACCAACTGACCGATCATGAGTGAGACTCGGAATCGTGTCTGGGTTACCATGAGCCTGTCAGGTCACACACTTAAGAGAGGGAGCAGTTTGGGTTAGACCCAAACAGGAAATCTATTTGGGTTGGACCCAAATAGAGACATGAACTTAGTCAGCAAGTGAGACTTGCAGTGGCTAATATAGGCCTTTTAGTGAATGGGCCACAAGTGAGTGGAGCGCACTTTCACTCCCTATATAAGCTGGGGCGCAGGTGCTTAGATCACAAGGTTAGGTCACTCCATGTGTTGGAAACCCTAGCCCCAGTCCGTCATGTCGCCGCCGTACCGGACCTAGCAGTCCATCACCGGCGCTCCTCCTCGTACGTGTGGATACCGGCGGAGGTGATGTACGTTCAACACTTCGACGATCATGAAGAAAGAACGGATCATGGATCGTGGAACCGGAACGGATCGCGAGAACTGCACTGCATCAACCGACGTGCTTCATCAATTCCGCAACTGCGCGTCTAGTGGTAATCCTCGTGGCCTTCTACCTGAGCTGGATCTTGGGATCACCGCGTAGGGAAAAAGTTTTGTTTATCTCTACGTGGCCCAACATCATATGCATTCCTTTTACTATAAGTGAGTTGTGTTAATGGTACAGTAAAAAAGAATGGGCATGCCACAAATGACATGCTCCTCTATCACGCACGAAACTATTTTGCTTTGTCTATGTTGTGTGAAGGTACAAATGCATACGCGCCAACCTCTAAAAACCATGAGCTAACAAGATGAACCGTAGAGAGTTACCTATGGATGCCTTCAACGAGATATCTCTACACCCTAAGCTGACCTCCTTCTACTTAAGAACTGATGCTATAATTTCATAAAATGGATACTCTTTGAGTGTTGTTTCTCTTTTTTTGTGAGCTTTGTAGTCTTGATGGAAAGTTAAGGAACATTAAAGAGTTGCCACGTAAATCTTCTCAAGGACGACTACATGGCGAACCACAAGTTCAAGAATGTCTCTCTACCTCCTCTACATGGTGATGAGCGTATAGAGTTGAGGATGACTTTTTCGAAGATGGGGAGCTAATGCAGCCCGTCCTACAAATGCTACTACATCTACAATGCCAAGTCCCCCAAGTGGACCGATGACCCGTGCTCGAGTCAAACTCCTGCATGACAAGAGGGAGCAACAGCTAGTTTCGGTGCTAGCTCTGGTAGGGAGAACCCCACACCGGCATCATCGACACTAGCTCCGGCCGAGCCCAGAGACCGCCAAAAATCCTTACAATATACCTGTATGGCCCCCACCGGCTGAACGGTGCCCGCTAGAACTTCTAGCGCCAAGACCGGCACCACCAGACTTACTACTGGAATCTACCTATATGCACACAAATTTGGGTTTGATGCCCTGGGATATTCCCTTTACCTATCCCTTCTCCCTAAGTACTGTAAATATACCCTATGGCTCTCCCTTATTCGCTTAGGCATAGATGATAGACTAGAAGACAAGCCCCTTTGTGGAATCTCTCTAGTTTGACTCAACCTCTTATAAGGGGACCAACTATCATCACCAACCTCGTTGGATTATGCGTGATGCATCCATCGTTGTACAAGACCTTCTTCTTGCGAGTGCGTGAGTGAAGTTGTCAAGACACCCTCCAAGGTGTTCTTCCCTCTTTGCTTGGGATTGATGGGAGAACGTTGACTGATCTCTCCTTGCGAGGATTCTATCAGACCGGTGGACTCTAGAGGGGGCAATAGGCCTTGTATCATGTTTTTGTGTGTGTGTTCACCATGTTCTTCATGAGTTGTGTGTTCTCTTCCTCTACCTTCCACTTTCCCTCGCTTTTCCCATGAATTTGACCAAGAGATCCGTGAAGATCGGGGCACCCTATCACCATCGACCACCGATGCGAACTTATGGGATAGGCTCGTCTAGTTGAAAGTGTTTCCCAAGTTAATGGTGACACCGAATTTGAAGGCGAAGAGGTCGATGATGATAGAATCGAGTGATGACAATAGTGATGCGGGTGGCGACGGGGATGGTGGCGGTGACGGGGGTAGCTAGTAGGACAATGCCTACTGATGGAACTAGGCCTAATCCAACTTATGTTGAAGCTACTGCACCAATAACTGCTTATGATAGTGCAGCTACAACTCCACCAAGAACTGCTCAAGGTAGTGCACCTATACCTACGTACTCCAAGAATTGTTGATGATGCACCGAGGGATCCTCATAAAGGGAGGGGTTTTATGTCTTACTTGACTGATGGGGAAAATACCAGTTCTAGTAGAGAACCTGGTGTTGGTCCTTTAGTAAATGCCGAGTTCTGGTGTTATGTGAGGTTGCCGAATGTTGTTTAGATCCTGGTACCATTGGGTATGTGAACCTTTTATGTAATTGTGACCTTGCTATCATGTCAAAACTTTTATTTTGGGCTATGTGAACCTTTTTGCCATGTAATAACATGAATTTCATGTAAGTTTGTATTAATTTGGTGTTATCAACTCAAGTGAGTTTCTGTCATTTTATTGTTTTCAATACAAAATAATATCTATCAATTTGTTGTTATCAATTCAAAATAAGAGTCCAACTCATAATTCATTTAACAAATAACCAATAATTCAGTACATCTCATAATTGAAAACAGTAATAATTCAACACATAATTCAGTTATTACAATCCACTAAGAGTTCAACTTAGAAATAACTAATAATTCAACAACAATTGACCAAACAAACATTACAACACTTTATGAAGAAAATATTACAAATATTCTACTCATCACATAAATCCTTTATCTTTCTCATCTTAGCCCCGGTCCCTTCCTTTTGTTTGAGCAGATCTGCAATCATGTACTCTAGATTTATTTTCTCTTCCTTGAAATTACCCCTATCTTTCTCTACCTTCAACCTCAGGCATTTGTGCATGTTACAAGTTGATGCATCATGTTCCTTATTTTGCTCTAGTTCAGCTCTTGCATCTATGAAAGCTTGTTCAGCTTTGGCCTTGAGGACTAGTGTAAGTTGCTTCTCCTCCATCACGTGCTCTAGCTCATCTTGGGCATTCCTCATATCAACATGAAGCTTTGCAACATCATCGTGAAACTTAATATTTCTTACAAAATTGTCTAAGGCATCCTTTACTCTACCATCTTTCAGTTCAAAGTACATTTCCCAAAGCTTTAAAAGTGATTTGCATAGTGCATTAGGACACATAGGATCTGAAAGGACAAAGGATATCGCCTAGAGGGGGTGAATAGGCTTTTAAAATAATTAAGGTTTAGGCTGTAATAAATGTGGAATAAAACTACCATTTAATTTATCAAAGCACAAAACCTAAAACCACTAGGTTCAACTAAGTGCACCAACAACCTATGCTAAGCAAGACAAGCAACAAGGTGATATCAAGATAGATTACTTCAAGCATGATAGCTATCACAAATGTAAATTGCATAAGTAAAGGGATAGGGTATAGATATAACTGATGGCGACAGACTATGATTGTATCCCGAAGTTCACTTCCAAGGAAGCTATGTCTCTGTTGGAGAGGTGCGTGGTGCAATGCTCTCCGAATGACACAAATGGTTCACCTTGAGGTGTGGTGGCTCGATGCACACCCAATGCCACACAAGGCCTCACACCAATATGTGAAGGCGTGCAAATCATCGATGACACAAATGGCTCACCTTATTCTCCTAAGTGTGAACCACAAAAGGGGGGCACTCGATCTACTATGGGACACTTGAGGGCAGTCACCGAACCCGTACAAGCTTGGGGTAATCTCCACAACTCAATTGGAGGCTCCCAAGAATCACCACCAATGCCTCTATCTTGAGGAATCTCCACAACTCAATTGTAGGCCCCAAGGGAATCACACCACAACCATACAACCATCTAGGGTTCCAAGAACCCAAGAGTAATAAACCCATAAGCTTGAACTCACCGAATCTTTGTGTATAACTCAAACATATGCACCAAATTAAAGCCAACTCCTTCACTCCCAAATTCCACCAAAAGTACAAAACTATTAGGGGAATAAGAGAGGAAGAGCACAAGAGGAGAACACCAAAATCTCTAAGATCTAGATCCCAAAGATTGCTTCACAAATAAGGGATTTGGTCAGGTGGGGTTGTAGATCTAGATCTCCTCTCGAAAATACCTCAAAAATATGCAAGAATCATATGAGGGGGAAGGGGATAGGACAAGCTTTTCAAGGTCAACAATGGAGGAGAAAGAAAGAGCAAAGGACCAATCAAAGAGTTGACCCCATGAAGGGGAAGAGGAGCCCCTTTTAAAGGGATCCCCAAATCTAACCGTTTGGGCCATTTATGTGCATGGCCGGAAGTATCGGTGAGCCATTGGAAGATCCGGTTAGCCTGGATCCATCGGCTTAAAAGTAGTGGTAGAGACCTGGTTGTATAGGTCAGAAGTTCCGCCTAACCCAAGCCGGAACTTCCGGTCAGTACTACCGGTACCCTCCCGGCCAAGTTCTGATGATAAAACACAACCAAACAGAAGGGTTACTGCAGTGGTCACAGGGCTGAGCGGAAGTGACCCAGAACTTCAGCGGAACTACTCGCGACAAATATGCCCTATCGGTTAGGGCCGGGCACAAAAAACCGAAGACCGAAACCGAAACCGAAAAAACCGAGACCGAAAACCGAACTAACTGTATATTGGGAGACCGAAATAATTTCGGTCTTAAAAACTAGATGACCAAAATAAATTCGGTCCTTCGCCTCACATGACCGAACTGACCGTATGGACCGAAATATTCTGAAGCCCATCTTTCCTCAATGCTCATTAGTGCCACTCTAGTCCGTATAGGTCATAGCCCACGACCTTGTCTTCATTCGTTCTATGGACACCGAGAAGCATCCACACACCGTCCTGGCCGCCGTAGAGTCACAGACTACGTACGCTCTACGCACGAGGCAAGCCTGCTGGACTGCTCCGTCCAGTTACTTGTGAGACTGCTTGCATATCTTGTCTTGATTCTTATTCTATCTTGTATCGTGTGCTAATTTTCTTGGGAATAATTTCTTGATTTGCTGTGAATTTTTATAAATTCGGTCTATTTGGTCATGACCGAAGACCGGACCGAAAAGACCGAAGACCGGACCGAAAAGACCGAAGACCGGACCAAAAAGACCGAAGACCGAATATAGAAAGACCGAAAAGACCGAATGTAATTTGGGTAGCATTTTTAGACGACCGAAATTTTGAATGACCGAAAAGACCAGACCGAACAAACCGAACAGACCGAACGCCCAGGCCTACTATCAGTACTTCTGGTGAGGCAGTGAACTTTCGCCTAGGAAAACTTCGGAACCAAAACTACAATAACTTTTTGCATCCGAACTCTAAATAAGATGAAACCAATTTTGTTAGAAAGATAACAATGTGTAGAATCCAAGATAAAAATATCAAGTATATATATGTGATATACCTCCCAAGGTTTGGATCTGGAAAAACCTTTAAGATAACAAATGCAATAAAATATACAAGGGAGATCATTTTTGATGAACTAGAGCTTGTTATGAAGTAAACCACAATCTCTAGAACTTCACTTGGATAGGATCCAGATAACAACCAAGAAATATGATGCTAAGTATACAAAGGTTTGAGCTCTCTCTGAAAGATATGATCGAGTTGCTTACTTGAGATCCCCACTTGATAGTATGGCTATCTATCCTAAACCCAGTCTCCAAACTAACAACATGAGACTAGAAAAAGAGAAAACCTATCAAGATCATACCTTTGCCTTGAGCTTGATGTAGAACGCCTTGTCCTCCTCGAGATGGAGCATCTTTCTTAATTGCTCTTGCTCGAACTTGCTTGATGAATACTTGTGAATGGCTCCCCCATACACCATAGGGGGGCCTCTTCCTTGAACTTGTCTTCATCAATCCATTATCATCGAGGATGGCAAGCTTCAAGAATATGATCTTCTTGAGATGGCTCAACTTGAACTTGCACTTCTTTATTCCTTCATGAGTGTTGATCCATCTTGAAACTTCTCTTTGCACTTCGACTTTATCAACTTCAAATCTTCTTATTTCCTCAACATGATTCCAGTGGGCTGAAAGCCCTTAGACATTGCTCTTCATTTTTTTCATTTATTCTACCTTGAAACAAACACATGGTCCAAGTGATGTCAATGGATAATTCCTACAAGTAAAACTCAGCTCAAACATTAGTCCATAGAGATTATCATTAATTATCAAAAGCACACATGGGGCACACATGCCCTTTCAAGATAAACCCATTCCACAAAATCACATGTCTCACCAAACTAAAAGTTATTTGATATAGCTCAATTAGTTAGAATAATAAATAGCAGGATCTTTATTTCAATTATTGTAAGTAAGTTCAGATTGTTCAAATACCTTTCCTGAACATGCCAAGAACCTCCTGCCAGTCTAAGATACTTGAAAAGCAACAATTATGGAGGCCACAACATGACATTTACAATAGATGTGCTTATCTCCAGCGTGAGCTAATCCATTGTAATGTGAATCGTAAATGGAATTTGGACCCTAACAAGTGAAATTTATGATGGGTTCGTAGCATGGAAAACAAAAAATTTCTACCGCAAGAACGAACAAAACCCAGATCTAATCTAGATAAAAGCCAAGATCTAATCTATTAGACATGTGCAACAAGATAGATCTGTACTAACCCTTGTAGATCCGAAAGCGTTACCAGATTAGATCTCGTGGTTGATGTAGTCGATCACTTGCCGATCTCAAGATCGTGTGGACGATCCTTCCGGCACCGCGTTCCGGCAGCGCTTCCGCAGTCGGTCACACGTGCGGAGTCGAAGCAGACCTTCCTCTCCTCGTTCCAGCGAGCAGTGGAGGTAGTAGATCTTCTCCACGGAATCTCAGCAGCATGACGGCGTGGTGGTGGTGGTGGAGTAGAGAATTTTGCAGGGCTTCACCTAAGCCTGAGCAGAAGAAAGGAGGAGGAGAGAGGCGGCAGAGATTTGGAGTTGTGTGGGAGGGCTTGGAGGTGGCGCCCCCACCCCTCTATTTAAAGGGGGGAGGCGCCATGGGAGGGGGAGGAGTCCTCCTCCCCCACGACTCCTTGTCTTGCCCCACAAGGACTCCTTGATCCCTTTCTTGGTTTTCAAGCAAACTCCAAGAAATCTTCCAGAACCTTCCGGAACATTCCGAAACCTTCTAGAATCCTCATACAAATACTCCGGAACATTTCCTAACTCAGAAAATGATCCCCAATATATGAATCTTATTCTCCTAACAATTCCGGATCTCCTCGTGATGTCCCGGATCCAATTCGAGACTCCGAACAACATTCGGTCTCCAAAGCACATTCCATATCTACTTAAAACAACTTCGAACCTTAAGTGTGTCACCCTACGGTTCGTGAATATGCAGACATGACAGAGACACATCTCCTATCAATAACCATCAGCGGAACCTGGAGATCCATAATGGCTCCCACATACTCAATGATGACTTCGTCATCGATTGAACCATTTACATACGAAACCAATTCCCTTTGTCACGCGATACTATACTTATCCGAGGTTTGATCGTCGGCATCTCCATACCTAGTTCTACCTCGTTACTGAGAAGTACTCTTTACTCGTTCTGTGATATGTCATCCCTTGTGACCCAGTCACATGCTTGCAAGCTAACTAGATGACATTCCACCGAGAGGGCCCAGAGCATATCTATCCGTCATATGGATGGACAAATCCCAATCTTGGTCCATGCGCTTCAACACATACTTTCAGAATACCCAATGACACCTTTATAACCACCCAGTTACGAAGCGGCGTTTGATGTCATCAAAGTACCCATCCGGTGATGGTGATTAACACAACCTCATGGTCGAGGGATTAGGTTACTATGCATTAAAAGCTTATAGCAATATGAACTTAATGACTTGATCTTATGCTACGCTTACTATGGGTGTATGTCCATCACATCATTCTCCTAATGATATAACCTTGTTATTAATCACATCCTAATGTCCATGATCAGGAAACCATGATCATCAATTAATTAACAAGCTAGTTCAACAAGAGGCTTACTAGGGACTCTTGTATGTTTACAAAACACACAAGTATTAGTGTTTCCTAATAATACAATTATAGCATGGGATGTAAACATTCATCATAAACACAAAGATATAATAATAACCACTTTTACTATTGCCTCTTGGGCATATCTCCAACAGTCTCCCACTTGCACTAGAGTCAATAATCTAGATTACATGGTAATATACCGAACACCCATGGCGTTCTGGTGTTGGTCATGTTTTGCCCTAGGGAGAGGTTTAGTCAACGGATCTGCCACATTCAGATCAGTGTGTACTTTGCAAATCTTTATGTCACCATCTCGGACATACTCACGAATAGCGTGGAAACGTAGCTTGATGTGCTTCAGCTTGCTATGTGACCTTGGCTCCTGTGCATTAGCTATGGCACCTGTGTTGTCACAGTAGATGGCCATCGGGTCCAACGCACTGGGAACCACGCCAAGTTCAGTAATGAATTCCTTCATCCATATGGCTTCTTGTGCAGCCTCCGAAGCAGCTATGTATTCCGATTCAGTTGAAGATTTCGCCACAACGCTTTGCTTTGCACTCCTCCAGCTCACTGCAGCACCATTCAAAATAAATACGTATCCCGACTGTGACTTCGAGTCATTCGGATCGGTGTTCCAACTAGCATCAGTGTAACCGTTTACAACAAGCTGTTCATCACCTCCATAAGAAAGAACCATATCCTTAGTCCTATTTAGGTACTTTAGGATATTCTTGACCGCTGTCCAGTGCTCCATTCCAGGATCACTTTGATATCTGCTAGTCAAACTAACAGCATGTGCTATATCCGGTCTTGTACACAGCATGGCATACATGATAGAACCTATGGCCGAGGCATAGGGAATATTATTCATTTTCTCTCTATCTTCTGCCGTAGCTGGACTTTGAGTCTTACTCATGGTCTTACCTGACAACATGGGCACGAACCCTTTCTTGCTATCTTCCATTCTAAACTTCTTTAGAACTTTGTCTAAGTATGTACTTTGTGAAAGCGCTATTAGGCGTCTTGATCTATCTCTATAAATCTTGATGCCTAGAATATATGCCGCTTCGCCAAGATCCTTCATTGAAAAACTATTATTCAAATAGGTTTTGACGCTATTAAGAAGTTCTATATCATTCCCAATCAACAATATGTCATCTACATATAGTACTAGGAATGCTACAGAGCTCCCACTCACATATAGTACAGGAATGCTACATAAGTTTGTATAAACCCAAATTTTTTGATTACTTTATCAAAACGTTGATTCCAACTCCGGGATGCTTGCTTTAGTCCATAAATGGAGCGCTGAAGCTTGCATACCTTGTCAGCATCTTTAGGATCGACAAAACCCTTGGGTTGTACCATATACAACTCTTCCTCAATGTCACCATTAAGGAACGCTGTTTTGACATCCATCTGCCAAATCTCATAATCGAAATGTGCAGCAATTGCTAACAAAATCCTCACAGACTTTAGCTTCGCTACTGGTGAGAATGTCTCATCATAGTCAACTCCTTGAATTTGTCGGAACCCTTTCGCGACAAGTCGAGCTTTATAGACGGTAACATTACCATCAGCATCTGTTTTTCTCTTGAAAATCCATTTGTTCTCGACAGCCTTACGGCCATCCGGTAAGTCCACCAAAGTCCACACTTGTTTTTCGTACATGGATCCCATTTCAGATTTCATGGCTTCTAGCCATTTGTCGGAATCTAGGCTCACCATAGCTTCTTCATACATCGCAGGGTCATCCGTGTTGTCCACCAACATGACATTCAAGGCAGAGCCATACCAATCAGGAGTGATACGAACCCTCGTTGACCTGCGAGGTTCAGCAGCAACTTCGTTTGAAGTTTCATGATCATTATAATTAGCTTCCTCTCCAATTGGTGTAGGCGGCACAAAAACATCTTCCGGTGCTGCGCTACTCTCAAATCCGAGAGAAGGTTCAATAACCTCATCGAGTTCTACTTTCCTTCCAGTCACCTCCTTCGAGAGAAACTCCTTCTCAAGAAAGGATCCATTCTTGGCAATGAAAACTTTGCCTTCGGATCTATGGTAGAAGGTATACCCAATTGTTTCTTTAGGGTATCCTATGAAGACGCATTTCTCCGCTTTGGGTTCAAGCTTATCAGGTTGTAACTTCTTTACATATGCTTCGCAACCCCAAACTTTAAGGAACGACAACTTAGGTTTCTTACCAAACCACAATTCGTACGGTGTTGTTTCAACGGATTTAGATGGTGCCCTATTTAAAGTGAATGCGGCTGTCTCTAATGCATAGCCCCAAAACGATAGCGGTAAATCTGTAAGAGACATCATAGACCGAACCATATCTAAGAGAGTTCGATTACGATGTTCGGACACACCATTACGCTGTGGTGTTCCCAGCGGATTCAGCTGCGAAAGTATTCCACATTTCTTTAAATGCATGCCAAACCCATAACTCAGATATTCACCTCCGCGGTCAGAACGCAGAAACTTAATCTTCTTGTTACGATGATTTTCCACTTCACTTTGAAATTCCTTAAACTTCTCGAAAGTTTCGGACTTATGTTTCATAAAGTAGACATACCCATATCTACTTAAGTCATCCGTGAAAGTGAGAACATAATGATATCCACCACGCGATGCTACACTCATTGGACCGCACACATCGGTATGTATTATTTCCAATAAGTTTGTAGCTCGCTCCATTATTCCAGAGAATGGAGTCTTAGTCATTTTCCCCATTAGACATGTTTCGCATCTTTCAAGTGATTCAAAATCAAGTGATTCAAGAAGTCCATCTGAATGGAGTTTCTTCATACGCTTCACTCCAATGTGACCAAGACGACAGTGCCACATGTATGTAGAATTATCATTCAATTTTATTCGTGTAGCATCTATGTTGTGAACATGTGTATCACTACTATCGAGATTCAGTAAGAATAAACCATTCATCTCAGGTGCATTACCATAAAAGATATTACTCATATAAATCGAACAACCTTTATTCTCGGACTTAAAAGAGTAACCGTCTCGCATCAAACAAGATCCAGATATAATGTTCATGCTTAACGCAGGCACCAAATAACAATTATTCAAATTTAAAAACAATCCCGAAGGTAGATGTAGAGGGAGCGTGCCGACGGCGATCACATCAACCTTGGAGCCATTTCCAATGCGCATCGTCACCTCGTCTCTCGCCAGTCTTCGTTTATTCCGCAGTTCCTGTTTCGAGTTACAAATATGAGGAACCGAACCAGTATCAAATACCAAGGCACTACTACGATTACTAGTAAGATACACATCTATAACATATATATCAAATATACCTTTCTTCTTGATGTTGCCGTTCTTTAGATCCGCCAGGTACTTGGGGCAGTTACACTTCCAGTGACCAGCACCCTTGCAGTAGAAGCACTCAGTTTCAGGCTTGGGACCAGCCTTGGGCTTCTTTGCAGGCGCGGCAGCTTTCATGCCGTTCTTCTTGAAGTTGCCCTTGTTCTTAGGCTTGCCCTGTCTCTTGAAATTGGTGGTCTTATTGACCATCAACACTTGGTGCTCCTTCTTGATCTCCACTTCAGCAGTTTTCAGCATGGACGATAGTTCAGGCAACGTCTTGTTCATGCAGTGCATATTGTAGTTCATCACAAAGTTCTTATAACTCGGTGGCAGTGATTGGAGGAGACGATGAATCCCCAACTCATTAGGAATCGATATTCCCAACTCTTGGAGCTTGTTTGCGTACCCAGACATGGTGAGCACGTGCTCGCTAACGGAGCTTCCCTCTTCCATCTTACAGTTAAAGAACTTTTCGGAGGCCTCATAGCTCTCCATGGCCACACGAGTCTCAAAAATTAACCTAAGCTCCTTAATGATCTCGAACGGGTCGTGGTGCTCAAAACGCTTTTGGAGCTCCGCTTCTAAACTGTATAGGATGGCACACTGAACTGTGGAGTAATGATTTTTTCGAGTGGCATAAACATTCTTTACGTCATCGGTGGCATCATCTGTAGGTGGGTCACCCAGCGGTGCTTCGAGCACATAGGTCAACTGACCAGCCCTGAGGACGATCTTCAGTCCACGGAACCAGTCCGTGAAATTGCTTCCATTGTTCTTAAGCTTTTCTTTCTCTAGGAACGCATTGAAATTGATGGAGGGGGTCGCCATAATCTACAACAAATTTGCAAGTAGTTTAGACTAAGTTTATGATGAATTGAGTTTAAATTTAATACTTAAGTTAACTAGGTGAACTCCCACTCAAAACAACATCCCTCACATTGTCTTAGTGATTACACGAACCAAGTCCACTACTCCAATTCCGATCTTCACGAGAGAAGATGTAGTTTCATCGGCGAACAATCTTCATGTTCATCATATCATTTATATGACTCATTCTCTACCTTTCGGTATTCCGTGTTCCGAGACCATGTCTGTACATGCTAGGCTCGTCAAGATAACCTTAGTTTCCGCATGTGCAAATCTGGCTTGCTCCCGTTGTATGCACATGTGGAATCTATAACATCCGATCATCACGAGATGCTTCGAAACGACGAGTCTTAGCAACAGTGCCAACTAAGGGTGAACACTTTATTACTTGATATTTAGTGAGAGGGATCATCTTATAATGCAACCGTTGCGATCTAAGCAATACAAGATGCATAAAGGATTAACATCACAGGCAATTCATAATTAGTGTGATATGATATGGCCCTTTCTTCTTGCGCCTTTGATCTCCATCTCCAAAGCACGAACATGATCTCCATCATCACCAGCATTGCGTCAAGGTCAGTGGCGCCGCTTCATGGTTGTCCATCATCACTAGAAACTATTACAACTACTTGGAATAAAGCTATTACAAGATGAATAGACACGCAGGTCTTAACAGAATTAAAGACAACCATTAGGCTCCTGCCGGTTGCCATATTACAACAAGGATCATTGCATACATCAAATATAATCACAATCACATGATGGCCATATCACATCACAAAACCCCTGCAAAAACAAGTTAGACACCTCTAATTTTATTTGCATGTTTTACGTGGCTTGGGGCTTTCGAACAATAACGGATCTTACCTACGAAACTGAACCATAACGTTGATACAAGTGCTATCGAGTGCAAAGTGTAAATTGGATCTATACTATGGTTGGAGAGACAGACACCCGCAAAGCCACTTGTGCAAAGCAAGTTACACGTCAAGCGTGGAGCAAGTCTCATGTGCGATGACATGTAAGGTTAGCCTGAGCCGCTTCATCCCACCATGCCGCAAGATGCAAAGTACACAAAGCAAAAGAAGGCACGAGCACCAACGCCCACAACACCATTGTGTTCTACTCGTGCAACAGATCTACACATAGACACGGCTCTGATACCACAGATGGGTTCGTAGCATGGAAAACAAAAAAATTCTACCGCAAGAACGAACAAAACCCAGATCTAATCTAGATAAAAGCCAAGATCTAATCTATTAGACATGTGCAACGAGATAGATCTATACTAACCCTTGTAGATCCGAAAGCGTTACGAGATTAGATCTCGTGGTTGATGTAGTCGATCACTTGCCGGTCTCAAGATCGTGTGGACGATCCTTCCGGCGCCGCGTTCCGGCAGCGCTTCCGCAGTCGGTCACACGTGCGGAGTCGAAGCAGACCTTCCTCTCCTTGTTCCAGCGAGCAGCGGAGGTAGTAGATCTTCTCTACGGAATATCAGCAGCACGACAGCGTGGTGGTGGTGGTGGAGTAGAGAATTCTACAGGGCTTCGCCTAAGCCTGAGCAGAAGAAAGGAGGAGGAGAGAGGCGGCGGAGATTTGGAGTTGTGTGGGAGGGCTTGGAGGTGGCGCCCCCACCCCTCTATTTAAAGGAGGGAGGCGCCATGGGAGGGGGAGTCCTAGTAGGACTCCCCTCCCTCCTATGGCCGGCGGTTGGGGAGGGGGGGGAGGAGTCCTCCTCCCCCACGACTCCTTGTCTTGCCCCACAAGGACTCCTTGATCCCTTTCTTGGTTTTCAAGCAAACTCCAAGAAATCTTCTAGAACCTTCCGGAACATTCCGAAACCTTCTAGAATCCTCATACAAATACTCTGAAACATTTCCTAACTCAGAAAATGATCCCCAATATATGAATCTTATTCTCCGGACAATTCCGGATCTCCTCGTGATGTCCCGGATCCAATCCGAGACTCCAAACAACATTCGGTCTCCAACGCACATTCCATATCTACTTAAAACAACTTCGAACCTTAAGTGTGTCACCCTAAGGTTCGTGAATATGTAGACATGACAGAGACACATCTCCTATCAATAACCATCAGCGGGACCTGGAGATCCATAATGGCTCCCACATACTCAACGATGACTTCGTGATCGATTTAACCATTTACATACGAAACCAATTCCCTCTGTCACACGATACTATACTTATCCGAGGTTTGATCGTCGGCATCTCACACCTAGTTCTACCTCGTTACTGATAAGTACTCTTTACTCGTTCCGTGATATGTCATCCCTTGTGACCCAGTCACATGCTTGCAAGCTAACTAGATGACATTCCACCGAGAGGGCCCAGAGCATATCTATCCGTCATATGGATGGACAAATCCCAATCTTGGTCCATGCGCTTCAACACATACTTTCAGAATACCCAATGACACCTTTATAACCAGCTAGTTACGAAGCGGCGTTTGATGTCATGAAAGTACCCATCCGGTGATGGTGATTAACACAACCTCATGGTCGAAGGATTAGGTTACTATGCATTAAAAGCTTATAGCAATATGAACTTAATGACTTGATCTTATGCTACACTTACTATGGGTGTATGTCCATCACATCATTCTCCTAATGATATAACCTTGTTATTAATCACATCCTAATGTCCATGATCAGGAAACCATGATCATCAATTAATTAACAAGCTAGTTCAACAAGAGGCTTACTAGGGACTCTTATATGTTTACAAAACACACAAGTATTAGTGTTTCCTAATAATACAATTATAGCATGGGATGTAAACATTCATCATAAACACAAAGATATAATAATAACCACTTTTATTATTGCCTCTTGGGCATATCTCCAACAATTTACATTGTAACTGAACCAAACCCTAGATAGCAGAGAATCCAACACATACCTAGGTGGCAAGAGAGCTCTGGTTGGTGGAAGATTCTTGTCCATCGCCCCAGGAAACCATGTCATTGGCAGGTGGCTACTAGAGATCTCCGACGGAGCGGTGAAGGGAGGTGGCGAGTAGTGACAGGGGAGAGGAGCATGATCGTGAGCTTAGGATGGGACAATGATTTCTGAAACGACTATTTTAGTCATCTCTGTGACCCCTCACACATGAGACCTAACAGTCGTCGCCTCCCTCCGCCAACAAACTGTCATGTAGACCTAAAAATCGAGACCTAGTTGCCAGGAAACAACTTAAGTAGTGTTAACCAAGCGATCAGTGCTTCACATCGCAGACCAACCCCTGAGATCTTGATTTTTTGTCCAAATGATCCCTCGTGGTGGTAATGTCAACACTGCCACAAATGTGGTGATTTTGCGCCATTTACTCTATCAAGCGGTTATGATGGCCATGACAGGGATGCTTACTATGTTCGAATGATTTAACAAAGGATGGTCTCCAACGTATCTGACATGGGTATACCCTACAAGTACTCGAGCTTGGTATATACGGCCTGAATACAGCGGAAGCCCACGGTGTCGCCAAGGCCCAAACAGAGAACTCGAGTAGCCTACGGACTCTCGATTGCTTGAAGAACAAGAAGAAGCTAAAGATAGAACGTTCAAAGGGGAAAACCCTAACCTGTAACTGACTCTATCTGTCACCCGAGACCTAGCCTATCTATATAAAGGCTAGGAGGGGGCGGAGAGGAGGACATACGCAACCCTAGTTTCCACAACCCTCGCTAGATTGCATCTGCGCACCATTGTAATCTTTGATTCCTTTGATAATTCCACGAGCAGACAAGCAGGAGTAGGGACCTCTACGAGGCCTGAACCTGGGTAAATCTTTGAGTCCCCTGTGTGCTTGTTTGCTAGCCGATAGGCGTCTCCAGCGCTTGCTCCTTCTCCAAAACCCAAGTCCATAACAATGGGCATTGATGAGTTAAACCCTCGTCAATTGGCGCCGTCTGTGGGAATTGGGAGTGCTGATGTTGCGGCTTCTTCGGCCCCATCAACCGCGATCTACAACTCCGCAACAGCAGGGATTCGCTAGCTCTTCGGCGCGTTCGACTTCACCGTCCACACGCAAGCCACTCGCCCAGCTTTCGAGTCCATGGGCGACAGAATTAGCCTGGCGATCGGGAGCTTCCGCTTCCAAGTTGGTCAGATGGGCACGCTTTGCATGCTTGACCAGCCGACGGTGTCGTCGATTGCCCCAGCATCATGGTTCCCTCCATCAATCGGCACCCTCAGTGAGCTCAACACCCCGACAACAGTCGAGAACACGGTCAGCAACAGCAGTCGCGAATCCGATCTGAGCGATTTGGCAACTGAAGATGAAGCCTATGGCTTCGGATCTGAGAGTTGTGGGAGCAGCAGCTTCCCCAATCACTTCATGTGCGCCGTCATCAACACGGGCGACACCTTCGCCAATCGCGACAACACGGGTAATCGTGGAAATGAAACGGACCCGCCGAACGGCGGCAACGGTGGCAATCGCACCCCCATCAACAATGGAGGGGTAGTCGAGCTCCCAACTGATACATTGCAAATGTATCTATAATTTTTGATGTTCCATGCTTGGTTTTATCTACTTTCTTGTGTTTTGTTCCAACTTTGGAGTACTTTTCTTATGATTTCTTGGACTAACCTATTAACAAGAGCCACAGTGCCAGTTGCCTATTTTCTGCTGTTTTTTGGTTCCAGGAAAGTCAGAAAATAAATATTCTCGGAATTGGACGGGACAAAAGCCAAAGTTCCTATTTTACCGGAAGACTCACGGAGCCAGAATACGAGACGGAGGAGGGACAGGGCCTGGCCACACCCTCCCAGGCGCGGGCTAGCCCTACCCACGCCACCAGGTGGTGTGGGCCCCTGGCACTCCACCGACCTTGCCTCCTTTGCCTATAAGAGCCTCCCGATACCAAAACCCTAAATAATCAAGCCTCCAGCCATGAAAAGTTCCGCAGCGCCACCGCCACCGAAGGGGAGATTCGGGGGACAGAAAGTCTCTGTTCTAGCACCCTGCCGGGACGGGGAAGTGCCCCCGGAGCCATCTCCATCGATCTCCACCACCATCTCCATCACCATTGTTGATTCCCATGATGAGGAGGGAGTAGTTCTCTCTCAAGGCTAAGGGTTCTACCGGTAGCTATGTGTTCATCTCTCTCTCTATGCATGATCATATTGTGATCATGAGCGTGTAATCTATAGATCTATTCTGCTACTCAAGTGCTTTAATGAATCTATGTTATCCCCATGTGTGTGAAAGTGACAGCGTGCTCACCATGGTGGCACTTAGGCTAGAGATTACAAATACTTGTTATGAGTTCTATTTGGAGTTGGATATCTTTATGAAATTGTGGTGTTTGTTGGACTCATCTAGTACTCAAGGTGACAGTGTGGGGTTTTCTAGATGGGAAAGGCTTACTTTGAGGAATGCTGTTATAGCCCTACCATCGATTAGAGTGTCCAACCGGAGAGTAGTTCAGCGTAGTATCATGAAGATAATATATTTATATGAGAGTGTTCACTAGTGAAAGTATAATCCCTAGGCCTTGTTTCTAAGCATTGAAACACCGTTTGCTACTAGATCTGTTACATGTTTGCTTATTTCCATCTTTATTGCAGTTTTACTTTAGTCTTTTCCACGCCATCAAGCTATCTTCTATCACCGTTACCACTTATAGTTATCTATACCACTTGTATTTCACTATCTCTTCGCCAAACTAGTGCACCTATACACCTGACAAGTGTATTGGGTGTGTTGGGGACACAAGAGACTTCTTGTATCTTGATTGCAGGATTGCTTGAGAGGGAATACCTTTGACCACTTCCTCCCTGAGTTCGATAAACCTTACGTGATCCACTTAAGGGAAAACGTGTTGCTGTTCTACAAACTTCTGCACTTGGAGGCCCAACAATGGTCTACAAGAATAGAAGTGCGTAGACATCACCAACCATAACAAACGAGCAAACCGGCGAACGCGTCGTGATCAGCCTCAACGAGCAGGAGTGGGCTCGCTGCCGCGAGGCCTTACGAGGAAACCCTCAACCCTTCGGATCTCCGCAAGAACTGCTAATGGGCTACCATTGGATCCTGAAGGAAGAATTCAAGCGTGAAGTGCAAACAATCGCGCAACTTGAGGCACGCAAAAAGGCGGCAGATGAGTTGAGTCTTCGACGTGCTGGGCTCTCCTCCCACGGAGGATCCTCCTCAAAGGGCAATGAGTACATCGCAAACAAGAGGCGATCCCGGATGGCCCACCTCACCAAACAAGAACACATAGAAGCTGTGAAGGTCCTCGACTTCAGCTCTATGAGAGTCGACACTCGGGGCGTGGTTCCAAAGACGCCGCAGGCTGCGGTAACAACAGCCAACATGTACCTCCTCAACAACCAGCCGCTAGCTGGAGATCCCTGAGCCGCCATGCACCGATCTACGATCGCGGGCTTGGGACGAATCGAGGCGGCTCTCAACAAGGAGCCAACACCGGAGCCGAAAAAAGGCAAAGCGCTACTCCTCGCCCTCATCCAGCGACGATAGTCACGACCTGTCTCAATGCCGCCGCTCACGGTGACACGACCGCGACTATGATGCGCGCAATGACCTCACATAGCGCAAGATCGACAAATCAAGGGCGCAACACGCCCGGTCGACTGACTCGGAAGAAGAAGATGTAGAGCTCTGTGGCGCCAGATGCTTCAGTAGGAGAATATCATTTTGCGGCCCGAAAGTTGGGGTGGCCAGGCAACGTGGTACCCAAGTTGATTTTTATCACCGCGATTCTAAAAGTTGGGGCGCCAATTGCTTAGAGGGGTCTTTCGAGTGATTGATGGCCAAACCCACTATTTTCAAATCGCGCCTGTTAAGTCAGGATATTCTGTTACACTAGTTCCTGCTGTGCCCCTCCTTCGCCGGTCACTCTTCTTAGCCACCCTGCATGTGTGGTAGGGGTAATCCATTACTGTACTTTCCTAACTCTCGACACTGAATCTTGCTGCGGCGGAGGCGGCGGTCCCTTTTCCTCCCTTCCCTGACCCTAAATCTGCCGGCAGCAGTGGACCTTTTTTCTCTCTCCCCCAACACTGAATCCGGCGGCGGTGGCCCAGCATGTCTTGCAAGGCGAAGGTTGTAGCTACGTCGCTGACTGAAAAGGGTCCGTCGGGGCCCAAGTCTAGGGCTCAACGCGTAGCGACGGCGATGTCTTCAGCCCCGGTTAGCGAGGAGGCCAGTAAGGATTCTGCTCCCAAGGTACCTACGAGCAGCGGGTTGAAGAGAAAAGCAAGGCCGGCGGCGGATTGTTCGGCTCCGGTGGGCGGATGCAGCACTTAGATCTCGAAGAAAAAACCCGAGAGAAGAGCGAGAGGTGAATTTTTCTTATCTGTGCCTTATCTTGCAAGTAGATTAGTTACGGCATAATAGAATCAAATGAACTGAAATGTTCCCCTTTTTAATCAAATTAGGCACAGCTTTGATACAAGTGACCTATATGAGTTCACAATTCATGTTCGGTAGTACACTACAAAGCTTGATTTTGGTTGCGAGAGGGTTGTGTTCGGGCAAGATGTGCATCTTCTTGTGAATTGCAAAGAGGTTGTGTCTGTTTCGCAGCTGGTAGATATGCTTGCCGCTAGAATTCCCTGGGGTTCTAGACAGAGGACAAAATTGGTGTGGCGCAACATGAATGATACCTATCAGCAAATTGAGCAGTCCCATGAGCTTCAGATGGTTTGGGAGTGTTGTGCAGCTGATCGTAAGGTGAAAGTTGAAGCGATGATTGATGATATGTATGTAGATGCTGGAGATCTTGCTGCTAGAGCTTCTGCTCCTAGAGAATACGGACCAATAGATGCTGATCTAGATAAGTTCAGTATACGCATAGAGGTGGATTCATACATGGCAAAACTTGATGAGGGAGTTAATAAGCCAGTTTCGTCATGTACTGTGGAGATCACTGTCGATTCCAAAAACATAACTCTTGATGAAATGAGAGAGATGATCGGTAAGGAAATCAGTATTGGCCCTAAGCAGATGGCAAAAATCCGGTGGTGGCATCATAAGAAGCAGCAATTCATAGATGTTTTGGATACTGAAGATCTTATGCAGATTATGCGGCGAAAAAAGCGAACCAGGAAGGTGTTCTTCCTTGGTATGATTTCTGATGTTGTTGAACAGGTTATAGTGGATGTAGGTGCCCCTATAGTGGCTGAACAGAATGAGGTCGTCGACGTTGGTGAGATCTGATGAGAGCTGCTACCCTGGGCTTGTCATATGGACCGCGGGGTTCCCTTGCCTATATTTGTAATATTGACTGTTGTTGCATTTAGAGCGTGCTTCTATGATTATGTTTGTTGAGAGATTGCGGTATAATGTTGTGCGAGCTGTTGAGATTTTCGGACATGTCACTCACTGAAACCATCGTTGTTGTAATAAGACATAAGTACATTGTAGTTGACATGATTATGTTTCTTAAGATGACGTACCGTACTTGTTTCTGTTATTATGTTTGTTGGGACATTGTAATGTAATGTTTTGTGAAACCATGACTGGACTAGTGATGCATAAATACATTGTAGTAGTTGACATGATTATGTTTCTTGAGATGATGTACTGGACTTGTTTCTGTTATTTTGTTTGTTGAGAGACTGTAATGTAATGTTTTGTGAAACCATGACAGGACAAGTGATGTGTAAGTACCTTGTAGTCGACATGATTTTGTTTCTTGAGTTGATGTAATATACTTGTTTCTGTGATTACGTTTGTTGAGAGATTATAATGTGATGTTTTGTGAAACCATGTTGTGGTTATGTTTGTTGGGAGATTATAATGTAATGTTTTGTGAAACCATGACTGAAGAAGTGATGCATAAGTACCTTGTAGTTGACATGATTTTGTTTCTTTGGATGATGTAATATACTGGTATGTTTTTGTTAGGCAATGATATTGGGATGGAGGGAGTGCAGGTTTAATATTTGAAATGAGAATGTGTGAAGAGAATCCATATCAGGCAGGAGACAGTAATCTAGGGAAAGGGCATGGTATCCATTAAACTATTGTAACATGCCAATTTATTTATCGTTGCAGTGATAGAAGGGTTGCTCTCTCTCTCTCTCTCTCTCTCTCTCTCTCTCTCTCTCTCTCTCTCTCTCTCTCTCTCTCTCTCTCTCTCTCGCCGACGCCGACGCCGTCGCCGTCGCATTCGCCATGCTGTCCTTGAATGGTGAGGATGACCAGTCTAGCAGCAACAGCCTTCTCTCCGACATCGAGTATTCCTTCCACGATGTGAGTTCCTCTGTTTTCTCGGGTTAGGGTTAGGCAATGGTAAATCTCTCGATCTGAGCTCCATATGTGCATGCAATCGTGTTTGATTTCAGCTTTGCGTTTACCTATAGGTACCAAGGACAATCTATGACTCCGAATGGGAGGGCCTAGATCTCGATGGAGAAGTGCCATGTGACCATGGGCTAAAACATAGGAGATATGTTGCATTCGAAGGTAGTAACACTGGGAGAAGGTTTTTGGGCTGTACAAATCAGGTTTGTTTACATTACGTGCAACTGTGACATGAAGTAAAATGTACCGTGCATGTTCATAACATTGTAGTGTGTGTGTTTTTAGGTTGGCCCGGTGTGTAAAGCAGTAGAGTGGGTGGATCTTGAGTGGCCAGATGCACTTAAGAAATGTTTGGCACAGTTATGGGAGATGTATGAGTTGGAAAGGTCGGGGAGATTTACTGATGTAAGTGATGCAGCTGAAAAAAATTACAAGCTGTCGGTACAAAATAAGAAGCTGGAACAAGAAATCAAGAATTTGCAGTCAAAGCTAACTGACGGAATCGATGGGAGCTTGGTTGTTGGAACTGCAAAGAAGCTTCAGGATAGTCACATGTTGCTGATTCATAATGCAGAAAAGGAGAGAGATCAGCTCAGGGAAGACAAGAAGAAGCTAGAGTACTGCATTGCGGATCTGTTGAAGGAACTGAAGAAGGCGCACGAGGGTGAACAAGGACAGACTATTGAGGATAAAGGAAATTCGAGATGAATAATTTATGTTGTACCAATGCCTGAAACTAGTTAATTGTAAGACCTATGGTTGCGCTTTCCGAACTAAGCCAAACTCAATCCTCGAGCAAACTAATTTCAGACGAACACACATATCGTGCATAGAGTTAAGTTCACGCTTACAAAATCACCACTTTAGAGGAAAAACAAGGCAGTTCAAAGCTAAATAGACATATATTGTGTTCAAGCGAGCCTGGCCCGGAGCTGCCTGTTTTCCTCCCTAGGATTGGCCAGCTCCTTCAGTACAATGTCGTGCTTCAGCTGTAGGTTCCAGCGCTCCGTCACGGATTGGAGAATTTTGTCCGTAGCCATACGATTTTCCTTCAAGATCCCTTTCATGATCTCCGTCTGCTTACTAGCCGAGGCGCGACCTTCACTATGTACCTTCGCCCAGTCGGCATTTAACTCCTTCAGTTTCTGGCACTTGTTAGAAAGGACCGTGAATTCAGCGCTCAGTTGGTCAAAGGCCAGTTTCTGGGAATTCCGCTTCTCCCTTTGGATTGCTATCTTGTCATTTAGCCAGGTCGCCAGGTCCTGGTCGATCTTTCGCCTCTTTCCCTGCAAAAAAAATACATAGTATGGTTTGTTCAGTTCACTAGGACAAGCTGGTTAGTTTCCATAATTAACTGAATTGACTAGTGGCAATGTCATAATTTCAAGGAAGAAGCAATCTAGGACTAATCAACATTTTATGAATCAAATAGTGGCACTGTCATAATTTCAATTTCGAAGACAAATAAGATTTATCAGCAGTTTAGTGTGCTGTGAGTTTTTCCCAATATCAACAAAAAGTAGTGGGAGAGTGGCAAACTCATAATGCAGAAACCCATGTCCAAATACATAATGGAAAGAGAACATGGTGTCCATTCATGAACATGAACACCAACAGATGTCCATATACATAAGGAACCAGACTTGGGCATTGCTCCCTGAAACCTAAACATTACAAAAGGAGAGGAAGACGAACTGGTATTCGTGTCCCCGCTAACAGGAATCAGACTTGGGCATTGCTCCGATACGCCTCCAGACATGCCCTTAGCTCCTCGTTCTCTTTCCGAACACCCTCGAGTACGGTGATCCCTCTGCTCATGTCCGCCTTCATCTCCTTGACTGCATCCAGGCAACGGTTCCTGTCATGGTAGGCTCGGATGGTAGCCTTGTTGGAAATATGCCCTAGAGACAAATAGTAGTAAGGACTATTATCATATTTCATATAGTTTATGATTAATTTTTATATCATGCTATAACTGTATTGAGTGGAAACATCAATACACGTGCGATATACAAACAACCAGGGGTTCCTAGTGAAACTCTAGTCACTGGTTCATTGGTCAACAGATGATCATGTTTCCTGATCATGTGGCATTTATGCCAGTTGGAAATGAGGTCATCTCATTCGGAGAATGAGATGATGAACCAATACCCAACCTAAATATCGTGACCCGATCATATCACGAAGTTCAAGTTACGATGATTAGAAATGGATCCTCGTAGACTATTCCTTAGACAGTGAGGCTATATCAATCACTGTCTCCTAAGAATACTTAGATAGCATCAAACGCCATCTGGTAAAACGATGGTTATAAAGGTGCGTTCAGGTATTCGGAGGAAACCGTAGAGGCAATATATGTCGAGAGCGGGATTTGTCCGTCCATGTGACGGGAAGATACTCAAGGGCCCACTCGGAGAAGTTATATCCAATAGCTGCGCAGCGTGTGATTAGATCACAGGGATATCACTTGTCGGGATGAGTTAAGTAGCATTGTTCAGTAACGATATTGAACCCGACATGATGATGTCATTGATCAGATCTCGGGAAATGCAAGTATCGAATGACAAAGGGAATAAGACATGACTGTCCCGGTTCAAACGATGAAAGATCTTCGTGGAACGCACATGGATCACATGGCCATCCAGGTCCCTCTATCAATCATTGGTGCGGGAGTGTCCTGACCATGTCTGGAGTGTTCCCGAACCGTAGGGTATCACGCTTAAGGGCTTGATGATGCTTAGAGAGTGTTTATGGGATCGGTAGAATCACCGAAGAAGAGAAGGGAGAAAACCGGAATGGTTTCGGTAAGTCCGGAGGATGTCCGGAGTGGAGGTGGAAGGTGTTCCATAGCCACGGAGATTAAATGACATGTGATTTAATCATTTATTCATAATTATTTAATAAAGAGAAAATCAATTAAAAGGTCAAAAGGCTTAATGGGCCAATTTCCGGAGGGAGAGGGCCCATTAGGGACAGGAGAGAGGGAGAGGGACCAAGGGGGCTGGCCAGCTGGGCCTTGCCCCCCCTGGGGCCCACTAGGGGTGGTCGGCGGCCTCCCCACCCCCTCCTCTCCTTTAGTCCCACCCCCTATATAAAGTGGGGTATTTGGCCTAGAAAATACAACCAATAATTAATAAAGGTCTCCCCACTTTTGGGAGGACCTCCAATTGATATTTTCTCTCTCCCCTCTCTCTCTCGTGACCGTGGTCCCAAGTCTGGACTACGCGAGCGAGAGACATCTTCACCGCGGAGCGCCGTCGCGCTGCGGGATTCGGATCCGGGAGCTCTACTTCCGCAACTGCTGCTGGATCGGGGAAGCTGGAGTCATCATCAGGCACCGGACGTGTGTAACTCTCACGAGGTGTCACACTTGAGGCACTCAAGTCGTTGGAGCCAGAAGGAGCGCAAGGACTTCATCACGACCTTGAGGTCGGCTTCGGCTCGTCTACATCAACCACGCTCTCCTAAGCATTGACAACGCTTTTCGGTCTTCGAGGGTAAGTTCGCGAAAAGCCCCTCCCGTTACTGTATTACTAATAGATAGGTCCTGGCAGCTTCAGGGGTTCAGGGGCGTAGGGTAAAATTTTATTGTTTTCATGCGCGGAACCCCTACAGTGATATCAGAGCTAGATCTATGCGTAGTAATGCTAGTATGGGTAGAACACACGAGATGTAGCGTGTGGCCGTTGATCTTTTAGTTGTTACCCTCCTACGTGTACTTGTGTATACCGCAGTAATGCTTGATGAAGCGGCCCCCAACCGACTTTACGCGTTCATTCGCGAGACTGGTCCACGCTTGACATACGGCTTGTACTGTATAAAGTGGCTTAGGGGGTGTTTGTCTCTCTCGC
This sequence comes from Avena eriantha, assembly GCA_910589775.1. Taxonomy (NCBI): domain Eukaryota; kingdom Viridiplantae; phylum Streptophyta; class Magnoliopsida; order Poales; family Poaceae; genus Avena; species Avena eriantha. The sequence goes on along the minus strand of OU342742.1, from coordinate 174,045,946 downwards.
ATTAGTTGGTATGCCATTTGCAACGGAGGGCCCCGAAAGGGGTGTAGTAGAGACAACTACTTGATCAGCGTTGTGCTGAAAGTTCGTAGGTAAGAACGGTTCTTGTACGAAAGCCCATTCAGCCACGTAAAACATGCAAAGATAAAGTAGAGGCATCTAACTTTGTTTTGCAGGGGGGTGATACATTGCGAATGTATCTATAATTTTTGATGTTCCATGCTTGGTTTTATCCACTTTCTTGTGTTTTGTTCCAAATTTGGAGTACTTTTCATATGATTTCTTAGACTAACCTATTAACAAGACCCACAATGCTAGCTGCTTGTTTTCTGCTGTTTTTGGTTCCAGGAAAGTCAGAAAATGAATATTCTCGGAATTGGACAGGACAAAAGCCAAAGTGCCTATTTTTCCGGAAGGGATCAAGTGCCAGAATACGAGACGGAGAAGGGCCAGGGGCCGGCCACACCACCTGGCCGCGTGGCCAGGCCTGGCCCGCGCCAGGGGGTGGTGTGGCCGCTACCGGCACCCCCTCGGCCTCTCCTTTCGCCTATAAGTTGCCCTCGGGATGAAAACCCTAAGTACCCGATCAAAATTCCATAAAAGAGTCTATAGCCGCCGTCATCTCCATCCCTAGATCGGGAGGGATCTGAAGCTCTTCCTGGCACCCTGCCGGAGAGGGGAATTCACCCTGGAGGCCTTCTTCATCACCATGCAAGCCTCCGGTGTGATGCGTGAGTAGTTCATCCTTGGACTACAGATCCATGTAGTAGCTAGATGGCTGGTTTCTCCTCCTTTGTGCTTTCATGTTTAGATCTTGTGAGCTCTATTCATGATCAAGATCATCTATTTGTAATTCATACATGTTTTGTTTGCGGGGATCCGATGGATATTGAGATGCTATTTCAGATTGATTATTGATTCTATCATGTCTTTGTTATTTGAGATCTTGCATGCTTTCCGTTGTTAGTAGCTATCTTGGCCAAGTAGATGCTAGAAACTCTAAGAGTTAGTATTTATGCTCGATAGTGGGTTCATGCCTATGGTAATCTGAGGAAGTGGCAGAAATCTCTAAGGTACTAGATGTGTTGTTGCTACTACGGAGAAAACAACAATCCTTTGTTCATAGAACAATCGTATTGTTTACTTTACACGCAGTTCGTAAAGCAATAATCTGTTGCTTGCAACTTAATACTGGAGGGGGTTCGGATGATAACCTGAAGGTGGATTATTAGTCATAGATGCAATTGGATGGCGGTCTATGTATTATGTTGTAATGCCCAATCAAGTCTCAGAGGAGTCAAGATGATTAGTATATGCATGTATTGCTTTCTCGGTGTTTGTCAATTGCCCCGCTGTAATTTGTTCACCCAGCATGTTATCTATCTAAGGAGAGCCACCTCTAGTGAACTATGGATCCCGGTCCTTTTTCTTTACATACAATCTACAACTGTTTATTTCTTTGTGTTTACTTTCTGCAAACTTTTACTTCTTTCCATGCGATACGTTTAATCCTTTGTTTTCCGCAAAACACGGTGAGATTGACAACCTCATCGCAAGTTGGGGACAAAGTTGTGTGGTTGTGTTGTGCAGGTCTCCACGTTGCTACTAGCACTGGTAGTGCGCCCTGCCAAAGCTCAGCTAGTAACACCTTTGGGGTGTTTCCTTGCTCCTACTGGTTCAATTAAACCTTGGTTTCATAACTGAGGAACACTTGCTGCTGTGCTCATCATACCTTCCTCTTGGGGTTCCCAACGAGCTCTACATCAACCACGAGCCATCAACACTTTTCTGGGCGCCGTGCATTGAGCCATCAAACATTTTTCTGGCGCCGTTGCCGGGGAGTCAAGGACATCTTCACAAGGGGAGTCCCTCATATCCAATCTCTTTACTTTGTTGTTTTTTTTGCTTAGTTTTCTTTTTTGCTTTGTTTGCTTGTTTTGTTCTTCAAAAAGACAAAAAAAATTAGTTTTACTTGTTTTCTTTCTTATTTGAAAACCCAAAAAAATGACTACTCTTGAAAACACTAAGTTGTGTGACTTCACTAGCACCAACAACAATGATTTTATGAGAACACCTATTGCTCCACCTGTGGCTGAAAATACTTTCTTTGAGATAAAACCTGCTTTGCTCAATCTTGTTATGAGAGAACAATTTTCTGGTATTGGTAATGAAGATGTTGCTTCCCATCTAAATAACTTTGTTGAACTTTGTGAGATGCAAAAGCATAGGGATATAGATGGTGATATTATTAAGCTGAAATTGTTTCCTTTCTCTTTGAGAGGGAAAGCTAAAGAATGGTTGAATTCCTTAACTAGGAATAGTATTGATTCTTGGAATAAATGCAAAGATGCTTTTATTGGAAAATACTATCCTCCTGCTAAGATTATATCCATGAGAAGGGAAATAATGAAGTTTAAACAACTTGATAATGAGCATGTTGCTCAAGCTTGGGAAAGAATGAAATCTTTGGTAAAGAATTGTCCCACTCATGGACTGACTACTTGGATGATCATCCAAACTTTTTATGCAGGATTAAACTATTCTTCAAGGAATCTTTTGGGAAAGCCCATATTGATCCAAATAATGTTCCTCTAGCCTCTTTGGTTGCTCAAGAAGAGCAAGTTGATGTGAACTTCATAAGAAATAACAATTTTGGCAACACAATGCTTATGGTAATAATGCTTATAGGAACAATTTTGGTAACAACAATTATAAGCCATATCCTCAACAATGGTAATGCTTATGGAAATTCTTACAACAATAATAAGAGTGCTCCCTCTGAACTTGAAGTTATGCTTAAAAAGTTTATTAGTAAACAAACTGCTTTCAATAAAACTATTAAGGAAAAACTCTCTAATGCTGAAAGAAATATAGCATCTTTGGCTGAAGCTCAATCTACTCTGAATAAAATGGCTGCTAAACCTGAAACTAATGAGAATCCCTTTGCAGCTACTAATGCTATACAAGTAAGAATTGATGAAAATGTTAGACTATTAGCTGAATTACATGCTAAGTGGGAAAGAGAGGATGAAATTGCTAGAAACATTAGTGTTTCTACTATCACCACCACCAGTGTTGAGGCTACTAATAGTTCTACTACTTTAGATGATAAAGTTGATTTTGATCTTGATGGTTGCAACATCTCTGAAGTTATTAAGTTGCTACAAAAGCTTGCTAAAAGTCCTAATGCTAGTGCTATGAACATGGCTTTTACAAAACACATTACTGATGCTCTCATAAAGATTAAAGAAGAAAAGATGAAATATAAAGCTTCTATTCCTATAAAACAAGAAGATGGTTGGGAACCCATCATTAATATGAAGGTGAATGACTTTGATTTCAAAGCTTTGTGTGATCTTGATAGTAGTGTTTCTATTATGCCTAGAAGGATTTATGATATGCTTGATTTGCCTCCTCTTGAAGATTGTTATTTGAATGTCCCACTTGATGCTAATGCTAAAAAGAAACTCATGGGGAGTCGTAATGATGTTCTTATTATGGTTAACGATTCCTATGTCCCCGTTGATTTCTATGTTTTGGATGTTGAATACAATGCTTCTTGTCCTATTACTTTGGGAAGACCTTTTCTTAGAATTGTTGGTGCCATCATTGATATGAAAGAAGGCACCATTAAATATCAACTCCCACCCAAGAAAGGTATAGAACACTTCCCTAAAAAGAGAGAAAATATTTCTTTTGCTTCTCCTATGAAAACAAAATTTGGTTTTAATGCTTCTTCATTTGAGAACACTTGATTCTTTCTTTGCTTCTTATGCCTAACTTAAAGCCATTAAAGAAAAGTACTTATTGGGAGATAACTCAAAAGTTTTAGATGAGTCTTGGAAGTTATTACCTCTGTAATAACCTCTCCTTATCCTTTTTATTTGCTTTTTGTGCCAAGAGTAACCTCTAATGAGAGAGAAGTATTGATTGGGAAAGTTGCTGTCCCGAAACAGATTTTTGTGCTTCACCGTAAAAATTCGTGAGAGAGCTCTGTATGTCGGATTGAACAGTAAGTTTTTTTGCTTCTGCCCCAGGTTGTTATCTAACTTTTGTTAGTTCAACACTTTTTGATTTGAGCAACAGAAGGACTTCTAAAAAATTCGTCTTTACCTGCTGGTCTGTTTTGACGGATTTCAGCCATTTTCTGCATTTGCTTCTTGTTAGTTCCTTCTTGAGTTCTTTTGGGGAATTGAGCTTTCTTAGGGAAGTGTTATAGTAGCTAGTGTTCTAATGGAAGTTTATTTGGTGTTAGAACTGAATCTTAAGACTTATTTATCTTAAGTGCACTAATGTTGCTAATGATATTGTGTGAATTTTTGTATGAAGGAAAATTTTCAGGTGTATGGAAGGAATGAGTAATGAGATGAAGGATGGACTAAAGCTCAATCTTGGGGATTCCACGCATGTCACCCCAAGAAATATCCAAGAAGTACAAGCGTCAAAGCTTGGGGATGCCCAAGGCATCCCCTACTTCATCAATAAAAATCCCAGGTTTCTTCCAAAGGCTTCATTTTTATTGTTTCATGCACAGTTGTGTTTTTCTTGGAGCATCTTCTTTTTTGTTTTTGTTTTGGTTTTTAGTTTGCTTAGTTTTCTGAATAAATTGGTTGGACCCCCTCTTTCATACTTTGGTTTGCAAATAATTTGGTTTGGTTTGGAAAAGAGTACGAAAGTTCATACGTATGTGGTAAAAAGAGCTTGTTTTTGACTGTGGCTTATGCTTTGTCATGGCATGCTTGATATTGTTTTGGCTTTATGCTTAGTATTATTTGCTGTAGCATGGCTTGTTATAAACAATTGAGATTTCTTAATGTGCCTTGGATGAATCATGTGTTATTTTAGCATATTAAAGCATAGTATAGTGGTATTCTCCTTTGATGCTTTATTTGGGTTGACTTGGCGCATGCTCACACCATGTTATGACTATCTCAAGTCACCATAGCCTATATGATCCTTTAGTTTTCAACTTGTAGTATCACTTTATGCTTTGATCAATGATGTTTTGTCGCTCTGCATGATTATGGCCATTATTGCTCTCTTAGTTTGTCGCTCCCAGTCTTTTGCTAGCCTCCACAACAAAGTATCAGTTCCACTCATGCATCCAACTCCCTAAACCAAGTTATTCCAAAGAGTCCACCATACCTACCTACTAGCTTATGTTATTCCAAGTATATTCATGCTTTTGTTTACCTTTCACTTGTTATGAGAAAACTAGTGATTAAAGCTCTCACGAACTTGATGGCACACTTTACCTTTTGCCCCTAATAAACTTGAACCATTGGGTCCTTCTTTGTTGCGTATATGCTTGCACTTTATAAGTTGAAATTAGCAGAACCATGTTTCATGGGGAACGCTTTCAACATTGCACTTGTACTTTGTACCCCGTTGATATCATGTTCTTTTGCTTACGGATCCCGGCGGTGTGAAATAAAAGTGGAACTTGTAAGATCATGGAGTTTGTATGTGTGTTAGAGAAACGCCTAGGCCGCTAGCCTAAGCCATGCCTAATCATGGTGGAAACTTGCAGCATCACCATAATGAGCACTCTATGAAGCATCCTCAATAAAAACCTATGCAAATAGCAAATAAAAAGATCGCTGAGATGCTCATTGTCTGCTTGCCTTGTCATTTTGATTATGGGAAAGCTCCCGTATCATGTGCAAGGGGTACCCCGTTGGCAGTTCTTAATGATACACATATACTTCCAATGACAAGAGCTTACTCGTGACTGAAGTTGAGTAGCATGAGGATCGGTCTTCGTAAGTAAGGGGCATGAGATTTCGGTTTATAACTCGTCAAGCATATCCTCTTAGTTGTGTCACTTTAACCTTAATCACTTCAAAATTCTTATGATAGGGCAATGAGAGCTGAAAGCTATAAGTACCATAATTTTTGGAAGCTCTTTATGAGACTTGAATCCCTACTTCCTTTTACAAAAGGCCTTTCTTCCACCATTATATTGAGTCTCCACCTTGTATCTTTATGCACCTACTTTGAGAGCATAGTGGCCATTCTTAGTTCTATGTGCATTGTCCCAAGACTAGTTTATTGATGCATAACTTGTTATTGCTTGTTTTAAACTATTGTATCTAGTCACTCTTATGAAATTTGAAGGTGTCCTATGCATTTATATTTGCTACTCTATTGAGGGACAAGTTGAATACTATTATGCTATGTTTCCTTTATGTGAAACAAACGAACGTCTTGCAAAGCATTGTTATTCATGAATCTTTTGTTTGTGCCTTTTCATGTTGCATCATAGTTTCTTTGCCTATTGCTAGAACTTTGTCTTTCATGTTATGATTGAAGTACTTTGATCCCAGCTTTGAATGTTTTGCAAATACTTTGATCAAGTCTTTGATGGTGCATGTCACCTCAAAAATTATTCTTTCTTTTTATCACTTACCTACTCGAGGACGAGCATGAGTTAAGCTTGGGGATGTTGATACATTGCAAATGTATCTATAATTTTTGATGTTCCATGCTTGGTTTTATCCACTTTCTTGTGTTTTGTTCCAACTTTGGAGCACTTTTCATATGATTTCTTGGACTAACCTATTAACAAGAGCCACAGTGCTAGCTGCCTGTTTTCTGCTATTTTTGGTTCCAGGAAAGTCAGAAAATGCATATTCTCGGAATTGGACGAGACAAAAGCGAAAGTGCCTATTTTTCCGGAAGGGATCAAGTGCCAGAATACGAGACGGAGAAGGGCCGGGGGCCGGCCACACCACCTGGCCGCGCGGCCAGGCTTGGCCCGTGCCAGGGGGTGGTGTGGCCGCTCCCGGCACCCCCTCGGCCTCTCCTTCCGCCTATAAGTTGCCCTCGGGACGAAAACCCTAAGTACCCAATGAAAAATCCACGAAAGAGTCTATAGCCGCCGTCATCTCCATCCCTAGATCGGGAGGGATCTGAAGCTCTTCCCGGCACCCTGCCGGAGAGGGGCATTCACCATGGAGGCATTCTTCATCACCATGCAAGCCTCCGGTGTGATGCGTGAGTAGTTCATCCTTGGACTACGGATCCATGTAGTAGCTAGATGGCTTGTTTCTCCTCCTTTGTGCTTTCATGTTTAGATCTTGTGAGCTCCGTTCATGATCAAGATCATCTATTTGTAATTCATACATGTTGTGTTTGCGGGGATCCGATGGATATTGAGATGCTATTTCAGATTGATTATTGATTCTATCATGTCTTTGTTATTTGAGATCTTTCATGCTTTCCGTTGTTAGTAGCTATCTTGGCCAAGTAGATGCTAGCAACTCCAAGAGTTAGTATTTATGCTCGATAGTGGGTTCATGCCTCTGGTAATCTAGGGAAGTGACATAAATCTCTAAGGTACTAGATGTGCTGTTGCTACTAGGGAGAAAACAACAATCCTTTGTTCATAGAACAATCGTATTGTTTACTTTACACGCAGTTCGTAAAGCAATAATCTATTGCGTGCAACTTAATACTGGAGGGGGTTCGGATGATAACCTGAAGGTGGATTATTAGTCATAGATGCAGTTGGATGGCGGTCTATGTATTATGTTGTAATGCCCAATCAAGTCTTAGAGGAGTCAAGATGATTAGTATATGCATGTATTGCTTTCTCGGTGTTTGTCAATTGCCCCGCTGTAATTTGTTCACCCAGCATGTTATCTATCTAAGGAGAGCCACCTCTAGTGAACTATGGATCCCGGTCCTTTTCTTTACATACAATCTACAACTGTTTACTGCTTTGTGTTTACTTTCTGCAAACTTTTACTTCTTTCCATTCGATACGTTTAATCCTTTGTTTTCCGCAAAACACGGTGAGATTGACAACCTCATCGCAAGTTGGGGACAAAGTTCTGTGGTTGTGTTGTGCAGGTCTCCACGTTGCTACTAGCACCGGTAGTGCGCCCTGCCAAAGCTTAGCTAGTAACACCTTTGGGGTGTTTCCTTGCTCCTACTAGTTCGATTAAACCTTGGTTTCATAACTGAGGGAAACTTGCTGATGTGCTCATCATACCTTCCTCTTGGGGTTCCCAACGAGCTCTACATCAACCACGAGCCATCAACACTTTTCTGGGCGCCGTGCATTGAGCCATCAGGGGGCGTTGCTTTGTGATATGGTTGTGGCAAAGGTAAAGTAATTACCTTTTGTTACATGGTAGTAGATAGTCACGGTAATGACGAACTACCACGCCGGAATGACACTGGTACCCTGGTGTCTACGGCGCCGGAACCCTGGCGCCGGAACCCGGTGACGGCGGATGGAGATCACGACATGAAGGTCCATGTCACATAGCATTTACATTCAATGTTATTGTTTGTATGTCTTATTGTGTGCTAGTATTAGATACTCGACGGTAGCCTAATAAGATGATCCCTGTTAAAATAACCAACGATTGTGTTCCCCCTTAGTGTGCACCACCAAGAAAGTTCTTCGGTATGAGGCGATCCAGGGTGACAGGCCTAGGTGTCATACATATCTACGTTCACATACAGTGGGTGTAAGCCATGTTGCACAGCGAATACACTAAGGTTGAGTTGGCGAGCCTAGCACGCTAGAGAAGCGTGGCCTCGGAACGTGGATGGTCAAAAGATCGAGCACGAGTCGCATGAATGATGTGACGGACGTTTAGCGTCCACCCTTGAACCCACATTGATGGCCGTGATGATCGGGGGAGATGTGGCTGATAGGGGTCGTGTTATCACTAGGAACCCTCACTGGGGATAGGTGTTTCTGAGTGGAGTTATTATTAACTCATTTAATTATAAACTTAGTCTAAATTCCTCTTGCAAATATAAATGTAGATGGGCTCTTTCGTGTTGACAACTAAATGGTTGGAAGGAGAGAAGCTCAGATTAGATGGATTGGACTTCTCCATTTGGGTTGCCAGTCTCCATGTTCTCCTTGGCGAGAACGACATGGTCGACTACATACTCGACGGGATGGATCTGGATCCGTCCATAGACCTTGAGACCCCAGAGGAGCGGAAAGACCGCTATCTCCGTCGCAAGATGGCCTCCTATATTTCAGTTGTGATGCGTTTCGGAATGGTGGACGAGTTGTGGCCTTTCATGGGTGATGTCAACCCTCGTTCGGTGATGCTACAGCTTAGGACACATTTCGTGGATCATACACGCATCTGGGAGCATGAGTTGATGGGAGACGTCCTCGCCATTAAGATGGCGGAGAACTCGTCACTGGATAGCCACTTACATCACATGCATGATGTGTACATGAGGCCAGCATACTTCCTAGACGTCTGGATTTCAGGCTCTCTCGCAAATGTTGCTCTGCTGCGGTCGCTGCCACCAAGCTACCAAGCACAAGTCAGAACTTTTGTAATGAAGGGCGACACGGAAATGGAGTTCCACCGGTTCATGACACATCTAAGGAATGTGTTGGTTGAACCAGATGTCGCTCAGGTCATCGACGACCAAGGTATATATTTGATATACAGTTTTATAAATGTTGTAATCTCGCAAACACTTTGCAGTGTTAAAGTATATCTGATACTTGTTCTGTTTTACTGAAAACAGGTCCTTCTAAATAGAGGTGCTTCCTGGAGAGGAGGTGACGTTGCGTGTTGATGGCGAGCATGATGATGATGGCCAACGACACTCTCCCTCGACATTTATCACTTAGTTTGTGTTTTAGGATGATTTTTGTAATCAAGAGATTGTGAACTTCTTTAGTGTGTCTCACACTTCGTGAGACGGTTATTCATATCAGTTTGTAACAAACAGTTGTTCTGCTTTTATGACTGATTTCTATTCGTGTTCATATCTTATTTGATTATGTGTGAATTATTGTTATTGTTTGGAACTAATTGATAATGTATGAACATTTGTAAAACATTAAAATGCCTTGTTTAAAAATACCCAATTTAATGATATTTCATTAATGAATGAAACCATTGTTTAAATTATGTGATAATATGTGAAAGTCATTCGATTTCTTCTCACATATAAATCATGCCTAAGTTCGGCAAAATAACTTGAACACCGTGTATTACATGAATACAAAGTGTTTAATGAATTGTTAGAAGTAAATACATATTCGATGTATTGGGTTTTAACGGAAAATGGTAATTATTATTAAATGATTGTTTAAATATGTAAAGTAGTTTACCGAAGGAAACATGAATATGAAACTATTTGATTTGATCAAAGTGTTTCATCAACAAAGGGTATAAATATAAAAGAGAATCAAATTGTAATGGAATTCGACTTTATAAGAATGGCATAAAAGAAATTGTGGAATGCAAAGTGTTTTGAAACGTCAAAATACAAAGCATCACAATGTGATATTAGATATCAAAAGGGGTTGAATAGAAGGCACCAAACAAATCATTGTAGAGTATATGTAGAGACTATTAGTTTAGAAATAGTTAGCACTCAATTAGAATTGGTGAACCATTTGAATTCGTGAAAGTTTTGGGGTTATTCGATATAACCAAAACAATAGCGAATAAGACCTTGTAGTGTATTCATTGGAAACTTTGAATACGAAATCCATAGCTAAACCAAAAGGAAAGCAAAACTTGTATTTCTTGAATTTTGGTGCATTCTTGAGAAAGCTCACCTCTAGTGATGTTTCTCAATTATAAAGAAAATGGAAATTAGTGCAAAACACGATGAGGATTCAAAACCCTGCATCAGAGTGTTGAGAAGCGCAACGGATAGCGTTCCTGAGTGATTCTCTTCACAGAAGGAAAGAATCAATGATTTTGATCATTGTGTTTTTCCCTCCACTATTGTTTTTCACTACATGAAGTACGATTCAAAATGTAAATCCATATCTTGTATGGAGACATTTGTGAACCACTTGTCATGATTTTTGAAATATGACGTACCTACGAACTACAAAGGAAATAATGGTAAACTAAATTATGAGAAATCCTAAAAGCAAAATTCAGTTGAGATTAGAAAGCAATTCGTTGTTGAATCTCACAAGTAAAGGGGTTACTTGGAATTTTCCCAAATGACTGCAAAGCCATAGTAGGAAAAGGGGGTGAATGACAAAAGCACAATTTGTCAAGTATTGGACAAATTCAAATGAATTTGATTCAAGTGTGCTAAATGTCTAGTGGATTTAGAACTAGTAAAGTACTAGTATCTCATAGTAAATCTCCAAGTTTGATATTTGATCAAAGGATTTTGAAGCTGTTCAAAATAGTAAAAGAGATATGCAATTTGCATAAAATTGAGTGGGAGCTATGAAAGTCTTCCTAAAACAATATGTGATTGACATATTTTTAAGTGGGAGCAATATGAGTCTCAAATTCAAATATGTAGGAACATATTTTGAGTGGGAGCTTATAGGAGTAATTCTTAAGCGTGTTAAGAATAAAAGGCGCAAATACTTATAAATAATGATTTATAAGATGTAGAAGTTAATAATAGGTGTATTATGATATTATGTAGTATTCCTTAAGGGATTCTGAAAAGGGTTTCAGGATAGGAGTTAATTAAGGAACTAGTCCTTTATAACTCAAATTAGGAATAACATTAAGTTTAATATCAATGGTTGAAAGAAAGAAAAGGATGATCGTCATCCACTATGTTGAGACATAGGTTCTATCTTAGAAACCATGATGATAACTTAGCATAATATGTAATCCAAAGAAAGAACGTTTGAAAGTGATTAAGTTCGAATCACGGAACGTTGAGCTAAGTTTGTCCGCGGTGTCTAGTAGAGAACTGTGGATATATTTTCCAAATCCATAAAGGATAACATATCTTAAAGCATAAAGAGTTATGTTATAAGGGAATATGTTGGAAACTCCTATAGAAACCAATTAAAGTCAAGTAGGAAGCGAGGTGAACAAAACATCGAAAGTTGCACAGAGTGCACTAGTGTTTCGATGAATACATTTGTAATGATAGATAAGGGTACCATCTAAAGTGTTGTATAATGTTATGGCGGGGCTAATTCTGTTCTAACATAGAATAATGTGTCCCAGGGCAGAGTGCCCATGAGAAAGCCCTTGAGGTTGATCCAACGTCACTGTAGGCTCCTGGAATCAGGCCTCGTTCTGCTACCATGACGACGATGCATACGCACAGATGTTATAAAGTGATGATAGATTATTAATGTCAATCAAGGTGACATTAGTAAGTTGCAAAGGATTTGAGGACTGTAAAGTACAGACCCAAGACTCAACCTCTTCCATGAGCAAGCATGTTCATGGTACCGGGTATATGGTGATGGGTTCGTAGCAGGGAAAACAAAAAAATTCTACCGCAAGAACGAACAAAACCAAGATCTAATCTAGATAAAAGCCAAGATCTAATCTATTAGACATGTGCAACGAGATAGATCTGTACTAACCCTTGTAGATCCAAAAGCGTTACGAGATTCGGATCTCGTGGTTGATGTAGTCGATCACTTGCCGATCTCAAGATCGAGTAGACGATCCTTCCGGCGCCGCGTTCCGGCAGTGCTTCCGCAGTCGGTCACACGTGCGGAGTCGAAGCAGACCTTCCTCTCCCCATTCCAGCGAGCAGCGGAGGTAGTAGATCTCTCCACGGAATCCCAGCAGCACGACGGCGTGGTGGTGGTAGTGGAGTAGAGAATTCTGCAGGGCTTCGCCTAAGCCAGAGCAGAGGGAAGGAGGAGGAGAGAGGCGGCTAGGGTTTGGAGTGGAAGGGGCAAGGGGGTGGCGCCTCCACCCCCTCTATTTATGGGAGGGAGGCGCCATGGGGAGGTGGAGTCCTTGTAGGACTCCCCTCTCCCTTGGCCGGCGGATCAAGGAGGTGGGGGGAGAGTCCTACTCCCCCACGAATCCTTGTCTTACCCCACAAGGATTCCTTGATCCTTTCTTGGTTTTCAAGTAAACTCCAAGAAATCTTCCAGAACCTTCCGGAACATTCCGAAACCTTCTAGAATCCCCATACAAATACTCCGGAACATTTCCTAACTTAGAAAATGATCCCCAATATCTGAATCTTATTCTCCGGACAATTCCGGAGCTCCTCGTGACGTCCCGAATCCAATCCGAGACTCCGAACAACATTCGGTCTCCAACGCACATTCCATATCTACTTAAAACAACTTCGAACCTTAAGTGTGTCACCCTACGGTTCGTGAATATGCAGACATGATGGAGACACCTCTCTGATCAATAACCATCAGCGGGATCTGGAGATCCATAACGGCTCCCACATACTCAACGATGACTTCGTGATCGATAGAACCATTAACATACGAAACCAATTCCCTTTGTCATGCGATACTCTACTTATCCGAGGTTTGATTGTCGGTATCTCCATACCTAGTTCTACCTCGTTACTTATAAGTACTCTTTATTCGTTCCATGTTATGTCATCCCTTGTGACCCAGTCACATGCTTGCAAGCTAATTAGATGACATTCCACCGAGAGGGCCCAGAGCATATATATCCGTCATATGGATGGACAAATCCCAATCTTGGTCCATGCGCTTCAACACATACTTTCAGAATACCCAATGACACCTTTATGACCACCCAGTTACGAAGTGGTGTTTGATGTCATCAAAGTACCCATCCGGTGATGGTGATTAACATAACCTCATGGTCGAAGGATTAGGTTACTATGTATTTTAAAGCTTATAGCAAATGAACTTAATGACTTGATCTTATGTTATGCTTACTACGGGTGTGTGTCCATCACATCATTCTCCTAATGATATGATCTTGTTATTAACGACATCCAATGTCCATGATCAGGAAACCATGATCATCCATTAATCAACAAGCTAGTTTAACAAGAGGCTTACTAGGGACTCTTTTATGTTTACAAAACACACAAGTATTAATGTTTCCGGTTAATACAATTATAGCATGGGATTTAAACATTTATCATAAACATAAAGATATAATAATAACCACTTTATTATTGCCTCTTGGGCATATCTCCAACAGTCTCCCACTTGCACTAGAGTCAATAATCTAGTTAAAAAACTTGTGCATTCAACACCTATGGCTTTCTGGTGTTGTATAGACACTATTGCTAGTGGTAAACATAATCTTCGGATCTGACACTTCCAGGTCCGTGTGTATTTGCATGTCCTTGCGTCTCTACGCATTACTCATTCTCCAATGAGATGGCATTGTATAAATTTGGTCCTTTGGTGAGACCTTTAGTTCCTTGGGATTTAAATCATGTTGATACAATTGTCGTACAATGTATCTTCATAGTATTATCCCACTATGAACCACGCCTAGTTTGATAACAAACTACTTAACACAAATGCCCTCCTTTGCTGCTACTATAGCAGTTATGTACTTAGCCTTTTGTTGTAGTATCCGTCACAATATCTCAACTTTGGAACTCATCCAAATCCATCATGGAACATCCTTTCCATTATATTGTGCCACCCATAGTCTAAATTGAGATAAATTTAATTTGTATCTTGTGACAAAACTAGTATCAATGTAACACTTTACAATGAACTATCTTTAACTATTTGTCACTTATACATGATATATTATTAGTTCTTTCAAAGCTCATAAGAATATCTTTACTATTGTCCAGTGATCATATTATGAATCATTCTGGTATATGATCATAACATTTAGAGCATAGTACATATCTGGATGTGTACATCTCAAAGAATGATTGATCAAAATATTCTTATGATTTCACCAAGTGTCAAAACACTTGAATCTCGTGTCAACACACTTGAATCTTGATTTAGTCCTTTCCGTGCGTCAAGAACCTTTCTTGTTGTTTCCATATTGAACTCATTCAACATCTTATCTATGTACATTTAGCAAAACCATATTAGCGCCTCAATCTATCCATATAGACATTGATGCCTAATTCTTGAGTTATGCCTAAGTCTTTCATCGAAATGAAATTCTTAACCTGTGTCAATAAAAGATACATTATTTCTTATCAACAATATGTCTTTCACATAATGTATTAGAAATATGTCTTAGCGCTCCCACTTAATTTCTTGCAAAATGCAAACATCTTCATCGTCTCTGATGAAATTAAACCTTTTAACGGTTTCATCACGGTGAAGATTCCAACTCCGCGATGCTCACTTCAACCATTGAAGTTTTGTATACTCTTTTAGCATCCTTTTAATTTAAAAAAACCCTTTGGATCATGTCATGTACACGTCCTAGGTAACCATTCTATTAGAAGAACTTGCTTTGTTTGTTCAACTACCATATACCAAAATATATGTAGTGGTTGCTACATTAATCCGTCCAGACTAAATATCGCTATGAAAGATCAAATCTTATCATAGTCAATTCCTTGAACATTGTCGTAAACTCTTTCCGACATGTCGACTATTTCATAGATTTGAAACATCCATGTCTATTTCTTTATAGATCCAAACACGACCAATAGGCTTCATGCCTTTCCGGAGGGTCTTCTAAGTTCAGAAACTTGATTTCTCGTGTATGGATACTATCACAGATTCCATGACTTCTAGTCATTTTATGGAGTCAGGGCCCATCATCGCTTCTTTGCATGTAGTCGGTTCATCATTGTCAAAACAATAACGACTTGCTTATCAAATCTTACTATTTGATTCTTACCGACCCACAGGTTCTATAGGAACTCTAATCTCCGAGATCACACCTTTTGTAATCACGAGAGTCATGAGCATTGTGGCCGCCACCGGGACACTTTCCAGCGCTGCGCTACTTAGCACATATAGCTAAGGTTCAACAACCTTATCAAAGTTCTATTGTCCTCCAACTTAACTTTTCACGAAAAATTCCTTCTCAAGAAACTTGACGTTCCAAGCGACAAACTCTTTTGTCCTCGGCGTTATGGAGAAATTCTCAACTAATTCTTTGGAATAACCTACAAAGACGTGCTTATCCGACTTCGGTTGTAAACATTTTACTTATGCATAGCATACCAAAATTTAAGAAAAGACAATTCGGGTTTTATCCCAAACCATAACTCATATGGTGTCATTTCAACGGATCATGATGGAGCTCTTTTCAGTGTAAAAGCGGTAGTCACTAAAGCTTTAATATTTAAAATATAATGGCAGTTTTATAAATGACACCTTTGATCTTACCATGTAAAACAAGGTTTCATTACATATCTCGAACACTCCATACTCCTATGGTGTTTTGGGAAATGCAAATCCATGGAACGATTCCTCAAATCTTAGGTGTTTTGCTAAACTTGTAACTCAAACATCTTTCTTGATGATCCAATCATAAACTCTTTTATTTTCTTGTTACAATGATTTTCCACTTCATCTTGAAAGTCTTTGAACATTTTTCAAATGTTTCATACTTCTTCCTTATTGAGTAAGTACATACATATACTCACTCAAATCTTCGGAGAAAGCATATGAAGTTGAAATCCATCGCCCACGACTACACATAATAGACTATATACATCAATATGTACAAATTCCAATCAGTTAGTCGTCCGTTCCTCTTTGGGCCTACGAACGGAGTTTTAATTATCTCTAGGAAAGTATCACAAGCGTCATTTGATCCAAATCAAAGACTCCAAAAATCCATCAACATGGAGTTTCTTCATATATCCTTTCAATATAATTTAAACGACGATGTCACTTTGCAAGTGATCTTTCAATCATTTGTCTTGCGACATTTTAGCATTATTTTATGGTCGTTATTTCTCCTACTAGACTTGTATATTATCCATCTATTATGGAATACGGTAATTATTTGAACAACCTTTTGTCATCATAATACCTGATCAAAATAACAATTATTGAAACAAATCTTGAAGGAAAGCTTTGATGTTAACGAGCAACACAACAACCCTTTGTTTGTTTTTGATGAACATCGTCACATTTTCTCTTGCTAGTTACTTAGGCCATTGCAGTTCATGAATTGTGTTGTCCTGTATGACACTTCATACCAACCAATTCGGTATCCAATACCTAAGAACCACATTGTTTAACAAGCAAGGAATACAACCATAACATGTATATCTTCTATATGCCTAAGTTGGACATCTCCAACCTTTTATTTTCTGCCAAATATTTTATAGATTTTCTTTCAGCAATTCCTTTTCTTTTAAAAGAATCTATCAACATCAATAGTGGTGTCATCAAGATGACACATGGTACAAAGCGTATATAGTCAACTACTAATACCTTTGGACTTGCACTTTGAGGTGGATCACCATCATCAAGTGTTCTTTCAAAAATCCATTCTTTAGTAATCTTTTAGTGTAGTAAACATTTTACTTACATCTTCTATTCATCCTTATCATGACAACTTTCATGATCAAGCTACTATAGCCTATAAGGGAGAATCGCGAATATAATATCAGTTCCCAAAACCTTTTTGGTAGATTCGGATGCCTAGCATCTCCATCCTTAACAAATTCTCATACAATATGAGAACATGTATTTTGCTAAATTATACTCTATCATAATGCAACCAAAAACATTGTTTCAGATATCACAATATCTTTCACACATGATGGTTTCTGAAACAATTTTCAGCTCTAATATAATCTTGATATTAAAACAACCTTTTGAATATCAATAATCATGGAGGCAAACATGATACTTTAGATACTAACATTGGAATTATTACTCTTGATTTAATACTACTTATTAAACTTCATGGAGTAAATAGAGTTTGCTGAAAGTTTGCAATAGGACTTATAAACTTTAAATTGACATTCAAAACAATACGATACCAGTTCGTAAAGTAAATATCCAGAATTTCTATAGTTCCACTATCTCAACTATAACTAAGCGTAAGGTGGTGAACGGATGCCAATGACTACAACAAACTATGCAAATTCACTTTGATTGTGTTTATGATAAATTGAGTTCGACTAATCCAAATTACAAATGAACTCCCACTCAAAACAACATCCCTCGAGTTGTTTTAGTGATTACATGAACCAAATCCACTACACCAAGTCCAATCATCACGTGAGATGATGTAGCTTTAAAGGCGAACAATCAACATGTTCATCATATCATCCATATGACTCATGCTTTACCTTTTGGTATTCCGTGTTCTGAGACCATGTCTGTACATGCTAGGCTCGTCAAGGTTAACCTTAGTTTCTGCATGTGCAAATCTGGCTTGCACCCGTTGTATGCACACATAGAGTCTATCACACCCGATCATCACGAGATGCTTCGAAACGACGAGTCTTAGCAACGGTGCCAACTAAGGACGAACACTTTATTACTTGATATTTAGTGAGAGGGATCATCTTATAATGCTACCGTCGTGATCTAAGCAATACAAGATGCATAAAGGATTAACATCACATGCAATTCATAATTAGTGTGATATGATATGGCCCTTTCTTCTTGTGCCTTTGATCTCCATCTCCAAAGCACGAACATGATCTCCATCATCACCAGGATGGCGTCAAGGTCAGTGGCACCGCTTCATGGTTGTCCATCATCACTAGCAACTATTACAACTACTTGGAACAAAGCTATTACAAGATGAATAGACACGCAGGTCTTAACAGAATTGAAGACAACCATTAGGCTCCTGCCGGTTGCCATATTACAACAAGGATCATTGCATACATCAAATATAATCACAATCACATGATGGCCATATCACATCACAAAACCCCTGCAAAAACAAGTTAGACGCCTCTAATTTTCTTTGCATGTTTTACGTGGCTTGAGGCTTTCGAATAAGAACGGATCTTACCTACGAAACTGAACCACAACGTTGATACAAGTGCTATCAAGTTGCAAAGTGTAAATTGGATCTATACTATGGTGAGAGAGACAGACACCCGCAAAGCCACTTGTGCAAAGCAAGTTACACGTCAAGCGTGGAGCAAGTCTCATGTGCGATGACATGTAAGGTTAGCCCGAGCAGCTTCATCCCACCATACCGCAAGATGCAAAGTACACAAAGCAAAAGACGGCACGAGCACCAACGCCCACAAAACCATTGTGTTCTACTCGTGCAACAGATCTACGCATAGACACGGCTCTGATACCACTGATGGGTTCGTAGCAGGGAAAACAAAAAATTTCTACCGCAAGAATGAACAAAACCCAGATCTAATCTAGATAAAAGCCAAGATCTAATCTATTAGACATGTGCAACGAGATAGATCTATACTAACCCTTGTAGATCTGAAAGCGTTACGAGATTCGGATCTCGTGGTTGATGTAGTCGATCACTTGCCGATCTCAAGATCGAGTAGACGATCCTTCCGGTGCCGCGTTCCGGCAGCGCTTCCGCAGTCGGTCACATGCGGAGTCGAAGCAGACCTTCCTCTCCCCGTTCCAGTGAGCAGCGGAGGTAGTAGATCTCTCCACGGAATCCCAGCAGCACGACGGCGTGGTGGTGGTGGTGGAGTAGAGAATTCTACAGGGCTTCGCCTAAGCCAGAGCAGAGGGAAGGAGGAGGAGAGAGGCGGCTAGGGTTTGGAGTGGAAGGGGGCAAGGGGGTGGCGCCTCCACCCCCTCTATTTATGGGAGGGAGGCGCCATGGGGAGGTGGAGTCCTTGTAGGACTCCCCTCTCCCTTGGCCGGTGGATCAAGGAGGGGGGGAGAGTCCTACTCCCCCACGAATCCTTGTCTTACCCCACAAGGATTCCTTGATCCTTTCTTGGTTTTCAAGTAAACTCCAAGAAATCTTCTAGAACCTTCCGGAACATTCTGAAACCTTCTAGAATCCCCATACAAATACTCCGGAACATTTCCTAACTTAGAAAATGATCCCCAATATATGAATCTTATTCTTCGGACAATTCTGGAGCTCATCGTGACGTCCCGAATCCAATCCGAGACTCCGAACAACATTCGGTCTCCAACGCACATTCCATATCTACTTAAAACAACTTCGAACCTTAAGTGTGTCACCCTACGGTTCGTGAATATGCAGACATGATGGAGAAACCTCTCCGATCAATAACCATCAGCGGGATCTGGAGATCCATAATGGCTCCCACATACTCAACGATGTCTTCGTGATCGATAGAACCATTAACATACGAAACTAATTCCCTTTGGCATGCGATACTCTACTTATCCGAGGTTTGATCGTCGGTATCTCCATACCTAGTTCTACCTCGTTACTGATAAGTACTCTTTACTCATTCCATGTTATGTCATCCCTTGTGACCCAGTCACATGCTTGTAAGCTAATTAGATGACATTCCACCGAGAGGGCCCAGAGCATATCTATCCGTCATATGGATGGACAAATCCCAATCTTGGTCCATGCGCTTCAACACATACTTTCAAAATACCCAATGACACCTTTATGACCACCCAGTTACGAAGCGGTGCTTGATGTCATCAAAGTACCCATCCGGTGATGGTGATTAACATAACCTCATGGTCGAAGGATTAGGTGACTATGTATTTTAAAGCTTATAGCAAACAAACTTAATGACTTGATCTTATGCTATGCTTACTATGGGTGTGTGTCCATCACATCATTCTCCTAATGATATGATCTTGTTATTAACGACATCCAATGTCCATGATCAGGAAACCATGATCATCCATTAATCAACAAGCTAGTTTAACAAGAGGCTTACTAGGGACTCTTTTATGTTTACAAAACACACAAGTATTAATGTTTCTGGTTAATACAATTATAGCATGGGATGTAAACATTTATCATAAACATAAAGATATAATAATAACCACTTTATTATTGCCTCTTGGGCATATCTCCAACATATGGTGCTAATGATTGAGAACAAATGCAGCTAGTGTATTTTTACTCTAGTGCAAGTGGGAGACTGTTGGAAATATGCCCTAGAGACAAATAGTAGAAAGGACTATTACCATATTTCATATATTTTATGATTAAGTTTTATATGATGCTATAACTGCATTTATGCCAGTTGGAAATGAGGTCATCTCATTCGGAGAATGAGATGATGAACCAATACCCAACCTAAACATCGTGACCTGATCATATCATGAATTTCAAGTTACGATGATTAGAAATGGATCCTCGTAGACTATTCCTTAGACCGTGAGGCTATATCAATCACTATCTCCCGAGAATACTTAGATGGCATCAAACGCCATCTGGTAAAACGGTGGTTATAAAGGTGTGTTCGGGTATTTGGAGGAAACCGTAGAGGCAATATATGTCGAGAGCGGGATTTGTCCGTCCATGTGATGGGAAGATACTCAAGGGCCCACTCGGAGAAGTTATATCCAATAGCTGCGCAGCGTGTGATTAGATCACAGGGATATCACTTGTCGGGACGAGTTAAGTAGCATTGTTCAGTAATGAGATTGAACCCGACATGATGATGTCATTGATCAGATCTCGGGCAATGCAAGTATTGAATGACAAAGGAAATAAGACACGATTGTCCCGGTTCAAACGACGAAAGATCTTTGTGGAACGCACAGGGGTCACATGGCCATCTAGGTCCTTCTGTCAATCATTGGTGCGGGAGTGTCCCGACCATGTCTGGAGTGTTCCCGAACCGTAGGGTATCACGCTTAAGGGCTTGATGATGCTTAGAGAGTGTTTATGGGATCGGTAGAATCACCGAAGAAGAGAAGGGAGAAAATCGGAAGGGTTTCGGTAAGTCCGGAGGATGTCCGGAGTGGAGGTGGAAGGTGTTCCATAGCCACGGAGATTAAATGACATGTGAATGAATGTTAAATATTGATTTAATCATTTATTCATAATTATTTAATAAAGAGAAAATCAATTAAAAGGTCAAAAAGCTTAATGGGCCAATTTTCGGAGGGAGAGGGCCCATTAGGGAAAGGAGAGAGGGAGAGGGACCAAGGGGGCTGGCCGGCTGGGCCTCCCCCCCCCCCCCCACAGGGCCCACTAGGGGTGGCCGGCGGCCTCCCCACCCCCTCCTCTCCTTTAGTCCCACCCCAAGACTTGAGGGGAGGTAGTACCTCCCCTCCCCCTATATAAAGTGGGGTATTTGGCCTAGAAAATACAACCAATAATCAATAAAGGTCTCCCTACTTTTGGGAGGACCTCCCATTGATATTTTCTCTCTCTCCTCTCACTCTCGTGACCTTGGTCCCAAGTCTAGACTGCACGAGCGAGAGACATCTTCACCGCGGAGCGCC
This sequence comes from Avena eriantha, assembly GCA_910589775.1. NCBI lineage: Eukaryota > Viridiplantae > Streptophyta > Magnoliopsida > Poales > Poaceae > Avena > Avena eriantha. The sequence continues at coordinate 174,023,964 of OU342742.1, read as the reverse complement.
ATCGCGCTGCGGGATTCGGATCCGGCAGCTCTACTTCCGCAACTGCTGCTGGATCGGGGAAGCGGGAGTCATCGTCAGGCACCGGACGTGTGTAACTCCCACGAGGTGTCACACTTGAGGCACTCAAGTCGTTGGAGCCAGAAGGAGCGCAAGGACTTCATCACAACCTTGAGGTCGGCTTCGGCTCGTCTACATCAACCACGCTCTCATGAGTGTTGACAACGCTTTTCGGTCTTCGAGGGTAAGTTCGCGAAAAGCCCCTCCCATTACTGTATTACTAATAGATAGGTCCTGGCAGCTTCAGGGGTTTAGGGGCGTAGGGTAAAATTTTATTGTTTTCAAGCACGGAACCCCTACAAGCCTTGGTTTCCTCGACGCGTCCTCTGAGTGCCTCGCTGACTTCGTCCTGCAGGAGAATGCACCTTTCCACGAGATTCTTCTTCTCCTCCGTGAGCTCGTTGATTATCTTGATGGCTTGTTCTTGCCTGATCAAGTTACGATCGAGCACTTTCTGCAGCCTATCGACGTCACGTGCAAAATCTAGCGAGATCTCCTTGTGCACAGATAATTGCTTGCTTAGGATCTCATTAGCTTGGGTGAGGGAGCGTGCAAGCTCATGTTGGTTGGAAAACTTGGAACTGATCATGTCCACCTTCTCACGGTACTCGGCCTTCGATCGTTGCATCGTTCATGTAAATTGAAATAGGAATTCTACAAATACACTCCAGGTCCCAGGTGACTACTAATACAGATCAAAAAGAATCCCCGTTGAATCTATTGGCCGTAGTGTTAAAAAATGGACCTGGAGATCTATTCATGACCACGATAAACTAATCCTAATCACACAAAATCCATAGTGAATCTATGAACAGTTGTATTAAGGAAAGACCAAGAGATCTAGTCATATTCATGAAAACAAATACAACTCGCAAAAGAAGAAGAAAAACCAATGCGGGGCGGACAGCATCTAAGAAATCCACATCATAACTCGGAGAAATAACAGCGTGGAGATTGCTACCTGGCTGAGACATGGAACGGGGCCGTACGGGTCCTGCAACACCTCCGTCGTGGTCGATTCGGGCTCCACGGCCGACTTGTAATACGTAGAAGAGGAAGAGCCAAAAGAAGAAGAAAAACAAGAAGAAGCTGATTAAGATCATGATGGAGAGGGAGATGGAGAAGAATTAGAATAAGGAGACCGTACCGGGAGGAGACCTCACCTGCTAGAACATTCGGCGCCATTGTCGGGGGAGATTGGGCCTTGATGAGAGGGTGGGCTTGAGCGGCTGGTAGAGCAAGAAGTGCCTCGCGGCGATTTCTCTCCCTTTTCTCCGTGAGGATCATTGACCGGTCTCTCCCCCTCCTCAGTGGAGCCATGGCTTGCAGGGTGAGTGTAGCGGTGGCAGGAGGAAGGAGATAGTGATTATTAGTGTGGGAGAAGAGTAAGAGTACATACCGTGGTCCAGTAGTACTAGTACTATTATACAAGACCACCGTGTACGGTCTACCTTCTCAAAGAAGCCAGGGAGGCAGGGGTAGGGAATCGATGGGACTTGTCTTTATTGCGATGGACACTTCAATGGTCTTCGGCGCCGCCCAAAATCCAGTATATAATAAGGGGAGTGCGAGCCGGGTGGTCGTCACGGGAATCGGCGCGCACATCCCGCGTGCGTGTGTCACGTGTTGATAAGGCAATGACGCGCGCAACTACTGCACGATCACGTCGGCACGTCCAACTCCGTCGAACTCCACGTGATAGGCACGCACGGGATACGAGTCTAGAATACGCTGTGCCACTTTTGTTGTGATCAAACTATGTTCAGTATGCGAGATATTACTTCTTTCTTCTTCTTTTTTTTATAATCGACAAATGCATGCATCAACACGACGCACGGAACCGCTGCTCGTCCTTGATCAGATCGGCACCCCACTCTGTGTACCCTCCATCGACCACTCGGGGCAACTACCTCGAGCACGTTGCCCCCTCGCCGTGGCAATGGCAGGTCCAAGCCGTCCACTGACCGTCCTGCGTCCCCGGCTCTTTGCTGCATCGTCCACGCTCGCGAGTCGCCTGCTGAGGGAGCACGTCGTGTCCGACCGCGCCAGGATCCATCGACATCGGCACTCGAGGACACCACGACGTCGAAACTCGTACCGGCCGCACAGGAGGAGCATGGGGTACCTGCAGCATCGGACGAGCACAAAGTAGCAGCCAGGACGGGGGCGCGTGTTGCGCTGGCGAGTACAGACAAGAAGAGGAATGAGAAGAAGACCAGGAAGAAGAGAGGAGATAGTTATTTGGATGAGTCTGACTCGGCCAACGAGGAGGCGTTCATCGATCAGTTGGAGGCAAAAGCGGAGGAGAGTGACGTGGACCCGTGGGACTTTTCACATACCACATATGGATCCACCAGTGCCATTGCATGTGTGCTCTTTTCACAATCCACCTATGGATCCACCAGTGTCTTTGCAGGTGTGTTCTTTTCACTAACAACAACTGGAGTCATTGCATGTGTGTTCTTTTCACTAACAACAATTGGAGTCATTGCATGTGTGTTCTTTTTACTAACAACAACCAGAGTCATTTCATGGCTGTTCTCTTCACATACCACCTATGGATCCACCAGTGTCATTACATGTGTGTTCTTTTTAGTAACAACAACCAGTGTCATTGCATGTGTGTTCTCTTATGAGACCACACATGGATCCACCAGTGTCATTGCATGTGTGTTCTTTTTACTAACAACAACCAGAGTCATTGAAATGTGTGCTCTCTTTAGAGACCACACATGGATCCACCAGTGTCATTGCATGTGTGTTCTTTTCACTAACAACAACCAGAGTCATTGCATGTGTGTTATTTTCACATACCACATATGGATCCACTAGTGTCATTGAAATGTGTGTTCTCTACAGAGACCACACATGGATCCACCAGTGTCATTGCATGTGTGTTCTTTTTACTAACAACAACCAGAGTCATTGAAATGTGTGTTCTCTACAGAGACCACACATGGATCCACCAGTGTCATTGCATGTGTGTTCTTTTTAGTAACAACAACCAGAGTCTTTACATGTGTGTTCTTTTCACATACCACATATGGATCCACCAGTGTCATTTCATGGCTATTCTTCTCACATACCACCTATGGATCCACCAGTGTCATTGCATGTGTGTTCTTTTTAGTAACAACAACCAGAGTCATTTTGCATGTGTGTTCTTTTCACATACCACCAATGGATCCACCAGTGTCATTGCATGTGTGTTCTTTTCACTAACAACAACCAGAGTCATTGCATGTGTGTTCTTTTCACATACCACATATGGATCCACCAGTGTCATTGAAATGTGTGTTCTCTACAGAGACCAAACATGGATCCACCAGTGTCATTGCATGTGTGTTCATTATACTAACAACAACCAGAATCATTGAAATGTGTGTTCTCTACAGAGACCACACCTGGATCCACCAGTGTCATTGCATGTGTGTTCCTTTTAGTAACAACAACCAGAGTCATTTCATGGCTGTTCTTTTCACATACCATATATGGATCCACCAGGGTCATTGCATGAGTGTTCTTTTCACAATCCACCCATGGATCCACCTGTGTCATTCCATGTGCGTTCTTTTTAGTAACAACAACCAGAGTCATTGAAATGTGTGTTCTTTTCACATACCACCTATGGATCCACCAGTGTCATTGCATGTGTGTTCTTTTCACTAACAACAACCAGAGTCATTGCATGTGTGTTCTTTTCACATACCACATATGGATCCACCAGTGTCATTTCATGGCTATTCTTCTCACATACCACCTATGGATCCACCAGTGTCATTGCATGTGTGTTCTTTTTAGTAACAACAACCAGAGTCATTTTGCATGTGTGTTCTTTTCACATACCACCAATGGATCCACCAGTGTCATTGCATGTGTGTTCTTTTCACTAACAACAACCAGAGTCATTGCATGTGTGTTATTTTCACACACCACATATGGATCCACCAGTGTCATTGAAATGTGTGTTCTCTACAGAGACCAAACATGGATCCACCAGTGTCATTGCATGTGTGTTCATTATACTAACAACAACCAGAATCATTGAAATGTGTGTTCTCTACAGAGACCACACCTGGATCCACCAGTGTCATTGCATGTGTGTTCCTTTTAGTAACAACAACCAGAGTCATTTCATGGCTGTTCTTTTCACATACCATATATGTATCCACCAGGGTCATTGCATGAGTGTTCTTTTCACAATCCACCCATGGATCCACCTGTGTCATTGCATGTGCGTTCTTTTTAGTAACAACAACCAGAGTCATTGAAATGTGTGTTCTTTTCACATACCACCTATGGATCCACCAGTGTCATTGCATGTGTGTTCTTTTCACTAACAACAACCAGAGTCATTGCATGTGTGTTCTTTTCGCATACCACATATGGATCCACCAGTGTCATTGAAATGTGTGTTCTTTTCACTAACAACAACCAGAGTCATTACATGTGTGTTCTTTTCACATACCACATATGGATCCACCAGTGTCATTGAAATGTGTGTTCTCTACAGAGACCACACATAGATCCACCAGTGTCATTGCATATGTGTTCTTTTTAGTAACAACAACCAGAGTGATTGAAATGTGTGTTCTTTTCACATACCACCTATGGATCCACCAGTGTCATTGCATGTGTGTTCTTTTCACTAACAACAACCAGAGTCATTGCATGTGTGCACTTTTCACAATCCACATATGGATCCACCAGTGTCGTTGCATATATGTTCTTTTCACAATCCACCCATGGATCCGCTAGTGTCATTGCATGTGTGTTCTTTTCACTAACAACTAAAGTCATTGCATGTGTGTTCTTTCCACATACCACATATGGATCCACCAGTGTCATTGCATGTGTGCTGTTTTCACAATCCACCCATGGATCCACCAGTGTCATTGCATGTGTGTTCTTTTTAGTAACAAAAACCAGAGTCATTGAAATGTGTTTTCTTCTCACATACCACCTATGGATCCATCAGTGTCATTGCATGTGTGTTCATTTCATAATCCACCTATGGATCCACCAGTGTGATTGTATGTGTGTTCTTTTTAGTAATAACAACCAAAGTCATTTGGCACGTGTGTTCTTTTCACATACCACCTATGGATCCACTAGTGTCATTGCATGTGTGTTCTTTTCACTAACAACAACCAGAGTCATTGCATGTGTGTTCTTTTCACATACCACATATAGATCCACCAAAGTCATTGAAATGTGTGTTCTCTACAGAGACCACACATGGATCCACTAGTGTCATTGCATGTGTGTTCTCTTCACAATCCACACATGGATCCACTAGTGTCATTGCATGTGCGTTCTTTTTAGTAACAACAACTAGTGTCATTGCATGTGTGTTTTCTTCAGAGACCACACATGGATCCACTAGTGTCATTGCATGTCTGTTCTTTTCACTAACAACAACCAGAGTCATTTCATGGCTGTTCTTCTCACATACCACCTATGGATCCACTGGTGTCATTGCATGTGTGTTCTCTTCACAATCCACAGATGGATCCACCAGTGTCATTGCATGTTTGTTCTTTTTAGTAACAACAACGAGTGTCATTGCATGTGTGTTCTCTTCAGAGACCACACATGGATCCACCAGTGTCATTGAAATGTGTGTTCTCTATAGAGACCACACACGGATCCACCAGTGTCATTGCATGTGTGTTCTTTTCAAAATCCACCCATGGATCAACCAGTGTCATTGCATGTGTGTTCTTTTTAGTAACAACAACCAGAGTCATTGAAATGTGTGTTATTTTCACATACCACCTATGGATCCACTAGTGTCATTGCATGTGTTTTATTTTCACTAACAACAACTAGAGTCATTGCATGTGTGTTCTTTTCACAAACCATATATGCATGCACCAGTGTCATTGAAATGTGTGTTCTTTTCACTAACAACAACCAGAGTCATTGCATGTGTGTTCTTTTGACATACCACATATGGATCCACAAGTGTCATTGAAATGTGTGTTCTCTACAGAGACCACACATGGATCCACCAGTGTCATTGCATGTGTGTTCTTTTTAGTAACAACAACCAGAGTCATTGAAATGTGTGTTCTTTTCGCATACCACCTATGGATCCACTAGTGTCATTGCATGTGTGTTCTTTTCACTAACAACAACCAGAGTCATTGCATGTGTGCTCTTTTCACAATCCACATACGGATCCACTAGTGTCATTGCATGTATGTTCTTTTCACAATCCACCCATGGATCCACCGGTGTCATTGCATGTGTGTTCTTTTCACTAACAACAACTAGAGTCATTGCATGTGTGTTCTTTTCACATACCACATATGGATCCACCAGTGTTATTGCATGTGTGCTCTTTTCACAATCCACCCATGGATCCACCAGTGTCATTGCATGTGTGTTCTTTTTAGTAACAACAACCAGAGTCATTGAAATGTGTGTTCTTCTCACATACCACCTATGAAAGCACAAGTGTAATTGCATGTGTGTTCATTTCATAATCCACCTATGGATCCACCAATGTCATTGCAGGTTCGTTGTTTTTAGTAACAACAACTAGAGTCATTTTTCATGTGTGTTCTTTTCACATACCACCTATGGATCCACCAGTGTCATTGCATGTGTGTTCTTTTCAGTAATAACAACCAGAGCCATTGCATGTGTGTTCTTTTCACATACCACATATGGATCCACCAAAGTCATTGAAATGTGTGTTCTCTACAGAGACCACACATGGATCCACCAGAGTCATTGCATGTGTCTTCTCTTCAGGGACCACACATGGATTCACCAGTGTCATTGCATGTGTCTTCTTTTTACTAACAACAACCAGAGTCATTGAAATGTGTGCTCTCTTTAGAGACCACACATGGATCCACCAGTGTCATTGTATATGTGTTCTTTTCACTAACAACAACCAGAGTCATTGCATGTGTGTTCTTTTCACATACCACATATGGATCCACCAGTGTCATTGCATGTATGTTCTTTTCACAATCCACCCATGGATCCACCAGTGTCACTGCATGTGTGTTCTTTTTAGTAACAACAACCAGAGTCATTGAAATCTGTGCTCTCTTTAGAGACCACACATGGATCCACCGGTGTCATTGCATGTTCTTTTCACATACCACATATGGATTGACCAGTGTCATTGTATGTGTGTTCTTTTTAGTAACAACAACCAGAGTCATTGAAATGTGTGTTCTTTTCACAAACCACCTACGGATCCACCTGTGTCATTGCATGTGTGTTCTTTTCACTAACAACAACCAGAGTCATTGCATGTGTCTTCTTTTCACATACCACATATGGATCCACCAGTGTCATTGAAATGTGTGTTCTTTTCACTAACAACAACCAGAGTCATTGTATGTGTGTTCTTTTCACATACCACATATGGATCCACCAGTGTCATTGAAATGTGTGTTCTCTATAGAGACCACACATGATTCCACCAGTGTCATTGCATGTGTGTTCTTTTTATTAACAACAACCAGAGTCATTGAAATGTGTGTTCTTTTCACATACCACCTATGGATCCACCAGTGTCATTGCATGTGTGTTCTTTTCACTAACAACAACCAGAGTCATTGTGTGTATGCTCTTTTCACAATTCACATATGGATCAACCAGGGTCATTGCATGTATGTTCTTTTCAAAATCCACCCATGGATCCACCGGTGTCATTGCATGTGTGTTCTTTTCACTAACAACAACTGGAGTCATTGCATGTGTGTTCTTTTCACATACCACACATGGATCCACCAGTGTCATTGCGTGTGTGCTCTTTTCACAGTCCACCCATGGATCCACCAGTGTCATTGCATGTGTGTTCTTTTTAGTAACAACATCCAGAGTCATTGAAATGTGTGTTCTTCTCACATACCACCTATGGATCCACCAGAGTCATTGCATGTTCTTTTCACATACCACATATGGATTGACCAGTGTCATTGTATGTGTGTTCTTTTTAGTAACAACAACCAGAGTCATTGAAATGTGTGTTCTTTTCACAAACCACCTACGGATCCACCTGTGTCATTGCATGTGTGTTCTTTTCACTAACAACAACCAGAGTCATTGCATGTGTCTTGTTTTCACATACCACATATGGATCCACCAGTGTCATTGAAATGTGTGTTCTTTTCACTAACAACAACCAGAGTCATTGTATGTGTGTTCTTTTCACATACCACATATGGATCCACCAGTGTCATTGAAATGTGTGTTCTCTATAGAGACCACACATGGATCCACCAGTGTCATTGCATGTGTGTTCTTTTTATTAACAACAACCAGAGTCATTGAAATGTGTGTTCTTTTCACATACCACCTATGGATCCACCAGTGTCATTGCATGTGTGTTCTTTTCACTAACAACAACCAGAGTCATTGTGTGTATGCTCTTTTCACAATTCACATATGGATCAACCAGGGTCATTGCATGTATGTTCTTTTCAAAATCCACCCATGGATCCACCGGTGTCATTGCATGTGTGTTCTTTTCACTAACAACAACTGGAGTCATTGCATGTGTGTTCTTTTCACATACCACATATGGATCCACCAGTGTCATTGCGTGTGTGCTCTTTTCACAATCCACCCATGGATCCACCAGTGTCATTGCATGTGTGTTCTTTTTAGTAACAACATCCAGAGTCATTGAAATGTGTGTTCTTCTCACATACCACCTATGGATCCACCAGAGTCATTGCATGTGTGTTCATTTCATAATCAACCTATGGATCCACCAGTGTCATTGCATGTGTGTTCTTTTTAGTAACAACAACCAAAGTCATTTTGCATGTGTGGTCTTTTCACATACCACCTATGGATCCACTAGTGTCATTGCATGTGTGTTCTTTTCACTAACAACAACCAGAGTCATTGCATGTGTGTTCTTTTCACATACCACATATGGATCCACCTGTCATTGAAATGTGTGTTCTCTACAAAGACCACACATGGATCCACCAGAGTCATTGCATGTGTGTTCTCTTCACAATCCACACATGGATCCACCAGTGTCATTACACGTGTGATCTTTTTAGTAACAACCACCAGTGTCATTGCATGTGTGCTCTTTTCACAATCCATCCATGGATCCACCAGTGTCATTGCATGTGTGTTCTTTTTAGTAACAACAACCAGAGTCATTGAAATTTGTGTTCTTCTCACATACCACCTATGGATCCACCAGTGTCATTGCATGTGTGTTCATTTCATAATCCACCTATGGATCCACCAGTGTAATTGCATGTGTGTTCTTTTTACTAACAACAACTAGAGTCATTGAAATGTGTGCTCTCTTCAGAGACCACATACCGATCCACCAGTGTCATTGCATGTGGGTTCTTTTCACTAACAACAACCAGAGTCATTTCATGGCTGTTCTTCTCACATACCACCCATAGATCCACCAGTGTCATTGCATGTGTGTTCTCTTCACAATCCACACATGCATCCACCGGTGTCATTGCATGTGTGTTCTTTTCACAATCCACCCATGGATCCACCAGTATCATTGCATGTGTGTTCTTTTTAGTAACAACAACCAGAGTCATTGAAATGTGTGTTCTTTTCAAATACCACCTATGAATCCACCAGTGTCATTGCATGTGTTTTATTTTCACTAACAACAACCAGAGTCATTGCATGTGTGTCCTTTTCACATACCACATATGGATCCACCAGTGTCATTGGAATATGTGTTCTTTTCAGTAACAACAACCAGAGTCATTGCATGTGTGTTCTTTTCACATACCACATATGGATCCCCGGTGTCATTGCAATGTGTGTTCTCTACTAAGACCACACATGGATCCACCAGTGTCATTGCATGTGTGTTCTTTTTATTAACAACAACCAGAGTCATTGAAATGTGTGTTCTTTTCACATACCACCTATGGATCCACCAGTGTCATTGCATGTGTGTTCTTTTCACTAACAACAACCAGAGTCATTACATGTGTGCTCTTTTCACAATTCACATATGGATCCACCAGTGTTATTGCATGTATGTTCTTTTCTCAATCCACCCATGGATCCACCGGTGTTATTGCATGTGTGTTCTTTTCACTAACAACAACTGGAGTCATTGCATGTGTGTTCTTTTCACATACCACATATGGATCCACCAGTGTCATTGCATGTGTGCTCTTTTCACAATCCACCCATGGATCCAACAGTGTCATTGCATGTGTGTTCTTTTTAGTAACGACAACCAGAGTCCTTAAAATGTGTGTTCTTCTGACATACCACCTATGGATCCACCAGTGTCATTGCATGTGTGTTCATTTCATAATCCACCTATGGATCCACCAGTGTCATTGCATGTGTGTTCTTTTTAGTAACAACAACCAAAGTTATTTTTTATGTGTGGTCTTTTCACATACCACCTATGGATCAACCAGTGTCATTGCATGTGTGTTCTTTTCACTAACAACAACCAGAGTCATTGCATGTGTGTTCTTTTCACATACAACATATGGATCCACCAGAGTCATTGAAATGTGTGTTCTCTAAGAGACCACACATGGATCCACCAGAGTCATTGCATGTGTGTTATCTTCACAATCCACACATGGATACACCAGTGTCATTGCATGTGTGTTCTTTTTAGTAACAACAACCAGTGTCATTGCATGTGTGTTCTCTTCAGAGACCACACATGGATCCACCCGTGTCATTGCATGTGTGTTCTTTTTACTAACAACAACCAGAGTCATTGAAATGTGTCCTCTCTTTAGAGACCACACATGGATCCACCAGTGTCATTGCATGTGTGTTCTTTTCACTAACAACAACCAGAGTCATTTCATGGCTGTTCTTCTCACATACCACCTATGGATCCACCAGTGTCATTGCATGTGTATTCTCTTCACAATCCACACATGGATCCACCAGTGTCATTGCATGTGTGTTATTTTCACAATCCACCCTTGGATCCACCAGTGTCATTGCATGTGTGTTCTTTTTAGTACCAACAACCAGAGTCATTGAAATGTGTGTTCTTTTCACATACCACCTATGGATCCACCATTGTCATTGCATGTGTGTTCTTTTCACTAACAACATCCAGAGTCATTGCATGCGTGCTCTTTTCACATACCACATATGGATCCACCAGTGTCATTGAAATATGTGTTCTTTTCACTAACAACAACCAGAGTCATTGCATGTGTGTTCTTTTCACATAACACATATGGATCCACCGGTGTCATTGAAATGTGTGTTCTCTACAGAGACCACACATGGATCCACCAGTGTCATTGCATGTGTGTTCTTTTTAGTAACAACTACTAGACAATTGAAATGTGTGTTCTTTTCAAATACCACATATGGATCCACCAGTGTCATTGCATGTGTGTTCTTTTCACTAACAACAACCAGAGTCATTGCATGTGTGCTCTTTTCACAATCCACATATGGATCCACCAGTGTCATTACATGTATGTTCTTTTCACAATCCATCCATGGATCCACCGGTGTCATTGCATGTGTGTTCGTTTCACTAACAACAACTGGAGTCATTGCATGTGTGTTCTTTTCACATACCACATATGGATCCACCAGTGTTATTGCATGTGTGCTCTTTTCACAATCCACCCATGGATCCACCAGTGTCATTGCATGTGTGTTCTTTTTAGTAACAACAACTAGAATCATTGAAATGTGTGTTCTTCTCACATACCACCTATGAATCCACAAGTGTAATTGCATGTGTGTTCATTTCATAATCCACCTATGCATCCACCAGTGTCATCGCATGTGTGTTCTTTTTAGTAACAACAACCAGAGTCATTTTGCATGTGTTTTCTTTTCAAATACCACCTATGGATCCACCAGTGTCATTGCATGTGTGTTCTTTTCACTAACAACAACCAGAGTCATTGGATGTGTGTTCTTTTCACATACCACATATGGATCCACCAGAGTCATTGAAATGTGTGTTCTCTACAGAGACCACACATGGATCCAACAGAGTCATTGCATGTGTGTTCTCTTCACAATCCACACATGGATCCACTAGTGTCATTGCATGTGTGTTCTTTTTAGTAACAACAACCAGTGTCATTGCATGTGTGTTCTCTTCACAGACCACACATGGATCCACCAGTGTCATTACATGTGTGTTCTTTTTACTAACGACAACCAGAGTCATTGAAATGTGTGCTCTCTTCAGAGACCACACATGGATCCACCAGTGTCATTGCATGTGTGTTCTTTTCACTAACAACGACCAGAGTCATTGCATGTGTGTTCTTTTCACATACCACATATCGATCCACCAATGTCATTGCATGTATGTTCTTTTCACAATCCACCCATGGATCCACCAGTGTCATTGCATGTGTGTTGTTTTTAGTAACAACAACCAGAGTCATTGAAATGTGTGCTCTCTTCAGAGACCACACATGGATCCACCGGTATCATTGCATGTGTGCTCTTTTCATAATCCACCTATGGATCCACTAGTGTCATTGCATGTGTGTTCTTTTTACTAACAACAACTGAGTCATTTCATGACTATTCTTTTCACATACCACATATGGATCCACCGGTGTCATTGAAATGTGTGTTCTCTTTAGAGATCACACATGGATCCACCAGTGTCATTCAATGTGTGTTCTTTTCACTAACAACAACCAGAGGCATTGCATGTGTGTTCTTTTCACATACCACATATGGATCCACCAATGTCATTGCATGTATGTTCATTTCACAATCCACCCATGGATCCACCAGTGTCATTGCATGTGTGTTGTTTTTAGTAACAACAACAAGAGTCATTGAAATGTGTGCTCTCTTCAGAGACCACACATGGATCCACCGGTGTCATTGCATGTGTGCTCTTTTCATAATCCACCTATGGATCCAATAGTGTCATTGCATGTGTGTTCTTTTTACTAACAACAACTGAGTCATTTCATGACTATTCTTTTCACATACCACATATGGATCCACCGGTGTCATTGAAATGTGTGTTCTCTTTAGAGATCACACATGGATCCACCAGTGTCATTGCATGTGTGTTCTTTTCACTAATAACAACTGGAGTCATTGCATGTGTGTTCTTTTCACATACCACATATGGATCCACCAGTGTCATTGCATGTGTGTTCTATTTAGTAACAACAACCAGAGTCATTGGATGTGTGTTCTCATTAGAGACCACACATGGATCCACCAGTGTCATTGAAATGTGTATTATTTTCAACTACCGCCGTTGGCCACAAACAATCGGGACGCAGAACTAAACAGCAACCGCTCTGGGCTTCTAGAAGACCTGATCCCCGATTGTTAGGCGTCGTTGGATCGGGGTGCATGGACGATAGTGATGTCCTTCACGAGGGCGATCCGCGAGAAGTCTGTTCTGCGAACTGATTGGCCGTGGCAACTACGCTGGGCGTACGTCCTTGCCCTTATCCCCTTAACCTCACGGTCGAAAATCAGATCGTGTTCCTTCATTGCCATGGAGAGGGAGAGGCCCAAACTCAGCTTGCACGACGCTCAGATGTTCGCCCACTATGACATACTCACGCTGCCGTTAGCGAGGCTTCCGGCCGGCTTCGAGCTCAGCTACGTCGGGGTTCCTGTCGCGCCGCTCTTGCGCGACAACACGTTGGCGAGGCAGATCGGGGAGCACCGCCGCCAGCTGTCGGAGCGGAAGAGGGCAATGGCGCGGTACTCGCGTACGATCGCGTACTGGTGAAAGGTGTTCAAGAAGGAGCGGGCTGCGTTGATTGAGCTGTGCGGAACCCACCGGCGGGAGATCCACCTGGATCTACGCAACCTCGAAGGGAGGCAGCGCTTCTGGGCAGTGCCTGGGCGTACGACCTCCACCGTTATCGATACAGCGCGCCATGAAGAATCCATGAGGAGGAGGAACGCTGCCGAGAACGTCGACATCGATTCTGACACGGAGGAGTCTGGTGGCGACGCGGACAACGTCGTCAATGACGGAGACTACGGGAGCGTCATAGTCGATTAGGGCCACTTAAGCATAAATTAAATCTATGTACGGTATCTTAATGCGCTCTTTGGATCTAGGTCACCTGAGTCATGGTCGATTATCGTCATAATCTATATATGTTGGCCATGTTTTAGTTGTCTTCGTCTTTGAAACTAGTCGATCGAAACTCGTCCGATCCTGAAAATAAAGTTTGCGCGTTCCCTGGCATATCTGATGGGACAATACGATGACTCTGCTCCCAGCACTAGATGGCACAGCCGTAATTTGGAGTGTGCCTGAGGAGAAGGGATCGAGCGTGTTGTAATAGTGTACTACTCTTGTCCAGATATAACTGACTTAGTTTTTTTAGATATTTAATAAATGTGTCTATACCCAAAACATGTCTAGATACATGTTTTAGGTTTCTCTGTCTTTCAAACTAATCAAAAGTCGTCAAATTCTGAACAAAGAAAGTCATTGCGTTCACACCTGATGGGACAATATGCTGACTCTACTACTTGATGGCACAACCATAATTCTGGAGTGCGCCAGAGGAGATGGGAATGCAAGGGAGATGGGAACTAGTAGCCACGTCCAAACACAGGTAAAAAATTAATGTAATAATATTTTTTTTAAATGTAATCTCGTCCACATGACCCTATCACAGACACATTGCACACGCCAGATATAAATAAAGACGACACGGCTAGTTTAGTTTCAATGATATAATTCAACATAGGACGTTACTGTGCCCGCATCTTTCTGCTCCTCTTATTAGTCTGCTAGCCTACGCTGCATTAAGCATCAGTTGATGAGGATAAAAAAATGATAAAATGGCAAATAAAACAATTTTTAAGCTTACCTTTCATCCGGAGAATCGTACAAAGATGAAATTGGCAGGGATTTATTATTTCTCCTGAAGTTAGCCGAAAGATCCTCAAGAACATCCTCAATCACCCTTGCAACTTCTTCATGTTCTAATACAACTCCATGATTTCCCTTTCCTCCCCGTCCCGCTTACCCTTTTGTTTCTTTTCACACCCTTTTCTCGCTGGCACCTCCACTTCTTCATAAATTGGCAGCTTACGTACATTTTCCTCCGAGTGCTCATCACCGTCTTCGCGTTGCTCTTCCACCAGTTCTGGCTGAGAAGCCTCGTTTTTTCACAACCTCTTGATATGGCCGAATCCGCCACAACATCCGCATTTCCTTTTCCTAGCACCAATCCTTGGACCTTTATCGGTGGAGGCTTCGATCCTTAGCTTTCTAGGCCTCCCAGGTGGCCTCCTAAGAACTGGTGGTTGAAGTTTGAACCCTGGATCGACAATCTCCCAATCATTTTCATCGGCCATAGGTGGTATGTTTTCTGCATAAGTTGTAGCAAACTTGTCCACGGAGAAATAGTTGTCGACATAGTTCTCTATTTCAGCTCCGTTACCTCTAAGCTTTAAGATGAAGTAAATTGCATGGTGACATGGCTGACCAGTAATCTGCCACTGCCTGCATGAACAAGTCTTGTTTCCAATGTCTACGGTGTACCTCCGTTCACTTCCACGCTTGTATTCTGCATAAAACTCAGCCAATGTTCTGGAACTTCTAACCACCCTCATCTTTATCGTTCTCATTGCCCTGGTTCTTGCATTCAGTAACATAACCACCTTTGGAACTATTTTATGGCCTAAAAATTTTCTTGCATAAATTATTTGCCTTAAATCTATCTTCACCATTATGCATTGTCTTATTGCATCCAACAAAATAACAATTCCAAGTGTCTTCATGCCCGGAATCTTATCATTGAAACTCTCTGCCAAATTATTGCATACAAAATCCACCTTGCTTAACTCACCAAACTTGCTTCTGGCCCATAGCTTGGTGTGATGTTCCTCAAGGTATTTTTTCACCTTTGGCACTAATACATGTTCTGCAAGTAAGTAGCATGCGTGCTTGGGATGTATGTGTATGCTGATCGCCACAAGTCCTCTTCAAAGATCTTTCCTTTGAACTTCTTCATGAAGTTAGTAGCGAGGTGCCGCATGCATTCCCTATGCTCAACCCCAGGAAACACAGCATCAACAGCATTCTCAAGACCCTCGGATGCACCGGTGTGTATCACCAAGCCTTCAGGGTGACCAATTACTTCCAGTAGTCTCTGCATGAACCATGTCCAGCTTTCATTTGATTCACCCTCAAGAACAGCATAAGCTACGGGTAGAAGCCAATTATGCGCGTCCAAATCACAAGCAGAAGCAACATGTCCCCTGAACTTCCCTGTTAAAGAAGTTGCGCCTATTGCCAAGTATGGCCTGCAGCTGTCTAGGAATCCCCTCCAGCATGCCTTCAGGCAGACAAAACATCTCCTGAAGCATATCTTATCTGCCTGCTTATACCTGACCCCCTCGAGACCTTTTCTCTCCCTTTCACAACCTCGTAATCGATGTCAACAACACTACCAGGTGATGTTTTCTCTACCTGAGCTTTGAAACTATACAACATATGAAAACTATCCTTCCACTTGCCTTGAATGAAGTCTAGAGCCATCTCATTCCCATCAAAGACTCTGTGATAAGGAATCAGAACATTAAACTTTTTGCTAAGCTTTGCTCTGAGTTCAGGAGGTCCAATGTTATGATCCTACCTCACCCAGTCAAGTACAGTAGCACCAATCCACTTGGTATTCGTCGGTCTAATTTTACCACTTAAAGAAGTATTAGGGCAGTTGTGTTTCTTCGTGTTTACTTTGATCTGCATATGATAAGAATCCAAATAATTCAGAGCTAGTTATCAGCAGAATAAATATGAGAAAGACTGAAACTAAATGTAGCTATTGCAACCTAAAATGGGTGTCCACCCCGCATTGGAGATGCATGTAATCTCCATTTACACACATTACTTTCCCTACAGTGCACCCTAAATATCTTTTGGTCGCTCTTTTCAATGATAAATTCGAACCCAACTCTGATTGCATAGGTTGCAACTGCATATCTGCAGTCCTCCACATTATCAAAGACAGTCCCCTCATCAATTGTAGGATTGTCCCTGTCAAAGTGTATCACTAGCCTGTCCACGTCTTGGTCGTCGTATCTGATTGAACCACAAGTATAGGGGGTGAATCGCAGTATTTTTGATAAGTAAGAGTGTCGAACCCAACGAGGAGCAGAAGGTGCTGGCTAGTGGTATGGATCAGGAATTCTCTGCAAATACTTAGCAAACAGATTTTTAGGGGTTTTCGATAAAGCAAGTAAACAAAGTACGAGTAAATAAAAGACAGTAGGAATAAATGCAGCAAGTGGCCCAATCCTTTATGCAGCAAAGGACAAGACGGTTGTATTACTTAAGAGTACCAAACGTTCTCGAGGACACATGGGAAGACTATCAAGTGCTTTCGCTTTATATAGTTGATTAATCTTCTCTAGCTTGCTAAGTGTTGTGTGGGTGAACCTGTGCTAATGTACCGCCGCATCTAAGACTAATACATACTTGTGATTATACCCCTTGCAAACATCCGTAAGTACAAGAAAGTAATTAAGGTAGAAACCTAACCACAGCTTCAAACTCTAAGACCCTTACGTCCCTTGTGCAATGATTTCCTAACGGTGGTTCAGGTTTCTGTCACTCCGGCAACCCCTACGATTAGTAGCCAAATACACAATGCATTCCCCTAGGCCCATATAGGTGAAGTGTCATGTAGTCGACGTTCACATGACACCACTAGAAGAAGTACACCACAACTTAAATATCAAACTATTGAATCTTTCTCAACACAACTCCACTACTAACAAGACTTCTCCCATGTCCTCAAGAACAAAACGAACTACTCACAAGACATCATATGGATCATGATCAGAGATGGAATAATGATGTATAACAATCTGAACATAAACAATAATTCAACGGTTCACTCAATAGCATCAACTACAAAGAGTAATCAACACCGGGAAAGTTTCCCCTATGAACTATGCAAGATTCAACACAATTGTTATAGCAATATGGAGATGGTGATGAGGGTGCTGATGGTGATGATGGTGGTGATGATGATGATGATGATCCCGATGAAGTCCAGCTTGATGGTGGTGTTGATGGCGACGATCTTCCCTCTCCGGGAAGGAATTCCCCCCGCAGAAATCTGTCTACCGGAGAGATCTTTCTCTCTCGGTGTTTTCCGCCCCGCAGAGGCGGCGAAATCTTTCTGTGGTCGCTCCCTGAGTCTTAGGGTTTCGGGAGGATGATATACGCCAGAGGGGAGAGGCTAGAGTGGGCCAGGGTGGCCACACCACCTCCTGGTGCGGCCTAGGGCTGCCTGCGCCAGGGGGTGGTGTGGGCCCCCTGTGGCCCATCTCCACTCTGTCTTCTGGCATCCTTAGTCTTCTGGAAAAATAGGATTTTCCGTATATTTTCCCGGATTTTCTGATCTTCGCGAATTTTGCCTCCAAACAACACCTTTTCCATCAGAATCTTGACTGCAGCGGTCCATGCTCCAAAAGTCATCAACCATGCAAAAACAAATGAAATAACCTAAGTATCACCTCTCAATACGAAATATATCAATGAATAATAGTGAATTAAGACATAGAATAGTGATGCAAAATGGATGTATCAACTCCCCCAAGCTTAGACTTCGCTTGTCCTCAAGCGAAACTGAGCTCAATAAACATGGCCTCAGGTTTATGGAGTGAAGAGTCGATAAAAGAATACGGACAAGAAGCATCACATTCATTAAAAGCATAGATCATAATAGAAGACAACTCACTATTATATAACTCAACTTGTGATAAGTAAAGGAAACACAATAAAGATACATAAAGTGAATCACAATTGGTAATGGCAAACTTAGCTCTTGGTTGAAGAATAGTTGATAATTTTCTGGGGTTCACAAATAGCTGGTTTTTCAATGATAGCTTTCAAAGTAGTAAACATCAAGATAAGAGCAATGTGCAAAACAAGGAACATAAGACATGATTGCATAAATCATCATATGAATGAATGAAACACATCAACTCAAAATACTTGCTGAGGAAGAAGGGAGTAGGTTTACTGACTCAACTACAAAGTAAAAGAAAGGCCCTTCAAAGAGGGAAGCAGGGATTGCAAGTCTCATAAAGAGCGCCCAAAAATTATGATACTTACTAGCTTTCAGCTCTCATTGCCCCTATCATAGGCATCTTTAGGTGATTAAGGTTAAAGTGATCAAATATGAGGATATGCATTGACAAGTTGTAAGTTGAGAATCTCATGTCCCTTGAATACGAGGGCCGCTCCTCATGCTACTCAAGTTTAGTCACCGATAAGTTCTTGTCTTCGTAAGCATATGTGTATCATTGAGAACTGCTAACGGGGTACCCCTTGCCCGATGATATGGAAGAATCCCCATATCAAAATGACAAGGCAAGCAGCCAACAAGTATCTCAGCTATCTTCTTATTTACCATGGGAATATGGTGCTTTTTTCTCTCTTTCCTCTTTTCATAATATCTCTTTTTTTTCTTTTCTCTTTTTCTCAATCTCTATCTCTTTTTTTATAAGAAGAATGCTTCATAGATACTCATTATGGTTACGATGCAGGTTTTCACCATGTCGACATGGATTAGACCAGCGGCCCAGGCGTTTCTCTAACACACATGCATAGCTCCATGGACTTACAAGCTCCCCTTTCATTTCACACCAATGACATCCATAGACAAAAGAACATGATATCAACTAGGTACGAAGTACCAGTGCAATGTTGAAAGTGTTCCCCATGACAGCATGGTTCTGCTAATCCACAACTTACAAAGCGCAGGCATATACGCAACACAGGTGAGCACAATGGTTCAAGTTTATTAAGTGCAAGAAAGTAAAGTGTGCCATCAAGTTCGTGAGAGCTTTAATCACTAATTTTCACATAACAAGTTTAATTTGGGAGGTAGATAAAACAAGAATTTACTTGGAATAGCAATAATGCTACTAGGTAGGTATGGTGGACAGAAATGGCAAAGGTTTTGGTTTAAAGGAGGTGGATGCACGAGAAGAATTCCCTCTCAGTACAGGTTTTTGGCTAGCAAGGCTGGGTAGCAAGTATAAGAGTTGAAGGAAACAACCAAACATACAAGTGATAAAAACAAACATGCAATCTTCCTCGGAACCACAAAAGATCTTAACTAGAGAATACTAAACTTATGAGCAAATCAAGAAAGAAAGATGATGAAATTATTTTTCTCTAGAGTACTTCTATCTTTTCTTTCAACTCTCAAAAATAGTGTGCTACTAACCGAGCCAGGTTTGCCAAAACCAACCAGATTAACTCAATGATCCCAAAGTGATACCAATACCAACAACAAGATCAATCATACAACCACAAATTGAAAACTAATATAAGCTATGCAAAAGAGTGAATGATAGAACTTCTCATTAATAATCCATAATGGCAACTCAAACCAAGGGATATAAATCTAACGAGAGAGGGGACACTTCCATAATGCAAACCATCCTACATAATAACTCCTCTATTCATGATATGACTCTACTAATAAGGTAAAAAAATAGAAGATAGTGGTGTGATACCGCGACACTCCCCCAAGCTTGGAACAAACCAAGGGGATGCCAAACCTGATGACGAATTACTCCTTCGGTGGTGGTGGTAATATTTTCTTAGTTGACGTGAGGAAATCTTCCAGCATCTTCGAAGCCTATTATTCTCCCATTGAAGCATGTCCACCTTCCTCCTCAAGTCTCGGTACTTATCACAGAACTCCTTAGTGACTCGTTGGGCTTCCATTGATGCAGGGCAAGAGACTAAAGGTACCAGCCCTTGATTGGGGTCTTGGAGATCTTCCTCCATAGGATCCTTTCCTTTATCCTTGGCGGACACCATTGTGCTTCTAAGATTTCAAAGATAGTTCCTGGCAGAAACAGATCAAAACAAAAACACGACGAAAACACGATATACGAACCTCGGGAGATCCGGGGGATTATATATTATGAAGTTTCATATCAAAAGGAAGGTACTGGGAGAAAACGAGTCAGAGGCGGAGTCCAGGGTGGAATCACCACCTGGTGGCGCAGCTAGGGGTGGGCCCGCGCCACAGGGTGGTGTGAGCCACCCTAGCTCCATTTCCGTCCCTTTTTCGCTTCATAGCTTTCTTTTTGACTAAAAACTGCAAAAATATAGTTGGATAGTATTTTCGCGGAACTTTTCTTACCAGAACTGTTACCTATTTGAAAACGGACTCTGTAGGTCTCTGAATATGGTCCTTGATGAATCTTTCCGGAGTTATAACTTGAAAGACATCAATATCTTCATCTTCATACACTTATTACTTGAGTCATAAAACCCTTCTCTTCCTTATTACACCATTATCTCCACTTCCTAGAAATTTCTTTCACACAAAACTTCACACGGTTCTTATTAGCAACATTAGTATAAGTGAAGTGATAAAACCTTTTGAGTCCAACTTCAACTGAAAACCATAAAAATATAAGCTACTGTAGAAACTCCTTCCGAAAACCCAAAAAGAATTCAAAAAGAAAAACGAATAAAGAAGTAAATGCAAGAGTGGCAAAATCTGTCAAAACAGACCAGCAGGTAAAGATCAATTTTTTCGAACATCTTCTGTTGCTCAAATCAAAAAGTGCAAAACTAACGAAAGTTAAATAACAACCTGGGGAAGAAGCAGGTGGTGGCTTATCTACTACCTTAGCAGTGGTAGTAGCATTACCAAATAAGAAACACATCGAATTATCCATAACAAAAATAAAGCAACTAGCAGAAGTAAACAATACTCACAGTAGAAGTTTCCTTTACTAGTTCCACTCTCCAATAGCGCATCACTCCCCGGCAACGGCGCTAGAAAATAGTCTTGATGACCCACAAGTATAGGGGGTGTATCGCAGTATTTTCGATAAATAAGAGTGTCGAACCCAACGAGGAGAAGAAGGTGCTGGCTAGTGGTATGGATCAGGAATTCTCTGCAAATACTTAGCAAACAGATTTTTAGGGGTTTTCGATAAAGCAAGTAAACAAAGTATGAGTAAATAAAAGACAGTAGGAATAAATGCAGCAAGTGGCCCAATCCTTTATGCAGCAAAGGACAAGCTGGTTGTATTACTTAAGAGGACCAAACGTTCTCGAGGACACATGGGAAGACTGTCAAGTGCTTTCGCTTCATATAGTTGATTAATCTTCTCTAGCTTGCTAAGTGTTGTGTGGGTGAACCTGTGCTAATGTACCGCCCCATCCAAGACTAATACATACTTGTGATTATACCCCTTGCAAACATCCGTAAGTACAAGAAAGTAATTAAGGTAGAAACCTAACCACAACTTTAAACTCTAAGACCCTTATGTCCCTTGTACAATGGTTTCCTAACGGGGGTTCAGGTTTCTGTCACTCTGGCAACCCCTACAATTAGTAGCCAAATACACAATGCATTCCCCTAGGCCTATATAGGTGAAGTGTCATGTAGTCGACGTTCACATGACTCCACTAGAAGAAGTACACCACAACTTAAATATCAAACTATTGAATCTTTCTCAACACAACCCCACTACTAACAACAAGACTTCTCCCATGTCCTCAAGAACAAAACGAACTACTCACAAGACATCATATGGATCATGATCAGAGATGGAATAATGATGTATAACAATCTGAACATAAACAATAATTCAACGGTTCACTCAATAGCATCAACTACAAAGATTAATCAACACCGCAAAAGTTTCCCCTATGAACTATGCAAGATTCAACACAATTGTTACAGCAATATGGAGATGGTGATGAGGGTGCTGATGGTGATGATGGTGGTGATGATGATGATGATGATCCCGATGAAGTCCAGCTTGATGGTGGTGTTGATGGTGACGATCTTCCCTCTCCCGGAAGGAATTCCCCCGGCAGAAATCTGTCTACCGGAGAGATCTTTCTCTCTCGGTGTTTTCCACCCCGTAGAGGCGGCGGAATCTTTCTATGGTTGCTCCCCGAGTCTTAGGGTTTTGGGAGGATGATATACGCAAGAGGGGAGAGGCTGGAGTGGGCCAGGGTGGCCACACCACCTCCTGGCACGGCCTAGGGCTGCCCGCGCCAGGGGGTGGTGTGGGCCCCCTGTGGCCCATCTCCACTCCGTCTTCTAGCATCCTTAGTCTTCTAGAAAAATAGGATTTTCCGTATATTTTCCCGGATTTTCTGATCTTCGCGAATTTTGCCTCCAAACTGCACCTTTTCCATCAGAATCCTGACTGCAGCGGTCCATGCTCCAAAAGTCATCAACCATGCAAAAACAAATGAAATAACACAAGTATCACCTCTCAATACGAAATATATCAATGAATAATAGTGAATTAAGACATAGAATAGTGATGCAAAAAAGACGTATCAGTATCTACATCCCATTTCCACATCTTCACATTCCTCTTCCTCATCAGTCCCATAGTCAGGCTCGAAGTTTGAATCAACCAAATATTCCCTACTCTCCATGCTATCAGGGTTAGCAGCCACGTCTGGATATGCTTTCTCATCATCATCTGCACCGCCACACATTTCAGTGCCTTCATGCTCGCTTGACAAAGAATCATGCTCAAGGGCAAGCTGTATAGACATCCTGCGGTTACCAACACATATCCTTTCCATCATCACGGGACTAGAAACGCTATTTGGGGTATGCAGATAAGGAATCATAGTTCTTACCCGTCAATGTGGACGCACGGCACCTTCTCTGGGTTCCATACCTCCAAAACTCTACACCCCACTTCCTCTCCCCCCGTTTCGTTGTCCTCTGTGCTCTCCAGACTTGAAGGAGATTCAATGCTCTCTAGCCGCGCAAGACCCATATCCTGCTCTCAAGCCTCGCAGGATCCATCTCCGAGCGGGATCCGGATCACCAGCGTCGTTGGGCCCCTAACCCAACGGCCAACTCTCGGTTTTCGTTTCCAGACGCACCTGGGCGGTGGGCGGCGGAAATGAGACAAGGCAGGAAGGGGAAGGGAGGGGATGTGAGGGATGGCGGGGAGGGGAGGGCGGGAGGACGACGGCCCAAGGGGATGACGAGAGCGGTGCACGACTGAGCGGAAGTGGCGGCGGCAGGAGCAGAGGAGAGGAGCGGAGCGGAGCTGGTTGTGACAAAGCATGGAAAATTGCACAATAATGTGTTGGTGGGCGGCACCAGCCCTCGAACCTGGGACGCGCGCCATCGCAGGTGGAGGAGGCAGGCCCGCCTGTCAGAAAACATGCCACCTGTCAGCGCACTATGCACGGGGAGCACTTCACAGAATTTTTAGCAGGTCCCACATGTCAGTCTGTTTGATCAAAACTTGCATGCAGTGCATGGCTAGTCCACGCGCTAGTTCCAAAAAAGCACGTTGATCCAAACTTGAATTGGCAGCTCTGCTTCTTCTCCCCCGTCTCACATCTCATCGCAGTGGCAGTTCCGCTTCGTCTCCCTCGTCTGTTATCCTCTTCTTCTTCTCCTCGCAGTGGTAGTTCTTGTTTCTTCCTCGATCAAAACATTCGCGCACGTAAGCCATGGCCAGTAGCTGGATGAAGAGGAATTGGCCGATCTCCCGGCCGACCCACTTCGCAAGATCGCCAACTATTTGCTGGAGAAAGAGGAGTACGTCGACACCTATGCTGCTTGTCGGGAAGTCTACACCAATTGGCGCCGCACTTTAAAGGTGCCTGAATTCCATCTCAACAACTGGATCATGATAGATCACACACTTCTAGACGTTGGCGACTTCACCTTCCTCAACCTCGCCACTGGTAGTTGCTTCAGGACAAATGTAATGGACGTCCATCGTAGGTTCACATTCACATTAAATATTTATTGGTATTTTCCATTGTAAACATCTTAGTGCTAACTGATGCTCTCTTCTTCCAAAAGATTCTACTTCGTCGGTATTTCTCGTGGCATCATCGTACTTGCTCAGAGGGTGGAGCCGTACCAGATTCGACTTCTGAACCCAATCACTCACAAGTCTAACACCGAGTTTCAAGCACACATACCATCTGATCTTCTGCATCTCTCATCGTGACGAAGTCCCCGACGATGGTGTTCGTTTGCACTGATTATCCAGATCATATTGCATGGGCCGATCAGAGCAACCCAACGAGGCAAATCAATGGATCATTTGGAGAAGGATTGTATTTTCCACCTCCTAATACGCTTCTGGTCTGCATGACGGCATTCCGAGGGGAAGTATATGCATTACTTGAGAATGGAGACATCTTGTCGACCAACATCCAGTTAGAGAAGCGTGCGAGCACTGTCACGATGGCCAAAATAATTTCGGCCCTAGTCTTTGAACAGGTACGCGGAACCTACAAATTTTACCTTGTGGAGTCAGATGGTGATCTGCTTCTTGTGTTGAACGGGGATTTCGTCAAAGGGCAACCGGTGTTGTACCGGGTGGATATAGAGAACCGCTCTCTCGAGGCCGTCGGTGACATTGGAAGTCGTGCCCTCTTTGTTGGTTACAATCGGTTTATCTTCATTGACACCAGGTTACACCCCACAGTCAAACCTGGTTGCATATACTATAGGAATTTTATCAGACTGTACGATCATGAGGTTCAAGCCTGGCAAGAGGAACCAACAATGGTAATGTATGGCTTAAGTCTGGAACATACGCCGAGGCCTTACCCTCTGGATGAGATACTGGCAGCGCACTGCAGATGGAGAGAGTTCTCTGAACATGGGTTGCAGCACGCGGGAGCCGACGACGACGAAATATATAGGGGAGAATGAATCCTATATTCATCCTAGGTTATTTGCTAGCATTTTCAGGTCTATTTTTCGAAGTAGAAATTTGTACTATATTTATATTATTTTGATGAGCAGTATGCGTATTAACTTTCAGACAAAATTGTAATGTATTTAAATTTAGTACTTCCAGAATTCAAAGTATTTATTTTTAGGAGCTTCTTTCAGAATTCTCTATGTTCGACATGGGCATCACCTCAGCGCCGGAATTCAGGTCCCACATGGAAAATTGCACAATAATGTGTTGGTGGGCGGCACCACCCCTCGAACCTAGGATGCGAGCCGTCGAAGGTGGAGGGGGCAGGCCCGCCAGTTAGAAAACATGCCACGTCAGCATCCCCTGTTTCTGATGCCCTTTAAAAAAATAAAACACGCCACGTCGTTATCCCCTGTTTCTAATGGTGTTTCTACACTCGACGGTACATGGTGGCATATAAATAATATCGTATAAACATAAGGGCACAGTCGTCAACATTTCTAAAATGAAACCCGGCCCTGTCTCCTACCTGTCCTGGTACATTGCCTGATGAGGTGGATAGCCACCACCGATCTTTTTAATACGTTCGCACTCTTATGCTGAGAAGGGAAATAAAGATTGAGATGTTAATGCAACGAGTGTTGAATTATTACCCTCTAAGGAAATGGGAAATGGTTATTTTCACGCGTGCCTGTAGTCCAAACCTACTGTCAGTCTTTCACTCCTCTTCTTTGACTAACCACATTTCACCTTGCGCAGCTCCTCCGAGCCGCACCAACTAGGGTAACATGGCCCCACCTAAGCCGCCGCCGCGACAGCCGCTGAAACTGGGGTATTTAGCCCCTCTAAGGCAAGCCATGAAGCTCTACTTCAAGCCCGGTCTCCTATTGCCCTGCCAGGCGGATGATTTCCCCGAGTGTGCCGAATCAGCCGCGGCGGCGACTGCGCCGTCTTCGGCGCCAGATGCGGCAAGCAGGGCCAAGAGAGCGATGTGGAGAAATCGCACGGCGGCATTACGGCATGCTCTAGGCAGTGGGAACAAGGTACGTATCAAATCGTTCATGAGAGCATGCCGCCACCGAGGGTACACACCCTCGAACAGGGCAGCGCCAAGCTCTAGGAACTCTCGCATCAACGCTTCGACGCGGACTACCTTACCTCAGTGGGGTAGACTGGGAGCACGTCGTCTGCGGCAAAGACGCTCCATCCTACGCACCGTCGAAGGCCATACCGTGGCGGCGACCAAGCGTCTACACTCAGCATGCTAGATTGTTCGACAGCCGGAGCCGGCGGTGGGCATTAGCTCAGCCCCGGAATTCAGGTTCGAGTTCACATGGACCTACGATCCCGAGAAGCAGATGTCGAATTTCAGTTTCAAAGAAATCGTTGCGGCGGCGCGGATGGTCCAACTGAACCGGGACTGGCGCACGCAAATCGCTCATGCATGAATGATGCAGATTTCTTGTAGTTTGGCGGGAAGGCAATATATCAGTTTGGGTTAAATGATCAAAGAACTTATGTTCTCTCAAGGCAATTGGCCAGCCAACTTTTCTGGTGGAGATCTGTACTTTCTTCAGTGTAGAATAGTTAAGTTCAGACTGAAAAATGGCTTTTGTAGATGAAATGCTGACGAATTGGTCTATCAACTGGTAGGAAGTTTAGCCCACTTTTGTGCAGGTATAAGACCCTTTTGTATGGAAGTACTACTGTTGTAAGCAAATACTATCAAGTACCTATTTCCTTCAATTACTAGTCGTGGTTCAATCCAGTTAACTGGCATCATTTTATCCCAGACTACAGATTTTGCGTCTGCTGTCTGTGTTGTAAACCATTTTTTCCTTTGTCTTGTGTTGCCTGCAAAATGGTCCTGCAGTTCAACGTGTTACAAATATAGCTACCTTGTACTCCTTCTGTTTTAAAATATAAGATGTTTTAGCTTTGTGAATGAAGTGTATCTAGTCCCCTTTTAGTATGTAGGTTCATCTAAGTTTAGAAAGCACCATCACTAAAAGATGTCTAGATACGCTCCATTCACAAAGCTAAAACATCTTATATTTTGAAACGGAGGGAGTACTTGAAGAGGAGATGGACTACATTTTCCTAGCATCCACAGAATTGACATTGCTCATTGCCAAACCACCCTCTTTTCATGAGGTTGTCCTTGGTTATTCACAGAAATTATAAAGCACGGTGTTCAACTACAACGATTCAAACTATTACACACACACACTACATCAAATTCATTACCCACACATACTACATCGATTCAAACAATTACACACACATACTACTTCAAACTATTATACACACGTACTACATCGATTCAAACTATTACACTTTTTTGTCGATGCTAACTTCATGCTACGCTCTCCATACTACAAATTCATTAGCCACACATACCATGGAAATTCACTAGAGCTCTGTCTTCACTCGAGGGAAATCAGAACCACCAGCTCGTCCAAGCCCGGCCCCCCCGCCGAAACTGTGTGCCCCGTCGTGAAACGGTGGCGGTCTTGTGCCATCGATCCTTCTAGGCCAACACTATAGGCGACGAGGGCGCTTTCTGGCAGCCTCTTCGGGGCCCTGAATGTCATGTACCGAGTCTAGAACCTCCTCTAGGTGGATGATGACCGGGTGCTTCCAGTAAAGCTGTCGCCCTGCCCTGCTTGGAATCTGCACCCCGTACATCTTAGGAACAGTGTCAGGATCTTTCAGCCACGCCTTTACCTCGATGACCCATCTGTCGCTTGGTGGCACGATTTCCACCAGCTCACCGCCAAGGCTACTGACGACCTGCTTGAGGGCCTCCGGCTCCCAAGCATCCAATGGGAGGCCGTCAAAGCCGAGTTTGGAGAAGAAACAAAGCTTCCCCAAGCGATCGTCCCACCCACAGGTGCGATGCCAACGCATGAAGCTCATTTTCCCCCCGTAGCACTCGAAGAACGGGAAGAATGCAGAACGCGCTCGGTGTCTGAGCTGTGCTCGAACCGGACGAAAAAATCGAATGGTGGCACGCATACCTCAATGTTGACCTCATTTCGTCTGATCCCAAAATGAGACCTGAAAGCCGACAGCAACTCTGCCGGCGACACGGCGGGACGGACGCCCAGCACAGTGGCCATGAGAGCATGGTCATCGAACTGCTGTGCCAGGGCTACCATGCCTGGGGTGCGCGGCAACACGCAACTTCCCGAGGCCGGTCGCCGGTCTGGATCGCCCGACGGGACGCGCTCCGCCGTGCGAGAAGGACTAGCCAGAGGCGAGATATTAGTTTAGGGACGTGAAGCTCCGATATGGCAGACGATGCAACGGCGACGGCTGCGAGCTTCGATTAGAGGCGTGGGAGGTTGGCCGGACATGGCGGAGACGCAAATTACAGCAAGTGCGAGCTCCGATCTAAGACGAGCAGCCAGAGCTGAGCAAAGGTTATGGGGAGGGGAGTAGGGGAGAAGACCATAGCACAGCAAAGAAATAGATCTGGCCACTTAGGGATCTGGTCCACGCAGGGGTAATCTAGTCCACTCGAATCGGCCCTATGCAAGTTTTAGCGCTTCCCGCCAAACCCGCATAGAAATGATTCAAGGACGCCCACCAGGCACTTGCGTGCGGGTGGAGAACGAAGTAATACCATTACACATTAGTCCACGATGGAACCCACAGAACATATATATACAACAACGACTCCATGAGTCAAGAATACAGATATACTATACAAAGATCCAAATCACCTTGAAAACAATAGAGCGTCCGACTATGGACAAGATGCAAATGGGGCTAAGAGCCCTGAAGAATGACCAATGGCGTCCATAACCCTGCCCAGGCCAAGCCGGAAGGGTAACCCTGCTAACAACATCGATCGCAAACCTGCTAAAACAAAAGGGGGTGCCGACAAAGGGCAAAGTAAAAAGAGGAGCGTCAGTACTGAGGCCAGTACATGGCGAGGCTAGAATTTGGCGGGCCTCGCCTACACAGGTATGGTGGGCTGAAGCGGCAGCGCAGCGGCACTAAACAACCTATAGAGACACGGTATCACTGGCGACTATTAGAGAGGGGTAAGAAAGACCTATTCGGATCCAACCTGATACTAACACCAAACATACCCATCCTGGTATTTCCCCCTCGAGACCAAACGAGGAAGTCAAGCCGAGGAAACTCACACGGTTGGCAGTTTCATTTAATCTTTCCATGGCAGTTATCCAACTTACTAGTCATCTCCGATACAAGTCAAATTATAACAGTAAACTTTAGTTATGGTTGTCTATGATCGATAAACTATGCTCCAAGTCGTCCATAACCGTGGACACAGCTTTTCAAAAAGATTTAACCCTGTAAGGGTGCACCAAAGTATCCACACGCACTTTGACCCTTTTTGCCAGATCAATTAACATACACCCATCGGTATGTCAGCGGGGCCAAAGTCATGACGTTTCCCAGACCCAAAGCAAGTACATGGGGGCCACCCCACTAAGCTACCCGCAACGAAGTCGGCCAGCTCCGGAACGGACCCAGGGTTTGTGCCAATGGCTGTAAACGACTAGGAACCTGAAAGTGTGACTGGGCTTGTCGATACCGCGAAAACATTCCACATCCTAAACAGTACAGGTGCTCCACGCACAATCT
The DNA here is from genome assembly GCA_910589775.1 of Avena eriantha. Lineage (NCBI taxonomy): Eukaryota > Viridiplantae > Streptophyta > Magnoliopsida > Poales > Poaceae > Avena > Avena eriantha. The sequence goes on along the minus strand of OU342742.1, from coordinate 173,993,634 downwards.
TAAATAAAGCAGTAAACATGGCATAAGTACAGAATAGTAATAAAGCCCCAAACTACTTGTGGCCCCCGGTACAATACTTTGAAATCAGGTAGTAAGCCGATGGGGGTGCCCACACACCCCATCTATGGTTAGCGCACTCGATCTCGGAGCAGGTGTCAAGAACTCGGGTCCTAGGTGGACACAAGTGGGCGGTTAAAAACCAAATAATTACTATTACCCACTGGTGCCTCTGCATTATATCTACCAACAACATTAATTAATAAACTGTAATTAGAATCATGATCAACTCCACCATTAAACATCTACCAACCTCCCAACAACAACGGAACATCGACGACGCGAAGCAACACCTGAACAAGCAACTACGACTCGCAGGGCCAACTGTCTAACAAGCAACAGGTAATAGGAGGTGTCCGAGGCAATATAACGGCTACAGGAATATAACTGGTACGGAACACTAAAGCATCGCGACACGGATAGCAATAGATCAACAGGAGGAAATAAAGACTATAAATGCAAAATAGGTAGAAGGGGAAGGGATGCTCGCCTGGGAAACACTGCCGACGGATCATATCCGGAGAACTTATTGATACTCGCATCAACTCATCGGCCTAATCCGCGAAAAAGCAAACACTAGAAGAAACACCGGATGCACTAGTTAATACCACGGCAGAAGACCGGGCATGATGCATGTATGATGCATGACATGGCAAAGATGCGGTGCAATTAGGCAATATTAAGCGGAACCGGGGTCCCGATAATTAATTACACGGTTCAAGTTATTTAGAACCCCCGCAATTTAAATGTTGGATTAACAAGGCGAAACAGGGCATCGGTTCGCTACACAAATTTAAATGGAGTCCAGAATAAGACAAAGATATCCTGCATAAACACTCCATATTTAATTATGAGGTGAATCGGCATAATGCCCCCAAACCACAAACAGGTATGTATACATGAACAATTTAATATGCGACAGTTGGTAATGTCATATTATAAAAATAGGGGCTTAGGGTCACACATTGGAGGTTCGACTCCGGGGTCTCGGGGTTCGACGGGGATCGGTCTTTTCCTCCGGGATCAAGGTCTTCTAGGTACGAGGCCTTCGCGTGTCAACACATGTCGTTCTTGCCCACTGGATGGCGAACTTGAATAGACAACATCGGGTTCCATGTAGCACACACAACATCTCTTCACGGTCATTGTCTTATCACCACCACAAAAACATGGCCTTCGGGTGGCACACCTCTTCACATCATCTGTAGCACACTACCACATACCATCGCCGCATCACATTGTTGCAGGGCTAGCACACACGCAGGACACAAGGGTGCTTGTCAAAAAACAGAGGACAAACGCATGGACATGCTCGCGTAGAGGCAAGCCTGGTGACGCGGAGGGAGCTCGGGCCCGGGCGGACAGAGCGGAGGCCGGCGAAGGGTGGCGCGGAGCTTGGTAGGCGGGGAAGGAGCGGCTCTGTGGCAGGGAGGCGGAGGCCGGAGGTCGTGGAGGAGGGAGCCCACGACGAGGGGAAGCGGCCGGTGATGCTGGCGTGAGGGGTCGCTACGGGGGCAGAGGAACACGCGGCAATGGCCTGAGAAGCTCCAGCGCGGTCAAGGCGGAAGGGGTCGCGGCGAACGGCAGAGAGGAGCAGCCTCGGCATCCTGCACGGCGGCGGCGGCGCCATGGACGAGCTCGAGGACGGGAGGGCGTGCGGTGGCGAGAACGCGCAGGTCGAGGCGGTCGTGCGCGAGGTCGGGGGCGGCGGTGTTGCAGCCGATGCAGAAGCCGGCAGAGCTCGCGAGCTGGGAGACGCTGGTGAGGTCGACGCGGAGAAGGTGGGCCGGGCTCGCGGACGAGGGGCAGAGGGGTGAGGGCGCAGCAGGGCAGAGGGCACACGAGGCGGAGGACGATGAGGGTGCGCCTGTGGGCGGCTCGCCGGAGCTAGCGGGGCCGCGAGCGGCCACGCGGGGAGGCGAGAGAGGTGGCGGGCGGCTCGGTCGGGGTCGGGGAAGGGTGCCACTGGGGCCGAGGGTGGCGGGCCGAGCTCTGCCGCGGGGAGGTGGGGAAGGCCGGTGAGGCGGGGGCCCGCGGCGGCGCGGTGGTTGGTGGAGGGCGAGACGCGGGGCACGTGCAGGGTGGGGATCGAGGAGAGGCGGGGTTGGTGGGAAGGGTGAGGGGATCGAGGCCAGGGTGTGGGGTGGTATCGGTAGCGGGGTTACAGGGTGGGGCTAGGTGAGGAGTGGGTGGACATGTGCGTGTGCTTGTTTGCGTGTGTTTGCGTGTGTGTGTGTGCGGTGTACGTTGCGGGGGTGGGTGGTCTGGTGGAGAAGGGGATGGTGGGAGCTGGTGATGTGGCGAGCGGTGATAGGACGGAGTGAGGTGGCGAGCAGCCCAGGTGGCGGTGGGCTGGGAGTTTTGGGCAGGAAAAGAGGCGGGAGGAGGGAGTTGGCTGGCGGGGTTGGTGACTGCATGCGGGCTGGGATTGGTCGGGTGGCGGCAGGTGGCTACGTGGGTCCGGGGGAGAGAGAGAGGGAGAAGGTAGGTGGGGTTAGGGTTTCTAGGATCTGGTTTTGTTTACTGGGGGTGGCCGGTTGGGTCGGATTGGCCCGGTTCGGCTGCCCCTTAAAAATTATATAATTATTTTTATTTAACACAACAAGGCTTTTAGAATCTGTTTTTAGACGAAGCAAAATAATCCGGAGATCCGGGTTTTGTATTTGAATAAAGACGGGGCGTTTAGAAAACAAAACCAGACTTTTCGAAAGTGGTTTTCAAACAGACCATGCATGATGATGACGATGCTCAAATGCAGTGTGGCATGATGACATGAGCATGCGGTCATGATGATGCAATGCACAAAAACACAGCGATTTTCTAGTAGGGGTTTTTGCGGGATGCCACAACGGGGAATACTGACATGGCGGGCCAAGAAGAGTTGACCTAACGGCGGTATTTGAGTTCAACCGTTTTTCGTCTGGTTCAAACGACCGTTTAGCTGTTAGATTTTTATTCACCCCCATTTGGCCCTTCTAGACAATTGGTGAATCTACTATGGCCCCTCTGCACGATTGATGGCCACTCAGGTACCGCGGTGCACTCGCCCACCAATTTTGGTACCGCAAACGAACATTCCCCTTCAGTAGGGCCATTAGGCAAAAGAGAATGCCCAAAGGGTTTAAACTCCCGTCGGAGAACCCGAAGTTTGACGGCCTACAGGACCCGAAGATCTGGCTGGAGGACCACATCTCCTTCGTCAGACTCCACGGCGGTAGTCGAAGCACGGCCATGCAATGCTTACAGCTACAGCTGCAAGGCGCCGCCCGAGCATGGCTCAAAAACCTCCCACGCGGATCCATTCACAGTTGGGATGAGCTGGTTTACAGCTTCGTGTGCAACTTCAAGGGCACATACAAACGGCCCGCATCAATCGAAGAGATGAGATGCTGCCAACAAAGATCAGGTGAATCGCTACGCTCCTACATCCAATGGTGGTCCATCATCAAGAACTCCGCAGAAAACATCTCGGAGGACCACGCGATTGACGCATTCAAGCGTACGTCGCATAGAGCTCAGGGAGGAGCTGGGCCACTCAAAAGCCAAAACCATCGATCACCTGATGGAAATCGCGAATCGCTGGGCGGATGGAGAAGATTCGGTGAAAAACCACGTTCACTCCGATGACGAGGCAGAACTCGAGCGCAGACGCGATCGCCGAGGCAAATGCCGCATGCGCATCTACGATGACCGTGACGACGTCAACATGGTCGCGGCTGGCTACGCCGATAGACGCGACGACAATCGCAACAGCGGCTACCGCAGTGGCCGATACCTCGAATCCGGAAAGACTACGCAAGTGTGGCAGTGCCGCAATCGCGATGAGGCACCCGCAACATCCATTGAGGACAAACTGTCCGGGCCATGCACTGTGCACTTATACATCGACAAACATGATGGAAAGAAGAAGTCAAGTCACCTCCTCAAGGACTGCCGCGAGTTCCTCAAATTACATGAGGGACTGGCTCGGATGAACCGTAGCGCAGTCGAAAGGGGCTACGGAGCCGCCCCAGGTGTCGTGGCACATGGAGCTCCGCCACCACCACCCGGGCCACCCCCGAATGCAGCTATGCCGGACCAGCACCACGGAGGGGAACCATACCCACGGGCCATGGGTACCATGATGATCCGAAAAGGGCGCCCCTCTAATCGGGTGCAAAAGGGCATCACTCGCCAAGTCAACTTAGCCACAAACTCGCCACCATCTACCACTGAGTACCTCAGCGGAAGCGAGTCTTGCATCACCTTCAACAAACGCGAGCATCCGCCTCAGGTACCTCGTCCAGGCCATTGTCTCCTCGTGCTCGAGGCGCAAATCAGAGGTTTCGACATGAGCCGCATCTTCATGGACGGCGGAAGCAGCATCAACCTTATATTCACGAGTACCTTGCAAGCAATGAGGATCCCTCGTACTTGCTTAGAAGCCTCGGACACAACATTCCACGGCATCGTCCCAGGAAAAGGCGTGTATCCCCTGGGCAAAATCAACCTCAACGTCATCTTTGGCACGCCGAAAAACTTTCGACGCGAGCGCATCGACTTTGAGGTCATCGACTGGCCCTCACAGTACCACTGCATCCTCGGGCGCGTCGCGTTCGCTAGGTTCATGGCAGTGCCACATGACGCCTACCTGCAGATGAAAATGCCAGGTCCCAATGGCGTCATCACAGTCAACAGGAGCTTCGAGAGATCTGACAGTTGCGACAGGGAATTCAATAGAATTTCCCAGTCCTTCGGCATGCAGGAATAACTCGCGAGACTAAAGGAGTCAACAGACAACAGTCTGCCTCCCCTAAGCCAGCCAAGTTCGCCCGATCTATCCTGCGACTCATCGGTGCACACAAAGAAAGTGTAGGTCCACCCATCGGATCCCGCCAAGACGACCCTCATCGCCAACAACTTGAGTCCCGCATAGGAACTCGCGCTTGTCGAATTCCTCCCTGAACACTGGGAAATCTTCGCCTGGTGTCCAGCGGACATGTCAGGAATTCCTAGGGAATTCGCCGAGCACGTACTCAACGTCAATCCAGACGCAAGGCCAGTCAAGCAAACAATCCGGCGATTATCTGAGCCAAGAGCAAAGGCAGTCGGAATGGAGATCAACAGACTCCTCGACGCCAAATTCATACGCGAGATCAAGGAAAGCACTTGGCTCGCAAACACAGTGCTAGTACCAAAAAAGGACATTGATATCCTACGGATGTGCGTGGACTTCACCTCTTTAAATAAGCACTGGCCAAAGGATCACTTCCCGCTACCGCGAATCGACCAGATCATTGACTCCACCGCGGGATGCGAGCGCCTCTGCTTCCCAGACGCCTACTCAGGCTATAATCATATTCGAATGAAGGAGGAAGATCAAGAAAAAATAGCTTTCACAACGCCCTTCGGTGTGTTCTGCTACAACACGATGCCCTTCGGGCTAAAAAACGCAGGAGCCACCTACTAGCGGTGCATGCAGGCTTGCCTCAAGGATCAACTGGGTCGCAACATTCAAGTCTATGTCGACGACATAGTAATCAAGACCAAGGAGGAAGCCTCCCTAATCGACGATTTACGCGAAACCTTCACCAACCTCGACCGCTACCAGATCAAGCTCAATCCGGACAAATGTGCCTTTGGCGTACCATCTAGGCAACTACTCGGGTATCTCATCTCCGCGAGAAGAATCGAGGCAAACCCGAAGAAAATAAAAGCCATACTGGCCATGGAAAAGCCGAAAAACATAAGGGCGTCCAACAGCTAGCTGGGCGGATCGCGGCCCTCAGTCGATTTATCAGTCGGATTGGTGAAAAGGCACTGCCCTTCTACCAACTCCTCCGCAAAGCTGAAAAGTTCGAGTGGACCAACGAAGTGCATGAAGCATTCGAAGACCTCAAGCGCCTAATATCCACTTCGCCAATACTGGTGACCCCACGAGAAAGGGAACCGCTGTTGCTATATATCTCCGTTACCAACCAGGTGGTCACCACAATGCTCGTGGTCGAACGAGCTGAGGAAAACAAGGCCCACGGGGTACAGCGCCCAGTCTACTACCTCAGTGAGGTCCTCACGCCAACAAAACAGCGATACCCGCACTACCAGAAGCTGGCGTACGACGTCTTCATGCCCGCCCGGCGACTGCGCCACTACTTCCAGGAACACCCAATCGTGGTGGTCAATGACGCCCCGCTGGGGCATATCCTCAATAACCCCGACGCCACGGGACGGGTCGCGCTTTGGGGAAACGAATTGTCTCCATGAGACATCACATACGAAAAGCGCGACGCAATCAAATTGCAAGTTCTCCCTGACTTCCTCGTGCACTAGATGGAGAACCAGCTCCCCGAAAAACCAGATATGTCCTACCTCTGGACAATGCACTTCGATGGATCCAAGCGAAAGGATGGAGCAGGTTCAGGTGTCATACTGACATCACCCCAAGGGGACAAGCTGAAATATATCCTGCGAATGCAGTTCACCGCCTCCAACAACGAAGCTGAATACAAGGCCCTGCTACACGGGATGAGGATGGCAAAAGCCTGCGGCGCCAAGAGGCTCATTATATATGGCGACTCCAAGTTGGTGGTTAACCATACAATGCACGAGTGTGATGCACTGAACGACAACATGATCTCCTACCGCGACCTCTACGACACACTCGAAGGGGATTTCGACGGCTGCGAGCTGCGGCACATAGGTCGTGAAAGCAATGAAGAGGCGGACGCACTCGCCAACATAGGCTCTACCTGCTCCCCCATACCACCTGGGGTATTTCTCGAGCACATCTGCGGACGCTCCATCAAGCCAAAGGCTGCAGAGAAGAAAACAAGCGCAGCAACGGACTCGGGGGCTATGCCGCCCAATGAGCCAATGGCACTCGGCGACTTGGAGCTGGACACAGGACTCGAGGGACCAATGAGCGTCATGATGATTGAGAAATCCTAGACTCAACCGTACATCACGTACCTCCTCAGCAAGAGGCTACCAGACGATCCGACTAATGCACGGCACATCGCGTGACGATCCAAGGCATTCGTTGTTATCAACGGCAAACTGTATAAACGCAGCATCACAGGAATACTCCAACGATGCGTCTCCACGGCCGATGGAAGAGTTGTTCTCCTCGACGTCCATGAGGGGACCTGCGGGCACCACACTGACAGTCGCGCCCTCATTGCCAAAGCTCTACGAGCTGGATTCTACTGGCCTACGGCCATGCGCGATGCCAAGGACATCGTCCAAAAATGCAACGCTTGCCAGCGATTCGCGGACAAGCCGCATGCACCTGGCGCAGAGCTTCGGCCAATTCCATTAGCCTGACCCTTCGTGCAATGGGGACTCGACATGGTTGGCAAACTCCCAAGGTCCTCACGAGGATGCTACGTCTACCTCTTGGTCGCAGTCGATAAATTCACCAAGTGGATAGAGGCCATGCCGGTGACCAATCAATCAGGGCACAACACAGTCAAGTTCTTCGAGTCCATCGTCTACCGCTTCGGAGTGCCGTACAGCATCATCACCGATAATGGGATGAACTTCACGTCCAAGGAATTCCAAGAATTCTGTGAGAATCTGGGAATCAACATCAGCTACGCCTCGGTGGCACATCCACAGACCAACGGTCATCGAAAAAGCAAACGGGCTCGTCTGCAATGGCATCAAGAAGCGACTCCTCCGGCCACTCGAACAAGCCGTGGGTTGCTGGCCAGACGAACTACAATCAGTACTCTGGAGCCTACGCACAACTCCAAACAGTGCTACAGGATACACCCCGTTCTTTATGGTGCACGGGGTTGATACAAAGCATCGCGCATGGTCGCTTACAGCGAGCAAGAGTCAAATCTAGCACTCGAAGACTCCGTCGACCTCCTTGACGAAGTAAGGGAAATCGCCACGGAAAGATCAACGATCTACCAGCAGAACCTGCTCAACTACCACAGTAGGAGGCTACGCCCCAGATCCTTCGTCGAAGGCGACCTGGTCCTGCGGCTGAAACAGCAAGGGCATCTCAAGCTCGAGTCCCCCTAGGAGGGACCATACGTGATTACAGAAGGAATCCCAGGTGGCGCCTATCGCCTGCAAGATTTAGAGACAGGAGTCGCATACTCCAATCCCTGGAACGTCGCACAGCTGCGATGCTTCTATCCTTAGTCGTTTTTTCTTTTACATTGCAAATAAGGCTACTTAGCCACACATTGTACTTCGTACTGTTCCACGAATAAATAAAGCTAAGTGCCCCGAAACTCTATGTTTTCCTTTACTTTCGCAACTTATCCACTCGGGGGCTGCGCCACCCTATACACATCTGTTCTACGAACTAAAACGCGATATCCTGAGTAGCTGGTACACAAATCGAAACCCTTGACACACATCAACCTAGTTGCAATGCACCTGACAGGTTGACAAGGGACTAAGATAAGCGTATGGACAGGCTAACGAAAAGGAGTCGCATAGTGCAACGCACTCACAAAACATACACACTAACAAGCTCTTTATACATCATCGACAATCAATTATGCATAGCATATATACGAACTTTACAACATTGGTACACTTATGTGCAGGATACAAACTAAACTACTATTGCAACAAAAGAACATTGGTTTGCTCCTCGAAGAAGTCGACGATCTCCTCTGCTGGGCGATCCATCGCCTGATAGTGCATCACCATATTCCAAGCAGAACCCGCTGGTGGCGCAGGTGAACCAGCCGCAACGTCTACATCAGGCCTATGTAGTCGCACCAGTGATAGAGCGGCCTTGGCACCAGCCACCAACTGCTACCTTACGCACTCTCGAACCGCAGCCAGGTCTTGGAACTTGGCAAGGAGGGCCAGCAGGCTCGATGGAGCAACATCCAGCGGAAACATCGTCCAATAAATATTCTTCAAACATGACTGCGACTTCTTCAGGAAGTGTAGCACTCACGACGCACGAACCTGCAGGGTCGCCAATGCGGTTGCACAATCATGATCCACCCAGAAATACCCACTCCCTTGAAGCTGCTCTTGGGTTAGGTCATTCATGCAAATGGCAATCATATCCTTCTCATCCTGCGGATGGCGCGCGCTGACAACTATACAAGGCAAAAGCGGAAGTATGAGGACAGCACACCATGGTGAGCGACTATAAGGACAAGATAAGAGTAAGAAAGCTAACATTTAAATTGGCCGCCCAACTGCGTCACCTCCACCAACATATATTGTTCTCGGGCGGTGGCCTTCTCTGCCTTCGATTTCCATACATCTGCGTTACCGCGGAGTACGAGCAATTCACGCTCCAACTGCTTCATGTGATCATGAAGTCGCGAGAGCAGAGACAGCTCATCCACCCTTGAGCACGGCGGTGCCACATTGTCATCAAGAGGTGGCGAATCCTGAGGTTCCCTCAATGGTTCACTCGACGTGCCCTATCACAAGCCAAGCAAGAAGCAAATAAGAAGACCAAAGCGATGCACAGACAAAAGATTCGAGTGCACTCAAGATTAGCAAACGTATCAGCAGATACACTCGCCAAAAGGCATGTTTTCGACTAAAAGGCATAAGCTATCTAACTATTACAAAGCTACTGAGGAGGAACTGGTTTCTTCGACTTGGACTTTGGCTTTGGGGGTCTCATCGAGTCTGTGGCGGTATCAGACGCCCCTGACTTTCCGCCGGCCCCTAACGCCACAGCCTTTGCTGCTTTCTTCGCTCGCTGCAGCTCCTCAGAATACTTTGCAACTGTGTTGATCAACTGCGGCCCATACTTGCCACATGCAGTCGCGAAAGGAGCAAAGACTACCTGTTGGCCGTCCGCACTGACGGGCATCGCCCTTGAGACTGCCGTAGGATCAACTTCGACTCCGTGGGCTTGAACCATCGCGAGTGACATTGACGCACCAGCCGCACGGAGCGAATTCTTGAAATTTGTAGGGATGCCACTAGCAAAGGACTCCACCAGCTCGTCCATATTCTCGATATGTTTAGCCTTGGGCGCCAGCTACTCCCGGAGGCAACTGAGCACACCCTTAGCCTTGGAGAGCGTCTCTGGCACAACAGAGCTACGATCCTCGACTGCTGCAACAGCACCCGCCAAAGCATCGTCACGGCGGAGGGCCTGAGGGTCAAAGCTCAAAACGCTTGCATCTACAACCATGCAGAGGCACAAGAGTCAGGACCAATAACAAATTCGAAAGAAGAAGAAAGCACCACAAATTCACACAAGGGAATACCTGAGAGAGCCTTGGCGATTGAGAAAAGTTGTTCCTCGAACAACTTCTCCCTAGCTGTGATGGAGACACGCAGATCCTCTTCGCGCTTTTGCGCCTCGTCACGCACCGCGATTGACTGATCGCGACACTTCACAGCCGCGGCGAGCGTCTTTTCCATGGCGGCAGCGTCGCGAAGAAGGGCATTATGTTCAGCTGCAAAACAACACAAAAGGGATAGACTATCAGTCGACTATATAACAACGATGCAGAAAAAGAAGAAGCAAAGGGCACTTACTTTCCACCACGCGATAGCGCGTATCTAGCATTGCATGCCGGCGACCCATCGCAAGCACCTGCTCCGCCAGGTGAGTGGCTTCCTTCACAAGGAGCTATCGCAAAAAAGAAAACAACAAAGATCAGCATATGCCATAGGTAAAATCGACTGCAACACGAGAAGAAGAGATACTACACTCACATGATCCTCCAGTGACTCCGAAGTCGACTGGTGTGCAGTCATCCGGGCAACCATCCGATGCTCCCCATCGTGTGGAGAGCTTGATGAATTGTGCCCGAAGTGGGCCACCAATGGAGGAGAAGGAGCATGCTCAACCTCTTTCTTGGCTCTGGAGGTCGCGACTCCAGATTCTTTCAAAAATTGGACGTCGCCAGAAGATGACGACACCTGCTGACTACAAGATCAAATCAACATCAAGAAAAGGCAACTTCAAAGAAGAACCAAAAAAGGAAGATTCGAATACTTACCAATCAAACTTATCAAAGTCGAAGATTTGATCCCCCGACTCTGATAATGACTCCTTCGGCAGCCGCATATTCTTGCGAGAAGATGGCGCCACGGCACTCACGGGGACGACAGGTATTGGCGACTCGACACCAACATCTGCAGGTTCCAGAGTCAAAGAAGACGATGCATCTGAATCCTTGATGTGCGAATGCTTGCGAGTGTCCGGAGCACTCGACTCGGGGGCTTCCTCCTCCACATCAGATGGGACGGTCGACTCCGACTCGTCCTCTTCCAAGGCTTCATGAGGGATAACCCCCTCAGGAAGAGGGGGCACACAGGGGGACACCACCCAATCCTGCGTACAGAAAACAAATATAACACAAGGTTAAGAAACAACAAAGAAGCAATCTACAAACAACACTACTACGTAGCACAACTATACCTCAGGAGGAGGGTTAGCAGCATCGAACGGAGGAACGACTGGTTCACTGGGGAGCACATCCTTGGCGGTGTACTTGGTGACTAGTCGCACCCTTTTGTCTACCTCACTCGTGGAAATGCCATCAACAGATACGCGAGTGACATCATCAGCGCTAGCCCACTGAAACATGGGGTGGACTCTGGCCTGCAGGGGCTGGACATGACGGCGCAGCCATGTGCGAATGAGGGTGCAGCCTCCCTCCTCTTCGCCCATGCGACTCTCGAGGTCGCAGACGCGCTCGTACAGCACATCTATCTCTGCGGACTCGCCGAGCATAATCACGTTCTTCCAGGAGCGCCTCCTCTTGCACGGCGTTGCGGGGTCGAAGGGCGCGAGTCTGAAGTGGTCTCCGTCAGCCTTCAGGTCACGGACGTAAAACCACTTGTCCCTCCACCCTTGGACGGACGCCGTGAGTTTGATATCAAAGTATGTCGCAGAGGAGTCGACGTGGATACCGCAGCCGCCTACATCGTAGACTACGGAGCCAGACGCCGATTGACGCTTCAACTTGAAGAGGCGCTTGAAGAGGCCGAAGTGCGGCTCGATTCCGAGCCAGCACTCGCAGAGGGTAATGTAGCAAGCTACGTGGAGGATGGAATTGGGGGACAGCTGATGGAGCTGGAGCCCGTAAAAATAAAGAAGGCCCCTGAAGAAAGGATGCAGGGGAAAAGAGAGGCCGCGAATGATGAATGCTAGGATCATCACCCGAAAACCGAGAGGAGGAGAGGGGATTACCTTGCCGCCGGGGACGCGCGCGTCGGCGACTGCGGAGGACAAAACTCCGTCTTGGCGAAGAAGATGAAGCTCTGAGGATTTGATCACAAAGGGATGCCACGCGCCATTCGTGACGCGAGTGCCCGCGCCTTTCTTCTTTCCGCCGGCGGCGGTGCTGGTGCCCGCAGCAGCGGAGCCTCCCTTCTTCTTCATCGCAGTAGTGGCAGTAGCGGAATCGGCCGCCGCACCTCCCTTTTTCTTCCCCATTCCGCGGCGGCGATGTGACCGGAGGAAGTAGCTGGGAAATACGCAGAGCTGGTCCAGTGCTGCGAAGGAAAGAAAAGCAAGGAAGCAGAGGAAGTAGCGGTAATGGCGATGGAGGCAAAGGATGAAAGAAGCAGATGAGAAATTCACCGTCGCCGCAACACTACTTAACCCCTGGAAGATGCAATCCAACGGCTAAGAAAAAACCTACCAGACGCGTGGCGTTCATTGCGCTCGACACGCGGAGAACCTGAAGCGCGAACCGTCCCCCACTGCTCCCATTACGCGTGGAAATCGAGGAGGCGCAGTTAAAATAAAGATTACGCATGCCCGGTCAAATCAGCGTCAGAGAATGGGACCCACCGCTCGTCACGCCCCGTTAAACTTGCTCACGCGAGCAAATGAGGTCATGGATTGTCAGCACTGACGTCATCAAAACTACGTAGCAGAAGACTTCGACTACTTTAGTCCTTGCTCGAGTCTTCGACTCCACCAAGCACTCGGGGGCTACTCCCATAGGGAGCGCTGGTCGTGCACCCTACGATTTTTCTTTTTCTTTTTTGCAGGAACATGGATAATCAAAGCAAACCCAACCACTCGAAACACGGTTCGACTATGGACATGGGTTACTCCCATAGGGAGCACCGGAAGCAAATTCGACTAAAACAAGCAAACAAAAGACGACAGCAGTCGCAAAAGTTCATTAGTCCCTGCCTGAGTCTTCGACTCAACCAGGCACTCGAGGGCTACTCCCATAGGGAGCGCTGGTCGTGCACCCTATGATTATTTGTACATTATACTACGCGTTGATGATATCCACACTCGAAGCTTATGGCGACACCGCCTCATAATTTTTCCCTACAAAGAGACTGCGTCTCTTGGGTCACCCGAATCGTCTCCGCGATGATAAAATTCGGATGCCGCGCTTACAGCGTGAAGATAAGACCTGAATAAGGCCTGACAACGCATTTGTTGCGCACTACCAGAAATATATCCGTGCCTATAGGTATGATGAACATGCCTTGACGGACGCGTCGAGTGCTCACACCCATATACTGGAATTCGACTCCTATAAGACCTCCACGGCTTGAGTCGAATTACACCAGCACTTTTCTGGATTCGAGTCCGGGGACTCGAGTTCGAGTAGATTGTGTTGTTTTACCCTAAGGTAGTTAACTGATGTTGATACATCGGTTAAATCAGGCACGCACATCAACAATCCCTATGACACAAATAGAGCAGTCGAAAATATACTCATTCATGCACCCGAAAGACTTCATAAAGTCCCCAGTCGAATCTGCGATTCCACTGGACACTCGCGGGCTACTGACAGGGGTATACGCTATAGGTACTCGAGCTTGGTATATACAGCCTGAATATAGCGGAAGCCCACGGTGTCGCCAAGGTCCAAACAGAGAACTCGAGTAGCCTATGGACTCTCGATTGCTTGAAGAACAAGAAGAAGCTAAAGATAGAAAGTTCAAAGGGGAAAACGCTAACCTGTATAACCGACTCGATCTGTCACCCGAGACCTAGCCTATCTATATAAAGGCTAGGAGGGGGCGGCGAGGAGGACACACGCAACCCTAGTTTCCACAACCCTCACTAGATTGCATCTGCGCACCATTGTAATCTTTGATTCCTTTGATAATTCCACGAGCAGACAAACAGGAGTAGGGACCTCTACGAGGCCTGAACCTGGGTAAACTTCAAGTCCCATGTGTGCTTGTTTGCTAGCCGATAGGTGTCTCCAGCGCTCCCTCCTTCTCCAAAACCCAAGTCCATAACAATGGGCATTGATGAGTTAAACCCTCGTCAGTATCCGAAAGCTAGAATAAGGTTAAGGGCATCTCTAGTGGCACGGCCCAAATGGTCCCACCGTGCCCAGACCGGTCCGTGCGGACACGAGGCCCGCTCGCGCACGCTCCAGCAGTGTGACCCAAACGGACTAACATGTCCAACAAGACCCATTGGACCATCAAATTTTGGGCAGCAATATGTTGGGTCAGTCGTGCACATACGAAGTTTGTGTCCCCCTGTGTGGACCACGGGCCCGCATGATGGCGACCAAATCACAGGAGGCTGACCGGCGGTAGAAGCCATGGGCGGCCATCAATATCGTTGATGACGGACGCGACGCTGCCTGAACTCCTGCGCCAACATTGACGCCGAAGCCGCTGAAACCTGCATGAGCATTGATGGCCATGACTTCTTAGACTAGCCCTGCGCATGTTCCCCATCGATCCACCGCCTGCACTATTACCAATAACACCACCAATACAATCGCCGCTGATGAAGATGTCGTCATGGCTGAAGAAGTCGGTGAATGACCATGAGGCTAGCTTGTCCACAGGTCGGTGGCACCATCTCCACTCGCCAACACCACCACTATCGTCACTGCGGCCCTGCGCCAGTGCCACCCATAATCTTCCGCCACTACCACGGGTCGCAGAATTCCTCGGGTCGCTCGCTGTTGTGGTGTCTGTGCGTTAACATCCGCCACCATAGTGGGAGCGCGACCGCGAGTATACGTGATGATGCACGAGTGCCAACAGTGGTGGGCAGAGGCGGACCCGTGCGACAACCATGATGCCACCCTCCCGTCGGATGGCACCTGAATAGGAGTAGGGTGTCAGTGCTGCCAACGTCGACCAGCGAGCGGGCGCTGGAAACGGAGATAGCCCGCCGCATCGATGGCTCCCACAGGCGATGCGGTACGACACCGCGTACTACCGCTGGCGGGCCTTCCGAGGCTGCGAGCACCATGCACGGTGGGCATTGGTGGAGGTGCACTTCTTCTTGCCGGCGAGGAGGACTACGATGACCTCATCGTGAACACTGACGAAGAAGAGGACGTGGGTGGGACCGTCGTCATCAAGAAGGAGGTGGAGCTGGCACCAGACTACGACGAGGACGCCGCTACCGCCCGCGCCATCAAGAAGTCAAGGGCAACCGAGGAGGCGCTCTGGACCTAGGAGGGGTTGTACGACGTCGTCCAACTATCAACATTGGTGGCGTAACACCAGGCGGAGCTGCCACCTCCACCACCACTGCCACTCCCGTCGCCGCCACATGACGAGTGGCCTGCATGGCCTGGGATGCAGCAACCGAACCCACTGGCGCAGCCTGCGTGGCCGCAACATGGCCATTGGACACCGCCACCGTACATCGACCTCACCGGCGAGGACGGCGACCGGTAGATGCGTCGGTGCCATCGATGTGATCGTAGGAAGCGGTAGTAGTAGTTAGGGTTTATTTTTTCTTTTATGTCCGATGTAAATTATCTATGAAATGAATGAAATATTTTAAAAATTTCACGTGTTTTAAATTTTTTTTGAGTTTCAATTTATTCACGCCTTAGTCCTGTTGGTCAGCGCGGACCGAATGGGTTGCGCCACTGTAAACACTGGCATGGCAGGCCGGATCGTGACCTAGATTGTGTCCGCGGGCACACCCAAATGAATCGATCGATTGGGCTGTCCAGAATTGGTCGTGCGGCTCCAGATGCCCTATAAGAAACAAAAATACAATAACGGCGAGGCATATCGTTCCACTCCACATGTATGTACATCAGTACACGTAAGAAAATATCGCTGCCAGTTGTGGCGAATACAGGGGCTGGCCGTACTGCTATTTTTTGGTAATCTTTGCCGTTTTGGTGCAATTGTGGCGCTCAGACCACACCGGATGGGGTCACCACATATCTTCCTCTCAATTCGCAAGATCCAATCCCGAGGCGAGCGGCCGAGAGATACTAGATACAAGGGTTTTGGGGGTGTTACCTAGCGGACTGGCTTGCGGTGGGGTCGATTCGGTCCACATCTTTTTTTGTGAAGAGAGACTCCTGTGCGACCTCCTTCAAACGTACAAGTACACCTAGGTGTCCATGTCATCGCTGCACGTCCAAACGGTGATTATGTTGCTACAGCGACAGTTTGAGAACCCACATAGCGGAGGGATAAAAAATTCACGACTGGGGCCATGGTTCTCGGAGAGGGTCATCAGCTTCTACTTGAGTTAGCTGCAAGGACGGGTTAGCGGTTTGTCGTTTTGGTGTGAAGTAAAATAGTAATAAAATATGCAAGTTCGTCGTTTTGGTGTGAAGTAAAAGATCCACCACATATGAATTACATATATGATTATAATCATTTTGGGCAGCTCATATGTACTAAATCTATGAAGTAAAGAGATAAGATAGATCAAGCTACTGCCACAAACTCATAGTCCAGAGGTGGACTACTCTCCCTTCATCATGGTGATGAAGTTGGACATATTGGAGAAAGTAGAGATCCCTCCGACGGCGGCTCCGGCGGAGTTTTCCCCTCCAATTTTCGCTGATTCTGACTCCTTTTTCGCGTTTCTATGTTCCCCTGGTGCTCTCCTCGAGGATGCCCCCGGAGACCCTTTATATAGTAGTTTTTAGGTCAAACCAAGTCCGCGAATCGAACGACCGAGGGCCAAAAGAGACCTAGTTGCGTGCCTAGTGGGGGAGGGCGTGCCAACCAGGCTCTGTTGGGCCTCCAGGCCCCTCTCGCGAGGTCCAAGCACTCCAGATCATAATCTGTCCAAAATATTGGCTTTCCTAAAATCTTAGCTTATTGGACTTTGTTTAGGTCCCTAAAAGATAAAAATACACAAACAGGATTTTTCCGTCTCATAGAGTTATAACTAAAATAAATGGAATCATTAGTAAATCTCAAAAATCAATATAAAACTTGGTTATTACATTATATATGTTTAAAATATATGAAAACATGTGTCAATAAACTACAAAGTTCATGTATGTATTTTACATACATCATCCACCCACCCCTGTGCGCGGCCCAATGCCGGTAGGCTAGCCCCCAGGCGGTGACAACTTACCTCCCTTGGTCGCTTCCCTCATGGGCCTTGTTCCCTCCGAGGACTTAGCCCATTAGGAAAGTTTTTCCCACTAAATTTAATTTAAATATTTATTTTAATATTAATTCCAATAACTAGTATAAAATAATATTATTAAATTCTCTTTGATCCGAAACACTTTTTGGTTCACTCAGAACTCCTTTAGATCCTCTTAGAACGATTCCGGTTCTTTAACGGAGCATTTTCAGCATTCTCATCTCTTTCTTCCAATGATTCCGATAAACCCACAACAATCTCCAAGCGTCATCGAACCTTAACTGTGTTACCCTACGGTCCGGGAACACCACAGGCATGATCGAGACACCTCTCATATCAATGATCATCAGCGGTACTGGGATGCCCATAATAACCCCTGTGCATTCCACGATTTCAATGTGGTTTGGACCATAAACGTTGAGTTCAATTCCCTTTGTTATTTCGATACTTGACTTGTTCAAGATCTGATCATCGGTAGCACTATATCTTGTTCAATCTCTTTACCGACAAGTGTTGCTTTACTTGTTCACATGATATTTCATCCCTATGACATAGTCACATGTTCGACATTATGGATGTAATCTCACAGAGTGAGACCTGTGTATCTTCGCGTCACACTGATGAACAAAAGTCGATTTTGATTCATAGGCCTCAACATATCCCCCTGGATACCCAATGTACACTTTTATAATCACCCTATTACGGTGTGGCGGTTGATGCAATCAAAGTAGCCTCAGATGATAGTGATTAAATATGATCTAACGGTCTAAGAATAAGGATAGTATGTCTATAATTATTACAACGATGAACTATGTGACTTGACTGTATTGCAAGGTAATGTCTATCATATCATTTACTAATGACATAACTTTATTGTCAATTGACATAAATGCACCATGATCAGGAAATCTTGATCATGGATTGTCCAATGAACTAGTTGAATAAAGGCTAATAGGAATCTTGGTTTGTTTACGTACCACACATGTATCAATGTTTCCGATTGATATAGTTATATTATAGTATAACACTATTATGAACTAACGGGATATGATAATAAGCACCTTTTATTATTTGTCTCTAGGGCATATCTCCTTCACTTCTAAGTCTCCTCTTGTCGGGCTTGATGCTCCGGGATTCCTCCCTTGTCCCCGTACTTGTAGGTGTGAACCTATCATGGTCATGAGAAGAAGTACGAATTAGTATACCATTCAATAGGGTAGAAAGGAGACTCACATATACGATATGATTCACCTTTAAAGTTCATGAAGACTTGGCATAAGTGGAAGTACTTGATATGGCAACGACCGTAGGTAGAGCTGTATCAACTACGGTGACCTCGTCGCAGACACCAATTAGGATGGGGATGCGGGTGTGGCCGCCGTCATCAATCAGGAGGTGGAGCTTCCGCCAAACTACGACGAGGACACCGCCGCCGCTCTCGCCATCGAGAATTCCAGGGAGGGCGAGTAGGCACTCTGGACCTGGGAGGGGCTGGACGACACCGTCCAGCTGTCTGCGCAACACCGGCAGAGCTGCCACCTCCACCACCACTGTTGCGGCACGCGCTGCTGCTTGCCGTGTGGGAAGGCTAGATGTTTCCGCTGCCACCGCAACATGACGAATGGCCTCCGTGGCCTAGGATGCAGCAGGCGATGCCAACGACGTAGCCTGCATGGCCACAACAAGGCTTATGGACACCGCCACCGTCCATGGACCTCACCGGCGAGGATGCCGACCATAAGGCGCATTAGCGCCATCGATGTCGACGCAGGAAGCGGCAGTAGCTAGGGTTTAGTTTTTTCTTTTATTTCCTATGTAAATTATCTATGAAATGAATGAAATATTTCAGAAATTTCACGTGTTTTTATTTTTTTGAATTTCAATTTTTTTCGTCTTAGGCCTTTTAACCAGCGCGAATCGAATGGATCGCGCCGCTATGAGCACTAGCCTAAGAAAACCGGACCGAGACCCAAATTATATCCACGGGCCGACTCAAACGGACCAAATCGAACGATTTGGGATTTAGGTTATCCAGACTGGGTCGGCAGCTAGAGATGCCCTAAATAAGAAACAAAAATGCATGGTTTTGTATGTGTTTTGTGAGATAGTGGGAGGCATATCCGTCGACACGTATGTACTCTACGTGTACTCCCTCCGTCCCAAATTACTCCGTGTTTTAGAATTGGTCAAAGTCAAACATGTTAAAACTTGACTAAACATCGTTAACAGAATAATAATATTTATAATATCAATTGTATACAATATAAAAGTATGTTTTATGGCAAGTCTAACTATATTTATGACATATTTTAGGTATTTATATTTTTACTTATATTTATAGTCAAAGTTTATGAAGTTTGACTTTAACTAAACCAAAAACGCAGAGTAATTTGGGTACATAAGTACATGTAAGAAAATATCGCCGCCAGTTGTGGCGAATACAGGAGCTGTCCGTACTGCTGTTTTTTGGGTAATCTTTGCCGTTTTGGTGCAATTGTGGCGCTGAGACCACACCGGACGGGGTCACCACATCTTCCTCCTCTTGTCAGGATTTTTGGAGCGTTGCCTAGCGGACTGGCTTGCGGTGGGGTCGACCCGGTCCACATCTTTTTTTTGTGAAGAGAGACTCCTGTGCGACCTCCTTCAAACGTACAAGTAGACACCTAGGTGTCCATGTCGTCGCTGCACGTCCAAACGGTGATTATGTTGCTACAGCGACAGTTTGAGAACCCCACATGGCGGAGGCCGGAGGGGTAGAAAAATCCACGGCTGGGGCCATGGTTCTCGCCTTCTCGGAGATGGTCATCAGCTTCTACTGCTTCAGTTAGCTGCATGGACAAACTTATTATTACCCACCGAAAATTCTAGGTTCATTTGACATGCACAAAGTGCACTATCCTTTAAGTAGAAAGTGAATCAACAACTTAATAAAGTGGGGTATACATATAATTAGTAAGAGTCGAAGAGCCCCAGGCCAAGATGATGTGTGGAGTTTTGCGAGTGGAAGAGCGTGTTACGATCTTGGCTTCTTCTTGCCACTGTGCGGGGGAGGCAAAAAAGTTCATACACGGGCTGACGTTCATTTTGACTAATCTAGGAAACCCGCCCAACAATCGAGGCCGTGCTTACAACTTGTCGTCGTTGGTGGGATTAACCCAGGATCCGCACCCCGTGACGTTTACAGAGAGTGGTCTCCAGCGCGGCCACCGGACGGACAGTAGCTAGAAAAAGGTTAAGAAAGACTCGGTTTTGTATCTGTCCTCCAGGACATGCAAGTATGCAAAGAAAAAATCTGTGTCAGTTGTGGCGGATGCATGCTAGGCCCTCGATCGGTGAAAGTTGTGGTGGTCTCCTCATGTCGCAAGATCCAAGCCCGAGGTTTTATTTGGAGGTGTTGCCGCACAAGCGGACTGGGTTGCGGTGGGGTCGACTCGGTCCACATCTTTTTTTGTGAACAAGACTCCCGTGCGACCTCGTTCAAACGTACAGACGCCTACGTGTCCACACCATCGCGAAGCCGGCCGGCGGCACAGCTAGCGATCGGTGATACGGAAACAGCGACGATTTTAAACCTGACGCGGGGTAAATCCACGGCTGCATATATAATTTATGTGACGAGGGCCGCTTGCTTCTTCCTGTACGTGTGTGGAGCGGGAGTGCCTGGGCACGCGTGTGTACGCCCGTGCCACGCCAAAAGGAGAAAGATTGCATTGCGGTTGCGCGCGGTAGTAATAAAATAGCTGCGGCGCCTGGCGTCTCGCGGCGGGAATAAAACGGAGCAACATAGCCAGCCAGCAACCACCTCCAACAGTCCAACCTCGACCTCCCTCGGCCCTCGCTCCTCCCCGCCTCTCGCATAAACCGCAATCGAATTATTCACGCAGCGCCAGCGCCATTTGGCAGCCACAGTTAAAGCTAGCGGCCGGCGTACACCCCAGCCAGCTTCGAACGCGTACCTGCAGCTAGCGGCACCAACACATTTACCCTGCCTGCACTGCAGGACCGCTTCTTCTTCTTCTTCTTCTTCTTCTTCTTCTTCTTCCTCCTCCTCCGTCCGTCCGGTACATGTGAGTCATCCTCCTCTTCCACCTTCCTTCCTCGCTTCCTTGCTTGCTTCCCATGGCCATTCTTGCATGAACACCATCGCCCACAACTGTTCCCTTTTACCGCCTTTAGCGTTAGAATTCAGAGGCATAAACCATTTGAAACCGTAAGAACTGCACGCCGCCATCGCATATATTCGAGGCCAATTGCAGTTTTTCCCTCTCCCTCGGATCGGTTCGCTTCCGTTGCCCGTTGCCGGGGAGAGGTCGCAAACGCAACAGAATATAATACCGCCACTCCTACCACTAGACCAACATAGCCTCCCCGCGCATTCGGTTCTGCCTTCCGTGGTCGGGGCCGCAAGCTACGTATGTGGTAGAGTCCACACTCCCTCCACACAGATGCGTTCCGTGCCCCACGACCTCTCCCTCTCCCTCTCCCTGATTCCTTCTTTCTTCCCGCAGCTGACCTGAGCTGAGCTGCCGACCCTGCCGAGGCTAGCTAGGAGGATCCGATTCCGCATTCCAGCGCCGCTGCTACGTGGACGTGGCTAATTAAGGTAAATCAGTATGCTTCATCTCTCTAATTAAGACGCGAGTTAGGCACTGTCCTTTTTTTTCGTCGTTCCTCTCTGTGATTGCTTAGTTTGCGCTCGCGACACATGGAAATATCTATCTATATATGCTCGTCGTGTGTAGTGGAGCCGTATGGAGAATGTCTAGCTAGCGGTCAACCTCTCAAAAATGCCCTATCATCCATTCGTTCAGAGAATATGTGCGTGCAAACAGTTCCACATATCTATCGTTCAGAGGATAGGTTGTGTGCATAAAAAGGATGCGATCAGTGGGATGATTATTGCCTGCAAACAAGATCCGATCCTCCCTTTACACGTACTAGCTAGCTCACAAACTAGCATCTAGTTTGAACTTTGAACTACAAACGATAAAGTAATAATACTTACTAGCTAGTATACTCCATACGGCTCAGATCAATAACCTTTTCTGTCAACAACCTGGGCGCACGACAAACAGAGGAGTAGACGACCGGGTTAAGCAAAGGAGCAAAGCCTGCAGAGGTAGTAGTAAGCTCCAAGCAATTGTTTCAAGTCTGAAACCAAATTACGTATTCCCTCCCTTCGGAACATTAAGTCCATATTAATGTTCTCAACTTTGTCTACATTCGTATATATCTAGTTAAGCATTTAGACTATGTATCTAGAAAAAGTTGAGAACACTAATATAGACCAGAGTTATTACAGATTTCAACATAATCATTGCTCTAGTTAGAGCACGACTACTTACGGACTTAATGCTCGTATATCTGCAGCAATTTCACCAGGCTTTCTCTCCTTTTCCGGCCGCCCTTTGCTGCTACTATCATTTTGTGCGCTTTGCTCTTTTGTTTTTCCGGCAAACATCCAAAGCTCCACCACATGACAGGCACAGAAAGGAAGCCATGCATGTGCGACCGTGAATCTATCCCCTCCCATGAGTCATAGCATGGAGCTTTCGTTCTTTCTATGCCTCCATCTGCTAACCCTAATCTCCCTTTAAAGCCCAGCGCGCGCGCGCTTTAATTGCTTGCTGCTAGCTACACTTAAGCGCGTACATGTTCCCTGGTCACTCGTCACGCCTTTGCTTTCCCTTTTCTAATCTGCAAGGCCAAATTGGATACCCTGATAGTACAGTATGTGTGCAGCTTTGGAATAAAACCCCCTTTTCCATGAATGAATCTCCATCAGTTCCACACATATCCTAGCCGTTGAAAGGGAGATGTGAACATATAATTGGCTTGTAGCCGTTCTCTTTTCTGGTAAACTTAATTAGGACAGCAGTCACGGTTAGTACTTGTTAGTTAGCCATGATGCTTGGAGTACAAAATTCGCCGGTTAGCACGAGTCAAACTTAGCAGTGGTTGTTAGCAGAGCAGAACTGTCGTGTTGTTTGTCCAAGCAAACAAGCCGGAAATAGTCGGACTTAGTAGTATAATTTTTGGCCATAATAAAGTAGCAAAAGCCCAGAACGAACGGCACTCCGTTGGGACGGCTGACACGCAGAGACACACATATGGCTTGTGTGCAAAGGGAGGGAACACATCGTTTTCGCTCACGAGCCGATCAAAACACCACTAGCTAGGCAGCAGATCGATCGATGGTGGCGTACGCCACCAACAATCCCGTGCCCGGCAGCTCCCGCGTGACAATGTGAACCAACAGACTCTGCTCCTTGTTGTCTCTGCAGGAATCGGTCCATGACGCTTGATCCCAACGCCACCACCACGACCGCGCCGGCGACGGAGAGGGACGGCGGGCGCGGCGCTGGCACCACACCGGCGGTGGCGATGGAGAGGGACGGCGGCAGCGGGGGCGCGAGCGTGGCGTCGCCGTCGTCGTCCTCCGAGACGGACGCCGGCCGGTGCGGGGAGCGGTGCGGCGGCGAGCGTTGCATCGAGGTGATGGAGGAGGACACGTGCTGCGTGCGGTACGTGTGCATGGGGCCGAACCCGATGATGGCGCGGTACGTGTACGCGCTCATCTTCCTGCTCACCAACCTGCTGGCCTGGACGGTCCGCGACTACGGCCACGAGGTGCTGCGCGAGCTCCAGCGGCTGAACGGGTGCCAGGGGGCGAGCGACTGCCTGGGCGCCGAGGGCGTGCTGCGGATCAGCCTGGGCTGCTTCCTCTTCTTCTTCGTCATGTTCCTGTCCACGGCCAGGACCCGGAAGACGCACGACTGCCGCAACTCGTGGCACTCCGAGTGGTGGCCGGCCAAGATCGCCCTCTGGATGGCCCTCACCGCCGTCCCCTTCTTCGCCCCCTCGCCGCTCATCCAGCTCTACGGCAAGCTGGCGCATTTCGGAGCAGGGTACACTACATCCCATCTTGCCTGCCTGCCTGACTTTCTTCAGACGTTCAGCAACATGCAGTCTCTGACCAACTTGTCTTTTGCAGGGCGTTCCTCGTGATCCAGCTCGTCAGCGTGACCAAGTTCATCACGTGGCTCAACGACTGCTGCCGGTCAGAGGCAAACCTCAAGCGATGGTGTGTACTCGATCTTTTTTCCTCCTCTGAACCGACCAAGTTGCTGTGCCTGCAACTGGTGGAAATGTAGCTGACAGTTCACGGGTGGTGCAGCCACATGCAGGTGCAGGTAGTGTCGATCGTGGCGTACGTGGGCGCCCTCCTGGGGATCGTCCTCATGTACGTCTGGTACGCGCCCAGTCCCTCTTGCAAGCGCAACATCCTCTTCATCACCGTCACCCTCGTCCTCGTGCAGCTCATGACATTCATCTCGGTCAACTCCAAGGTAATTTTATACAAACATAAACTTTGACAAAACAAATGGTTCTATCTGTGGTGAAAGTAATCTCATTTTGATCTGTACCGAATAAATTCAGGTGAAGGCGGGGTATCTGGCGCCAGGGCTGATGGGGATCTACATCGTGTTCCTCTGCTGGTCGGCCATCAGAAGGTGAGAAACATTTTTATTCAGGCCTAGATTCTGAAACGATGCAGTGGAATACCAAAAATAATTTAGGAGTTGCTAACGTTATTCTTTGCTTGGTGAAATAGTGAGCCGCACACCGAGTTCTGCAACAGGAAAGCGTCGATTGCCACAAGCGCAGACTGGCTCAACATCGCGGTAAAGACGCTATCTCTCTTCAGTGATTGGTCTTCATATGTCTCTTCAGCGATACTACTAGTTCGGAAGAAATTTTTCCAAGAGAAAAAAGAATGCAATCAATTGAAATTTGTTGCTAGTTCGAGTAATCTGAAGAAAAGGAAATGCTGAACTTTGTGCAGAGTTTCGTGATCGCGGTGATCGTGGTCGTCGCGGCGACCTTCTCCACAGGAATAGATTCCAAGTGCCTTGAGGTACTGTATGTTCTTCTTCTGGATATTCAGCAATTACACAGTTCGATCGATCGACAGGCTACATGCTGCCTACCGCTCAAAGCTGAAACTCCTCAAGTATGTGCAGTTCAAGAGGACCGAGACGGAGTCCGAGGACGACGACATCCCCTACGGCTTCGGCTTCTTCCACTTCGTGTTCGCCATGGGCGCCATGTACTTCGCCATGCTCTTCCTCGGCTGGAACGCGCACCAGAAGATGGAGAAGTAAGTCTTTTCAGACTGAAGAAAACACACACACTGACCGCGGTCAGATAGTTCAGAGACGCATTCTTCACGAGATGATGATTTGAGAACACTAACGCGTGATCTGTTTGATCCTCAGGTGGACGATCGACGTCGGCTGGGCGAGCGCGTGGGTGCGCGTCGCCAACGAGTGGCTTGCGGCCATCGTGTACAGTAAGTGTGGACGCCATTGCTGAGCTTGAAATTCTCTGATGCAGTGTGTAAGAAACTGTTATAATTTGCATGTGTGTCTCTGCTAACGAAGACATTTGTTTGCGCTTGCTTGCAGTTTGGATGATGATCGCTCCGATCGTGTGGAAGAGCAGGCAGGTGGGGTCGTCGTCGTCCGCGTGTGCATGAGCGAGTGTGTTTTTTTACTCGCTCGTGTCAATTGACTCTGAAGAGAAAACAAAATTGCTTACACACAAAAAAGATGTAGCAATTCAGGTATTATCGGATTCATGGAAATGAAATTGGGGGAGGTGTGCCTCTTTCCTCGAAAAAAGAAGAAGATGATGAGATGATGCATGGTGATCATGAAGTGGTGGTCACTTGTTTTTGCATAACTGGAGCTGAAGGGAGAGAAAAGAAGGAAAGTGCAAGATGTCTCCCTCCGTGTATAGTAGGCCAATTTTGTCTGTGGCCGTTGCTGATGAAAACTACTACAGACCTACAGTACTAATTCTTTTGGAGTTGAGTCGATTGTATATTCTCACTCCGAAAAAAGAGATTTATCAAAGAAACCAGCACGCTACGTGGACTTGATTGGATATGAATTTTTATTATTAACTAGAAATTTCTGTGGGAAGCCAATATATTTCCTAATGAATTGACTCAATTTTGTCTAATACACGTGTATTCAGTCGGATTGAGTAGCATTTATGTTTGAGTCCGGAGTTTCAGATCAATTGGTACGAAATTAGATTTTCTGCAATCTCTAAGGAGCTCTAAGCTCCCTAGTTGTAAAGCCCCGTGATTGCTTGGACCGCTTCCCCTTAGATGGGCCCCGCTTGTCGGTAGAAAATGGTTCGTTGCTGGTGTGCCTGACGTGGTTCCGCTGCAGTGGAATTGGGGTCGCGTTGTGTACTACCGACGCGAAAATGCTACACCTACGAATGTTTACAGACGTTTTACGCGATGACAAGGACTCAATCCGATGTGGACGGCGCGGCGTGGGCGCGTGGGTGCTGAATAAAAGAAAAAAAAACACTACCGCGAACGAGCCCGCTAATTAGGCAACAAAAATTAGAACTGCCGGTAGTTTCTGAGATCGATCCAGGCCGAGCTGCCTCCATCGCGTCGTCGTGAACGGCCAGGCCACGCGCCGTCGTCCTCAACACGAGGCTAAACCTCACCATCGTCCGGCCGGCCGACCGGCTCGCCATCGCTGAAGCCTCGTGCAAATATTCAGACTGGCTCGCCATCGCCGGACCCTCGTGCAAATATTCAGACTCACGGAAGACCAAGCTGCTCGAGTTCTCTCTGGTTTGCCCTCTTTCAGATCAACCTAGTTAACTCGTCTTGATTTTTGTAAGTATATACAACCTAAGGTTTACTACTTGGCAGTGATCCTAGTTGATGGTGTAGAAATACTGAAGTAAATCTGGCCGGCCTTCTCGCCATCAACGGACCCTGGTGCAAATATTCAGACTCACTTCTCGAGTTCACTCTGGTTTGCCCTCTTTCAGATCAACCTAGTTTCCTTCTTGATTCTTGCAAGTATATACAGCCTAAGGTAGAGTACTTGGCAGCAATCCTAGCTGATGGTGTAGAAAAACTGAATTAAACGATCAAATCATATGGTTCGGAACCTGTATTGTACGAATCTTTCCTAGTTTCATGTTTTTTAATCTCATTATGTATATTAATAGAGTAGAAACCTGATCATAAAATCCTTTATGATTTGTAGGAATGGATGATCGAACTGGTAGCGTTCAAGAATCAAGTGACATGTCTATTTCAAGCGACGACGATTGCATCAAGCAACAAAAGAAAAGCAACATGGAACTTGAACATGACAATGGTGAAGGTCAAGAAAATGTGTTACTGGAACTTGATCAGGACCGTGGTGAAGGTCAAGCGGATGTGTTACTTGAAGATCCTGAATTGGGGATGACCTTTGATACTGAGAATGATGTGAAAGAGTACTACAAAAATTATGCTAAGGCAAACGGGTTTGGTGTGACAAGAAGAAGCTCAAATAGAGGTGATAATGGAGAGCTAAAGTATCTTACACTTTGTTGCTCTCGTCATGGCAAGACTGAGTCCAACTCAAGAAATATGTTGAAGCCAAATCCAACGGCTGGATTGGGATGCAAAGCTAAAGTTCATATCGTTCGTGCTCCGGATGGAAAGTTTCATCTTTCGACGGTCATTTTGGATCATAACCATACATTAAGTCCACACAAATCTCGGTTATTCAGATGCAATAAAAGGTTGGACTTACATGTTAAGCGAAGGCTTGAGTAGAATGACCGAGCTAGAATACGAGTAAGCAAGAACTTCAATTCTCTTGTTGTGGAGGCGGATGGTCATGACAATCTGACATTTGGTGAGAAAGAATGTCGCAATTATCTAGAGAAGACAAGAAGATTGAAACTAGGAATTGGTGATGTTGAGGCCGTTCGTGACTATTTTATGAAAATGCAATCAGACAATCCAAACTTTTTTAGTGTCATGGATGTTGATGATGAATCCAGACTTAAGAATGTCTTTTGGGCTGCTGCAAGAAGTAGAGCAGTGTATGAATCCTTTGATGGCGACATAACTTTCGACACCGCATATTTGGTGAACACATATGATATGCCGTTTGCTTCTTTTGTTGGGGTGAATCATCATGGACAATCTGTGTTGCTAGGATGTGCTTTATTATCAAATGAAGACACTACAACATTTGTTTGGTTATTTCAAGCATGGTTGGCATGTATGTCAAATCGTCAACCAAAAGCTATTGTCACCGATCAGGCAAAAGAAATTCAGAATGTTGTTGACATGGTTATTCCAGATGCTCGATATAGGTGGTGCTTTTGGCATATAATGAAGAAGCTACCTGAGAAGCTAGGTGGATATGAGGAGTATGAGTACATCAAGACTGCAATTGGCAAAGCGGTTTATGATTCATTAACGATTACAAATTTTGAAGTTTCTTGGATGCGCATGCTTGAGAGGTATAATATTGTTAATAATGAATGGCTTAAAGGGCTCTATGACAATCGGCACCGTTGGGTTCCAGCCTTTGTGAAAGATGTTTTTTGGACAGGCATGTCCACTACACAACGTAGTGAACATATGCATGTCTTCTTTGATGGGTATGTTAATGCCAAGACAACACTAAAGCATTTTTGTGGCCAATATGAGAATGCTCTTCGTGATAAAGTTGAGAAGGAGATTCTTGCTGATTTTAATTCTTTCCATTCAACCATACCTTGTGTCACACACTTTGACATACAGATTCAGTTTCAATCAGTCTATACAAATTCGAAATTCAAAGAGTTCCAAGAGGAGCTAACAAACACGTTGTACTGTGACCGGAACTTCATACAAAAAGAAGGGGAAATAGAAACATACAAAATAGTTGAGGATGTACTAATTGACAAAGATGAAGGATGGAGAAAAGATTATGTGTACCATGTATATTTCAATGCGGAAGAGTTCGAAGTTAAGTGTTCGTGTCGCCGTTTTGAGTTCAGAGGTATTATATGTAGGCATATGTTATGTGTGCTGACTCACAAGAAAATCAAGGAGGTTCCTTCGGAGTACATCCTTGATCGGTGGAGAAAAATGTGAAAAGAAAACATAATTTTATCCGGTGCACATATGGCGGCATGGAAGACACTCCGGTTGCAAAATGTTTTGACAAATTGTGCAATATTTTCTTCCCAATTGTAGAGTTAGGCGCCATGTCCGACGATTCCTACAATTCCTTGATCGAGCAGCTTCGCACTCTGAAAATTCAACCTTCTAGTAACCCAAGTTCTGAAAATAATAATGGACATTTCGATACACACGAAGTCGGTGCACCTTTTAATGGGGAGACAACAAGTAAAATTATACTAAGTCCAATAGCTGTGAGATGTGCTGGACGTCCTCCTTCGTTGAGAAAAGAATCTAAGGTTCATAAGCTTATTCGTGAAGCAAGAGAAAATAAGAAAAAAATCCGAACAAAGGGAGAAGAAGAAAGCTGCACAAAAGGAGAAGAATAAATCTGAACAAGAGGTAATTCTACCGGTACTTTGTTGCATTGAAAATATCTACATCTTTTAATTTCACTAATTTTGTGTTTATTTCAGGCTCGCTCCATTAAAATGAAAAATTAAGATCCAATGCAAAGAGAAAATCATTAGAGAATGACATTCGAAAACAAGCTGAGATGGGACATGAGGTAGCTATTTTCTCTCCTTATTTTAGCAAATACTAGAGCATCCAAGTCAGTTTACGCCTAGCTTTATTTGGAGTAGGAATCTTTTGACTTGGGAGTTAGTTCCCGCAACATAAATCCAACCATGACAACTTCAGCATCATATGGAACAATCCAGGGATCATTTAACTTGGGCATTAATACCAGCATCATAAACCCAAGCATGACAGCTGCAGTACCATCTGGAACAATTCAGGTATCTTTGTTTTTCATCTCTCCTTTTGTAATAAGTACGTTTACATTCAATTCACCTTATGATTTTGATTCTATATAGGAATCACTTGAACTTGGTATTATTAGCAACATAAATCCAACCATGACAACATCATTACCATCTGAGAGTTCATCGAGAATGGTTATGCCTCCAATTCTGGGAACATATACAAGCATGTTGTTTCAAGTTCAGCAAAACTCTACAGCTCGGTCCGATTCTGCAGAATTGCACTTTAACGGAAGTGGAATGCTCAATGATACGATGGATCAAAGTTAGACATGGTTTGGTGTAAATTAAAGGTGTTGGATGCAGCCCTTTTTAATGCACTTAGCAACTCTAATGTAATAGCTGATAGGAACGAGGGTACTTGATCAGAGAGGAGACCATCCATCAATTTTATTCATCTTGTGTTTGGCAGTAGTACTTATGTTGATTTCTTCCTATTCCTTTTTACACTTCCTACTGCTGGGAGTTGAACAATGTAATGGAGGTTTTCTCAGTATTGGTGTGTTGTTAAATCACAGATTTTCACTTTCTTTATAACACATTGTTCCACTAACCAGTGTTCACCTTCATAGCTTTTTGTTTCATATGTTTATATAGTTTCACTGAATATTCAGTGCACGCGCACATTTTTTATAAATAATTCTAGTTGGCAGATCATGATCCCAACATTTACCAGCCACATGGACAAGATTTCCACTCCATATAATTTTGCAGAACAGAGCACACTTTATTCATTCATAGAAAACATTTACATACACATTAAAAGTAGTGTCAGGAGTACAAAGCACACTAGTGAAGAAGTGAACTTCCTATACACTGATCATAGGGCATATGTCTCTCACATGTAGCTTCATATTTCATCTACCAAGCATTATCTCTCAGATTTGTTGGCCATGTCCATCAGATAGGGATCACTATTCAGTAGCAAGGCTACCATCGAGAGTTATACCAGTTTCCTCTTTGTTGCTTTTGAAGATACACTAGGGACCCATTTTCTCCTTGTTTCTTCAGAACGTGCATCTCAAGTTTCTTCCCAGGAACAGGAACATGTAACATCTTGTCTTGGAAACAATCCAAATCTTTTTCTTGATCCTGTTAATTCTGGAATCTTCGTAATATGCAGTACCTAGAGCTGGATGCATAGTGTTTCCAGCAACCCCGGTCCCAAGATCATCCCTGGAGGTACAGCTCCTGCAATTCCTTGCCTTGACCAAAGCCCCGACGACCTCAAGTGCTTGTGCTTAGTCCAGGTCGCCGCCTATCCAAGGAGGAGGCGCTTATCGTCCAACTGCCGACGGGAAGGGAGCTCGAAGTGCAGCTTGCGACGCAGGACCTCGCCGTGCAGCGGCCGAAGAGGAAGAGGTTGCCGGTCGCAAAGGAGGAGCAGGCTGCCAGCTCGTCGCCTAGACGTGGAAGAGGAGGAACTCGCCGCCAATGGGCGAGGAAGACCAAGTCGTCGCCCAGCGACCGAAGAGCAGCAGGTCGCGGCGGCGCTGTCGAGGAGGGGCAGTTCGCCGCGGCGCTGCCAAAGAGGGGCAGGTCGCCGCGCCGCCGAGGAGGGGCAGGTCTCCGGGGCGCCGCCAAAGAGGGGCAGGTCGACAGTGCGCCGCCGAAGAGGGTCAGGTCGCCGCTAAGCTCCGCTTCTTCCGTTATTACCAGGCCAGAGATGGGGATTTTTTCTCCATTCATTTTTTCTTTCCAGCTTCACAAAAAAATCCACGCTGGGCTCCACGTCCCTCACCACCTCAGTGCGTAACCCGTCCGTAGCATATTTCGTCCGTACGTGTAGCGTTACTGCGACCGACGTGAGCCCTTCGTTAGGCGGTTCGCTCGAGTTGCAAACCTGAGTCGGTCTCACCCATCTTAATAATATATATACTTGAAAACCAGATTCGCTAATTGCAGCTAACAAATATTTTAGATTTGGACCTTAGCATCAGCAAGGTGCACATGTTCTGGACCTTCTTCAGTTTACAGCGAACGGTTAGTGGTTTTACCAACATGATTATATGAACTGGGGTGGTCAGGTTGTGTCTAGCGGTTTTCGATTTGTGAACCTGTGCTAAGTAATGTTTAATCAAATATTGTACTTCCTCCGTCCCAAAATAGATGTCTCGGTTTTGTCAAAATATGAATGAATCTAGACACTATTTAGTATATAGATTT